>JBBGZY010000430.1:3651250-4868333 GCA_037952925.1 Lithobates clamitans | reverse complement strand
CCAGTATTGGCTTTGGTACACTGCATTGGTAGTCCATTCAAATGAAACACAATGCAGTGGAATACATGTGTGTATATATGAGTGTGTGTGTGTGATATATATATATATCTATATATATATATATATATATATATATATATATTAATACATATATATATATATATAATACATACATAACTGGGCCAAACATTTTTTTGTGATGATCTTGCCGAAGCATTTACATATTTGTTTTTGAATGTTACTAAAAAATTGTTTTACCTAAATCAGTTAATGAAAACGATGTGTTTAACTGTTTGTTCCTGACCTGTCTACTCTGATCTGTTTAGGGGGAACCAATTACCTTTTCAGAGGAGAGCTTTGTAGCACACCGCTCCAGCACCATGAAGCAGTTTTTAGAAACAGCTGTCAACCTACAGCTCTTCAAACAGGTAGATGCTTAATCAGCCGTTACGATTTCCTGTATTCAAACACATACTTAACAGCATGACACAAAGTACAGGTTACAGATTATCTCCTCTGGAAAGGTTTTTACTGTAGAATATTTGCCTTTAATATTACATAAACATTCCTCACTATATGATACCACTGATAATTTCCACCACTATGTAATTTATGGGACACTGGGAATCTGCCTGTCAAAATATGAGGATCTCACCACTTGGTTTAAAGAAAACTTCTGTCTGTGCACTGTCCATGAACCTTGTACAGAATGCGTGTACACTAATAAGTTTAGCTATATTAATCTGTGGGGATGTACAAGGGAGGAAACATTTTCAAATCGATGGTGAGGGACTGTACTACTTGATTTATCATGTAAAAATGTGTATAGCAGAGTCCTATTTGTAGTAACTGGAATATCGTATAATATTCTGCTGTCGTCTTACAAATTAGTTTATTGATGGACGGATGGAGAAACTGAACTCGGGCCATGGCTTCTCTGACATATTTGAGGAAGAAATCACATCAGGTAAATTGTATTTATTATTATACTGTTTAGTTGGGAAACTTGCACTAGAAGTTTAACTTATCGTGATTTTTTTTATTGCAGGAAATGCTCGGTCATACCAACAGTGGATGCACACCATGAAGGTACAGCATGGAAGTCATTTTAAAATAAACACTTAACCCTTCACCTTACTTTAACCTTAACATAACACTTAAAATTATCCCGTAATGCATAAAGAATGACTAGAACCAGAAATCAATTTTAATAAAAATCAAAATTGATTTGTGGTTTTAGACTACTTTTATTAGTTACCCGTCAGGGGCTTCCTCTTATCTTGCAAATCAAATGGATGAACCAATTTTACTGTTTTTCACATTACAGGCTTGAAGATTTGGGAAAGGTCAATAAAACTTTAAGGCCTCATGCACATAGGCGCTTTTGCTCATATAGTTTTAAAAAAAATTGCATATTCTGACACCATGGAGGCACAGGTGCAGCATAAAGCCCGATGTCAACAGCCCTTGCAAAATCAATAACAGGTTAAAATATAAGCCCAGTTTTTAAACTATATGGAAAAAGCATCCACGTGCATGAAAAATCAGTATTCGCAATATTAGCACACACAAGCACAACAAAAAAAATTAGTGCTTTATGCGGAAGTTAAAGCTTTGTTGAGTAAATAAGTAACAAATATGTGTAAATTCAAAATCATTGCAAAGAATTCTACAATCATAATCATAACCACAGCCTTTAAAGTGGTTGTTAAGCCACTATCTCATCTTTATATCATCCCCACTGTCAGATAAAAAGCTGCATCCTAGTGCCTGTGCTTTATAAAAAAAAAAAAAGATTTCTACCTGTTTTGACAGCGTTTCCCAGTAATCACATGACTCCAGGCTCTCTGATCTCCCCTCTGATATCTCCAGTGGGCGGGGCCGAGATTCCCCTGCTGACATCAGCCGGGGAGGAGAGGAGCAGAGCAGCAGAGAGCCTGGAGTCATGTGATCACTGAAAGACACTGTTAAAACAGGTAGAAATCTTTCTTTTTCTTTTTTTTATAAAGCATAGGCACTAGGACACAGCCTTTTATGTGACAGAGGGGGTATACAGATCAGTTAGTTTTGAAGCCATGGGGAGAGGAGCAGATCAGCTATATTGAGAGCTGACAGCAGTGGCGGGACAAGGTATTCCAGTGCCCAGGGCGAAGATGCCAAAATGCGCCCCCCCCCCCCCCCCGGTTGTAGAGTAGGGGTCAGAGCTAGTAGAAGTACTTGCAGTACACAAAAACATATGTGTACTACATGAGTCCTGCATCCACTCAAAACAAGGTCCTCCATCCACCTTGTTTTGAGTGGATGCAGGAATCTGTTCAGCCTGCTGAAAAAAAAGAAATAGCGTGTACTAGGGTGGCACTGATACTGGTATCGTTGCTGATACTAAGCATTTGCAAGAGTACTTGTCATTGTGCAAATGCTCCAATATCTAAAACCAATATTTTCTGTGCGATTTGAGCTCATACAAAATGAATGGGCTCAAATCGTATAAAAAATAAAAGTGTAGCGCTATAAATCATAAATTGACCATTAGATTAATAATGGAGTAAATAACTTGTCACACAAACAAAAAAGGTTAATAATAATCCAAATGTGCCCAATAAGGGAGTAAGACATTTAACCTTATATAAATACACGAGTACATGATAAGTGACTCTGATATCTTAAAACCACAAAGAAGTGAGTACAAAATGTGAAAAAATAGTGAAAAAAATTAAAGTGATGTGAAAGTGTGCCACACTATGGACACAAGAGATCCAATCATACAAAAGTCCAAAGGATATCAACAGATATGAAGAAGGAGTCCAAAAATTAAAGAGGATGATCCCACAAATCCGGAGACATATTTATCAGACATCACTTGGAAGGAAGTTGGAATATTAAGTAAGCCACCACCAATAGTCATAAGGAGGCTTACCAGATGTTGATGACTTGGCTTATACCGCCCAAGTCGTAAAGACTTTTAACCAGCTGACTGGGAAGGTGCACCTGCTTGAACAGCCACGATAACTTGATGCAAATGTTCTCGGACAGCAGCTTGTAGGTAATACTCCAATAGGGAGCTCAGATCCGATATTCACAAACCATGCAAAGATAAATGAAATACTCGCATAGCGTGATACCGTATGCATAAAAAAAGGATAAATTCACATGGTAACGATCATCAAAGGCATGTATAGGAACAAAAAAGCGGTATTTAAGTAGGTCCACTCCTTGGGTGAACAGGAATGTGGTGCAATTCCTGTCTGAATCACATGCGGTTTCCCACACCGCTCCTGTGTGTACCCTGGCTTGTCATAGTGACTTCAGCCTGGGTTCACACAGGAGTGGTGCGGGAAACCACATGTGATTCAGACCGGAATCGCACCACATTCCTGTTCAAATCACGTGCGATTCTTTACAGTGCAATTTGAGGCCACTCATTTTGTATGAGCTCAAAACGCACCACAAAGGTATCGGCAATTGGTATCAGTGAGTACTTGAGCACAAGTATTGTTGGTACAAAACAGGTATTGGTGAAACCCTAGTATGTACCCAGCTTTAGACAATGTGTCAGGGTGTTTAATGGACTCAAAGACAAAGCTCCTGGGCAAACAAATCTGCATAGATGAGAATAAAGATAACAAGGAAAACATTTGTCATTGTTAGTACTCATGCACAAGAACACTAGACTGTAGGTATAGCATACACTATTCAATCTGATTGTACAATCTCTGCAAATTTCCTTTAGATTTACAAAAACGTTGTAATATATGGATAAACCTATACAATTAATTTAAGTAGTATCCAATCAGGCAGGCCTTTGTACTACATAATTGGTGGTATATCCAAAAGATATTGTACAATCAGAATGTATAATGTATGGTAAGCTGGAGGCTGGCCATAGATGGATGTTTTTTTTTATTAGTCAGTATCTGAAAAAAAACTCAGTGGATTCCCCCAATCCACACAACTAAGGTGGATGAGGGAATCCTTTCCACTGAGACATCTATGTCAGCGCTGCAGATTGAAGGAAACATTTCTTCTCGTTTGAGAGAAGTTGATCATTAAAGTGTTTGTACACCCTGTACAACTACTTTTACCTACAGGTAAGCCTATATTAAGGCTTACCTGTAGGTGCTTGAAATATCTCCTAAACCTCTACGGTTTAGGAGATATTTACAAAAAAGCCGAGTGCTGATGACTACGGCGCATGCCCTTTCTAATAGGGTTCATGCCATTACTGGCGGCTCCCGCGCGCATGCGCGGAAGTGATGTCACGCGACTCTGTCCAGTCACAGAGCCAGAGTTTACGGCCCCGGAAGGAAGTGGGGTGAAGATGGACGCTCGCTGCTAGTGGGGACAGCAGTGACATTGCAGGCTTCGGTTTCAGGTAAGTGACACATAATGAGCTACTATGCGATGCATAGAAACCTATTATGCTTTACCTTTGCAGGGAAATAAAGATGAAGTAAAACCCATCAGGGTTTACTTCCTCTTTAAATTGACTTCTCTTTAGCAAGAATGACTATAGAAGGAAGTTGAATTTCCATCCATCTATGACCAGGTTTAGTAGCTCCTGTTTCCTTATGCCTGGGGAGCTCACTAAGCCTCCATGTACATGAGTTCTTTAGAGCCCATTTCACATGTGGTGCAGACATGTGTGTCCTGTGTAGGGCTCTCTTTTATCAGCAAGGGGATGTATGGGCATTGTGTGCCAGTCCCTGTGCCAGTGTCCTATTCACTTCTATTGAAACCCGCACATGCATGTCATATTAGGATACAAAAAAGTGGCCACTGCCCCCACCGATGACTGGTCTTTGTAGCAAGGAGCACTGGAATAGCAACGTATGTCAAACAAATATAAAGGGATTGCCAAGCTCAAACTTACCAACCAGACAGCGACCAACCAAATTGACCTGTCTAACAACATGCGTTAAGAACAGGGGTTTAGTTGCACACATTTGCAAATACATGTGTAAGCTGCAGGCACCATGAAGGCACCCTGTTTCCTGCAGTCCCTAACTACTGAAAGTCTCCATCTTGGAAGCACATGCATTTATAATGGATAGGTAGGGGACAGGTGAGCCTGGAAGGAGCCACCCCTCCTTAAAGGTACAGGGTCACACTAAACACCCAGTACAGACCATTATGGCAGCAGGGGCGTCAGTGCGTTGCCTGACCAATATATTCAGGTCCAAAAAATTGGCCACTGCCCCCACCTATGACACGGTCTTTGTAGCAAGGAGCACTGCAATGGCAACCTATGTCAAACATACGTTGGATTTTCCATATTAGGATACAGAGGCTGTGTCCATGCAGCCTCATGTTCCAGTACATATGAATGGGGTGCTGGCCTGGGGTTGCGCACAACACCTATGTACCCCATGCTGATAGAAGACAGCCCTGCATGGGAGATGCATGTTTGCACCCCTTGTGAATGGGCCCTTACTGAAAATAGAATCTGAAAGAATAGTTGTCTCCACAGCAATTAACAGTGATATGAAGCCTTGAAAGTATGTTGCTGTTACCTGTTAGCTGAGTAGTTAGAAGCACCCTCAGCGAGACAGAGGAGAGAACAGCACTCAGTTTGGCTGTGCAGGTAGAGAGGAGGGCACAGGAGGGGAGGGGGTCACTATACAGAGGAGGAATAGGCTCTGAGTTCCACAGTGAGAGAAAAAGCAGGAGGGATAGAAATGACTGGAGAGGGGGGAGAGAAGCCGCTGTCCACTAGAGGGAAATTTGTATGCATGTAGACTGAATCAGTAAGCACTGATAGCTGATGCCTTCCCAATCTCACCTGCCCCGCCTGCTCCACTCTACTGTTACTGAAGGACAGGACTAGTACAGTGTCCTGTGCAGGCAGGGGGCAGGTGTAGTGCTATGATCTACATGCAGGAACAAAGCCGCTGTCTGCCTGTGTTAACATTCTGCAGCATATTCTGTCCTGGGAAGGGTTGTACCTGGCAAACTGTGCCCTCTTCTCACATGAAATCATCCCGCCCAGGGCAGATGCTCATCCTGCCCACCCCTAGTACCGGCCCTGGCTGACAGGCAGGGAGGGGAGGGGGAGGAGGACAGAGGAGACACAAGAGAGCTGCAGATAGCAGCGTATGACAGAGGCAGGTACATTGACAACGGTGTCAGGGCTCAGGAGCCCTGATATATCATGGTCAAAGTACATAGAGAAGGTAGAAACTGGCAGGATCAGCCAGGTATTTTAGGTGATAGAGGGGGCCAAATGACACAACACAAGCACTGTGCTGTATAACATGCTTTAAAGGAACAGGATCTTTATTTTAATTTTTTGGGGTTAGCAAATGCTTTAAGGCACAAGACTCCTTTGACAAAAGCATTAATAGTTATATCTCCTATACAGTATACCTATGTAAAATCAGAAATAAACCACTTTATTGAGAACCATACTATGTGCAGTGACGTTAGAAAACTGTAATGCATGAAAAACCTTCATATGTACATGGTTACTATTAGTATCCTTTTTACAGAAAGGAGGAGCACTGATTAATACAGCGGTGACTAAAGCTAGCCCAGTTATGAAGAATGCCTATATGTATGTAAGTATCTTTCAGCAACCATGAATTAACTGTACTGTTCTTCAATCAGCTATGTAAATTCAGGTCATTAGATAAGATGATACATTCATTGCACTGTATTTTTGCCTGAATTGCTAAATGCATTCATCTTAGTAGGCATTCATTTTTGATTACATTTTGGCGTCAAAGGCATACCTACATTCTTGTAGCACTTGTAGTGAGTACTTGTAGTGCAAAGTGGATTTGCCTTTCGTAAATAACCCCCTATGACCCCTAAGTCCAGCCTTGCATAATTCAAGTCTGGGAAGGCTACCATTGTTTGTTCGCATTTGTATGGCAGCATGTTAGCTAAATTTGTCCAAGAAAAAAAGTCTAAGCAGAAGTACTTTGTCAATAGGCAGTGGGGGGAGATTTTCCTTTAAGTCTTGATGATTACGCTTTTACCGGCCAAAGCATTTGTAATTTTGTACAACTAATCTTGTGACACGTTTTCCACACTGTACAGCCAATCAGGTGACACATAACCAAATACCAATGAGAGTTCATTGTCCTGGTTCAGAATTTCTGCTTTCTTTGTCCATTTTCTGTCTCAAGCCACCTCATTGAACAGTAAATCAGTATCCTCAGCTTTGTCCAATGAATTGACCTAGGAAGAAGTAAAACTGCTGTCAGAATATCTGAACCATGCCTGCACCTGATTGGATGCAGGTGTTGCTCAGGCAACAAAGAGATTTTAATCACTTTAAACAAACTATAGTACTAAAGGAAAAAGTTTTTAATATCTTGTATTGCCTATTCCCTTAAGCATAAAAATGTCTTGCAGTCTTTTGTGATAGTTGTGAATTAGGCCCTTTATTTTCTCATGTGGTAAAACTACCCATTCTTCTTGGTAAAAAGCTTTCAGGTACTGCAAATTCTTTGGTTGTCTACTGTAAATTTCATGTTTGAGATCTCCCCGGCACTGAGGTCAGGAGATTGTGATGGGCATTCCAGCACCTTCGCTTTTTTTTTGCCTTGGCTTTTGACCGTGCCCTTTTGTTTTTGTATCATTGTTATGTTGCAAAGTCTAATGCTGCGTACACACGACCGGACTTTTCGACCAAACTGGTCCAACGGAACAAATCCGTCGGACATTTGCATCGTGTGTGGGCTTCATCGGACCTTTTTTTGTCGAAAAATCTGTCAGACTTTAGAAATAGAACATGTTTCAAATCTTTCCGACGGACTCGAGTCCAATTGAAAAATCTGTTTGTGTGTATGCTAGTTCGACGGACAAAAAAGGACGCAATGGCAGCTATTGGCTACTGGCTATGAACTTCCTTATTCTAGTCCGGTCGTACGTCATCACGTTCAAAACGATCGGACTTTGGTGTCATTGTGTGTAGGCAAGTCCATTTCGTTGAAACTCCGTCGAAAAGTCCTTTGGGGTTCAGTCCGACGAAAAGTCCGGTTGTGTGTACATGGCATAAGTGTTTTTCATGCAAAACGTGCAGATGATGATTGCAAGTTTTCCTCAAATAGTTGCTAATAATTACTTATTGTGTCAACAACTTTGACTGAATTCCCTGTGCCACTGTTTCTCAATCACTTTGAAAACAGCAGAGATCCATCTCCATGCTTTGTGGTAGAGATGGTGTTCTTATCTTCATAGGCCTTGTTGATTTAGTAAAGGCAATTAGACTGTTTATTTGCAAGGGACTTTTCCCCAAGGCTCAGTGAATGAGGTGAAACAATCGCATGCAAACAAAAATATTGTTTTTTTCCCCATTGCATGTGATTGGGAATTATTTTCAAATTGAAATTTCACCACATTCACTTAGCTCTGGAGAAAATTCCCCTGCAAAGTGAACATTCTGTTTACCTTTAGTAAATCAACCCCATAGCATTTAGGCCCGGTTCACACTGATGCACTGTGATTTTGTTCCGTTTTTTGTCCTTTGTGAGGTGCGAATTTACCACGATTTTACAGCGAATTTCAGGAGTTGGACATAGCTGCGATTGATATTCTAGCCAATGGAATCATAATGTTAAAAAAAAAAGGTGTTAACTTCCTGTGTACTTCCTGGTTTTTGTGGAGAGTAGTGTGGTGGAATTCGCACATATGTGAACCATCAATGCGATTTAAGAACAATTTACATTGATGTCTATGGAGACTAAATTCGCAACGCAGTAAACTCGCACAAGACCCTTTTTTTCATCGCATTCGTAGAGGAATCGCAACGCATGTATGTGAACGACCGTCATTGAAAACAATTACTTTAGGGATGACATGCGAATTTAAAGTGTTCTGACGCATTAAATTCGTCATCAACTTGCATCAGTGTGAACCAGGCCTTTTGGTTGAGGCTGTAAAGTTCAATTTTGGTCTTGTGGCCCAAAATGATTTTGTTGTAGAACCTTTGAGGCATATCTAGGTGCTGCTTGGTGTATTGTAAGCAGGCTGATTTGTGCCTTTGGTGCAATAAAAATGGCTAACATTTTGCAAATTCTGCAAGGGTTATGTAAACTTTCGAGCCCAACTGTATCTCAGAAAACCTAATCCACCTGCTGCAGCCTCTCAGCTTACTTTAACCACTTCCCACCCAGCCTATTGTCAGATGACGACTGGGTGGGTCCTTTGCAGTTCCGGGTAGATGTGATATGGCATCATCCCAGAACTTGCGCAGGGCCTCGCTGCAGCGTGATCTGGCATCTGTCACTGGCTGTGTCCACTGGACACAGCCGATGAGTGATCAGCGTACTGGCCCACTGCCAGAACCATGTGATCACTGTGACCAATCACAGCAGATCACATGCCAATTGTACGCAATGAATGGCTTTGATTCATGCCATTTATTGTGTACAAGTTTGTTGCTAGCTGTGATTCGTCACAGTGCTCACATGGTACAGGCATGGCCAATCACAGCCCCTCTGTACCATGTGATTAGCTGTGGCCAATCATAACAATACATTCTGAATGAATCAATTTCATTCCGTAAAAATGGTTGCTTATACCAGTGAAATTCACTAGTACAAGCAATCATAATGTGTTAAAAAAAAAAAAAAATCCTGATCACTTCCCTAGAAAAGTACAACGTTACTATGGTAACACTATATTGCTCTGTGACCAGAAACCTTGTGTGCGAGTCGCTCAGACTAGGAAAAGGTGCTAGTCCTGGCTCACTGCTGTGAATGCTGGCTGGGGAGGGAGGTAATGTGTAGAAGTATAGATATCCCTTAGGCCACACATCAAAGCAAACCCAGTCATGATGGTATGTGACAATCTCAGCCTGGGCTTCCACCAAGCCATTCCCCAACACTTTTCGCTCATTCATGATGATCAAGATCCCAAGATCCCAAGCACGGGGGGGGGAGGAATGCATGCATCATAGGTTGCCTCAATCAGTGAAGGGAAATGACAGGTGTGCATGGATCTGGCTGTGGAGCTCTCTAATGAAGTCAAATGAATGAGCAGCTTCAAAACAAAAAAGGAAACAATCAAAAGTCAAACAGAAAAAAAATGATACATGGTGTAGCCTAAAATATAAGCCAACCCCTATGAAAACAAATCTTTATTAAGTCACTTTACTTTATTTAAGTAAAAACAACTGATATACAAATTAAAGAAAAAAAATGTTATTATGTACAAATCTAAGACTAAGAATTATTACAAAATACCCCCTGTAGCGCACTCTAGTCACACTAGTGAATAAAACCATAGGTTTTGATATTAAATCAATTTTTAAAAATTTGTATTTAGAGCAGGGAAAAATAAATAAATGATAAATGATGGGGGAAGGGGAAATATATAGATCTTAATCATAATAATGAGTGATATCCCACTCATTTTTAACTTTTTTGATTTGAAGCCCTGGTTTTAGTGTTGCTCATTCATTCATTTGACTTGATTAGAGAGCTCCACAGCCAGATTCATGCACACCTGACATTTCCCTTTACTGACTGAGGCAACCTATGATGCATAAAGTTCCTTTTCCAAAAAATTGAGACTAAAAATTATTTAATCTTACTTAATCTTACTAAATACCTTGGACTGTCTACTTTCCAAAAAGGTCATTTGGGGTATATTTGTACCGTCCTTGCGTTTTCTGGAAATACGTTAGGCCGTCAGTACATCACAATTCATCAATTTTCAGATATACACTATATATTGCCAAAAGTATTGGGACGCCTGCCTTTACATGCACATGAACTTTAATGGCAACCCAGTCTTAGTCTGTAGGCTTCAATATTGAGTTGGCCCACCCTTTGCAGCTACAACACCTTCAACTCTTCTGGGAAGGCTGTTCACAAGGTTTAGGAGTGTGTCTATGGGAATGTTTGGCCATTCTTCCAGAAGCGCATTTGTGAGGTCAGGCACTGATGATGGACGAGAAGGCCTGGCTCACAGTCTCCGCTCTTATTCATCCCAAAGGTTTTCTATCGGGTTGAGGTCAGGACTCTGTGCCAGCCCGTCAAGTTCCTCTACTCCAAACTCGCTCATCCGTGTCTTTATGGACCTTGCTATGTGCACTGGTCCAAATCATTTGGTGGAGGGGGGATTATGGTGTGTGGTTGTTTTTCAGGGGTTGGGCTTGGCCCCATAGTTCCAGTAAAGGGAGTTCCACTGAAGGGAACTCTTAAGGCGTTGGCATACCAAGACATTTTGGACAATTTCATGCTCCCAACTTTGTGGGAAGAGTTTGGGGATGACCCCTTCCTGTTCCAACATGACTGCGCACCAGTGCACAAAGCCAACTCAATATTGAACCCTACAGACTAAGACTGGGATGCCATTAAAGTTCATGTGCGTGTAAAGGCAGGCGTCCCAATACTTTTGGCAATATAGTGTATATACTATAGTTTGTGGACTATAACTTTCCTATAGACTAGATAATATACACTGATTTGGGTTTTTTTTCACCAAGGAAATGTAGCAGAATACAGTTTGGCCTAAATTTAGGAAGAAAGATTATTTATTTGCAAAATAATATAACAGAAACGAAGAAAAACACAATTTTTTAAAAAATGTTCTGTCTTTTTTTTGTTTATTTAGCAAAAAAAAATAACAGTGGTGATTAAATACCACAAAAAAACTCTTTTTGTAAAAAAAAAAATGATAAAAACTTCATATGGGTACAGTGTTGCATGACCACACAGTTGTCATTCAAAATGTGACAGTGCTAAAAGCTGAAAAATGGCTTGGGCAGGAAGGCGGTAAAAGTGACCAGTATTGAAGTTGTTAATATTCAGTTTGAGTGAGGATGTACTAAACATTATTGTCTTCTTTAACCGCTTCCCGTCCACCGGCCGTCAAAAGACGGCTGGGCGGCATGGCTCTCATTCTAGGTGGACGTCATATGACGGCCTCCCAGAACGACCACTCATGGGCGCGCATCACGGCGATCGGTGGTGGTGCGGTGTGTCAGTCTGACACACCGCTACACCGATCTTGGTAAAGAGCCCCTGACAGAGGCTCTTTACCATGTGATCAGCCGTGTCCAATCACGGCTGATCATG
The DNA here is from genome assembly GCA_037952925.1 of Lithobates clamitans. Lineage (NCBI taxonomy): Eukaryota > Metazoa > Chordata > Amphibia > Anura > Ranidae > Lithobates > Lithobates clamitans. The sequence continues at coordinate 4,856,304 of JBBGZY010000430.1, read as the reverse complement.
ATGTAAACAGGAAGAGCCGTTGATCGGCTCTTCCTCACTCGCATCTGACAGACGTGAGCAGAGGAGAGCCGATCAGCTGCTCTCCTGATAGGGGGGGGGGTCTGTGCTGATTGTTTATCAGCGCAGCCCCCCCCCCCCCTCGCATGCCCACCCCAGACCTCCAGGTATGCCACCCTAGACCACCAGGGAAATGCCAATCAGTGCCCAGGCAGCTGCCAATCACTGCCCATCCCAATGCCTGCCAGTGCCATCAGTGATTCCTAACAAGGACATCTATCAATGCCCAGCAGTGCTGCCTATCAGTGCCCAGCAGTGTTGCCTATCAGTGCCACCCATAAGTACCCATCAGTGCAGCCTTTTAGTGTCGCCTATCAGTACCCACCAGTGCAACCCATGAGTGCCCATCAGTGCCGCCTATCAATGCCCATCAGTGCCGCCTACCAGTGCCCATCGTCAGTGCCACCTCATTGGTGCCACGTCATCGGTGCCGCCTTATCAGTGCCGCCTTATCAGTGCCCATCAGTGAAGGAGAAAACTTACTTATTTACAAAATTTTATAACAGAAACAAAAGAAAAACTTTTTTTTTTTTTCAAAATTCTTGGTCTTTTTTTATTTGTTTAGCAAAAAATAAAAAACGCAGAGGTGATCAAATACCACCAAAAGAAAGCTCTATTTGTGGGAACAATATGATAAAAATTCTGTTTGCGTACAGTGTAGCATGAGCGCGCAATTGTCATTTAAACAGCGACAGCGCTGAAAGCTGAAAATTGGCTTGGGCAGGAAGGAGGTGTAAGTGCCCTGTCTTGAAGTGGTTAAAGAGGTATATTCTCTATTTTACCAATTTTTATAGGGCACTTCAAGACTGAAACTGAAATTAACCACTCTCCAAAGATCCAAGGAGAAAGGAGGGATGGCCCTTCCAGATATATTCTTATGCTATCTGTAGTAACAATTAAAGCTCTTGGTTATATACTGCAGGTCTTTCCAACAACACTTCCCAACTCTGAAGATCATCTAGTGCATGTTCTGGGTCATAACTCAGTTATTAATCTTCGTAGAAGTCCCTAAATTATATATATTTTTTAAATTAAAAAAATGTGTTTATTGTGCCACCAAAAACAAAATACATAGTATACATCAAGTCACCAAAAATGACAGAATATAAATCTTATCACCAAAAAATTACAGATGTCATCTTGAGTGTACAATGTGCAAATAAAGAACAGTGGCATCTTAAGGAATTGCTTTAAAATATAGAAGGAAAGCTGTGTTATACAATATAGCGGGAACTCTCTGCCCCTACCCAACCAACAGATGACCAACGGGTCATTTAGCATACAACTTTGCCCACAGTCCGCTCAAGCATATGAATACTTTTTCGTTAAGTCAAGGTATAAATACACCTACTGTCCTACCACATTGGCTCATATTTAGGAAAGGTTCATCCCCACATGAGATTGTCAGTCCCTTTTATACTTGTAGCAAACTATGCATAATCAGTTGTGGGGGTGCCAATCCAGGGGTTTCCAGCCAGGGTTGCCATATGGAATAGAATTTTCGAGATGCATTTCTATGCTATTATGTTAAGTGCTCCCTAATAAGGACTAAATTATATTTTTTTAAAACTGTACTTGCCTGTTCTTAGTTTGGTGGGGGTCAGTTTGAATGGAGGCTGGGCAGATGGTGTGTTTTCCTTGGACTTTCAGATTATTTTAAGGGGATAACACATTACTAAACCAGCTCTCCACCATAACCATTTCTAGATTGTGGCAATCTTATGGGGGTTAATACCCTCACCAACATATGTTTTGGAGGCATTCTGTGGTATTTTACTCTACAAGAACAATATCTACTAAGAGGTTTCTCCTATAGATTTCTGCAATTATAGCATAGACTTGAGGTCCAATTTTGCCAGCAGGAACTGCACATTTTGAAATAAGTATTACTTGGTGTGCTGCAACCACAGGCCCTAGGGGATTGATATTCAACCCATACTCTCTTCTGCACAATAAAGTGAGCAAATCTCCATTAGCAATAAGAAACTTTTGGCAGTGTCTTATTCCTACTGACTGTAGAGAAGTGGCATGACATTTGCTCCTTCTATATTTTGGTTTCTCCAGCAATTAATAATGAATAAGTTATACACAGTTGATATAAAAAGTCTACACACCCCTGTTAAAATCAACAAAGCCTCTCCTTCCAAGGCAACTCTCTCCAGTTATTTGCTGATTTATCTCCGGTCACCATAGCCAGACGGCGAGGACTTAAACCTTATCTTCAAGTTCTCCAGTCCCAGGAGATTAAATATGGATGGGGGTTCCCCTTTAAGTTGTCTTTTTCCCACTTGGGCCGCCAGTTCCATGCTACCTCCTCATCAGACTTAAAACGGCATTTCCAGGACCTCCAGCTGGACCTCCCCATGTCCCAGACGGAAGCGACGGCCTCCTCTTCCAGGCCAGGACCATCCAGGCCATCGTGACCATCTTCACAGCCCTCTCAGCCAGGATCCCAGGCATTGAGGGACTTACAGGCTCAATTAAAAAGTCCAATAATGGTTGAAGATACTTGGCTTATATTTGTGTTACCCTGGAACTCTCTTACTGCCAGCCCATAGGCCTCAGCCGAGGCAAAAAACCTACCTGTTAGCCTATCACCCTACCCATTTGGGAACACTTGGATTGCCCCCCCTTGTTTTATTGGCACCTTGATCTGTATCCAGTCCCTAGCCCAAGAGGAATTATTAGCCACCCTACATTAGGCCGCCCCAATTGAGAGATGGAGGTGAAGGGTGTTCGTGGTTTTTCCTAGGACGCATCCTGGGTTTGGGTTACTGGCGGATCCGTTTGACCCCCCCCTCCACACCAAAGATAGCCTGAAGGTTTCTAACTGACTTTTTATGTTATGTTATTTTTTTTTTTTTTCACTTTTTGTGAATGTTTTTTTTATAAAGTGTAGGGGAAGGGGGTCGTGTATGTATGTTAGTAGGGGTTACAATATAACTCTACCAATCGGGTGATGGCTCTGGTTTCCGCGCTGTGGCTCCCCAGTTCTGTTTGTGGGCTGGAGGGGGCTGCTGGTGTAGCGGACGGGCAAGATTCCCTGAGTTATCTTTAAATGTTTTATTTTGAGGGTTATTTGGTTTTTTCATTGTTCATGCTGGATTTAGCTTATTGTTTTACCAGTCACTTCTTAGTCTCTGTGCACAATATATTTTAAATGTTTACAGTATTGCAAACTAGGCCGGTGGTTCCGTCGGATCACTGCTCCCCCCCATGTATCGGCACTTGGCTGAGATAGCAATCTCGGCCAATGTCCCGCCCACTTGTGGGATATACAACCCACGAAAAGTTGCATCTACAATCTTATGGTTTGCTCTCATCCGAGCTCTCCAAAATGTAATTATCTTTTTTCTCTGTTTTGCTATCTCTCTCCCCTGCTCTTCTCTCCCCTCATTCTTTTCTTTTCCCTTAGTCCACGGGGTGTTTGGTTGGAGTAATGCTACGAACCTCCCTCTGCACAAATGACCCTTAATTGGTTGTCCCTGAATGTTCAGGGTATGAACTCCCCCCAGAAACGAGTCAAGATTTTTAAATACCTCAAACAACAAAAAATTGACATTGCATGTCTTCAGGAAACCCATTTTGCTTCCTCCTCATACCCCAAATATTTTGCAGCAGATTATCCCCACGTCTTTTTGGCCAATGCCCCTACTAAAAAAAGGGGTGTCATGATTGCCCTACGCAAATCCATCCTATTTACTTGCAGTAAACAAATAGCAGATCCAAACGGCAGGTACCTAATCCTTCAAGGAACTATCCAAGATTCCGAGGTTACGATTATGACGTATTATGCCCCGAATAAAAACCCGGGCCCCTTTCTGACCCATGTCTGCGCCCTGTTAAGACCACACCTGAAAGGGACACTACTTCTAGCAGGAGATTCTGATGTCTCATTGAATCCCTCCCGTGATAATTACCCTTTGGATCATAAATCCCCCTCCCCAGCAGCTAAACAATTTTCACATTCGCTACAAAATAGCAACTTAGTTGATGTTTGGAGGGAATTTCATCCCTTGGGCAGGGACTATACACACTACTCCCACCCTCATCATTCACAGTCTAGGATAGACCACATGTTCGTTCTTCGCAAACACCTTCCCCTAATAAGATCAACCTTTATATTGGCGGCCTCATGGTTGGACCATGACCCCGTCCTTACGGTCTGTGATTCTTTACTCAGTAAACCACAATTCTCCCCCTGGGTGATGAATGACTCTCTGTTGTCCTACAAAGAAATCCTAGCAGACATTCATAAGGCCTCGGTAGAATATTTCGACCTCAACTCAGGCTCTGTGTCTTCTCCTGTTATGCTGTGGGAAGCATATAAGGCAGTGTTACGGGGCCAAGTTATTCGCCTAGCGTCCATACGCAAAAGAGAGAGGGCACGGGCATGTCATGAGTTAGAGACGAAATGGGAGGCTTTGATAGCGACATTCAAACAATTCCCCACCCCTGCTAATCACAAACTTTTAGACAAGGCACGTACAGAGCTTGATTTATGCTTGACTGATGAGGCGGAACGAACTTTGCGCTGGGCTCGACAAAAACGGTATGTTAAGGCTAACAAACCAAGTGCAATGTTGGCTAACAGATTGCGAACATTTGCACCTAAGTTTGCTCCTATTACATTACGTACCCGTCATAATATTCTTACTGGCAATCCCCAACGAGTTCTGGAAGAATTCCGGTATCGCCTTACTAAGCTGTACTCTGCACCCGATCGTTCTTCCCCTCAAGGCCTTGACGCTTTTCTAAAAAACCTATCACTACCTTCTCTATCTGAAACCCATACATCTCTGATGGATCGAGACATACAAATCTCGGAAGTTCTTCAATGTATTAAGGAACTGAAGGTGGGTAAGAGACCCGGCCCAGATGGCTTTACGGCACTTTATTACAGGAAATTAGCAGATGTCATTGCCCCTTACCTAACTAATATGTATAACTCAGTTAAGAACGGTCACTCATTTACATCTAATATGCTGACTGCCAACGTAGTAATGATTCCTAAACCTGACAGGGATCATTCATCGTGGGCTAACTTCCGGCCAATTTCGCTAATCAACATTGATATGAAAATTTTAACCAACATCCTGGCCAACCGCCTCAACTCCTTCCTACCACGTTTAATAAAAAAAGATCAAGTGGGTTTTGTCTCAAGACAACAGGCTGGAGACGCTATAAGACGCCTCCTTCAAATACAGCATATTGTCCATAACAGGTCCCTAGAAACAATGTTTTTGTCATTAGACATCAACAAAGCTTTTGACACACTGTCATGGCCCTATTTGACACAGGTACTTAAATGTTATGGATTTGGTACCTCCTTTATGCGGTGGGTGTCTGCAATTTATGACTCTCCCCAAGCCAAGGTGAAATATTACGGGTTTGAATCAACTATCTTCCCTATAACTAGGGGTACCCGCCAAGGCTGCCCACTTTCCCCACTTTTATTTATCCTGGCACTGGAACCCTTAGCGGAGGCCATCCGATCTCACCCCGACATAGCGGGGGTGGAGGTGGCAGGCACTGCACATAAGTTATCACTATTTGCGGATGATATCCTGCTGACCATCACCAAACCATTAATTTCTCTCCCGAATTTGCTTTCACTCTTAGACACTTTTGCTACCTTTTCGGGCCTATCAGTTAACTCTACTAAGTCTAGAGCAATGTCTATCAACTTATCCCCCTCTGTGTTAGGGACTCTGCAATCCACATTCCCCTTCCATTGGTTGGGAGCGCTACCCTATCTTGGGATCCGGCTCACTCCAAAATACACTGATCTATACCAAGCCAATTACCCATCACTGTTTCATAAACTGACGGCCATGCTTGACTCCTGGTCCATGCTTCCATTATCCTCCTGGTTCGGGAAGATTGCGACCACTCGTATGACATATCTTCCGGAGCTACTATACTACTTTCGGGTCTTACCGGTCCAGGTCCCTTCATATGTCCTTCGAGTACATCAACGCAAAATCATGCAATTTATTTGGGGCTCCATAAAACCTAGGATCAACCAGCAGGTGTTACATGCTCACAAGATCAATGGTGGCCTTTCAGTACCCAACCTGCATGCCTATTATATGGCTGCGGCTATTGGCCTATTATCTCATCTTCATGAAAAGCAGCAATTGCCATTATGGGCCACTATTGTTCTGGTGGATACATATCCGATACCATTAGCCTCCCTTCCTTGGCTCCCTCCAGCCCACCGCCCAACCACTATCAGCCCGTGCCTAGCCCACTCTCTTCGCTTATGGGACTCCGTTAAATATTCGGCGGGCTTTATCTCTTCGCACCTTCCCTTGTTGCGCCTTTTTCATTGTCCACTATTTCCTCCAGGCCGAGATAATGTATTGCAATTTTCGTGGTGGATTGAGAATGATTTTATTGATGTCCACTCTATGCTCACTCCCACTAAGTTAATCCCATTTGCAGCCCTGCGCTCCTCTCACAATATCCCCCTTAGGGAGCACTACAGCCATGTACAAATTTCCCATTTCCTCCATACCCTCATAAAAGCTCAACCCACCCCCTACATGTTAACTCCCTTCGAAAGTCTTTGCAGATCGCGACCCCAGTCCTCGGGTTTGATTTCCTTATATGCGGCTATAATACGCTCCAAAAGACCACCCCTGCGACCTTACCACCTTCAGTGGGAGGCGGAATTGGGGAAGAGATTGGACCCTGAGGACTGGCAGGTCATGACTATCACACTGTCCAAATGCTCCAAAAACACACTTTTTTTGGAAAACGCTTATAAGGTTTTGTATAGATGGTATTACACTCCAGCCAGATTGGCCAGTTTTATCCCAACTTACTCTCCTTTATGCTTCCGCGGGTGTTCCCAGGAGGGTACAATGGCACACATTTGGTGGCAGTGCCCCAGGGTCTGTAGATTATGGGTCAGAGTTTATGCATTGCTTCGCAACCTCTTCCATACCAATATAAAAAGGGATCCTTTTGAAGCGATCTTGGGGAAACCGATTGTGGAGCTGCTAAGACCAGAACGCCAATTGGCATCCCACATTTTTACTGCAACTAAATCAACCATAGCAAAGGCCTGGAAATCCCCGGCTCTCAGCTTCGAGGCAGTTAAAAATCGCATAAATGATATTATGGTTAATGAAAAACTGACGGCAGTGGCATCAGACACGCATGATAAATTCCTTCGGGTTTGGCAACCATGGGTAACATATTCCCATCCCTCCCGGTTTGATTCGACTTTACTCTCCCTTTAGTATGGTTCCATCCTCCCCACCCCGTGGACTACCCGTTTCCCCCTTTTTTTTTTCTCTCTTTTCTTTCTTCATTTTCTGATACTTCCCCCACTTTCTATATTCTACACTTTTGCTTTGTCTTTATTCGGGTTCTATCTTCAGTAATTTCTCTCTTTTTACTCCCTCCTTCTTGAGTTTTTATAGCCCACAGGCCTTGTCCTACCGGGCTCAGACACATGCTGTGATTTATCTCGTGAACATTCGTTATTTTTTTTTTGTTTAATTTCGAATTAATGAGATATTCTTTACATTTCTCATTTTATATTCAGTTTGTATTATATACATTACCATTATGTTTGAATTGTGGCAGACCCTGGCACTTTGGGTGCCAGTGTATGCGGATTTCATATATAGCCAAATGTAATTTGATGTCCTGTCACAGACTCTAATTTTCTAGATCATTATTAATGTTGGCTTACCATTTTCTGGACTATGTGCACTAAGTGTGTCTTTCATTATCTCTTTGTACTGACATGTTGATTTATTTGTTCAATAAAAATATTTGTACAAGAAAAACAAACTGAAATATTTTAGAAGGGAAGTAAAAATTAAAAACTAAAGTAATGTGGTTGCATAATTGTGCACACCCTCTTATAACTGGGGATGTAGCTGTGTTCAGAATTAAGCAATCACATTCAAACTCATGTTAAATAGGAGTCAGTACACACCTGCCATCATTTAAAGTGCCTCTGATTAACCCCAAATAAATTTCAGCTGTTCTAGTAGGTCTTTCCTTACATTTTCTTAGTCGAATCCTACAGCAAAAGACATGGCTCGCAGAGAGCTTCCAAAGCATTGGAGGCATCTCATTGTTAAAAGGTATCAGTCAGGAGAAGAGTACAAAAGAATTTCCAAGGCATTAGATATACCATGGGACACAGTGAAGACAGTTATCATCAAGTGGAGAAAATATGGCACAACAGTGACATTACCAAGAACTGGATGTCCCCACAAAATTGATGAGAAGAAATCTGGTCAGGGAGGCTGCCAAGAGGCCTACAGCAACATTAAAGGAGCTGCATGAATATCTGGCAAGTACTGGCTGTGTGGTACATGTGACAACAATCTCCCGTATTTTTTATGTTTGGGCTATAGGGTAGAGTGGCAAAATGGAAGCCTTTTCTTACGAAGAAAAACATCCAAGCCCGGCTAAATTTTGCAAAAACACATCTGAAGTCTCCCAAAAGTACGTGGGAAAATGTGTTCTGGTCTGATGAAATGAAGGTTGAACTTTTTGGCCATAATTCCAAAAAGATATGTTTGGCGCAAAAACAAAACTGCACATCACCAAAAAAACACCATACCCACAGTGAAGCATGGTGGCGGCAGCATCATGCTTTGGGGCTGTTTTTCTTCAGCTAGAATAGGACCTTAGTCAAGGTAGAAAAAATTATGAATAGTTCCAAATACCAGTCAATATTGGCGCAAAACCTTCAGGCTTCTGCTAGAAAGCTGAACATGAAGGGGAACTTCATCTTTCAGTATGACAATGACCCAAAGCATACATCCAAATCAACAAAGGAATGGCTTCACCAGAAGAAGATTAAAGTTTTGGAATGGCCCAGCCAGAGCCCAGACCTGAATCTGATTGAAAATCTGTGGGGTGATCTGAAGAGAGCTGTGCACAGGAGATGCCCTCGCAATCTGATTTGGAGTGTTTTTCCAAAGAAGAGTGGGCAAATATTACCAAGTCAAGATGTGCCATGCTGACTCATACCCAAAAAGTCTGAGTGCTGTAATACAATCAAAAGGTGCTTCAACAAAGTATTAGTTTAACCGCTTGCTGACCAGCGCACGGCAATGTACGTTGGCAGAATGGCACTGGCAGGCAAAAGGGCGTACAGGTACGTCCCCTTTAAGAAGCGGTGTCGCGTGCGAGCCTGCTGCGGTCACCGTGACCGCGGGTCCCACGTACTCGATGTCCGCCGGGCGCCCGCGATCGTGTCATGAAGAGGAAGAACGGGGAGATGCTTATGTATACAAAGCATTCCTCATTCTGCCTAGTGACAGTACAGTGATCTACTGCTTTCTGTGATCGAGAGCAGTGATCACTGTCCTGTGTGTTCAAGCCTAGCCCCCCTCACAGTTAGAATCACTCCCTAGGACACACTTAACCCCTTCACTGCCCCCTAGTGGTTAACCCCTTCACTGCCAGTGTCATTTACACAGTAATCAATACATTTTTAATCGCACTGATCACTGTATAAATGACAATGGTCCCAAAAATGTCCGATGTGTCCGCCATAATGTCGCAGTCCCGATAAAAATTGCAGATCATCACCATTACTAATAGAAAAAAATTAAAAATAAAAATGCCATAAAACTATCCCCTATTTTGTAGACGCTATAAATTTTGCGCAAACCAATCAATATACATTTATTGCGATTTTTTATTTTTTTATTTTTTTCACCAAAAATATGTAGAATACATATCAGCCTAAACTGAGGAAAACATTCTTTTAAATATATTTTTGGGGTATATTCATTATAGCAAAAAGTAAAAAATACTGTGTTTTTTTTTCAAAATTGTCGCTCTTTTTTTGTTTATAGCTCAAAAAATAAAAACCGCAGAGGCGATCAAATACCACCAAAAGAAAGCTCTATTTGTGGGAAAAAAAGGACGTCAATTTTGTTTGGGTACAGCGTCACACCACCGCGCTATTGTCAGTTAAAGCGACGCAGTGCCCATTTTGTAAAAAACGCTCTGGTCTTTGGGCAGCCAAATGGTCCAGGGCTGAAGTGGTTAAGGGTGTGCACACTTATGCAACCAAGTTATTTTATTTCTTTTATTTTTACTTCCCTCCACCTAAAAGATTTCAGTTTGTTCAACTGAGTTGTACAGTTTTTAGGTCACATTTAAAGTGGAAAAAGTTCTGAAATGATTTATATTTGTCTCATTTTTTTTTACATCACAGAGACCTGACATTTTAACAGGGGTGTGTAGACTTTTTATATTCACTGTATAGTACACAAGAGTTATTTATCTCCCATTTGTTTGTACAAAATGGACCGCATTCCCACTTTTGCATGCATTAGATTGTTTCATATTGATGCAGACTTTTTACATATGTTTCATATGAAAAGATTATGCGTAAGAAGAAATTAATCCCTAAAATTCCATAAAATATGGTGTAATTCTAACCTTACTCTAGATGGCATATAAAATGGTCTAGTCATATATAAAACACATTGTCATCACATCTGATATATTTAAATGCTATAAACTGATTAAGGGCCCTTTCACACTGGGGCGGTTTGCAGGCGCTATTGCGCTAATAATAGCGCCTGCAAACTGACCCGAAAGTGCCGCTGCTTTGTCTCCAGTGCACTGGAGCGGTGCGCTACCAGGACGGGAAAAAAAGTCCTGCTAGCAGCATCTTTGGAGTGGTGAAGGAGCGGTGTGTATACCGCTCCTTCACCGCTCCTGCCCATTGAAATCAATGGGACAGCGCGGCTATACCGCCGGCAAAGCGCCTCAGCAGAGGCGCTTTGCGGTGGTTTTTAACCATTTCTTGGCCGCTAGCGGTGGGTAAAACCGCCCCGCTAGCGGCTGCATACCGACGGTAAAGCGCCGCTTACAATAGCGGCACTTTACCGCTGACGCCGCCCCAGTTTGAAAGGGCCCTTTAGAAGAAAGACAACTGTCTGTATAAATATGTTCAAGGGTTTCTTTAATCAACATACACTGAATATTTTAATGCACTTCCGTACTTTTTCTTATTGTACACATTGAAATATACCTTATAATATAGTATGTGCAATTGTTTGTGCTGAATAAAAAAAATAAGACACTGTTGCTGCAAATTACATATGCATGCAGACTTGTAATATAACTATTAGGTAATTTTTAACCACTTGCTTACTGGGAACTTAAACCCCCCTCCTGCCCAGACCAATTTTCAGCTTTCAGCGCTGACGCACTTTGAATAACAATTGCGCGGTCATACAACATTGTACCCAAATGAAATTTTTATCATTTTTTTCACACAAATAGAGCTTTCTTTTTGTGGTCTTTAATCACAGCTGGGATTTTTATTTTTTGCTAAACAAAAAAAGATGGAAAATTTTGAATTGAAAAAAAAAAAATCATGTTTCATAGTTTGTTATAAAATTTTGTAAACAGGTAATTTTTCTCCTTCATTGATATGCGCTGATGAGGTGGCACTAGTGGGCACTGATAGGCTGCACTGGTGGGCACTGATAGGCTGCACTGGTGGGCACTGATAGGCTGCACTGGTGGGCACTGATAGGCTGCACTGGTGGGCACTGATAGGCTGCACTGGTGGGCACTGATAGGCTGCACTGGTGGGCACTGATGGGCACAGTTAAGACGGCACTGATAGGCACAGATAAGGTGGTACTGATGGGTGGCACTGATGGGCACTGATAGGTACCACTGATGGATGGCACTGATGGGCACTGGTAGGTGACACTGATGGGCACTGATAGGTGGCACTGATGTGCAACACTGTTGATGAGGCTCTGATTGTGGGCACTGATAGGTGGCACTGATGGGTGGCACTGATGGGTGGGCACTGGTAGGCGGTTGCTAGGTGGCACAGGTGGGCACTGAGGAGCTGGTGGCAGCTCTCTGTGATCGGGACTGATGTCCCTCTCACGGCCGCCGATGATCGGCTTTTTTTTTTCTGAGGAGAAAAAATAGCCGATTACCGGCTCTGTTTACATTAAGTGATCAGCTGTCATTGGCTGACCACGTGGTAAGGGGTCTGGATCAACCCCTTACTCCAATCTGTGATCCAGCGAGTCTCATAGACTCGCTGATCACAGAGCGTGCCGCGCACGTGCCCTGCAGGAGGTGCGCAGGCCGCTCGGGCACGGGAGGACGTCAATAGACGCCCTCCCGGCAAAGCAGGTCCGCGCTGTAGCCGTCATTTGGCTATAGCGCGGATCTGAAGAAGTTAAAGACTTTTAAAAATGTGGCATAAAAGATCACGTGCGCTGGTGTCATTCCAAACTCTCAGCTTACCTATTTATACTGTCAAATGTGGAAGGTCTTGCATTGCAGAAAGATTATATAAAACATTATTTTGCCAACAGGTGTTATCAAGCTAAAGAGCAGAAATTGCACTTAGATTGGGCACAGTTAACTAATATAATCAGTGTTGTAACAATCTATATTTCCAATTAAATTAATTGTTCTATTTTTACTGCTTATGCTTAATTTATCAGGCCAAACAAGGTATCAAGGAGGTAAAGAGCAAACTAAAGAATAAGGTAAGACCTTTTTTTTTCCTTTTATATAATGTTGACTATATATGTTTTTTTTTTACACCCCCAGTTCCAAAAAAGTTAGGACACCGTGTAAAATCTACATATACAGTGGGAATGGAAAGTATTCAGACCCCCTTAAATTTTTCACTCTTTGTTATATTGCAGCCATTTGCTAAAATCATTTAAGTTCATTTTTTTTCCTCATTAATATACACACAGCACCCAGGGCCTGGATTAACATAGGGGCTGATGGAGCTGCAGCTCCAGGCCCCTGCCTTAAAATCGGCCCTCACAGCTAGTAATATAAGCCCGACTTTCTCCTGCCCATAAACTTCTATGGGACAGGAGAAGCTGTGTGTAAATGGAGGGGTGTCTGGCTGCATCTGTGTTGGCTCACTGTGTTTAGTACAGTGTCACAGTGCACAGTTCCCCCCTACACAAATGGCTCTGCCTTCCCCCTCCCCTCTCTCCTCTCTCTGTGTGCAGTGAAGGAGCCGTGTGGGCTGGGAAATTATGAACAGAGCAGCCGGCAGATAGAAGGTGAACTGAACACATATCTGAGTGATGAGCTTCTGACCATCCAAGTGTGAGCTCAGTGACTGGACTCTTATCTCCCTTCTCTCCCCCTCTTTTACCTTTATCTTCAGCAATGGCTGTTATAACTGCAGCCAATATGTAGATTTGGCTCCTTGTGCTTTTAGGTGGGTTCACACTCATTTGCTGTGTTTTGGCCCATTGCTGGTGTATCCGCAGTTTTCCTGCGTTTTACCCACAGTCCTATTGATTTCTATTAGGTTGCATGTTTGTTCTGAAAGCGCACCAAAATCAATAGGACTGCAAGCTAAAACTGCAGATACACAAGCAGTGCTCCCAAACCAGTGTGAGCCCAAAGGCTGTACACACAACCCTCTATAGAACTTGGTCTGATCAATACTCCTGGCATTCATTTTACACACAGCCATACCATCCCAGATCAGGAGGGGTGGGGGCTTCAGGGATTTGTTTGACTATGCAGGCCCTGTCCCTTCTACCCATCCTGGAAGAGTCCTGGAGGGAGTGGCAGGCTGCTGGTGGAAAGTGGCACACTGTATCTGGTGGCAGGCTGCTGGTGGCAAGTGGCACACTGTATCTGGTGGCAGGGTGCTGGTGGCAAGTGGCACACTGTATCTGGTGGCAGGCTGCTGGTGGCAAGTGACACACTGTATCTGGTGACAGGCTGCTAGTGGCAAGTGGCACACTGTATCTGGTGACAGGCTGCTGGTGGCAAGTGACACGCTGTATCTGGTGACAGGCTGCTGGTGGCAAGTGGCACACTGTATCTGGTGACAGGCTGCTGGTGGCAAGTGACACGCTGTATCTGGTGACAGGCTGCAGGTGACATGTGGCACACTGTATCTGGTGGCAGGCTGCTAGTGGCAAGTGGCACACTGTATCTGGTGGCAGGCTGCAGGTGACATGTGGCACACTGTATCTGGTGGCAGGCTGCTAGTGGCAAGTGGCACACTGTATCTGGTGACAGGCTGCAGGTGACATGTGGCACACTGTATCTGGTGGCAGGCTGCTAGTGGCAAGTGGCACACTGTATCTGGTGGCAGGTTGCTGGTGGCAAGTGACACACTGTATCTGGTGGCAGGCCGCTAGTGGCAAGTGGCACACTGTATCTGGTGATAGGCTGCAGGTGACAAGTGGCACACTGTATCTGGTGGCAGGCTGCTAGTGGCAAGTGGCACACTGCATCTGGTGGCAGGCTGCTGGTGGCAAGTGACACGCTGTATCTGGTGACAGGCTGTCAGTGGCACACTGTATCTGGTGGCAGGCTGCTAGTGGCAAGTGGCACACTGTATCTGGTGACAGGCTGCTAGTGGCAAGTGGCACACTGTATCTGGTGACAGGCTGCAGGTGACATGTGGCACACTGTATCTGGTGGCAGGCTGCTAGTGGCAAGTGGCACACTGTATCTGGTGGCAGGCTGCTGGTGGCAAGTGGCACACTGTATCTGGTGGTAGGCTGTGGTTGGCAAGTGGCACACTGTATCTGGTGGCAGGCTGCTGGTGGCAAGTGGCACACTGTATCTGGTGGCAGGCTGCCGGTGGCAAGTGGCACACTGTATCTGGTGGCAGGCTGCTGGTGGCAAGTGGCACACTGTATCTGGTGGTAGGCTGTGGTTGGCAAGTGGCACACTGTATCTGGTGGCAGGCTGCTGGTGGCAAGTGGCACACTGTATCTGGTGGCAGGCTGCTGGTGGCAAGTGACACGCTGTATCTGGTGACAGGCTGTCAGTGGCAAGTGGCACACTGTATCTGGTAGCAGGCTGCTAGTGGCAAGTGGCACACTATATCTGGTGACAGGCTGCTAGTGGCAAGTGGCACACTGTATCTGGTGACAGGCTGCAGGTGACATGTGGCACACTGTATCTGGTGGCAGGCTGCTAGTGGCAAGTGGCACACTGTATCTGGTGGCAGGCTGCTGGTGGCAAGTGGCACACTGTATCTGGTGGTAGGCTGTGGTTGGCAAGTGGCACACTGTATCTGGTGGCAGGCTGCTGGTGGCAAGTGGCACACTGTATCTGGTGGCAGGCTGCCGGTGGCAAGTGGCACACTGTATCTGGTGGTAGGCTGTGGTTGGCAAGTGGCACACTGTATCTGGTGGCAGGCTGCTGGTGGCAAGTGGCACACTGTATCTGGTGGCAAGCTGCTGGTGGCAAGTGGCACACTATCTGGTGGAAGGCTGCTGGTGGTAAGTGACACACTGTATCTGGTGGTAGGCTGGGGTTGGCAAGTGGCACACTGTATCTGGTGGCAGGCTGCTGGTGGCAAGTGGCACACTGTATCTGGTGGCAGGCTGCCGGTGGCAAGTGGCACACTGTATCTGGTGGCAGGCTGCCGGTGGCAAGTGGCACACTGTATCTGGTGGTAGGCTGTGGTTGGCAAGTGGCACAATGTATCTGGTGGTAGGCTGCTGGTGGCAAGTGGCACACTGTATCTGATGGCAGGCTGCTGGTGGCAAGTGGCACACTATCTGGTGGAAGGCTGCTGGTGGTAAGTGACACACTGTATCTGGTGGTAGGCTGTGGTTGGCAAGTGGCACACTGTATCTGATGGAAGGCTGCTGGTGGCAAGTGGCACACTGTATCTGGTGGCAGGGAGCTGGTGGCAAGTGGCACACTGTATCTGATGGCAAGTGGCACAATGTATCTGGTGGCAGGCTGCTGGTGGCAAGTGGCACACTGTATCTGGTGGCAAGTGGCACAATGTATCTGGTGACAGGCTGCTCGTGGCAAGTGACACACTGTATCTGGTGGCAAGTGGCACAATGTATCTGGTGGCAGGTGGCACAATGTATCTAGTGGCAGGCTGCTGGTGGCAAGTGGCACACTGTATCTGGTGACAGGCTGTCGGTAGCAAGTGGCACACTGTATCTGGTGAAAGGCTGCTGTTGGCAAGTGGCACACTGTATCTGGTGGCAGGCTGCTGGTGGCAATTGGCACATTGTACCTTTTGGCAGGCTGTGGGTAGCAAGTGGCACACTGTATCTGGTTGCAAGTGGCACACTGTATCTGGTGGCAGGCTGCTGGTGGCAAGTGAAATGCTGCATCTAGCGGCAGGCAACTGTGGAAAGTGATACGCTACATTTGGTGGCAGGCTATGGGTGGCAAGTGACAAGCTGCATCTGGTGGCAAGTGACAAGCTCAGGTCCCACTGATTCTGCACGATGGTGAGTTGAACTATTTCACTATATATTACAATGTAGTAACTGAAATAATGGAATTTGATCATCCTGACACCATATCAAGCATGGTGTCAGGATGATTGATTTTAAGTACTAACACCAGCCATTTGCCTGACAAATCACCTCCACCACCGATTTCCCTGCCAACCCCGAGACTACATCCCCCACTCTCATCTTTTTTTCGGAAGAGGGGGTTGTCTCTGAATGACAGTTTGGAAATGTGGTCTCCCTATCTTGCTGCTGGTGAGAGACCGCATAGCAGGTGGTATTGGTGGTGTTGCTGCTGCTCAGAGGCTGCACAGCTGGTATTACTGGTGAGAGTATATTTAATTCGTTTTAGCGAAAAATTGTTTGCATTTTCATTTTGTTTCCATAAAAAGGCCCACCGAAATCCTCAGCACCAGGCCCATGATGCTCTTAATCTGGCCCTGACAGCACCCCATATTGACAGAAAAACACAGAATTGTTGACATTTTTACAGAGTTTTTAAAAAAGAAAAACTGAAATATCACATGGTCCTAAGTATTCAGACCCTTTGCTGTGACACTCATATATTTAACTCAGGTGCTGTCCATTTCTTCTGATCATTCTTGAGATGGTTCTACACCTTCATTTGAGTCCAACTGTGTTTGATTATACTGATTGGACTTGATTAGGAAAGCCACACACCTGTCTATATGAGCCCTTACAGCTCACAGTGCATGTCAGAGCAAATGAGAATCACGAGGTCAAAGGAACTGCCTGAAGAGATCAGGGACAGAATTGTGGCAAGGCACAGATCTGGCCAAGGTTACAAAAAAAATTTCTGCTGCACTTAAGGTTCCTAAGAGCACAGTGGCCTCCATAATCCTTAAATGGAAGACGTTTGACCCTTCCTAGAGCTGGCCGTCCGGCCAAACTGAGCTATCGGGGAGAAGAGCCTTGGTGAGAGAGGTAAAGATGAACCCAAAGATCACTGTGGCTGAGCTCCAGAGATGCAGTCGGGAGATGGGAGAAAGTTGTAGAAAGTCAACCATCACTGCAGCCCTCCACCAGTTGGGGCTTTATGGCAGAGTGGCCCGACGGAAGCCTCTCCTCAGTGCAAGACACATGAAAGCCTGCATGGAGTTTGCTAAAAAAAACACCTGAAGGACTCCAAGATGGTGAGAAATAAGATTCTCTGGTCTGATAATACCATGATAGAACTTTTTGGCCTTAATTCTAAGCGGTATGTGTGGAGAAAACCAGGCACTGCTCATCATCTGTCCAATACAGTCCCAACAGTGAAGCATGGTGGTGGCAGCATCATGCTGTGGGGGGTTTTTTTCAGCTGCAGGGACAGGACGACTGGTTGCAATCAAGGGAAAGATGAATGCGGCCAAGTACAGGGATATCCTGGACGAAAACCTTCTCCAGAGTGCTTAGGACCTCAGACTGGGTCGAAGGTTTACCTTCTAAGATGACAATGACCCTAAGCACACAGCTAAAATAACGAAGGAGTGGCTTCACAACAACTCCGTGACTGTTCTTGAATGGCCCAGCCAGAGCCCTGACTTAAACCCAATTGAGCCTCTCTGGAGAGACCTAAAAATGGCTGTCCACCAACGTTTACCATCCAACCTGACAGAACTGAAGAGGATCTGCAAGGAGGAATGGCAGAGGATCCCCAAATCCAGGTGTGAAAAACTTGTTGCATCTTTCCCAAAAAGACTCATGGCTGTCTTAGATCAAAAGGATGCTTCTACTAAATACTGAGCAAAGGGTCTGAATACTTAGGACCATGTGATATTTCAGTTTTTCTTTTTTAATAAATCTGCAAAAAATGTCAACAATTCTGTGCTTTTCTGTCAATATGGGGTGCAGTGTGTACATTAATGAGGAAAAAAAATGAACTTAAATGATTTTAGCAAATGGCTGCAATATAACAAAGAGTGAAATATTTAAGGGGATCTGGGTACTTTCCGTCCCCACTGTCAACAGAATGTAATGATTTGCAAATATTATAAAACCATATTTTATTCACAATAGAAAAAATAAAACATATCAAATATTTAAACTGAGCAAATGTACCATTTAAGGAAAAGAAATAAGGACATATTGAAATTGATGGCAGCAACACATCTCCAAAAAGTTGTACCAGGGCCATATTTACCACTGTGTAGTCTCCCCTTAACACCCTGTAAACGTCTGGAAAACTGAGGAGACCAGTCGCTGGTGTTTTGAGAAAGGAATATTGTCCCATTCTTGCCTGATAGAGGATTCTAACTGCTCAACAATTCCTGGGTCTTCTTTGAAATATTTTTTGATTCAAGATGTGCCAAATATTTTAAGTTGATAAAATGTCTGGACTGCAAGCAGGCCAGTTAAAGTGGAAGTAAACCCTCCTATAGTTTTCAGCTAAGGAAACTGCCATCTTGGCCTCTGTTTGATCTACAACTGCCATGATGCTGCACATGTGATCAGCTATGACACCAGCCATTGGATGGTTTGACAGTTTGGTTGAGAGCAAAACAAATGGGAGTGTTACATTCCCGGCATGTGCAGTAAATGTGACTGTTTTTTGAAATTGTTAAATGGATTGGTTTACTTCCGCTTTAGGCACCCGGACTCTTCTACTACAAAGCCATGCTGTTGTTATACTAAAAGTGGAGCAAAGCAAATGTGTGCAAGATGGAGAATCTGGCTTGTCTTCTGTTCACAAGGGAAATTACACATGTAGACATATTAACTTTGATCAGAAAAAAAAAAAAAAAGAATTAAAGTGTAAATAAAGGCAAAAACTTTTTTTTTTAGTTTTGGATAGAGTGGAGAGCCATTAGAACTTCTGTCAGTTTTTAACGCTGTCGGTGTCCCCATTACGGAGATTCACACTTCAATTTTATCCTGTTTACCGTTATTTTTAAAAGTTAAATTAAAAGAAAATCCAACATTTTTTGTTGATATCAGAACATCCAAGAATCTTCCAGTAGGGACACTAGTTCTGGTGATGCCCTGGGATTCTCTCACTTTGAAGGGATTTCTTCTCACTTCCTGTTTTAGCTATGGGACAGAAAGTGAAGGGAAATCTCCCCAGTGGGACACAGATGGCAAAAAAACTGCCGGGTAATATAACCCTCCCTTACTCTATCCAAAATGAAAAAAAAATAGGTTTTGCCTCTAGTTCCACTTTAAAACTAAATTCAGAACAGGTGAGAGTTCACACAAAAATCAGGCGCATTCAAGTGAAGAATTTGATTCTGGGAAGAATGAACAGGGCCCATTCACAGATTCACATTAGGTTGTTCTGCATTTTGTAGTGTGTACTGTAGTGCATTAACATGTTACGTCGCACATTAACGCAAATTGCATTAAGACAACTTATTTATTTTGAACATGCACCATTTTCTGGGACAGAATGCAGGGTAGTGCGCTGTAGTGCAGGTACACTGTAAAGGCGCGTTGGGGTGTCTTTCTAAATGAATAGCACTGTAGTACACCAATGCACATACTATTTGTTACAGCAAAGCAATGGTGTAAACAGGCCCAAAGCAACCCTTTCCTGAGACTAAAATCCAGCTAAATACACAGTTGATGTACACATATGAGAGAAGTTGTATTTGTCCATATAGCCTTAACCACTTGACGACCGCCTCACGCCGATGTACGTCGGCAAAGTGGCACGGACAGGCAAAATCACGTACAGGGTACGTGATTTGCCTTCCGCGGGTGGGGGGTCCGATCGGACCCCCCCCCGGTGCCCGAGGCGGTCGTCCTATGTCCAGCGGCGATCGGTGATGAGGGGGAGACCATCCGTTCGTGGCCCCCCCCTCGCGATCGCCGCCGGCCAATGAAAACGCTCCTTTGCTGCTGTATGCTAAACAGCAGCAAAGGAAGTGATGTCATCTCCCCTCGGGTCGGTATTTTCCGTTCCGGCCCGAGGAGAGACGACAAGTATGTGAGTGCACAACACTACACACACACAGTAGAACATGCCAGGCACACAAATCACCCCGATCCCCCCCCAATCACCCCCCCCCCCCCTGTCACAAACTGACACCAGCAGTTTTTTTTTTTTTTTTTTTTTTTTTTTTCCTGATTACTGCTAGCTGTCAGTTTGTGACAGTTACTGTGTTAGCACAGTTACTGTTACCCCCCTTTAGGTCTAGGGTACCCCCCTAACCCCCCCTAATAAAGTTTTAACCCCTTGATCACCCCCTGTCACCAGTGTCGCTAAGCGATCATTTTTCTGATCGCTGTATTAGTGTCGCTGGTGACGCTAGTTAGTGAGGTAAATATTTAGGTTCGCCGTCAGCGTTTTATAGCGTCAGGGACCCCCATATACTACCTAATAAATGTTTTAACCCCTTGATTGCCCCCTAGTTAACCCTTTCACCACTGATCACCGTATAACCGTTACGGGTGACGCTGGTTAGTTTGTTTATTTTTTATAGTGTCAGGGCACCCGCCGTTTATTACCGAATAAAGGTTTAGCCCCCCGATCGCCCGGCGGTGATATGCGTCGCCCCAGGCAGCGTCAGATTAGCGCCAGTACCGCAAACACCCACGCACGCAGCATACGCCTCCCTTAGTGGTATAGTATCTGAACGGATCAATATCTGATCCGATCAGATCTATACTAGCGTCCCCAGCAGTTTAGGGTTCCCAAAAACGCAGTGTTAGCGGGATCAGCCCAGATACCTGCTAGCACCTGCGTTTTGTGCCTCCGCCCAGCCCACCCAAGTGCAGTATCGATCGATCACTGTCACTTACAAAACACTAAACGCATAACTGCAGCGTTCGCAGAGTCAGGCCTGATCCCTGCGATCGCTAACAGTTTTTTTGGTAGCATTTTGGTGAACTGGCAAGCACCAGCCCCAGGCGTCAGGTTAGCGCCAGTACCGCTAACACCCACGCACGCACCATACGCCCCCCTTAGTGGTATAGTATCTGTACGGATCAATATCTGATCCGATCAGATCTATACTAGCGTCACCAGCAGTTTAGGGTTCCCAAAAACGCAGTGTTAGCGGAATCAGCCCAGATACCTGCTAGCACCTGCGTTTTGCCCCTCCGCCCGGCCCAGCCCAACCCACCCAAGTGCAGTATCGATCGATCACTGTCACTTACAAAACACTAAACGCATAACTGCAGCGTTCGCAGAGTCAGGCCTGATCCCTGCGATCGCTAACAGTTTTTTTTGTAGCATTTTGGTGAACTGGCAAGCACCAGCCCCAGGCAGCGTCAGATTAGCGCCAGTACCGCTAACACCCACGCACGCAGCATACACCTCCCTTAGTGGTATAGTATCTGAACGGATCAATATCTGATCCGATCAGATCTATACTAGCGTCACCAGCAGTTTAGGGTTCCCAAAAATGCAGTGTTAGCGGGATCAGCCCAGATACCTGCTAGCACCTGCGTTTTGCCCCTCCGCCCGGCCCGGCCCAGCCCACCCAAGTGCAGTATCAATCGATCACTGTCACTTACAAGGCACTAAACGCATAACTGCAGCGTTCGCAGAGTCAGGCCTGATCCCTGCGATCGCTAACAGTTTTTTTGTAGCGTTTTGGTGAACTGGCAAGCACCAGCGGCGTAGTACACCCCGGTCGTAGTCAAACCAGCACTGCAGTAACTCGTGGTGACGTGGCGAGTCCCATAAGTGCAGTTCAAGCTGGTGAGGTGGCAAGCACAAGTAGTGTCCCGCTGCCACCAAAAAGACAAACACAGGCCCGTCGTGCCCATAGTGCCCTTCCTGCTGCATTCGCCAATCCTAATTGGGAACCCACCGCTTCTGCAGCGCCCGTACTTCCCCCATTCACATCCCCAACCAAATGCAGTCGGCTGCATGAGAGGCATTTTTATGTCCTCCCGAGTACCCCTACCCAACGAACCCCCCAAAAAAGATGTCGTGTCTGCAGCAAGCGCGGATATAGGCGTGACACCCACTATTATTGTCCCTCCTGTCCTGACAATCCTGGTCTTTGCATTGGTGAATGTTTTGAACGCTACCATTCACTAGTTGAGTATTAGCGTAGGGTACAGCATTGCACAGACTAGGCACACTTTCACAGGGTCTCCCAAGATGCCATCGCATTTTGAGAGACCCGAACCTGGAACCGGTTACCGTTATAAAAGTTAGTTACAAAAAAAGTGTAAAAAAAAAAAAAAAATATGAAATAAAAAAAATAGTTGTTGTTTTATTGTTCTCTCTCTCTCTATTCTCTCTCTCTATTGTTCTGCTCTTTTTTACTGTATTCTATTCTGCAATGTTTTATTGTTATTGTTATTGTTATTGATTGTTATTGTTATTGTTATTGTTATTGTTATTATGTTTTATCATGTTTGTTTTTCAGGTGTGTAATTATTTACACTTTACTGTGCTTTATTGTTAACCATTGTTAACCATTTTTTTGTCTTCAGGTACGCCATTCACGACTTTGAGTGGTTATACCAGAATGATGCCTGCAGGTTTAGGTATCATCTTGGTATCATTCTTTTCAGCCAGCGGTCGGCTTTCATGTAAAAGCAATCCTAGCGGCTAATTAGCCTCTAGACTGCTTTTACAAGCCGTGGGAGGGAATGCCCCCCCCCCCCCCACCGTCTTCCGTGTTTTTCTCTGGATCTCCTGTCTCAACAGGGAACCTGAGAATGCAGCCGGTGATTCAGCCAGCTGACCATAGAGCTGATCAGAGACCAGAGTGGCTCCAAACATCTCTATGGCCTAAGAAACCGGAAGCTACGAGTATTTCATGACTTAGATTTCGCCGGATGTAAATAGCGCCATTGGGAAATTGGGGAAGCATTTTATCACACCGATCTTGGTGTGGTCAGATGCTTTGAGGGCAGAGGAGAGATCTAGGGTCTAATAGACCACAATTTTTTCAAAAAAGAGTACCTGTCACTACCTATTGCTATCATAGGGGATATTTACATTCCCCGAGATAACAATAAAAATGATTAAAAAAAAAAATATGAAAGGAACAGTTTAAAAGTAAGATTAAAAAAGCAAAAAAATAATAAAGAAAAAAAAAAAAAACACCCCTGTCGCCCCCTGCTCTCGCGCTAAGGCGAACGCAAGCGGTGGTCTGTCGTCAAACGTAAACAGCAATTGCACCATGCATGTGAGGTATCACCGCGAAGGTCAGATCGAGTGCAGTAATTTTTCCAGTAGACCTCCTCTGTAAATCTAAAGTGGTAACCTGTAAAGGCTTTTGAAGGCTTTTAAACATGTATTTATTTTGTTGCCACTGCACGTTTGTGCGCAATTTTAAAGCATGTCATGTTTGGTATCCATGTACTCGGCCTAAGATCATCTTTTTTATTTCATCAAACATTTGGGCAATATAGCGTGTTTTAGTGCATTAAAATTAAAAAAAGTGTGTTTTTTCCCCAAAAAATGCGTTTGAAAAATCGCTGCGCAATTACTGTGTGAAAAAAAAAAATGAAACACCCACCATTTTAATCTGTAGGGCATTTGCTTTAAAAAAATATATAATGTTTGGGGGTTCAAAGTAATTTTTTTGCAAAAAAAAAAAAACTTTTTCATGTAAACAATAAGTGTCAGAAAGGGCTTTGTCTTCAAGTGGTTAGAAGAGTGGGTGATGTGTGACATAAGCTTCTAAATGTTGTGCATAAAATGCCAGGACAGTTCAAAACCCCCCCAAATGACCCCATTTTGGAAAGTAGACACCCCAAGCTATTTGCTGAGAGGCATGTCGAGTCCATGGAATATTTTATATTGCGACACAAGTTGCGGGAAAGAGACAAATTTTTTTTTTTTTTTTTTTTTTTTGCACAAAGTTGTCACTAAATGATATATTGCTCAAACATGCCATGGAAATATGTGAAATTACACCCCAAAATACATTCTGCTGCTTCTCCTGAGTACGGGGATACCACATGTGTGAGACTTTTTGGGAGCCTAGCCGCGTACGGGACCCCGAAAACCAAGCACCGCCTTCAGGCTTTCTAAGGGCGTGAATTTTTGATTTCACTCTTCACTGCCTATCACAGTTTTGGAGGCCATGGAATGCCCAGGTGGCACAAAACCCCCCCAAATGACCCCATTTTGGAAAGTAGACACCCCAAGCTATTTGCTGAGAGGTATAGTGAGTATTTTGCAGACCTCACTTTTTGTCACAAAGTTTTGAAAATTGAAAAAAGAAAAAAAAAAATTTTTTTTCTTGTCTTTCTTCATTTTCAAAAACAAATGAGAGCTGCAAAATACTCACCATGCCTCTCAGCAAATAGCTTGGGGTGTCTACTTTCCAAAATGGGGTCATTTGGGGGGGTTTTGTGCCACCTGGGCATTCCATGGCCTCCGAAACTGTGATAGGCAGTAAAGAGTGAAATCAAAAATTTTCACCCTTAGAAATCCTGAAGGCAGTGATTGGTTTTCGGGGTCCCGTACGCAGCTAGGCTCCCAAAAAGTCCCACACATGTGGTATCCCCATACTCAGGAGAAGCAGCTAAATGTATTTTGGGGTGCAATTCCACATATGCCCATGGCCTGTGTGAGCAATATATCATTTAGTGACAACTTTATGAAAAAAAAAAAATAAAAAAATAAAAAGTGTCACTTTCCCGCAACTTGTGTCAAAATATAAAATATTCCATGGACTCAATATGCCTCTCAGCAAATAGCTTGGGGTGTCTACTTTCCAAAATGGGGTCATTTGGGGGGGTTTTGTGCCACCTGGGCATTCCATGGCCTCCGAAACTGTGATAGGCAGTGAAGAGTGAAAGCAAAAATTTACACCCTTAGAAATCCTGAAGGCGGTGCTTGGTTTTCGGGGCCCCGTACGCGGCTAGGCTCCCAAAAAGTCCCACACATGTGGTATCCCCGTACTCAGGAGAAGCAGCTAAATGTATTTTGGGGTGCAATTCCACATAGGCCCATGGCCTGTGTGAGCAATATATCATTTAGTGACGACTTTTTGTAAATATTTTTTTTTTTTTTTTTTTTTGTCATTTTTCAATCACTTGGGACAAAAAAAATAAATATTCAATGGGTTCAACATGCCTCTCAGCAATTTCCTTGGGGTGTCTACTTTCCAAAATGGGGTCATTTGGGGGGGTTTTGTACTGCCCTGCCATTTTAGCACCTCAAGAAATGACATAGGCAGTCATAAACTAAAAGCTGTGTAAATTCCAGAAAATGTACCCTAGTTTGTAGACGCTATAACTTTTGCGCAAACCAATAAATATACGCTTATTGACATTTTTTTTACCAAAGACATGTGGCCAAATACATTTTGGCCTAAATGTATGACTAAAATTTAGTTTATTGGATTTTTTTTATAACAAAAAGTAGAAAATATCATTTTTTTTCAAAATTTTCGGTCTTTTTCCGTTTATAGCGCAAAAAATAAAAACCGCAGAGGTGATCAAATACCATCAAAAGAAAGCTCTATTTGTGGGAAGAAAAGGACGCAAATTTCGTTTGGGTACAGCATTGCATGACCGCGCAATTAGCAGTTAAAGCGACGCAGTGCCAAATTGGAAAAAGACCTCTGGTCCTTAGGCAGCATAATGGTCCGGGGCTCAAGTGGTTAAAATGTACTTTGTATGCCCCATAGTACAGCCCTGGCTAACAAGGGAGGGGACCTGATCTTTCTTTCTTGCAGTTTCACTTTTTCTTACAGTTCCCCTGACCTTTTGAGTGGACAGTGAAAGTAGAAGCAGCACTGCAGCACACCTAATGGTTCCATGTGCTGCTTCTCCCTCCCTGTTTCTTTGCTTTGCTGAATAGACTGTACAGTAGACTGCAAGAGGCTGGTACCAGGTTCATGGACTTACACTTAATTAATCAAATAACTTTTATGATGTATTAATGATTACAGAGCTGTAATCTACCTGTCCGGAGTTCTCCTTTAAATAAAATATAGAGCCTTAGCCTTACTGTTATGCTGACCCAATATATTCACTTTATTGAGTCACTGACATGGTTTCAGGAACATCAAGTAAAGTCCTTATCTGAATACCTGTTCTGGGTTAGTGAAAGTATTAAAGCAAGAGGTTCAGCATAACAGCCAGGCAACTAGTATTTGCAAAATGAGAATTCAGCCTCTGCTTTTTTATTTTCCAAAAAGGTTTGCTTTAAAATCTGAGACCCTCTCAAAAGGGATAACTTATTTAATATGCATGCATTGTTCAGTGCTATGGATCTTGCTTTGTGTGCCAGGTCAAGATTAGTGACACTCCAATGAACATGTGCCCTTGAACTTGAACCTTGTACCTTCCTACTGGTTTTCCCTGATCCCCTCAGATCTTCATCCCTTACCCTGTCCATTTATGACTTTAGCTGAATAGGGTAACTTCTGTAAGACCAAACCATAATTCTTTTGCAGAGCCCTATTTTGCCTTCTGTGTTACTAGTTGCATCTGAAAATGATTTCTGAAGTTTAACAAACGATTTGCTTACACATTTGTGGCTTGGGATTCCCTAAAAGCATATATTGGAGGCATGTTGATTGCTCCAAAAATAAGAAAGACTTAAGTGAATGGAAATCCAAATTTATTGATGCAGTTAAACAAGGTGAAATGTGATTCCTTAGCCAACTTAGGAAAATCAATCCATATAGCTGGAGTAACAACAGGCATATAACTCCCTTTCATTATCAAAGGCAGAGGGTAAGAGAGAGATTATGCAGCAAGCTTAGTTTGAGGTGGGTGAAAATACTGGTCATCTACTTGCCACCATTGCCAAATCACAAAAGCCACCAGCCCACATTAGCAGTTTATCTGATGGTGACGGGCATATTGTAACCTCCCCCAGAGATTACCGCTGTTTTTTGAAGGTTCTGTATGGACCTCTATAATAGCACAGTCTCATATGAGGCGGGTGCCCTCTACCAATCTTTAACCTCAATCACTCTTCCTGCTGTCACTGAAGAAGATTGATTATTTTTAGATAAATTACTGTCAACTTTGTTTGGCACCTTCAATAACAAATCTTCGGGAGTAGATGACCTACCAGTGGAACATTATAAAAGCTATGGGGATTTTCTCCTTTTGGACTGTTTAATGAGGCCCTTGAGGAGGGTACTCTTCCCCAGTCCATGAATTAAGTCATCGTTATGGTCCCTCTGAAATCTGACAAAGATCTTCTTTTACCCAAATCCTACTGTCCAATCTCAATGCTCACATCTGACATAAAATTCCATGCTAAAGTTAATAGGATTACAGTAACTCTCTCCTCCTACTTAAGCAAGCAAAGCCAGCATAAAGGGGAGACATTCAAAAGATTAAAAGATATCCATATACCAGATGACAAAGCAGGAAACAATATTCAATGCAGTTCTCTGACAGAAGGGAGTGGGTAAATAGAGCTGGTTTTCAAATCCCACTGCCAACTGAAGCAGAGACAACCGATGCAATTTATGCCACACTCTGGTTTCCTGTGCAGTTATCCAATAGATCAAAACTACCACCTGTTGTTTAATTTCTCCTTTATCTCCAATGTTAAGTTACTTGTAGCAAAGGCTACATTTTTGTACAGGTTGCAACATTAAAATATATATATGTGGTAACTAATGCTTTTTCATATTATGGCTATGGAGATTTATTTTGTTTTGGAAAGTACTACCAAGAAATCATGTTTTGTAATAAAAAAATGTATGTTTAACTCGGGGTATTTTGCCCTGTCATGTGCTGACTGGTAACCTTTCCTCAGCAGATTCTTTTGGAATGTTGTTAGTTCCTGTAAAAAAAATTATTTGTAAAAACTCTCACAAGCCTTTTCCTATTCTGGCTATCTATTCTAACTTTTATCTTTCATTTTCACTTTTCCACCACTCTCCTCCACTCTCTACAGGGGCAGTAAAACCCGAAACACAGTGAGGGGAATTTATCAAAACTAAAGCAGACAGAATCTTAAGCAGCTGTGCATGGCAACCAATTAGCTTATAACTTTCATTTTCAAAGCTTAAAGTGGTTGTAAAGGCAGAAGTTTTTTTATCTTAATGCATTCTTTGCATTAAGATAAAAAGCCTCCTGTGTGCAGCAGCCCCCCTAACACTTACCTGAGCCCCGTCTCTCTCAAGCGATGTCCACGAGTGCCTTGGCCATCCAGGGCTCTGCTCCTGATTGGCTGAGACACAGCAGCTGTCAATCAAAGTCAGTTAGTCAATCAGGAGAGAGAGGGCGGAGCCAAACCATGGCTCCATGTCTGAATGGACACAGGGAGCTGTGACTCTGCTCAGGTGCCCCCATAGCAAGCTGCTTGCTGTGGGGGCACTAGACAGGAGGGAGGGACCAGGAGCTCTAAAGAGGAACCCGAGAAGCGGAGGATCTGGGCTGCCCTGTGCAAAACCACCCAAAAGTGGAACTTTCGCTTATTCGTCTCCTCCCCCCCTCCGGTTCCACATTTGGCACCTTTCAGGGGGGGGAGGGGAGAACGGGGACCTGTTATTGACAGATCCCCTTCCCCACCTCCAGAGACAGCACTGCAACAAAGCTCAGACCCCTCCACCCTCCACCGCCGCTGGGCTAATTAGAAAGCACAGCGCACTTTGCGCATGTGCAGTAGGGAACCAGCTGTGAAGCCGAAAGGCCGAAAGGCTTCACTGCCAGGTTTCCTTATTGTCAATGGCGGCGGCTGCACCTGACAGCCAATCCGAAGATTGTCTGGGGTGCCGATATCGTGGGCTCCCTGTACAGGTAAATGTCCATATAATAAAAGTCAGCAGCTGCAGTATTTGTAGCTGCTGACTTTAAATGTTTTGTGGGGTGGGCAGATCTCAGCTTTAAGTATACAGGTATATTTTTTATGCAGGTTAGGCGGGATAGGTATGAGGAGGGGAAAAGCAAAATTTTAAGAATCAATATAGTTAGGTTTTTCTTTCACCGAACTAGCTGATGATAGAAGCTGATTGGCTGCCATGTACAGCTGCTCCAGATTCTGTCTGCTGCAGTTTTGTAACATCTCCCCCAATTTCTATCCCTTATTGTTTTCCTTCTTAATGCCTACTGAAACTTTTTAAACTGATAAGGATAACCTAATAAATCTTAGTATGTAACTGGTGGTCACCTACAATTGTTTCAGTTTTCAAGGGAGGCAACTTGAACCCCCACCCCTATCACTATGATATGTGCAGAAGGTAAGGGGGCGGGGGGGGTGTTAGGTGTAGGTTTCGGGAAATGTCAAAGCTTTTCTTGTCAGAATGGCCTGAGATCTGGATGTGACAGTTGGTTTTATGAGGCTGCTGCAGGTGTGAACACCCCTAGATGCCGTCACTCCCCGCCCCCAGTGACCGAGTCTCTTCAAGCATGCAGAAGATATATATAATGAATTTACTGGACTTGTGTTTAATGTTCAGTTGAACCTGATATAATAAATATTATATATATTTATTGTGAAAGGTGACATGCTCAGGTGGTAGCTGTATGGCAGTTTGTATTCACCTTCCTTTGTTCTGCCTTCTCTAAACTGATAACATTTGAATTCTGGTTGGTTAATGCATATCCCTTCTCCCTTTTTGAGGGATTACTGGTCTCACATTTATTTTTATTCATGGAATTTAGATAGTATTAAACACAAAAGCAAACCTTTACGTTATTGCAACTTACCAATTCTTAGATGTGATAATTGCGTTAGTTTTCTTTTTTAGGCTTTCCTCCTATTTTCATCTGGTGATCCAGCCAGTAAGTTTTTTTTCAAAAGAACAAGCTCTCTGGCAGTTACAGGGATGAGACAAACTGTTTACCATTGGTGCTTACAATGATCACCTTTTATTTGTTTATGTAAACCTTTATCCCAAAAGGAAAAACTGTTTGTTTTAACTGCTTATTAGCTGGAGTTTGGTTTCAATTTGGTGTCTAAATTTTCCAGTACATCTAACACTCTCCGCCCCCCAACCTGACAATGCTGCTGTCCAAAGGTGCTCCTGTGCTCCTTCATCCAGAGTGCAGGTGTCTTGTCGAATACAGTCCCCTATCCAAAAGTGTCCGCCCTGTACTGCGCAGGCGCAGTACGGAGGACAAACGAGACGCCGAAAGTCTCCGAAGTTCAACAGCTGATCGTCAGCTGTACACGGCGCCTGCGCATTTATTCTTACCCTATGTCCAGGATCATTCCCTACTATCCAAGTGGACACAGAGTTAGAATAAATAGTTGCCGAGCGCAGCGAGGCCGTGCCCGAAGCGAAGCGAGGCCGTGCCCGAAGCGTGGCGAGCGAAGCGTGGCGAGCGAAGTGAGCCCGCGAGGGGCCCTCTTACACAGCCATCGCTAACAAGTGCCCGAGCGCCGTGTACAGCTGATGGTCAGCTGATCAACTTCGGACATTTTCGGCATCTCCTGCTCCTCCGTACTGCGCAGGCGCTGCGCCTGCGCAGTACGGGGCGGACACTATCTGATAGGAGGACACTATATGTCAGAACACAGGCACTCTAATACAGGAGGGGTGTTACTGGCCAGATCACCAGGTGAAAACAGAGGGCAAAAAGCCTAAAAAAGAAAACGAATACAGCCACTACGTCTAATAATTGGTAAGCTGCAATATATATCCTAAAAACAGCTTGACTTCTGCAGTAGAAATAAAGTCCTGCTTACTTCATCAAATACATTAATCAGTAAAGTAGCTTTTTATCATCCTGAACAAATTCCCAGTTTGGTAGGTGTAACCTTCACATGCTCTCACACAGAAAACAGTCTGTCTGTTCACCCTCCAGAGTTTTTAAAAGTCCTTTTCCTGCCACTTCCCGAGAGGCTTCCCAGCCCTTCTATAACAAGCCAGGTATCCTGACAGTTGGACTTGATGACTAGAGTAGTCAGACTGAGGACCCACCCAATCTCTCTGCAGCCCAAACTCCATGACCAACAGAAGAATTTTACAACCAGTCCCATAAGCTGGGTTCACACTGGTGTTATGAAAGACATTGCATGTGATTCGTACCTCATTGCTGTGCAGATCACATGCAATGTCTGTGCGATGTGAATTCAGCCATACAAACTGTATGGCTGAAATCGCATTCGTACCAAAATGGTGCAGGACCTTTTTTTGGTCCGCACTGGAATCGGTCCAAAAAACACCAATGCGATCCGATTCCTGTATCATTTCATAGCTCCCACTACGATCTGCAAACCGATTTGGGGCAGTTATTAACGTTACATTTCCACTCGCAGCGGTTTGCAGATGTTAGTGTGAACTAGTGTGCGATTCAGATGC
This sequence comes from Lithobates clamitans, assembly GCA_037952925.1. Taxonomy (NCBI): domain Eukaryota; kingdom Metazoa; phylum Chordata; class Amphibia; order Anura; family Ranidae; genus Lithobates; species Lithobates clamitans. Next base: position 4,824,872 of record JBBGZY010000430.1, on the reverse strand, counting down.
GATGCGGGAACCGACAGTAAATCACAGGGTTTCCCGCATTGCACCACTGTGAACCGGGACTTAAAGGGAAACTGACCCGCCTTCCTCACTCGAGTCCCCTGGAGCCCACAACTGCCCCAATTCACATTCTGGGCAGCTAATATTTCCCATTCATCACCTCATCTGCCATTTTAGGCCAGACTCTGTCACATTATATATAGATATCTGTAGGGAAGCAGCAATAACACCTTTGCAGGTAAGTAGTTTGACAATGCAATAGAAGATCCCCACTTTTTACCTCCAAATTAGATTGAATTAGATGGAAACCAAAATTAGCAGTTACTGCATGCCTATATAACATGCAGGATATACAAAGCATGCTTTGTTCTTCATCAGTCTGGAAAAAAAATATGGCATGAAACTGTTCTTCGTATGTCCTGCATTTTAAATAAACAAATAATATGTGCTCCGATTCTCCACTTGAATATAGAACGATAGATAATGCAAACGTTTATTACACAGATTTTCACACTGCAGTACCATGTGATTTTTTATTTGTTGTTTTATCTGTTAAGCTTGTTTCTAACCGCATGTGACCTGCATGCTGCATGCTTGTTTGATGGTTTTGTTACAGGAAATTGAAGAGGAAAATTTGGAGCCCATAAACTCTAATACCTTCCCGTTAAGCAGTTCACAGCGTCCTATCTCTGAGAGAAGGAAACTCTCACAGGTGAGGAATGCAGCTATAACCCTTGTTTAATAAGGTGAAGAGCAGTGTGTAAAGCAGGGATGTGTAATTTGTGAGCCAGGGCCCTTAACCACTTGCTTACCGGGCACTTAAACCCCCCTCCTATCCAGACCAATTTTCAGCTTTCGGCGCTGACGCACTTTGAATGACAATTGCGCGGTCATACAACACTGTACCCAAATGAAATTTTTATCATTTTTTCACCACAAATAGAGCTTTCTTTTGGTGGTATTTGATCACCTCTGCGGTTTTTACTTTTTATTAAAAAAATGTAAAAAACTGAATTTTTTTTTAAAAAAAAGTTTATTTTTTTATATTTTGTTATAAAAAATTTTAAACGGGTATTTTTTCTCCTTCATTGATGTACGCTGATGAGGCGGCAGTGATGGGCACTGATAGGCGGCAGTGATGGGCACTGATGGGTGGCAGTGATGGGCACTGATGGGTGGCAATGATGGGCAGCACTGGCAGGTGGCACTGATTGGCACTACAGGTGGGCATTGATAGGTGGTACTTGTGGGCATTGATAGGTGTCACTTGTGGGCACTGTTAGGTGGCACTGTGGGCACTGTTAGGTGGCACTGTGGGCACTGTTAGGTGGCACTGTGAGCACTGTTAGGTGGCACTGTGGGCAGTGTTAGGTGGCACTTTAATTGGGCACTGATGAGGCAGATGTGCCTCTTCCACTTGGGGACCGATGTCCCTCACATCCGATCCGGTGATCGGCTTTTTTTTTCTACTCGCGCTGTCAGCGTGAGTAAAAAAAAAAAACGATTACCGATCTTTTGTTTAGATCATGTGATCAGCTGTCATTGGCTGACAGCTGATCACATGGTAAGGGGCCGGGACCGGCCCCTTACACAGATCGGTGATCACAACGCGCCCAGCGCGCGCCCTACAGGGCGCGCGCAGGGAGCGTGCACAGGGGAGGCCGTCATATGACGGCCTCCCGGGAATGTAGGTCCGCGCTGTAGCCGTCATTCGGCTATAGCGCGGATGCCAAGTAGTAGTGTCTCAGTCCAGTAATTAATTGTTGGAGTTCTCAACACATCATTTCATTGGTTTTTAGAGTGAATCCTATTTGTAAAGCCCAAAACAATAGCAAGCTGACATGACTTATGAAAAATTCCACATTTACATTTGGCACTGCATGCCAAAACATATTGAAGGCCATTGATTTAAAGTGGACCTTCAGTCATTTTTTCAACTTTCCATCTGCCCTTGTTTTAACTTTGGATAGTAAAACATTTTTTTCTGCTAGCAAATACCTTATACAGCCCACTTCTTGTTTCTTGTCTGGTCATTAGCCCTGGCTTATGACATTATGCACAGCTCTCTCGCACTCTCGTGAGAGTTTGCCGGGGGGGGGGGGGGGGGGTGAGTCATAAAAAGGCCAATGAGAGCTGCAGAGCTGGAGGTGTGCCTCTGTGTGTCTGTAAATCCAGGAAGTGAACAGGCAGCAGCTTCAGCTGCCCACAGTTAAAATGGTTGCAGCCAGACTCAGTGGAGGGAGATTTTGGCAGCATATTTGGCAAGTACAGAATTACAGTATATATAAAATATTATGCAAAGTGGTTGGAGGGAAGCTTCAGAATGGCAAAGATGTTTTTATTACAGATTATGTTAGCAGACTGCAGTTCCTCTTTAAAGAATATAAGCCGTGCTAACCAGTTCATAATGGTTCATTTACCTTTCTTTGTTCTGCCTTCTCTAAACTGGTAAAAGGTGAATTCCGAATGGTTATCTCATATTACTGCTCTTTATATTATTTTATTAAACGAAACTGATTCTTTTAAAGAAGAACTCTGCTAAGCAAAATGTACATCTAAAATGAGTGCATAACACCGCAACTGAATTTTAGTAATACAGCAGCCTTTTCTTTAGCAGTTACATTTGTGTCATTTATTGCTGAAGCCGGACAAGACACTGCATGGCCTGTAGTGACTCTCATTGACTTTAACCACTTGCCGACCGCCTACTGCACTTGTACTGCGACTGGTCGGCTCCATTGTGCAAAACGATGTATCTGTAGGTCATTTTGTGCAATAGACACTGGGGGGCGTGCGCGCAGCCGGAGGCGTGATCGTGCGCTGATTGGACAGAGGGGGAGCCAGTCAGCGGGGCCGGCAGACCCGATGGCCACCAGCAACCCACAATCGTTCCTGAGAGAGTCAGAACGGCGGTCTTGCAATGTAAACAAGGCGGATCGCTGTTCTGACAGGGGAGAAGATGGAGATCTGGTGTTCCTGCTAAGCAGGAACATGGATCTCTGTCTTCCCCCAGTCATAGCATCCCCCACACAGTTAGCAAGCACCAACTAGGCACACAGTTAACCATTTGATCGCCCCTGATGTTAACCCCTGCCAGTGTCATTAGTACAGTAACAGTACATATTTTTAACATTGATCACTGTAATAATGTCACTGGTTCCCTAAAAAGTGTCAGGTAATTAGTCTGATTTGTCCGCCACAATGTCACATGCCTGCTAAAAATCACTGATCGCCACTATTACTAGTTTAAAAAAAAATGCCATAAAAATATCCCATAGTTTGTAGACACGATAACGTTTGCGCAAACCAATCAATATATACGCTTATTGGGATTTTTTTTTACCAAAAGTACGCAGCAGAATACAAATTGGCCTGAATTGATAAAGAAATGTGATTTTTTAATTTTTTTTATTGGATGTGTTTTATGGCAGAAAGTAAAAAAAAAATTTTTTTTTTTCAAAATTGTCGCTCTTCTTTTTTGTTCATAGCGCAAAAAATAAAAACCGCAGAAGTGATCAAATACCACCAAAGGAAAGCTCTATTTGTGGGAAAAAAAAGGACATAAATTGTATTTGGGTACAGCATTGCACGACTGCACAATTGTCAGTTAAAATAACGCAGTGCCATATTGCAAAAAATGGCCTGGTCATTAAGGGGGTAAAACCTTCCGGGCTGAAGTGCATAAAACAGGACAGATACAAGCAACAATTCTGAATGTCTGTTAGAGGAGAATAAATCATTTGCTTGTTGCAATAGGTTGGTTATTTGCATTCTTCGATTGCAGCCATCCTGTCTTCAGGGACAAAAGGGGGGAGTAAGGGACTTGCTAATAGGTTAGATTTTTGGAGTTCTTACCAGCCCTGCATTAGAAACAATAGAATGTCTGACTAGAGCAGAGTTGTTAGCATGGCTGCCAGTTTTTTTTTTCTTTTACACATATGTACAACACTGATACACCTGATGGTTTTATGAAAGTATATCTATAGATGAAAAGAATCCTCTGCTCAGGGTAAAATTTTTCTTTGCATTATGCTCCATTGTAGATTGAATGGTTTATGCTCTATTGTGACAATAACATTATTGTTAACCTGCTTGTAGATCGCTTTGTGATAATAAAAGGCTTTTCAACAAAAGTTTATAGCTAACTGAGCCCTTTGGGGATTTATGGTCATCATTGTTCCAGTTGGAACATGAGAAGATAGATTATTCTGGAAGTGGTTTCTTTGTAAATAAAATAAGCTTACTTTCGGGTCTAAGAATTTTGATGCCATAGTTTGAAGACTGCAGTGCTGTGAAGCTGTAGGTTTTCATTAACTGAAACGCTTATTTAGCATTTCATTTTATTGTTGTACAGAGAGCCTAAATGCACATCAGTAAATCCCAGCCCAGAAAAATAATGACTCCTACCAGTGCATGTTAATAATGTGAATTGCCTATGTGGATTCTGCTTTCCTAAACATTTACAAAGAAATAAATTCATTTCTATAAAGGATTTATCATTACTGATGGTGAATATTAAAGGACTTTTCCACATTCTGTCCCCAACCCCTTCCCTTCAGAGATCAGTAAGATTGTTCAGCTTGAAACCCTCACCAATCAGCTCCTTTTAATAAAGCTGCAAAAAAGCTCAGAGGATGTCATTGCTCTGAAATGCTGGGCATTGTTTGACCACCTTCAGTAACCCATTGCCTTTCTAAGGCTAGGCTGCAGCTGTGCAGCATAGCCTTCCTGGAAAATCATTTTTCCTGAGGCAGAATATATTGCCTGAAAAAAGCCAAACAGAGCTGCAAAGGGCTGGTAGCCTCGGAGCTTCTCGGCAGTGTTGGTAACACAACTGATCAGCAGTGGTTCCAAGCAGGGCACCCCTGTTGATGAACGGTAGGATAACAACTAGAGAGAATTTCCTTTTGGTCTCTGAATTTTTTAGTTATTTTTATCATTAATGGAGCACCTGGATTGTGCTTAGTGTTAAATGTTATTTTTCTTCTTTTTACAAACTAACAAAGTATACATCAGTGCATCCTCTAAGCTAGATAGATAAACTGGATTCTTTAAAGTTCTTTTAGAAGACCGGAGTCAGTAACAATTTGTATCACTAAAAGCCCCGATCATATACAGTCCCACCACTAGTTAACAGCGCTCGATTAAAGTTGTTTTCTATCAGGCTGACACAGTTCCCCATAATCTTTTCTCCTCTCCTCTGTGCTTCTCTAATTAGCAATGGTGACTTCCTCGTTAGCCTGGCAGGGCTTGTGAAAATGTCAACATTCCGCTCAAAAAAATTCTCCAATTAGATCTGGAGAAAAATCCTAGTATCAATTCTGCCGCTCTGCAACAGCCACAGGGAAAAGTGCAACATAGAAAAGTAACCCCTTCACTCCTCTCACATGTTATATTGGCACAAATGAAATGAAGATGGTAGTAAGAAAATGTAAAATAAAAATGCAATGGTTCTTTTATTGTTATTATTTATAGTCATTATTCTTGGCTGTTTGTAAATCTAGATATCTTAGCAATATACTTAAACATAAATACAATTATTTATTTATGCTCACAAAGTGAGGGATATACATGCAGAAAACGCGAATTGCTTACAACTGTATACTACATACAGTGGAGTTAATTTTTGAAAGAGGAAAATACAAAAAAAAGTATCAGTATTTTCAAAAAACGTTTTCGGAAATGCCTATCTGATCTGGTTGACTGCAATCAGTGTTTGGTCTAATAAGCAAATTCCATTTTTTTTACCTCTATGTAGCCATGAGTTTCTTGAAGGATGTTGCTTTGTGTAAAAATATATTTTTACTGACATAGTAATGGCTGTAACAATTTTTGACACCAATGTTTATGTCAAAAACGTTGCCCGTCATGCTGGTTTTGAGGGTTAAGTCATGACCCGTCTCTCGCTATGATTTAATAATCCCTAGTGCTGCAGTTTTTAATCCAGCCGTTGTGATTAAAGTGAAATATGTTGCTGCTCACATAATGATTGGTTTTGTTGATGTTTTCGCTATGCTCAGACAATTAATCCTGGATTTAAAGTATCTGATAGCATATTATAATTATGCCATGTTAAAGATCCAGCTTCTGAGCAGTGTGTCCATATCAGAGTGACTGTGAAAACATCATAGATTATTGAAAACCAAGAGGGCTTTACTGCCCTCTGGTGGCAAAAGCCAAAAAGACAGATATCACTAATTGGTTGCAAGCCTCTCTTTCTTTAATTATATACTATATATATATATAGCTATAGATATATATCTATATATCTATGTCTATATATATATATATATATATATATAGATAGATATATATAAATGTGTATATATATATATATATATATATATATCTATATATATAGATATATATATATATATATATATATACGCATTTATGTATATCATTTATTATTTATTTTATTTGTTTTGCATAGTTTTTATGGCCTTTCAATGCTTAGATTGTATGTATGTATGCTATCTCACATAAGTGAGTACACCCCTCAAAGTTTGTAAATATTTTATTATATCTTTTCATGTGGCAACACTGAAGAAATTACACTTTGCTACAGTGTAAAGTAGCGAGTGTACAGCTTGTATAACAGTGTAAATTTGCTGTCCCCTCAAAATTACTCAACACACTGCCATTAATGTCTAAACCGCTGGCAACAAAAGTGAGTACACCCCTAAGTGAAAATGTCCAAATTGGGCCCAATTAGCCATTTTCCCTCCCTGGTGTCATGTGACTCATTAGTGTTACAAGGTCTCAGTTGTGAATGGGGAGCAGGTGTGTTAAATTAGGTGTTATCACTCTCATTCTCTCATACTGGTCACTGGTAGTTCAACATGGCACCTCATGGCAAATAACTCTCTGAGGATCTAAAAAAAAAGAATTGTTGCTCTACATAAAGATGGCCTAGGGCTATAAGAAGATTTCCAAGACCCTGAATCTGAGCTGCAACACCGTGGCCAAGACCATACAGCGGTTTAACAGGCCAAGTTCCACTCAGAACAGGCCTCGCCATGGTCGACCAAAGAAGTTGAGTGCACATGCTCAGCGTCATATCCAGAGGTTGTCTTTGGGGAACGGACATATGAGTGCCGCCAGCATTGCTGCAGAGGTTAAAGGAGTGGGGGGTCAGCCTGTCAGTGCTCAGACCATACCCCGCACACTGCATCAAATTGGTCTGCATGGCTGTTTGTCCGAGAAGGAAGACTCTTCTAAAGATGATGCACAAGAAAGCCCGCAAACAGTTTGCTGAAGACAAGCAGACTAAGGACATGGATTACTGGAACCATGTTCTGTGGTCTGATGAGTTCAGATGGTGTCAAGCGTATGTGGCGGTGAGAAGTACAAAGACAAGTGTGTCTTTCCTACAGTCAAGCATGGTGGTGGGGGTGTTATGGTCTGGTGCTGCATGAGTGCTGCTGGCACTGGGGAAATACAGTTCATTGAGGGAAACATGAATGCCAACATGTACTGTGACAAACTGAAGCAGAGCATGATCCTCTCCCTTTCAGAGACTGGGCTGCATGGCAGTATTCCAACATAACGACCCTGAACACGCCTCCAAGATGACCACTGCCTTGCTAAAGAAGCTGGGGGTAAAGGTGATGGACTGGCGAAGCATGTCTCCAGACCTAAACCCTATTGAGCATCTATGGGGCATCCTCAAACGGAAGATGGAGGAGCGCAAGGTCTCTAACATCCACCAGCTCAATGATGTCGTCATGGATGGATGGAAGGGGACTCCAGTGGCAACCTGTGAAGCTCTGGTGAACTCCATGCCCAAGAGGGTTAAGGCAGTGCTGGAAAATAATGGTGCCCACACAAAATATTGACACTTTGGGCCCAATTTGGACATTTTCACTTAGGGATGTACTCACTTTTGTTGCCAGAGGTTTAGACATGAATGGCTGTGTGTTGAGTTATTTTGAGGGGACATCAAATTTACACTGTTATACAAGCTGTACACTCACTACTTTACATTGTAGCAAAGTGTAATTTCTTCAGTGTTGTCACATGAAAAGATATAATAAAAATGTGAGGGGTGTTCTCACTTTTGTACACACACACATTATGTATATATTTTATAAAACCACACTATTATGTCTGACACATGCTCTTTTTCATACATGAGTCCACTAGCTATTTGTTTTTCCTGCAGACACGAAGGAATCGGCACTTGATGAAAACTGCCGACCACAACTCTGGACTGGAAGATTCAGATGTAGCTGACAGTGCTAGCAAGTGAGTATATATATCAGTGTTTCTCAACCTTTTTTCTGTTAAGGCACCCTTTAAAATTTTGCACAAACTTGAGGCACCATATTCTAAATTGAAAAAGAAAACAAAACTAATAGTTTTACATAAAACGGTGTGCAGTGACATCTGCGCGGGTAAAAATGTGATTTACCTTTGCACACTGGTACTGAATAGAACTCCAGCTTTTCTCTTCTGCCCCAGTTTATCTCCCTCAATCAGCTAAAGTGAACCCAGTGTTGACAGAGGGGGACAGATAAGAAGCAAACAAGGATGTCCTGATGTCTTTCTTATCAACTTATGCCTTCATTAAAACCCTGTAGCTTGTGTAACAAAAAAAGGCAGGCTTGATATACACTCTGGTTTGTTGACAATTTTTGGCAATTTTAGGTATTTTGCCAAGGCACCCCAAAAGAGCCCAGAAGGCACCCTGGTTGAGAAAGGCTGATCTATATGACACAGGTCTTATCCTAAATTCATATGGAATTTTTATAGCGGCCCTGTTGAGCTTGGGAAAACAAACTATTATGAGAAGTTTTAAACTAATAATCTCTTATTGCAAACAGTGCAGGGTATTTCTGACGCAGCAGTGCTGTTTTTTTCCTGATTGGCACAAATGCAGGTGCTCTTTTACTGCTGGAACAGTATTGAAGCATGAAACGGGAAAAGCCATACTTACAACTGGCTACCATACATGCATTTTAGATTTAAAGAACATTTTAAAGTGTTTTCTTTTTATTAATTAAATTGACATTTTTCTCTCAATACATTTATTGTTGTAAATTGTTGTAACAAGATTGCAGTAAACAAATAAGGAGATAGGTAGAACTACAATTAAAAGGAATGTGGAGACTGAGTAGTTATTAATTTGTGTACAATACCATACAGAACGTGTTATATTAATGTTATAAGATTGTAGAAAAGATCACAACTTTGAAAATGGTGAAAAAGTAGAAAATAAACACAGATATTAAGGTGAAATTTGTGTACAAGGAGCACCTTAACAACTACCACTGTTTTATTTTCCATTTATTTTTATCTTCCTTACACAATCCTGCTCCCATATCAGTGCTCATGATAGGAGGATTTCCAACGCATCTACACGAATTTATTGTGACAATAGAGCTACTGCGGAAGCTACAACTCCCATAACCATTGGAGACACAAAGCATATGCTGCCAGTATCAAAGACAGGAGGTGGTGCTAGGTAGAGTCATCTTTTGAATGACAAGCTAGAGGCTTTTTTTATCAGTGGTAACACTGCTGTTAGCCATGCCCAATCAAACATCACTATGTCCCTCATAAACAAGGGTTCTACAAGATTTACTGCCCATACTGCTGAATACTCTGTTAAAGTCCAAACAACATTTCCACAAGTGGGCTTTTTTTATCTCTCTCCATTTCATATAACCCCATTCTGTAAAACAGACATTTTTGTATATTTGAGGATTTCTCATTCTGCAACTTCTCCTACCTGAAGTTTTGAGCACCCCCTCAAATAGCTTTGTTATTGTTTATAATCTGTATACTGTCTGTTAAATTCAATGCTAGGCTTTGGAATTTTAAACCTGAATATTTGACAAAAATGTAAATCAAATATCCATTGTGCAGCGCTAGTGTGTGTCATAAATACATATATATACGTGCTTTAGACTATATCAATCACATAAAACAAACCTAATTGTATTGAAAAAGTCCTGATAGCCTGATAGTCGCCTTCTCCTTTTACTCTGCTCAGCACCATGCAAACAAAACACTAAAATAGTGTGTATCCTTTAAAAGCCTTTATTTCCTACCAAATACTACATTAATTCACTTACATTGCTTTGGTACTCAATCAGATATATCCAGCAATATACTTGGGTTTGGTGATCGTGTGCAATACTGCTTTTGATATGAAAGTTACCACACTTCCGCTTTGCAATTGAGTGTCATGATGTCATTCAAGACCTGCCCCTACTTATTTCGTCACAGGGCACAGGACTTCCTCAGGGGGGTTTTCAATAGAAAAACATACCTTATATCATATGGGAGTATAATAATAATCACATTTATAAATAACTAACCCCAAACCAAAAGCAGGTAAAGAGCCTCTGGAGGAAACAACAGATCTTAAATTTGTATTGTCCTACAGGTGACTGAGGTTACATTGATAACACCTTAAATTTGGATATGACGTGTCACATCTTTTCTACTTGCAGTACTACTAGCTGTTTTCCTCATCTCTCACCCTATCAGATGGATAGTGTTCTTTCCCAAGAGATCCTGCCCCCTTTTTCTTTTTAACTTTGCTGTTTTAATATTAATACACCAAATCAGCGGTGGTCAACTTAAAAAGAATATAGGGCATCAAGTGCAGCCCCCCCACACTTTCAAAGGGCTGCCCAATAGCAGCTATTTGCAGCAGATTTACATCACTTGGCTCTCCTGGGTCTCTAACTCCAGGATCTTGTTCCTTTGGGCCCTGTTGTGTGTCTCAGGATCTGGCCTGCCCCTCTTTCAGCTCCTGGACAGAGCTTACCCTATTTCCATCCAGCTTCAACTTACGCCATTAATGGTGTCTCTTTTGTGCACTTTTTCCTGTGATTTTTTTGTTCCATATACATAAACCAAATTCTGGCTGTGTCCTGATGAAGTGGATGCTGCTCCACGAAACGCGAAGAGACTACAGTCCAAATATACATCAATTCAAGTGCTTTTGCAATTTTGTATATATGTAATTCAACAGGAATACATGCATATTGTGTTTTTGTATCTTGAGACAAAGTCTAAGAAGTCTGATTTTAACTTTTACATGAAATACATTTTGTATTTTCTTTTATATATTGGTATACATTTTATTTGGTATAACTCAAAAAAAGTCACATGGGCAAAATTTCTTCTTTCAGATTAAACATTCATATTCACATATGTGGCTGCAGCATCATTGCAATGCTGCGGGTGTCCCCCGCTGGCTTTAAGATCTGAAAACTCAGCGACCACATGACCACTGATCGCTCAGATCTTGGCCTTCACTGAGCAGAGAAGTGACTAAAAGTTAGTTAGTCACTGGCTCTCTGCTCTGCTTCTCCAGTGCTCACTAGCGTTCAGGGCTGTGGAGGGTGGAATGGCTGGTTCAGGCTCTCAGCTGTGTGCTGAGAGGCTGAGCCACCTGTCGTTCAGGCATCTGGGTGGGATCCCTACAATATTGTCAGGATACATCCAGAGACTGGACCGCTTCTGTGACATCAGCCAACAGCAGGATAGCGCACCTCTCCTTTTCCCCCTCACTTCTGATTTGTTTGGAAGGAGCAGTGCATATTGGCTGTGGTCATGTGCACTGCTTTATACACACTACACATCCCATATTCCCTATCTCAGGGGTAAGCAAAATAGGGTGACTTTTTTTCCTACATAAAGTTTGGCCATGGAGAACAAACTTAGCCACCCTTTAACCGGAAGTTAGATCGCAGCAGCAAAAAAGGCGATTGGAGATTTGATGGCAACTGAGAGCAATAGAAGGTACTTTGAGTTGATTTACTAAAAGCAAATAGACTGTTGCTTCAGAGCTTAGTATATGAGCAGAAGCTGACTTCTATCATCCAATCATGTGCAAGCAAAAAAAGCTGTTTTTTTTTATTTTCTTTGCATGTGATTGGGTATTATTTGCAAAAGTGCACAGTCTATTTGTCTTTAGTAAACCAACCCCTTTTATTTAGGTATCGAATACAAACTTGACTAGAATTTTATAATTTCAGATTTGTTCACTTCATTAGCTAATTGTTGTTGTAGCACAGTACATAAGCTCTGTCCTCCATTTGTCAGTCATTGTTTATGCCTCCACAGATTGTCATCGGAAGACAGTGAAGAAGCGTCTGGATATTTGTATGACAGTGATGCGTCATATGATGATGCAAGCCTTTCCTCACGTCCAGGGGGAGAAATGGATCTCCTGGGAGAAATTCTGGACTCGTTAAGCACCCACAGTTCTGACCCTGGTGGAGCCCGGCTCACAGCCGCCAAGAGTCTGGACTTTTTTCGCTCTGTTGAGGATTTAGACTACAAAGTTATGGTATGTTAGTAAACTTATAAGTACGGTTTGATGTGAAAGCAGATTTCTAAGATATTTTGCTACTGTAAATACTTTGTCCCAAAGCTTTCCTATGTAGTTGTCTAGCTAAACCCACATTAGGCCAACATTTTTAATTTTGGATAGAGAATGAAAGGGCTAGAATCTCTGTCAGTATTTTATTATAGTCCATGTCCAAAAAAAGGCATATTTCCTTTAAATTCCTGTTACAGGGAAGCTGATCAGTAGGAACAGGCACAGCAACAAAAACACACATTTTAGTATAGCTGGGAAAGATCAGTTTTTTCGGTCAGGTTTTCATTGTGTTACTTTGCCAGTGATCCTGTTTCCTAATTTCTTGTTCTGCTGTCACTGAGACATACTGTAAAGGTAAATATCTGCTGTGGATTTACAGACTGCAGTGAGGCTCTAGAGGAAATTTAAAGGTAAATCCACTTTATGTTATTAAAAAGTATAAAATAAGCCATAACTGTCTGTATTGCAAACATAACCCTTCTCACTGTTATACCTTCTTTGGTGGATAGTACATGCGTCCATCATCAGTGGTAGGCAACCATTGTACGAGTTTATTGGCCAGATTTTACCTCCCCATCATACTGCATTGAATACTGCTTGGAGTAAATTAGTTTACTGTCTTGCTCTGGTTTTTGTTTGTAAATGGGTGGTAGAAGCATCAGACAAGCGCTGCAAGTTAACCAGATCACAGGGGCTTCTACACAAGGTCTATGACTGGTCAACATGTCTATTAGGAGAAAAGATATAGTCCCAAGGCCCATGGTGTAAAGGGTGATTCACTTCCATTAAGCCTGGACTGTGGACTGTCATGCTCAGGTACACAATGCCGCATAGTTGTCATTGCACATGTATGCAAAATGCCATTTTTCATCTTTGCACCTCTCTATTGATTAACTGCCCACTCCCTAATTAATATTAATGGGTAGGCTGTCTGGGTAAAGTAAAAACAAGTAATTGCTTTCCTGTGGCATAGAAACAACCCCTTGTCCCTGTCCTAAATCACAGGTGTAGTGGCGAGTGAGACATCTTCAGTTATCACAATACTATATACAGTATAGCATACGGTCAGAGCTTTTGAAATAGTTACAGCTACAAAACAAATAAAAACATGTTATCTTTTCAGTTAGTTATTTCCAGAGTTATTCCTTCTCATTCTTTCTGATTATCAATGTTGCATTGATGTTTCTTTCTGCATTCAATCTTTGGATTGTGATGTCAGCCAGCCCAGTCTGAATCAATGAGTATGGACGAAAAAATCTATACCAAAGGTAGGCAACCCATAGCTCCCCCCTCATTCATTCCTATACATTCCCAGCATGCCCAGCCAGTCCTCAGTGCATTTGATTTTGTTGTGAATATTTGTGTGATATTTTCTGATGATAACTCTGCAAACGTATCAATAGTCTGCATTTGAATTCAGTTGTTAAGGTGGTAAGATTCCTGCCATGATAATAGATGAATAGAAGTGAAAACATGGTACCAAAAATTTCACTACACAAATTGTATCAAAGCTGGATACGATTTAAATCAAAAAGATAAGCGCAATACTAACTAATTAGCAAATAAACTACTTGTGCGTTAGATTGCTGAAGTATGTAGAATGAATCTAAACTTGCTTACAGTAAACAATGTTCTTAAAAATCATTTCAGAATAATTGCTATTTATGTGCAGAGAATACATACCCACAGGGATACATTCTGACAACATGGGGAGTATATTATATTGCCAGAATCCAAAATAAAAATATAAAAGCAAAGCTTTTTATGACATATATTTATGTATTCAAATAATATCCCTCTGGAATAAAGTTCAGGCTCTTTTTTTTTTTTTTTTTTTTTGTACTGGGATTTCTTCAGTTGTAATTTCTTCATATATTTGTCTATATATACTACCTCATGGTTTCTCCTTGTAGCCCAGTCTTCAACTTGATAAAACAAAGGTTGTAAAATATGTTTATACTCAAATAGTAACCAAAATTTATGACCACAGTTTTTCTGTGGTGGATAAATAGTTACAGAAGAACCATGATACATTTTCTAGCCCAAATGGTGCTTCGAGCTTTCTCCATTGCTTGCTACTTGACCAGAGGCCTACGCCTTTGGTCAAATGATTGCTGCTGACAGAAGTCAAGTGCAGTGATAATTTTATCTCCCAAGTGTAATTGCAAAGAAGTCTGAAAGACATGAAATGTTAATTGTTTTTGAGTGTACGAGTTGGAAAATGTTCTTTATTTGTTTTTCATAGAAGCCCAAGAAACAAATATTGAATTTAAAGTAGTATTAACCACTTGACCTCTGGAAGATTTTACCCCCTTCATAACCAGGCCATTTTTTGCTATTTAGCACTGCACTACTTTAATTGATGCTGTTTTTAAGGCAAAGGGTGGTCACACTAAATATTTGATTTGGATTTCTCTTCTGTTAATTTATTTTCCATTTTGTTAATTGATAAAAATAAACTATTAACGCTCCAATTTCTAAAAGCATTCTTAAAGTGATACTAAAGTCTTGGGTTTTTTTTGTTTAAACTTTCCTAACTTATACTTACCTGCTCTGTCCTGTGGTTTAGCACAGAGCAGCCCAGATCCTCCTCTTCTCGTGTCCCTCACCAGTGCTCCATGCCCCTCCCTCCTGCCAAGTGCCCCCACAGCAAGCACCTTGCTATTGGGCAGACGAACCACTGCTCTGTGTGTCCATTCAGACATGGAGCCGAGGCTCAGCCCCGACCCCTCTCTCTCCTTTTTGGCTCACTGACTTTGACAGCAACGGGAGCCAATGGCACCCACTGTGTGTCACAGCCAATCAGGAACAAGAGTCCCGGACAGCCAAGTCTCTCGTCCAACATCGCTGGATCGAGATGGGGCTCAGGTAAGTAATAAGGAGACTGAGGGGGGTTGCTGCACATAGGTTTTTTCTCTTAATGCATACAATGCATTAAGAGATAAAAACCTTCTGCCTTGAGAACCATAATTTTGGCGTTTGGGTGGTTCTCAGGCCTCACTATCAATTGCACCAAGTCGGCATTAATGCTGTTAGACAAAGCACCCGGACATACACTGTCTATCCCCTGCTCCAACCTCTTAGTGACTTCTTTCAGATACCTGGGTATCCAAATCTTCCACGTTATCACGGAATATTGCTGTCTTAATGTGCACCCTCTGGTGGCCTGGTTTAGAGAGAAAATAATTATTTGGAACAACCTCAAAATGTCTCTGGCAGGGAACACAAATTTAATTAAAATTATACTTATGCCCCAACTTCTATATGTCCTTCATAACTCCCCCATGATGGTCCCCTTGAAAACGTTTTGGGTAATTAATTCCCTTTTCTGGTTGCTACTTTGGGGTGCCCGCCCTCCCAGAATCAGGCTGGGACAGCTGCAATTTCCTAAGGACGGCAGAGGCCTTGCCCTCCCAAATCCTTGGATTTATTATATAGCCGCTCAACTCCCAACATCTCATAAGCTCCATGTCCCCTACCCCTGAGGTTTCTTCTGCCTGTCTCTTGCTTGTTGGCTCTGGTGCAGACTCCATCCCGGAGGGATCGGAGGCCCAGGTATTTCAGAAATCCAATAAGAAAAAGACTACCTATGCACTACTCAGAAAGTCTGGAATAATTTGAAGCAACTGCAGCGTGCGACAGTTTACACTGCATATAGTCTGCTTTGGGGAAATCATACTTATGTTGAACTAACCAAAAAAAAAGCTTTTATATCCCAGTGCTATCACATGCTCTTAATGGAGTATTTGAAAGCATTCTCCACCAGGGCAATGTCGCAGTGGGAGGAGGAAGTAGGAACCTTGACGGAATGGGAGGAAGCTTTCCAGTCGGCCAATATGTGCTCCCTTAATGTCTCACAGAAGGTGTCCAATTATGCACAGAGTGCATTACACCCCAGTGAAACTCCACAAGATGGGAAGACTCCCCAACTCACTGTGTGGTAGATGAGGATGGACATCTGGGGATCTTATTTACCTTCTTTGGCGATGGCCAAAGTTGCATCGCTAAAGGAGTGAAGTTCTCTCCACGCTCAATTGGGTTTTTCCCTTAAACCCTGTTCATTGCTTACTTGGAGTCCTTGAAGAAGTGATTCCTGAGGAAGCGACTAGGGTGGCATTCTCTAGGGCCCTATTTTAGGCCAGGAAGGCCATTCTAATGGGCTGGTAATCCATGACTCCCCCATCGGTCAAAACATGGGTGACTCATATGGCGAACACGCTTCCTGTTGGGGAGATACATATACAAGCATAGGGGTCGACATAATAAATATGAAAAACTTTAGTCCCCATGGCTTAATGTCCCTGGGCTAGCACCTAGGGAGCTTGTTCTGATGAGGGTGTTGCAGTGTCCCACAGGATGAGTGTATTTTGAGAGAATCCTACTAATATGGAAGTGGTAAAATGGGACATAAAGTCGCATGCAGGTCCTGTAAATTGAATACCTAATATCCATCCATCTGGGTGCGTGGATGGAGTAGGTCTAAGAGGGGTGTCATGTTTAACCCTGTAGGATGAAATTGCAACCGGCTAATATACCAGATTTGCTTGAATTGTAAGTTGTTTATAGATCTGCTCAGTGGTTTACTGGAATAGAAAAAGTTGTCTATACTTGTTTCTTACTATTTTTGTACTTGGTATATTCTAATTAAAAACCTCTTTAATTAAAAAAAAATAAATAAACTGTTCTGTTTGTCCTGCAACCAGGTTCTCTTTCATTTTTCTGTCATAGTGTGGGTAGCACATGTAATCACAAGGAAAACATGATTGCTAGAGGCAGCAAAAAGGAGTTCATCCTCATGAACTTCTTGATTATGAGTCTCACAGTTAGGTGGCCTAAATATGGCATCACTTTGTGCTTACAAGTTTGTTTATACTGTATTTTTGTATCTCCACCAGAAGAAACCCAGTACCCCCAGTGAGGACAACTTGAGCTCACGGAGTGCAGGCGCTAGAGAAAACTGGAACTTTGACCAAGATGACAATGTCCTTTACAGAAAACATCTCTTGCCACCCCGACAGCAAAGCAGGGAAGAGGCATCTTTTAAAGACTGTGACAGACGCAGATCAGAATTCCCCACATTTCTTTTTACTGGTGTTCCAGACGCTGACACACAAGGACGCCCCACTTCTCTCTTTTGCCACCGGAAGGTAGAACCAGGATACGTTGTTGGTATCCCTTATAATGAGCTTCCACAGAAGAGCCTGACTGGACAGGCGCAATGGGAAAAGGAGACCCAACTGCAAGATTTACAAAACAGGAACCCACCTTAGTCGTGCTCACATATGTCGGTGCTGTCTGCTTGCTTCCAACTTGAGGTTCAGGCATTCCAGAAGCTAGCAGAACAGCAAAACTGAAAACGTAATCGTTTAAAATCAATTTAACTACTGAATCACTAAATGTCCTGCAATTTCATGCATCTCTGCCAACCTTATCATGCATATACATATAATTCTACATATTTTCCTTTATTTAAGTTTTTTTTTTTCTTCTCATTTACATATTTTAATATAACTAGGACGAATTTTTAAAGAAGTTTACCTAAAATTGGCCAACAGGTGGTGGTTGTGAACGTGGATGCAACTATCATTTAAGGATTTCCGTCAAAGTCTGCTGTGGTTTTTTGCAAGCTAACCATTTTATGGTTATATTCAGTATTTGTTGAGCGTTTGATGTGTTTCTATAGGCTTATCCACTTAATTTAAATGAACTCCTTCAGACCCTAAATGTACTAATGCAGACGGGTCGAGTTCACCCATAATCCTTGCGTAAGTAATATCTGAATCCTCAGTGCCACCATTGTTTTACAATATGTCTGCCTACTAAGACAAACCAGTATACTGAAGAATGGTCCCGCTGCTATACCTTTCTAAAAGATGTATAGGTGTTGGTCAAACATGTAGGGAGACCTCTTTGTTTGTGCATGGCACTTTTACAATTCAGGTAAAGCCGAGAAAACTTTGAGCTCAATTTTAATTATCATGTTCTACTGAAATGTGATTATGCTTTGATGCTCTCTGGAGCATTTTTTTCTACAACAGTTTAACAACACTCTAACCCCAGTGTTGATGCTTTTTAAGTACCCATTGGACAATGTCAAAATTCTGAATATTTTTTTATCCCATAAGAAGATTTTTTTTACATTTGATAATTAAAAGTCATTTACATTGAACAGCTGCCCCTACAATCAAGGGCATTACCAAAGATTGTTATAGCCACAAAGTGTGCTGAAATGTTACTTTCCTAATATATTTCTCTGTGAAGACTTGCAAAAGAAGACCTGAAAATTAACAATAAGGCTCCATGCACACTGGACGTTAAAATCACGTTATAAAAAGCCAGTAGCTTTGCAGTGAGTATTTCAATGTTTTTGCAATAGCGTTTCTTAGCGTTTTTCCACGTTAGCGTTTTTTAGGGTTTATTTTTTTTTTTTTTCAATGGATCAAAAACATTAATAAACGCTGGTGAGCCACATTTTTGAGCACTTATAGACGTTTATAAGCATTTTGCGTGTTTAACCCTTTTAAGCATTTTTTTGTGGTCAGAAAAACAGCTCCTAAACGCGATTTTAGGGCGTTCAGACAACAACCCATAAACTCCACTGCTGATAAATGTCCAAAAACGTCCATGTGTGCATGAACACATAGGATAACATAGAGGGGAGTTTATGGGCTGTAAAAAACAAAGCCCAAACTCCCAAAAATGGCCGTTTATGAGCTTCAGTGTGCATAGAGCCTGATAGTTGACCTTATATCCTACCTTTTTTGTTTATTTTTATTTTTTCTTTAGAAAAATATTGTTGAAGGCTTAGGTCTATGTGGATTAGGATTTTTGAACTAGTACCAAGAATGGAAAAGTCAAAAATGTAATTTTTTTTCCCATTGTCTTAAATAATGCATTTATAATGTGGATTACATTTATTTCGAAGAATCTTTATTTTGTATGTTATTTCCAATTCATACCTTCATTTAATGGTGGCCTCTGCATATTGCATTGCCATCTAAACTTTAATTTGCTAAAGCATTGTTATCATAAACAAATTTTATCCTTTTTATCCTTTGCTGCATATCCTCCTGTAGCCACTTTCTGTTTCCGTGCATGCATTCCAGTGATGGCTGCATGACATTTCCACAGGTAGTTTTTCTGTTGGTGGCAACCTTGTAACATACCTGTGAAATGCAGTAAGTGTTGGCACAGCTGCTTGTAGTCTAAATTGGGGAGAGCTTGTGACAGGGTGACAACACAGGAGAACAATTGGGAGACTGGGACAGAGCATTATCGCCCTATCTCAGGAAGTGCCTGCATAAGGACCATAATTGCGGGATCACCAGGTACTATATTATTAAAAGCTGCAGATTTAAATATTTAGAAAATTATTTTTGATGCTTCTTTGACATGTTAAAGTGTATATGAGTGATTGGGTTTACATCTAATTTAATCAGTAGCAAGCTTATAATTTGCCCAATTTATTTATATAGAAACTATCAACAAACCGATTTACAGTGCCTTTTTTCTATTTCTAATATTCACTAAAGTTGGATATATAAGTAATTCTGGCTGTTGCTAACCTCTAGCTCCCTTGGTATATGGACAGTGTTTGGGGTTTTTCAGCAGCTTGAAGGCCAGAATAGCCTACTTCACAATGCTTCTACTTGCAGGAATGTTACCTGGCATGATTTTTTGCATAGAATCAGTGTTTGGTACATGATTAGATGGTCTTTTAGTGCAATAAGTTACCACAACAGGCAGACCAGTCATAGACGAAGCCACAAGTGTTATATCACAATAAAATCAATTATATTTTACTCTGTTTCTTAAAACTATGCAACATTAGATATTTAATTTATCATATACCAATGCAGCATAAATGGTACGCTAAACACTTGAAACATTGTTAGTTATATCACAGTAACCATTATTTTATTTTATTTTTTTGGGCTATAAATGGTACGGATTTTCTTTAACCTGCTTTAAAATGATTTGGAAAATGTTTTACGGGACAGATGTATATATTCAAAAAAAGAACTACCTATAAATAGGTATTTGTAGCTTATATTCTGTAACACTTGCAATGCCAGTGCACTGTGATATTATGAAGATTTACATATGCAGAAGATGTTTGGGAGATGAAAGCATGTATTTATTTGCATATCAGTCTGCTCCAGGCTGGAGTGTTTTCACACTAGGTATATCGGCATTCTGCATCTCAAAGGGAGGAAAAGTGGTATGGGAAACAGTAGGATGTTGGATAATTGTTAGGGAGATACTGAGTGTTGCATTTTTTGTTAATATTTTTTTTTTGGTAACTTTTAATGAGGGAAAATCATACGCTCCATTTTTGTTTGTTGTCTAAGTAGAATGCATGTTTTTACTATCTATGCTTTAAACCCATTTCTGTTACTATGGGACATTTGCACATCTTCCAATATTTAAGCACATTTTTTATCTGCCCTGACCCTGCCTTCTGTGGCTTTAATTATGCAAAACCACATCCATTTGGGGAGAAAAGTCAGATTGTTCTGCAAAACAACACAGTTGGAAGTTATATGACTGGCACATCCCTGTCATCATAGGAAAAACCTACTATTGAATCCCTGACGACACTGTTACAATTCTATTAATTTATTTTTGCAAAGAAAAGTGAAATGTATTGAAAAACCTGTGATGTTCTAGTTTTACATAAGAATAATAGTTTGTGTTCAATGTGTTTGTAGACTGATTATTATTTAAAATGGCAAATATTTGTTGATGGGTGCCACAAAATGTGGAGGTAGGCCCAACTATTTTATAATAATTTGCACAGTAACTCACTGTTAGCATGGTTGTATATACAATTTAGCCAAATTGCATGCATAACCACTTTGCGGTTTTGCAGGCACCATGGTATGAAGCAAAGTAAAATAGTAAGTGTTGCATATATCTGTATTTGTGGTGCAGGCTGATAAACAGGAAAGTGTCTGTGTTACCCAGGCAACTAGTCTGAGCCAGAAAAATGAAAGCTGGAACGGATTAATTATTCTGAGCAACATGCTGAATTCTGTCTCTCCAGGTTTTGTAAGTTGCCCCCTTTGTTGTGCAGTTACTTATTGTTGCCAAAAATCTATTGTTTTATCTTAGGTAGTTACAATTCCAGATCCATTTCTGCTTTTTTTTTATGTTTGTACAGAACACAAAACTTGACTCCTAATTATTGTAGTAAGACACTGTAGACCTGCTTTAGGCAGAATTATTTTAAAAGTACAAACAAATAAAAAGATGAGACCTTCCTGCCAAATTTAGTGGGTACTTTTTGCATAATGCGTCTGGTCATGGCTAAGGTTACCAGAAGTCTCTTTTTAGGATAGTTCTGTATCTGGTTTCCCTGTGCATCTTAGTGTATACAGTACAAACTTTTTCATTGTCTTTTTTATAATTTGTTCTATAACCAGGTGTAGTATGAGATAAACCAATAAGTATTTTGGTTACTTAGAAAAAGTGGTAAACCCTATACTAATATGAAATGAGGCCATCATCCACCTACAACCTCTTAACAAGTCTTAAAGCAAAAGTTCACTGCATCTGAGCATCACAAACCAAAAAATGCTACTTGATTCATTTTTAATGTTCAAAACAAACTCACCCGTCCATTTATGTCTCCATGCTTTATTTTGCTGAGAAATCATTTTGAAAAACACCCCCCCCCCCCCAGCATTTCTGGCCATTGCCATTTTGAGTAAGGGCAGATGATTCATGTAGCATTTACTTCCTGGAATCCATCCAAATGCCTCATCCCCTCCTGAAGACTCTTAGAATGTATGACATCATTTGCCTAGGCCTGCCTTCTGTTCTATATTGGGTCGATCTTTAGGAATAATTTGGGCTCACGTAAGGGCTCATTCATTGCAAATGCTTTGAGCTACGTTGTTCTGGTTGATCAACGCAGACTCAACCCAGGGAACCTGGAGAACCAATTGCTGTCCATGTGCCCTGTTTACACCACAGCAGTTTGGTGGTGTGTGTGGTGTAAATTATAGGCATGCACAAATATGCTTCAATGCAGCTTTCAAGAATTTTTAAAAAACTCAATGAGGGCGATTTACTAAAACTGGTGCACACAGAATCTGGTGCAGCTGTGCATAGTAACCAATCACCTTCAAGGTTTTATTGGCAAGTTTGATTGAACAAGCCAATTGGTTACTATGCACAGCTGCACCAGATTCTGCGTGCACCAGTTTTAGTAAATCTTCCCCAATGTTTTGAAAAGACACATATCCATGCGAATGCATGTTCTGTGCATTTTTATGTGCAGTGCAGTATAAGCAAGCCCTAAAAAGTAACTAAGCACTTAGGGCTGCAATTTGTTCATGTCTAGAGTATTGCTAGAGATCAATGAGTATAGTTCAGTTAAAGCTTAGTCTTAGGATAAAGCAAAAAAGTAATGAAATATAACAAACTAGTTGGGTGTATTGTAGAGCAGCCTTCCTTAACTTTCCTAATACAGAGGAGATCTTAAAATGACTTTCCAGTCTCAGGGGATCACTGCCAATAACACTTTATCTGCAACTCCCAGTACATTACTGTAATGGTCAGTAGGAAGAATCCCCTCTACAGATAGATTAAAAAACTCATTGCTTTCAGTTGGCACTTACAGGGGTTGGACAAAAGTATGAAAACACTACATGATTTGCAGGTATGAAAGTGACATAATTTTTCGCATTGAAAGCGTAAGTGATGTAACATTCCTTTGCTTCCGCTGTATGATGAGACACCTAGCTAATAGGTGGGAAGCCTCACTTTCATCATTCACTGAGTGCACTGCTAGTAATATGGAGTCATGTCAGCACTTACTGAGTTTCAAAGAGGGCAAATTATTGGTGCTCTCTTAACTGTTGCCTCTGTAACTGAAGCTGCCGATTTATTTGCGGTGTGGTGAGGTACAGTATTAAAGGTTATGATGGCATATACAGTTTCCTGTCAAAATGTAGTCTGATGAGCAAAAGCGTGGCTGACATAGTCAACTGACTGAAAGCGACATAAGGACATTGCGCAGGATTGTGTCCCGGATTTTTGTATGAAGAGTGGTATCAGATTCCATTATCCACTCTTCAAGATTTATGTCAAATCCCATGATAATTTAGGCCGTCTTGGATGCCCACATTGGGTAAAAATTTTAGTTCTTTTACCATACTCGTTTCCATCATTTTGTCCAACCCCTGTATCTAAGAGTAGACATTGCTTATTGCTCAAAGAAACCCCTAGCAACACCGGGAGGAACTATAGGGTTCCACAGAAGCTTGTTTAAGAAAGGCTGCTGTAGAGGATAGGGCTTCTGCGCTCAGTTGCAGAGATTCTTCCTCTGCCACCTAAGTGGTGACTGGTGTCTTTTTATATTATTATCTAATGCTGCCTATACAGCCTTCCCTCCAGTTTACCATGATGCTGCAGAAATGTTTAAATTGTGCATACATTCCTGATTGGAGCTCCAAATTGGACATTCAGAAATTAAACACATCAGCAGCCTCACTTGTTTGCTTTCAGAAATGGTAATTATTCTTTCAACAGGATAGGTATATAGTCTGATTAGAACTGGGTTATAGATGAAAAACCTAGCATTTTTCACAGTGAGAAATCTTCCTGTGCCTGATCACATTACACTGCCAGTGGGATCTGAAGCAGTGTTCTCTCTAACGCGGATGCAGGCTGGAAGCTGGCTTAGTTTGTGACCTCGTCGTTCCCTTTTCTCCATTAAAAAAAGAAAACATTCAGTATCTGCTTGCACAGACATTTTCAAGCAACTTCAAAAATGATGAGCGTTCATAACTGCATTCCTTGGAAAATCTGCTCAGCCTCAAAGATACCAGTCACTGAAAACAAAGTTTGAATTTGGAGTAACATTTAAAACCATCAGACTGCGTATGGTCCATGAGAGCCCATTTATACCTGTGCAGTGTGTTAACGCGCATTGGGTTTAGGCAGTCTATTCAGTTGACTGGGATGTCAAATGCACTAACACACAGAAGAGGTGTGTGCACCATATTTAGCAAGGTAACACACCACAACATATGCTAGTGCACTACAACACAGTTGCATTGGGGTTCAGTTCAGCACGAATGGCGCCACAGAACGCTATCGCACATAACGTGTTGATGTGTTACTGAAACACAAAAGTATGAATGGAACCTAAATGTCAGACACACAGGTTATACAACATGTACTTTACAAAAAAAAAACTCAGATGTATATATAAATATCTAAAACACCCTGTCACAATTCATAATTCCTTTCACCCCTGGTGTTTGTGTTAGGACCGGTTCACACTGTCTCGACTTGTCATGTGACAAAGTTGCATGACAAGTCGAGCCCCATTAACCGCAGTGGAATCGTTCTAATCAGTGCAACTCAAGTTGCACCGACTTAGAAAGAGGTTCCTGCACTACTTTGGGGGACTTCATTATGACTTGCATTGACTTCTGTAAGGCCTCTTTCACACTGCAGTGGTGCGGGCTAAAACAGCGCTATTTTTTGCGCCGCTTTACCATCCTTTTAGCGGCGGTATTCGGTGTATTCGGCCACTAGTGGGCCGGTTATATCCCCCTGCTAGCAGCCGGGAAAGGGTTAAAACCACCGCAAAGCGATGCTTTGCAAGCCGCGATGAAGACATGCAGGGATATCGGCTTCAAAGCCGCACTGGTGTGAACTAAATCTAGTAGCTAATTAAGTTGTGTGTAACCTTTTGGTGTTTATGGACGCCAAAATGGTTTTCACAACCATCTTTAAAAAAAAAAAAAAACAATACTATTTGTGTGTAGGGGTTTCAGAATCTATATGTGATAAGCCTCTTTTGTAATAGAGATCATTGTATAGCAGTTGTCATAGCCAAATAATTTTAATAAAATACATGAAAATCCAAGTGCTGCTTTTTGCACCTTTTAAATGGGGGTTGATTTACCAAAAAATTACATTTTCCCCACGTTGGTAATTTTATCATGCAAAGGATAGACCTGGTTTTCAGTTTCTCTGTACACAGTTGGGTGTTCAAAGTAAACTATGCACTTCTTAAGTAAATCACCAACAATATCTTCAGTGCCATGAGTCATAGTCTGATTTATATTCTCTTCTCTACTGCACTGTACTTTTGGAAAGTACATGCAATCACTAAAAAGACCAAAGCCTGTATAAGCTTAGGTATGCCTTATCTATCCCCCCCAAAACAGCCAATCAACTGTGTAAACAAACAACGCACCTCCAGTGAATACATTGATTTATTTATCATTGCTTTTAGTACTTTTTCACACTGCTCTGGTGCGTTCTCTGAAAGCACACCAAAAACGTCCAGTCTAATAGAAGTCTATGGGATAGCGTGGGTAGCCCACACGAAAACTGCAGCAGAGCAGTATGAAAGCACCCTTATTCTTACTCTGCAGATATCCACCTATAGCTATACTTCAAGAATAATGAAGACTGTACAGTGTAACAAAGTAATGCTTATGCTGTTTCAGACCTGTATTGACTGTTGTTAGTGCACATGGAAACCAAAGAGGTAAGTAGTTATATTTGCAAAGTTGTTTAGCTCTCCTAGGTATGTTAAAAAAAAAAAAATGTAAATATTTTCTTAGAATAAATATTGATGATTGTTCTCTCTCGCTGCTTTTTACTCAGTTCCACAAATGTATGATATACCCAAAAACTGAATGTATGAAGGAAGAGTGTTTGGGTATTGGGTACATTCTCCTTGGCAATCCTGGTGCTGTTTTCTTGCAGGACACTCATAGTCCTATTGGTCACCACTCACCTGTTTAGCCACTTGCCGACCAGCCACCGCAGTCATACTGCGGCAGGTTGGCTCGGCTGCGCAAATCGCCATAGCTGTACGTCTGTCCCTTTAACAGCTATAGCAGGCCAGCGGCGTGTCGCTGGAGCCGATGTGCGTGGCCGGCGGCCACGATGTCCGCCGGTCACCCGCGATTGGTCCACAGAGTGCCAGACCGGGAATTTGTCAATGTAGACAAACAGATCCTCATTCTGTCAGGGGAGTACAGAGAGATCGTCTGTTCCTAGTGATCAGGAACAGCGGTCTCGCTGTACTCACTGTCAGTACACTCCCCCCACAGTTAGAAACACCTCCCTAGGGGTTAACTTGACTGCCTGATCGCCCCCTAGTGTTAACCCCTTCTCTGCCAGTACCATTTATACAGTAATCAGTGGCTATTTTTAGCTCTGATCACTGTAATAATGTCACTGGTCCCAAAAAAATGTCAAAAGTATCCGATCTATCCGCCGCAATGTCGCAGTTCCGCTAAAAATCGTTGATCACCGCCATTACTAGTAAAAAAAAAAAATTATAGTAAAAATGCCATGTGTATCCCCTATTTTGTAGACGCTATAACTTTTGCGCAAACCTGTCAATATATGCTTATTGCGATTTTTATTTTTATTTTTTACCAAAAATATGTAGAAGAATACATGTTGGCCTAAACTGATGAAGAATTTTTTATTTTTTATTTTTTTGGGGGGGGTGATATTTATTATAGCAAAAAGTAAAAAATATATTTTTTTTTTCAAAATTGTCGGTATTTTTTTGTTTATAGCGCAAAAAATAAAAATTGCAAAGGTGATCAAATAAAACCAAAAGAAAGCTCTATTTGTGGGGAACAAAAAGGACATCAATTTTGTTTGTGTACAATGTCGCATGACTGCGCAATTGTCATTAAAGCGATGCAGTGCCGTATCGGAAAAAATGGCCTGGTCATTAAGGGGGTAAATCCTCCTGGGTCTGAAGTGGTTAAAGTGGATTGAATGTTTTATTACTAAGATAGTTCCTTACAACCTTCACAAATGAGGATTGCAAAAATGGCTGCTCTGTATATATGAAAATCCACAAACTACACAGAGAAATGGTTGAAACATGGCCAGATTATTACAAAACACTTAATTGCTTGGGTCACATTCACACATACATCTACATTTCCTAAGACAGATTCCATTATTTTGATTGCTTACAACCCCCAAGAGAGATTCATTGCTCTCTGTTATCTCTATTTCTGGTAGAAGCATAGAGTTATCCTCCATCTTCTCCTCTGTCCCTAACTCCATCTTTGCCTGTTTCTTAATTAATCCCCTTTCTCTACCAGCTTGTATCATTGTAGCTGGGCTATCCCATCACTCGTCAGACATGGGAATATCCTGTATCCAGCACCCTGCCTGGAGGTATAAGAGGCCAGTGACTTACAGCTTGGGGTTCTGATTGATTAATGCCAAAGTATGGAAATATAAACTATGACACATTGCTTGCTAGTTAACTGTCCAAATTTATTACCAAACTAGGGACGTGGGCGGGTGGTACTCCATGCGGCCCTGCCGCAATGTGCCATGACCTATTTATTACAAATTACAAATGGCAAACCCATGTATATGTAAGTATCTATGCTAGATACAAGGCTCTAATGAAGTACTTATGTGATGCTAGATATGATGCAAAGGGTTGACTTTAGTTAGCCATCGCAGCCATTTTCAACTTTCATCTGTTTATTGTGGTCAGGACAATGAAAGCTGTTTTCTAACGTGATGACATTTCTCACTGCATACACACAATCAATGACATTATTAATCTGCATAACCTCTTTATGTGGAGTCAGTTTTCTATTCTAATTTGCAGTGTAGACACCATGGTTACAGAACGATGCATTATAAACAACACGTGTTTTTACATCAGTACTCTTTAAATGAAATGGGTATAAGTAAAACAATTGCTGCATTTAAAAAAAAAATGTGTTTTTGTTCCGTGTTGTCATTCTTTGCTGGCTTCATAAATATTTGCTATTGTGTTAAAGCATGGTATGCAGGTGATGAAAACCTTAAGTTATCTATAGTCTACATTTATCAATAGGCTGAGTTCACAATGCATGAATTTGTGAGTTGTGTTGACACCATGACTGCAGTACACTCAATATGCAGCATGCATTAGTTTAGTGAAAAAGGTCCCAACGGAAAACAATTTATCATCACAGTCACATTAAAAGTGATTGTAAAGGCTGAAGGATTTTTGCCTTCATGCATTCTTTGCATGACTGTAAGAAATCTTCAGTGTGCAGCCTCCTTCTCAGCCCCCCAATCCTTACCTAAGCCTGATCTCGATCCAGCAATATGCACGAGAGCCTAGGCTCTCCCAGGTCTCTCCATCCTTATTGGTTAAGATGCAACAGCAGAAGCCATTGGCTCCCATTGCTGTCAATCAAAGCCAGTGAGGTGGGGGGCAAGGCTGAGCCGTGCTCCCTTTGTTTTATGGACAGCTGGCTCGACAGTGAGTATGCACAAGTGCCTCCACAGCAAGCGGCTTGCTATGGGGACACTTGGCAAGGGGGGAGGTTCTCAGAAGGCCAATAAGGGACCCAAGAAGAGGAGGAGAGGAGCAGGTAAGTATGACGTGTTTGTTATTCTTTTTTCCCCTTTACAAACGCATTCATTTCAATCACTAACCCCTCACCATTCTGTCTCAAAGCACACCAGAATTAGTATTCTAGTGTTATTTGTTTACATAAATCTCTCCAGAAAGAACCTGTCACAAATTACAAAAAAAGTACAATGGCTGACCACTCCAGGCAGTCCATCTTTTTATTACTCAAACACATCAGAAATTACATAGTGACCTACTTAAAGCAGACTTGCCTGCAGTTAACTGGTCCTGCATTTCTGGAGACAGACATTTTCTACCACCAGGGCAACAGGACAGGAGTAGCTTTTTAGGAGGGTATTGGACATATCAAGGAGTTAAAATTTAGAGAAGGAGAGACTCCGCCATTGGAAATGCTTTATGGAGCTTTGGGAAAGACAGCCAGGAGAGAAGATTTTATCAGAGGGGAACACCCAGCCGGGAATGCTGATTTGTAGGCGTAAAGCACAATGGCATGTGACAACTGCAGTATATTAAGAAGTCCTCAAGAGCACTTCTTAACATTGCAACTATTCTGTGTATAATTTGACATGCAAAGCTCTGTTACAGGTTTTAAGATAGAAGGTAAATGATGTGTCTTGTGGTTATTTATACACAGTGGGTCGCAAGTAATAAACTGTTGTAGCGGTGTTGGAACTTTGACTCAAATGTAGTAAAAGTCATAATGTTTCAAGATGCTACTGCTAGAAAACTGTTGCCAACACTTGTTCCCCAATATATTTACTCTTTTCCATTCCCGGAATCGCTGAAGCTATATTCAAAACTATGCCCCAGAAATTCAGTTGACTGTGACGTCAAAAGTGGGCTTGTATCAACCAAATGCGCATTTCGATGGGCAAAATTTAAATTGTATTAATGTTTTTCAGCTGGCGTCAATATTTTTGTCCACATGGTTGGAAGGAAAATTTTAATAAGGTTTAAAGAAAAATTATACTGAAAATGTATATATATTGAAATGAGAAACCAAATAAGGCAATCTCATAGAAAAAGACCAGATTTTTCCAGGAAATTTTGATTCCATCGATCTATTATGTCTTAAAGCATAGGTTCACCTTTAGTAACTTGTTACTGTACATGTTATTATGCAGCAATCCTCTCCCTCACCCCCCTTTGACAGTGGGAGGGGAGCACCTGCTGTGACGCTTTGAAATTGGTCTCTGCCCACACAGCCGCGCCATTTATTTACAGGAAACTGTAAATGAATAAATGACAACTTCCATTCGCTGCCGTTGCAGACGGACTTGTAGTATCAATGAACTGTGAGTCTGCTTATCAGCTTGCTCATAGTTCATTCACACTGCATAGAGCTGAGGAACTGTCTGCCTGTACAGAGGCATGGGCAGAGAGCTTCAGGCAGTGTGTGTAGGACCCTGACACTGAACCCTCGATTTTTCTGCAAAAAGATGTACATTTATTTATTTATTTTTAGGAAGTTTGAACTTGGCCTTTAAATTGTGTTGTGACTTCGATAAAATATAAACTTGAAAGTTTGATTGGTCTATCAATGTGTATGGCCAGCATAAGTCCGAATAGACATCTACTTTAGCTTAATAGAAGACTATCAAGTGTCTTGTTCATATTCTAACTGTTGGCACTATATAAATCCTGTACAATATTAATAATATTTGACCTTAACATACAGTGAAGTCAGGCCTAAGGGCCCTTTCACACTGATGCGCTTTTGATGCCTGTCCAGTGACTTACAATGGAAGGGGCTTTTGAAAAACTGCACCAAAGATGCAGCAGGCGGGACTTATCAAAGTGCAGTGCACCTGCAGTGGGAATAGTTCCATAGGTTCCATGATACATTTTTAATATATTTCTCTTCCATTTTTTTAAACCCCAAAAGAATATCAAAAACTGATTAGTGGGAAAGGGCCATTCAAATAAAGTGGTCGTACATTTCAAATATATTTGGAAAGAAGTCAGGAACTCAGAATTTTTATCTTCTGCATATGAGTTCTCATAGCATTAACACTTGCCAATCACAAATATCTTATGTGAATCAAACAGAAATATTTTTGTATGTTGGATCACTATATTATTATTACTTGATGAGCTCATAATTCTCATATTCAATATATATGATGATCTTCTTAGAGCAGCATTTTTATTTTTCAGTTAGAGCATACAAAGGCTGATGTATATTTTTGGTGAAAACTATCCAGTACATGCGTTCAAATGAAGAAGTGTGCTTTATTATACATAGTGGACACATAGTAGATCAGGATATTGGTTATCACATGTTTATATTTGATATCACAGGATGTTCCATCTCTTCTTCAGGATTGTTGTCAGATCTGACTGTTAGATGCCAAAGGTCAATATTCTAATCACAGAAGCTGCAAAACAAAAACATCTTTAAGGCCCATTTATACTTGTTGCTACACAATCGTAGCAACATGCACTAAAACGCATTAATTTATGTATGTTGCCACAACACATGGTAACACACCTGATCTGTGGTGCTTTGTGGTGACGTTCATTGTGAATTGCACCCAATACTTCGTATAGTAGAACAAAATTCACAGCACACCAAGCGCATATGTGGTTTAAAAGGGGTAATTCACGTTTTTTTCATCTGTTGTGGTGAATTTCAGCCCATTCAGTATAAATGCTCCCTTACTGCAATGCTCAGTTCAGTCCAGCTATAAGATTGTATAGTGGCTACAAAAAATGTGCATTAATACATTAGATTGTTCAGTATCCACAAAATTAAAATGTGCAGGTGCTTGAAAACATAACAAAGGAATGGTGTGAAAACTTTTCACGCTATTCTTTAAAAATCTTCCCCACAGATGGACAAATTGGCCACACCTTTTACAATCTAATTGTACAATCTCCTTTAGCTTTACCTATAACTGTAGCAAGAGGGTCTATCTGAATGGACAAGAGATTGTATTTCATAGTTCCTAAATCTAAAGCTTTTACAGAGATTGTACAATCAGATTGACCAGTTGTGTGCTGGAATAACTTCAGTCACTCATTATAACACTTACCTTTTAATTTTCCAGCTTAAGAGTATTGGGTTCCGTCATGGTAACTGTTGCAATGAAATATATAATATAGCCAAAAAGACTATATGCATTATTGTGTAATATAATTATTTTTAACATAGAAAACAATATATGTATTTTGTCTTTTTTGAGCTTTAGTGATATTTACAGTACCATCTGAAATCTTTTTGTTATGATGTCTTTAAATATAGAAAAAAGGGGTTTTTGTTTTTTTCTTGTTACTTTTTTTTTTACTAAATCCAATTGGGAGACACTGTCAATTAGTCAAAAGGATGGAGATTAGACTCATTCCTCAAATGCCATAAAATGTAAATACAGCAATTTAAAAATATAAACAAACCTAGCCCTCTTGCTGCATAACAGGTACCCTTCAGGTCTGCTGCAGCCTTGCAGAGATCCTATGGCAATATCAACTTTTCACAAAAGTCAGTACTTGCACACTGTTAGGCACACCCATATGACAGAGCTTGGGCCTGTTGATCGGTTATTTAGGTACTAAGTGGGCACCTGAGGGTCTCAGTGCCAAATAACACTTTTTAGTGAAAATTGCTTTGTGTTAACAAACAATTCTTTGTGCTTTAATGTTCATTCTGTCAAGACAACATGAATGGCATTATGAATGGGATACCACAATAGAACAAAAAAACGCATGACGCGTTTTTGTTTTTTTTCAGCACTGCAGCACACCACAACACACTGTTTCCACATTGTGTGTCACCGTCTACTGTACAGTGCCTTAGAGTGGTAATTGCAGTGAATGGCAGTACACCACATTGTACATAGAGCAGGTACGTTATTGTGCATTGTGGGAATGCTTGCTACTGCATGTGTTTTATTTTGCGTTGCCACAAATGGGCCCACGAATGGGATAGAAGCAGTAATCAAAGCATCAGTGAGTGCTGTACACCCATAAAGGAGAGCGAATAGTTTAGCTTTAAAGCAGAAGTCTAGCCAAAAGGGGAGGTTCTGCTTTAAGGCCTCTTCCCCCCTCTTCTTTGACATTTGGCAATCTTTTTTTGGGGGGGGGGGGGGGGGGGCGGGTACATTATTTTGACAGGTACACTCTCATTTCTGCTTGGATCACCTAGGCGATCCGAGCATTAGTGCTCCTCGCCAACCCTCTCTCCTCACAGTCTTCTGAGACACATCACTGGTCCCATAAGACTGTGTAACCATTCACAATGCGCAGTAGGCACCCGGCCATGAAGCCACAAGCTGTCACAGCTGGGTGCCCACAGTTAAGATGCTGCCCCCTCGGGTGAGCACATTGCTAAATTCTGGGACAGGTTATTAAAAATCAGTAGCTACAGTTTTTGTAGCTGCTGACTTTTAAGTTTCACGAAAACGATTGGAGCTCCTCTTTAAGTGCTCACAAGCATTGTTCTAAAATGTAACATTTAAAGAACAAGAAGAAGACAAGAATTATAACGATTGAGAGGCCTCTTTGGCATGTCTAACTTCTATCACAGCTCGATGGATTAAAACCATAGTCAATTTTCTCAGGATAATGGACTTGTAGGGAATTAAGGGAAACTTTTGCTTATTTTCTTTGTGTGTGTGTAGATTGAAGCTATGAAAAAAATAGACTATATAGATATTTATGAACAAAGACTAGAAGAAAGATTTTATGCAAAAATAACTAAAAGATTTATGTAAAGCAGTACATACAGACTGGTAATATGTAGGTAATGGAATATCTCATTGATCCTTTGTAGCTATGTCAAGTCGGCTCTGCCCTTGAGCAAAAGGGATCCAGTGCTTGTTTCTCTAACTTGTTTGGTCAGTGAAAGTTGTCACTTTAATTGCACATAACCTGGAAAGTTACTGTATTTATAGAAACTGCACTGTAATAAAGAAATAATAATGCTGTAAATTCTCAGAGATGTTGTAAAGGCTACCCACATTGTGTTGTATTAATAAAATAAAAATCTACTTTAAAATCCTTTGGTGTGGTAATTTTATACATTACAAATGTGCAGATTATTCTTTGATTTTATCAGAATAAAATATACCTATCTTTGCATATACCCATTTAGGACTGTAGTTAAAATCTAACCCAAAATATACTTGGGTCTCCTGTTTTCTGTTACCTCAGTTGATAATTCACCCAATGCTTAGTACCACTACTCCAGATAAAGTATAGCTGGAAACAAATTAAGGTAACATATTTTGCACCATCTATATTGAAATAACATAATGAATAAAGCAGGTACATATAGTGGGGACGGAAAGTATTCAGACCCCCTTACATTTTTCACTCTTTGTTATATTGCAGCCATTTGCTAAAATCATTTAAGTTCATTTTTTTTCCTCAATGTACACACAGCACCCCATATTGACAGAAAAACACAGAATTGTTGACATTTTTGCAGATTTATTAAAAAAGAAAAACTGAAATATCACATAGTCCTAAGTATTCAGACCCTTGGCTCAGTATTTAGTAGAAGCACCCTTTTGATTTAATACAGCCATGAGTCTTTTGGCGAAAGATGCAACACTTTTTTCACACCTGGATTTGGGGATCCTCTGCCATTCCTCCTTGCAGACCCTCTCCAGTTCTGCCAGGTTGGATGGTAAACATTGGTGGACAGCCATTTTTAGGTCTCTCCAGAGATGCTCAATTGGGTTTAAGTCAGGGCTCTGGCTGGGCCATTCAAGAACAGTCACGGAGTTGTTGTGAAGCCACTCCTTTGTTATTTTAGCTGTGTGCTTAGGGTCATAGTCTTGTTGGATGGTAAACCTTCGGCCCAGTCTGAGGTCCTGACCACTCTGGAGAAGGTTTTCGTCCAGGATATCCCTGTACTTGGCCGCATTCATCTTTCCCTCGATTGCAACCAGTCGTCCTGTCCCTGCAGCTGAAAAACACCCCCACAGCATGATGTTGCCACCACCATGCTTCACTGTTGGGACTGTATTGGACAGGTGATGAGCAGTGCCTGGTTTTCTCCACACATACCGCTTAGAATCCAGGCCAAAAAGTTCTATCTTGGTCTCATCAGACCAGAGAATCTTATTTCTCACCATCTTGGAGTCCTTCAGGTATTTTTTAGCAAACTCCATGCAGGCTTTCTTGTGTCTTGCACTGAGGAGAGGCTTCCGTCGGGCCACTCTGCCATAAAGCCCCGACTGGTGGAGGGCTGCAGTGATGGTTGACTTTCTACAACTTACTCCTATCTCCCGACTGCATCTCTGGAGCTCAGCTACAGTGATCTTTGGGTTCTTCTTTACCTCTCTCACAAAGGCTCTTCTCCCCCGATAGCTCAGTTTGGCCAGACGGCCAGCTCTAGGAAGGGTTCTGGTCGTCCCAAATGTCTTCCATTTAAGGATTATGGAGGCCATTGTGCTCTTAGGAACCTTAAGTGCAGCAGAAATTTTTTCGTAACCTTGGCCAGATCTGTGCCTTGCCACAATTCTGTCTCTGAGCTCTTCAGGCAGTTCCTTTGACCTCATGATTCTCATTTGCTCTGACATGTACTGTGAGCTGTAAAGTCTTTATATAGACAGGTGTGTGGCTTTCCTAATCAAGTCCAATCAGTATAATCAAACACAACTGGACTCAAATGAAGGTGTAGAACCATCTCAAGGATGATCAGATGAAATGGACAGCACCTGAGTCAAATATATGAGTATCAACAAAAAGGGTCTGAATACTTAGGACTAGAGGTCGACCGATATATCGGCCGGCCGATATATCGGCCGATATTTGCCTCTTTTTACTTAATCGGCATCGGCCGATTGTGCTGATAAAAAAAGCCGATTATACCCCGGGACTTGCAAATGACTTCTGTATTAGTCAATGCAAGTTGTCTGAAGTTATCTTCTCTCCTCCTCTGGGCAGCCTGCCAAGTCTGATAAGAAGATACATTTGTATCTCTTTCAGGTTCTTTTTATCAATAGACTGAACTCCGTGGAGAAGTTTTCAGTTTAACCATTTAAAGACTAAATCTTTTCTGACACTTGTTGCTTACAAGTAAAAATCCTGTATTTTCTGCTATAAAATCACTTAGAACCCCCAAACATTATATATATTTTTTCTAGCAGAGACCCTAGGGAATAAAATAGCGGTTGTTGCAATATTTTATGTCACACGGTATTTGCGCAGCGGTCTTTCAAAAGGGATCCAGTGCTTGTTTCTCTAACTTGTTTGGTCAGTGAAAGTTGTCACTTTAATTGCACATAACCTGGAAAGTTACTGTATTTATAGAAACTGCACTGTAATAAAGAAATAATAATGCTGTAAATTCTCAGAGATGTTGTAAAGGCTACCCACATTGTGTTGTATTAATAAAATAAAAATCTACTTTAAAATCCTTTGGTGTGGTAATTTTATACATTACAAATGTGCAGATTATTCTTTGATTTTATCAGAATAAAATATACCTATCTTTGCATATACCCATTTAGGACTGTAGTTAAAATCTAACCCAAAATATACTTGGGTCTCCTGTTTTCTGTTACCTCAGTTGATAATTCACCCAATGCTTAGTACCACTACTCCAGATAAAGTATAGCTGGAAACAAATTAAGGTAACATATTTTGCACCATCTATATTGAAATAACATAATGAATAAAGCAGGTACATACAGTGGGGACGGAAAGTATTCAGACCCCCTTACATTTTTCACTCTTTGTTATATTGCAGCCATTTGCTAAAATCATTTAAGTTCATTTTTTTTCCTCAATGTACACACAGCACCCCATATTGACAGAAAAACACAGAATTGTTGACATTTTTGCAGATTTATTAAAAAAGAAAAACTGAAATATCACATAGTCCTAAGTATTCAGACCCTTGGCTCAGTATTTAGTAGAAGCACCCTTTTGATTTAATACAGCCATGAGTCTTTTGGCGAAAGATGCAACACGTTTTTCACACCTGGATTTGGGGATCCTCTGCCATTCCTCCTTGCAGACCCTCTCCAGTTCTGCCAGGTTGGATGGTAAACATTGGTGGACAGCCATTTTTAGGTCTCTCCAGAGATGCTCAATTGGGTTTAAGTCAGGGCTCTGGCTGGGCCATTCAAGAACAGTCACGGAGTTGTTGTGAAGCCACTCCTTTGTTATTTTAGCTGTGTGCTTAGGGTCATAGTCTTGTTGGATGGTAAACCTTCGGCCCAGTCTGAGGTCCTGACCACTCTGGAGAAGGTTTTCGTCCAGGATATCCCTGTACTTGGCCGCATTCATCTTTCCCTCGATTGCAACCAGTCGTCCTGTCCCTGCAGCTGAAAAACACCCCCACAGCATGATGTTGCCACCACCATGCTTCACTGTTGGGACTGTATTGGACAGGTGATGAGCAGTGCCTGGTTTTCTCCACACATACCGCTTAGAATCCAGGCCAAAAAGTTCTATCTTGGTCTCATCAGACCAGAGAATCTTATTTCTCACCATCTTGGAGTCCTTCAGGTATTTTTTAGCAAACT
Source organism: Lithobates clamitans (assembly GCA_037952925.1). Classification (NCBI taxonomy): domain Eukaryota; kingdom Metazoa; phylum Chordata; class Amphibia; order Anura; family Ranidae; genus Lithobates; species Lithobates clamitans. The sequence continues at coordinate 4,787,665 of JBBGZY010000430.1, read as the reverse complement.
CCATGCAGGCTTTCTTGTGTCTTGCACTGAGGAGAGGCTTCCGTCGGGCCACTCTGCCATAAAGCCCCGACTGGTGGAGGGCTGCAGTGATGGTTGACTTTCTACAACTTACTCCTATCTCCCGACTGCATCTCTGGAGCTCAGCTACAGTGATCTTTGGGTTCTTCTTTACCTCTCTCACAAAGGCTCTTCTCCCCCGATAGCTCAGTTTGGCCAGACGGCCAGCTCTAGGAAGGGTTCTGGTCGTCCCAAATGTCTTCCATTTAAGGATTATGGAGGCCATTGTGCTCTTAGGAACCTTAAGTGCAGCAGAAATTTTTTCGTAACCTTGGCCAGATCTGTGCCTTGCCACAATTCTGTCTCTGAGCTCTTCAGGCAGTTCCTTTGACCTCATGATTCTCATTTGCTCTGACATGTACTGTGAGCTGTAAAGTCTTTATATAGACAGGTGTGTGGCTTTCCTAATCAAGTCCAATCAGTATAATCAAACACAACTGGACTCAAATGAAGGTGTAGAACCATCTCAAGGATGATCAGATGAAATGGACAGCACCTGAGTCAAATATATGAGTATCAACAAAAAGGGTCTGAATACTTAGGACTAGAGGTCGACCGATATATCGGCCGGCCGATATATCGGCCGATATTTGCCTCTTTTTACTTAATCGGCATCGGCCGATTGTGCTGATAAAAAAAGCCGATTATACCCCGGGACTTGCAAATGACTTCTGTATTAGTCAATGCAAGTTGTCTGAAGTTATCTTCTCTCCTCCTCTGGGCAGCCTGCCAAGTCTGATAAGAAGATACATTTGTATCTCTTTCAGGTTCTTTTTATCAATAGACTGAACTCCGTGGAGAAGTTTTCAGTTTAACCATTTAAAGACTAAATCTTTTCTGACACTTGTTGCTTACAAGTAAAAATCCTGTATTTTCTGCTATAAAATCACTTAGAACCCCCAAACATTATATATATTTTTTCTAGCAGAGACCCTAGGGAATAAAATAGCGGTTGTTGCAATATTTTATGTCACACGGTATTTGCGCAGCGGTCTTTCAAACGCAATTTAAAAAAAAAAAAAAAAAAATACACTAATGAAATAAAAAAAAAAAGCAGTAAAGTTAGCCCATTTTTTTTCATCCAAAAGTTTTGATTACCTGTTTTTGTGTATTAAATAATTAAGATATAGGTTTTTTTTTTTAATCTAAATTCTACATACAAGTGAACTGATTGGAGGTTTGCTTTGTTTAATAAATGTTTAAATATAAAAAAATTTCTGTATCACTTATTACTTAAGGCTGCTTTCACACTGGAGCGGGCAGGCGTTGACGGTAAAACGCTGTTAGTTTTAGCGGCGCTTTACTGTCATTTTAGCGGCGCTATTCGGCTGCTAGCGGGGCACTTATAACCCAGCTAGCGGCCGAAGAAGGGATTAAATGCGCCCCTGAATCGCTGCCGAAACGCTTTGCAGGCGCTTCGGCAGCAGTGCGCATTCATTTCAATGAGAAGGAGTGGTGAAGCAGCGGTGTACACCGCTCCAAAGATGCTGCTTGCAGGACTTTTTTTTAACATCCTGCCAGCGCATCGCCCCAGTGTAAAAGGGGTCTAACTGTTAGATTTTATGAGATGAAGGAAAAAAAAGAAAAGAAATCGGCCTAATATATCGGCCCAAAAAAATCGGCATCATATATCGGCCATCGGCCACCGTGATTTCTAAATATCGGCTTTGGCATCGGCCAGAGAAAAACCCATATCGGTCGACCTCTACTTAGGACCATGTGATATTTCAGTTTTTCTTTTTTAATAAATCTGCAAAAATGTCAACAATTCTGTGTTTTTCTGTCAACATGGGGTGCTGTGTGTACATTAATGAGGAAAAAAATGAACTGAAATGATTTTAGCAAATGGCTGCAATATAACAAAGAGTGAAATATTTAAGGGTTTCTGAATACTTTCCGTCCCCACTGTATAAGTGTTCAACAACACCTACCAATGATGTATAGATTAACAAGAATCAAGTACAGCACACTATCCCCTATTTATATAAATGAATAGTGATTCTAAACACACGCTGCTTAATTAACATTATCCATTTTCTTTATGTACAGTATATGGATGATGGCACTCTATTTTTTTTAATTTAAAAAAAACTAATTTTTTCATAATCTATATACAGCTGTCATATGACTCACCTCTTTTCTAGCCTGTCTGCAGGAAAACATCTGCGGGAGGAGCTTATAGTCTTTTGCTGCCGGTCACATGTTTAAAATGTTGCAGAAAGGGGAAAGAAAAAGGAGGAAATGAAGGGAACTGAAAATGAAGCATGCGCAGTAGATGTTTGCATGGGTTGGTCTGTACAATCTCAGGCTGCAGCGGAGACACAGACAAGGATAGAAGGACAGTGAATAGGATCAATCAAGTTTTTTGCAGAATACAGAAAACAAATCCTATAGTCACTGAGTGAGTATGAACAGCATGTGATACAGCAGATACTGATGACAGTTTTTAATAATGTGAGTTTAACAACCTGAAAAAAAAATGTTTTCCTGTACATTAAACATGTATCTCTAGGGTTGCCCCTTATCGCAGATTATTTTCATACTTACATTAGAACTCTTTCTGAGAATGATCTGACCACATCCAGATATCAGGGGACTTCCCTTACGCAGATGATTTAATCTTCTTTGTAACATCTCCTTCCTTTCTCTGTCCTCCCTTTTGGCTGAACTACATACTGTAGGTATGGAACACTATCAACAGTCAATTACTCAAATTCTGAAGTGATGGGCAGAGATCACACCCGATCTAAAAACACCAAATTCATACCCCCTTAACATTAAGTGGATGGAATTGCATATCAAATACTTGGGAACTAACATACTGAGCAACTTACTTAGGGTCTTTGAGCTCAACTCCTGTCCACTTGTCTGCACTTTTAAACAAAACATCCCACCCTGGGATAGGGAAGTATGTACATGGTTTGGTCAGAATATTATGATTAAAATTGACATGATGCCACGGCTCCTCTACCTGCTCCAGAAACCTCTGGTCAAACTCCCACTAGGGTTTCCTGAAAAGCTTACGTACCATATTAAAGTTTATTTGGGTAGGTAAACTGGCTAGATTGCGTAGGTCCATCTTTTCTTTGGTTTTCTCAACCTGGTGAAAAATCATGAAACTTCTCACCTAACCAGAATGGTCGACTGGTGTGTCCAGCAGGGTAGGAAACCATGGGTGAATTTGAAGCAGGCGACCATTTACCTTATTTTAGCAGGACTTCCATGTCTTCCCAGCAGATCTGTCTCGACAGCTATTAAACAATACCACTCATTGGAGCCACACTACAGATAACTAAATCCATCTATAAATACCACTCTATCACCTTACCCAAAGTAGATGTTCCGAACTCTGGGAACATCAGAGTTTCAACATGATATGATCCCCAATTTGATGCAACAGGGCTTCATCCGGTTGATACAATTTTCCTCTAAAAATCATCTCATGGCAAACTGTCATTGAGATCCACCTCTCAGATTGGCTGGACCTCTAGCGACACGCTCAGCTGACTACATACCTCTGCTCTCTACCAGCTGAATAAAATACATAAGAAAGCTTTCCTCTTTCGAACATACCTGCCTTGATGGCAAACCTGTGAGACACACCTTGTCGCACACATATGCCTCACTAATAGATGTAGGAGCCCTACAGGAATTTTCTTTCCTACAAAGATTGGAGAGGGACCTAAATGTTGCCTTCTCCCAACAGCAGAAGGAATGAATTTTACTGTTTGCTCAGAAAACCTCCTTGGCAATCTGGTACCAAGAAAGGAGCTACAAACTTCTCACAAGATAGTATTGGACCCCAGTTGCACTGTACCGAATGTTCCCCCAAGTCCACCTGCTGGCACTGTATGGAACACAGGAGAACCCTGCTTTACATTTTTTGGGACTGCCAAAAATTAAAGGATTTCTGGGACATGGTAGGACAAATTAATAAAATCATTATGGGTATTTCTCTTGAAGAAATTCCAGCAACATTTCTACCTAATGACATGCTGCCAGGGGCGGCTTGTCCATTAAGAGCGCACGGGCGCCACCCCCTCTATCCAATGCCACCCCCTATATGGTTAATGGATCTGGTCCTAGCATCTCCCCTCCAAGGTGGGACATATTTATCGATAGCAATAAATTGTGATTCCTTAGGGTCGCTGTTGTGGAACTCCTTATATTGTCTAGGTACACTATGTTTAGAGTCCATACCCCTAATTAAAGCAATATTTTCACTCATCCTTGTAGAGAACGTCCTGATTGTATAGCCAATATATTGCTTGCCACAAGGGCAAGTAATCAAATATACCACATATTTAGTGCTACATGTACAGAAGTTTTGATGGTATACTTCTTGTTTGTAACAGTGGATGTAAATTCCACCGTCTTGCGTCTTCCTAGAGAGTTATGTTGACACACAATACATTTTTTACAAGGGAAGAAGCCAGTCAGACCATGAAATAAGGAGGGTCTAACCAGTGGGTTGATAACATTAGGTGCTATATAGCCTTGTAAGGAAGGTGCTCCCTTGAAAATGACCTTAGCTTGTTCAGGTAATGCAGTGTGAAGAATACTGTCCTGTCTAAGGACATCTCAATGTCTTTTCACAATTGTTTTAATTTGTTTGTGTTGGGTCGGGAACGAATTTATCATAGCCCATTTGAAATTCTCATCCGGTTCACATTTGGGTTTAATCTCAAGTAGTGACCCCCTATCAGAGTATAGCTCTTTGTAATTCAAAATCAATAATTTTGCTGTCATATCCCTTATCGAGAAACCTTTGTTTAAGGATACCTGCCTGTGTGGAAAATGGATCTCTATCCGTACAGTTCCTACGAAGTCTTAAGAACTGGCTACGCGGCACAGAGCTAAGCCAGGACTTATGGTGGCAGCTGTCTATGGGTATAAAACCATTGCGGCCCGTTGGTTTGAAATACAGTCAGGTCCATAAATATTGGGACATTGACACAATTCTAATCTTTTTGGCTCTACACACCACCACCACAATGGATTTGAAATGAAACAAACAAGATGTGCTTTAACTGCAGACTTTCAGATTTAATCTGAGGGTATTTACATCCAAATCAGGTGAACAGTGTAGGAATTACAACAGTTTGTATATGTGCCTCCCACTTTTTAAGGGACCAAAAGTAATGGGACAATTGGCTGCTCAGCTGTTCCGTGGCCACGTGTGTGTTATTCCCTCATTATTCCATTTACAAGGAGCAGATAAAAGGTCCAGAGTTCATTTCAAGTGTGCTATTTGCATTTGGAATCTGTTGCTGTCAACTCCCAATATGGGATCCAAAGAGCTGTCACTATCAGTGAAGCAAGCCATCATTGGGCTGAAAAAACAAAACAAACCCATCAGAGAGACAGCAAAAATATTAGGTGTGCCCAAATCAACTGTTTGGAATGTCCTTAAAAAGAAAGAATGCATCGGTGAGCTCAGCAACACCAAAAGACCTGGAAGAGCACGGAAAACAACTATGGTGGATGACAGAAGAATTCTTTCCCTGGTGAATAAAATACCCTTCACAACAGTTGGCCATATCAAGAACACTCTCCAGGAGGTAGGTGTATGTGTGTCAAAGTCAACAATCAAGAGAAGACTTCACCAGAGTGAATACAGAGGGTTCACCACAAGATGTAAACCATTGGTGAGCCTCAAAAACAGGAAGGCCAGATTAGAGTTTGCCAAACAACATCTAAAAAAGCCTTCACAGTTCTGGAACAACATCCTATGGACAGATGAGACCAAGATCAACTTGTACCAGAGTGATGGGAAGAGAAGATTATGGAGAAGGAAAGGAACTGCTCATGATCCAAAGCATACCACCTCATCAGTGAAGCATGGTGGTGGTACTGTCATGACGTGGGCATGTATGGCTGCCAATGGAACTGGTTCTCTTGTATTTATTGATGATGTGACTGCTGACAAAAGCAGCAGGATGAATTATGAAGTGTTTCGGGCAATATTATCTGCTCATATTCAGCAAAATGCTTCTGAATTCATTGGACGGCGCTTCACAGTGCAGATGGACAATGACCCGAAGCATACTGTGAAAGCAACCAAAGAGTTTTTTAAGGGAAAGAAGTGGAATGTTATGCAATGGCCAAGTCAATCACCTGACCTAAATCTGATTGAGCATGCATTTCACTTGCTGAAGACAAAACCGAATAGAAAATGCTCCAAGAACAAGCAGGAACTGAAGACAATTGCAGTAGAGGCCTGGCAGAGCATCACCAGGGATGAAACCCAGTGTCTAGTGATGTCTATGCGCTCCAGACTTCAGGCTGTAATTGACTGCAAAGGATTTTCAACCAAGTATTCAAAAGTGAAAGTTTGATGGATGATTGTTAATCTGTCCCATTACTTTTGGTCCCTTAAAAAGTGGGGGGCACATATACAAACTGTTGTAATTCCTACACTGTTCACCTGATTTGGATGTAAATACCCTCAAATTAAAGCTGAAAGTCTGCTGTTAAAGCACATCTTGTTAGTTTCATTTCAAATCCATTGTGGTGGTGTATAGAGCCAAAAAGATTAGAATTGTCAATGTCCCAATATTTATGGACCTGACTGTAGGTTTTGAATTTCAACTGCTTGTCTATAATCTCTATTTCCAAATCTAAAAAGTGGATTTTGGTTTCACTCGCCTCATACGACAAAGAGATACTCCTGTCGTTCGAGTTAAGATAATCAAAAAACAATTTTAAAGAGTCCAGGGTGCCCCTTCAGAGGAGGAGGATGTAGTCAATATACCTAGCCCACAGGACCAAAGATGGAACCCTGTGGGCATAGACGACATCCTCCTCCCACTTGGCCATAAACAAATTTGCAAGACTTGGAGCGAACTTAGCTCCCATTGCTACCCCTCTTTGCTGAAGGTAGCAGCGTTGATTGAACCAAAAGTAGTTATGTTTGGTTGCGAATTCTAAGAGTTCAATGAGATATAAACATTGAAAAGAGGCCAAGGATTGATCACGATCTAAAAAATGTCGGACAGCTTCTATTGGGTACAGGTATCACATTATAGCTTTAATGGTTTACCATTTATTGAGACGTCACGCCCACATGTTCGTCATGGGGTTGATTTGGGTGGATGTTCGTACGTCGCTCTAGGTGAACGTTATTTGAACTAATGCGTGGCGTTCCATGCAATGTCGTCCAGACTTTCGTTAGATCGAGTCGTGGTACGCAAGCTATTCCGCCATTTTGGGTCACCTGTACAGACACTTGTACGTCGCTCACTACCAACGATAGGTGTATCTACTTCCCTGTTTTTGGAACGCACGCCTCGCCACCATATTGAGTCATGGAACACACGCCGATCTGCCATTTTGGGCAAACCGGAAGTACACATCCAATTTGACGGTGACACAGCGCGAGCTGGATTCTCATCATTGGGGTCACATTGTCTTTATAAGTAAGTCTGGCTGCAGTGGAGGGACACCCCAGACGAAGTCTACTGAGATGAAACGCATCGGAAAGGACTCCACTGCCACCATTATTTCTTTTCAAGCGCTTGAATATCACTTTCCAAATGTGAGTTTTTTACTTAATAAAATTTTAACAGTTTATACAGAATTACGCTATGTGGTTCCCTTTTTTCCATGTTCCACATACCTATTTGATGTGCAATTACCCCTTTATGGACACCAAGTTCCTATAGAGGGTCGGTACGCCCTGGGTTTTAACCGCAGAGGATCCCCAAGATTCCATCCTGGTTGCCAGTTTAATATACAAGCCTGTTTGACTCATAGAACATAAGTTTTTTTGAGTTAAAACCATCTGGTAAGTTCATATCTGCTTTGGTGGGGGCTTTACTGCACTGATGCTTCCAGTATTATCCATTTGCACTTTGGTGAATTGGATCCTTTCTTTCTTCAATACACACTGTGGACTATACAGAATTTTCACAGACTTTCTCCCATATATGGTTTTTTATTTTTTTTTTGAAAGAACATGTTTATTCGTGGTCATGCCATACATAGATATCTCATACAACATACAGATACATACGTGGAATGTATTGCACAGCAAATTAGAGATATGTTCACAATGTATCTTAGATTTGTCATTAACATATTGTATTCCATGCCATATCCTAACATAAAAGCATCAATTACTTTTGTTATTACGGTTTCGATATCATGGTGTACATTGGGATATGAAGGTATTACAACCGGTATAAATTTTCATACTTGCATTATATCCCTATAACATGCCCACGTCAAGCTATTCCGTGCATGTCTCGCTAGCCTCAAGCCATTTATCCCATACTCTATTGTATTTGTTCGGGCATCCTCTGTGTTTGTATAGTAATTTTTTGTTGGGCAGTGATTTATTGATCTCAGCAAACCAATTTTGGATTGAGGGAGAGTGGGGCCGCATCCAGTATGTAGCGATTACTTTTCTGGCACAGAAAAGAGTTTCCTGTAGGAATGTGGCTTGGTATTTCTCAATTGTGACATCTGGGAGCAATCCCATAAGGCACAATCTGGGATCCACATGCACTGGGGAGCCCATTTGGTCATGCAGGAATTTGATGATTTGTGCCCAGTAACTCTGGATATGTGGACAGGACCAGAGCAGGTGGAAGAAAGAACATGGATTGTCTGCACACCTTGGGCATTCAGGACTCTGGTCTGGGCGGAATTTTGTTAGTCTGGCCGGAGTAAGGTAAGATCTATGGATAATGTACAATTGGGTAAGACGGTCAGAGAGTTTAGGAGACGCTTGTTTAACATTTTCCAGTACCTCGTCCCAGTCCGAATCGTCTATTGGGCCAATGTCTACCTCCCATCTGAGCTTAGCTGTGTCAGCAACCCTCGCCACCGTACGTGTGCGTATAATGGTGTATAGGGTGGAGATTAATTTCTCAGGGTCCTCTCCCATGATTACATCATCCATAGGTAGCATTTGTATGTTGGGAAATTCTGTCGCAAATTGGGTGTTTAGAGCGTGTCTTAATTGGAAATATTTAAATTTCATTTGAGAGGATAGTTCGAACTCTTCTTGTAGCGATTGAAAGCTTCTTACACCCAGAGGGGAGATCACCTGAAACAGGTATACTATACCCTTTGTCGCCCATGTGGCCGCTCCCATCAGTTGCTTCAATTCTGGTAGTTGTGGATTGTGCCATAATGGTGTATGCGAGTGGAAGAAATCCGCCCCGACCAGCTTGAGTGCACTTTCCCATATACTCTTGTGTTGGTGCATCAGAGGGTTCTGAACAGCCCAGCCCCTCCTGTTGCCTCTGCCTCTAAAAATCACCTGGAGGGGGGAGTGAGCAGCTGAGTTTGGTTTTTTGCAAGTTAAATATTGGTATCTAGTGGTGTCAGTCTTGTGGAGATGGTATAGGTGTGAAAGTTGTGCCGATATATAATATGCATGTAGGTCTGGGAGAGCCGTGCCTCCTGAAGAGGTCGGGTTTTTCAAAGTGTGCCACGCCAACTTGTGTCGGCTAGTTCCCCATATGAATGAATTAAGAATATGATCTAATGCTTTAAAGGTTTTAAGAGGAATAAGTACTGGCGAGTTCCACATTATGTACAAGAATTTTGGAAGAAGTACCATTTTAAATAGGTTAATCCTACCCATAACTCCCAATGGGAGTCTTGCCCATGATTGTGTGCGCAGTTTTAAATATGCGAATAATGGCTCAATATTGTTGGGGAGAAATTCTAGGGGTTCTTTGGTGATCTGTATACCTAAGTATTTAAAAGATGCTACTCTTTGTAGGGGGAGGGATGCGGAAAGGTGTGTGGGTGCAGTTGGGTCCAGTGGCATGATTTGTGATTTGGTCCAGTTTATGCTCAAACCTGAATGTCTACCAAAGTCTTCGATGGTCTGTAGGGCAGCCTGGAGAGACGGGCCGGTATCTTGCAGGTATAGCAGCATATCATCTGCATATAAGCTCACCGTCTCCACCAGGCTCCCCACTCTAAGACCCTGAATGTCCGGGTGCTCCCTGAGAGATATGGCCAGAGGCTCGACTGCCAGGGCGTAGAGGAGTGGGGAGAGTGGACACCCCTGTCTGGTTCCACGTTGTAGTGGAAAAGGTGTCGAGGTCCTCCCATTCATGAGTACAGTGGCCTCTGGTGAGAAGTATAATAGTTGAACCCACTTGACAAATTTGGGACTGCAACCGAACCCCCTAAGGCACTCCCACAGGTACTCCCACTCCACGGAGTCGAAAGCCTTGGCGGCGTCTAGCGCCACCACTGCTCTGTCTCCAACTGTGTCGTGTGTTGCTTGTATATTAATGTAGAGCCTACGCAGATTCATGGCTGTATTTTTCCCAGGCATGAATTCCGTTTGATCGGGATGGATTAGGGATAGGATATTACGATTAAGGCGGATAGCTAATATTTTGGCTAGGATCTTGATATCTGCCTGAAGGAGCGAAATTGGACGGTAGGACTCTGGATATTGGGGGTCTTTGCCAGGTTTGGGGTTCACTACTATTACTGCTTGTCTAAGGGATTGTGAAAGAGACCCAGTCTCAAGGATATGTGTGTATAATTTTAATAATTCAGGCACTAGGATTTCGGAATAGGTGGCGTAGAAATCTAGGGGAATGCCATCTCGCCCAGGGGCTTTAGCTGGGGCCAACGAAGCTATCGCGGCCGCTATCTCATCAGTCGAGATTGGGGCCTCCATTTCTTGCATCTGGGACTCTGACAATTTAGGTAGGGGTATGTTCTGGAGGAAAGCCTGGGTCTCTTGCGCAGCAGCCCCCACCTTAGAAGAGTAAAGGTCAGCGTAAAATCTACGAAATATGTTTGCTACTGTTTCTGGGTCAGATGTTATTGTGCCCTGGGGGTCCATCAAAGAGACCACTACTGGGGGGTTCGTGTCTTGTCTTGCTAGATATGCCAGGAGCTTGCCCGCTCGTTCCCCCTGCTCAAATACCCGTTGTTTAGAAAAGAGAAGTTTCTGGTTAGCTTTTTCAAAGAGGAGTTGGTCCAGCACTCTTGTTCGTAGTTTAAGAAGGGATGCATTGGCAGGTGTAGGGTCTAGGCTAAATTCTCTGGTGTCGATGTCTAATTGTTCAGTAGCTTGTGTCAGCTTGAGTTTGGATGTGGTTTTCAGCCTATTTATACGATGGGAGATAATTGTACGGACATGCAATTTAAATGATTCCCATATCATACCCATAGGGGCGGTGTCTCGATTTGTATTGAAATAGAATTGCCATTCTGAGTTAATATCCTCCTGATCCTCAAGTATTGAGAGCCAAAAGGAGTGTAACCGCCAGGTGCGGGGCCCCGCGGGGGGAGCAATACGCAGGGTGGCCCAGCAAGGGGCATGGTCTGAAAGGGATCTAGTGTGGTATCCAGATTCTGTGAGAGATGGTTTAAGTGTGTCTGAGATCAATATTAGGTCTATTCGCGACATAGAGGAATGTGTCGCCGAAAAGCATGAGTAGGCCTGAGTATGTGGATGTCTGCAGCGCCACGTATCAGTTAAAGAAAAGTCACGCAGCAGACGCCCAAATCTAGTGATATCCGGGACAGGGCTGCCTTGTTGCATACGTAGTCTGTCTATAGAGGGGTTCACAACTTCGTTAAAGTCACCCAACCAGATAGCAGGTGTTGCAGGGTATTGTGCCATGTATGTTAAGCCTTCAGTAAGAAGGCCAGCATTATATGGTGGTGGAATATAGAAGGCCATGAGTAGGTATTGCGAGCCACAAATTGTACATTGCAGAAAGATGAACCTGCCCTGAGGGTCTGTCCGCACCGACAGAATTCCAAACGAAACTGATTTGGCAATGAGTATGGATACTCCTCTGGAGTAGGGAGAGTGGGTGGTATGGTATGCCCAGCCTATCCATGGGCGCTTCATTGCCAACTGAAGTTGGCCTGTGATGTGCGTTTCAACCAGTACCGTTATGTCTGCTCGATATGACTTGAGGCATCCGAAAACCGCGGTGCGCTTAACATTGTCACGGATTCCTCTGACATTCCAAGTCAAAAACTTGATGTCAGTCATCCTCCATCAGACATGTGGCATGGTGGAATCGGCGCGAGACCATTTCCCAGGGCAAGCTCATATACATTCGATACAGCAAATCTAAAGTTGTGGCATCGTAACAGTGTTAGGTGCATTCTATGTTCACGCTCCTTGTTGCATTAGAATAAAATCCATGTTCTTTAAAAATAATAATAATAACAAAAACATAACCCCAACCCCCCTCCCAGTCCTCAGCCACCCCAACCTAGCTGGGACATCAAACCCAAAACTAATGGCACTACCTTTAAACATAGTACGAACTGTATGAGCCAAGGTAGTGCACAACAACCCTAATATCCACAGTGAAGGCCTATTCGGCTACACTCACGGCGTAGGGTTAAACCTGAAAATAAGGGCAAATAAACACTGGGTTATAACCGGGAATGAGAGACGTTCTCTCTTCCGGTTGCGGCATATAGAATTTATAGTCAATCTATAGTATAACGCATGGGTTAAGAGCTACTTATCCCCTGTAGGTCATGTTGTAGCTTCTGATCTTCTCCTTGTCTTTTACGTGGGTGATGGGTTAGTATAAGTTCCTATGAGGTAGGAGAGAGGGCCGCGTGGTGGTAGTTCATCTCTATGTGTGTATATCCTCAGAGTGGAAACGTTCCAAAGTTCAGGGCCCAGCAGAGCTCTAGATTGAGTCCCATAATCTGTGTGGTGGAGTCATCTGGCTATGGCTTGAGCAAATCTGCATCATGGGTATGATTTCAGCGCTGAATTATGTAGTGAGCAGTTCCCTGAGCGCTAACATACCTTGGGACTCGGATAGAAATTTCAAGCGTGATGTTCCTGTGTCTGGCACTGCCAGGCCTCCGCAGAGTGGAGAGATTTGGGCGAGGGTAAATTGCATATGAATGCGATATGTTGGAATCTTTCACAGAGTCACATCTTTACATACCGTTGCTTGGTGTTCAGTCTTGGGCCGGACGGTTCCGCTCAGCATCGCGATGGTCCAGCCACTCTGATGCCTGCGCCGGGTCCTCAAAGAAGTAGGCACGATCATCTCCAGCCACTCGGAGTCGGGCGGGATAGAGCATAGCGTACTTCAGGTGGTGGGCCCTAAGGCGCCTTTTTACATCCATGAACCGGGCCGTCTGTTTCTGTACTTCGGCGGAGAAATCCGGGAAGGCCGACACATGACCTGACTGGAATGGGATGTTACCCTTCAGCCTGGCGAGGCGTAATACTGCATCTCGGTCTTTGAAATTTAATAGTTTCGCTATAAACGTGCGCGGCTGGGCCCCTTCAGGTGGGCGGCGCGCCGGCATACGGTGAGCCCGCTCGACTACAAAAGTCCCAGAGAAGGCCTCTCTGCCATATGTGGAGATTAGGAGCTTTTCAAGGAAAGAAGCTGGATCCGGTCCCTCCGAGCCCTCCGGGAGGCCTATAAAGCGTAAGTTGGATCTGCGGGTGCGATTTTCCAAATCGTCCTGCTTCTGTGCCAGTAGCTGAAGTTGGCGCTTTAAATCTTCTTGGGAGTGTTGCAGGGGATAGAGTGTGTCTTCCGCCCGGCTAAGTCTGGTCTCTGTCTCAGTAACTCTTTCCCTGAGCTTGGTCATGTCTTGTCTGATTAAAGATATGTCCACTTTGACCTCTTCCAGTTTCATTGTGAGGGTGGATTGGCATAGGGATATCGCCTCGAGCACCTTGGCTGTATCAGCCGTCCCCTGGTCAGCTTGGGGAGCCGCGTACTCTAATGAGGAGGCGCCATCTTGCCCCTCGTGGTCGCGTTCCGTTCTGCGGTACCTGTCTAGGGACGAGGAAGCGGCTGTGTTCCTCTTTGGCGGAGACATGTTCTAGACTGTATCCAGCTTCGGATTTGCGGGGTTGCGGGAGAAATGGTTGTTTCGGGGTCTCAGGATATCGGGTAAAGGATCTGCCACAAGCGGAGCTCTGGTCACTCACGTCCTATCTCATTCCCGTCCAGGCCACGCCCCATGGTTTTTTATTTTTAGTTTATTAGGCACATGTTATATGTGATACACCATTGTGGTGAATTGGATTTTTTTTTTTTTCACCATATACTCTGGACTTTATAGAATTTACACTGACTTTTTATACACATGATTGTTCATTTTGTATTCAGCTTATCAGGCACATGTCATATGTGATATTTATGTGTACTTTTGTTTAGGTTATTCGTTTTTATGGTCTGTACATTTGGATTAGTTTACTGATATTTCACTATTCACCCTACAAGGTTGTTAGTTGATATTTACCAATTTAATCAGTTTAGCGCTACACTTATATATTATTGCTATTTGAACAAATTTTCTATTTGTTGTGTGAGCTGCTCTATCAGTTTAGGCAGCGCGGGGGAAAACTCTTTTTTAAGTTATACCTTTTGGACATATTTTTGTAGAATCGTAGATTATTATTACTATTAAGGATAATAATTGTATTGATATAAGGGTTATAGTAATGTTGTTTTTACAACATATATTTGACCATATTAATTATAAAGAATGTGGCTTAAATAATGAGGCAATCTTAGGGTTAACACACCTTTACAGTAGTGGCACATAGGGTGTGTGTATGTATGTGTGTATATATATATATATATATATATATATACAGTCCCTGACAAAAGTCTTGTCGCTTGTGTACAAATTGACCTGAAGTGCCGCTAAAATATATTTCTAATCAAGATTTTGTTACAAGAAATGGGTCATTTTAATCCCAACAGCTTTTGTAATAATGTTTCAGTGCAAAACGAAACTTACAAAAAGTATTCTAATATTCACAGCTTGGTAAAGCCCATTGAGTCAATTTTTGACAAGACATAAGTGTTGTCGCCTTGTTATATGAGCTTCACCTGTGACTGATAATGGATCAATTAGGTCTCAGGTGTGTATAAAAAGAACACCAGTACACTAGACCTTCTCAACTGCAACTAGACCTCTGCAAACATACCTAAGATTTACCCGGAGACTAAAGTGTTGATCAAGAGGCTGAAGACCAGATCCACTGCTGATGTGGCAGACACCTTCAATGTGTCTCAGCGTAAAGTTCAGAGGATAAAAAAAAGAGTTGAAGAGACTGGAGACGTTTTGGACAAGGCCAGGTCAGGCCGACCCCGCAAGACAACTGCTCAAGAGGACCATTTGTTGGCTCAAAAATCCAAGGCCAGCCCATTTTCCACTGCAGCAGAGCTCCACAAGACCTAGTCACCTGAAGTCCCTGTGTCAACCAGAACAGTTTGTCGGATTCTGTCTCGAAATGGCCTCCATGGTCGAATCAGTGCCCATAAGCCAGCACTAAACAAAATACAATTGAAAAACCGTGTGGCATTTGCCAAGTGCCACAGCCTGCTAAAAGGATGGACTCTGGAAAAGTGGCAGAAGGTGGATTTTTCAAATGAATCTTCTGCTGAATTACACCACAGTCGCCGCAAATATTGCAGGAGACCTACTGGAACCCACATGGAGCCGAGATTTACCCAGAAAACAGTGAAGTTTGGTCGAGGCAAAATCATGGTCTGGGGTTACATCCAGTATGGGGGTGTGCGAGGGATCTGCAGGGTGGAAGGCAACATCAATAGTCTAAAATACCAAGAAATCTTAGCTACCTCTTATATTCCCAACCATAAAAAAGGCCAAATTTTGCAGCAGGATGGTGCTCCATTGCATACTTCCATCTCCACATCAAAGTTCCTTAAGGCAAAGAAGATCAAGATGCTCCAGGATTGGCCAGCCCAGTCACCAGACATGAACATCATTGAGCATATGTGGTGTAGGATGAAAGATGAAGCATGGAAGACGAAACCAAAGAATATTGATGAACTCTGGGAGGCATGCAAGACTGTTTTCTTTGCTATTCCTGATGACTTCATCAATAAATTGTATGAATCCTTGCCAAACCGCATGGATACTGTCCTTCAAGCTCATGGAAGTCATACAAGATATTAAATTTGGATCTCACAACACCACTACCTAATTTGCTGACATATTTTTGGATTTTCAGTAAAGTTGTTCAATTTCTGTATAGGCGACAAAACTTTTGTCTTGCCAAAATTTGACCTGTCTGTCTTGATTAAATGATAAATCTTTTTTCAGTGAAACTAATTTATTTCAGTGCATTAAACATCATTTGGGAGGGCTTTAGCTTTTCATATGAGCTATTTCTAATACCAATTGATTAATTAAAAGTCAGGTTAATAGCAGGAGTTTCTACAAAATAGGGAAGCGACAAGACTTTTGTCAGGGACTATATATATATATATATATATATATATATATCTCTTTGTCTTGCTATATCCCTTGATAAATTCCTTAGTGAAAACACATCAGGTGGAGAAGCATAAGCACGTACTCACAAGGTGTCCCCATTGGTACAAGAGAAGCTAGAGGCTGATACACAGCAGAGAATAGTGGGTGGCAGGTGAGAGATGCCGAATGGCTGTAATACATTAGCAATTAGCAAGGTAAAAATTCTTAAAAATAAGATTTTAGCACTTATAAATGTGCATCCACTGTTTTAACTTTGTGGTTTTAATAAAACATTTTAGAATCGTATACACTCATTTGAGCTTTTCATTTATTGCATTTCCTGGGAGACTGACCATATGATGAAAAAGGGAGGATAATGAGAGATGGAATTTTCTAAACAAACACTGCTGTGCTTTATATAAAAAGATTATAAATCTCTGATGAATTACTTGTGAGAGCACATAGGTATATTAGTGTAATTCACAGGATCTAGTTTTGATTTTAAAGAGTGACTCCTCTTTTGTTGGAAAAACAATCCCCTCTGAGTGATCAATGGACATTACAAGGATTTTAAACTTTGTTGCAGAGTCCTACCTGTTTCTTCTCTGAAGGTATAGCTCTTTGTTAGATCATGTCTTGTGCAGGACTAATTCTGAATGGGAGAGAATTTTTTTTTTTTCATTTTTGATCAGCTGATGCACTTGCATGGCTCTATTGAGAAGAATGCCAGGACCTGCATTCCTTTAGAAGTGATTAACCCTTTAAGAGAATCTCACCAAAACTGAAATGTTTCTTGCAGAAGATGCCTAAAATCCAACTTAAGGAATGTGTATAAGGGCGCTCTGAATAGCAGGACCAGGCAGATAATGTCAATATTTAGTATCAAATGATGAGGTCTTCAAACATTTAGGGCAACACTCAAAGAGTGGAGCAATCTAAACAAACAGAAGAAAAGGCGCCTCTAAGTGCAGAATTAAAACTTTTAATATCCCCAAAAGGGATTAAAAACACTTACAGGATAAAAGATTGAAGGGAGCATTTCACATGTTTTTAAGGCAGGTGATCCGGCTTCAGGAAGGTCCCAGTGTGGTATAGGTTTTGAGGGGTATCGATATGCAGCAGCAGAAGATCCCAGGGTGACCAGCAGATGGAAGCCTTAAGCTCTGGAAGCACTGGTGGAGCAATTGGGCCGCCAGAATCAGCGTGAAACGTGAATCCCAGAAATCTTATAATCTGTGGGCGGGCTATGGGTGGGACTATGGGCGTGTGTGGAGGAGGAAAATAGTGCAACGTTATCCCAGGATTACAATATACTGTGCTTTTATGGGCATAGCTGGCTGCACAGGAAAGCACAAAATGTATCATTTACACAGTGAGGGAAAACAAGTATAACGGGACAAAGCAGGACATGACAAAAGAGACATAAAGGGGGAATACGGAGCTCAGGCTGCCAGTGACGCTGGCATATGGTGTAGAATGGGACACAGCAGCCACATTGCAGCACATCGCTTCCTAATAGCATACTTTATGCAAAATACACAAAAATGATCAATGTCATATTATATAAAAAAATTTAAAAACACGCTAAAGTAAGTGATAAAGACAGGATAAAAACATTATGGTAAAAATATATAAGGAAATTAAACTATTAATCAGTTGAAAATCAATCAATTAGTCAATCATTTGGGAAGATATAGTAAGAGCAACAGGCAATACGTGTGTGTATGTATATATATATATATATATATATATATATATATATATATATACACACACACATGTGCATGTATACGTGGAGGCAGTGTACGCATATAGGAGAAAAGACATAAATATGTGTAGTGCATCTGTA
Source organism: Lithobates clamitans (assembly GCA_037952925.1). Taxonomy (NCBI): domain Eukaryota; kingdom Metazoa; phylum Chordata; class Amphibia; order Anura; family Ranidae; genus Lithobates; species Lithobates clamitans. The sequence continues at coordinate 4,769,532 of JBBGZY010000430.1, read as the reverse complement.
CCTGCATACACACAAATACATGCAAAAAATGTGTATACGCATATTTCACACTATACCATACACATATGTCACACCATACATAACATAAATCAACTCATTACCATAATATATACATATACATGTGACCCATTAAATTACGCATCCCGCTCCCAACCTCCTATAACCCTTTACTGTAAATACGGGTCGGGATTAGGCAGGCTTGTTCACAATGGTCTATCCTACCACAATTTTGGCACGTCAGCTGTATTTCAGGGCTCTGAATTGGCAGCAAAGTCTCTAACTTGTACAAAGAGACCTTACCGTCAATTCATCCCTCAACTTGCATAGATAAATGCGAGACCCTTCTATATAAATGTCGAGTCTAACACATATAACCCTGAAACAATGACAAACCACAAAATTTTAACCCTGTGCCTGGATTTCAGAGACCATGCCCGGGGTATACCATGCACCTCTACCTATTGTTAGGTTCAAAGAACACCCTAGTTCCATGACTAACATTACATCGGTATCCTTTAGGACAAAGAACAAACTCGTCTATGTCCCAAATAATACCCGGGTGCTTCCTTACCAGCAATGATCTGTCCACCCAGAACACAGAGTGAAATCTTCCTAATATTTCTCTTTCACCAACGTGTATTGACCTGGCACGTAAAGGACATCATGGTCATGCTTCCGACAGAGGGGAATATCAACCTGCCTCCAGCTTCCATACTCTCTGATTACATGTGGGTAATTTAGCCTCAAATGCAACAAGGTAGAATCCCCAGTCAGTAAGTCCACTGATACCTCCAAATACACAGACTGAGTCTGCACTTCTGTGTATGGGATCAATGAGGAAGCATAACATCTCTCATAATCCAAACTAGCACAGCCCATCCAGGCATTCGACCACCACCTTGGATTAGTGTAAGACATGTGTTTTGGCAAGATCTTACTGAGCTGGGTTGCCAACTCATAAGGCTGCTGCCCCTCATACAGAGACTGTACTATCAGCTTGAAGTTGGTTGATACCTTCGCCTGCCCATGCATGCATGCCAGAGCCCATGACAGATTTCTGTCCTGTACCATCACACTCTCTACCAACCTCTCAACATGGTTGACAAAATCCGGAGCCACTTTAACCTGGGTATTTTTTTTTTTTAAACAAGTTTTTATTGAATTTTTTTCAGAAAAAAGTTTACAGGTACAGCAAGAAGTAAATGATTATACATGAAAATGCGAGAGTGCGGGCGCAGCCGCAATAGTTGTGATAAGATAGTACATTCATATGTGCATTCTTAAGGCAAGGCGCAGATGTTAAGTATAGCATTTGTCATATATTGTGTGGGATGTTTAAATTGTCATGCATAACTGGAATATTGTAACTATATTGTAGGGTGGAGAGAGGTGGAAGTCTTTATGAGGTTTTGTGCATGTATGGCTCAGTGTTACCTCCATATTTTCAAGATTTAACATATTTTGTTTGCTAGTGTGTTTGCAGATGTAGAGAGTATAATGTAATAAAAGGAAGGAAACAACGTAAGGGGAGAGGGGGTGGTAAATGTACTCAGGGAAGAGAGGATGGAGAGCCTATGGGGTGACACTGGGTTAGTAGGTATCCAGGAATGAGCCGTTATCTTGTGCTTTTTATCTGGATGGCGCAGATGCTTGTGGCATATGAAGAAAGGGGGGGTGAGGTGAACGATGGGTAGTAGAATCGGGGCAGTGATGAAGGGATACAACTTTGGCGTGTGCTGCCTTCTGGTATAGTCAGTTAGGTCATGTTAGTTTGTATTCGTTCGTAGTGGTGAAATGTATCCAGCATGTCCATGTTTTCGTGAATTTAGTCTGTGAGTCGTTAGATTGATGGATAAGGTCTTCCATGATCTTTGTCTGTTGAATGCGGTGGAACCATTCTTTTATGGTGGGTGGTTCTGTGGATCGCCACTTAAGGGGAATACACATTTGTGCGGCGTTCACTAAATGCACGGCTAGATAATGCCTGTATGCCGGTAGTCGTGTCATAGAATGGTGTAGAAGGAACATTTGAGGTTCAAAGTCCAAGGTATAAGTGGTTATACGTGTGATCAGTTCGTGGACTTTCACCCAGAAAGGTTGGATTTTGGTGCAAGACCACCAGATATGTAACAAGGAACCAGTGTCTGTGTTACATCTCCAGCATGTAGAAGGAAGTGTTTGGTTGAATTGGTGTAGAAGTTGTGGTGTTCTATACCACCTGGAGAATAATTTGTATGCGTTTTTTTGGACTTGCATGTTCATCGAACCTTTGTGAATCAAAGTGTAAATGTTTGCCCAATCTTGGTCGTTCAGCTGAATGGAGAGATCTCGTTCCCATTGGCGGTTGGTCCAGTGTTTTGTAGGGGTGAGGTCGTTAAACAGGAAGTTATCGTTTTGTGAGATCAGGTGAGTGAGCGTGTTCTCGTTTAAACAGAGGTTTTCGAATGGTGTTGTAGGTCGGGACCATTTCGGTGCAGGAGAAGGTCTATTGAAGAAGTTTCGTAATTGCACATATGTCCAGAAGGGAAACTCGTCTATGTGTAATTTGAGGCTAAGTTATTTTGGGATAGGAGGCTATCGTTCTCGAAAAATTGATTTGCTGTGATAGTTTGATGGGGCCAAATATCTGTTAAGAAGGAGATATGCATGCCCGGAGGGAACTCTGGGTTTAGGCGTATCGGAGTCATTGGGCCTTTGATTGAGGAGATGTTGTGTTTAGTACAGGTATTTCAGAAAGATAATAATGTAGGGTTGATCAGCGGGTGTTGAGAGTAAGCAGGGGGTAAGAATTGAGGATCGATCCACGGTGTGGGGTGGATGGGTATATGCGAGAGTGATTGTTCTATTTGAATCCAAGCTTTATGTTTAGTATTAACATTCCAATCAATGATCCTAGCCAGGTGATATGCTTGTTGGTATTTGCGTACGTCAGGGAGCCCTATCCCTCCTAGAAGTTTGGGGTTTGTCAATCTCTTGAAGCTAAGCCGTGGGCGTGTCTTCCCCCAAATGAACGTCGTACAAGCTTTTTGGTATAAGGAGAAGAATGAGGGTGGTAGTTTAATTGGGATTGTTTGCAGGAAATATAAAATTCTAGGAAGGATATTCATTTTAATGATTGCAGCTTTGCCGAACCAGGAGAATTGTCCCGATGACCATTTAGTTAAGTCCAGTCGTATTTTTTGGAGGAGAGAGGAGTGGTTTTGAGCGTATAGGTCCGATAGGGAGGTTGGTATTTGAATGCCTAAATATGGGATTGAGTTCCTATTCCAGGTGAATGGGAAGTTATGTTTGCATTGTTGACATAGTTCTGAGGATAGGGATATGTTGAGAGCAGTAGATTTTGAAAAATTAATTTGGATATTGGAAAGGGTGTGGAAGGTTTGGAAGTCTTTAAGTAGATTTGGGATTGTTGTAAGAGGATCTGTAAGAAATAGGAGGATTGCGTCAGCAAACGCAGCTAATTTATACGTGTGGTGTTTGATTTGAATCCCTTTAATGTCAGGGTTAGCATTAATACGTCTCAGGAAGGGTTCTAGGGTAAGAATAAAGATTAAAGGGGATAGCGGGCATCCCTGTCTAGTGCCATTCGACACGGAGAAGGCATCCGACAGGTGGCCGTTAACTTGGACTTTTGCTGTAGGGTTGGAGTAAAGTGCTGATATGTAGTTTAGCATTATTTGGGGAAGGCCTAAGGTTTTGAGGGTCTCCCTCATGTAGTCCCAAGCCACTCTGTCGAATGCCTTCTCCGCATCGAGCGAGAGCATGAAGCCTTTGTTGTTGGTAGACGTGAGCCAGTGATGTATATTGATTGCTTTGAGAGTGTTGTCTCTCGCTTCCCTACCGGGGACAAAGCCCACTTGGTCAAGGTCAATAAGCTGGGGGATCAGTGGTAGGAGTCTGTTGGCTAAAGTTTTTGCATACCATTTAAGGTCAACGTTAAGCAGTGATATGGGTCTGTAGTTGGTGACTAGGGATAGGTCTTTGTCTGGTTTGGGGATTACTGCTATGTGAGCTGTGAGGAGGTCTCGTGGAGGGTGGACGGGTTGAGCAAAAGAGTTGAATGCTTTTAAGAAATGGGGTGTAAGTAGTTCCACGTAGGTCTTGTAGTAGCTAGCTGTAAGGCCGTTGGGTCCTTGGCTTTTACCCGCTTTCATTTGTTTTAGTGCGTCAGTGACTTCGGTGAGTGTGAGTGGGGCATTTAAGTCTTGGGATATGGAGTCTGATATGGGACGTGGGCTGTATTGTTTTAGAAATTCAGATATCATTTGGAGACGTGTAGTGCTATTATTGGCTTGAGAGGGGGCACTAGGTTGTACAGTTTGCTATAGTATTGTACGAATTGGTGAGCGATTTCAGGGGTCTTGGTAATTTTGCGTCCCGAGGGATCAGTGATATGGTGTATCGTCTTGTTGGATCGGGAGATTTGTAATGCTCTCGCTAACATTTTACTGGCCTTATTGCCATTGCTATTTTTGAGAGTATGTATTTACGTTTTATCTGAGTATCCAGTAAATCAAGTAAGTCTTTTCTAGCTTGTATTAGGTCGTTAAGGGTTGAAAGTGCTTGGGAATGTTTATGCAATCCTTCCAGTTTGCGGATTCTGTCCAATAGGTCTGAGTGTTGTTTCCTTCTTTCTTTATTACGTTTAGCTGCTGCTGCTGCTGCAAGGCAGGTGCCCCTAATTACGCTTTTGTGTGCTTCCCAATTAGTAAGGTAGGACGTGTCTTCTGGGTTATTTTCTTGGAAGAAGTGTTGTAGTGTGGACTTTATTTCCGATGTGATGTTGGGATCGGAAAGTAGTGAAGAGTCTAGTCTCCAGATTCGAGAGCGGGGGGTAGAATCAGGGAGTCGTAAGGTCATGGAGATCAGATTATGATCAGATATAGTCATGGGTTCGATGGAAGTTCGATAGAGTAAGGGTAGGTCGTTTTGTGTCAAGAAAAGGTAATCTATCCTAGAGTAGCGGTCGTGTGGCGTAGAGTAGAAGGTATAATCCTTGGTGTCTGGGTTTAGCGTGCGCCAGGTGTCGTGAAGTAATAGTCGTTGGAGTAGAGATTTGATTTCTTTGAGAGCTTGGTATGGCAGTGTCGACGAGTGAGTGGAGGTGTCTTGGATAGGATTTAGGGGAACATTAAAATCACCTCCCAGTATGAGAGTACCTTCTTGGAAATTCGTGAGAGCTGTAGTGGTAGATCTAAAAAATGGGACTTGGTGTTTGTTTGGGGCGTACACATTCGCCAATGTTATAGTTTTGTTGAGTATTGAACCTTTGATGAATAGGTATCTACCTTCTGGGTCTTTGAGAGTGTCAGTGATATTCAGGGGACAATTTTTTGCAAGAAGGATAGATACTCCTTTAGTTTTGTGGTGGGGGTTGGTAGCGTGTATTGCAGTCGGGTAGTGGGCATTGGACAATTTAGGGGTACAATCAGAGCGGAAATGTGTTTCCTGTAATAGTACTATGCTCGCCTGGAGTCTGTGCATGGTGAGGAGTATTTTGGAGCGTTTTTCTGGGGTATTAAGGCCCCTTACATTGAGGGAGACTATTTTAAGACTTGGGGTGTTTGCGTCGTTTGTTTGCGGCATCATATTGAGGTGATTGGCGAGTGTCTTGTTAAGGAGCGTGGGTGTGGGTGGGGGGTGTGTTGGGGGGGAGAAGGACACTGGAGGAGGGGGTGGAGGAAAGGTTAGTGGGGTAGAGGGGGTGTAACAGGGGGGAGGGGTAGACGAAACTGGCAATGTGTGGCTATTAGATCACCGAATCAGGTGCTCTATGCCACTAAAATTATATTCGCCAGTAAAATTCGGTGGGTCTAATTGGTTATTGGGAGCGAAAGTTGGCTAGAGTATTAATACCACCGTGTGGGGGTTGGCTTGTCTGTCGAGGAATCTGGGTGAAGAAAAAAGTAAGAATGTGGTAGAGATTTGAAAGGTCTGTCTCACCTGCAGCCTTAATGTACGAAGAGTGTGGTGGGGAATTAAAATATGTAGGGCACTGTTAGCAAATAGTGGTGGAAAGCATGTGGGAGGTCAGAGAGACGTTTGTGATGGGGTGAGTATTTTGCGTGGTTGATGTTTACCCCACCGTAGGAGAGCACTGAGATTCAGGGCATGGAGGTCGGGGTAGGGAGAGGTAGAGAGATGGTCATTGGGGGAGATGTATTGTCCCCTAATAATGGGTAATTTCTGTCATTATGTATAGACAATGTATCAGCGATAGAATACAGTTTGCTTAACAAATAGGTATTTAAAACATGGTATCTGATATGGTAATTTACTGACAGCATATTCTAAAACAGAAACAGGAAAACATGTGAAATAAAACCAAACAACAATCGCATAACTTAATAATGCTTAACCTATGGATTAGCAGTGAGTCTGCAGACTGCAATCCCGGATTGGGGACGGGGGGGTGTGTAGTGTGTGATGACCTCATAGAGATAACTGGTCTGGTTTATGGTGTTAGTGTCTGTCTCTGTGGTGTGGGTGGAGCCTGGGGGGGGATCATGTGTGGTTCCGCAGTTAGTAACCCTGGTAGGGTGATGTGTTATGATGTTAGTGCGCGTATGATAGGACTTTTACAAGTCTATCATGGTGTACGTTATCTGGAAGCGGTACAGTGTGTATAGACAGGAGAAGGGAAGGTATGCAAGCGGTTGGGCATACCTAAACAGGGGTGTTGTATAAGTGTGGGTGTCGAGGGAGTTTTGTTGGGACTGTAGTGTAAGTGGGAGTATTGTTAGTGGAAGGTGTAGTGTATTAAGTATCATGGGGGTGAAATAGAATATTTGTGTCATCATCCCCGTTTGTGCGGTCAAGGTGATACGGAGTGGGTGATGCATAAGCATCATTTCCACATTGTGTACTAAGCTCGGGTCGATCCCGGGGGGATATATTGGGTGGGAGGTGGAGGTGTGCATGTGGAGCATCTATAGCCCTGACCTCTGGCATCCGGCGCAATTGCTGAGTTAAAAAGTTGTGGTAAGCCATAGAAGTTAAACATTATAAAACTTAGAGTTAAAACGTAACAGTGATAGTAAACTATATGTGGTGAAGGAGGCCAAGGGCCTACGTGACTTCCCTTATCGGGAGGTAGAATATCTTATAGAATGGTATACAGGTTGCAGGCATACTAAACAATACCTATAAAACTTGGATCGATTGCCGGATGAAAGAAGGTTGGTCTGATGGCATTCCGGAGAGGTGTCTAGTAGGTTCTTGAGGTGGGGTTGGTCATGGTGATGTCTCTCGGTGGTCTGGTGAGGGGGAGTGTGTGGGTACGATGAAGCCGATCGGTATTTTTTTTTATTTTCTTTCCTGTTGAAGTATAGCGTTGTCAGAGAACAGTCCAAGGGGGATTATGTGATCGGGAACATAGTCCGAGGTTGTGCGTTCATAACACTGGGGGTAGAGGAGGTGGAGGGAGAGTCAATCTTGTCCGTGTGTGGAGATGATTTGCTGATGTGGCAGGGATCGGCCGTCAAGGTTACCGGTGGTCGAGGTGATTTTCCTGTGTCTCGGTTCGTCATGTCTTTTCAGGATCCTCCGGTTTGCTTCATCTGTCGCGTTGTATGTCAGTCATTGGGAGGGGAGTTGTGAGGGAGAAGGAACGGTAGTATCATCTAGGTACCTTCTGTTCGGATCACCAGCGATCTCTGCGAGCTCTGCGAGGAAGGGGTGCCGTCATGGGGCTGGCTGGTGGGTGGCGTGATCCAGGAGAGGAGCCGGTTCTGGTATTGGAAGGAGAGCGCCGCCTGCGAAAGCTGGTGTTGTGGGCATCCATGGGTTCTTCTCCATGTGGGGATGGGTCTGATTGTATGTTGAATTCAGAGTACCAGTTCGGGACCGGGGTGTAAGGGATGTCCAGCATACGGCAGAAATCCTCCAAGTCTTCCGGTACTCTGAGGAGGGCAGAGAGACTCTGGTGTGTAGCTGATAAACCGAAAGGAAACTTCCAGCGATACCTTATCCCTCTTGTTTTCAGGACGTCCAGTAGAGGGCGCAAATCTTTACGATGGCGCAGCGTTATAGCAGAAAGGTCCTGGTAAATGTGGACGGGTTGTCTATTGTATTCCAAGACAGACTTTTCGCGGGCTTTTCGCAGGAGTTCCTCTTTGATGGAGAAATCATCAATGTGACAGATTATGTCCCTCGGGGGGTCCGATTCTCTCCCTTTAGGGCGGAGAGCTCTATGGATGCGTTCCATATAGATCTGAGTGTGTTCAGGGCGGTCTAACAGGTGGTTGAAAAGGCAGATATTCTGTCATGTTCCACAGATTCTGGTATTCCTCATATCCTGAGGTTGTGTCTGCGGCCCCAGCTTCATCTTCTACCTTTTGTATGCGGCCTGTGATGGCTTGTAATTCATGGCCCAGGTCCGTGATGGCCGAGAATAAGGTATCTTTTATATCAGCCGCTACTGTTTGCAAATCCTGCAAGCTGGGCTGACGGTGCGCCGGGGGCGGTTGGAGTTGCGGGGCATAACTGATATCTGTGGGGGTGAGGGTTATCTCTGAGTGAGAAGGAGAGGTGTTTGAGGCGGGAGGGGAGGACGCCATTGTTGTCCGTTGCGTCCGGAAGATCTCCGGGATCGTGTGGCCTGTGTTGTTGGCAGTTCCTCTCGGGGATCGGGATCTGCTCTGTGAAGGTCCACGAGATGATGTTCCCATCGTCGAGAAAAGTTTTGGGAGTAGTAGACCCCGTTTGAGGCTCAAGGTAGGCTGAGGTGAGTGAGAGCCAGTGAATCAAGCAGCCATCTTCTCTTCAGGCAAGCCACGCCCCCCCTGGGTATTTATGTTACTTTGTTGAATGTTATTAAGGATGCCACCAATCTCTCTGAGTAACAAAGCCCCGCTTACTGTCTGAAGGTATGGCTGTGAGTTTGTTCCTCAGGAGACTTATGTCCACTTCATTAACAACACCCATCCCAGCTCCTATTTCCCCCAATATAGTGCTGAATACATCCCTCCTCTTTTGGTTATTCCTTCAGAAATAAGCGTCCTAAACGCCTTCTGTGTCCTCACATCCCTGGGCATAAGCCACTGGTACAATGACCGTACTTGATTCAGTGTATACTCAGCACATATAGGGTAATAGGCTTCTATCAACCACTGTGAGATGTTGAAGCGCCATGTGGTAAAGGCATACTGTACCCTGGTAGCCAGCATTTGTTCCCTTTATCTAACAGAGCATGCTCCTGTGTGTAGTCACTGGCATTACCTATGCAAGGTTCCAACCTCTCAGGTGAGACATCAACCAGGCGTATCTCCCCCATATCCAGCTCTGGTGTTCTACATGTTCAGTAACCGAGAACCTCTTTGTAGGACTGCTAAGATTGAGACACCACCCCTACAAGGAAATTTTCACCCCATTGATGTGTCACCTGGCCAACAGGCATCTTACATATGTGTAAATGCCAGTCTCCTGGGTACCTGCACCATATTAATTCAGTTATGTCATTACATGTCACACATTAAAAATCTCTCCTTCCTTCACACATTAAAAACCTTTCCTTCTTTCAATTCCTCCCTCCATCAAAAAAAAAACATATTTTACATTTCTTGTTCTGAAGGATTGGACAGGTTATATTCCTTCCTCAACACCCAACTCATTGCACATGTATCAATAGCACGTTTGCATTCATAAATGACAGGAGAGACTCCGGCAAAATATTTAAGAATATTTCTTGTTGAGGGGCAAAGTCTTTCAGATTCAACATTAGCACTAAATTGTCCATAAGAAAAAGAAACCTTATATTGCAAGTATTATTCTGAATCTTTTGTCCCTTCTCTCCTGAATGTTTATCAGAACAAATTTGCGGTGTGGTGTGGCACAGACAAATTGCCAACCAGATGAACATCTTTCATCTTTGTTCCAGAAACCTCTCCAATCTCACTCCACCAGTATTCTGGAAGTGAAAAACAAGAGCAGAATCAAATTCTTATCCACAATATCTACTCGCTTGCTATGTTTACTTATAGTTCCCTCCTTGGAACCCAGAAACTTAGTATTCCTGGCTTCTGCAACTCTAAACAAATGATCAAAACAACCATGATTTCTTTAAGCTGAACAAACTTTAAAATGGATCCCCATGGTATGAGCAAAATTTTTTTTTAAATGAATGTGAATGTTGTTTTTCAAAAATTCTAATTTTAAACGCTAAAAAAACAATGAATTTATCTGTACCTTAAGACCTATGCACTAACACCCCTTTCAGGTGGACAAAGCCTAAACCTTTTGGAACGTTTTCCACCTGAATGAAAATAAAAACAATAAAAAAACTACCATAACTCCAGCAGCTAGAATGGCTTCCTACCAACTCTTGTCTTAAACAAAATGTATTCAACTGCTAATTGTGGGCATAGCCAATGGCCCCCCTTTCAGGTGGACTAAATCTAACAATTTTTCCACCTGAACAAAACAAAAATAAAATAAATGAACAAAGCTTCTGCTTATCTGTATTCATTGGCTTGAAGAAGGAACCAATCAGCAGTTCCGAAACGCATCCCAGTTTGATGACCTACCTCCGGTTTGCGGTCCACGCTGGTTGTCGTCCCCTCCTGCTCACGTAATTTCTGGGATTCACGCTCCACGCTGACTCTGACAGCGCAATTTCTCCACCAGTGCTTCCAGAGCTTGTGGCTTCCATCTGCTGGTCACCCTGGGATCTTCTGCTGCTGCTGCACACCGATACCCCTGGAAACCTATACCACACTGGGACCTTCCTGATGCCGGATCACCTGCCTTAACATGTGAAATGCTCCCTTCATTCTTATATCCTGTAAGTGTTTTTAATCCTTTTTGGGGATATTAAAAGTTTTAATTCTGCACATAGAGACGCCTTTTCTTCTGTTTGCCTTAAAACCCAACTTGTATCTTAGTGCATACTTCTGGGAGAATCAGGAAATTACATCTCTAGCAGTGTTCTGTACACAAACAATATTGGTTGTGTTGCAATTGTATATGCTATATTATTTATTTTTTATTTGCAACTTTTTTCCCCCACAAAAGTGGAGTTACCCTTTGGGGCAGTTATCTATTTTATACATATTGTAGAGTGAATTAAACTTGATTATTTATTTATTTATTTATTTTATGTCAAAGCTTTGCTGTAATCTTAACTCCTGATTCCTTTTCCAATATCTATTGTCTATATATGCTCTGAACTTTTTTTCTATGATTCTTTGTAGTGCAGTGGCTTCAGCACAATACATATTAAAAAGTGTATACTGCGCTGTGACACCGCAACCCAGCAACCAGCACGGCTGTAGACAAACAAGCTAAGTATGTAAAGTATAAGTGCAGCGCTAAGGTTGCAAAAACAATAAAAAAAATAAAAGGAAGGTGATAAAGTTATATGTAATATAAACATATAAGTGGCATAATAGCATAGAATTATATGTGATGCAAACATGTAAGTGACATAATAGCACAAACTCCAATCATAATAAATGTGAATAAATTATATAGTGTGCTAATGTAGTGAATGCACTACACCCAAAAGTCCACATTGAGCAGAATGATGAAATACAGTCCAATTAGGTTTGTGATCCAATGCACATGGGAAGAATTCCTGACATTACTGGGACCCTTGAAGCGAGGAAATAGAAGCAAACACCACCACCGTGAAAGGGGGAGGAGGCTTACTGGATGGTATTGACTTGGCGGGGCGTATACCACCCAATCTGTCAACCTTAAACGGTCATTGGATGTTAACTGAAGGCTTCAGGAGTTTCAAGAAACGTGGAAACTTATTGTCACAGGAAGGGTATCATGTAATAGAGAAAGGGAGCTGACATAGCGTGATACCATTTAAAAAAGTGGTGATTTTATTAAAAATACGAATTCAACACTTACATTTGGTAGAAATGTATAAAGCATGTAAAAGCATGAAGGCGATGTTGACGGAAGGTGGACCTTCCCTCAACATGCTTTTACATTTCCTTTACATTTCTACCAAATGTGAGTGTTGAATTCGTATTTTTAATAAAATCACCACTTTTTTAAATGGTATGTCAGCTCCCTTTCTCTATTACATTATACCCTTACTGTTATGCTCAATGGGTACGTACATTACAAATAAAAATTATTCAATAAGACATGTATCTGAGTATTACTTTCAAGCAGATGTATTATTATCACACGCAGGTATTAGACTCTTGTAGCCAGCGGTCCCCAACTTTGATGTATTTGTCAGGGCAACCTCTATTGATATATACTGTATGCATTTCTTATATGGTAAGGTATTATTTGATTCCATTTACTTCCATTCTGCTATCTTGGGAGGTGACTGCCTCATCCATTTTTTAGCTAAAATTTTCCTAGCTGAAAAAAAAGTCTCATGAAGAAATATTTTCATATGGTTATCTATTGTGTCGGGGAATAGTCCCAGAAGGCATTGTTTCAGGTCTAATGCTAAAGGTGAGCCCATTGTATCATGCAGAAATGTTATGATTTGCTTCCATAAGCCTTGTATCTTGGGACATGCCCAGATCAGATGGAAGAACATGCCTGTTTCTTGCCCGCACATCAAACACAGTGTGGACTGAGTGCGTTCATATCTCACCACTCCAAGAGGTGTGAAGTATGCCCTGTGAATAATGTAGAGCTGTAATCGTCAATCAGATAGTTTAGGGGATACAGCCTTACAGGACTCTAGTGCCTCCCCCCATTCCTCATCCTCTATTGGTCCCACCTCTCTCTCCCATCTGGGCTTCAGGTTGTACGCTATTTTGGTGGAGACAGGGATGGAGAGCATACTATAGAAAGCTGAGATTAGTTTATGAGGGTCTGTGCTCCTAATTACTGCCATGATAACATTGGGTGTAGGATGTGGGATGGAGTTAGGAAATCGAGATTGTGTCACGTGACGGAGTTGTAAAAATCTAAAGAACATGCGGTTTTGGAGTCTGAATTCTTCTCTAAGTGAGTTGAAGGTTTTAAGGTTTCCGTGTAGGTAATATGTAGGTAGGAGGTGGTGTAGGTAAAATATTCCCTGCGCGGACCATATTCCTGTGTCTTGTATTTTAAGGAATTCGGGGAAATTCTTGTTATGCCATACCGGCTGTAGTCGTATTGTGGTATTTCAAGTTTGGAGGAGGCTAAATCCCATATTCTCCTATAATGGTATAGTAAGGTTTGTCTATTTCTCCCTGGCTCTGTCCCCCCCAAGCCCGCTATCGCGTATATCGAGTCCTTAGTGTGTTGTGCCCACTTTGGACATAGTAGAGTGAGGAATCTCTCGCTATCTGTCTTGTCTAGGTGAAATAGCTGTGACAACTGTGATGCAATGTAATAGAGATTGAAATCAGGAAGGAGGTAAGTATACTGGGGTGTGCCACAAAACATATAAAATCTTGGGGACTAGGACTATTTTAATTAAATTTATGCGGCCCCATAGGAGGAGAGGCTCAATGTTGAAGGAAGTGTAGTCTAAAGGGGATCTGGATATATGAATCCCTAAATGTTTGATGACACTAACTCGTTGTAATGGTAGTCTGGCCTGGGATTCTGGGGTGGGAAACTGTCGATTGCTAGGATTTGAGACTTATCCCAATTTTTAACCCTGAAAATATTCCAAATTGTTCAATCGTGTGAAGTACAGTGTGCAGAGATGGGCCCGAATCAGCCAAGTATAGTAGTGTGTCATCTGCATACATGCTGATTTTTTCGGTTAGGGATCCCACTCTCAGACCCTTAATCTCTGGGTTTGCTCAGATGGATATTGCAAGGGGCTCCGCTGCAAGGGCATAGAGCAGTGGAGATAGAGGGCAGCCCTGTCTCGTGCCTCTACTGAGGTCAAACACTTGAGACGGCCACCCATTAGCCACCAATTAGTGTTGAGCGGGCAAATAGTTTAAAGGAATCCCATACTGCTGAGGGTGATGCGGAGTGATCATTCTCTACAATGTATAATTTCCATTTGTTTGCAGGCTCGTTGTCCTGTGGTAGGAGCAAGCGCCAAAATGGGTTTAAACGCCAGGAGCATGGTGGTTTATTGATGGGGATGCTTAGAGTGATCCAGTAGGGGCTATGGTCTGATAGCACTCTGGGGCAGAATGCAACCTCTAGTAGTCGTGGTGTCAGTCTGTGGGATATGAGTATAAAATCTATGCGGGACATGGAGTTATGAGTGGATGAGAAACAAGAGTATGATTGCGCTCGTGGGAATTTATGGCGCCATGTGTCTGTTAAGTGAAAGGTGGAAATGAGCTTGTTGAACTTAGTTTCACTGGGTGTGCTCGAGGTGGGCGGTGTCAATTGCAGCCTGTCTAGAGTTTGGTTTAGCGTGGTGTTAAAATCACCTAGCCATACTGCCGATATTGCAGGGTGGCTCGCCAGTGCCTGTTTGATTATGGTAATGTTGAATGGGGGTGGGACATAGAAGGCCAGTATGAGGAGGGTTTCACCATATAGTTTAGCTAGGAGAAATACATATCGCCCCTATGGGTCTGTGGATAGTTCACATAACTCAAAATGCACTGACTTGGCTATCAAGATTGAGACTCCCCTGGCATGGGATGTGTGGGTGTAATGAAATGCCCATCCAACCCATGGGCGGTGGAGTGCCATCTGGATGCTCCCTTCAATATGTGTTTCAACCAAGGCCACCACATCAGCATGTTGTTTTTTAAGGAATGTGAAGATTGCCGCACGCTTACCTTTCTCGCACATGCCCCTCACATTCCACGTGAGAAATTTTAGAGATGCCATAGGTAGAGTATCTTAGAATCATATAACACATTCATGTTAAGCCATTTTCTCTCTATGCACAAAGCACTTAGGTTCCTAATACTCAGAAATGGAAATAGCATTATTGTCTTAAGTAACATATATGAACACCCACATAGATATAGCCCTTGGAAAGTTACCTGTGTCCTGAGGTTAGTATGCACAATCAAGTTCAATAAAAATGTAAATGAATTAACCCCCACCCTGTCCTGCACTCTTCCCAACTGGTGCGGGCGTATTCCCGTAACTTGTTGTGTGTGCCAACTGGGAAACACACTGTCCTCCAACTTGTATGAGAAAGGTGGTATGGAGTCTCTGAGGCCTAAAAAGGCTAAGGGATATCTTCCATATCAGTAGGCCAAGGTGAAGTAAAGTTATGTGATCCCTTTGCTTTCTGTAAAAGGCAACAATCGAGTTCCAGAGACAGCTCCTGCCAACGTGGTAGTGATTCCCAGTAGTGTAGTGAACAAGGGTAACTTGACTCTTGTATAGCAAGTGTTTTGGTTTGTACTCATGTTAGTGCTTAGCTGGTATCATGTCACATATCAGAGCTTGTGGCACGATGTGTTCCATGTCCAGAAATGGGTGATTCTAAATAAAGTTCTGTGCGACTTCAGGAAACAGGGCGACTATGTGACTCTGAAGAAAAATAGCACTATGCATGATTGTGAGCACAAATAGTAATGCATACCTGGAACTCGATCAATCGGCTCTCTCGTGGGATAATACGGCCTTCCAGCCAAGAGATTACCTCTTCAGGATCTTCAAAGAAGACCACGCAGCCATCATGTTCTATTCTGAGGCGTGGAATATTTGAAATGTTCATTCCTCAGCCTGCGTTTGGCCTCCATAAAACTCTGGCGGCGTTGTACCTCTGCTGAGAAATCTGGGAAAATGGCTACTTTATTATTCCCCACTGGGATACTGCCTTTTTTCCTTGCCATTCTTAGAGCTGCATCTCCACCATAAAAATGGGGGAGAAGGCTTCCCTCCCATAGGAGGTGGCAAACAAGTGTTCCAAAAACATGGTGGGGTCCTTACCTTCAGACCTATAAGGCGCAGATTACATCTTCTCAGCCTGTTCTCCATATCATCTTGTTTAGTGAGGAATTGGTGTATGCGGTCTGAGGATGTCTGTAGGGGTGGAATGGCGTTCTCCACTGCACTCAGCCTGGTCTCTGTCCCCTTAACATGGTCTCTGAGCTTTTGGAAGTCCTGCCTGATGAGGGAAATGTCCATCTTTACCTCCTCAATTAGCGGTGTCAGGGAGGTTTGGCAGAGTGTGATCGCCTCGAGCAGTCTGTCAGTGTCTCCCGCTGTTCGTTCTCCCCCCCTGCCTTCTTGGTGTTGCTATTTCCCTCCATGTCCTCCTTGTCTTGTCGTTGGAACTGCTCGAGTTTCGCCGCTGCAACTTTCTGTGCTTTCATCGGTGACATGCTCTGGGTAGTCCAGGGTACTGTCCCAGGTAAGTTGGGATAAAAAAAATGTGTGTGGGTCGCAGGATTAGTGTGTGAAGAGGATCGGCCAGAGCTCAGAGAGACAGCGTCCTACTCCATGCGGTGTCAGGCCACGCCTCCCTTCTTCTAGGATGTTTTTAATGAAACTCAAGTATTACAATTTTGATATAACCCATTTAGCAGAGAAAGTTTGTGAACCACTTTTGAAGTACATAGATTTTCAATGCGTTTATCAATTTTGTGTTCCGAACTTAGGGGTTGTAAACCTCAGACATGAAATATGAACAAAGCATATCCCTCTATAATGTTTACTTGTCTCAATTAAGAGCACTAAGAATCAACACTTTTTACAAGTTTTCCTGACACCAAGATAAAGGTGACAGAGGAGGGACCTCCAGCTGATTGAAAGCCTTATGTTTGTTTCTGTGCGCTGTGTAAAAGGAGGTGTGTCCCTTAACCCCAATCAGCTCTCCTTGCTGAGCTCTTCAGAGTGTAACTTCAGCTCTCCATCCCCTATTTTTCTGACAGCTTAGACAAGCTTTATAAATTCTGCACTTTAATGTGGAGAAGAAAATGCTGCAGATAAACGGGTACAATTTATGTAAGAGGATTTGTTTCATCTCTGTGTATCACCTAAGGATAGTGACTTTACTGGGTATATGGAAGGGTTTACAACCACTTTAAATAGAAAGACAGTATAATACACAAAGTCAATGCTATAAGAGTGAACATGTAGGGTAATGACATTTGGAAAAAAGGATAATTAGAGTCTGATGTTAGAATTCATCAAGCAAAATTTGAGTATTATGATTAACTGACAATTCTGTAGCTCTGTGGGTCCCATCATTTTTACCAAAGTTGGGTTAAAATGGCTACTGAACATGACAATCATCTCTGCTGTACAAAATGATCTTCCCATAAACACACTTCCTATTTTTTATGTTGTATATTTGCTCATTTAGCCTGTAATGTAATTATATTTAAGTGGAACTAAAGGTAAACTAAAAATTGTGAGGCTGTTTATTGCAGAAGAGACATGCTATGTCTCTTCTGGAATAAAACAAACTTGCCTGCAATCTTCTTTAGAATGTACATAGAATGAGCTACTCATGCAGCTGTTGGTAGTTTCCCAGCTTTTTTAGGGCTAGTTCCAGTGCTTTTTTTTCTGCATCCAAAACACATAGAAAGTAGGTTACATGGTTCACACCAGTGCTTGTAGTTCCAGTGTGTTCCAGTTCCAGACAAAAAAGAGAACATATTGTATTTTTCCTGCACAGAACTGTACTGGAATGCAGTAAAACACATTAAAGACGCATTACAAATGCACCGAACCCAAGTACAGTGAAGAAATAAAACAAGAAAAAAAGAATCTGGAAGGCATCCGGAGGATGTTTTTGTGGTGTGAATTAGCCCTGCATAGATTCTGTTTATGGAAGGAATAATAATCAACTTGGCAAAGTGATAATTAGTTGTCTTTACTGCATATAATCTTTCAGAACTGCATATAGTATAATATTGCAAATAAATAATTCTAAAAGAACAGTATACCGTACATTCAAATTAATAGAATAAATGATGGCGGTTTATGGCAATCACTGCACTCAAATATTTTATTATTTAATGACAGATTTGTCTATGTATATCAAATCTTTGTACCTGTTGTTTTTATATAACCAGAATTGTTTGTAGGCCATCCTGCTACAGAAAAATAGGAAGGTAATAGTTTAATGGCAGTACCAATAGATGACTATGGACTATTGAAGAAAGAGAGATCATCAGAAAAACTGATGTTAGTATGTGAAGAAGAAAAAAGTGTGGGCAAAATGGAAAAATCTCCAGGTTGGCTTTTTATTTGTTAGGTAATCAAAGTCACAGTGTCACTCTTTTTCCTGTATTCTTTACAACATAAAGTACAAGTAAAAGTGAGAAGATTGAAGATCCCAAAATGTTCTAAAACCCTGCCAAATATAGCAGGACAGATTGAGACTGAACAGTGGGACTATACCAGCTGGCTTGCTTAGGAATGTCTTAGAATTTTCCAGGAAGACTCTATGGTCAAGGCTTGCTTTCTCTGTTTCACTCCCAACATATGAGTCTAAAACAGGGGTAGACAAATTTGGAGAAGCAGAAATCTACATCAACAACATAGAAGAGATCGAAGACCACTAGAGTGCAGCACAATTTTTAAGGCGATAACCTAGCAAGGCCCCATTAAAAGAATGTTTAACGAAAACATAGAAGATATAATACTACAAATGTCACTGTAAAATTTGAAACAAATCCTTCCTTTTCAGCTTGGCCTGGCTGTGTTAAATTGTGGCCTTGTTGGCTGGGTTTGGCCTGTCAGCACTTAAAAATTTGTCTAGAGGTCAAATTTGTCTAGGTCTAGAGGTCAGTAGTAAGTAGAAGGCTGAGGACACTCAGGACGGCTGCAATGTGCAGGGGGCAGAGGACATTGATGTGAAGGGGTGGGGGTCTTTGAAGGATCTGAGTCATAGCACAAACATGGGATTCAGGCACCTGTATATCGTGACAAACAACCTGTTGGTTGTCGATGGAGTGTATCTGCCACATAAACCTTTGTGGTTCATAAGGGTGGCAGTGAGAAGTCTGTAAGCAGCAAGGGGTTAAGCACTGGCCACACCTTGCTCCCCATCTGGGGTATAATAATTTGTCTTCCCTAGGTTAATCAGAGATGGTCCTGAGAAAGGAGACAAGCAAGCTGTGAGGTAACATGTCTGCAGGACTTTAGCAGACCCAGTGAGGTCTTTTTACTAGCCAGGAGTCTTAAAACTGCTTTGCTGGACTTTTTGTTTTCGACTGTGTTTCTTACCCCTGCATGGAAATCCTTTTGTTTGCTGCACACGCTGACCAATAAACAGGGATAGGAAGCCCTTTGACCTTACATGCGGCTTAGATTACCTTTCTGTGAGCTCTCCCCTTGAAGCGGAACTCCTGGGGAAAGTGGGAGGACGACATGATTAGCAAATTTTTGCATACAGTGAGACAGTGAGACCTGGGTCTAACCTGGGTTTAAGGACATTTGGTGTGAATGGCGGCTGGGGAGAGCCATATATAAGGACCGGGTGCTCATTGCAAAGTTAGGATGGAGAGCAGAAAGGTTGCCTGATCCTCATTTTTATGCCTGATGAGACTGTGAGGAACCACAGTGTGCATGAAGATGATCCACATGAACTGCTGGGAGGTAGCAGAATGTGTATTTTTCTTTCCTGATTTTTCTGCAGGATCGGACTGACCTGCCACCCTGGATTTCCCAACTGATGGACAGTTTCCCTTGTTGCAAGGACACTGGAGGGTGAGGTCTGATCTTTATCTGAACTCTTTCAAGGAGCCTGCTAGTCTGGGGAGGGGACCCTCCCATCAGGAACTCCAAGAGAGAACTATTCCCTTTTTGATGCTGTTGTGCTTTTTTCCCAGTTGCTTCTGTCAGCAGGCTACAACCCCCTCCTGACAGAACAACAAAAAGAAAATGTGTTAAAATGGGACATTTCGCTATTTCTGTCAGCAGGATGCCAACTCCCTCCCAACAGGAACTGCACACTGTATAGGTAGATGTAAGAGTAGGAAGTTGTATTATTTTTGTCTTCTTTTAGGAACATCTGGGATGGGACGTCTGTCCATCCCCTTTGGCTGGAGTCAAGATTTCCTGTGGGCAGAGTATCTTTCCAATGGGAGAGATGCTCTGGCTCAGATGTATATTTATGTGTTACTGATAGCTGCAGGGAACTGTAGCTAGGTTTGTGTTATGCTAACTGTACAGATGTAAATATTCACCAGAGATTTATATATATTTTTTGTGCGTAATTTATTTGTACAGTTCCTCATCCAAGTTGTTTCCCTTCCCCCTTCCACTTTATCCTATGGAATGCCCTTGCTCCTGGGCCCAGGATCCATTTTTGAATTTTTCCCAGCTGAGGCACCAGCTGGATTTTGGTGGGTGGTGAGTGTAGCACCCTCTACATAGGTAGGTGCTAGATTAGTTTTTTGTGTGAGTATAGGCAAATTTAAGCAGGTCTAGCTGGAAGCTAGGACTGTTTGGTTTGTGTGGGCTGGGAGTGGCTCAGAGTTAGCAGCTGGTGATTCACAGGCAGCGTCACTGAGACCTCCCTCTTCTTTCTAGAGACTTCTGTAAGGTACAGGAAAGAGAGAGGGACAGGAGAGGTGGCGCTGCCTGGGGTGTGTTAAGGAGCCCTGACCAATCCCCAACCTGGATTGGCAGAGGCAGGCCTCCTTAAATACCCAGGGTCAGCCCAGCTCGGGAGGAGTTGTTGGGTGGAATAATTGAGGATGGAGTACTAGGCTGTCAGGTCTTTTGAGGGAGCTCCCCAGTCTGGGGGGGACCTTGGGCCTAGGCTCGGGTGCAGGACAGAGCCCTCCAGGAAATCGTGGAGGCTCTGAACAGGAGGCACAGGAGGAGCAAGAGAGGACAGCAGGAGCTAGTACTGCTGGGCAAGTCTTCAGGAGGGAACCACCGGTTGCAGCCAGGAGGGCTGGTGAAGGACATGTGCAGTCAAGAGGACTGGAGAGGCATGTCAGAGAGGACTGAACAGTCAGAGCTGGGTGTGGAGCCAGTAGGGAGGATTGCAATGTCATGGGCAGTGAAGTCGGGCAGCTGCAGCCAGGAGGGCTGGCAGGGACTGATGAGGACTGACTGGGAGCAGTAGTCCACCTATAGGACAGCTAGCACAAAAAGACTTTCTATATTCTGCTACACCACAGGGGTCTGTGGTTCCTGCCTGCAAAGGGCAAGTTACTTGAGCCAGTATCAGGCCTAAACATGTGCTAGCTGCTCCTGGGAGATCAAGAGATGTGCAGGATAGAGAGAGAGCAATAGTCTGCAAGAAAGAGTTGTGCAGGAGGAGATTGGAGAAGTGTTGTGTACATAGTTGTCCCGATTGACTGATATACAATTTGCTGGGCATCTCATATTCCCCTTACCCCATCCGAGTTAAATTCCCTAATTCAAATAATAAAAACAAGCACATGGGCTATTTTCTGCCTGAGAGTGACTGAGAAGAAAACGTCGGGCTGGGCAGGGTGACAGGTGGGCCACATCACTTAGCAGCCCCTATGGGTACCGCTACACACATTATCATAAGTATAAACTTGTGTATTATGTCCACTAGAAAAGTCATCAGAAGGCAAACAATATTCCAGCAGTCTGATACAGTGGAATTCATTTATTTTCATAGATTTCTTGAGGATTATGGTTGATAAATATTTCTGTCCCAAGTGAAGGAACCTCTCCAACTCAGTCTGCAGGAGGGCCACCATATTTCCTCTGACCATTATCATGTACAAAATTATTACACTTTTCAAACCACTCCAGATGGGAAGCTTTATTGTCCTTAATCAGAGAATTAATCCAAACTATGCTCTCAGCATCCATTGCATTGTTGTCCATCATTGGAGAATGATCTGCTCTCTCCATGGGCCATAATCTGTGGGTAGGAGGTTTGCCCCCTAGTGCTCTCCAAAAGCCCCTGTCCTGATTGGGTTTGTCACACATACCATTGCTGTTCTCCCCTTGTGCCAGCCCTGCTCCCTCCACTTATCAGATGCCCACGCTCCATGTCAGAGGAAGCCCTCTCGGCCCTATCATATGGGGGGAGCAAGGGAGGAGACTTGCTCTTACACTGAACTTTGGCTGTCACTGAAGCATCGGGTTCAGATTCACTGGGAGTGGCCCACCCTTTGCAGCTATAACAGCTTTAACGCTTCTGGGAAGGCTGTCTACAAGGTTTAGGAGTGTGTCTATGGGAATTTTGACCATTCTTCCAGAATCGCATTTGTGAGGTCAGGCACTGATGTGGACGAAAAGTCCTTGCTCGCAGTCTCTGCTCTAATTCATCCCAAAGGTGTTCTATCGGGTTGAGGTCAGGACTTTGTGCAGGCCAGTCAAGTGCCTCCAACCCAAGCTCACTCATCCATGTCCTTATGGACCTTGTTTTGTGTACTGGTGTGCAGTTCAAAATGTCTTAGTATGCTGACACCTTAAGAGTTCCCTTCACTAGAATTAAGTGGCCAAGCCCAATCTCTGAATGACAACCCCACACCATAATCCTCCCTCCACCAAATGATTTGGACCAGTGCACAAAGCAAGGTCCATAAAGACGTGGATGAGTGCGTTTGGGGTGCAGGATTTAGACAAACTCCTAAACCTTGTAGACAGCCTTCCCAGAAGAGTTGAAGCTGTTAAAGCTGCAAAGGATGGGCCAACTCAATATTGAACTCTACGGACTAATACTGGGATGCCATTAAAGTTCTTGTAAAGACAGGTGTCCCAATACTTTTGGTAATATAGGGTGTGTGTGTGTGTATGTGTGTGTATATATATATATATATATATATATATATAAACAGTGGGGCAAATAAGTATTTAGTCAGCCACCAATTGTGCAAGTTCTCCCACTTAAAAAGATGAGAGAGGCATGTGATTGTCATCATAGGTATACCTCAACTATGAGAGACAAAATGTGGAAACAAATCCAGGCAATCACATGTCTGATTTTTGAAAGAATTTATTCGCAAATTATGCTGGAAAATAAGTATTTGGTCACCTACAAACAAGCAAGATTTCTGGCTCTCACAGACCTGTATCTTCTTCTGTAAGAGGCTCCTCTGTCCTCCACTCATTACCTGTATTAATGGCACCTGTTTGAACTTGTTATCAGTATAAAAGACACCTGTCCACAACCTCAAACTGTCACACTCCAAATTCCACTATGGTGAAGCCCAAAGAGCTGTCGAAGGACACCAGAAACAAAATTGTAGACCTACACCAGGCTGGGAAGTCTGAATCTGCAATAGGCAAGCAGCTTGGTGTGAAGAAATCAACTGTGGGAGCAATAATTAGAAAATGGAAAGCATACAAGACCACTGATAATCTCCCTCGATCTGGGGCTCCACGCAAGATCTCACCCCGTGGGGTCAAAATGATTACAAGAACGGTGAGCAAAAATCCCAGAACCACACAGGGGGACCTAGTGAATGACCTGCAGAGAGCTGGGACCAACGTAACAAAGGCTACCATCACTAACACACTACGCCGCCAGGGACTCAGATCCTACAGTGCCAGACGTGTCCCCCTGCTTAAGCCAGTACATGTTTGGGCCCGTCTGAGGTTTGCTAGAGAGCGTTTGAATGATCCAGAAGAGGATTGGGAGAATATCATATGGTCAGATGAAACCAAAGTAGAACTGTTTGGTAGAAACACAACTCGTCGTGTTTGGAGAAGAGAGAATGCTGAGTTGCAACCAAAGAACACCATACCTATTGTGAAGCATGGGGGTGGCAACATCATGCTTTGGGGCTGTTTCTCTGCAAAGGGAACAGGATGACTGATCCGTGTACATGAAAGAATGAATGGGGCCATGTATCATGAGATTTTGAGTGCAAACCTCCTCCCATCAGCAAGGGTATTGAAGATGAAACGTGGCTGGGTCTTTCAGCATGACAATGATCCCAAACACACTGCCCGAGCAACGAAGGAGTGGCTTCGTAAGAAGCGTTTCAAGGTCCTGGAGTGGCCTAGCTAGTCTCTAGATCTCAACCCCATAGAAAAACTTTGGAGGGAGTTGAAAGTCCATGTTGCCTAGCGACAGCCCCAAAACATCACTGCTCTAGAGGAGATCTGCATGGAGGAATGGGCCAACATACCAGCAACACTGTGTGACAACCTTGTGAAGACTTACAGAAAACGTTTGACCTCTGTCATTGCCAACAAAGGATATATAACAAAGTATTGAGATGAACTTTTGATATTGACAAAATACTTATTTTCCACAATAATTTGCAAATAAATTCTTTCAAAAATCAGACAATGTGATTGTCTGGATTTGTTTCCACATTTTGTCTCTCATAGTTGAGGTATATCTATGTTGACAATTACAGGCCTCTCTCATTTTAAGTGGGAGAACTTGCACAATTGGTGGCTGACTAAATACTTTTTTGCCCCACTGTGTATGTATATGTATGTGTGTGTGTATATATATATATATATATATATATATATATATATATATATATGTGTTTTTATTATTTGACTGCAAGTATTGTATATGCAGATAGTTAGTAGCTATTAAACTGGCTATCAGTGTTACTAATTTTTATAAACCTAATATACATTCATACTATTTAAATGTGTATCACAGAATACCCATCGAGGGAAAAAAGTAAATATTGTGTAGTTCTATATTTCCATATTTCCATTCGCCCTTAATCCCACATTTTTCACTGCGGGTGTTTCTTTGGATAATCAGCGTTGCTGTTTACCACCAATAATCCTTCATTCTGAGCTCATTAAAGCACAGTTTTATTTTTCAGGCCTAGGTGTCAAGCATTTGAAATTCCACTTCCTGTTTTTTTCACTGGATCAAGTTATTAATAAGTTATAAAAGTTTGTTTGCTCACTTTCCCTGAAATATGAAGTTATTAATGAAGACATAGAAATGCAGTTATTCATAATTGATTTAGAAATATGATGTTATGTTTAGAAAAGTGTAAGGGTATTTGTGGGTATTAAGAGACCATGGTTCTTGCTGGTAATGGTCTAGCTTTTGCTAGACTTTTAAACAGATGTGGCTGTGATTGCAGTGTCCCCATAATCAGAGTGATGACGAGGCATTAAATAGGAAAGATTATTTACAAGCATGAAGGGAATCAGAGGCTAATTTGAAGTGGCAGGTCTTAACAAATGTGAAATGAAGCCATGCCGGGAGTTGTAAAGTCAGTTCTACAGAGAGCCTTGTTATACTTGGGAAGATCTGGTGGCAATTTCACGTCTGTCAGAGAAAGGAAGAAAATCTCAACAGCAAGACATCAAAGTCCCAGCGGCTGATATGGAGCAAGCAACAAACTGTTCAATGTGTATGTGTACTGAGGTCTGTAACACACAGCTTTGCAAAGCTGTTGCAAAAAGTGGGATACCATCCATTATTTATGAACAAACTAGAGAATCTATTTGTAATTTAAGTTCACTCTAGGTGGATCTTATTGCCATATTATATCTGTGTTAATATAATATTTATCTTTCCTTGCTAGTAAAATATGCCTACTTCTTAAGCCATGCATGTAACAAAGGGAAGGAACACAGGACTGGACAAGGCTATTGTTTTACTGAGTGAGCCACCATGGGCATGACTTATCATGCCCAGAAAATTTGGCTTTGTACTTCAGTGACCCGGAGAAGACTGACAGACCTTTTTAGTTAAAACAAAGCAGTTTACAGCTTACATCACCAAGACCCCGCCTGAGCATTTCAAGTAAATTCAGATTTTGATGTCATTGATCCAGAGGGAAATCAGCAAAATATTTGGGGGAGGACCTAAGATCTGCTAGTTGCAATATATTGCCAATATAAAGGGAAATAAAAGAGGCCAAAAAAGCACTTGTGTGGTTTATCCAATCATTTTTTGCATATTAGATCTTTGTGGTCCGTGTAACCAGGACGTAGCAGGGACATGTCCTTTGCTTATATACTGTGTGCTCAAAGGTGTCCCTCTTTATGATTTCAGAAAATTGGGAGATATGAGAGAGCTATGGAGTATTGATTAGTATAAATGTTTTTTCCGTAAATGTACGAGAAGCAAACATTAATCATTGGTGTTGTTAACTCTGCCACTTAAATAATTGATAGATTTGTTATCTGAACATATCACCATTCCATTCAGGAAATATCTCATTAATGGTGAATAATCCGAGTTAGGTAGGAACTAGGCATGCAGGCAATTCTTGCTTAATTTCCAGCACTGAAAGAGTTAGCTCTGGTTTATAACTTTACAGCATCAGCCCCCATCCCATGAGCAGCTTACTAACGAATTTGGCATTTTCCACTAATTAGCCGCTTGCATTTCTGCCATTTGTCTTTCATGTGGTCTCTGGCCGTATGCTTTTCATGTCTCGCAGTAAAATGTCAGTGCTTCTGTAATTGCTCTTGTTCCCTCTCCTCTAGTCATAGAAGTCCCTTCTTTTTGCCCATTGAATGCTGAACAAGTTGAAGACACAGGGCTGGCTGCAAATTTAAGAGGCCCATTATGAGGTTTTTTAATTACACACATATTTCAGTTACTTGTTTACAGCGATTTCATTTCTTCCAGGTATAAGGTAAAAAAGTAAATGTAGAGATATTTGAATTCATATCTGCACAAACTTATACTTCTAAAGTAGATAGAAAAGTGTGTTGCTTCCCTGTCTTGTTTGTGACTAAGTGCAAGTGACATTTTCTCTGCTCCGTATTGCAGACAGGGAGCCAGAGGGGACACCACAGCTATATTTGACCCTTAAAGATTTCCTGGCAGATTTTGTGATGCTGAATGGCATGTGTATTTCAGGTTTTTACATGCTTTTGAGTATTTTGGATAGTCATAGGTATAAACAGGGAAGGTGCGATACAGACAGCAGTAATAGGTCAACTTAAGTGCTATTACAATTCCAACAATGTGCTGAGGGAGCAAACAAAGCACACATACACGGAAAAAAGTTCTGTAGTTACCTGTCTTTGGAATACATGCATAAATACAGTGATACTGTACTTGTTAGGAATGTATACTGCATTTTAGTACAGATTTTTATGTTCTAGTGTGCCCAAACAAGGAATACTGGCAGCCGAAGCCGTAACTTTATGAGAATTGGCCTTATAGCTAAACCATAAAGGAAACCCCATCTTTATTTTCCAAATCAAATTCAATTGCTCTAATGATAAACAATATTGCCCATTCACATTTTAGCGCTGTATTGCGTTTAGAACTATTCAAAATGTATTGCAATGCACTACAATGCAAGATCAGCCATTTTGTTTTTGATGCAGTGCATCACAACTTGTTTCAAGTATGTTTTGGTTCACTGTAGTATGGCTGCATTGTGTCGGACACCATGTAAAATAATGGCACCGTAACACAATGCATTTTATCATGGTACATGTGTTTCTGTGGGTTTAACTGCGTGTTACTGCACATAGATCAGAATAGGTCCCAATTGTTTTGCAATTGCACAAACTTTATGTAGCACTGACACCCGAAGGAGCTGCTGATTTATTTGGGCCTGTACTCTGCTTTATTTGCCCTTTAATATCTCAGTCCCCCTGACACAGCTGTGGTGTGATAGTGTGCAGTCAAAACAAAATCATAAAGGCAAGTTCACAATACTTAATATAATATACCTGTCTGTAGTTACCTTACCCTCCTCTTGGCTGGTGATGAAGAGGAAAACAACACTCACACAGTTATACTTGAATAATAACCTTATTTACTGTAATTGTTTTAGAAGGGTTAAACTACAATGGTTGTGCTGTCAGACCAACATAGTCTGACAGTCAACTGAACTTTATATTACAAAGATACAATATGGGTAAAAAATGTCTAAAATAATATATGAGTGCTGTAGCAAATTAAATAGGATAACCGTCAGAGTGAATTTATCTCACTATGAGCACTATCCTATTTCCTGCGCGCTTTATTACTATACTAAATCAAAGAATAACTTGATAAAAGTGTAATACAACAATTTGAGAACTCCCTCATTTAGTATCACACTACCCTAATATAGTAAAGGGACACAAGGCTTTGTGTTTTACTAAACAGTCCTTCTTTTCTTCTGCTAGCAAAAACAAAGTAGATTTGTAATCCAAAGGGTTAATGACTCCTGATTAAAGTAGACTGAAAATGTGAAAGTAAGGTTCTGGTGCAGCAGCACTATAACTAACTTTGATGCCAGGGACTCAGTACTAAATCCTCTTGACTTTACTTGTGGGACTATGGGTCCCAGCAACTCTGTCTTGTGTAGACGGATGTATAAAAGTGCATCAAGAAACTTGTGGGCAACAGCCCTCTCACCCAACCAGGACAGTGTTGTCAGAAGACTCCGTTCTGATGTACAGGGTTCTGTCTCCGGTCGGCCGGTACTGCTGCGCTGCTCCGCTCCACAGTTCAAGACACTCCAGAACTCCCAGATGACTCTGACAGGCTCCTCTGGCTCCTTCCCAGTCTTGCCCCGCCGTCAGTCCAGCTCTCTAGTGTATCACAGTACAGCTGCTCGGATCGCTGTTCCGTGGAGGTAGGCCACGCTGTGCTAGAGACCTCACACAGATCCTCCCATGCTGGTCATGCGTGTCCAAGAGCCCTAAGATGGCCGCTCGCAGCCCTTTTATAATTTTCCCACAATGCAGTTCTGTTCCCTAAGGTTCATGGGAGTTAATGAGCATTGTGGGTAGGTCAAGTTAATGTCAACAAACAAAACACTTCCATGTCAACTTCTGAACAACAAAAAAATAAAGATGCAGACCTCTTATATTTTGGCCGCTAGATGGCGCCAGATGATAAGATATGACACAATATTAAGTTTTATATATATATATATATATATATATATATATATTATGATCGATACACATATATACATTCATTGTATCCAGATATTTTTGCCAAATGCTATTTGTAAAAATCACTTAGAAGCCAGACAGTTTTGTGCCACCCTGTGTTTCTGGGCCGCATAGCACACATTTAGATGAACTGCTATGGCTGTAAGTTCATCCTTTCTGCAAAGTGCAAACTCATTTCAAATAACTGAATTTAATAGATAAAAAACACATTGCTTTCATATTAAGTCTTGCATGATAAAAGAATATATAACTTTCTGATGTCACCTATAAAGCAGAGTTTTTTAACTGAGAATGTTTCACCAAAGCAAAAACTTAAAATTTTAACCATTGAGGTACTTGGGTATAATTTGCATGAAAGTTTTTTTTATTCTTCAGTTAGAGCATCCATTCTCAACCAGGGTTCTGTGGAACCCTAGGGTTCCTCTAGAGGTTAAATAACTGCTACACAAGTCCCGCGCTCCTGAACTCAATGTGTCGCCACTGCGCTCATGAACAAAATAATACTAACCCCTAAAAGCTGCCAAATAAATTAAATAATGATTAAATAAATTAATCAATAAAGGGTTTTAAAGAAAAAACAGTGGCGCTACATATGTAAACCCGTTTGAAAATTCAAAATAATATATAAAACAATAAGTAAATATAGTGTCTAATAATTATTATCAGAAAAAATTATAGATGAAATCTCCACCTGTGAAAGTGTCCAGAAATGAATCAAGCACAAAGTCCATGCATAGTGATGAAGTCCATATGCAGAATAAAAAATCTTCTTAAATCAAAACAGTAAAAAAAAGTAAATATCTTCCACCACAACACATGTGATTGTGTTCCACTCCCTGTTAAAATCGCACTCACCAGAAGAATATGCCTTGCATTCTCATGCTTGGCAAACAAGCTGTTACAAAACCCCCAGGGTTTAATCAGACATCAGCTCTCAGCAGCATTTAATAAGGGAGGAGATTCCCAGTGGAAATGAATTGATAAAAGCCTCCAATAGTGTAATATTGCAAACCATTTATTTAAAACCAAATAAATCTTCAATTATTGCACTCACATGTTTCCCATTCTAAAAGAGCTTGCCAAGAGATCAGATAGGCGGTCACAGAACTAGAGCGATGTGTTGTGATCAAGCAGACCTGGGGCACTAAGCACTAGATATCCCTCCTCGCTGTCTCGCTCATCTCCCCAGTTTGTGACACCGTCTCGTCAAACTCAAAAGCAGCACAGACCCAGACGTAGAATCTCACAGATGGTTGCCGTACAGCCATGCTTCCGACATGTTTCGTCATTCCGACTTACTCATGGGGTTAGCTGTACGGCACGGCGACCCTCCCCTTTGTACCGCTCCTGTCAGCTAATGGCGGAAGTGACACTAGAGTGCATGCGCGCATCCCGTGTCCCTATAACCACAACACAGCGGCTCCAGCACTCTCAATATTATAGTAAGAGGCGCCACCATTCTTCATAAAGATTAGAACCTAATAAAACATAGATAATGCATGTAACACATCAATAGCTTTCACAGAAAGACCATATACTGATAATAACATATAATACCACTATGTTATATAACCGGACAAAGCTATGTGTGTATGCGGCTCACCTATAATTTTGTAACCGCTTGTTTGCCGAGCATGAGAATGCAAGGCATATTCTTCTGGTGAGTGCGATTTCAACAGGGAGTGGAACACAATCACGTGGTGTGGTGGAAGATATTTACATTTTTTACTGTTTTGATTTAAGAAGATTTTTTATTCTGCATATGGACCTCATCATTATGCATGGACTTTGTGCTTGATTCATTTCTGGACACTTTCACACATGGAGATTTCATATATATTTTTTTCTGATAATAATTATTAGACACTATATTTACTTATTGTTATATATTATTTTGAATTTTCATCACGGATTTACATATGTAGCGCCACTGTTTTTTCTTTAAAACACTTTGATTCCTCTAGAGGTTGCTAGGGGTTTCTTGAGCTGTGGCTGATTGACCTTCTGTAGCAACCTCTACTTAGGTAGTGTGCTAGAGTTGAGATTTTTGTCAGTGCAGGTAAATTTAGACAGGCCTAGCTGAAAGGCCTGTCTGTTTTGATCTGTAGGCTGGGAGTGGCTTAGAGTAGGCTGGTGACTCACAGATAGCATCGTCTTTCAGTTACCTCCCTTCTGCTTCTAGAGGATTCTAGAAGAAAGGAGGGGAAGAGAGGTGGAGCTGTCTCAGGTGTTCTAAGGAGATCTGACCAATCCCCAACCTGTATTGGCCAGGAGCGGGCCTCCTTAAATACCAGGAGTCAGCCCAGCTGGGAGGAATTGTTCGGGGGGAAGAACTGGAGAATGGAGTATTAGGCTGTTTTGGCCTTGGAGGAAGCCCCCCAGTCTGGGGGGTTGACCTTGGGCCAGGGGCATGGCACTGAACAGAAACCCCGCACAACCCAAGGGGTGTCCTGAACAGGAGCAGGAGAGGACAGTGGGGAATACGGCCGGCAAGTCTCCAGGAGGGATCTATCTGGTGTCACTGAGTCACAGGCACAGTCGGGAGAGCTGGGAGAGGCATGCCGGAGAGTGTGCAGAGATTGGACGGAGAGTGTGCAGTCGGAGGTGGACATCGGGAGAGAGTGTGATGTCACTGGCAATGAAGTCGGGCCACTGCAGCTGGAAGGACTGTCATGGTAAGCAACGGGCTGAATGGGATCAGTAGTCCACCAAAGAGGGCAGCTAGCAACAGGACTTTCTTTGCTATACCATAGGGGCCCGCGGTCCCTGCCTGTAAAAAGGTACAAAACCAGATGTCTTTATTTTTCTACTGATATTTATTTGTACATGTGTTTCTCCCATCCAAGTTATTTCCCTTTCCCCTTCCAATTTATTTTATAGGATGCCCTTGCTCCTGAGCCCAGGAGCCTTTATTTTTCTAAATTTCTCAGCTGAGGGGCCAGCTGATTACTGGTGGGAGGTGAGTGTAGCACCCTCTTCTTAGGTAGTGTGGTAGAGTTGATATTTTTGTCAGTACAGGTAAATATAGGCGGGGGTACCACTACACTTCCATTTGAATGGTGACTGCGTAGTTCCAAGGTCAGTACCACTTGGCAGAGCCAGCTATATGAACACAACAATCTTTTTAGCTGTCTATAAAGATGGCAATCACCACTGCTGGTAAGGGGGACATGCTTCTCATAGACCACTGATGTAAGGGTCATTATTCCCACTGACTCCAGATGAATTAACTTTCACAGGTGTTCCCCAACACCTTAAAATTATTGCAAGGGTTGCTCTGGGGTAAAAAGGTTGAAAGAGACTGACTTATGCCTCGTACACACTTTTGATTATCGGATGATAAAAATCGCTTTCGGATTGATCGTTCGATAATCTGATCCGTTAGTACACAGCTTTCGACAGCCGATTACGAGAATCCGTCCAACAAAAACCGAAGGGAAAAACACGAAAACTTTCCTCGGATGACAGCCCATCGTATGACAGTCGTTTAAGCAGTACAGTATGCGTCCATAAAAAAATCAATAGACGAACACCACGCATGATCGGAAACACGAAAATAAACCGGAAGGACACAGGGGTCACACGTATTTGACATAATTTCAAATACATAGCTATGCACAGCAGAAGGTTTTTCCAGAATCATACGACAAAAATCTTACTTTTCGTAGAGCACATTTTGCACTGTTGTATTCGATATTAGTTTTATGCAACAAAATACGAATGATACGTTGCACGATAATCGGAACGTGTGTACGAAGCATAACAATGTGTTTTAAGTTTAGTTATGGTGGTTTAATTTGGTGTTCCCTGTAAATCTCTTTAGCCTGCTACACATTTGCTGAAGTGTCAGATACCTTGCCGCCCACTGTGAACTATAGTCCCTTTTGCTAGTCCCTATATCACCACCATGTCCTATAGGGATGTTGGAACCACAGAATACAGATAAGCACACTAGAGCAAACAAACCAGAGAAAGAGGGAAATCATAAAGCAGACCAGCTGGCCAAGAATGCCACATTACAGCCGCAGATACTTGCAGGGTTTGTGCAACTCACAGATTTCATCCCTAGTACAGCTGAGATTATTAATTAAACTCCAGGAACCCCAGAATGAGAGGAACAACTGGTCCACAGCTGGGGCAGCTCTGGGGGAAACAGGACTATGAAAAAATGATGCGTTTTTCTGTATTTAAGTCACTCTTCTACCATGATGGCCAACTTGACACATGGACTGTGTCATTAAATAAAAGTTGTTAAGGCTGCCTTAGTAAATGAGCATTGGATAGTGGCAGGGTACACCACAGTTGCTTTAAAATATACCTCTTCGTGTTTTACCTGTTGCCAAATGTGTATCCCTTTCAGAGATTACAAATTGATATATCCAGCTGCCAAAGTCAGGATTTTATGAGTATGCACTTGTCTGAATGGCCAGGAGCTTGGCCAGTGGCATTTTTTTCAGCACAACACAGCTACAGTGTTTATCTATGCAGCACATAATTTAGCAGATCTCTCTTAGCACAGTTGCTCCCATAGCAGCCATGTGGCTCTCCTTCCTTGGTCCCTGCAGCAGTTTTATCTGCTGGCTCTCTGCTGTCCAGGTACACTACTCAGTCCAGGCATCACTAAGCTATGTCCTCAGGCTCCAGGTAGTCAAGAGCCACTGCTCTGAGCCCTGTCCCTGGACTCATGGAGCACACTACACACACACTCACTCCAGAGCCTTTTTTACCCAGGCTCACTGCAGTGGGCAGGACTCCAATTTCCTAGCCAGGCAGCAGCCAATGGCAAATCCTTCTAGCCCTATTACCAGGTGCGGGTGTCTTCTTTAGCTGCAATGGCAGCCAATCAAAGTCCTCAGTTTAGCCTCCTTTCCCTGTGCTGTCCACATGTAGAAGGGAGGAATGAGCTATGCTGCCAGGGAGCAATGTTCTGCCAATTAGCTTAAACATGTGAAGCAACCCTTGGCTAGAGTGCTAATGTTAGGATTTTTGTTAGTGTTGGTAAATTCAGGCTTGGCTGGCAGTTTGTTTTCTGGGTCAGGGTTTGATTTCCTATGGGTCACGTTCACATTTGTGCATTTTATGGAAAGGGCCAGGCACTTTTTTTCTGGTTTTTGGTTACATAGACTTAAATGGATCATAAATGTGTATTGGAAAATGCAAAATGCACCTGGAATATGCAAACTGCAACCTGCAAAGGTGTGAACCAAACCTTGGACAAGATTTCAGAAGCAGTTGGGAGGGCTCTAGGAGGAGCTAGCTAGAGTATTCTGAGGGCCCTGACCAATCCCCAACAATGGGATGGCAGGGGGCAGGCCCCCTCAAATACTCAGGGTCAGCCCAGTTTGGGCAGTGGAGTTTGGGTGGAAGATGGATATGGAGTGTTAGGCTGTCGGAGGTCTTTGAGAGCTGCTCCCCAGTCTGGGGGAGGTGAATTCAGGCCTGGGCTTGGGTGTGGAAGGGACTCCCTCTCACGACACACTGAGGGATCCTGACCAGGAGGCACGGGAGCAAGAAGAGGACAGCAGGAGGACACTGCCAGGCAAATCTCAAGGGAGGAAGACAGCCAAAACGTGAGTGTTGCAGTCAGAGGACTGAGAGGCATGCCTGAAGGGACTGGACGCAAGCAGTCTGCGTTGGATGGATTGAGATGGTGTAGACGTGGCGCTATTCCTCTTTGAATATAATGCAAGTGAAATATGAATAATTAAATAATCCAAAATATATATATGTATATGAAAGTGGGAGGTGATTGATAGTTCGTGATGATCTACCAGTGGAAAAATGGAAAGGAAACCCTTTAAATCAGAGAAGGAGGGTTTGGTGTGTTATACCCTCTGTCTGTGCTGAATCAGGGGGGCACAGGGGTGTATACACTACGCGTGAGCCTTCCTGGTGGTTTGAATAGTAGTGTGAAACCGAGTGTTAGTGTAATTACACCATGTGTACTACAGAGTTAACTTTACTGGGAAAAAATGTGTTACACCCTCTGCCTGCTGATCATGGAGTGTCTTGCATAAATTAAGTGCTAAACTTTAAACAAATGTGATCATCAAATGTGTTACACCCTCTGGGGTGGTAAAAACAAAAACTGTCCTGCACAAAGTGACCAGTGTGATTGACCCCCTGTGGCAAAAGCCAGAAGTCAATGTGCATACAAATATTAACCAATTATCAAAAGGTGATAGTGGTAAAAAATACATATAAAACACATATATAAAAAATATAAAATAGAATTAGAAATAGAAAATACAAAAACATATGAAAGTGTCTCTGTGTTCCACCACAGAAGCAAAGAAAAACAAGTAGTGGAATACTTCAAACAGTATGTCAATGGCTATTAGTCCATTAAGTAAATGCAAAAAAATAAAATAAAGTGACTTGTGCTCAAAAATTGTGTCCAGTGCTTCCTCAAAACATGGCGCTGGTTATTCCTTCAAGTGACAGTGGTGCCAGGTGATATAATCCGTGTTGGTAATATGATTGCACTCACCAGATGACATTACCCCCCAGGGGTATTATGCCTTCACAGTATGAGCCACTGTGCAGCTCTCTGGGATCCGCTGGGCAATCTGGAGATCGTTTGCTGGTTTCCCATCGGGATATCACATGAAGGAAAGAGGAATGCCCATAGCATAATATTGTTTATATAAAGGCTTTATTTTTAAAAAATTTGAAGATATACTCACATTTGAACAATTTAAACATGCATTGATAGAAAAATGGAGCCGGCGCCGTATAGACAAACAGTCGCCGCTCTGACCGAAAGTGACGCAAGGACGCTCTACGTGTTTCGTCATTCAAGACGTCGTCTGGAGCATCCATCTTGCTACACCTCCTGTCTTTTATAGGGTGTAGTGTCCCTCTGGCGCTTGCGTAGAATAACACGGTGGCCATTTTTGGTTGGATTTTGTGGACCGAAGCCCGTGGTAAGATGAAAAATGGTTTTACGAATTAACGATGTTCAGTTAAGGTGTCTTATTGACAGACTAGCGGGTTTGTGCCGTGATCCTATTTTCACAGGAACCTTATGGCAGGAACCCCTGAGCAATTAACTGAACGAACGGTCCTGATGGTAATTGCTATATTAGGTAATTGATATATTAGTCAATATGGCCAAGTCGTGATGTTGCACGGGTCACTACATGCTACAAAACAAATATATGTACCAGTTTAAAGATAAATAAGGTCATAAAAACATAAACCTTAATGTTGACAAAATATATATAGACATAATAAAGTTGAAAATGAGTTAATTAAGCTAAAATCTAAAATGAAATACAATCAGTATGTTATGAAAAATTAAAAAATGAACAATAAACAAATGAAAATTATTAAAATAATAAAAATTAATGAAATTTAATAAAAATATAAGGAAAATATGTACCGGTATAGTAAAACCATAATTTAAATATATTTTAAAAAATCAAATTGGTTTATTAAGACATACGGAAAGGATTTGAATATAAGTAAAATAAAATGTGCAAAAAATATTATTTAAAATAAAATTAAAATAAAATAAAAAAGTAAGAGTATGTGATATGAACTAACCCAGTTAAAAAATTGTCGTATGGATGTACAGAGTACACTTCAACCCTATATGATCATCCTTTCATGCAAAAAAAAAAAATAATAAAAGGGGGGGGGGGGGAGAATAAAATAAAAATATATAATTTAAAAACATTACTGATAGTGGTGGGTATGGATATCAAGTGATAAAACATTAATAGACTAAATAAGATAATTAGCATGTATATATGTATGAGGCTCTTATACAATTGACAATCTCCACCCTAAGAGGTACCTCATATTTTCCACTGGTAGATCATCACCACTAACAATCACCTCCCACTTTCATATACATATATATATTTTGGATTATTTAATTATTCATATTTCACTTGCATTATATTCAAAGAGGAATAGCGCCACGTCTACACCATCTCAATCCATTTCTTTGCTCCACTCAGGTGGTAGCATTTTGTAGAGGCAGCAATTCTCTCTTTTGGATCATCAGGGCATTTATCTTGCCCGTCTACACCATTTACCATTTTATCTATATTTATATTTTATTTTTACAAATTATATTTTTTATTTTTTTCACTCTACTGGGTTTGCAGATTCCGTGGCGCCGTATCACACTACGCTTCTCAGTCTGTGTTGGATGCAGAGTCAGTCTGGGAGGACTGTGGAAAAGTAGCCAGGATGGCTAGTGAAAGGCGCATCTGTAGCCAGGTGCACTGGCAGTGCCTGAAGAGGTGGAACTGGGAAGCAGTAGCCACAGGAATAGGACAGCTAGCACCAAAGATCTCTCTTTTTGCTACACTACCAAAGGGGCCTGTGTTCCCTGCCTGCAAAGGGCATTCCCTTGGATCTAACTGAGATTGCGTTGGATCAAACTGTCAGTGCTAGCTGGTCCTGGGAGATGTAGTTCTACAAGCAAGTCTGTGCTGGGGGTAGAAGAGGAGAAGTGTGTGTATATACCGGTTGTATATAGTTTGTGTCCCTGAAGAATTTCTTACTGATCAAGTGGGCATCCCATAACAACCCTTTCCCATCCAAGTTGAATCCCCCTAATAAAAAAACAAAACAAATATGCAAGGACTGCTTCTTGTCACTAGAGTGAGTGAAAAGTTAATGTGCCTGGTCGTGCAGGGTGGGAGATAACCATATTCACCAGCGGCTCCTGCGTAGTGCTATAGATGTATTTAACAGCCAAGAAACAGACGGATGGAAAATTACATAACCAATTATTGATCAAGCAGTTTTCACTACTGCCCCGTACACACGGTCGGACTTTGTTCGGACATTCCGACAACAAAATCCTAGGATTTTTTCCGACGGATGTTGGCTCAAACTTGTCTTGCATACACACGGTCACACAAAGTTGTCGGAAAATCCAATCGTTCTAAACGCGGTGACGTAAAACACGTACGTCGGGACTATAAACGGGGCAGTGGCCAATAGCTTTCATCTCTTTATTTATTCTGAGCATGCGTGGCACTTTATCCGTCGGATTTGTGTACACACGATCGGAAATTCCGACAACGGATTTTGTTGTCGGAAAATTTTATAGCCTGCTCTCAAACTTTGTGTGTCGGAAAATCCGATGGAAAATGTGTGGTGGAGCCTACACACGGTCGGAATTTCCGACAACAAGGTCCTATCACACATTTTCCGTCGGAAAATCCGACCGTGTGTACGGAGCATAAGTTTGATGTCCAGTAATCGGTCAGGCAAGTTGTCGTTAAAGTGGAGTTCCACCCAAAAATGGAACTTCCGCTTTAAGTTACGGTGACCCCCTGACATGCCACATTTGGCATGTCATTTTTTGGGGGGGGGAACAGATCCCCTCTTTTTAGAAGCATTCAGCTCCCACTTCCTCCCGGGGCTCTGCGGCGCCGGAAGGAAGTTCACCTCTCCCCCCTCCCTCCCTGCAATCTTCTGGGACACGTCACAGGTCCCAGAAGATTGCCCGGCCAATCACAGCTCGCATCGTGGCTCACACACAGTAAGAATGCCGGCACTGTGGAGAGGAGGGGGGGAGGAGCGGGGCTTCGTACGCCCGCATCGCTGGACCGTGGGACAGGTGAGTGTCTGGTTACTAAAAGTCAGCAGCTAAACTTTTTGTAGCTGCTGACTTCTAATTTTTTTTTTTTTTTGGTGGAACTCTGCTTTAAGTATGATGGGCAGGACTGTGCTCTGGGTGGATGCCAGCTGAGGTAAGCATTTTTGCTGCCACACTACGGCAAAGAAGGCTGCCTCAAGCGGTGATAGCATTGCCTGTGTGTGCCCATAAAAACACAGCTCAGTGATGCCAAAACTGTTAAAAAAAACAAGCTCAGCAAGAGGTTCTGCCATCGCACCTGCTTTTTGTGCATAATAACCACTTGCCGACCGCCCCTAGCTGAAAAACGACTGCATGGTGGACGGACAACTCTGGGAGGGCATACTATAACGTCCTCCCAGAATTGCACACCCGGGAATATCCGTGACCGCCGGGTACCCTGGATCACGGTATAGGGCCTGATGGCAGCGGCCCTTTAACACGTGATCGCTCTGTCAAATGATGGAGCGATCAGTTGTAAACAAGCTGGTGCATGCCCATTTCATCTTTCCCCTCTCTGTACCGATCGGTGCAGTGTGAAAGGAGAGGGGAGAGATCGGTTACAGCAGCGCTGAGGGCTGGATCTGTAGTGCCCACAGCACTGCTCTGTGCCAATTCCTGCCTCATCCATCCATGCTCAGCCATGCCATCCATACTCACAGCCATCCATACTCAGCCATGCCATGCCATCCATACTCATCCATCCATCCATGCTCAGCCATGTCATCCATCCATCCATGCTCAGCCATGCCATTCATACTCCTCCATCCATGCTCAGCCATCCCATCCACACTCAGCCATGCTATCCATACTCATCCATCCATCCATGCTCCACCATCCCATCCATACTCAGCAATGCCTTCTATACTCAGCCAGCCATCCATCCATCCATGCTCAGCCATGCCATCCAAACTCATCCATCCATCCATCCATGCTCAGCCATGCCATCCATGCTCAGCCATGCCATCCAAGCTCAGCCATCCCATTTATACTCAGCCATGCTATCCATATTTAACCATGCCATCCATACTCATTCATCCATCCATGCTCAGCCATCCCAACCATACTCAGCCATGCCATCCATACTCATCCATCCATACATGCTCAGCCATAGCATCCATACTCAGCCATCCCAGCGATACTCGGCCATCCCTATCCATGCTCAGCCATACCCATCCATGTTCAGCCATCCCCACCCATACTCAGCAATCCCCATCCACGGCTCAGCCATCCCCATCCACGGCTTATCCATCCCTATCCACGGCTCATCCATGCCTCATCAGTTCTCATCTGTGCTACATCTATGCCACTACAGTGCCCATCAGTGCCACTACAGTGTCCATCAGTGCCACTGCAGTGCCTCACAAAAGTGTAATAGGTAGTCAGATAAGATTTGAAATGTATGCCCCTAGAACACCTGACGTGCTCCCTGCATGTCGGGCCTCTGTATGTGGCCTGGCTGTGTAAAAGTCTCACACATGTGGTATCGTTTTACTCGGGAGGAGTAGCAGAATATATTTTGGGGTGTAATTTTGGCTATGTACTTGCTATGTGTTAGAAATATTGTATAAATAGACAACTTTGTGTAAAAAAAAACTTGTGGAAAAAATGACATGTTCAAAAGACTCATTATGCCTCATAGAATATACAATGGGGTGTTTGCTTTCCAAAATGGGGTAATTTTTTGGCCGTTTCCATTGTCCTGGTGCTCCAGGGCCTTCAAAAGTGCAAGAGGTTGTCAAGAAATTAAATGTGTAATTTATGTCCCTAAAATGCATGACAGTGCTCCCTGCATGTTGGACCTGTTAATATGACAATTTTGTGGAAGAAGAAAAAAAGTTAAAAAAAATCTTCATTTTACAAAGAATTGTGGGAAAAAATTGCAACTACAACAAACTCACTATGCATCTTACTAAATACTTTGGAATATCTACTTTCCAAAAAGGGTTCATTTGGGGGTATTTGTACTCTCCTGGCTTGTTAGGATCTCAAGAAATGAGATAGGCCATCAGTGCATCAGGTGTGATCAATTTTAAATGATTGACACCATAGATTGTAGCAGTATGAATTTTGGCCAAAATTTATGAAGAAAAATTACTAATTTGCAAAATGTTATAACAGAAACAAAGAAAAATGCATTTTTTTTTTACAGAATTTGTTTTTTTTTTCATTTATAGCGCAAAAAATAAAAACCCCAGCGGCGAGTAAATACCACCAAAAGAAAGCTCTATTTGTGTGAAAAAAAGGATAAAAATTTCATATGGGTACAGTGTTGCATGACTGAGTAATTGTCATTCAAATGGTGAGAGCACCGAAAGCTGAAGATTGGTCTAGTTAGGAAGGGGGTTTAGGTGCCCAGTGGGCAGGGCTTTTTTTCAGCGGGAACGCGGGGGGAACGCAGTTCCGGCACTTCCAGCCCTGAATGTATGTAATAGCATGGGGTGTGCTGGAGGTTCTATTGATGTTGGCTGCTGGGGGATCTATTGTCACTGGTGGGGGTCTGATTTTGTGTTAGGGTCTATTGTTGTTGATGGGGAATCTATTGTTGCTGGGGGGTCTTATGTTGCTGGAAGGGATCTACTGTTGAGGGATAGGTCTATTTTTACTGGCTGCTGGAGGATCTATTGATGCTGGCTGCTGGGAGATCTGTTGTTGCTGCTGGGGGGTCTAATGTTGCTTGGGTGGATATTTTGTTACTGGGTGTGATATTTTGTTGTGGGTAGTTCACTGTTGCTGCATGGAATCTATTGTTCTTGGGGTGGAGTCCATTGTTGCTGGGGGAGTCTATTGTTGTGTGGGGATCTATTGCTGGGATTCTATTGTTGCTGGCTGCAGGGGATCTATTTTACTGTTTTTTCTTTTTATTAACATGTTCCATACAAATAATTTAGCACCACAAAATGATACTTGGTTCTGTGTTCTCTAAAAGCGGCAGTACTGGTAGGTGGGTAGGGGGTGGAATCAAGGGGTGACTCAGACGGGGGGAGTTCCTGCACCTATTCTCCGAGAAAAAAAGCCCTGCCAGTGGTTAAGTGGTTAATCTGTTTTGTTACAATTTTCTACTTTGAAAAAATTATTTCACTGGACACCTAATTGCAAGCAAGAGTAAGAAGTACTTTACAGTGGTTATAGAAAAGAATTACCCCCTTTAACCCCTTGACCTCCAAAAGATTTATCCCCTTCATGACCAGGCCATTTTTTGCAATGCGTCACTGCGGTACTTGAACTGACAATTGCATGGTCGTGCGCAGGAGCGGACTGACCATTCAGCCACTCGGGCACTGCCCGAGGGCCCTGGGCCACTAGGGGGCCCCATCAGGATTGCCAGCCTTAGTAAAACCAGGGACAGTATGTAAAAATCTATGTTTTTTTTTACATCTGTCTCTGAAATGTCCCTTACTGACATCCTTTTGGTCTAAAAATCCCGAGATTATAGCTGCCCCACCTCTCCAGTACCTTCTCAGCCAATAGAAACATGTCTGTGTATACTGTGTGTACATGTATGTGTATACTGTGTGATTGTATACTGTGTGTGTGTGTGTGTGTATACTGTGTGGCCCCATAATCTCTGATTGCCTGGGGGCCCCATAATCTCCTATTGCCCGGGAGCCCCATGAGTTGTCAGTCCGCCCTGGTCGTGCGATGCTGAACCCAAATAAAATGTATGTCCCTTTTTGGCACTGCTGGCTTCAGCCCTTCCTTCTGTCTCAGTCTGATTCATGGTTTCTGACACCTTTTCCCCCACAAATAGAGCTTTCTTTTTGTGGTATTTGATCACCTCTGTGTTTTTTATTTTTTGCGCTATAAACAAAAACTGACAATTGATATTTGTATTTCTTTTATTTTACTAGTAATGGCGGCGATCAGCGACTTAAAGCGGCACTGCGACTTTGCGGCCGACATTCTGACACTGACACATTTGACACTTTTTGGGGACCAGTGACACTAATACAGTAATCAGTTCTAGAAAATATGCACTGTCACTCTACTGACACTGTCTGGGAAGGTGTTAATATTAGGGGCGATCAAAGGATTAACTGTGTACCTAGCCTGTGTTTTTCTAAACTGTGGGGGGGTGCTTTTACTAGGGGAAGACATGGATCTTAGTCCCTGCTTTGCAGAGACACAGGATCCATGCCTTCCCTCCTGTCAGAACGTCAATCTGCCTTGTTTACATAGGCAGACCACTGTTCCACCTCTCTGCTCGACTATCGGCGGGTGCCGGCGAACTTCGAGTCTGTGGTACCTGCCGCTGGGCTCCGGCTGTGTGTGATGGTGGGAGCACAGTGGGAG
Organism: Lithobates clamitans; assembly: GCA_037952925.1. Lineage (NCBI taxonomy): Eukaryota > Metazoa > Chordata > Amphibia > Anura > Ranidae > Lithobates > Lithobates clamitans. The sequence goes on along the minus strand of JBBGZY010000430.1, from coordinate 4,727,051 downwards.
CAAGCCGCCAGCGTGCATGTGCGCCCCCTACCTAGAAGAGCCGGATCATGTGTATATATACGTGATCGGGCACACAGGTGCTGTTCTGTAGCAGTAAAACTGCTTTAGGGCAGACAGAAAGTGGTTAAAATAATCACATTTTGTTGCTTTGCTGCCTGAAATGAAGACACAGTTTTTGTTTTATTCAGCTGCATTTACTTAGTGCAACTTATAACATCCAAGTTAAAGATATAACACCAACTTGTCAGAAACAAAAATTAAAAAAAATTTAAAAACAGAATCGCTAAGTTGCAAAAAGGATCACCCCCCTCCTAAAAATGACTTGTAAACTCAATCAGGTGTAGCTTCTTCTCAATGGCACACCAAGCCATTTGACTTTCAACTGTGATCAGCTGTAGTCATTTTGATTAACTCAGCATGAAAATAACTTTCCAGGAGCATTTCAGTCCCTGGTAGTGCAACTGAAGCAAATAATCAACTATGAGTGGCAAGGCACTGTCATCGGGATCTCCGGGATAAAGTTGTGGACAGGCACAAGTCAGGAGATGGATACAAACAAGTTTCAAAGGCTTTCCCAATGCCTAGAAGCACAGGGACGTTTATTATTAAGAAGTGTTTGGTACAACACAGACCCTCCCTGGATCGGGACATCTCTACAAACTGGATGAAAGAGCTAGGAGCAAACCAGTCAGAGAGGCTACCAAGAGGCTTACAGCAACTCTGAAGCAGTTGCAGGAATTTATAACAAAGAGTGGTCATTGTGTGCATGTGACAACAATAATGCAAATTCTCCACAAATGTGGCATGTATGGGAGGGTTGCAAGAAAAAAGCTCTTCAAGAAAGACCACATGCAGTCATGACTGAACTTTGCCAAAATGCACCTTGAGGATTCTGAGGCAACATGGAAAAAGGTGTTATGGTGAGATGAGACTAAAATGGAATGGTTTGGCTTCAACACTAAACGATATGTCTGGGAGAAATCCAATACAGCTCACCATCCAAATAACATCATACAGTAAAGCATGGAGTTGGTAACATCCTGTTATGGGGGTGTTCTTCTGCAGCAGGGACTGGAGCACTTGTCAGGATTGAAGGAAAAATGGATGGGGCAAAATACCATCAAATTCTTGAGGAAAATATGCTGCCCATTGCTAGAAAGTTGTCAATGTGAAGAAGATTTACTTTCCAACATGACAATGACCCAAAACACACAGCAAAAATGACCACACAGTGGTTGAAGGAGAAAAAGGTGAATGTCCTCACATGGCTTAGTCAGATCCCAGACTTAAACCCTATTAAAAATCTGTGGAATGACTAGAAGACTGCAGTCCACAAACGGTCACCATCAAATTTAACTGAACTGGAGCAGTTTTGCAAAGAAGCGTGGGCAAATATTGCAAAGTCTAGTTGTGCAAAGATGGTAGAGACATATCCCAACAGACTAAAGGCTTTAATTAAAGCAAAATGTGGTTCAACAAAATACTGACACAATGGGGTGGTCCTTTTTCCAACTCCGCGATTCAGTTTTTAAATTTTTTACATTTTTTCTGACAGGTTGGTGTTATATCATTCACTTGGATGTTATAAGTTGAATAAAGCTGGATAAAACAAAAACTTTGTCTAATTTCATTTCAGGCTGCAAAGCAACAAAATGTTAAGGGGGTGATTCTTTTCTATAACCACTGTATATACTGCAAAAATGTTTGTTTATGCAGCAGACTGAAAGTAATCCTCCAAAACACCTGTAGCAGCAAGTAATGCCGCGTACACACGAGCAGAATGTCCGTCAGAAAAAGTCCGATGGGAGCTTTTCATTGTATATTCCGATCATGTGTATGCCCTATCGGACTTTTTCCGTCGAAAATTCAGACGGACTTAGATAGAGAACATGTTCTAAATTTTTCCAATGGAACTAATTACTATCGGGAAACCCGCTCATCTGTATGCTGTTCTGACGTACCAAAAACGACGCATGCTCTGAAGCAAGTAGGAGACGGAAGCGCTCGGTCTGGTAAAACTAGCGTTCGTAATGGAGATAGCACATTCCCCACGCTGCAAATTCTGTGATCTTTTAATGCACAGCATTCTTTTGTGCTTTATAATGCTAGAATAATGAAGTTGTTTTGCTGCTGATATTCACACAGAGTTCTCACAAACGTATTTCTCTATTGAACAAAAATAGTAATAATATTGCGCCAATCCCAAAAAATATATGGACAGCTGCCAACACAACAATTAGACAAATTGTGAATCAAAAATCGAGGAATACAGTGTGGCGCTAAAATGAACTTGTTCCTCATTTGGGTCAGGCCCTCTAAAATATCAATCAGGGGGCCAGACTTACCCAGTGAGGTATTTAATTAAAATTAGGATCTTTTTCAAATCCTCTATTATAAAAGGAAAAAGCAACAAAAAAATCAACAAAAATTCAATCGAGTATTCCCTATATTCTGCCTTATGGGGATAAATACATGTGCTATTGGATCGTGAAAAAAAAAAAAAAAAAAAAAGTATTAAATAAAATAATAAACGTGATACTTATATTATAGTTCCGTGAACCAACAACCAATGTGCTAAAACATAGCTCAGCAGACGTGTATATCTATTAGTAACAAGTGTCGTACAAGGTACGTATATAAAATAGAAAGTACAAAAAATTATAAGAATGTAAAAATGTATAACTCTGTATAAGTATACTCATAGATAAATAGTGTTCATAAACACACTAAGTGAAATAGAATGTGAGTCCCAAATGCTGGACCGCTGAAGGTACACCCAAATACTTGGCCACTTGGGCTTCCTTTGGACCGACAAGATGGTTCCCGTATGCTCAGATGGTAGGCATGATATTGAAGATATAGGTATGTAAAAAATACTCTTACCAAGAGTGGTGGACTCCCCGGCCAGCGGCTTGGGAGTCAGAGCAAGCTTGTGATGAAACGAACGGCAATGAGTGGAATGTTGCTTCGTCCGTCATTAAAAGTACAGGAAGGTGAGGGTCTCCACAGGATTATCCCCCACACTAGGATACTCCATTCACCATACAGCTCCTCCGGTGGAAAAATCAAAGGAGAAACTCCACATAGCGTAAAACTGCTTTGAAACGAACTTTAATAAAAGCTTTGCAGTAAAAAAATACACTGGCTCATGGACTATAACAGAGACCAGGTATAGAAAAGGTATATTGGCCCATAGACAACAACAAAGGCCAAAGTGCCAAAACATAAAGAATCAATTAAAAAAGCGCTTGTTCAGTCGTGGCATAGCAGGCATATCCAACCCGACGCGTTTCGTCCGCTAGGACTTCAACTGGGGTGTGTATTTCTCTATTATTTCTCATGATCTCATAAATAATCTTTTATTTTTTTAAAGCCAGATCTCCATAATAGTGTTTAGTCATCCTTTATTATTATTTTTTATTTCATCAAGAACTCCTTTTTTTGGATTATTGCAAAATTATTTTCTAGTTACGTCCATAATTTTTTCTTTATTTTTTGTGTGTCAAGTTACCACAATAACATTATTATCTTGTATTTTTTAACCTGAAGGAGGCTGGTTGGTGTCCCTTGTTAATTAGACATTGTCTTTTTGAAATGTACCTGCCTACTCACAAACAAACTGTTCTATTTTTAGAAAAACACATAACGCAAGTATTTTCAGAAAATAAAATATCCATTTATTCTGGGTAACAAAATAAAGAGGAAGGCAACGCTGGAGAAACTTTTTGAATTTGCAAAGCCTTTTGGCCCCCAGGGCACACATCAAGTCTGTGGGAAAAAAAATTGTTATCTTGAGGAGTCCATATAATTTGGAGCCCAGTCTGGTCCAGGACTCCCAGAGATCAGGACCAGCAGCAGATGACATATATGTCCCCAGGCTGTGGTACTACACCAGCCTGCGTCTTCTGTCAGACCAGACTGAACCTAGGCCATCACTTTCTTCTCTTCCCTGCAGCCTTCCCTCCACGCTTCCCTGCGGCCTTCCCTGCATCCTTCCTTGGAGGCTGTGGCTCTGGTGGTAGATTTGTGGCAGGAGGAGGAGGAGGATGGACGAGCTCATATATGTGGCTGTTCTCTGTCAGCTGGCCCCTCAACCCCTTCTGAAGGGCTTCACCAAAAATAATAAATAAAAATAATGATCCCCAGTCTGGGGGGAGGTGTCTGTCGAAGAACTTGAGGTCCTGCACACTTCTCCCAGTCGCCAAGTACTGCAACGTGGCGACTAGCCTCTGCTCTCCGTGATGGCTTCCTCATGCAGCTATCCTGCCTGCTATAATATAAGGGGTCAGCAAAGCCAAAAGACATTGAAAAATGTGGTCTGTCATCCTGAGAAAGTTCCTGAGATCATCAGGATTATTCTCCTGGATCTCACGAAGCTAAGGCATATGAGAGAATTGGTCACGCTGGAGTAACCAATTCTTGGTCCATGAACTCCCCCCCACCCTGTTCATGGACTGGGCTTGGGTCAAAGAATGAACCCCAACACCAAGCCCCCACACAGCACGAACTCTACGACGAGTACGTACCAGCAACATGACTTCAAAACGGTCGGCTAGTCAGAACAAATTAACAGAACGCACTGAAGAACAGCAAGGCCTGTGAAGAGCGAGCTGAAAATCAGAAACGAGCGGACAAGAACACACTGAAAAAACAGATGCGAACTGTCTACACGCTCTGAAAAGCAGATACAAACCCACAAGCACAAACTGAAGAGCAGTAACGGACTGAAAAGCAAGAAAGCTGAAAAGCGTGAATCGTCTCTCACCAAACTTCTACTAACACGAGATAAACATGAGATTAGCAGAAGGAGCCCAAAGGGTGGCGCGCTGGCTATTGCACTTCCTTTTTCTAGTCGCGTCGTACGTGTTGTACGTCACCGCATTCTTGACAGTCGGACTTTGGTGTGACCGGAATTCCATCGGGGAAACCTTCAGAGTTTATTCCGACGGCAAAACCGCTCGTGTGTACACGGTATAAGACATTCCCACATGCTATATGTCTCACATCAGTGAGGTCTTCATTCTCATTCAAAATCATTGAGGAGTATGTTTTTTTTTAGAAATGGAAAATGTTCTTTTCAACAAAGTTTAACCCTAAGTTGAACAAAATCAACATTAGTCAACTGTACTACAGTTTTGCAAAGCTTACATTGTAATGTCTTTGATCTGACTAGACATTCTAAATATATACTGTATAAACATTGATACAAATCACAGTTTTATTAAAGACTGACCACCAAATACATTTTACCATTCTTTCTGTGCCCTAGAATATAGTTTTTGGCTTAATTTTTAGTCAGTAAATTTTGATATTCTGAGAGTTTTTATTCCAGGGTGGTTGTCAATTGACTATGTAGAAGACCTGATATTAAAACTATTCTAAGGAGTTAGAAAGGGGTTCATTCTCTTATTAACTCTCCAAGTGTTTTTGTGACCCTTTTCTGAGGTAAGTGGCTTTGATTACAGCTTTAATAGAATGCTCCAAAAGAGTTCTACTTGCATTTGACAAATGATTCCACCAGTGTAGTTTGGTTTGAAAATTAATCAACAAGTTCCGATATCTACCCTGTTTCTGCATACAGATATGCATTTACAAATGCCTGATGTTGTGCAGAGTCCTCTTGTTCCCTGACAAATGCATTTAATTATGTACTTTTTCAGATTTGTGACCAGTAATGAACAGGCTTTGCCTGTTAGTACTGAAAGCCAAACCAGTGGAACAAAACAATTCTTAGGTTTTTGCACAAAATAAAAAGGCACAAGGCAAAGCCCAAAGTTAGCTGGGCGTGACTTGACCACGGCAGTGTGAAGCAGCGCCTTGGCTGAGCTCTGTGCAGCTGGATAGGATTCTACCCCACCCTCAAACCTGATCGCCTCATGCCAAGGAAGGGCATAGGCTCCCGGTCCCAGAGCACACCTGGCCACCCCTATATCACCCGCTACCTGTCATTAAGAACCAAAGCCCCACAGGTGACAGCTGGATCCAAGATGGCACCCACTCAAAGCCAGCAAGGACAGACTCCAGGCCCCCCCCACATGAAAGGCACTATCAATGGCTGGGGATGCTGCAACACAACCACAACCCCCCATACTCACTCCGGTAATGCCGCCGGGGAGACCTCAACCTCATCCTAGGACTAGCACAGCCCAGCGCGCTCTGTCTGCTCGAAGGATGCAGATATAAGGCAGCTTCTCCAGGTCCTGCCCACAAAGGCCGACTTTCAAAGCATGCTGGGGCAATGGACGGGAGCCCTGTGAGAGGACATTGAGGAGCTCAGATCCGGTGCACAGGCTGTGGAGCTGCATGTGCAGACCCTAGGAATAACATACCTCCTCAGTCTCCCGCATGGATGCGCTGGAGAATCAGCTTGGCTCCTATCAGCAACACTTAATCACAATTCAATTACAAATGGAAGATGGCGATAACCGCAGTAGGAGAAACAATGTAAGGCTAAAAGGTATCCCCGAAGCAACGATGGGGACAGATCTCCATGCGTCGGAAGTGGCAATTTTTATTCAACTATTGGGTGACCTCTGTCGTCTGCGACTGAAATCGACCACGTACATAGAGTTCCAGTGATGAGGGATGTGTCTCAGGTAACTCCCCGAGATGTGTTATGCTGGGTTCATTTGTTCGCAGTAAAGGAAGCTATCATGAGGGCAGCCTGGCAGGAAGGGCCACCGAACTCTGATGGAGGTCAGATCCACCTCTTTCCACATTTATGCTGTCATACCCTACATTGTCGAGGCTTACTAAAACCTCTACTGGAGCTTATCTGTGCTTCAGGAGCTACCTATACCTGGAGGTATCCTCTCTCTCCCTATTCACTCCAACACAGCTACCATGGCTCTTTCTTTTCCTGGATTGCCAGGCCATAGAGGTCCCAGACTGGACTGCACTGCCGAGAGCCAGGGACATCCCTGGCACTTCACAGCCACGTCCACAATGAGAGGGCAGGTTCAGGTCACGTAGGCCTCGTACAACACCTTCCCGGGTACGCCCAGACGATAATGAAGCCTGATCAGGCTAGTTTCCATCCCACACATTCGTATCTGCAGCAATCCTGGGTCACGTATGTTTTAATTTTTTTCTTTGTTCTTCATGTTCTCTGGGACTGCGAGCAGTGCCCCAGTGTTGGGAACTCTCTGCCAGCACCTCCCTGGCCAGTGGAGTACAGGCGGCGAACAAACTCTTTGAATGCACATTCTTGCCTGATGTGCCATACCCCTGTAGCACCCTCTATCGGTGCTACAGGTAGGTGCTAGTGAGGTATTTTTACTAGGTTATCTAGCACAGGTAAATTTAGGCAGGCTTATGCTGCGTGCTAGGCCTGTCTGTTTTGATCTGAGGGCTGGGAGTGGTCAGAGTAGCTGTGGGCGTTACCACCTGTGCTCTAGCTCTGGGGCATCTCCCTCTGTTCCAGGGAGAAGGTTCTGGAAAGGGGGCTGGGCCTGGAACTGGAGTGGCAGGCAGTTTGTGTGTGAGCCCTGACCAATCCCCATCGAGATTGGCAGGGGGCAGGCCTCATATATAAGCTGAGGTGATTCTCCACAAGAGAGAGAGTTGGCTGGGTGAAGTGAGGAATGGCATGTTAGTCGCAGGAGGCTATCCCCATCTGGGGGGGGGGTGCACCGATCGCAGGAGAGGTCCAGGGAGAGCTGTGAGGGAACATTGCCTTTACACGTTCATTGAAAATGTCTCTGCCACCACACGGTCGGATGGCAGGGAACTCCTGGAGCAGAAGGGCAGGTGAAACTGGCAGTACGCATGGTCCAGTCAAAGTTCCTCATCAAGGACTGTTGGAAGTTCGGTGAGTGTTAACACTGTGGGGCTGGAGGTGCCAAGGGCTTAAGTGCCAAGGAGTCTGTGAAGGGAACTCTGCTAGTACACGGTCACTAGTGGAGTCTTCATCAATAACAATGGTGGATGATGGGGAGTCCTGGATCAGAAAAGAGACTGTGGGGATCTGTGTCAAGTCTATGTAGCCTGCGGGTTCATGATTTGCAAGTTGGGCTGGCTGGGAACAGTAGTCCATATTTCCTAGAAGATATGCTTTTAACCCACTAGGCCTCCGGGGAGAGGTTCTGCAGGCCTCTGGCCTAGTAGCAGCAAGCAACAAGAGCCATAGGGGGGAGACTTATTCAGAGTGCGCCCCTACTATTCAATAGAAAAGGATGTGACATATTTCTGATCATAAATCTGATCGTTCTGAACGCGGTGATGTAAAAACACGTATATTGGGACTATAAACGGGGCAGTAGCCACTGGCTTTCATCTCTTAATTTATTCTGAGCATGCATGTCACTTTGTGCGTCGGATTTGTGTACACACGATCGGAATTTAACCGATCAGGTTTTGTTGTTGGAAAATTTTATAGCCTGCTCTCAAACTTTGGAATTTCCGTAGGAAATTCCGACGGAAAAAGTCCGATGGAGCCCACACATGATCGGAATTTCCGACAACACAATCCGATCGCACTTTTTCTGTCGGAAAATCTGACCGCGTGTACAGGGCATTAGATGGAATAGTCTGCGGGGATTGAGCCGCAGGAGGAGCAACAGTCTGCATGGAGAAGCAGGAGGAAACTAATACTAAATCCAATATGCACATTATATCTTCTGGCTCTAACTTTACTCAAAGTGTACTAAATCCTAAAATATGATGGCAGAGACTTATTTTATGGGCATCCCATATTCCTACCCCTATCCAAGTTGTACCCCCAATAAAACAACAAAAACAAAGCTTGCAAAAGACTGTTCATTGTCTCTGGAAAGGATGTATGAAGTCTGGCAGTGGGGTGATTTGGCAGATTGTTTGTTACTAGCTGCAACACCATGGCTACACTCCTAAACCTGGGGAAAGGTTTTACAGGTTGACAAAAGGAGGATTGCCAGGACCTTTGAACGTAGTCATTATGCCCTTTCTGGGACACATTCAGCTACAGACACTGGCTCTATTCTGCTCTAGATCAGCACGCCCTTTGATATGTTATGGGTTTTTTTTGTTTGTTTTTTATTTTAGTTCTTCTCTGCCGCTCAAATTTAGTACACGGGCTCGGAGACACTTCGGGCTGCAAAGGATCAGGTTTATTAGGGTGGGGGTTGATCAGTCAAACGTCTATTTGAGATGAGAATCCATCTCCAAAGTCTACACATCTCAGTGCACTGTCGTGGTTGTCTACTTCCCCACCATACACATACATGATGAGATCCGTGAGTCGCATCTTGTCAGTTATTTCTTCTCTTTCTTACTCTAGATCCTCCTAGAGTCTCTACCTTTTCTATATCTTAGTCTGTTTTTTCTTGTATTTTTTTTCCTTCTTCTTTGTCTCCCCCCCCTTTGGTGATAGGCCACTCCAGGATTTTATCCCCGGAAGGATTTAATTATGACTCGCTTAGCTGGGACTTCTTACAATGTGAAAGGACTCAACGTCCAGGAAAAATGTACTAAACTGTTAGCGGAACTATGGAGATTCAGATGTCACATAGTGTTCCTACAGGAAACTCATTTTAAAAGAGGGAAAATTCCCAAATTAGGGAATCGAAGGTTCCCCACAGTCTACCATGATGCCTCCCCAGATTTAAAGTCCAAAGGGGTCCTGATTCTACTTTCTAGTCAACTCCCGTGGAAAGAGATTCATTGATGATGAATCGGGTCGCTTCCCAATAGTTAAAGGGCTCATCAGGGAACACAAGTCTACTCTAGTGTGTCTGTACCTACCGAATTAGAACCAAATCTCTGCTCTGATCCCATGCTTAGAGTTACTAGAACACCACAAGAAGGGCATTCTGCTGGTGGGGGGCGACTGGAACCTAGCCCTGGACCTACGTCTGGACACGTGGAGGGGGGCTTCCTGTCTGTCACAATCGAAGCTGAGAAAGCTTAAAATCCTGCCGCATGATCACCAATTGATAGATAGCTGGCGATCCTTAAATCCCAGAGAAAGAGACTATACTTTTTTTCTCTGCGCTTCATAAGACCTACACCAGACTCGATTATATATTTCTGTCACAGAATGCTCTTCCTCTCCTTTTGTCAGCAGGGATTGGCTCCTTCACTATATCAGATCATGAACCGACTCACTGTTCCTTTGAATTGGATGGGGTGAAACTCGGGAATGGCACTGGCGGCTTAATGAGTCCATCCTGACTGATCCATCCTACGAAGCTCAACTAACTACTGGCATAAAACAAGTAAAAATTCACGCTGAACTGAAAAAAGCAAGCGGCCAGCAAAGTTCGTAGATAACAAACAAAAAGTCACATGCATAAAAATTATTGCGGCGCTGAAAAGTTCAAAAATGAAATTGAAGAGTGGGAGGAATCCAATCACCAAATATATTGTGCAGATGTAGAAAGAGTCACTCGTCACCACGTGGTAATGTAGTCTGCTTACCAGAAGGTGTTAAGGATTAGGCATAGATGATAAATACTCAATAGCATCCAGCAAATCCAGCCCACTGGAACCCCTCATCAGACCACAACATCCGTGGGATTTCCTTCACATATAAGCATCTCCCAATGGTCACTTCAGAATTAGGCATTCAGGCATGTAGTCATCATATATCCGAGAAAAGAAAATGAAGGACCCATAGTGAAGCCCGTAATAATAGATAAAAAAATTTTTATTGTAGTAACTTACAGTTGAAGCTTAAAACAGCATGCATCAATGATAGGAACGGCTGCAGCAATCAGCGTACGGATGTCAGCCTGCCTGACATGTTTAATCGTAACAGATGTCTTCAGAGGCATGGCTACAGCTACAACCGCACGCTATATATATGGTATGGTTAGTGGGTGGATCAGAGGGGATATAATCAAACTCATCACTAACAGCTGGGTAGGATGTGTGTCTTGTGCAGAGCGCCCTGGTGCTAACAGGATAAACCTGGTTAGCAACTGATGACGCGCCAGCGCACGGCCAATCAGAAAAGAGAGAGGATAGGAACAAAAAGAGGATGGCAACAGATGACTCAGTGCTACCTCATTGGTTAATCTATCTCTCAGTGAACAGAAAAATTGAAAAATGCCAGATAAGCATTAACAGGCGACGAGGAAGAGCGCCGGCTGTGCGGTCCGGCTCAGGGACATGAAAAAGGCTAAAAATGTATTTTTGATTGATCAGACAAAAACCTGATATCATATAACTCAATATACACGATAAAAAAATGGAAAAGAATTAACACCCGCACAGATAAGCTATGAGATTAACGCCTGTCATGCAGTATAGATCAAAGGCATAGAAAAAAACGCTAGACTTTGTATAACAAATCAGTGCCTGCATGGGAAAAAAACACTAACCTATGTATAACAAATCAGCGACTCACATGCAACTAAGCAATAGACATTGTGAATGCAATTAATCGCACACAATTCAATAAAAATACATGCATGCAATATACATCAATACATATGTTAAAATCAATACAGATGATTGTAAACATCATTAAAAAATATTGTTTAAAAAAATATTGTTTTAAAAAACTTACCTAGACCCAAGATTTGCAAATAAATAAAGGAGAAAAAACAAAAAATTAATAAATTAAACGAATAAAGGAGTGTATTGATGCTAACTGTTATTAATGAAGCTATTAACATCCCACTCTACGTTTAACCCATATGGCGTATAGCATTTGAGGGTGTGTATCCATCGCGTTTCCAAACTCGAGATTTCTCTCTTGGTGTAACTACCTCTCCAATGGGGTGTGAAACGATCAATGGCGGTAATCAGAGTCCCTACTGGATTTCTGTTATGACATTCTAAATAGTGACGTGAGACCGTGTGCTTAGGAAAACCTTTCTTTATGTTTTTTATATGTTCCTTTATTCGCACATTCATGGCTCTCATAGTGCGGCCTACATACTGTAGACCGCATGGACAAGTCAATAAGTACATAACATTTTTTTGAGGTGCAGGTGATGAAAGTATCTATATCATAGACCTTTGTGGTGGAGTTAGATTTAAATTGACCAACTTTCCTATTTTTATCGCCATTTATGCGACACACTTTACATTTGCGACATGGGAAAAAACCTTTTGAGTTCTGAAAAAAGTGGACCCTATTGGGGGCATCAAGAACATTAGGGGCAACCTGCAGCCTTAGGGGGGGTACTCCCCTATAGATAACTTGTGGGCGTTCAGGTAAGGATGTGCCCAACACTTTATCGTTTTTTAACACGGCTCAATGTTTTCTAAGAATTTTCTTTATATCGTAATGTTGTCGAGAGTAGGTGGTCACTAAAGAAAACTCATGAATATTATTATTCTTAGTGATTCTATCTGTGCCCTTTATCATATTGGCCCTATCCAAGCCGGCAACCTCATTTATGGTTTTGTCAAGTCTGCACCAGAGTACCCCTTCTCCACAAATTTGGTTTTTAAGTCAGAGGCCTGCATCAAAAAGTCGTGTTTAAAGGTACAATTACGCCTTAGGCGAATAAACTGGCTTTTAGGAACCGCTTTTAACCAGGAGGGATGGTGACAACTCCCCTGACTAATATAGCCATTACGATCTGTCTCCTTGAAAAAAGTGGTGGTTGTAAATTTATTGTCACAGATCCGTATATTCAAATCCAAAAAATGGATAGCAACCTTGCTCATTTCTAATTGCAGAGAGATACCAAGGGTGTTCTGATTCAGCTCCAGCATGTAATTGGTCAATGATGTTTCATCTCCATCCCATAGGAGGAGGATGTCGTCTATATACCTGCCCCAGTACACCAATTCTGGCCGTCTGTCAGCATAGACGACATCCTCCTCCCACTTGGTTCATGGGGGGAGTGATGCAGGATACTCCAAAATGGAACAGATTGCTAAATGCAGACACTTCTATCTTGATAGTAGCACTAGTAATTCCCAAGGGAATGATAATTAGTTTATATGTGCATAGCTAAGGACCATGCACCAAAAATGCAGCATGTAAGACAGATTTAGTCCATGTTTCATGGCTGAGACCAAGAAAACTCCAGCTCAAGAGAGGAGGCTTTACTCAAGGGGTCCCAAGTGTACACAATCCAAAGGTACAACCTCAGTGGAGAAGTCCAGAATCTAGCCCAGTAGAGCTCCAGGGCAAGCAGCCCCTGGAGTTCACAAATCCGTTCCCACACAGGGAAAAAGACCCTCTCCTCTGGACTCCAGCCTATTTAACAGGAACCCATACGCCATCTGGGCACACCTCCCCATGGATTAGATAGGCCCTCCTTAAATATTCAGGCTGGGTATTTGCATCCTCCTGTCCTAATTTCCAGAAGCTTCTCACAGAGGCGGGGGGGGGGGGGGGGGGGTGTTAATCAAAGGCCCAGCCTGTGGAGTCTTGAGCAGACCAAACTAAACAATTCAAGCTCCTGTGGCACTAGAAGCCCCATACTAAATTTTCATCACAGCCTATGTAGGAGGGCATTACACTACATACAGTGGGTATAAAAAATAATCACACCCTTTAAAATAAACAAATTATGTTGGTTTGCAGCCTGACATAAAGACAGACACAGTTTTTTGTTTTATCCAGCTGTATTTACTATTTACTAGTGCAACTTATAACATCCTAATAAGATATAACACCAACATATCAGGAAAAAAATAAAAAACAGAATCACGAAGTTGGAAAAAGGATCACTCCTTTATGTCAGTTTTTTGTTGGACCGCCTTTTGCTTTAAATACAGCCTTTAATCTGTTGGGATATGTCTCTACTAACTTTGCACATCTAGACTTTGCAATATTTGCCCACTCTTTTTTGCAGAACTGACCAAGTTCAGTTAAATTTGATGGTGACCGTTTGTGGACTGGAGTCTTCTAGTCATTCCACAGATTTTAAATGGGGTTTAAGTCTGGGCTTTGACTAAGCCATGTGAGGACATTCACCATCTTCTCAACTGCTGTGTGGTCAATTGTGCTTTGGTTGTGTCATGTTGGAAGGTAAACCTTCTTCCCATTGACAACTTTCTGGCAGAGGGCACCAGTTTTTCCTCCAGAATTTGACAGTATTTTTTCCCACCCATTTTTCTTCTATCCAGACAAGTGCTCAAGTCCCTGCTGCACAGAAACACCCCTTAACAGGATATCACCACCTCCATGCTTTATTGTAGGAATTATGTTATTTGGAAGATGAGCTGTATTAATTTTCTGCCAAACATATCGTTTGGTGTTGTGGCCAAATAATTCAATTTTAGTCTCATCTGACCATAACACCTTTTTCCATGTGGCCTCAGACTCTTAAACAAAACACAGATTCTGTTCCTTTAAAGCATGTTACACAGCACAGTGCTTGTGCTGTGTAATTTGGCACCCTGTAACACCTGTAATACCAGGCTGATCCTGCCTGGCTATCCCCTCCCCTCTGCAAACAGACCCCAATAATCATGGCTACTGAGCCCCTGACATTGTGGGCCATTTGCGTGCCTCCGTCATCCACAGCCTGCTCTTCTATGTCGGTGTCTACTCTGTCCTCCTTCCCCCTCCCCTCTCTGTGTGTTATCTCATTTAGATTGTATGATATATAAAGCTTGTGTCGGCGACTCCTGATGACGAGAACCATGTCCAGGAACTGCATTGAGCCGTGATACAAAAAATGTGTTGTGCAATAAGAGTATATTCTTTAATACTTTCTGCAAAATCCTTTGTTGGTAATGACAGCTTCAAGATGCCTCCTGTGGAGAAACTGGTGTGATTTTGGCCCATTCTTCCACAAATCTTTTTTTTTTTTTTTCTTACCACTTCAGCGAAAATTATTCTGAGAGACATTGTATCAACTTTGGAGATCAAAATTTATCCCCTCTCTTTTTTCCCATCATTGTGGCTGATATTCAACTTATCTTTATTAATCCTAATCATTATAATTACAAGTGGAAAAAATTTCACCAACCGAGCAGATAGTATAAACACCACATGTACAATCTTCAGTGGTATCCACAAGCATTTTGCCCTCCATTTCCCCTTCATACCTCCCCTCTCCCCATCACCCCGTTCACCTCCACCCTCAACTGCATTGAGCCGTGATACGAAAAATTTGTTGTGCAATAAGAGTATATACAGTTTTTTAAACAAATACAGTATGAACTAATAAAATGTTTTTTAACAGTAAATGAACGCTGTGACTTAAAAGTCCCATGCCAATACCATAGTGTAACTTTGATGACACACATGTAAGTTACCTGAATCCATTACTGGCAGCATAAACAGTGGGTAAAATAAGTATTGAACACATCACTATTTTTCTAGGTAAATATATTTCTAAAGGTGCTATTGACATTAAAATCACATGTTGGTAACAACCCATGCACTCCATACATACAAAAAAACCAAAACAAATAAGTTCAATGGAATAACACAGGGAAAAAGTATTGCACATGCTAACTGAAATTTATTTAATACTTCCTGCAAAATCCTTTGTTGGTAATGACAGCTTCAAGATGCCTCCTGTGGAGAAACTGGTGGCATGCATTACTCAGGTGTGATTTTGGCCCATTCTTCCACAAATCTTAAAGGTTCCATGGGGGACTCTTCTATGAACTCTGATCTTTAGTTCTTTCTATAGATTTTTTATTGGATTCAAGTCAGGTGATTTATGGGCCTGTTTAGCAGCTTTATTTTCTTTCTTTGAAACCAATTGAGAGTTTCCTTGGCTTTGTGTTTGGGATCATTGTCTTGATGAAATGTCCAGCCACGTTTCATCTTCATCATCCTGGTAGATGGCAGCAGATTTTTATCAAGAATGTCTTGTTACATTTTTCCATTCATCCTTCCTACAACGATATGAAGTTTGCCAGTACTGTATGCTTAAAAATAGCCCCACACCATGATGTTCCCACCTCCAAACTTCACTGTTGGTATGGTGTTTTTGGGGTGATGTGCAGTGCCATTTGACCTCCAAACGTGGTGTGTATTATGGCATCCAAAGAGTTCAATTTTGGTCTCATCTGACCACACTATATTCTCCCAGTATTTGCTTGTCTAAATGTTGTGCAGCAAACTTTAAACAAACTTCAACATGCTTTTTCTTCAGCAACGGAGTCTTGCTCGTTGAGCGTGCATACAGACCGTGGCGGTTGAGTGCATTACGTATTGTTTTCTTTGAAACAATTGTGCCTGCTAATTTCAGGTCTTTCTGAAGCTCTCTACAAGTGGTCTTTGGCTCTTGGACAACTCTTCTGATCATTCTTTTCACTTCTCTGTCAGAAATCTTGCGAGGAGCACCTGGTCGTGGCTGGTTTATGGTGAAATTATGTTCTTTCCACTTCTGGATTATGGCCCCAACAGTGCTCACTGGAACATTCAGAAGTTTGTAAATCCTTCTGTAACCAATGCCATCAGTATGTTTTGCCACAATAAGATTGCGAAGGTCTTGAGAGAGCTCTTTGCTTTTACCCATCATGAGATGTTTTTTTGTGTGACACCTTGGTAATGAGACACCTTTTTATAGGCCATCAGTTGAGACTGAACCAGCTGATATTAAAAAAGGGGCTGACAAGGGGCAGGATTGCTTTCTAATTACTGATAGATTGCAGCTGATGTCTTGGCTTTCCATGCCTTTTTTCACTTATCTTTCTTCATGTGTTCAATACTTTTTCCCTGTGTCATTCCATTTTATTACACATAACTTAATTTCTGAACTTATTTGTTTTGGTTTCTTTGTATGTATCGATTGCATGAGTTGTTACTGACATTTGGTAAAAATTTCATGTCAATAGCACCTTTAGAAAATATATTTACCTAGAAAAATGATGACATTTTCAATACTTATATTACCCGCTGTATGAAACCTCCATTTGTTTCTTTTCTTTATTTTGCCAGCTTACAATTATGGGGATCCTCTGGAATCTAATTGAACTTTTGGGGGGTTTGAAGTAACCATTCTTTGTGGAGAAGGTTCCAATATTGCCTCATATCATTGGATATTTGGGATAATGCTCCAGTTTTGTAATATTGGTAATATATCTTGAGCTATGATATAATCAATCATTTGAAAAACTGTCGGTGAGATATGCATTTATCGTCAGTGGTAAAAAATTTTTTTATGAGAAACTATCCCTGATATTTCTTGTTGAGAATTTGCTTTTCTTTTTAATACCTTTTAGTATCTTTTAGACTTCTTTGTCCCTTATGCCCCTCTTGTGCCACAAGTCCAGTAAAAGTTTATTATTCTTGGTAAGAATCCAAAAGACAAACCCAAAGCGTTTCAGGGTCTCAAGGCTGGCTATCGCTTTAGCATTGTGTGTCCAGTATAAGCCAACCAGATTCCATGCCCTGATTAGGAGAGGAGCCTTGAGTCCTCAAAAACAAAGGCTTTGTCTTCTATTTACAAAGAATAAAAAACTTTTACTGGACCTAATTAACCTGTGGAGCATTCATATTTGTACACTTCCCTTACACTATTGTGTATAGAATCCCCCCTTACATTGGTGGCCAATGTAGAATTGCCCATTACATTGATGGTCAGTGCAAAATTGCCCATTACATTGGAGGTAACTGTGGAATTGATCATTATATTTGTAGTCAGTGTAACGCCCCCCCCCCCCCTTACATTGGGGGTCAGGGAAAATTTCTCATTTCACTGTAGTCAGTGTAGAATTGCCTGTTGCATTGGTGAGTAGTGAAGAATGCCCTCAAACTGGCTACCAATATAACTGGGGAGATTTGCAGGTTTTACACATTCAGATTTTGAATATTTGCTAATGTATTTCATAGCAATTTTCCTCCTACTAACCATCAATATAAGCATATTGTTATTCTACTGGACACTGATACCAGAAACTCATCCTCACACTGACCACCAACCCCAGATATTTTATTTTTTATCAGTGAAGATAGAGCACTTTCGCAACCCCCACCAACCACCGATGTGGGGCTTTTTTTTTTAATCCGTCACAAGTCTCGCCATTTGTTGTACTACTGTAAGACAGATTTCTTAACACTACCTACAACATCACAAGGGTTGTTTTTTTCTTGGGGTAATCCAGGTGAGCCTACATAATTGTGTGCCTCATATTGTACTGATAAAAGTGATATGCAAAAACCACAAGTTGAGGGCAATTGAAATTAGTCAATTAGTCAATTCACACTGCCATATGCAAACCACTGGGAGTGTCAATACAAAATTAATGACACCCCTAGATTGGTTCGCATATCACAGTGTGGACTGTAAATTCGGACAGGAAAAGGATGTTCACACCCATGCAATCTGATTGTGGTGCAGACCAAAAAAAAGGTCCTGCATGACTTTGGTCTGAATGTGATGTGAATTCAGCCATACAATCAGTATGGCTGAATTTGCATCGCACAGACATCGAACGGAATTTGCACGTAGTGTGGTGTGCATCACATGCAATGTCGCACAGCGCACCAATGTGCACCAGGCCTAAAGCTTTCTCTCTTATTCTGTAGCCGGTGCTTGTCATGTGACCAAAATTACCTTTAGTGACAGGATCTGTTAACCAGCCTGAACTTGTCACCTCTACCCCAATGCAGGTGGTCAAACACTATAGCTGGCTGCTGTGTTCTTAACCTATAGCAGCCCTCTTTCCAATAAGGCAAGCAGGCCTACTGATACTCGGTTGCCCCCCAGGTCTTATACATAATGCTATAGTGCCTGGCCACCACGCCGGGGCAGGCGCGAACTGAGCAAAGCAAACAGGTACTTGTGGTTGGGCAGACAGGTAGCGTGGTTCTATGACAGTCCAGGTTAAAGGCAGGCTGAGTTCAGAAATAGTCCAAAATCCGGTCCAAGGTCATACACAGGGAAATCCAATCTAGCAGAGCAGGGCAGACAGACAGGGGGCTTGATCAGGAATAACACACGTATCACAAGCATGCGAGTGATGGTTTGGCTGGCTTATAACAGGTTCGGTTTGCACCCAGAGACTGATCACATTAATCACCTTGCAGGTGGACAGACAGACAAGGAGAGTGCCATAGCCAAAACCCCGGATGCTGGAATGAGGAGCAGGAGCACTAGATGCTCCGACAGAACTGTGGCCTTTGCTGCGATATAATGCTAAGCAAAGCTACACGTGTATATGGTAGTCTATAATCACAGGTATTTTCTAAACCAATCCATTTACTGTGCATACAAGTCAGCTTTGTTTTTGTATTTATGAAACAGACAAGGAATATATATGCAGATTAATTTTTTTAATTCACTAAATCATCTACAGAATTATGTCTCGTTGCTTATAGTAAAAAACACATACAACATATTGGCACATAATAGGTACAAACAATATAGGAAAGCAGATGCTTTGCAAATATCAAAGTGTATTTATAGCCAAAACTTTTTCTTATTTTACCTTTTAGATAGAATGAAGAAATAGACCTCCTGTCCAGTTTCACTGCCATTGGAAGATCTGTTGGAGAGATTCCTTCACTTCACTTCACTTCACTGTCTGGTACAAAGTTTGTTCCCAGGACATGAAGTGAAAATAAATATCTTTAACAGCAACATAGACAAAAGTAAAGATGCCTTTTTACAATAGGTAAAAGGATGCTAAAACCTTTTTTTTATTGTCTGTTTCCCTGCTGCAGATATTCCATAATTTCCTGTATACTAAAACTTTTTCCGAAGAAAAGAAGAAGGAAATTTCGCTAACAGAGCCCTGGATAGCAGTAAGAACTGGTTCACACCTATGCATTTTTTATGCATTTTCAGTTTTGCAGAAACACACTACAGTCCATTTAACATGGTTTCCTATGGATGTAGTTCACATCTGTGCATTTTATAGAGAGGGCCAGGGACTTTTTTCTGGTTTTTGGTTCCATAGACTTCAATGGATCAAAAACGTGTATTGAAAAATGCAAAATGCACCTGGAATATGCAAACTGCGACCTGCATAGGTGTGAACCAGGCCTAAAACTAAACTTTCCCCATTCTGTACATAAATGAAAAAAATATTTTGCTGCAAACCTCCCCTAAACAATAGTTATATATGACTTGTGACTTACTGCTCTATTTTGATTGTCAGGCATTGGCTTGTTTTGTTTTTTCCATTTTAAATGTCACATCTGAACTTCCTTTAACTGGTCTGTTATTTTCCTGATGTTTTTTTTTTTCTCAATAAACCAATTTAACAAGAAAAAAAAATGTTTTGGGTATAGATGCACTTTAATTACAGAAATAGGTAGTTACTGTTGTGAAATTACATATAAAAAAAAAACACAGCTAAGCACTTCATCTAGAAACATCTGAATCATTGTTCAGTCTTTGGTGCATGATTATATTACATATTATTGGCAATTCATGAAGTACAAAATAAAAATCATGAGTTATTTTGGCCATAAATGTCAGTACTATGAACTGCTTGGACCTTGAAGAAGGGGGTGTACCCTGAAAGCTTGCCCTGAAAATTTGGATGTTCATGCAAATAAAAAAGGATCAAGGACAGTTGTTTTTGTTGCAAGTGCACTAATATGACTACAATAAACCTCAGGTACCATGGACCTATGAGTTTTTGTAATCCTTGAGTACTAAATTACATAATACTTATTATTTCTAATAAGAAAACATGTCGTAAGAGAAACATGACGGCTTCTATTGCTGACAACTACTTATAAAAATGTGAGTTGTCTGGCTTTCATTCTAAACCTCTGGCATTAATAGTTATTCATGTCTGAAATCTCTCCAATTCCAGGCTTCTAAAAGCTCTCCACTTCTCCTTCTGTTGTGGAAACAACGTTTGCTGGTCCCCGGAGCCCGTTAACACTCACTATATGGGGAACAAAGGGCCACAATCATTCCTTCTGCTAGCTTTATTACACAAACAGTACATCTTACACACCTTCACTTCAGCTTCTGTTGAAGGGGCATGACTGAAAAAGGTGCACTGACCAGGGTGTTCTTGCAGCGGGTACAACTTACACACCTTCACCTGAAGCACTGCTCCTTCAATGCATTACACCCTTATTCATAGAAAACAAAGCTGGGGATAGCACAGCAGGGGAGATAGCTGTACTAACATTGCATAGTTAGTACAGTGGCTCCTCCTGAGCTGTCAGGTTTTTTTTTTGTTGAGCCCTGCTGGGTTGAACAGAAATAAGTAGTAGTGTGTACTAGGCTTAAGAGTGAAATGTGTTAGAGGGGCAGTCCTTCAAGTGGAGGAATGCAAGACATTCTGTTTGTGCAATAAAGATTGCAGAATGAAGTAATCCCTGAATTCAATAGTTTTAATCACTGATCTGAAACAAGTATTCAGATATGGACTTCCTCTGACTTTTTAACCTGCATGCTTGTCGGGTCTGTGATTTAGTGGGTGAAGCCAGGCAAGTAGCCTTTTCGGAAGGAGAGATGGCATCTCCCATTTTTCTCTCTTGACAGGTTTAAACACATCTCTAAGGCAGGCTATAGTTACACCCTTGATTGTGTGGCTTATTATAGTCAGCTAATGTATTGCCAACCTAAGATTGGAAGGGTATACAATAATACATTTATAGACGTGTTCCTTCTTACAGGAATATAACACACATCTTGAAATATCTTACAAAAAAACTTCTGCAAAATGTTTTTCAGATTTCTTTCCATGTACCTATACACATAAACAGTTTACATATAACCATCATATATAGAAATTGTCTGATTTTGCAGTAAAGGCACCGATATTCGTGTATAGGTAAAAGTGAACTTATAATAAGGCAAACTTATATTTTAGATCCAGTTTGCGTAAAACTATTCGACTATGAATTACATTTCACTGGCAGTAAGCATTCTGCAGCTGCTTTTTTTGCCTAGGCCCTCTTTGTCATCCACTCTGTATGGCTGCAACGCTGTTACCATATTATGAGAGGCACATGTTATCACTGGGCAATTTTACTGTTCTTAGAACTGACCTTGTCACGATCCACTTACTTACCAGTGATTAGTGGCAGAACTTGGGTAGATATGGTTCTGTTTATGTATAATTCCTAATAGGCACCTGTGAGTTTAGCAGAATGGAGGGTGCCTAGGCACTGTTACATTTGTGGAAGTGCTGCTTCTAATAAGGAATTACATGTTAAAGATACACTTTTTCTTATTTATTGCTTTAACACATTAAATTGTGCTAATAAATCCATGTTAGACAGCCCAACTGTTCAAAATCTGAAGTATAGGTCCACTTTAAACAACTTCAGCCAAGAGTTTTATAAAAAGCAGGGCAGGGTTAGAACATCTGTCAGGTTTGTCATGTGTGCCCCTAGTGGAAAAATTCCCCCTCAGCTCCCTACAGTACAGAAAGTAACCAGAAATCACTTTAATGGGGACACAGACTACTGACAATCTTTGTTTAACCGCCCCGCCCTTCAGGCCCGGAGATAACTACATCCCCCCATTTCTTGTATGGGGTTCACAGTTGAAGGAAAATCTCCCCAGTGGGGTCACACAGCAGAAAAAAAAATTGATATATGTACAGTGGAACCTCGGATTATGAGCATAATCCCTTCCAGGTGTCCGTTTAGTAGACTCTTTGTAAAGGGTTTTTAGAGTAAAAAGAAGGCCAATGGTCTCAAAACAACCTTGTGTTTGTGTAAAATAAAATTAGCCTTATAGCACAATTCTGAAAACTCAGAGACTCTAGGAGAAGTGATGACCACAAGAAAGACGGCTACCTCAGATGATGTCATAAAAATTTCTCAAATTTGAATTGGAATTGAACTGTGGGTATAGGATTGTGTATATGGAGGATTTCGATTTTTTTTTTTTTTTAGTTGAACTAGATGGACTTGTTTCTTTTTTCAACCTGTAACTATGTAATTGTTTGGGTGTTTCCATTCTCTGTAGATCAATCCTAAACAGGCAATGAAAAGGAAAAAACTTGGTAGAACCTTTGGGTCTATGAGAATCAGGGCCTGATACAGTGGTGGGTGAAGTAATGGTGGAATCCTCTAATTTTAAAGTTGAATGAATAACCTCGATTAGAAAACAAACCATTTCCTTCTGTTTTTACTGATTGAAATTCAGCTGTGCACATTACAATGAAGGTCAGGAGCAGAGGAATTGTTTCTTTGATTTTGTGTTGGACCAAACACAAAAAGGCTGTAAATTTAAGAAAGTAGCTACCAATCTCCACAACTGGAAGTGGCAAAATGGAGAATTGCAAAGAGGGCATGGAAGCAGCCTTC
Source organism: Lithobates clamitans (assembly GCA_037952925.1). Taxonomy (NCBI): domain Eukaryota; kingdom Metazoa; phylum Chordata; class Amphibia; order Anura; family Ranidae; genus Lithobates; species Lithobates clamitans. The sequence goes on along the minus strand of JBBGZY010000430.1, from coordinate 4,703,971 downwards.
TGTGTTGCTTCAGAGACTGCTTCAATAACATCACAGAAATAGCAGAGCATGGAATGGAAGCAGATGATGTGTGCATACACAGTAACAGTAACTGCATTATCAGGTCCCGGCCACAGGACAAAAGGCAGGAGATGTAAAATCGCAGTTTGGGCTGAAACACTGCCAAGCCACCTAGTAAAAGTCAATCCCCCCAAAAGTCTAAACAAATCCCAGCCAGTTTAGACAGTACATTAGGGAAGGCAGTGTCCCACTAGCTGCATCCATTGGTACAATCATGGGAAAAATCCCCAGCACAGTAATAGTCAATTTCACTCCCAAAATGGAGTCTTCAGAGACATGGTAAGGCCACAGCTCTGGTTCTGATACTCAGCAATGAGTCCTTAGATAACTGGCCAGACCTGAATAGTGGAGTTAGCACCAACTGGAACACAGACGGGATATTAATGCCCACTGATGGACTGTTTCAGAGGGAACACCAGTATACAGAATTAACCCACCAGCAGCTGTTGATAGTAGAAAATCCCCCTAATGCAAGCAAAAGAATATAGCAAGGAGGAAGGAAGCATTAATTCTTCTGTAGACACTAATGCCGCGTACACACGGTCGGAATTTCGGCCCGCAAAAGACTGATGAGATTTTTTCGTCGGAAAATGCGACCGTGTGTATGCTCCATTGGTCTTTTGGTGGCGGAATTCCAGCCAGCAAAAGATTGAGAGCATGCTCTCAATTTTTCGGTCGGGAAAAGTTCCTATCTGAAAATGCGATCATATGTAGCCATTCCGACGCGCAAAATCCCTACGCATGCTCGGAAAAAATCTGACGCATGCTTGGAAGCATTGAACGTCATTTTCTCGGCTCGTCGTAGTGTTGTACGTCACCGCGTTCTTGAAGGTCGTAATTTCAGCGGACTTTTGCGTGACTGTGTGTATGCAAGGCAAACTTGAGTGGAATCCCGTCGGAAAAGCCGTCATATCTTTTTCCGACGAGAAAACTGATCGTGTGTACGCGGCTTAAGAGTAACTGGGCAGGTGTTAAGTGGGAGAGGTTAGAACCTCTAAGATTTTGGCTTTCAGTTTCTATTGTGCAGTGTCAGTTTTTCCTGTATGCAACAGTATAACCCTTGGTGAAAACCATTAAGTGGTGTCCCTCAATGGCAACAGAGGGAAAAAATATCAATGAAGCACAGTGTTCACTTGCCATTCTGTCTGCATCTATATCTTTCAAAACAACAGGGTTTACATTACACACTGGCCACACTGGTTACTGTATAGTTGGATGTGTATGCAAGATATGGCCACCTTTGGATGTCTTCTGTGCCCACTTCTGTTCTAACGAGCACGTTTGGTAACATAAGCTCTCCTGTTTAGGCCAAGGAGGAATATTATGAGAAGAAGGCAGGTTCAGACAGTCCCATTGCTGAGTTCTTGGGGAAAGCAATATTTTATATACTCTCTGATCATATTCTCCCAGGTGGTTTCTTGCTGCTGCCACTTAAACATTCAATTATCTAACCACCATATCTGGAGACTTTTACCTAATGTTTATGGGCATCTCAAGCCTTTCAGTGCTGCCTATATCTAGTTATACCTATTTTACAGACATGAGGCCTAATATTTGCCCATAAAAGAATGGATTTAGCAATACTTGAATCAATAGTCCTTTTGTTTTACAGCTGATTTAGGAGTGCAATATTTGTTGGTAGGATGATGTCCACAGCCATAGTAGAAAGTCTCAGTAACATCTTTTTATGGAGTATTCAGCAGTTGGGCTGGTGGTGCTTCTATAGCTGCACCTAGGACGCTGGAAAAGTGAGTCTTTATCAGATGAGTCTCTCCAGGGGAGGCGGCTGAACAATGTTCCACATCTCTACTCGTGATCCTTCTTTCTCCTGTCTGCTGGGGCTGTAGGTTCCTTGGTTTGATCTCATGCTAGCCACAGCAATGAATATGCACAGACCAGCACACACAGTGAAAAAGAGTGCTAGAACCACAGATGCCACAGCAGTAAAAACTCCTGGAGGCAGGAAATCTGACAACTGGAGGAGAAACACAAACAGTTAAGTCACCTTTTATTCTAGATACTGAAACATTTAGATTCCTGCCTAAGCCAGGTTACAACGGGGTCTTTTAAAATTGTACCTGTAACCAGGCTGTAGTAGTAGTAAATAAACTTAAAGTTGTTGTAACCCTAAACAAAAAATGGATCCTGTTACTTTAAAGCATGAATAACAGCACAGTGCTTGTGCTGTGTAATTTGGCTCTTTGTGTCCTCTAAAACACCTGGCTGATCCTACCTGGTGCTGCCCCACCCTCTGTAAACTGACCACGTTTATCATGGCTGCTGATCCCCTGATACCATGGTCAGTTTACGTGCCTCCATCATCTGCTGTCTCTCCTCTCTTCCCCTCCTTGCCTGTCAGCTAGTGTCAGTGCCCGCCCATCCCTCCTGCTGCCAAAGAAACTTTGTGTACTTTATAAATTCCCCTCTGTTCAATGATGTTATGTGCCCCAGTGTACTGTATGTTCATAATAAAAAATATGTTGCTGAATACTTTATTTTAGAGCGCCGCTCACGTGACCGCCCGCCGCTCTCCCCCATTCTCCTTCCCTCCTCCTGGCTGACGTCAGCGAAGTATTCTCAGCCCCTCCCGCTGTACTTCTCAGATCTGGGAAGGAGAGCGGCACGCAGTCACAAGAGGCGCTCTGAAATAAGGTATACAGCAACATATTTTTTTATCTAGAACATACACTGGGGCACATAACATCATTGAACAGAGGGGAATCTATAAAGTACACAAAGTTTCTTTACAACCACTTAAAAAGTGTGTATAAACCCTAACAAAAATATTCTTATTTCCTCAGTTTTGGTCTGTTAAAGGAAATCTGAAGTCACAGCATACACTTTTATAACATCAGCATTGCAGTAACAATATAAACATTATTGATATGCGGGTCGCTGCAGACAGTATAATGTGTTCCCACATACAGAGATGAATAAATAAAATGATTCCTGTCGCACCTCCCCAAACATGCATGATTCTAAATAATTATTCTAATATGATGTGTTCACAATCATTATAAAGTGCATAATATGTGCAAACCATACAAAGAATGCATAAAAACATAAATGTCATGCATGAAAGCAACATATATATATTTATATATATCTGCGAACACATCATATTAGGATAATTATTTAGAATCAGGCACGGTTGGGGAGGCACGGCAGGAATCATTTTATTTATTTGCTTCTGTAGTTCAGAAGGCAGGCTCTGTGAATTCTGTGACACAGCCATGCTTACTCAAAGGTTATAGTGAATACTTGTTGCAGAATTCAAGGAATAAATGTGTGGGATTCTTCACAAAGTAAATTTACAAACTTTAAAATTATTCAGATTAATTGGAGTAGGCCTAGGAATAGTTGAATTTCGATGTAAAAATAAATAAATGATTTTATATTTTGACCATAGATACACCTAAATACACCAGTAAATAGTTTCTTAAATCAGTCTGACAAATGCAAAACAGCTTTTCATGTCACAAATTCAAAGCTGTCCCATTTCCTGTATGCACTTCATGTGTTCTCTCAGTGAACCTGATTAGCCCTCCCAGCTCTTAAAACAGAACTTCACCCAAAAGGAGAAGTTCAGTTTATGCCCTTCTCCCCCCTCCTCTTCCTCTTTTGGGACTTTTTTTTGTTGGGGGCACCTGGTTTTGACAGGTTCCTGGCTCCAACTTCTGGCCAGATTGCCAAGCTATTCCACCGGAAGTTCTTCCCCCATTGCCCACAACCTTCTGGGATGCATCATAGGTCCCAGGAGCCTGGGGGACCATTTACAAAGTGCAACGTGGCTTACGCATGCGGAGTGGGATTTTGACTGTGATGTCGCTAGGAGTCACAGCCGGCTTCCCACACTAATCATGCTGACTCCAGGAGCCAAAGACTGGTGAAGAACCAGCCTGAGTTCTTCCAAAAATAATCCATACACATCCACTATTTAAAGTGGTTGTAAACCTTAGACATGAAATATGAACAAAGCGTATCCCTCTATATTGTGTACTTGTCTCAATTACGAGCATGACGTGTCATTTTTTTCTGCTGCTTTGTTCCTCTACTACAAACAAAAGATTTCCCAGCACACTTACTCCTTTGTCTGGCAGCCCAGACAAGCTGTATAAATTCAGGACTTTGAATAATTAGGAAGGGAAGACTGTAGATAAACAGGTACAACTTATGTAGGGAGATTTGTTTCATCTCTGTGTATCACCTGAGGCCAGTCACTTCACTGGGAATATTTAAGGGTTCACAACTACTTTAACCATTATTCAGTACAGCGTTATCATATAAAGCAGGGGTAGGCAACCTCTGCCCTCCAGCTGTGGTGAAACTACAAATCCCATCATGCCTCTGCCTCTAGGAGCCATGCCTGTGATTGTCAGGGTCTTGCAATGTCTCATGGGACTTGTAGTTTCAAAACAGCTGGAGGGCTTAGGTTGCCTACTCCTGATATAAAGGGTGTGACGGTAATCAGGAACACTGACTGGTGGCAGTACAAAAAAAACCCAGTTTTTTTTTATCTTTTTTTTTTTTTTTATTCAATTTTTTTAACACACTGTGACCAGAACAATATAATGTTATGTAACATTGTACTACTCTGGGGAAGTGATCGGGATTGATTATTTTAAAATTTTTTTTACACATTATGTTTGCATATAGCAATGCATTACATTGCTATAAGCAAGCATTTACTGAATGAAACTGATTCATTCAGTCTGTTTTGATTAGCTGTGATTGACCAGAGCTAATCACATGGTACAGATGGGCTGTGATTGGCCCTGTCTTAACGATATGCTCACACCGACCAATCACAGCTAGCAAAACAATTGTATTCAATGGATGGCATGATAGGAAGCCTTCCATTGTTTATAACTGTTATGTGACCTGCTGTGATTGGTCATGGTGGTCACATGGTACCAGTAGCGAGCCGGTACTCAGATCGGTCATCAGGCGTGTCCCGTGACAGCATGGGCCATGACAGGTCCTCTTTATTGAGAGATCAGGGGTCTATTAGACCCCAAATCTCTCCTCTTGCCTCCAATGCAGCTGATCAGGCACAGATCGGTCTGATCAGCTGCTTTCCTGGCCACTAACGCCCAGGTAAACAAAGAGGCCGAACCGGAAGTGACAAAATAATTGTCTCTTCCTGTTTCCAGATTCACAGAGAAAAAAGAACAATGTCATTTCCTCTCTCTCTGTTCTGGGCAGCCAATGCCGTCAATCGCATCGCTCCCGGGCTCCGTGATCAGACGACAGAACCCAGGAAAAGCACAGGCGGTGGGATGGAGGCGTGACTCCCTTCTACCACCCACAGAAGTGATCAAGTGACTATTCAGCCACTCAAATCACTTCTGCTGGAAAGAGAATTGCCGGCTGAAAATGTTTGTACTGGGATGATGCCTGAAGGTATCATCCCATTATAACTGCAACCTGAGGAAGCCCATGGACATCCTCCTCTCAGCAAGTGGGTAACGTCACTGTAATCTTTTTTTCACTAAATCATTTCTTACTGTGTTTTTCGGTCTCCTTGTAACATTTTTGGTGACTCCAGAACCTCTTCTTTTCCCCTAATTCCATTTGTTTGAAAAGAGCAGTGCACGTTAGTTGTGGTCATGTACACTACTCTATGCACACTACAAATCCTATAGTCCATAGTCCCTAGCCATCTCAAGCGTGAGCAAGCAAAGGTGACTCTGTTCGTACATACAGTGGGACCATGGGGAACAAACGTAGCCACCATTTAACTTGAAGTCAGATCCAAGCGACCAAAAAAGGAATTTGGATGGGCTTGGAGCAAGTGAAGGTACTTTTTTGAGTTAAGAATACATACTTGAATAGACAGAATTTAGTCTACAATAATGCTGTGTGTTACCAACAACAGGACGTAAAAGATAAGTGCATTTCTACTGGATCAACAGGTATTTTTCTGTACTTGCAGGGTCAGTTTTCAACGGAACTGTCAAGTCATCAGACGGCTGGTGTCAGAGATGGACACGTCTACAGCACCATGGCAAATCCAGATCAGAGGCCAGGATGGTAGCTTCTTTGGCTGTAAAGCAGGGGTAAGCAATCTTGACCCTCCAGCTGTGATGAAACTACAAATCCCATCATGCCTCTGCCTCTAGGAGCCATGCCTGTGATTGTCAGGATCTTGCAATGTCTCCTGGGACTTGTAGTTTCAAAACAGCTGGAGGGCCTACAACTGCTGTAAAGAATAGGAGGGTTTAGTTTCACTTGAAGGCCCCATTCAAACTTGCAAGCCATTAGTGGTTACATGTGGGTGACCCAGCAAGTGTTCTCTGCATTTAGCTACGGGCGGCAGCCCCATTGAAAGCAATATGAGACAGACAGCTCCCACAGCTAATTGCAACCACTTACACGTAATCGCTCCATATTGAATGTCCATAGCTTGACCACGGGTCATTTACTCTCAGATTACAAACATTTTAAATGAAAAGAGCAGATGGAATGGGGAAGAAGAGCATAGTTAACCGAGTGCTTATCTTTACTACGTTCCTAAAAACCCTGATCAGCCAAAGCAGCTGTCTGCAATTCATATGCACACACCGACTTTCTAAAAGTTCATTCTTGCACAGGGCTAAGTGCGCCCCCTGTTCCCCCCACTCCCATGCTCATATTTGAAATGAGGGCTTCTTCGTTAATTCTTAGCTGCCAATTGGGGAGCAGGTTGTCCATCCAAGCAAGGCACTGCTGTAGGTGCCGCTAGATTCTGTATGTTGTTCACAAAGCACATTGGCCCTTGGTGAGGTGACACAGGAGCATAATGCCCTGTACACACAATAGGATTTTCCCACAACAAATGTTTGATGTGAGCTTGTTGTCGGAAGCTACTTACTTACTATATCGAAAATAAAATAAGAAATATGTTTTTTTTCCTTATTATCTACCTTAAATCACATTGCTAATTACATATTGTGTTTGTCTGAAGCCTAAATAGTGAAATTGGTACTTAAAACTGTCATTTTGTAACTTTTGGAAATGCCCATAAAAACTTGGCTGTGCCAGTAAATTTTGGGTGTCGTGTCAGTAAATTTCAATCTGTTAGGTTGGCAACACTGGATAGGAGTTTTAACAAGTCCCTTCTCTATCAAAAATGATTTAAACAATTTTTGGCGTGAAATCTGGATTATAATTATTATTATAATGCATCAACGTGGTTACATCTTGCATTTTAGTTTTAATAGACTCTGCATACAATATTTAGGCACTGTATCATGGACTTTCTGTAATGTCGCCATCAGTTGTTATCTTGTATTCTAACACTAGAGGTCATAAATGAGCAATTTATATTTTCCACCACGCAAGAAAGTGAGATTATAAAAGTAGAATAATAGACATCTTTAGTAATACAGGCACTTTTCATGTTAATTCCATGCACGCCAAGTAATGTGTAGGCATAACACTAATGTGCTTTTTTTACCTGTCTCAAAGAACACAGTACTAACCCTTCATCTGCTTTTCTTTTCAAAAGAATGCAGTCACCTTTTGTTTAGGTACTATTTATGGCCAGCATAAACTGAGATGCTAGCTCAGAAAATAAACCGCCATGTGAATCCTGGCCCCTGTGCATTTCTTGGCAGTGTTTACAAACATCTTACACAGACCAGCCTCTTGCTGAATACTACATTCCTCTGGTCCCTGGGGTAAAGGAGAATGGAGCCATGCTTCCTCCCACCTGCAGCAGACTGATAACATACTCTTAACCTGGGCAAAGTCACCTGGTTGAATATTAGGTACCACTTTTTAATAAATGTATAAGTGTATAAATGGCACAATTTTTTTTGGCACGGAGTAGGAAAGGGTAAAACCCTCAAAGTTTATTCTGTACTTATCTTATTCAGGAGATTTCCCTTCACTTTCTGTCCCAGGGATGCAACAAGAAGTGAAAGATAATCTTTACAAAGTTAGGAAAATTCCTTTCCTAAAAAAATTGTCACCAGAACACGAGGGTGAAACTAGATTGCAGGGACAAAAACAGCAATAAGAACTGTTCCTTCCCCAGAATTTAAAATGTTTTGGCTATGTTTATTTATAAAAGAAATATTTTTAAAAAAATATATACTGTTGCTGTATATAGTAATATGTCAGGAGCTTATTCTTGCAGACTGAAAGGTCCACTTGTTTTTTAATTGAGTTCAGAACCTAAATGTCTTATTTGCAGATGCATGATATCCATTATGTAGGTTAGTCTGTAAATAAAAAAAAGGCTCCATGCAACCCTAAGGTTGGCCAGGGCACCTAGTTAGGCAAACCCCTTTCTGCTGTTAGCAGTTAAATTGTATGTAAAACCAAATGAATTCCTCTTATTTGTTGCCTTTTTGTTTGTTAAATATGATACGTTGAAAAGGTTTTTTTTAAATCTGTTTGATAAATGCAGAAAAAACTGTAATCCTGTAATCTAAAGCTTGTAATGCCATGTATAACATAGTGCCTGTGCTGCATAAGAGCTCTAACAAGGGTTCCATTTATTTCATCATAGAAGTCCAATGATAATCATCCAATGCATTTCAAGGCTATAACATTTCTCCATCAGGAGGAATGTTATAGCCTTCAAATGCTAGTTTGAGTGATGGACTCTTACACAACCAGCTGTTGAAAAATACTTTTGATAGAGCAAGTTCTTTCCTGAGTTGAATCAACTTCCATTAACCCTTAGGAGTCCAAGCCAGTACTTGGAGCTTCCAAGAAGGTAGAACAAAATACTAGTAGATAGCTTGTTAATTTGGACTTCCATGATGAAATAAATACTCATGGATTCAGTGGCGATCGCTCCATAAGGGACGCAGGGGCTCCGCCCCCCCTCCACCCATGTGTCTAGCCCCCTGATATTCATACAGGGCACCGGATGCATGGATTCCAATGGCAGGGGGGGGGGTTGTTTTTTTTTTAAGCACGTGATTAGAGCCAGAGGCTCCAATTAGGCTTCAAAACAGGATGGGGTCGGGGCGCAGAGCACTGCGCCATGATCCCACCCAGTTGTGTGACATTAGCGAATGAATATTCACTATTTTTCCTCATTCTCCTCCCGGTCAATGAGGAAGCCCCTATTGGGCAGGGAGTCTTAGGACTCCCTGGCCAATTGTGTCTCAGAACATACTTCCGGTTTCTATTCAGCCAGAAGGAGAATGTCTCCTGTGTGCTCACCGGAGTGGTCCCGGCTCTTCCTTCTCCCTGCCTCCATGCCTTTATGCCTCTATACCTCCATGCCTCCATGTCTCCATGCTTCCATAAGGTAAGGCAGCCTCTCGGGTGACTGCCACTATCCTTGTCTCCAGCAGGATGGTGGGGGTGTGATCGCTGCCGCCTACCGTCTCCAAAGGGGGGGTTGTTTGATCGCCGCTGTCTGTGTGTCTCCCGTGGGGGGGGGATTGGTTGTTGGATGACCCCCCCCCCAAAATAATGAACACCAGCCGCCACTGCTTGGATTCCTATACCTTTAAAGGGGCATTCTTGTTTTCACTACACAAATGGAAGCAAGGCATATACTGTACTTCAAAAAATCCTGTGTCAAATTATCTTTACTGTCTAAAGGTACAGCTAACTGTTTCTATGGGTTGCTGCTTTCTGCAATTCATTGCTGCAATTTGCATTGTACTGCCTTTATAAATATACCCTATTTGTGAGGACTGAGAAAGAGATTACCCTATGCTTCATTTAAAGTGTTACTAAACCCAGGACCCTGTAGTCACTATATCTGGTCTCCCACAGTACACAGAACGTGGAAATGCAATTATTTTAGTAAATATAAACTGCCAGATACCTTTTCTCATCAGCAGTGTATACATTAGCGGAAATAATTATTTGATCACCTGCAGATTTTTTCAGTTTACCCACTTACAAAGAAATTAAGGGTCTATAATTGTTGTCATAGGTATATTTAAAATAATAGAGACAGAATATCAACCAAAAGTCTGGAAAAAACACATGATACAAATGTTATAAATTGAGCTGCAGTTCAGTGAGTAAAATAAGTACCGTATTTATCAGTGTATAACACGCACAGGCGTATAACACGAACCTTCATTTTAAGAGGGAAGTTTCAGGAAAAAAACTTATTTTTTAAATAAACCACTTTGAATCAAAATAATGGTCAGTGCACATCAATGCAGCTTGATTAGTGCCCATCTGCAGCCTCAATGCAGCCTGATTGGTGCCCATCTACAACCTCAATGCAGCCTGATTAGTGCCCATCTGCAGCCTCAATGCAGCCTGATTAGTGCCCATCTGCAGCCTCACCATCTCTCATCAACGAAGTGCAGGAAATCACTGAACCGTCATCTCCTGTTTACTCGGCTCTCAGTCGGCAGTCACATACACAATCCCGCCCTCGCCATCGACATTGGACCAGCTCCTGTGATTGACAGAACACTGGTCCCATGCCAGTGGCGGAGGCGGGACTGTGTGTGTGACGTGAGAGCCGAGTAAACAGGAGATGGCGGCTCGGTGAATTCCAGTGACGCTCATTCCCCTCCGAGGTACACTATCGGTGTATAACTCGCAACCGTGATTTGTCCCCTGTTTTCAGGGGGAAAAATTGTGGTATTTGATCCCCTACCAACCAACAACAATTCTGGCTCCCACAGACTGGCTACAGTAGGTGCTCATGTGGTACACAGATTGGTCCTGTCAATTTAAGAAGGTGCTCCTAACGACAACTCGTTATGTGTATAAAAGACACCTGTCTGCAGAATCTCTTCTTGCATTCAAACCTCACCATCATGGGAAAGACCAAAGAGCTGTCAAAGGATGTCAGGGACAAGATTGCACAAGGCTGGAATGGGTTACAAGACCATCAGCAAGAAGTTTGGTGAGGAGGAGACAACTGTTGGAGTGATTATTCTCAAATGGAAGAAATACAAAATAACCATCAATCACCCTCGGTCTGGAGCTCCATGCAAGATTTCGCTTCCTGGGGTAAGGATGATCATGAGAAAAGTGAAGGATCAGCCCAGAACTACACGTGAGGAGCTTGTGAATGATCTCAAGGCAGTTGGGGCCACAGTCACCAAACAAACCATTGGTAACACAATACATCGCCATAGACTGAAATCCTGCAGCGCCTGCAAGGTTCCCCTCCTCAAGAAGGCACATGTACAGGCCCGTCTGAAATTTGCCAATGAACATCTAAATGATTTAGAGAAGGATTGGGAGAAAGTGCTGTAGTCAGATGAGACCAAAATTTAGCTCCTTTGGCATTAACTCGACTCGCTGTGTGTGGAGGAAGAGAAATGCTGACTATGACCCTAAGAACACCATTCTTACAGTCAAGCACAGAAATGGAAACATTATGCTTTGGGGCTGTTTCTCTGCTAAAGGCACAGGCCGACTTTACCGCATTGAGAGGCCAATGGACGGGGCCATGTATTGTAAAATCTGGGATGAGAACCTTCTTCCCTCAGCCAGAACACTGAAGATGGGTCATGGATGGGTCTTCCAGCATGACAATGACCCAAAACATACCACCAAGGCAACAAAAATGTGGCTCAAGAAGATGCACATTAAGATCATGAAGTGGCCCAGCCAGTCTCCGGACCTTAATCCTATAGAAAATGTATGGAGGGAGCTAAAACTTTGAGTTGCCAAGCGACAGTCCGGAAACTGTAAGGACTTAGAGATCTGTAAAGAAGAGTGGACCCAAATCCTTCCTGAGATGTGTGCAAACCTGGTAACCAACTATAAGAAACGGCTTACCTCTGTGCTTGCCAACAAGGGTTTCTCCACCTAATATGAGGTCATGTTTTGCTTGGGGATCAAATACTTATTTTACTCACTGAATTGCAACTCAATTTATAACATTTGTATCATGTGTTTCTTTTTTGTTGCATTTTTGGTTGATATTCTAACTGTATAATTTAAAAAAACACCTATGATAAAAGAATATAGACCCTTAATTTCTTTGTAAGTGGGCAAACTTACAAAATCTGCAGGGGATCAAGTAATTTCCCCACTGTAGCAGTCTTGTGACTTCTATCAGTGTCTGGCCGACCACTGATTATATCTTGTAGGAGGTGTTTTCATTCTTCTCTAACTGTCCTATGCGGCTGCATGACCCCTGACTTTCTGTCTGGACAGTTCTAATTGGCCCTGTGCTGATCACATGCACCCTCCCCAAAAAACAAAAAAACAACTCTCTAGCAATACACACTAAACTGAGCGTGTGCAGAGTGCCTCCAAGGCTCTGTTTTATCAGTAGATGGATTGGGGACAGTTAAAGAAGGGGAGGACCACAGAAGGCAGGATAAAACAGCCTTTTTATACAATGGTGTAATGGATTAACCCCTTAGGTTCCACAGTGAGGTACAATTACTAGAAACACTCCCTTGCCACATCCGTAAATGTACCGGATTTTGTGATATATATGAATGCATGTTTTTAGCTGATATTTTTCTACGCATAGTGCCTTGAAAAAGTATTCATACCCCTTAACATTGTCCACATTTAGTCATGTTATAACCAAAAACTTAATTGTATTTTAGTGGGATATAAAGTGATAGACCAACAAAAAGTGGCACATAATTGTGAAGTGGAAGGAAAATGATATATGGTTTTCAAAATTTTTGACAAATATCTGAAAAGTGTGGCGTGCATTTGTATTCAGCCCCCTTTACGCCGATACCCCTAGCTAAAATCTAGTGGAACCAATTGCCTTCAGAAGTCACCTAGTCCACCTGTGTGTGCATAGTCCACCTGTGTGTAATTTAATCTCAGTATAAATACAGCAGTTCTGTGAAGCCCTCAGAGGTTTGTTAGAGAACCTTAATGAACAAACAGCATCATGAAGACCAAGGAACACACCAGACAGGTCAGGGATAAAGTTGTGCAGAAATTTAAAGCAGGTTTAGAAAATATCCAAAGCTTTGAACAACTCACGAAGCACTGTTCAATCCATCATCTGAAAATGTAAAGGGTATGGCATATCTACACACCTATCAAGACATGACAGTCCATCTAAACTGACAGGCCGGGCAAGGAGAGCATTAATAAGAGAAGCAGCCAAGAGGCCCATGGTAACTCTGGAGTAGCTGCAGTGAGCCACAGCTCAGGTGGAAGAATCTGTCCACAGGACAACTATTAGTCCTGTACTCCACAAATCTGGCCTTTATGGAAGAGTGGAAAGAAGAAAGCCATTGTCGAAAGAAAGCCATAAGAAGTCCCATTTACAGTTTGCAAGAAGCCATGTGGGGGACACAGCAAACATGTAGAAGAAGGTGATCTGGTCAGATGAGACCAAAATTGAACTTTTTGGCCTAAAAGTAAAAAGCTATGTGTGGTGGAAAACTAACACTGCACATTACCCTGAACACACCATCTCCACCGTGAAACATGGTGGTACCATGTTGTGGTTATGCTTTTCTTCAGCAAGGACAGGGAAGCTGGTCAGAGTTGATGGGAAAATGGATGGAGCCAAATACAGGGCAATCTTGGAAGAAACCTGTTAAGCTGTGTACACACGAGCGGAATGTCCGACAGAAAAAGTCAGACGGAAGCTTTTCATCGTATATTCCGATCGTGTGTATGCCTCATCGGACTTTTTTTCAGAAAATTCTGACGGACCTAGAAATGGAACATGTTCTAAATATTTCCGACGGAACCAATTCCTACCGGGAAAACCGCTCGTCTGTATGCTGTTCCGACAGACCAAAAACGACGCATGCTCTGAAGCACGTACGAGACGGAGGCAAGACCGCTTGAGCGGAGTTCCGTCTGAGAAATCTTCCGAGTTTATTCAGACTGCAAAACCAGCCGTGTGTACAGGTCATTAGAGTCCGCAAAGGACTTTGGACTTGGGCGGAGGTTCACCTTCCAGCAGGACAACGACCCTAAACGTACAGCCAGAGCTACAATGGCATGGTTTAGAACAAGGCATATTCATGTGTTAGAATGGCCCAGTCAAAATTCAGACCAAAATCCAATTGAGAATCTGTGGCAAGACTTAAAAATTGCTGTTCACAGATGCTCTCCATCCAATCTGATAGAGCTTGAGCAATGTTGCAAAGAAGAATGGGCAAAAATTTCACACTCTAGATGTGCAAAACTGGTAGAGACATACCCAAAAAGACTTGCAGCTGTAATTGCAGTGAAAGGTGGTTCTACAAAGTATTGACTCAGGGGGGCTGAATACAAATGCACACCACACTTTTCACATTTTTTATTTGAAAACCATTTATCATTTTCCTTCCACTTCATAATTATGTGCTACTTTGTGTTGGTCTATCACATAAAATCCCAATAAAATACATTTACATTTTGGTTGTAAAATGACAAAATGAGGAAAATTTCAAGGGGTATGAAAACTTTTTCAAGGCACTGTATATTTCTTGATTTGATACTTTTGTATAAATTCTGTAGTACAACTTGCCTTTAAAGTCCAACCTAGTGTTTTTTTTTTTTCTTTTTCCTTATTTCGTTTCCACAGTGGGTATAACAAGCCAGCTTTACTGCATATGCAGACTTATTTTACTATTGTGGGTTTAGTAACACTTTAACAACAATGCTGAAGTGAGTATGAGGACAATGATGATGATGACGACAGTGGTAAAGGCGAATATGGAAAACACAGTTATTATGATGATGATGATGATAATAATATTAGAAAGAACAAGGACCAACAAACATTCAAGATGAAAATGTATACATTTTAATGAAGACAGAAATACATAAAAACACACGTACAATACAAGCAGTACAAAATGAAAAGAGAATAGTATAAACAACAGTGTACTACAGTAATAATGGAAACTTTACATGGCAGTTTTTTTGTTATTAAAAATTAGGGACAAGCTTGGGTTTGGATTGCATTCCCTGCCCTGCAGGTGCATTTACACAAAGGGGCGAGGATGCTCATAAGATTGTTGACCTAATATGGCTAAATGAGAAGAAAATCTCTCCAATGCGAGGCTAAATCCCCTCTTAGTTTGTTACTATCACAGGTGTCCCCACTGAAAAAATTCCCTTCTCCTGTTCTAGTGACAGCTATTATATTTTGGAATTCCCATCCCTTTCTGTCCCAGTGACAATAGTCACCAAGACAGATACAGCTGGACAATCTCCAATGTGCAGACAGACAGAAGTTTTGATCAGTGGACAGCAGTTCTAATGCCGCGTACACACAAACAGTTTTGCTGTCGGAATAAACTCCGAAGGTTTCTCCAACAGAACTCCGACAGAATTCCATTCAAGCGGTCTTGCCTGCACACGGTCAACCCAAAGTCCGACCGTCCAGAACGCGGTGACGTACAACACTTACAACGGGGCTAGAAAAAGGAAGTTCAATAGCCAGTAGCCAATAGCTTCCGTCTCGTACTTGCTTCACAACATGCGTCATTTTTGGTCAGTCGGAACAGCATACAGACGATCGGTTTTCCCAATAGGAATTGGTTCCGTCGTAAATATTTAGAACATGTTCCATTTCTATGTCCGTCAGAATTTTCGAAAAAGGAAGTCCAATGAGGCCTACACACGATCGGAAAAGACGATGAAAAGCTTCCGTTGGACTTTTTCTGTCGGACATTTCGCTCGTGTGTACGCGGCTTAACCCTTGCCTATTCTATCCAATACAAAATAAAAATGTTTTATATGTAGCTGTGCGCTGTGATGTCAGATAGCATGTCCCCCACAGTTTCTTCCACCTACCCCTATGTTACTACTCTTTCCTGTAGTGATGTGGCAGAATGAACCATAGCGTGCAACAGTGTAAAGCCTGACACTTCCAGAAGTGTCAGATACTCAGATAGCAATGGCAGTCAACTGCTGGAAAGTTAAGAACTCATCCTTTTTTTTTATAAGATTATTCTTCTCTAATACTAGCGACAGGGTTACTGCAAGAATATGCTTGAATAGGTCCTAAAGTACTTCTGGTCACAGAGAAGAATGCTGTGATCTGTTTACCTACGTGGTCCACTGCACTGCATTAAGACCAGTGTATGTATTACGGCCTGCATTTAACATTCAGGTACAGTAAATGCAAGCTATAGACACGCAGATATGTGTATTTATCATTGTATTTCATCTGTTATGGCACAGAACAGAAAGCTACACCTGCAGCAATGCATCAATACCGCTCATGTACGAGTGATGTTATAGAGCAAGTATTCATGGAATTTGTATGTGATCTCCTGCGTTGTATTTACGTACCCAGATACATGTGATGCAGATACAATTAAATATCCCCAGAAAGCTATTTCACAGAAATGATCCTAAGTACCTATCTCTGCAGTGTATAAACATATGTACAGGGTGTCCTTTTTTGTTCTCCCTAATAGTGGATTGTTACATTACTTAAGTAAAACCTATAGGTAGCCATTGCTGTCTTCTCCATCTGAAAATGCTGGTTCTAGTTCTAGTTCATGCAGATCTATTATGTCAAGTTCTTTCAGAGTCTCTGAAATAGAACAAGTAGGCAGATCAGGAGTTCTGACTTCAGTCTCACTTATTTCCGGCTTTCTTATTCCAGGTCAGTGGCTTAGAATGTGTTGAAGCCAGAGAATCAGCATTATATCCAGGAAACTGGCATATTTTCAGAAATGCCAGACTCTCGGTTTCTTTTAGCACAGATTTAATGGCATGTCTACATGGCTGTATTATTATTAGGGTTGCCAATATTAGGCATTTGCACAAGTATTGGTACTCCTGCAAATGCCTCCAATACGGGAAACCGATACCAGAAGTGATGTCAGTTTGGGGGGGCGGAGAGTGGCGGTCCGCACCCAGGTGACACCCACCACCCGTATGTCCAAGGCAGCTGCGGCGGCTGGACTGCTTCTTGAGCTCACGCCACTCACCTGGCCTCTCCGGGGCCAGCCGCCTATTCAATTTATTGCACGGCCGGGAGGAGGACACTAGTTCAGTTGACCATGAAGGGGAGGAGCTGGAGAGGAGACCCCATGTCCTGCTTGTCGGGATAGGTGTCACTGCAGGATGGAAGGAAATGAACTGAACCAACGGTAGCCTTGCTATGACCATTTACTATCTTGGCATCTTGGACTGAGTAATCAAGAGATACTATGGAAGCTGTCACAGCCTGGAAACTCCCAGCCACAAGCAATCTTGATGGAACATCACAAGGTACAATACAGCTGAGTAACACTCAGAAGGTGAAGCCTTATTTTTTGTAGTGTCACTGCAGGCACAGGCACCATGGACTGCAGAAAAAGTGAGTACTGCTTTGTCAGTTCATTTGTGATAGGAGGGTGCTTTGGTCACGGTGCGTCTCTCTCTCTTACATGTGAGTTATACTGAACATAGGATAACAGAAGTTTTAAAGTGAAGGCATCAGAGATCAGACATTGCCTCTACTTTACCTTCTGTTATCCTCTGTTCAGTATCACTCACATTGTAAGAGAGAGACAGTTCTTTGACCCAACAAGGTGTCCTGCATTTAACCACTTCCTGTCCACCGCACGTTTATGGACATCCTTCAGCTGCAGCAATGACCAAGATATCATTCTTTAGTCCCAGCAATTCTGCACTAGATAAAAGTAAATCCAGGCAGCTAACAAGCCACTGGATTACTTTTACAGGTGGCGAAAGGGGGTTCCACCCCCTCCTGCCACCGCCAACTCTACCGGGCTCTGCCATGAGTTATGAAAGCCTGGTAGGGATGCGACCGGCGGCAGACAGTTAGAAGAGCTGTTGATGTTCCTCCAACTGTGTGACATCAGAAACAGGAAGCGGCAAGGATTTAGTCACTTCCCATTTTTGGCTCTTTGTTTACCTGGCCGTTAGTGGCGAGTGAAGCAACCGATCAGACCAATCTGTGTCTGATCGGCTGCATTGGAGGCCAGAGGAGAGATCTGGGGTCTAATAGACTCCAGATCTCTCCATAAAGGCCCATGCTATTACAAGGGATGTTGTTCAGCCTTTGTAATAGCAATAAAAATGTTAAAATAAAGTTCATCCTTAGTAATAGCAATAAAAAAAATAAAGGTACAGTGCTAAAAAAAATTAAATAATAAAAACACAAAAAATTAAAAATAAGTATCGGTAATTGATATCGGTGAGTACTTGAGGAAATGTATTGGTACTCGGTCTTAAAATACTGGTATCGGTGCATCCCTAATTATCATTATTACACAGGATTTATATAGTGCCAACAGTTTGCGTAGTGCTTTACAACATGAGGGCAGACAGTACAGTTACAATACAATTCAATACAGGAGGAATTAGGGGGGCCCTGCTTGTTATAGCTTACACTGTGCACCAATAATAATACTAATAATATTAATAGGAGGTCTGTATAGTAATCTGCTGGTACCACGCACATTGGTTGTGGCTTGCAGCTATGCAGACAGTACACATATGGGTTCTGTCCAGCATTTGGGAGCAGGTGCTCATAAACCCACTGTGCTACTTATTCTGAAAGAATTCCAATAGAAATGTACTTGTTGATAGGATGAGGCTTATTTATTTAAACAAAAAGGACGTTAACTGCTCCTGCCACCCTTAGCCACCAAACTGCAGTGAGAGGACCTAAAGAGATTCTGTCTGATATTTTTCCTGAGAATATTAGAAAAAAGATAGCTGTTTAGTGCAACAAAGATGCACACTTTTCCTCCATTTATAAACAGTCTCATTATAGACAGAAGAAAATAGAAACAAAAGACCACGCTCACAACACCCCTAAAAATGAAGGGGCTAAAGCAGCTAGCCTAATGTTGGGGTATCACAAACATAAACAACATGTGCTAATAAAGGCAGTGCTACACATAAACAATCCCATTGCCTGGCTGTTTGTATGAGTATGGGAATTGGATTGTGTAGGTCCTGGTTGATCTACCCAGGAAGGGGTTACTGATCATCATACTCCTGATCCCCCCACTCTACTGCTGGCTCATCGTCCATATGCAGTATCAGGTAAGAAAGCAGTTGGAAAAGGTTCTGCCACAGCAGCATGGACACGTAGAATGACAGGTCGCTTACATCAATCTCGCAAAGCTTCCCAGCATAATTCAAGTCGCAGATGCAGTGGAATTCATTGAGCAGGTTCTGGCAGAGTCCTCCATTGAGACAGGGATTCGACTTGCACTCATCATAGTCAATCTCACACCTGTGAATCCACATAAGAAACAGTCAAAAAAGGTTTTGTTTAGGACAAATCTGTCACTGATTGTAGCTCACTTAAAATGAATTCTATAAAAGTCAATAATCTGCACTTTACTGCTGCTGAACGCAACCCATCGAAGAGAATGGGGCCATGCCACCACCATGTGTACTGCAAGCGGCTGCAGCGCATTTGTGCACAATTTATATTGTTACAACAGGTGGTGAAGAGGCAACGTATCATCTTCTCACCTCCTGTCAAACACCACTGCTTCAGCTCGCTGTCGGCTGATGTCACAGAGCCAGTTCAGGCTTAGGCAAGATCGCGACAATGGAGTCTGTATCCACCCACATGCCTGGACCGGCACCTGGCTCAGCCTTTCAGCCAGTTGCTGAGAGCCTGAGCCAGCCACTCCTGCCCCTTCCACAGCCCAGCGCTCCAGTGAGCGTGGAGGGCAGAGCAGAGAGCTTCTGACTGACAGTCACCAGCTCTCTGCCCTGGTAGCTGTGAGAACCGAGTGATCGGCAGAGTTTGATCGCTCAGTTCTCAGTGTTAGAGCCGCCGGGAGACAGATGCTGCATTGGAACTAGGTAAGTATGATTCTAAATAAAATAAAATAAAACATACAAGTTTTAACAGGAAGAGTGTAAATCTCCCCAAGTGATCCATTTATCAAATTAAACCTTCTATTAAAGTAGATGTAAACCTGATTCATGAAATTTGACCTGGGCACATATACAGTATCTGTAGTGTTTACTTATCTCTCTCCAAAGCACTAAGTCCCGTGTCTTTCTGCTGCTTCATTCCTCTGATATCAGCATGATAACTTCTGACAAGTTCTCCAACACGGGAGATAAAAGCAGCTGAAAATTTGTGTTGGGTAGGTTGCTATAAATAGATTAGTAGAGAGCTGGTCTATTCACAGCTCTGCAAGTTTCTTTCTTCCTCTACCTATTTTAGAGGGGGGGTGTGCCTTTCCTTCAATCAGCTCTCACACAGTGTATGCCAAGACTCCCCTCCCACTGCTGAAGTAAAAGAAGACATTTTAACAGGATGTTCACTTTCTACTTTTTACTATGTAGGGAGATTTGTTTAATCTCTGTGTATCATCTGAGGCTGTTCACTTTACTGGGTATTGGAGAGCGTTTACATCCACTTTAAGGTTGTAAACATACAGATTAATAAAGACGTGTGATAGGTCAATAGGACAGCATTAATACAGTATTCTGTGACAATGTAAGATACAAGTACCGACAAATACATATGACAAAATATTACTTAAACGTGTATTGTGTAACAAATACAAAATCTTACTAATACATATGAAACGGTAAATGAATGATCATTTATCCCTACATAATAATGCATTAATAATGTGTACCAATGAAAAAAAAGAAGAGAAAATAAATAAATAAATAAGTATATAAATTTAATAAAATGGGATATATTGGATATATAAAAAAAATATAATGGAAACGGAAAAAAAATATGTTCAGTAGGGTACCTGGGAAAAGCAAATGAAGTACAACCTATATTTGTATATTGAAAAAAAAGACATGAGATAGAAAAGAGAGGGGGAAAAGGAAAAAGAAAAGAGAATGAAAAAGAAAAAAAAAAGAGGAAAGGATGTAAGGCAGTGAGGAAAGAACTAGAATGACAGTGCCTTTAAAAAATATTCATACCCCTTGAAATTTTCCACAATTTGTCATGTTACAATCAAAAACATAATTTCAATCACTATCCATGATGTATAACTCAATGCTTGTATAATGTCCACTTATAGGCAACTCAGGTGGGTGTTGAGATGCTTTCCCCATGGATCACCTTGATCCGTCCGCATCTGCCCTGTCGTGCCTGTGTTAACGATGGTGTGGGGTCAGATGGGACTCTGGGGTGACCTTCTATGGGGTGCTTCCTATCATCTGCCTGGGCCTACTTTAATACATTGGTTGTATTAGTCTCCAACATGTATTCTTATGCATAATGTAATTGTTTTTTTGTTTTGTAGATTGATTCTATCCTGTTCATTATCCTAGGACATATAACTTTTTGTACTGGTTATACCTATTGTCAATTTTAATAAAAACTTTATTTAAAAAAAAAAATTGGGGGGGGGGGGATTTTATGGGATAGACCAACACAAAGTGGCACATGATAAGAGGTTTATTAGAGAACCTTGGTGAACTAACAGCATCATGAAGGCCAAGGAACACACCAGACAGATCAGGGATAAAGTTGTGGAGAAGTTTAAAGGAGGGTTAGGTTATAAAAAAATATCCCAAGCTTTGAACATCTCAAGGAGCACTGTTCAATCCATCATCCGAAAAAAGGAAAGAGTATGACACAACTGCAAACAACCACACAAACAAGACATGGCCATCCAACTAAACTGACTGGCTGGTCAAGGAGAGCATTAATCAGAGAAGCAACCAAGAGGCCCATGGAAACTCTGGAGGAGCTGCAAAGATCCACAGATTAGGTGGGAGAATCTGTCCACAAGACAACGATTAGTCATGCGCTCCACAAATCTGGCCTTTATGAAAGAGTGGCAAAAAAAAGCCATGGTCCAAACAAGAAGCACACACCACATCAGGCAATATTAAGGTGCAAACCTCGGCTCACCACCGTCCACAATGCAAAGAAAAAAGAAGACATTGGTTGCACACCAAACCATCAAAGTGCTTGATAAGGAGTTCTTTATTGTGGTACAGTCAAACATGCAGAGTTACAGTTAGTGGATGCGTTTCACACAAATGTACCATGCTTGTTCACAAAGAAGAAATCCATTGTTGAAGAAATCCGTAAGAAGTCCTGTTTTCAGTTTGTGAGAAGCCATGTGGGGGACACAGCAAACATGTGGAAGAAGGTTCTCTGTTTAGATGAGACCAAAATTTAATGTTTTGGCCTAAAAGCAAAATGCTATGTGTGGCAGAAAACTAACACTGCACATCACTCTGAACACACCACCCCCACCGTGAAACATGGTGGTGGCAGCGTCATGTTGTGGGGATGCTTTTCTTTAGCAGGTACAGGGAAGTTGGTCAGAGTTGATGGGAAGATGGATGGAGCCAAATACAGGGCAATCTTAGAAGAAAATCTGTTAGAGTCTGCAAAAGACTTGAGACTGGGGCAGAGGTTCACCTTGTAGCAGGACAATTACCCTAAACATACAGCCAGAGCTACAATGGAATGGTTTAGATCAAAGCATATTCATGTGTTAGAATGGCCCAGTCAAAGTCCAGACATGAATCCAATTGAGAATCTGTGGCAAGACTTGAAAATTGTTGTTCACAAACGCTCTTCATCCAATCTGACAGAGCTTGAGCTATTTTGCAAAGAAGAGTGGGCAAAAAATTTGGTAGGAACATGCTCAAAAAGACTTGCAGCTGTAATTGCAGCAAAAGGTGGTTCTACAAAGTATTGACTCAGGAGGCTGAAGACAAATGCATGCTACACTTTTCAGATATTTATTTGTAAAAGAATTTGAAAACCATTTATCATTTTCTTTCGACTTCACAATTATGTGCCACTTTGTGTTGGTCTACCACATAAAATCCCAATAAAATACATTTACGTTTAGTTAGTTGTAACATGACAAAATGTGGAAAAACTTCAAGGGGTGTGAATACTTTTTCAAGGCACTGTAAGTAAGAAAGGACAAAATTTTAGGTTAAATTGAAAATTCCATCTATGCATACCATAGTTCGTAAAAAGAAGCAAAGTTATCATTAGCCATGGCAATTAATTCCTCCATTCTCATGAGATGGTTCAGTACAGTGACAATTCTTACTGGAAAATTGCCCCATTGGATGATTAATTTCACCTCCCTTTTCATAGACAACTGTAAAATTCTGGATTGCCTATGACTTTTTGTGCCAGAGACAATGATCAGCCAGATTAACAGAAAGGGTGAATCTCCCCAGCGGTGACACCAATGTCAGTTGTGTTAGGCAGAGGTCATGCAATAACCTGTAAGGCTAGGTTCACACTATGGTGGTTTCCTTGTGCTCCCAAATTTGACATCAATGTGAGTGCAGGTGCATGTCCCCAAATTCACACAGTGTGCATTCAGGGGCATGCACCCACACAGATGTCAAATTGGAAGCAGAGGCTATGTCCATGCAGCCGCATCATCCCAATTGACATCAAGGGGACTGCCTGCATGAGGAACATCTGTACATTCCCGAGCAGGTAAACAAAGCCAGTCATGGGCGTACGCTTTAGTAGGCCTTATGTGAACAACAGGCTTTACGCCTCACACATGCATAGGGTTTCAACATATGGATTTCTTTGGAACATAGAAAATACAGGAAATAAACAGAAAATTACTTTATGTTTGCAGATTGTATTATTGGGACAATGTTTGGACACACAGGAAATCCCACAGCACAAAAGGAAGTAAAAAATAAATATATGCAGCAGCTCACCTAAAGGCTCTGATCCACCAAAGAGCAGCCACCAATATATTAAAACAAAATTAGATTGAACTTGTGGTAATTCCAAAAAAATAAATGTTAGCATCATTAAACTAAAGTATAAAAATAATAACTGCCAAAATGCCATAAAATATGCTAATAATAATGATATGTGCTGCTAACATAGACTATATACTACTTATAGTATTACTACTACTACTTATAGGTCATATCAATATCAATTAAAACCTGGCAATACCTGCATTTATATTGGTGCCGCTCTGCTGTATGCACAGTAGGCCTCAGATAAACACAACTACAGCAGCCAGATCATTACAACAGAGGCTGCAAGTGGAGTCAGCAGGATGGCGAAAGGGATGCGGTCAGAGTTCTGGCCGTAGATGCTCTGATGGATAACCATGCTAGCAGCAGGCAACAAGAAGAGTCTTCCCCCAGGTAGGAGAAGATAACTGGTGTAATTGCAGGCTGCTTGGGTGCCAACATCCCTGAAATAGTCTATCCAACAAATTGTGCCATAGGTGTATAGAAATTTTCCAGCACAAAATATTCAAAACCAAAATATATATATATATAAAAATCAGTTTATTACAAATAAGTGTTTATTTTATGTTTTTTAATTATAGTTGGTGCCAGGAAAGTGCCATACACCCATGATGCAATATGTTGGCTCCCCTACACTTGTGACATCTCTGGCTGTAAACTCAATGCATGTCAATTCGGACCGCTGATCTTTTTCAAGGAAATCCATGGTTATGAGCAGAACTTCTTATAAGCATTCTTCTCTCATCTTGCCTTGACAACCTAACCCTGGCTCTCCCAAATACATTGAATAGACAAGCAAAGGAGTATTGTTGGATGATTAAAATCATATGTGTTAAGTAAATAAAACCATATGCATTGTTTAATAAAACTTCTAAATACTAATACAATGCTTTATTTAACTGTAAGCTAAAAATTTTCAAATAGTAATCTAGTCTAATAGTAATCACAAACACCCTAAAATTGCATAAAAGCTACAAGATAACAGCTGGAGCTCTCCTGATCACTCATGCAAAAAGCTCTATGTCAATATTCAGTCCCACTGGAGGTATGGTATTCAACTCAAAGATCATTTCTGTATGGCACAGATCACTGTTATTAGTACATTTTATGGCATTTTGGCAATTATTATTTATATGCTTTATTTGAATGCAGATGTCTTTTTATATTCCTTGGAATTAAAGCATGCACGACCTAAATTCGTTTTGACTTTTTTGGACACATTTTAGTTACAGTATTAAGAAAGTGTTTTGATTTGTTCATATGTTTGAGAGGGCAGGCTTTATCGGTTTACTTTTTATATCTTGTGTATTTTGATACACATGCAGCTATAGCAACACTTGGCTGAACACAATTTTTTCAGCAAAGGGTAGCGCAAATAATATATGTGCAGTGCCATGCCACATATCCCATTCTTGAACACAAACAGAAATTTATGACACAGGAATGTAAAGATTTACTATAGGGCGTGTGTTGGGAATAGCTCCAACTGTCCCTGATTTGGAGGGACTGTCCCTATTTTGGAGCAATGTCCCTCTGTCCCTCATTCCACCTAATTTGTCCCTCATTTTGGTCTGGTCTATATATAGTTTTATATAAAATGCACTTTTTAGCTTTCAAAAAGTGTTTCCCAGTGCTAAACCTTTCATCCAATTTCTAAATTGTTGCACATTTTAAAAGCCAATATAAAGGAATAGTAGTGGTAAAAAAAGTCCTTTGGATTTGATTAACCTTTTTTTGTTAATTCTCCTTTAAGGGGGTGTGGCAGGGTGCATGTCCTATGCCTACATACATTTGTTAGTAGGTGTCCCTCATTCCCATCTCAAAATGTTGGGAGGTATGTGTTGGGGACAACAAATGACACCATAAAAGTACATGATCAGTGCACAAATACACAAGGTGCAGGTAGGAAGGATTATAATGCCATAAAGCAGTAGTAAACACAGCTTGCTCACTTGTACCTACAATTAAGCTTATAATAAATTTTACCTGTGGGTACAATCAATATCAGAAAAATATCAGGAGATATGCACTACTTCTGCAGCTGGAGACATCACCAGTGCATGCAGATTGTACCCTGAAGAGATGGCATGCCATTCCTTCAGAGCTCTGTGCCAAGGCTCTGGCTTCCGTGCACATGTGTGGGAGTGACGTCATTGCAGATAAAACTTTGAAAATTCAATAAACATATCTTTAAAACAAATAAAAAAATTTGTGTAGAAATAAGATTTCCATATAAAAAAAGAGAAGTGCTACTTACCTGTACCATAGCGAACAAACACACTATACCCTCCCCCCCATCCCTGGTTCCTGCTGCACTTGCCTCCCTGGGTGATTAGCTGTTACTGCCCACACAGCTGGTGCAGCAGTCTGGGGATTTCAAAGCCCCGCTCTTCTTCCCCATCTTTCCTTAGGGCTTCCAGGATGGATCAGAGTGATTCTGATTGGGCACGTGCTGGTATGTGACCACTTTGATCAATGGGAAAACAAGGAAGGTCAGTGGTTTGGATGGTTAAAGAGGTTAGTATAAGGGGGTCCAAATCTTCCCCAATGAGCATCCATCCCTGTTGCAGCTGCTGTGTGCCATTGCTGTCAACCACGGCAGTCTCTACTCCCACTGCCTATCAAGTCTGACACAGGCAGCACCAGTTCACAGCAAAGAGAAACTTTCTTATCTCTTCCTTGGCTCTGGCAACATGACACAGCTGAGGGAGGACTAAAGGCTGTACTAAGGGGATATATATACTAACCCCTGCACTCTGTGTATTACACACTCCTGATCTATATACACTATTATTACAGGTACTTATATAGCACTGTCAATTTATGCAGTGCTTCATATATATATATATATATATATATATATATATATATATATATATATATATATTGCACATTCACATCAATCCTTGCCCTCATGGAGCGTACAATCTAAGGTCCCTAATTCACATACTAGGGTCAATTTTGGCTGGATCCAATCAACCTATCAGTAAGTCTTTGGAGTGTGGGAGGAAACCCATGCTAACTTCAGGCAAGTAGTGTCGTGGTTGGGATTTAAACCAGTGACCCTAGTACTGTTAGGTGGAAGTGCTAACCACTTAGCTACTGTGCTGCCCCTACACTGTGTAGGAGTACCTTCTTAAATTGACAGGACGAATCTCTGTACCACATGAGCACCTACTGTAACCAGTCTGCAGGAGCCAGAATTATTGTTGGTTGGTAGGGGATCAAATGCTTATTTTACTCACTGAACTGCAACTCAATTTATAACATCATGTGCTTTTTCTAGATTTTTGGGTAATATTCTGTCTCTATAGTTTAAAATACACCTATGATAAAAAATTATAGACTCTTCATTTCTTTGTAAGTGGGCAACCTTACAGAATCTGCAGGGGATCAAATAATCATTTTCCCCACTGTACTAATGACACTGGGCAGGAAGGGATTAACATCTAGGGTGATCAAGGGGTTAAATATGTGCCTATCAACTGTTTGTGTGTGTGCTGTGTGCTGTGTGCTGCTTTTACTGGGGATCTAGTTGTTTTAATTTCCTGCTTAGCAGAAAATTAAAAAGCAACCAGATCCCCGTCACTGAATGCAGCTCTGTTATTTACACTCATGGAGGTGTTTGGGGAAGATTGGAGCTGGCAGTCAATCTTTGGCTGGCACCCAATGATCAGCATGTACTGTGATGAATCACAGCACAGCCGGTCTGGCAGATGTGTTGGATCACGTATCAGATACATGATCCAGCGCAGAGAGGCCGCGCCACCACTGTATATGTTTGTGGGGTGGTCGGCAAGTGGTTGTAAAGGCTCAAGGATTTTTACCTTCATGCATTCTATGTATGAAGGTAAAAAACCTTCTGTGTGCAGCAGCCCCCGTTACCTGAGCCCCATCGTGCACAAGATCAGTGGCTCTTCTCGGTCTCCTCCTCCTCATTGGCTGAGACAGCAGCGGCTGCCATTGGCTCCCGCTACTGTCAATCACAGCCAGCGTGCCAATGAGGAGCGAGCAGGGCTGAGCTGCACTCCATGTGTAAATGGACAAACAGAGCAGCAGCTTGGGAGCAAGCAAGCTCGGGTGCCCCTATAGCAAGCTGTTTGCTATGAGGGCACTCAGCAGAAGGGAGGAGGGAGGGGCCAGGAATGCCAGCGGGGGACCTGAGAAGAGGAGGATGGGGGCTGCTCTGCAACCACTGCACAGAGCAGAAAAGTAGGACGTGTTTATTATTTTGCCTTTAATATCACTTTAAATAGGACTTCTAGTTGAGGCAAAAATGTTAATGTTATGAATTTATCATTTTTTTTTTGTGTCTGTTCTAAGAATATCATTGATATAGGACTTTTTTTTTTTTAAAGGCTGTTCTGCATTTTTTTTTTACATTCAATGGCTAATTTGCACTATGATGGGCAGGATCTCCTTTTTTGCAAATGTCCCGGGCAAAGTGGTCAAGAACAGGCCCGTAGCTAAAGGGAACCTTGGGCGAAGGGCTAGCATGACTGGGGACCACTGTGGGGTGAGCACCAGATGTTACAATGGGAAGTGAGGTAGAAAAAAGGGAGGGGCAGTGCTGGTCATTGGTCAGGGGGAGGAGAGGTCAGAGTTAATTTTGACCCCTGCATAGGGAGGGGTTTTAATTCATCCAGGAGCAGCAGAGAAAGGGAGAAGATAGGTAGGGTTTTTTGGCAGAGATGGAGACGTTTGATGTCCTCATTGAGCAGCTGAGAACGGCTGCTGAAGTGAATGGAGCGCAGTGGCTGAACTCTCAGCTCACTGCACTGCTACAGGGGTCTGGGCAGGGCTCCATTCTGCCTGCTCCTATGCCACCACGCACGAGGAGGTCGCGGCTTCCGGCGCACTTTAGGACCGAGGAGACCCGGGTACAGCCTTTTCAGCCCCCAGCACTAAGCGTCTGGCCGTGGACTCGGCTGTGGGGGCTGGGAGGAATCCCCCACGTGGGGGGGACCCGGCCGGGAGGGCGCCATCGGCATCCCTCTCCAGGCCTCCTTCTACGCGGGATCGGGACATAGCTGCGCGCCGTGCAGGGCCTTCCCCTGTGCCGGGGTTCTGCCGAGAAAGTTCCGCTCGGCGTATAAGTTCCCCCCTCTACTGCGCCTGCGCAGTAGGTATCGGCGGAAATAGCCAAAGCAGAACAGCTAAAAATCAGCTGTACCCGGCGCCTGTAAGAGGGCCCCTCGCGGGCTCGCTTCGCTCGCCACGCTTCGGGCACGGCCTCGCTGCACTCGGCACTTTTAGATTCCCCCTCTAGGTCCACTTGGATGGTGGGGAAGGAACCTGGACCCAGAGCGCAGGCGCCGTGTACAGCTGATTGAAGCATTTGAGCTTCGGCTATCTCCGGCGGCTGAGAGTAGTATGTACTGCGCAGGCGCTGCGCCTGCGCAGTACAGGGGGGGAACTTATCCGCCGAGGGAACATTCTCGGCAAGACACCGGCGGCGCTCGGCATGGAAGACATGCGGCTTCAGGCATGGGCCCCTCTCCCTGGGTGGCCGCGGCCATCTGTGGAGGAAGCGGAGGTTCCACTGGGCATGGCGGTGATGGTGGAGCAGCGTCTGTCTGCCGTCAGGGCGCTCAGCGAGGGAGAGGTACAGGAGCCGGCCACGGTACACCCAGGTCGCAGGCTGATGACATCATGGACGCTGAACCAGGGCCCTCTACGTCCACACTGTCCCCTGGTGGCTAGGGGGACCAACATTCAGAAGGTGAACTCTCGGACTCCGAGTTGGACGTGCCTGGTGCGGCGCCAGTTCGGGTGGGACCTCTGCAGGCATCTGGAACAGCGGCTGGTCGGTCGGTTTCCCCTGGTCAGCCTGGTAAGTCCTTTTCTTCTCCTGTCAATGTAACTGTTATGTCTGTATCCTCCTCCCCCTTTTAGTTCCCCCATTTGGCTGTGTGTGGGGGTAGTTTGGCGCTGGTGCTGGCTGCAGGGGTCAGTCCCGTGGGGGGTAGCAGGTCTCCACAGGCGGGCATATGGGGCATGGGTGCCGGTGACATGCTGGTGCAGCATTTTCCGGCCGCGCTTGTGGTGTTTAGGGGTCCCGGTGGGGTCACCCCCAGTTCTTAGGTGTCCCCGGTACCGGCTTGGACGGGTGGGGGGGTGCAGTAGCGCCTCCTGGGGTTCTCCCGGTGGAGGGGCGGCATTGCCGCCGCGGGCGGGGGAGTCGGCCTTGCCATCACTGGGGGTGGGAATGCTCGCGCCGCCACCTGCGGTGGGGGCGGTTCCACTGGTACATGCAGTAGTGACAGCTCCGTTGCCGGTAGCCGAAGCAACGCCGGTGCCTGGGGTTCCTGCGACGGTGGCGGGACCTTTACAGGTGAGTACAAGTGCGGGTACACCAGGGGGGTCAGTGGTGGATGGGGTGCGGCTGGCGGATGCGGCACGTTGTGAGGTATACATTTGCTATGAGGGCCCCCTTGGTTCCTCATCTGAAGGCAGAGGTTAGGGAAAAGATCTGGAGTATGTGGAGATCTTCTCGCTCCTTCCGTTAGAAAAGTTTAATCTGAACAAGATCAAGCCGAATGAGAGTAAAAAGCAGGAGGAGGAAAAACGTAGGTATCGGCTTATCTCAAGAACGTTTGCGAACTGGTTGCAGGCATTTCACATTTTAGCGAGCTTCATTGGGGAGAAGGCTCCGGACAATTGTTCGGGGTTGTTCTGCTACTTGGATTCAATCAGTGAGGCCCAAAGAGTTTATGAGGGGGTGGGGTGGCTCAGGTACGATGAGCAGTTTCAGCAACGGAAGGCTTATCGGCCGTCATTGCGGTGGGACCAAAAAGACTGGGTTGTGGATGAAGCTCATGACGCAAGCCAGATCGGTTCCGCCCCCCTTTCATGGTGGGGCCCGGGGTGCCAACACCTCGGCACCATGGGCCACAAAGCGCAAGGGGTCCTGCTGGCAGTTTAATGAGGGGACTTGCAAATTCGGGGAGCCTGCTGTTTCCGACATGAGTGTTCGGATTGCGGAGGTGCCCACCCTTGCTCAAAATGCTTCAGAAAAGGTAAGAAACCGGTCGACGCTGGAAAAAGGGAAGACGCCGGTGAGGGTGGAAAAAATGACTCCGTACCTAAGTAGGTACCCTAACGGGGTGGAATGGACTTTGTGGTTGGGTTTCCGGGATGGCTTCCCCATTCCGAGCGACTTGGACAGGGTCCCTCCCCTGGTCGGCTAATCTTAGATTGGCATACGAGCATCCGGAGGTGGTGGGTAGTATGTTGGGTAAGGAGGTTGCTTTGGGTAGGATGGCGGGCCCGTTTGAGGGATTGCCGGTGGCGGATTTGGTGGTTTCCACCTTGGGCAAATCAATTCCGGCTGATCCATCATCTGTCTCATCCAAAGGGGGGATTGGTGAACGATGCGATAGACCCGGCACTCTGCACTGTATCTTACGCCTCATTTGATGAAGCGGTGCGGTGGGTACAGAGGTTCGGGCAGGGGCCGCTCATGGCCAAGACTGACATTGAGTCGGCTTTTTGCCTATTGCCAGTGCATCCGGATAGTGTGCGCTTGTTGGGCTGTTGCTGGGAGGGTCAGTTTTTCGTGGACAGGTGCCTTCTGATGGGTTGCGCTATCTCTTGTTCGTGCTTTGAGTTCAGTTCCTTCTTGGAATGGGTCATCAAGGACTTGTCCGGCCTTGGTTCAGTTTTGCATTATCTGGACGACTTCTTGGTGATAGGTCCGCCAGGGGAACGGACCTGTTCCATTCTGTTTGCCAGTTTACAACATATATTTCAGGTCTTTGGGTCCCCCTGGCTAGGGAGAAAATGGAGGGCCTGACCATGGTTTTGAAATTTCTGGGTATCATAATTGATACTACATGGATGGAGTGCAGGTTACCTAGTGACAGACTGGAGGACCTTTGGGCGACCGTGGCTGTGGCCGCTCAGCTCCCCAAGGTTCAGCTTAAGCAGTCTTTATTGGGGAAGCTGAACTTCGCGTGCAGAATTATGCCAATGAGGAGGATTTTTTGCAGGTGCCTGGCTGTTGCGACTGCGGGAGTTAAGGTGCTGCATCATTTTGTTCACCTAAGTCAGGATCATCAGGCAGATTTGCAGGTGTGGGATTCTTTTCTGGAGCAGTATAATAGGAGGTCCTTTTGGTTGGGGCTGGTGGTTCAGGCAGCTGAGCTTGACTTATTCACGCCCATTTCTGTGGGTGATGGAGTGTGGGCAGGTGGCCGGAGGAGCTAGTGGAATCCGCTATAGTTCGTAAACTTATGTTGTTGGAGCTGTTTCCAACAGCGCTCGCGGTGGAATTGTGGGGTGCGGAATTTACAAACCGGAGGGTTTGTTTCCATTGTGACAATTTTGGGGTAGTACAGGCCATCAATTCCCTGTCGGCGTCTTCTTTGCTGGTAGTGCGCCTACTGCGTCATCTGGTGTTATTGTGTTTACGGCTGAATATTTGTGTGTCTGCTGTGCACATCCCTGGGGTGGAGAATGAGGTGGCTGATGCACTTTCTTGTTTACAATGGGAAAGGTTTCGGCGATTGGCACCGGGAGCGGAGCGGCTGGGAGTCTCGTGCCCCGGGCATCTGTGGGAGCTTGTCTTGACACCGTGATGGGTTTGGTGCGGTGCTCAGTAGCGGATGCTACGTGGCGTGGGTATAAGCGGGTGTGGCAGGAAGGCTGGAGTTGGTGAGTGATGTCGGCGGTTGTTCCAGCAATGAGGATAGACTTCAGGTACTGTTATACTTCATACTTCCTGGGTAAGAACTGCGAAGAGGGGATGTCTGTTGCCTCAGTTAGCAGGAAGATGTCAGGCTTCGCATTTATGTTCCATCACAATGGGTGGGAGGACGTTACTAAGTCGTTTATAGTGCGCAAGGCTTTGCGGGGGTACCGAAAGGGGCGAAGGAAGCTGGATTCCCGGAGGCCAGTGTCGTTGGAGATGTTAACCATGTTGTTGAGTAAGCTGCCCCAGGTCTGTTTTTCTCCATTTGAAGCAAAGTTGTTCAGGACAGCGTTTGTGGTAGCTTTTTTTGGGGCGTTGCGAGTGGGGGAATTGGTTAGCCCCTCGAAGTTAGTGGTTGGGGGTTTGGCGCTTTCGGACGTGTCAATGATCATTCGTAGATCAAAAACGGATCAGCTGGGAAAAGGGGCTAAGGTGGTGTTAGGTGCGGTAGCAGGGCTGGAGTTATGCCTGGTATTGGTTATCCGGGAATGGCTGGGAATACGGCCTTCCGGTGGGGTTTCCCTCTTGGTACATGATAATGGTTCGCCATTGTCTCAGTATCAATTTGTGTCCATTTATAAGAAGAGTTTGGCGGCAGGGGGTTCCTCACTTTGTGACTATTCCTCTCATTCATTTAGAATTGGGGCGGCTACGGAGGAAGGGGGTTTCTCACTTTGTGACTATTCCTCTCATTCATTTAGAATTGGGGCGGCTACGGAGGCGGCGTGGTGAGGGGTCAGTGACCAGATTCTTCAACAGATTGGTCGTTGGGAATCTCAGCGGTTCCGTCTCTACGTTCGCCCTCGTTTACTGTGAGGAGTTGGAGGAATGGTCTGGGGGGTATGGTAGTGTCCGGGTAGTCGGGTCATGTTTGATGTGGTTTTTGATGTTTTTATGTGGGGTTTCTGGTTTAAATAAAAAAAAAAAAAAGTGTCTTGTACTCGGTGGTGTGAAGTGTGTGGTTTTATGTCTCTATGTTTCCCTCTGTGTTTTTCTGTCTTTCAGGCTCGGTGTGCCTGATGTGGATTCTGGGGCACTCGTATGTCCATTAGGGAGAAAAAAGGGCCCTGGTTAGAAGGGAGGGAGGGAGGGCAGGCAGCTGGGTTTCTCAAGGGAGGAGGCTTCACATTGGATTAGGATTCCGGGCATGTTATGGGCCTGCGTCCTTCCTGAAGTTCAGCGTTATGTTAGGCTGGATAGGCCTCCAGACGTGCTGTTGTTGCATGTAGGGGGTAATGACCTGAGTATAAGGGTATCGAATGATCTGATTAGGGATATTAAGCGGGACTTTCTGCGGTTAAGGTTAGCATTTCCAGAGGCGGTGGTGGTATAGTCAGACATTGGCAGGACAACTTGGAGGGGGGCCAGGTCGGTTGAGCGGATCAACAAGACCAGGATAAAGGTCAACAAGGCAGTGGCTAAGTTTGTGGTTTGCAATGGGGGACTGGTGGTCCGTCATTGCGAGTTGGAGCGGGACATCGGCCTGTATTTGTCAGCCGTCAGGATTGACATGTGGTCCCTGGGGCTCCAGGATGGGCTGCAGCGGGCCTCCCACGCGTGAGGTGGTCACTGGTGGGAGTCTGTGGCATGGGTCTCTGGTTCGGGAAGGTTGGAATGGTGGAAGGTAAACAGGATATGGTGTGTGGATGGGTTGGACCTGTCTCAGTATTGGTACCCTCCCCAGATGGAAATAATGGGCTACCGGTCATCGGGCTGCAGTGGCAAGAAGGTGCCAAGAGTTCGTCTCTGTGCTAGTGGGATCACGGCTAGGGGCCAGGATGCTGAGATGGTGGTGGTGCAGCCGATGTGGTAGATATACCTTCCTTCTCGAACCTTAGACAAAACAGTAGTTTAAAAGTTGGGTTTATATAGGTGGTGTATATATATATATTTCTGTTTTATATATATATATTTATATATTTAAATGGAGTTTATTTTCATAAATTTGGTATTTGTTAATAAAGGGGCCGGATGGCCATTTAATTCAGAAGGTGTGGTGTGTTTTATTTTAATAAGTAAAGTAAGGCAAGTAGTTGAAGGTATTATGGTGTAGGTGCAGCACACGGGACATCAACTATAAACCAGTCATGCTGTTCGAAGCAGATGTAACAGATGGACAGCAGAGGGTGTCTGATGAAAAAAGGATTTCTGAATAGAGACATGTGTGAGGAAAGGTTTTATTTTCAAAAAACCTATCAAAAAAAAAAGAAATGTTAGACAGATTCTGCTTCAAAATAGTTATGTAACTGTCCCTGGCTTTATATATATATTTAATGCTTTGTATGTCATTGTAGTATTTCTGAGGGTGTACTAAGGCACAAAAAAATCATTACAACAAATATGTTTGAGTTAGACGACTAGAAAAGCAACAGGAAATAAACTGGCCTAGAAATAAACTGGCTCGCCGACCAGAAACCCAGCAAGTTCAGTAAAACAATGTTTATTAAAGTAGTTAAGGCTTTCAAAAACACTTGGAAATATTAATCACTATAAACAACAGCCACCCTAATAAAGTATGTTTTTGATTGTTGGTTTTTGTTTGTTTGTGCTGGAGTGATGGCCACCCATTCAGATGGCGTTACAGTCAAAATGGTGGGAGCCATACATATTAATGCATCTGACGTTGTATATGGATAATGGGTGTTCTATAAATTGTTAGATGCCTGTTGTCTTTCCTGTTTTAACAAGAAGAACCTTAGAAGAGCCTTGAAGCGGAGTTCCACGCAAGAATGGAACTTCCGCTTTAAGTGACGGGGACCCCCTAACATGCCACATTTGGCATGTCATTTTTTTGCGGGGGGGGGAGCGGATACCCTCTAGAGGCACCCAGCTCTCACTTCCTCCTGGGGCTCCGCGGCGCCAGAAGGAAGTTCACCTCTCCCCCCT
This sequence comes from Lithobates clamitans, assembly GCA_037952925.1. Taxonomy (NCBI): domain Eukaryota; kingdom Metazoa; phylum Chordata; class Amphibia; order Anura; family Ranidae; genus Lithobates; species Lithobates clamitans. The sequence goes on along the minus strand of JBBGZY010000430.1, from coordinate 4,668,798 downwards.
CTCTCCCTGTAATCTTCTGGGGCATGTCACAGGTCCCAGAAGATTGCCCGGCCATTCACAGCGCGCAGCGTGGCTTGCACATGAAGAGAGGGAGAGGAGCGGGGGAGAGTAGTGGGGCTTCGTTCGCCCGCATCGCTGGACAGTGGGACAGGTAAGTGTCCGATTTATTAAAAATTTTTGTAGCTGTTGACTTTTAAATGGGTGGAACTCTGCTCTAAATACTGGTAATCCCCAAAACACATATGACTGAAAAGTGTTTCACAGTGCATATTAGAAGCTTCGGGAAACCAAATAGGACCTTCCTGATTTCCTAGTAGAGGTCATCAAGGATCATCAACCTTTTTCCTCTCCATGCGCCTTTCATTCATTAGATTTCAGTTCAATCATAGAAGCTTAGCTTTACATGTGGGCTCTACCTAGGGCAATCTGTATGCAAATACCGCCTGCCTAGGAATGCCTACTTCCACAGACATCCACTCATTAGGGAATTTTTATATTTCCATAACTCCTCCCCAAAAAAAGGCCCATTGTTTGCTTCAGAGCAGAGGGCTTTTGAAAGGAGTACTGATATGCTATGTACAGCACCCTGCTGACCCCACATGAACAGAAAAAACTTAAGCTTCAAACATAAGCACTATGCTAAGGTTACACGAGACACATAATGTAACTAACCTTTCTCCCACAAATCCTGGTAGACAGGAGCATCCAAGCACCCCATTTACCTCAGTGCAGTTACTGTAGTTATAGCAGGTGATATTTTTCTTCTCATCTCCACAAAAAATTGATGGCATTCTGTTTAATCTGCAATTAAAAGAACAGAGACTATGAAGCACAGACATTACCAAAAATAATACATTTTGTACATTGCTGCTGCCTTTGCCCAAAAGCGGTAGTCTATCTGCTGTATAAACATAGGTTTAAAGTCTCTGTTTTTTGGGGATCCTGAGTTAACTGGGTGCACCCGCGAGCAACTTTTTAGTACAGTGATTTTTCTTTGATAGTGTTTATACAGAAAATGTATAAATACCTGGAAAGCATTTGCTCTCGATTTAGTACAAATATGTTTACACATATTCGTTACATTAATGTGAATTAGAATTGCAATTCCAATCAAAGTTGCAATTTTTTCAACATACACTAAAACCTTGGATTGTGAGCATAATTAATTCCAGAAACGTGCTTGTAATTCCAAAGCACTCGTATATCAAAGCGAATTTCCCCATAAGAAATAATGGAAACGCAGATGATTTGTTCCACAACCATTTATTCATATAAAAATGATTGATGTCTCCAGCAGGAGCTAGAGAGTATAAAAGAGAAGAGAGGCACCTCTAAGTGTAGCAATATGGTTACATTTAATAAAGGTACAACATTTAGCAACTCGCATGGCTGATTAAAACAGGCACATCTAAGTATGCAGACTTCCGGGGTAAAGCTGTCCACATAGACCATCCTCCGCACTGCCACCACCATCGACGTTGTTCCTTCCACGCTGCGCTCCAAGTGCACCTGCTTTCAGATCGCTCTACTGCAGGGTAGTCTATCTGGTCACGATTGCAGATTGACAGCTGTGAGAGCCGGCGGTGTGGAGGATGGTCTATGTGGACAGATTTACCCCAGATGTCTGCATACTTAGATGTGCCTCTTTTAATCATCAGCCATGTGAGTTGCTAAATGTTGTACCTTCAATAAATGTAACCATAGTGCTATACTTAGAGGTGCCTCTCTTCTCTTTTATACTTAGTTGCTTCTTGTATTGCAAGACATCGCTCATTTATCAAGTTAAAATGTATAAATACATTTTGCTTGTCTTCTAAAACACTCACAGACCAAGTTACTTGCAATCCAAGGTTTTACTGTATCTTCTTTCTGGTACAATTACTTTTATTCAAATCAAGGAAATGACAATAAAGCATCCAGTCTGCCCACACAGCAACATAGATCAGTATAAAGCTTTATACAGTATCAAACAAAAACTCCAGGTAAGATCCACGTGAATATCAATGTCAAGCCTGAACAGGCTAATTCCCTGATAATGGTGCAGTAGGGCATTTGCACCCAAAGAATATAGAGTAACCAAGAAGAAAGAGAGAGGAGCCAGAAGCCCCAGAAGGTAGAAAAAAAAGAAAAGTTACAAAAAAGGGGGGGGACGATAGAGGAAGGCAGAGAGGGAGGAAGGGTAATTCCCATGAGGCATTGCAAGGCTGATAGTTACAAGCAGGACTCCCATGGCAGAGGCATGATGGGACTTGTAGTTCCCCAACAGCTGGAGGGCCGCCAGTTTGAGACCCCTGGTGTGAGAGTTATGAGAATTGAGAGTTCTTGAGAATACTAGACATCTGTTCATTAAGCATTAAGAGCAGTCATTGGTCTCTAACGCCCTGAAAGGTAAACTTAGGTTTCCTCCAGGCCTGGGCAATTGTTCTTTTGGCTGACAAAAATAGGTACAGTAGGTTGCCAACTTTTTCTGGTGAGCATAAAGGCCCCCCAATAGGGCAGTGCAACAGGGCCAAATTAACATCCTTTTGGAAAGTCAAGTTGAACAGAGTGTGTAGCAGGTCAAAGACTCGGGACCAAAGCCTATCAGTTGCAGACAAGGACACCATGTATGTAAGGCATCCCCGCAACGGCTACAGCACCCGGAAGCAACGGTCATTAGAACTAGGGTTGGAATAGGCAATTTGAGCTGGGACCCAATACCACCGCAGGAGCAATTTTTATGCCACCTCTAGGGTAGCAGAGGCTTTGCTCAAGTCTGCTAGGTCTCACTCGGACACAGGGACGAGCAGTCAGGGGAGGCAGGTGAGGCATGAACATTAAAGAAAAAAATAATAATCGAGCTTCGAGTGTCGTAGCTTGGCGACCTGGGGTCATAAAGACCCCAAATTTGGGGGGTATGTAGCCTAAGTGCAGGGGGGCTCCTATGACCTATGGTTCCAGAGATATGGGACTCTTTGCGCAGGCTGTCAGAAACTAAATACAGAGCGGCCACTTTAAATACAAGCTGACACACTGTTTGCAGCAGACTGAGAGGTTGAGCTCACAGTGCCTCTCACTTTTTGTCAGAGGCACTGAGCTCAATAAACAGCTTGGAGTATTTGACCAATGGTAAAGTACCATTGGTCCCAGCTGTCCAATAAAAATGCTGCAGTGGAGGCACGCCTCTCACTGCAGTGTCATAGAAGGGGCATGTGTCTAAGAGAAAAATGCTCCCTTCCAGCCCAGCCCTCTTAACTACAAGGAAAAAACATATGTTTATGTGTATAAGATTTACCCACAATCCCTTGTTTTTCTCACACAGTTAAGAGGGAGAATGAGAATCTGCTGCCTGCTGAAAATGTACTGCTATATTCAAGTTTAATCTTATATTTATATGCTATATGTTATAACATAATCATTTATTATTTATCTATTTACTGTGAAATTACTGGTTGGAAGTTATAACTTCAAACTTCAGTTATGTGTCCATTAAGCCACCTGCTTGAGTACAGATTTTGAAAATATAGTAAATTACCTTAAAAACAATATATAATAATTATTTGTATATTACTTATAGTAATTAACCCCTTGCCACCCAGGCCAATTCTGACAATTCTCGCCTACATGTAAAAATCATATTTTTTTTGCTAGACTTACTCAGAACCCCCAAACATTATATATATTGTTTTAGTAGACACCCTATGGGATAAAATGGTGGTCATTGCATCTTTTTATGTCACAAGGTGTTTGTGCAGCAATTTTTTAAATGCTTCTTTTTTTGGGAAAAAACAGTTTCATGAATAAAAAAAAAAAAAAAACAACACGAACGTGAGCCCAATTTTTTTGTATAATGTGAAAGATGATGTTACACAGAGTAAATAGATACCTAACATTTCACACTTTAACCACCTACGGACCGCCTAGCTGCCTAGACCGGCTAGCTGCCATAACCCCGGTATCCACTTCTTCAGCGGGCGGTCCGCTTTCAGATAAAGGTGGTCAAAACGTCACTTCCGCCCATAGCTCTTACAGGGACTTTTTTTTTTTTTTTTCAAACAACATTTTTTTTTTTAAAAACTGCATTTTAGTGTAAATATGAGATTTGAGGTCTTTTTGACCCCAGATCTCATATTTAAGATGTCCTGTAGTGCTTTTTTTCTATTACAAGGCATGTTTACATTCCTTGTAATAGGAATAAAAGTGACAACATTTTTTTTTTAAAAGAACAGTGCAAAAATAAAAAATAAAAATTAATAAGCTTGCGTGCAGAAGCGAACGCATACGTGAGTAACGCCTGCATATGAAAACGGTGTTCAAATCACACATGTGGGGTATCACCGCGATCGTTAGAGCGAGAGCAATAATTTTAGCCCTAGACCTCCTCTGAAGCTCAAAACATGCAACCTGTAGAATTTTTTAAACGTCGCCTATGGAGATTTTTAAGGGTAAAAGTTTGTTGCCATAAGCGGGCGCAATTTTGAAGCGTGACATATTGGGTATCAATTTACTCGGTGTAACATCATCTTTCACAATATAAAAAAAATTGGGCTAACTTTACTGTTTTCTTTTCTAGCAAAAAAACTGATTTTAACTTGTAAACAACAAGTTTGAAAAATAGGCTTGGTCCTTTAGTAGTTAAAATTGCGCACACTTGTGGAATGGCGCCAATCTTTAGTACTTCTAAATCTCCATAGGAGACACTTTAAATTTTTTTACAGGTTACATGTTTATAGTTACAGAGGAGGTCTAGTGCTAGAATTATTGCTCTCGCTCTAACGATCGCGGCGTATGTAACCTGTGTGTATCTGGCTCTGATACTAGCCAGTTCCTAACCAGCCTCTGACCTCACCGCACGTCCCTGCTCGGATGCCAAGTCCCGTTCCCACTGAGACACGTATGAGAGAGAAGTAGGGGACGTTCTACAATTCAGGGACGCGTAAAGGGTTGAGATGAGGTCAGGCGATCCCAGGGAGTGTTGGCATGTGTGTTTAAAGGTCTTTTTCAGAAAATGGTAAGGAGGGATGATATCCAATGTTGGAGTTGAAGGTAGTGGAAAAATTCTAATTGTGGGGCCTCATGTGTTTGTCGGAGAGAGGCCTATGTCGGAAAAGACAGAGAGAACAGGAAATGTTGAACTTGCGTGACACCATGAGATGTCCACCAGGAGAACGCCTGAGGCTGACCCATACCCGGGGGAAATAGAGGGTTGTTAAGGATAGGCAGAAAAGGCAAGAAGGTAGACATGAGGTTGCCCGAGTATCTGACAGAATCCCACATTTTCAGGCTAAATTTCATGAGAGGGTTAAGAGTGGGCGAGCAAAGTTTATGAGGAAGCCGAAGGGGTGTGCAATAAGGAAGCTCCGGAAGTGCCCACAGGGGGATGTCAGCTGAAGCATGAGGCAGAGACAGCTGAGAGATCTGGGCAGCTAAATTATATTTGGTGATATTCGGAACACTCAACCCGCCTTAAAAACTGTGCATGAAAAGAGTAGCTCTGGGAATTTTAAGTTGCTTATTAGCCTATATAAAGGATCCTGTTCTGCACTAAGCGTAGATAATGTGGGGGGACCTGTGTAGGTGGAGTGCGAAAGTAACGCAGGATCTTCATCGGCCTGCTGGTTGAAAGAGGCAAGGTTTGGTCTCCGAAACGCATTCTGATTGGTCATAGCACCCTAGTTGGTTGACAGCATCCTCACAGCTCCTTGACAGACCGAGTCTCCCGGGATGGCTCCCCGGTGGTTTGCTTGGAATCCTGCCCCTGCTTCACAGTGCTCCTGTCAGCGGCTCTGGTGTAGACTGGATTCAAAATGAATGACTTTTACATGGAGCTTGTTTCAATGCTTAACACCAGCAATGTCAGTGAGCACATAAGCTTTGTATTTTAATGTTTTCTACTACTAAAACTTGCTACACTATTGGGGGCTTGGCACCTCTCTTCCCCTCACTTTTCAAACTTTAACAGTGAGAAAAATGCTAATTGACCACTTGTTTACTGTCCTGGGTAATGAAGGTTGTAAACACTACAGCTGGCCTTAACTGGTCTCTTGATCTTGATTAACAACAAGATCAAGATTTTTTTTTGGGACAGGAGGGGGCGTTTAGTTGTTAGGAGAAGGATCATGATCTAGGAGTCATTGTTATGGAAGCACAGGTCTAGAATACACCATACATTATTGCATGCATAGAAGCTACCTAGGTGCATAAAATAGATTGGGCATAAATGCTGGATGGATGGAATGCCTTGAAATTAAGGAGTTTGCATCTTATACACTCCTGTTTCCATAGTAACACTAATATATACAATAATAATTATTAGTTATCACTCATATATTTACAACGTATTAGTGCCGGGACCCGGTATATTTACAACAGCAATCAGCACACAGATTGTTCAAGTATGTGCAGAGCTTTTATTAGAGACATGGCTATAGTTCAGGGCCCCACCCCAGTGGATAGAGGATATCTCTGTCCAAGAGCAACAAGGGCTCCATCTAGGAGACAGGTGGGAGCCAGTGCAGCAAGGAGCTGCTAGATGTGCAAAGCTTGTTTTTGAAGACTGTCAGGAGGATGCAGACAAAAGGGCCTGAAGTGAGGCCAGAGCAGCAGCACTACAAGTGTAACCCAGGAGGTGTATACCTGGGTATTTATTTGGTGGAAGTAAAATGCTGAGAAAAAACCCAGTGCGGAAAACCTGTATGATTTTCTTGAACTTTGTTTTAACAAAAGTGGGCAAGAAAAGCCCTAAAAAGAAGATTGAAGCAAGTGGCTATGTCCTTAATGTGCTACCATTTGACGCTGGTTTCCACAGTATATTTTATATAGGGTCAACTCATTATGATAGTTTTAATTTCTTGTAATCCATGGTAGTCGGTTAAAAAGACATTACTGATATATCCATGTCTAGAAATTCCTAGGAGTGATTTTCTAATAGTATATTTATATATTTAGACTTGGGTGTAGTCCTTGGCATATGTGATATATGTGTGTTTCTCAACTTTATATGATAATGTGTCCTACCCATGTTTACCAAGAACCATCTGGTATAGGTTGTCTTTTCTTCCTTTCTATACATTCTTATTCATTTTCAAGATAATTATTATGGCAATGATAAATAACTAAGAAGGCATCACACTACACACAGTTTTAGTAGAACTCACTTCTGGTATATTACAAGTATCAAGTGGTAGCATACTACAAGTAAGGAAAAGATTACAAACAGAAATGGACTGTCTTCTTACTACTTACAGTACACTGAAAAAAATATAACAAAATATTCTACTAAAGCACACAGGTTATATCTGAAATCCAAACTGAGACACCAAACATATTATCTTTTATCTTCCCTAGAACTCTTAGATCCTCCAAAGTGTAACAAGAATTGAAAGAAGGTGTCTATTCCTTGCTTTATACTCCCTAATTATGTAAAATATTTTCAAAATGATACCTCATCTTTAAATAAAAAACATAAAAGCACTTGTATTTTCATAAATATTTGTTAGCACTGATGAGAGCTGATATGCCATGAGAGATATGTGGATGGCTACTGATTGCCTCTCCTTCTAAAAATGCAGGTTTGGGTGCTCTTGTACTGATTACCATGATTTAATACTTTGAACTGACTCACCCTTAACAAACATGCATATCAGTTGTTTTTACTGACTTGTTAGATGCCTGTTCTGGCTTAGTAGATGGGAATGAGGGACACCTGTTTGTAAGAGTATGTAGGCATAGCACACCCCCTGCCACGCCCCCTTAAAGGAGGATTATAGAAAAAAAATTATTACTGGTAGTTAAACCCACAAGAGCTTTTTTTATCACTACTATTCCTTTAAACTGGCTTTTAAAATTGGATGAAAGGTTTAGCACTGGGAAAAATGAGGAGGAAAGAGGGACAGCGGGACTTTGTTTCAAATCAGGGACAGTCCCTCAAAATCAGGGATAATTGGGAGCTATGTCATAGCACCAGTTTATCTCTACTTAGTTGTGGAAACCATCAAAAATCAGCCAACCTGATCAAACAAGGGTCTAAATGTTGCTAATCTCAGTCTAACATGATCATTCTCACAAAAAGGTCACACATTTAGAACAGAATCAATCAGATTTTATCAAAGATCTTGGCAATGGTCATTATTTTAAATTCTATTTTGATAAAATATATTTTAAATAAATTGGCTGACGTCTGGTTTAAATTTGGTAATGACTGAAAATCATTAGTGGGAGGATGTTGATTTCCTATGTACATATTCTTAACAAGCAAAAACAGAATGTTAAAACAAGCCATTCTAGCTACTTTTAATATGAAGTTTTTCCTTCTCAAGAACACTTAAAGATCACAATGACTCTAGAGTTGGGTTTCAGTTGGTATCTAAGGCCTGGTTCACACTAGTGTGTGATTATAGATGCGACTTAGGTCGCATGACAATGCATCACATTGTGTTAAATTGTGCCGATTCACATCAATGCAGCACCACGCAGCACTTTTTTGGAAAAGGGTCCTGTACCACTTTGATGCAATTCCAGTGTGATTTAGGCCCCATAGAATATCTAAATCCAAAATGCAACCAAATTGCTCTACATAATCACATTGAAAATCAAATCAAATTGCAGCTGCAATAGTGTGAACCTAACCTAACAGTTTATGACCCATTCTGATTGTTTACATTAGTACTGGCAGCCTGCTAAGATTATCGTGCAATAAAAAATAATAGGAAAAGAGCTAAGATCTTAGTGCCTATGTTGTAAAATTTGTAATTTCATTTCTCCACAATGATTATAGATGCAGAGATGAACAAGGACTTGTTTAAAGTGCCTTTGTTGCTTGTTCAGAATATGTAAAAACTTTAGTGGGCATTATCTGCATACAGGTAAGTAAATATCAGAAATGTAATCAGAAGCTGAGGCGTAACTTTAGAGGTCACAGGAGTGGCAATTGTGACCTGCCCCACAATTGGAGGGGGGGGGGGCCCGTGTGGCTCCCCTGTCATATTTGGTACTACACCTGGATAGGGGGGGCAGAATATAGAGAAACTGATGCCCTCTTTTTTCTTCCTACAGCTGCTGAAAGACAAGTGCTCCTCCTTTCCCTCCCACTGGCATTCAGCGGCTGCAGGAGGAAAATAGAAGACATCGGTTCCTCTATATGCCAACTCCTATGCCCCTCCTACAGTATCTAGGTTATTTGTTTCTTGCTGCCCCCGAGCCCCTTTATGTTCCCCTGGTCCTCGCTCCCCTCACTGCACTGCCGGCTTCTGTCCTCCCCTCCCCCACTGGATACTGCGGGGATGCTTTTGGGATAGAGAGTGGGGCCTTCTCTTTTCTGAATGGGCAGAGTGAAAAATCGGTACTGATCGCTTCTATGTTCATTGATAACTGAGCATAGTAAACACAGTTTGTGAATGTCCTCAATCTACTTTCTCTGTCTCAAAGGTGAAACATCAGATTTCCATTTATACCCCTGATATTTCACCAAAGCCCCCCGATGGGGCTCCTAAACAATTGTAAGAAATAATAAATAAAATTGTAACTAAAAATAATTTAAAAATGTTAATAAATAGTAAAAAAATAAAATGACAAAAATAAAAAAACCCTACTGACCCCATCCACTGCACCACTGAACCTGTCCACTACCCCGCTGACATCGTCCACTGCCCTAACTGACCACATCCACTGCATTACTGACAAAGTCCACTGCTCTACTGACTGATGCCATTCACTGTCCTACTGAAACCAGTGCGGAACTACCAGGCTCGCCACCACAGGGGGCCCCAAGCTGGCAGGAAGGGGGTCCACTGAAGAACATGTGAAAGGGCCCCACTGCAGAACTGAAATAAAGAGCCCCAGTAAACTTACACATCTTCCTAAATAAATTCCTGATATGCAACAGTATACATGTTCAGGGCATTGTCAGGGGCAGTACTGTGATCTCTGTGAGAGATAATAAATACCTGAAATTGTTACATTTACACATTACTTAGCACGCAAGCACTAAACATAAAATAAAAAAACACATCTAATGCTGAATAGAACGCGTAAGGCTATGCCAGGAGTTTTGCTTGAGAGCTGAGTATTTGTTTGCAGCTAATGCAGGTATGTACTAATAAACACTAACATTACCAAGAGTATTTTACCCAATGCAGAGGTTATTTACAGTAATGTATTGAGAAATGACTATGTCGGTAGTCTCTGCTCCCCTATCTGAACAAAAAAGAAAACCATAATTCTATAGAAAAACAAAAATTAACAAATACAAAGAGATACATTTTGTTGATAATTAGATTGATACATGGGTTTCAAATGATATAGTATTACTGTTTGATTGATATTACTGTTTTTTTTAAACATCCTTGTATCATAATATAGTGATCTGCTTCTGATAACTACAAAAATACTGCTGATGAGAAAAGGTATTTAGCAGTTTTTATTTACTAAAATAATTTAATGTTCTGTGTACTGTGGGAGACCAGATATAGTGAATGCAGGGTCCTGGGTTTAGTAACAATTTAACCTTTTGTGGTCCAATATTGGAGAGGTAGACTTATGCAAAGTGATGCTCTACCCAATTATTGGGACTTACAGCAAGCCAAGCCAGCTACAAATGCAAGCGATGGCAGTGAAGTATCTAATGCAGCTAGATTGCACAATATACACACATCTGACTGTTTAGGATGATACATACATTCTTACCCAACTGAGAGCGGATGTTTCAAATTGTGAGAACATACTGTGAAGAGTGAAGGTACAGATGTGTTAATATATACAGGTGAAATGGCATTTTCAAAACACTGTAAAAGTAAGAAAGACCACATGGAGTTTCATTATTCTAAACAAAGTGTCAGAGGTCCCCATATATGTTTCTCACCTGCAGTTTGATCCTGTAAAGTTTGCTGGGCAGAGGCAAAAGTATCCTGCTGTTCTTGGAATGCAGGTGGCACCACTTCTACACAGATGGTTATGGCAGCTATTGATGTCACAGTTAGTTCCAGAGTAACCATCCTCACACTCACACTTATAGCCATTGTGGACAACGCTGCAGTTGCCACGCACACAGGGGTTGGACAGGCACTCAGTGATGTTTGCCTCACAGAATGCTCCGGTCTTCCATACAGGACAAGTGCATACTGGACGGGTGAAGACATCAATACAGCTGCCTCCATACATGCAGGGTTGAGAGGTACAGGGGTCAGACTGTAGGCATCCTATGACAACACTCTCAGGGGAGATTTTCACAAACTGTTCCTTTTGTGGTTTAATTACCAAGTAATCTGAATCTGCAAAGTATGGTAAATGTATTCCTTCTAATAATACTGTGCCCAGACATCCAGTAAAATTCCTGTTTGAGCCATTGTTGATGACACCCATGTAAATCTCTGTGCCCTCCTTTAGAAAGTTTAGATTTCCTGTGGCATGTGAACTGATTGTCTCTGGCTTTCCATCTATTTCCATCTGCCATATGGAGGACTGTAATCTGGGAGCAACCATTGACAAGGAAACACTGTGCCACTGGCTGTCGCTCACTGATCCCACACTCATCAAACTTACTGCACTAAGGCCATTTCCGCTTTGTAGGTAGAAATGCAGCTTCCTGTCCTGGATACTAATTGTGATTATTTCCGGCTCTCTGTTTGCATGCAGCAGCACAGAGTCAGACTTCAGAGTGCGGAAACCAATTGTCAGGTTGGTGAGGTCCCTTGTAATTTTCCCATTACTCCTAAATATGATGCCATTGCCTTCCCCACTGAGAAATGCACTGGAAATGCCTGTTATAAAACATAAAATTAAATGGACTAATCATACCACATAACAGTTTCATAAACCATAAAGATCAGCAAAGGTTGGTCTAGTCATTGACATTTTCATTTAAGAATTCCTGCACTGATTTTGAAAGTCAGGCAGGCGGGAAGCCAGATTTTTTATTTGTCCCTGAATCTCAATTTTTAGCATACAGCAGAGAAATCAACAATTTGTCTTATGCCCCATACACACGAACAGAAATTCCATCAGAAAAAACTTGGATGGTTTTTCCGACGGAATTCCGCTCAAGCTTGCCTTGCATATACACGGTCACACAAAAGTTCTTCGAACTTTCGACCGTCAAGAACGAGGTGACGTACAACACTACGAAGAGCCGAGAAAATGAAGTTCAATGCTTCTGAGCATGCGTCAAATAGTTTCCGAGCATGCGTGATTTTTTTGCGCATGCAAATTGCATACAGACGAATGCATTTTCGGATAGGAACTTTTTCCGACCGAAAAATAGAGAAACTGCTCTCAATCTTTTGCTGGCTGGAATTCTGCCAGAAAAAGTCCGATGGAGCATACACACGGTCAGAATTTCTGACCAAAAGCCCACATCTGACTTTTGCTGCCAGAATTTCTGATCGTGTGTATGGGGCATAAGTCTTTCTAACAGGCACCTTTTCCTACCCTGGGGCAGCAGCAATCTGGAAATGCATGCCATAGAGCACTCACTAGGTCCTTAAGAGAATAATCCCAGTGGATAATGTCCCTTTTGTCGACCTCTTGAAACAGTAGAAAATAAGGCAAAAAGATAATGCTAAGAAATTCATGGAGCATCTGCATCACTTTGATTATGACAGCTACTCGTGCCAAATTCAGGTAGTTCTAAAATGCACCACTTTAACATGTTGGCACAATGCCTGCACCAAATTCAAAAAAAAATACCAACAGTTCGTATCTTATGAAAGGTGAGCTAAATAAAACCAATTCTCTTTTGGAATACAAAAAGAGATCCTGGTGCAGACAGATTTTGTGAAAGTGTCTCATGTGGGTTCTAAAAGTGGTGCATCGTGTATCAAATTCATGTACATGTTCTAGACAGGTACATAAATTTGGTGCACACTACACCACTTTTAAGAATGCATTTGGGACACTTTCACAAACTCTGTCTGCACAAGTCTTTATGAATTCCTTGATATATGTTTTTAGTTTTCTTTCCTATAGTGGATTTTTTTCCCTAGATAATACTGGATTTATGTTTTGCAATATAGTTTAGCATAACTGTTATATTCCTGAAAAATATTTCCTATTATCTTGGGATGTACATCATCGTCGATCTTAACTATTTAACATCTTTTTTTTTTATATATAGCTTAAGGGGTGTTTACTAAAATCTTAAATAGTTGTTCAGTCTGGGAAAAAAAATAAAATTCAGCAGCTACAAATACTGTATCTGCTGAATTTTAATAAAAGGAACTTATCTGACCAGGGATCCAGCGCTGTCCTTACCCAGGCTAATTCTTTACTAGCTTTTAGGTTCCATACACCGGCATCCTAACTGTGGGCAGCCAGCTATGCTGCTTTAGGCTTCACAGCCAGCTGCCCACTGCACATGAGAGAGCCCCGCTGCACCTTATGAATGGTCCAACAGGACCATTCCATTCTGTCTTCTTGGACCTGTGATATGTGGGGGGTTAGGAGAACTTCCACTTGAATCACCTAGGCGAGCCAAGCAGAAGTGGGAATGAGTACCTGTCAAATCTAGGCACCCCCCATTTGGGAGAGGATTGGGGGAGAAGGACTTAAAGCAGAAGTTACCATTTTGGAAGAAAGCATTTCATTAATGCATGTGATAATTTGAAAACCTGTCTTTGCCAACTGCATTAACAGAAGCATTAATCCTTGTTTTATGAAAAAGGCAGTGTAAAAATAACAATAAAAAATAGCAAAGAAACCAAAACATGTTAAGCAGAGATACACTGCTACTAACATACTATTGACAAAGGCTGCCCGAAATGTTTGGTTTCTTTGCTACTTTTGTAAACCACGTCTCATTAAAAACATTTTTTTTTCCTTTTGAAAACACAATAAGTCCCAAATTATTTTCATGCCCTCTACAGCAAAAGGGTTCAAATTCATCTGTGCCCAGACATGATATCATTTGACTATTCTTAACAAGCAAAAAAAAAACATGCAGTTTACCAGTCCTTAAATGTAATGGCTGTATTAGTTTCTTTTTTTTTTTCCTTTTTTTTCACCCGGTGAACAAGTCAGTAACACACTTCCTGCCTTAGGGTGTCTCTACTGTATGGAGGAGTCGGACCATCACATGCTTTCGCCTTTGTGCGATCACAGTGCAACAGTGGTGCATTAAATGTATTTTATTGTTATTTATTTTATTCAAATTTTTGATTTTTACACTCTCTTTTTATTTTTTTTGTATCATTTTTATTGCTATCACAAGAAATGTAAACATCCCTTGTGATAGCAATAAAGCATGACAGGTCCTCTTTACTGAGACATCTGCATTCTATTAGACCCCAGATCTCTCATCTTCTCCTAAATGCATCTGATCAAACCAAGATCAGTTTGAACAGATGCCTTCCCAATCCAAAAATAGATTGTTTACATTCTGCCAAAAACCGCAAGTGACAAAATACTTGTCGCTTCCAGTCTCTTAGACCATAGATATGATCGGGGATGTTCCAGTCCCCGGTGAGCTCTACGAATAGCCGAGGAGCTTCCAGCTTCAGTCCTGGGCATCCCAATGAGAGGGGAGAGCCCGGAGAGGCACTGGAGGTTGCCAACCTTCTCATCGCCTGTAAAAGTGATCCAGCAGCTAATTAGCTGCTGGCATTGCTTTTACATTATAAAGCATTTCCGGCTCTAAAAAAAAAGATACCGGGGTCATGACCCCAATGTTACCACTCAAACAGCCACTAGTACGACCTTTGGCGGCAAGTGGTTGACAGAAGTTGAAAAATAACAGACTTACTGATTTCCCACAACTTTCATTGCTTCTACTCTTTCATTAATGGTCACTCTGTATACACCTTGGCAGAAATCAGAGACAAGTATCAAGCCCCACTCACTGAGCTCTTTTGGTTTCTACAAATTAAGCATTGGTTAACTACAATACTTACCAACAAAGATCTTTCAACTCCTCTTCCCTTGCTCAAATATATTAGCCACTGCATGCCTCTTCCTCCCAAACCTATTTCTACTATCTATTCACAGCTGAATTATCTTAAAACCCCTGGAGTTCATTTCTAAGTGTGACAATGACTTTAAAAGCACTAGAAACAGGGAAGTATGGATACATATCTGAGCCATGATAGCCTTTTACACTCACACTCAAATTGGGTTTTAAATCTGTCTTCAGACGGTACATGGTCCTAACTTGCATAGCACAGCTTTGTCCAAATTCCTGCAGTACTTATTTTTGGAGCTGCTCCTTCCCAGGGGATGTACTCCATATGTAGTGGTCGTTCTCCATGCTTTCCAGATTTTGGATGAAGGTTCTATTACAAATGTTGCCAACCTGCCCCTTGGCACGCTCTATTACATTTGAAGCCTCTAGGTCACATGAGATCCCAATTCATAATGGCAAAATATGTTTTATTAGTGGCTAAACAAACTATTGCAAAACTTGAAAACAACAGTTTGTTTTCTGCGCACAAGGCCATCGCCACATAGACACCTTCTTTATCATTAAAAGCTTATTAGGTTCCTTCTGGATACACATAAGAGATTCCTGAAAACCCGGGTCCCATTGATACAATACACCCACCCTTTCCATGTCCCCAGCTAGCTATACACTGCTTCAGACATCTAAGTCCTAAGCTTCTGGTCGGAGTGTCCCCGATGCTCTCCTCTTGTTCTGCTCTTCCCTTTTCTATTCTGTTCCACTTTCTTCACTTTCGTTTTTCTTTATGCCAACCCCCCCTCCCAGCAGCTTGGGAAGTCTTTGGTAATATGTTCATTGGCTTTCCTTTGTACAGTAGACCCATCCCTTGCATTCAATCCACAAGTGTCACCCAGCGTTTCGTTTAATGCATGTTTGACCTCCCGCTTTTTTTTGTTGTTGTTTTACTGTAGAGCTGGTATGCATTTTGCAGTACTCATTGACCTTTATTTTAATTATTTTAATGTCTCTTATAGATGCACTTTAGAATTCTTTCAAATGTTGGTTACTTTTATACATTTTGTACAGGTTATGCTATGTATCTTACAAAATTTCAATAACAATCTATTAAAAATGAAAGTGAAAAATAACAGACTTACTTGCAGGATCACCAGGTGAAAATAAAGGAAACAAGACTAAAAAAGGAAAACTAATACAGCTACCACATTTAAGGACTGATAAGCTGCAATATAATAAATGTTTGCTTTTTGGTTTAGATACACTTTAAAGAAAAATTTTAGACCCTGTTTAGCAGCTTAGAAACAAACGTCAGAATACACAGATCAGCACTGCAGCCATTGGCTGCAACGGCTGATCGCATGCTGGTTTTCCAGCAGGTCCGTTTGATTGAGAGGGATGCACACAGACTGAACCTCTGCTGGTTCCCTATGAACCTGCCGAATTTCGATACGTGTGTACCCACCTTTAGTCTAAACAGTGCTGTGCAAGTATATACAGGAGAATGATATTAAGGGAGATCCAGAGACTTACACTAGTTACAAAATATTTTTTGATGAATATGTACCAGCATTAATTGGTGATTTTTAAATCCACCTAGAGATCAGCAAGTGGATACCATTTTCTATCAAGTCATACAGATAACTGTGACTTCTGATTCTGAATGTCAGCAATCAATTTATTATTTTGTGCATTAGGAATATGACAGAAATTATATGCTATGGCTCAGTCTGACCTTTAAGTATACAATTGGCAGTTAATTAGGCCAATCAATTTGCTCAGAACTAGCCCTGCAAAACCCAGATGCTAACAACTGCATCCCTGGCAACCCCAATGATAACATCCCCCAACATGAATCAGCTGAGCTTACTGAAAGCAACTGCTAGCCCTGCCACTATGGTTCTGTTGCTTTAAGTTTATCTAAATCTAAAACCAAAAAAATATTATATTGCAGATTACCTTTTCTTAGAAGTAGTTACTGCATTATTTTTTTGTCTTTTAAGCGAAGAACATTTTTAGCAAGTACAAAAATTGAGAGTTGTTTTTACCACCATGCAATCCATTTATAACTTCCCATAAGTTTAGAAGAAAGCACAAAGAACCTTAATATTTACTATGTAAACATCTAGTCCCATCAATCCACTATCTAATGGAGATGAACAAAGGCAGACATATTTGAGTGTCTGTGTTACAACCTTGGCTCCATCCATAGAAAATGTGGAGATAAAAGATGAAGGGACAGGAAGTATGTTATTTACAGGATTTCTGGATATAAATTCCGAAAGAAAAGTCTAAAGAAAAAAACAATACATCCACTACATCTAAGGACTGTTAAGTTGCAATATATGGCATTTTTGTTTTTGGGTTTAGTGATGCTTTAACTGTCACCTTTTAATGTGATGTGACCACAGGGACGCTCAAGGACATCACTAAGCAAGGAAAAGGTTTTAGGAAATATCTGGTAGGTATAGAAGTTTCATGACCACATAAAAATACATGGCAGTGATACTGCTTGCTTACATTCATATCCACTTGGCACAGGCTGACACACAGATCCAAGAGGACACTGGGTGAGCTGGCAATAATCCTGCTCACATCTTTCTCTTGCTGCAGTGCAATTGTTTTTACACCCCTTTGTCACATTTTTCAGAAATGGGCCTTCATATGACTCAGAACTAGGGAAGAACTCCAGAGGTTGGTCATCAATCCTCAGATCTTGAATACAGCCTTTAAAGTATCCTCCATTTAGAACAGTTTCAAGAGGGTCCACCAGTCCTCCTACACAAAGTGTACTTATGGCCTGTTGTCTCTTAATGGTTATAGATATTTGAGCTAGTGATGTTGATGAAGTATAAACTTCAAGATTGTGTTTTGTTAGCTTCAAAGAAACCAAGTGAAAATGGAAGTCATTAATATGAATTTCTCCTTTCGAAATAATGCCATTTCCAGCTTTTGCTTTTAAATGACCATCTTCAATAAACACTGTGATGTCATAAGATGTGGAATTTCCAAAAGCAAACAACAAACCGGAATTGTGTTCTGCTCTCACAAATGCTGATAAGATGATGTCATCCATATGTGTATTCAGAGAGTGGAAAATGGCATATGAGGATACCTTTCCATGCCCAAACTCTGCAGCTTCATATTCTGAAAGCAGCAAAACAGATTTAACAAATACAAAATTCTGAAGGAGATACTAAATATTGCATTATATATATATTTATATATTCATAACCGTAAGTAGCTTGCGCCCATCACAAGGGGATTTCCAGTATTGTGATTAAAAAAAAAAAAAAAGATATGCAGCTCCTGATGCTTTGCTAAGTCTGTGCTAAGAATATTTCAAAAGAATACAAATCCCCAGTATATTGGGAGTCAATCTGATGAACACAGTGTTAGATGGTTAGGAGTGGATACATTTTTATAAAAACATTTTTGAGCAAATCAAATGTATATTTTATGTGCATACATTGATATACTGCTTAATCTGCTCAAACAGCATACGAACATCTGTTGTTTCAGGGTGGAAATCTTTAAAAAAAAGATATTCTGAAATACCATCTAATATGAAATTTGTAACAAACAGGAGGTGTTCTTCCTGGTTTTAAAACTGTTTATTTAATGAGAAACTTATTCATTGTCCACTTT
This sequence comes from Lithobates clamitans, assembly GCA_037952925.1. Taxonomy (NCBI): domain Eukaryota; kingdom Metazoa; phylum Chordata; class Amphibia; order Anura; family Ranidae; genus Lithobates; species Lithobates clamitans. The sequence continues at coordinate 4,650,293 of JBBGZY010000430.1, read as the reverse complement.
TTTGAGTTTCATGTTAATGAGTTTGTTAAACTCTTGTTGGGGCTTATTCCGTATATTCATAATACACTGGCGTATAATGATACAAAGTTACACAAAGTCACTAAAGCCCAACGTCTTAGCTTGGAATATGTTCCCTTAATTCCTTCCCTGACCATTGCAGGATAGAGGGAACAGCTTCCCTTCCAGGGCGCAAGCAGTAATATAAACTTAAATGTTCTAATTCTTTGTATTCTACTAAAAAAAGATCTTATATTATTGTCCATGTCCCCATTGGAGGGATTATGTCTAACCAGTACGTTAACAGTAATCTGGGACCCAGACGGCAATAAAAACATGACTAAGATTTACATCCTTCTACACTCTTTCCTAAAATTAAAATAAAGGTCTAGGTTGGGCTTTCACCTACGCACACAAAGAAGATTGAATTGCATTATTTGCCACTGAAAATAAAATAAATATACATCTTAAATATGTATTTGTATTTACATTTAGGGATTTGAATATGAACTTTGCTATTTGATGGGTCACAGGCTCCTAATGAAGATAAAAATGAAATAATGTCATGTTCTTTAAGAGTAAGACTGGTGTTTAAAGGTATTTGTAAATGGAATGGAAAGTTTACAGAAAATAAGGGATAAGAATGGTTATTTTTCAACCCTACCTGAGGCAGCTGTGTATTGACTTCATTAAAAAAAAAAATGGATGCTAATTAGAACATGGGGAGTAAAAGTCATGATTTTCATATTAAAGTGACTCTGCCCTTACAAGGTTATTTATAAAAAAAAAAAAAAAAAAGGTAAGCTTTGTAAAAGATATTATCTATACTTACCTATCCGGCAGCCCATGTCTTGCCACTGCTTCACTGCTCCTTGGCCACTGCAGGTCTTTTGCACTTCCAGGTGTGTGAATACTTGCTTCATCTGTATAGACAATGTGGAGATGCCGCACACCGAGTAGTCCAATTTTAGATAGGAATGAAAAGCAGCCTCAACCTAGCTCCTTCCAGGCCACGCCCTCTCATGTGTTTCACTCCACTCTTGGGGTTTAGTAATAGTGATCTCTATGGCCAAGCACAGAGGGCAGGGTAAAATGCATTGGGGGGAGCCTGGGAGGATCCTAGGCTGAGGTAGTTTTTTATTCCTATCTAAAATCAAACTACTCGGTGTGCGGCGTCTCCATATTGTCTATACACTTCGGAGTTTTCCAATGCCAGCTCCCAAATGAGTTTAGGATCACCAGAGCAGGAATCTCAGCACTTACAGCACCACTCCAAGATATTCGATAGTTGCTTCATCTACCACACACACTACTTTCCTCTCACTAACTTGAATGTCACCATAGGATACAGTATATGAGCTGGTTGGGAGGAACCACTGCATGTAGGGGGGCAGGTCTAGATGAGTAGATGGAAAGTACAGGTGATCTACAAAACGCCCTTCTTTTTATAAGTGACCATGTCGCGACAGAGTTACTTTAATGTATATAGGCAGGTTGCTCTAAATAACATCCCTTTTTCAAAAAACTCTAACTCTCAGGAATTTCAATACATTTTACTTTCCAGATGGATTTATTTAATTGTTCAGATATAGTCCTGTCCTTTTCACATACAGAATCAAATGAAAAGCTGAAAGAATCTTTCAGCATCTATATTTAAATAGTGAATTATCTTTTTTCATGCTGAAAAAAAGTGAAAAAGATCACAATTATCAGCCTCTTTTCCCATTTACTGTTCCTGTATATACCTATGTGGAATGCCTATATACTTTAAAACTCTTTCATTATTTATTTTTTTGTTTAACACTAATATTTATAGTAACAATTGTTGTAATAATTTTAAGCAATTTCTATTCTTACCTGAGGAGCAGTTAATCCCTCTATAAGGCCTATAGCAATCACAGTAGTAGTTCATCCACAGATTAATGCATTTCCCCCTGTTTTCACAAGGTTGGTTCTCGCAGTGATCTTGTCGCTTGCAGCCAACTTCAACACCAACCGATTTTCCAACTTCTTCTGTAATAACAGTGGAACCTACTTTGATGTCCCTTAAGCAGCCTACAAGCCAGGGCTTTGTTTCGACTATGTTACTAAGATGTTCCTCTTTGGTCTTCACTGGTTGTATACCTCCTATTGACATTCCCTGGAACTCAATGTTGGTTGGACCATCATAGCTGGACTGGGTTACACATGTAACATCACAAGAGGGATCAAGCAGCCTAAACTGAATATTGTCTGAGATTATAATTTCAATAGTATGCCAAAGATTATCACTGATATTGCGAGACAAATGTAGAAGTGTGCTCCATTGAGTATTATTGAGAAAATCCAAGAATAAAAAACTCTTTTCTATATACATTGACAGGGAAGCTGGCTTGGTTCCAAAGTTAAAAATAACAGCATTTGTCTGGACCGTGGAGAAGCTCAGCGATATAGTGGAAAGTGAACCCCTTTGGGGCTGAATAGTAATATTCCTAATAGGAAGAATTGTTCTACCATTAAAGGAGAAAGTTGTCTGTACCTGACATTCAGGGCCTACAAATCCTGCAGGACAAATGCAGGTGTGATAGTGTTTGCCGTTCATTATATATGGTACACATGAACCACCATTGTGGCATCTCTGTTTTTCACAACCACGGAGCATCTCTGTGCAATCTGATCCTCCATAATAATATCCTCTTGGATCCTTTATTGTAGGACAATGACAAGTGTAGGTGCCATGAAGATTTTCACATGTGCCTCCATTCTGACAAGGATTTGACTGACACTCATTAATGTCTTGATCACAACGAACACCTATATTGAATAAAAAGAAAAAAAAATGTTCTCTAAGTAACAACAACTTCAACCCTATATAATAAATTGATATACGGTATATATATACAGTGGTCCATATCAGGTTTGTATGACAACCTTGTAATGGTGGCACAGTCCTTGATAAAAAACAGACTTTATATATTTATAATGGCTTACCTAAATATATGAGAAGTGAGGAGAAATATACCCATATAGCTGGACAAAGCATTCTCAGGGCTGGCTAGTGAACAGATTAGCTGTATCTATGTGCTTCCTATTACCTGTATTCCGTCACTGGATTACTCCTCTGCACAGACTGCTTTTTAAATCTCATAAGAACAGCTTAGTCTAATTCCGTTACCAGTTTTTATTCAATGAGCAGCACAAAAGATCTGAATAGTGGGGACACATTAATCATTATGTAGACTAGAAATCAATCAGAACAGATAAAATCCTCCTATTATTTTTTTCTTCTTTTTTTTTTTTAGTTGAAATCTTATACAAAAATTCAAAGTGTTAGTATGGATAGCTGTGTATCAAAAGCAAAAAAGTGGGTAAACTTCTCAGGGGATCTCAGTGATGCTGTTGGATAAGTGTGTTAGATGCTGTCACTGGCAGGCATTCTGATGTAAAAAGGTTTTCTGAGGATTCTAAGGCTGGAGGGGATATTTCAGAATCTAGGCTACAGAGGGAAGCTGGAACATAAATGACTTTACATGTTGTCACTCAGTAACGAGTGACAATTAGATTGTATAATTCTAACACACTAGAAGTGAACATGATGGTTTAAAGCCCAACCTCAATAGAAAACTTTTTTTTTTTTTTGTTTTGATCAGAGTGGAGTTATTACCACTATTAGTTTTTTTTTTTTTTTATGACCATACCTGTTGAAGATATTTCCCATAATTTCCTTTCCTCTGTTACTGCACCAAGTTGTGAGGGGGAACACAGACAGCAACAAAAGAGTTATGGGGGTTTATGTACAAAAGGCAAATCCACTTTGCACTACAAGTGCACTACAAGTGCACTGCAAGTGCATTTGGAAGTGCAGTCGTTGTAGATCCGAGGGGTACATGCAAGGATAATAAAAAACAGCATTTTTGCTTGTACATGAATGAATGATAATATCAGCAGAGCTTCCCCTCATTTCAGATCTTCACCTCAGATCTACAGTGACTGCATTTCCAAGTGCATTTGTAGTGCAAAGTGGATTTGCCTTTAGTAAATCAACTCCATGGTGTTATAGCAAGTGAATGTGCATATTATTATATACCATGGGATCCCATTCCTCAAAGACTCCTGGGAGGAGTTCTGGATTTGTCTGTGTGACAGTCTCAGCCCTTGGATTTGCTCAAATGCTAAAAGCTGATAAGCAATGAAATCAAAGTACTAGAATGTCAGGAAAATACATAACCAGGGAACAAAAAAACCCTCCATTAAAGATTGTGAGGCACAACTGGCTTCTTGAATAAAACAGTGAATGTAAAAAACATGGACATTCTATACTTCAGTCTTTTGTTACAGAGTTGTGTGGTTCTCCTCTTAGTAGTACTACACAAGTGCCACAACTTACTTGTCCTCATATCTTACCATAACAAGGACTACTAATCTGACTGATGACAATGAACTCTATGCAGTATAGTATGATGTAAAATACCCAAAGTGCTCCGCAAATCCAAAAACCATGCAATCTATTTATGGGCTAACATTAGCCAGAGTTGCAATAAAAAAGGATATTTTGTACAAAAAAAGTGCAACTTGGTAATGTTAAAAGGGGCTTTTATCGTTTCATGTGAAGTGTCAGTTTAAATATTAGCACAAGTTATATATAGAGCTTTACAATCTGTACAGTGCTAGATCAATGCTAGTGTTGTAACCTGGAGGGTGCTTGAAGTGATTGCAATAGATAGTGCCATGCAAGACCAAGATCATGGAGCTGAACGTTACCAGCACTCCAAAGAAAATGTAGCAATTTACTGTGAACACATAAATTCACATTGGTTGATAAGCCAATGTTTCAGGGCCTTGCAGGGTCCCCATCCTCAGAGTGGTAGAACTAAATTGTGGGGACAAAGAGATGTCACCAGAAAGGTAAAAATAGGAGAATCAGCTACAGTCTATTAGCAAATGGTATAAGACTTTATTGATGAAACAAAATTAAATTAAAGGGGTTAGGTTCACCAGAGGTGGTGCAAAAGGCATCCCCTCTAGTGTACCACGCTCTCACAATGTATCAGTTTAAAAAGTACAAATTACAACTGTAACATACAAGACACGAATGTCAATAAAACCCACTAAGCTCAGATAACCCCCCGTATACCCCACATTCCAGGTACCACCCCCAAAGAAGAGGATAATCAATGGACACTAAATGTTGCAATCGGTCACACAAAAAATCCGGTTACTGTCCCATAGAGTGGTTTGGCGGTTTATAATTGGTAGCCATATCCTCCACGGCTTATTCACTCCTTACTGTTCATAAGCCTACTGCTGATGAGGGAGGCCGGGATAATCATTAGCATAATTTCACTCCCAACTCTGCTGCTAAAATGGACCAAACCTGCAGTAAAGCCTGTATATTGCAGACCGTCCCATGACTCAAACAAGAGCTGTGGAGAAATGTCATCCTGCAATATTGAATACAGTATATAGTCTCATGAAAGGCAGGTCATTTAGGGATTTAATAGTTCCAATTACTTCCTTCCTCTGAAACAAGAAGACGGGTTTGAAGTTCAAAGTGCCAATAACCAATAGATTGCAGACAATGTGGCAGAAACATAGAGATAAGTTACAAAGTCTATCAGTTAGTAAACAACATTCCTCCGCATGAATCCATTCATTAACATAACAGGCGGGGTGTAACAGCTGAGGCTTTTGTGTGAAGATAGGCAGAGCAGTATTCAGTATACTCTTTGCCGTATCGCTAATAATGTGTATAAAGTATAGAGAGTTCACCTTGAATAGGTGCTTACCCCTCCTTTGGCCATTGTATTTATGGTACCAATTTCCTAAAGGCTCTGTATATTCCTTTTGCTCGTCTTTACTTTCACACGTGTTGTTTGTTTGTCTGCTCACGAACGGGATTTGTTTCCCTCGCGTCTGCGACCCAAAGAGGCTTTCACCGTTTGCTTTCAGGGAGGTTGACCCCAGGTATTTCCAGTATATTGGCAGGCACAGTTCCCTTTTATGGCCAAGTTGTTTTAGGCAGGGTAAAGGAGTTAAGCGCTATTGTTTCCCAAAATAAAAAACACAAGGAGTCACCTCACATGTCTGGGAGGGGGACTGGAAGGGAGGACAGGGGTGAGCTAGCGTTAGCTGCGTCGACGATTGCGTTTCGTGCACCTCACGTGCACTTCATCTGGACACCATGCAATCTATTTATGGGCTAACATTAGCCAGAGTTGCAATAAAAAAGGAATTTTTGCAAAAAAAAAAAAAATATGCAACTTGGTAATGTTAACAGGGGCTTTTATCGTTTCAGTTTCAAGTGTCAGTTTAAATATTAGTACAAGTTATATATAAAGCTGTACAATCTGTACAGTGCTAGATCAATGCTAGTGTTGTAACCTAGAGGGTGCTTGAAGTGATTGCAATAGATGGTGCCATGCAAGACCAAGATCATGGAGCTGAAAGTTACCAGCACTCCAAAGAAAATGTTGTAGCAATTTACTGTGAACGCATAAATTCACATTGGTTGATAAGCCAATGTTTCAGGGCCTTGCAGGGTCCCCATCTTCAGAGTGGCACATTGTCACACTGTCACCGTCACATTTTTTCTTTTTTAATACATTTTTATTCAGCAAGTATTATATAATCTGAGTACAAAAGCACAACCGTACAGGAGCTCTCACATAAAAAATAAAAATAAAATTAATGGTTCACTACAAAAAATATTTAAGACTAAAAAAGTTTAATATGAAATGTAAAAAAAAAATGAAATTAGAATTCTGCAGAAAAATAGCCAACAGGAAATATGACAGCCAGTTCACACTGCATTCTCAGAATGACATTTGGAAGAAAACTATGGAAGAGTAGAACCAGGATGTAGCCTTTAGGTAGTATAGCCAAATGTCTAGAACTGGTTTACAAAGCCTTTATATTTTTTTCATAGCCAAACAGCACCTTTTTTATATGACAATTTTTGATTATCCTAAAGTACAAATATACCCTTGTATAAAAGAAAACTCAGCATACATTGTACCCTTTTCTCTTAGTTAGTATACCAAAAATCATATTGCAGATGCAGAACAGTCCTTCTGTACACTGTTCAGTTTTCTGCTGCTCTTGGGAGTGTTTATATTCAATTCTCCTCTGGTGCCTGTACTCCAGTGTGTAGGCATAACTAGAAGCTCCATTGAGATGAATGGGATAGCCATGCTAAGCCATACATGTGTGTATATAATCCACTGCAACTACAATTATATATCATCTTGCATTTCTCATACCAGATGCCAGCATTGTTTCTGATCCACACTAAATTCTATCAGTCAGTAACTGTTCATTGTTGAATGGTGAGAAAACAAAACTATTATATAAAAGTTTAAGAGTGCAGTTAAATAATATATAGTATAGTTTGCAAATCCTTGTTGGGCTGGTGTTCACAGACAGCTGTCTAAAAATTGTCTCGCCACAAGATGGCAGTAATCTTACACCAAGCTGTATACATTGCATTAGTCAAAGTTTAATGGTCTGCAGCATTACTTTATGATAAACAGGGTCACATAACCATACCTTTAGGTGCCTGCTTTTATTTGTTTAGTCATTTTCAGAAATTCTTTTGAAACCTATTCAGTAACTGATCCTAAGGCTACTTTAAATGTGCTCTAAAACAATTAACAACATAACCACTGACCTCAGCAGAAATAACAAAAAATAAGAATAACATTTTGTTACCCCACTACAGAAAAACATTGTGTCCACAAAAGACAGTGGGCTCCATTCACAGAACCAAATCACATGCAGTTTTTAGGCATTTTCCCAAGTACAGCATGCAATCCTGAAAATGTCAATCCACTATTGCTTTATGCGGTATTTAACAAGGTAAATCAAGAGTAAAAGTCAGTTTACAAAAAGAAAAAAAATATGCATGCGGTAAATAAGTAGTGGTCCCGGCAAGCACTATTTAAGGAAATCGGCAACCGCCAGCATCCATAACAACCAGTAAACAACCTGGTTTTTAACCAGTTCAGCCCTGGAAGATTTTACCCCCTTCCTGACCAGAGCATTTTTTGCGATAGGGCATTGTGTCGCTTTAACTGACAATTGTGCGGTCGTGCGACGTTGTACCCAAACAAAATTGACGTCCGATTTTGAAAAAAAAGCAATATTTTTAACTTTTTGCTATAATAAATATCCCCAAAAATATATATAAAAAAACAAATTTCTTTCTCAGTTTAGGCTGATATGTATTCTTCTACATATTTTTGGTAAAAAAAAAAATCATAATAAGTGTATATTGATTGGTTTGCGCAAAAGTTATAGCGTCTACAAAGTAGGGGATAGATTTATGGCATTTTTATTATTAATTTTTTTTTTTTAGTAGTAATGGCGGTGATCTGCTATTTTTATCAGAACTGTGACATTGCAGCAGACAGATCAGACACTTTTGAAACTATTTTGGGACCATTGACATTTATACAGCTAAAAATAGCCACTGATTACTGTATACCTGTCACTGGCAGGAAGGGGTTAAACTCTAGGGGGCGATCAAGGGGTTAAGTGTGTTCCCTCAGTATGTTCTAACTGTAGGGGGGATGGGCTCCCTAGGACATGACAGAGATCACTGCTCCCGATGACAGGGAGCAGTAGATCCTTGTCATGTCATTAGGCAGAACAGGGAAATGCTTTGTTTATATAGGCATTACCCCGTTCTGCCTCTCCTCGTTGCGATCGCGGGCCACCAGCGGACATCGAGTCTGTGGGACCCGTGGGCATGCTCCCGCAGCAGGCGCGTGCCTGCTAGCCCGGGGTTACGAAAGGACGTACGGGTACGCCCTTTTGCACACCTGTGCCATTCTGCAGCAGTCGGGAAGTGGTTAAAGAGTGGGCAGCCACCACATCCTTGAAAAAATGTAAATGCTGGCAAAAAAAATGGCGTGGGGTCCCCCCAAAATCCATACCAGACCCTTATCCGAGTATGTGGCCTGGCAGGTTAGAAAAGGGAGGGGACGAGCGAACTGCCCCCCCCCCAAAGCACCCTGTCCTTGTCCATGTTAATGGGGACAAGGGCCTCTTCCCCACAACCCTGGCTGGTGGGTGTGGGGAAGAGAGTGGGTGGCTTATTGGAATCTGAAAGCCCCCCAGGTTACATAGTACCCCTACTCATTTACCAAAAAAGGTGTAGTGTAAAAAAAAAAAAAACCAATAGGCAGTTTTTAAAAAGTTCTTTATTAAGAAAAAAAAAGCCCCCCCGGTGTAGATCCATCATCAATCATGCCAGCTGCCACCCGAAGAAAAAAAAAAAAGATCCTTACCTGCCGTCTAACAGTGCTTAAAAAACTAACGTTGCCCCTAATTTATTTAAGAACTGTCAGATGTCAGTGTGAGAGCAGACCTCTTTTTTTTCATTTTTGGGGTCGGCGGTGACGCTGGGCATCATGATTGACGATGGATCTACACAGGGGGACCTTTTTTTTATTTCTGTTTTTTTAAATAAAGGACTTGTCAAAAACGTCCTACTGTCTTTTTTTAAACTACACTTTTTTTTTTTTTTGCTGAATGAGGACCCCAAACTCATTCACATAGGGAGGAGGGGCTGGGATCTGGGGGCCCCCCTTGTTAAAGGAGGCTTCCAGATTCCAATAAGCCCACGCCCACAGACCCCCACAACCACTGGCCAGGGTTGTGGGGAAGAGGCCGGGCTGCATGCTCGGATAAGGGTCTGGTATGGATCTTGGGGCGGACCCCACACCGTTTTTTTTTCTTAATTTTTAATTAACGCATTTTTTTTTTTTTTACATTCATCTGTCAGCGGGTAACCCTGCTGAAAGCCGATGACTCATCTGTTATGGATGCCGGCGGCCGCCCGCTCCTTAACAACCAGCTATTGGCAGCCTGTAGTAAGGACGTCAGCTACCGCCGGCGGTAAATTACCTCAGGCTTTCACTACAAAAATACTGCATGACTTCATAAAATACCTAATGTGGTATTTTAGTAGCGTTTTTCGTGAATGCTAAAAAACTTTTTGAAAAATACTGTGCCGCATCTTACTGCATACTTGGACATGGTAAAATACCGCTTTGTGAATGGAGCCCAGAATAACACTAATAGCCATGCAGTTTCTACCAGTGAAAATTAACTACTCACTGATGTGCTAACAAGATGGTAAGTTGCAACTACTAGAAAAATGAAAGGGACATCAAAATCAAAAGGGGCTATCAAATTTGCAAAGGGGTTGAAGGATGGGCCCACTGTAATCAGTGTGGCTGTGATTATTCTGTTAAGGTAATTTTATTTCTGCTCACTGTAACCAGTGCAGCTCATTAATTAGGTCAGTTCAGTGTTCTCAGCTGCTGCCAGTCTGATAGCTTCCTCTTCTTTTCAGAAAGCTGTAAAAATTCTCTGGAACATAGGTGTGGAGCTATGCAGATAGCAGTATTAATAATTATGCAGCCTTGGCCAATCCCAGGGAGGATGGCCCTGAAGGCTGCTGGGAATCTGTATAAATTCTCTGAGACACTGAGCTTCTGAGTCTTTTCCTGCAAAGTATCAGTCCAGTCTGGAGGGCTACTGCCCTCCAGGGCAATGCTGCCATGTGCTTGCTGTTTCTGAGGCCTCAGGTGCCCGACTGAGGGGCTGTCTGCTGAAGATCTAGTTCGATATCACTGGAGAAAGGTGTAGCTTGGAAGTTGGAAGGAGGCAACCAATCCCTGGACATTTTGTCAGTATAGACTGCTGTCAGAGATCTTAGAGACTTTTGGGTTGCTGCCACCCTCATGTGCTAGAAAGTCAGCTGTTTGTTTGTCTAAAGGGGACATCCGTTGATGTCCTGAATAGCTCAGTCCATCTGATTCCTTGTGAAGGGACTCTGCTCTTGTGGCTCTAAGGAAAGGAGTTTGCGTTTAACTGTTTTGCCCCGTACACACGGTTGGATTTTCCGATGGAAAATGTCCGATCGGAGCGTGTTGTCGGAAATTCCGACCGTGTGTGGGCTCCATCGGACATTTTCCATCGGATTTTCCGACACACAAAGTTGGAGAGCAGGAGATAAAATTTTCCGACAACAAAATCCAATCACGCCAATTCCGACCGTGTGTGGCCTGTTCCGACGCACAAAGTGCCACGCATGCTCAGAAGAAATTCCAAGACGGAACAGCTCGTTCTGGTAAACTTAGCGTTCGCAATGGATACAGCACTTTCGTCACGCTGCAATGTTAAAAATGGTTTAATACAGCGCACTCTCTTCTTCTTTATAATGTGACAAGAATTACCGTATACACTCGAGTATAAGTCGAATTTTTCAGCACATTTTTTTGTGCTGAAAGTGCCCCCCTCGACTTAAACTTGAGTCAAGCACTTTTCTGCAGCAAAAAATTTCATTTTCCGAACCGACTTTGGGGCCCCGTATCTCAGGGCCACTTCGTGCTAGGAACCCCAAATTTGGAACTGGTACCACAACATATCCAAAGCTGGAGTTCCTAGCACTAAGTGGACCCGAGATACGGGGCCCCAAAATTGGTTCAGAAAATGTAATTCTCTGCTCCAGAAAAGTGCTTGACATTTTCCAAACCGAATTTGGGGCCCCCTATCTCAGGGCCACTTGGTGCTAGGAACCCCAAATTTGGTTTTCAAACCCAGTGGAACTGGTACTAAAACATATCCAAAGCTGGAGTTCCTAGCACTAAGTGGCCCCGAGATACTGGGCCCCAAAATCAGTTCAGAAAATGTCATTCTCTGCTGCAGTAAAGTGCTTGACATTTTCTGAACCGATTTTTGGGGCCCTGTATCTCAAGGCCACTTGGTGCTAGAAACTTCAGCTTTGGATTTTTTATGATGCTAGTTCCACTGGGTTTGCACACCAAATTTGGGGTTCCTAGCACTAAGTGGCCCCGAGATACAGGGCCCCAAAATCAGTCAACTGTGTCCATCTGCAGCAATGTCATTTCGGGACCCTTTGGGTTCAGAGACCCCAAATTTTGGCTGCAGCTAGGGGGCATCTAGGAACCCTTAACTACCGAGTTTGAAGTTCGGGGGACCTATGGCTGCAAATGGGCACAGTGAGGCTGCAAATGGGCATTGTTGACCCTCTTTTCCTCTTACAGTAGCTGCGCATTTCTCACCCTCGTCTTATACTCGGGTCAATAAGTTTTTCCCATTTTTTTGTGGTAAATTTGGGGCCTCGACTTATACTCGGAACGACTTATACTCGAGTATATACGGTAAGTAGTTTTGCTGCTCATATTTACACACACTTCTCACAAAGTTTTATTTTTGTTTTTTTATTGGGATTCCCTGAATATATTGTTATTAGTTGTCACATCTGACAGAATTTTTTTTTTTTATTTAATTTTTTTGGGGATTTTAAGCCTTTTTTTATTTAATGTTTGTATTTTTTCAAAGGCTGATCTTTGTTCAATGTTATTTTTATTTTTACTCCAGAATATTTTTGGTGTGTTTTGTGTGTCAAGTTACCCCAACACCATTGATATCTTTTATTATTTAATCTCAAGGAGATTGTTTGTTGTTGGTGTCCCTTGTTAATTTCACATTGTATATTTGAAATGTACCTGAATCCTCACAAACAAACTGTCATTTTTGAAGTAAAACACATAGGAGAGTATAATTCAAAACAAAAATCCTTTATTAAGGGCTCAGAACCAAACAAAGAGGAAGGCAACACTGGATCAACAAGAGAAATTAGCGAAGCCTGGGACCCCCACGGCAGACATCAATTCTTGAACATCACAATTGGTGGCCTGAGGAGTCCATATGTAAGGGAGGGCAGTCTGGTCCAGAATTCGCAGAGATCCAGATAGCAGCAGATGACATGTGTGTCCCCAGGCTGTGGTACCACAAGAGGCTGCATTTTTTGGCCGACCAGACTGAATCCAAGGTCCCCACTTTCTGGTCTTCCTTTCACGCTTCCTTCCCGGCTGTGGCTGTGCAGTTGGAGATGTGGCAGGAGGAGGAGTAGGACCTGGAGGAGGACTGGGAGGACCTGGAGGAGAGGGAGGACGAGGAGGAGGACCTGCAGGAGGAGGAGGAGGACCATCGCAAAGGTGTGTCTGAGCTGTCATTTGGCCCCTCATACCTTTGTTAAGAGCCTCCAATATGAGCACCTCACACAAGACTTGTTGGCCCTCCTCCATCCTCTGCATTTTATATGCAATGACGGCAGCAATGTCCTCCTCCACGGTCTGTCGTGCTCCCAGGACCTCTGTGGCCCTCCAAAAGAGTCCTCTGGCAGCCTCCTATGGGGCACTCCTCCTCCTGCCACTTTCTCTTTTCAGGGGGGGTGGAGGGACCTGCAGATCAGCCAGCCGGCTCGGCCCGGCCACCTCCTGGCTAAGACTTCCCTGTGTATGAAAAAGGGACATGGTTTTAGTTTTTGCATCATCAATCACAATCCTAAATTAGTACTCCCAACTAACATCTAGTTAACATCATTGATTGGACAGGCAGAAATATTTAGAGAAATGCTATACCTGGCTCAACCTGGGCTCCTCCACATGCGGCCTGGAAGGCCCAGGTTGGGCGTCAGAAGCCTCAGCCGGGGGGGAAGGAAGCGTGGAAGCAAGACTGGAGAGGGATGGCCTGGGTTCAGTCTGGCCTGCCAGAAAATGCAGCCTGATGTAGTACAACATCCTGGGGACATAGATGTCATCTGCTGCTCCGGATCTCTGTGAATCCAGGACTTTCTTGCGCTCCCTTAGATATGTACTCCTCAGGCCACCAATGAAGATCTTTAAATAAGTGATGTCTGCCGTGGGGATCACCTGCTTCACAATTTCACACAATTGCACCAGTGCTGCCTTCCTCTTTGCTTGGTTCTTGAAATGGGGGTGGTTAACCTCCCACAGACAGGGCAGCTCCCTTAACATATCTAGGAATACTGACATGAAGTGATTGTCTTTCATTAGCATATACATGTTCACTGCAAGACACAACACAAGACAAAGCCTAATGTCAGACAAAACTCTCCTAATCTTCTTACAATATAGGCCTCAATGTAGAACCAGTATAGGCACAAGTTTGTCTCTTAGATTCTGTGTAAGGAGAGGACACTGAGCAGCTGTTTTCACATCTGGACACTGGAGCACTAGTGTGGAACACAAGAACACCATTTTTATTAGGGGGCCACACAGGTGCTCCAGTGTATACTATAGGGGGGCTACATCTGTGAAGCTTGTACCAAACAGGTAAAGTATTGCAGCTTGACAAAGGGCATTAAAAAAAAGACATCTTGGAACTCGGCTAAAATAGACAATTTTACCCCACTTCCAAGCAATGTTTCCTATTTCTAGTTCTGCCATCAAATATCTGTGTGCTAATTATACCATTTTTGTTTTACATAGGGGAGAAAAGACTCGGAGGACACCCCTCATCCGAGGAGACCAGAGACCCCCCACCTATGGAAGAAGGTGAAATAACACCAACCCAAGAAGAGCAGGAGGAAGAAGAAGATGTGGTGGAGATTGGCACCACAACAGGTGAGTGTCTGCGACCACAGACTCAGGTAAAAGAGATGGATGGTGGCAGATTTTGATACCTGTTTTTGTTTTCTTTCTCTCTTTTTAGGTGATCGTGATGTGAGGGATCCAGAACGTTTCACATCAGAAAGTGCCCAGATCCTGATCGGGGAGATCATGGGGTGTAATGTAGAACTGCAAAACATACAGCAAAAAATCAATGATGTGATTAAAAAAAATAATAACATCATTGATGTTTTGGGGCGAATTTAAAACCCCACAAAATCACTTTTTGGATTATGGTCCAATCTTTTATAACTTTTTGCAATGTTTTGAAAAGCCAAATTTGGAGGATGCACACAGTGTGTCAACATGTGCTATCTGCCATCACGGGAGATCAATGGACGCGTTTTGGGGGTGCAACCCCTTCCTCAATTATAAAGTAGCGTTGAGGAAGGGCTTGCTCCCCCAAAACACGTCCCTTGATCCCCCCTGATGGCAGATAGCACATGTTGACATTCGTAAACTGGTGTGCATCTTCCAAATTTGGCTTTTCCAGGGGTGATTTCCCCCCATCTGAACGCTATATCAAACCCAGTTCCTAAATACTGATGTCTGATATAGCCTTCAGGTTTTACCTAATGTGAACTTTGTAAGTTCAAGTTTTTTGTCTTTCTTATTGGTTTTACACAGGCCTGTTTTATCTGAAATGGACATTTCGATTTTTGATAATGCTACTGGAAAAATTGTTATACAACAAACATGTTGGTTTGTTTTAAAAACCTTTGGTAAATGCACATGTGATTGTGCAGGTATAAAAAAGTTGCTTACTCAAGAATGTGTGGATTATTGTCTCAACACTACAATACAACACTTTTGGGGTGATGTAATTGCTGTTTTCAGCAAAAATGGGGGTTATTTCCTAAGGGCAAATCCTCTTTGCACTACAAGTGCAGTTTCAGGTAAGTTGCAAGTGCACTTGTAGTGAAATGTGTTTTTGCATTTAGGAAATAACAGCCAACAGTGCTTTGTATAAGGTTACACAATCACGACATTTTCTGGACTCAACACATTTCTGTCAGGGTCAGCTAAAACAAACACAAGCAGTAAATGTCCACCAAGAATTTCTTTTTTTTTTAATTATAAAAAGGCTTCACAGATTGTCTGGCATATTGATAGCCCCCCTACCCGCAAAGAACTCCAGGTAGCATAACCGGACATCACAGGCACTCAGGAAGGGCAAGCCAGGACGGCCACTTTCAATCGCCGTCAGTGTGGTTTGATGTAGGATTCCGGCCTCAGGCCCAACTGAGCCAGCATAGTTGGCCGAATGTTTCCTTAAAAAGTTATGGAGAATACAGCACGCCAGTATAATATGGTTCAGTTTATACTCCGCCATATGGATGGGTGTCAGAAATAGTCAGAACCTGCTGGCCAGGATTCCAAATGTGTTCTCCACCACTCTTCGGGCTCTGGCCAGCCGGTAATTAAAAACCCTCTGTTCCGAGGTGAGGGTCCTCATTGGGAATGGCCGCATCAGGTGGTCCCCCAGCGCAAACGCTTTATCAGCAACGAACACAAATGGGAGTTCTTCCACATTGTCCTCTGGAGCTGGCCAGTCCAAGCTGCCATTCTGGAGACGCCTGTAGAACTCCGTCTGGGTGATGACTCCACCATCGGACATCCGGCCATTCTTCCCCACGTCCACATACAAGAAGTCGTAATTAGCCAACACCACCGCCAACATCACTATACTATTAAACCCCTTGTAATTATAATAGTACGACCCCGAGTTGGGTGGTGGGACGATGTGGACGTGTTTCCCATCAATTGCCCCTCCGCAGTTAGGAAAGTCCCACCGCTCGGCAAAGTGGGAGGCCACAGTCTGCCATTCCTGTGGCGTGGAAGGAAACTGTTGAGGAAAAAACAATAAACATTACTATTTTTACTCTGAAACATGGCAAACAGATTATACACAAACATTATGGGGCAACCTCCAGATAGCATTTACTAAGGGGAATTTAACAAGGCCAAAGTATAAGGTACACCTATCATATTCCCCCTCCCCCCCTCTCATGGGCCATTTCTAACATTATAGGGGGTGTGTGGAAATCTTGGACAGGTAACCCTCTTCACTTCATTGAGAGATGAATGCCTAAATAATGGGTATTAATTTGAACAGACCCTCCTTAGTTACACTATTGGCAGACCACTGGACAGGTAAGAAGTGTCATAATACAAAGATATAAATACACACTGTACACATTTGAGGACATTTGGGCATTCTGCTATTACCTATCAAGATAATAATAGGATACAAAAACTTTAAACAGTACCATTGGAAAGTGTACAGGCAGGCCCTTGCACTACATGCTTTGGGGAATTCATCCATACATCTGAGCACTAAAGAGATGGGTATAGTGTGTATGGGTTTGGCAAAGTCAGCAGATAGATGATTGAGGATAGATAGAGAATTGGGATCAGCTGACTTAGCAGTTGGGGGAGGGAGGGTTACTAAAAATTATTTGGGGACACCACAAAAAAAAACCTCTGGCACTCTGCCTGAATTTAAATCAAAAATAACATTTCCAAACATTTTAGGGGGTGTTTGGGGTAAAGCATTACTATGGAGCTGATAAAATACATTGTTAAGTGACTACATGAGGTGAATATAGGGCCAGGAGACACCATGCTGGGGAGGTTAGTGAAGGCAAATATATACTCGAGTATAAGTCGTTCCGAGTATAAGTCGAGGCCCTAATTTACCACAAAAAAAATGGGAAAAACTTATTGACTCGAGTATAAGACGAGGGTGAGAAATGCACAGCTACTGTAAGTGGAAAAGAGGGTCAACAATGCCCATTTGCAGCCTCACTGTGCCCATTTGCAGCCTCACTGTGCCCATTTGCAGCCATAGGTCCCCCGAACTTCAAACTCGGTAGTTAAGGGTTCCTAGATGCCCCCTAGCTGCAGCCAAAATTTGGGGTCTCTGAACCCAAAGGGTCCCGAAATGACATTGCTGCAGATAGACACAGTTGACTAAATTTGTGGCCCCGTATCTCGGGGCCACTTAGTGCGAAGAACCCCAAATTCGGTGTGCAAACCCGGTGGAACTAGCACCATAAAATTTCCAAAGTTGGGGTTTCTAGCACCAAGTGGCCCCGAGATACAGGGCCCCAAAAATCAGTTCAGAAAATGTCAAGCACTTTTCTGCAGCAGAGAATGACATTTTCTGAACCAGTTTTGGGGCCCCGTATCTCAGGGCCACTTGGTGCTAGGAACTCCAGCTTTGGATATGTTATGGTACCTATTCCACTGGGTTTGCACACCAAATTTGGGGTTCCTAGCACCAAGTGGCCCTGAGATATGGGGCCCCAAAATCGGTTCAGAAAATATCAAGCACTTTTCAGCAGCAGTGAATGACATTTTCCGAACCGATTTTGGGGCCCCGTATCTCGGGGACACTTAGTGCTAGGAACTTCATCTTTGGATATGTTGTGGTACCAGGTCCACTGGGTTCGCATACCAAATTTGGGGTTTCTAGCACTAAGTGGCCCTGAGATACGTGGCCACAAAGTTGGTTCGGGAAATGAAATTTTTTGCTGCAGAAAAGTGCTTGACTCGAGTATAAGTCGAGGGGGGTACTTTCAGCACAAAAAAAGTGCTGAAAAATTCGACTTATACTCGAGTATATACGGTATGTATGAAGGACCTAAAATAATAATTACATAAAAATCCAGCATGCATGAGGACAAAGGGGACATTCACAGCATATTACAATCATGGTAATTAAGGAATGAGGAAAGAAATACAATATATTAGCAAACATTCAATACAATAAAATGTGATATTAAAGGATAAAAATCTTACCTTCATATACTCCTTCTGCAGGACCTGTATGATGGCAGAACAGGTCTCTGGGATAATGATCCCCAGAGCCTGGGGGGAGATGCCTGTCGAGAACTTCAAGTCCTGCAGACTTCTCCCTGTGGCCAAATACCGCAGGGTAGCGACCAACCTCTGCTCCGGAGTGATGGCTTGCCTCATGCAGGTATCCTTCCTGCTGATATAGGGGGTCAGCGAAGCCAACAAACGGTGAAACACGGGGTCCGTCATCCGGAGAAAGTTCCTGAAATCATCAGGATTATTCTCACGGATCTCACGGAGCAAAGGCATATGAGAGAACTGGTCACGCTGAAGCAACCAATTCTTGGTCCATGAATTCCTCCCCACCCTGTTCATGGACTGGACTTGTGTCAAGGTCAGGACCCCAACACCAAGCCCCCGCACAGCACGAACTCTACGAGGAGTACGCATACGAAACATGTCTAGAAAATGGTCGGCTGCTCAGAACGAAGTAACAGAACGCACTGAAGAACAGCAAGGCCTGTGAAGAGCGACCTGAAAAACAGTAACGAACGAACAAGAATACAATGACTAAGTCACGCGGAACTTGCTTGCACGCACTGAAGAGCATATACAAACCCACAAGCACAAACTGAACGGCAGAAAACGATCTGAAAGCCACGAGTCTGAAAAAGCGTGAATCGTCTCTCACCAAACTTTTACTAACACGAGATTAGCAAAAGGAGCCCAAAGGGTGCCGCGCTTGGTTCTGAACCGGCCTTTTCTAGTCTCGTCGTATGTGGTGTACGTGACCGCGTGGTTGGCGATCGGAAATTCCGACAACTTTGTGCGACCGTGTGTAGACAAAATAAGTTTGAGCCAACATCCGTCTGAAAAAATCCTAGGATTTTGTTTTCGGAATGTCCGAACAAAGTCCGACCGTGTGTACGCCCTATCTAACTGTTTTAACTGTTTTCACTACAAAGCCAAGTCCACAGTTTGCTATTATCAAGGACTTCTACTTCAGCTTTTTTAGAAAGGAGTTAATTGTCCTCAAGTTGTACATTATTCTGTTTTTTTTTTGGAGTATCCCACTCAATTTCCTCAACCTTATCCAAGTTCTCCAAAAATAAAAACACCCCTAGACTGGTTATTGAGTAAACAGATGGCTGTGCTGGTGTGCTTGGCTGTGAGGCAATCCGATGGGGAAGAACATGGGCAAATTTCCAGTGGCTCCTACAGGAGTAAGCGCTACAGTATACATAAGGCTTTTTACAGCAAAGCAGAAAATGATGCCCTAGAACACTGAGTGGCTGGATATTCCAGTGAGTAGTGTTAGATAAATTGTTAGCAAGATAAAGCTACATTTAACTATCCATGTATCTTAACAATATAAACCATGGGACTTTATAAACCCCTCCAGTGGACACAAATACATTCAAAAATATTATAAAAGTACACATTTTATTTTTAACAATAATACATATATAAAATCACAAATACCATGTGACTGTTTGCATATTAAGACCAGCAAACAACATCTACTGCCACCCAGATGCTTCCTAGAAAAGGTCAGCTTTTCATAACTCTTTACCCCCAAGGAGTTTTCAGTGTTAAGTCACTATCAGTGACATGCACACATTATGACCAACATGGGTGAAAGCCAATTAACTTTACAACATTTTAAGATTACGGGTGGAAACTGGAGCACCAGTAGGAAACTGAAAAAACATACACATTATACATTACTCTGTTTTTCTGTAATAATACATACCAGATAATCCCCTTCCACACTTGCACATATAACCAGAAAACTGTTCTTCCTCTGTGGTAACAGATCCATTGAACTCTGGCAACTCCACACACTCCATTCCAAATTTGCAAGGCTGGCTTTTGCACATGTGAATATTTGTCTCACACAGAGAACCTGTGTATCCTGTAACAACATTAGTTTTACTTTAGGATTAGATGTTTATAGGCACATTTCCCACTGATATGTACTAAAAATATAATATCTTTTCTAGTTCAGTTTCTGAGAATTGCTGAAATAACTATAAAATTCACACACGGGTAAAGACTCAGTCTTGAGCACCTCTAGATCTAGAGTCACTGTGGCACCAGGTGCCTGGGAGAAAAGGAGACTGAGGACACAGTTTTTTCTGACCATCTGCAGCGTACAGTAAAGAGACACAATGAGTGAGTTTATAAAGAAGACCTAGAAAAAAATGTGGAACACCAGCACATATTGCATTCATTCAAGCTTATGTATTAGTCACAATGCTCTTAATGGTGCCCCTTTTTTGGGCTACAGTGACTAATTAAAAGGATGTACTGGTGATCCGTACTCTTTTGACTTGCAACTGCGCCTGTTTCTTTTGTGCTTCTTCAAAAGAGCTTTAACAGCACATTTTTAAGCTCCAGTCTGCTTTGAAATCTTTGCCCGGGAGAGAACTTCCCGATGCAGTATAACTACCTTGTGTCTTATTGCTGTGCTCTGTCTTGCCATGGTGTATGACCTGTGACATGAACCCTCTTCCACAACCTCACCTTTGCAGAGTTTGACTGTTCCTCACCCAGTTTTAAGCCTCTAACACAGCTGTTTCTGTTTTAGTTAATTGGTTCCCGACTGGCTCACGTCTATATATGGGGGCAGAATGGCTCCCCTGTGCGAAACCCCGTACAAGTACGGGGTTACTTTAAGGGCCTCCAGAGGGCGCACACACAAATCCCTGTGCTGTCAGAGGAGAGGAGACATGTCATTTGTTCCTACTATGTAGGAACAGCGATATGTCTCCTCTCCTACTCAGTCCTAGCCCCATACAGTTAGAACACACTGAGGGAACACACATTTAACCCCTTGATCATCCCCTAGTGTTAACCCCTTCCCTACCAGTGTCATTTACACAGTAATCCGTGCATTTTTATAGCACTCATCGCTGTATAAATGTCAATGCTCCCAAAAATGTGTCAAAAGTGTCCAATCTGTCTGTCGCAATACCACTAAAAATCGCAGATCACCGCCATTACTAGTAAAAAAAAAACAAATACCGTAATAAAAATGCCATAAAAATGCCATAAATCTTTCCCATAGGTTGTAGACGCTATAACTTTTGTGCAAACCAATCAATATATGCTTATTGCAAATTCTTTTTGCCAAAAATATGTAAAAGAATATATATTGGCCTAAACTGATGAAGAAATTGTTTTTTAAAAAACAAATTTGGATATTTATTGCAGCAAAAAGTAAAAAATATTGTTTTTTTTTTTCAATACTGTCTTTTTTTGTGTATAGCGCAAAAAATAAAAACAACAGAGGTGATCAAATAGCACCAAAAGAAACCTCTATTTGTGGGAAAAAAAGGACGCAAATTTAGTTTGGGTACAGCATTGTATGACCGCGCAATTACCAGATAAAACATACATATGAAATTGAGGATCATTAGCACCCACTTGGTATAATTGATTAATTATACACCTGACTCTAACCCTACAAAATCCTTGACTTTGTGCAAGTGTACAAATTGTGAAAGTGTAAGAATTGATGCTGGTTAGTGACACTAAATATTGATTTGATTTAGATTTTTTCTTCTGTTCACCCATTTTGCATTTTGTAAATTGAAGAAAAAGACAAAAAAACTATTAAAATATATATTTTTGAAAGCATTCTTACTTCACAGCATTTCCTCACACCTGCCTAAAACTTTTGCACAGTACTGTACTGCCCTGTTGCCTCACCTCCTAATAGGCATCCCTGTCTGATTTTTCAATCCACCCCTCTCTCCCAATGATAGATTCATGTACAGTGTACCACATATCACTGCCTTTAGCCTGCACCATACACTGCACGGTGCCTTCTGTACAAATTTTAACATTTTCCCTAGGGATGCGTGGCAAATTTTCTCAAACTTGACCATCATATACTAGTTCTCTCCTGCTGCACATACTACTCCTCTCATACCCTCTGCATTCCTTTTCTGCATGTATGGTCCCCTACCATACCCTTTGAACTCCCCCACTACACATACTGCCCACTGTTATAGCCTCTGAACTCCTCCATTGTACATGCTTCCCACCGTCATACCCTGAACTCATCTTTTGACACATATTTCCCACTGTCATACCCTTTGAACTCCTTAATTGTACATATTGCCCGTTCTCATTCCCTCTGCACTTTCTCAATGCTAATGGCTCTTTTTTGACAAAAGTTTGCTTTTTAGCTCTACAAATGGGCAGAATTGGCAAGAAATAGGCTTCAATGAAGTTTGCCACACAGTTTGCAAACTTCAAATTCTAAGCAAGATTTGTGAAAATGTTTGCAAACTTTACTTGGGCAAATTCACTTATTCCTAGTTATAGATAGACAGACCCTTTCTGATAAGCAACAAAGACATCTAAGTAAAACATTTTTTTTTAAGATAACATTTCAGAGATATTAGAATTTTTATATTCTACATTCCTTTTGCATGCAAATGTATTATTCAAATGTATTATACTGGACCCCCAGGCACAGTATTCTATTCAATACATCATACTTAAAGCTAAGGCTAAGAAAAGACTGAAAAAAGTAAGGGTCACCAAATGTTACCTGGCCAGCAGAGACATTTGAAGCTCACAGAATCCTCTATACATGTGGCATTATTTTGACAGGGCAGTGATGAGCACAGGGATGCAGAGACTTCACATTTCGTACCAGTGTATCCTACCGTGCAGTTACATTGATACCTATAAAATGCCATACAATAATAAACTGGACACATGCTGGCAATTCTTCAGGGCTAAGATGTTTTGTACATTGAATATGTAATAAAAGACATTACTCACCCGTTATCCTTATCAACACACAGTCCACTATTAGGGCAAGGAGAACTCTCACACTCATTTATGCTAATGTCACAGAGATCTCCAGAGAAACCAGGAGGGCATGTACATGAAAAAGATCCCAGCAGATCATGGCAGGTAGCTCCATTCAGACAGGGGCCCGATGAACACTCGTCAAACTCCACCTCACAATTTCTGCCTTAAAAAAACAAGATACTTTTAGTGTATGAGGGTAAAATTTACATTTTTCTTTCTATTAAAGCACTTACAAACCAACCAAAACAATTTTTCATTTGAGACAGGGCAGGGTCAGAACCCTGGTCAGCATTTACTCGTTGTCTGTGTCCTCAATAAAGTGTAACCAAAAAGGCAAAACTTTTTTTTCATTTTGGAGTAAGGGAGGGTATAACCCCTGTCAGTTTTTTTTTTTCACTACCTGTGTCCAATAAGGGAGATTTCCCTTCACTTCCTTTCCCACACCCAAAACAGGAAGTGAAAGGAAATCCCTACAAAGTGAGGGAATCACTGAGTGACACCAGGGTCACCAGAACAAGTGTTTCCATTGGAAGATTTCCCCTCTATTACTGTCCCGATGTCAACCCAATTTGGGATTTTATTTTACTTTCACTTTCAATAATAATGTTAAATGGGACAAGTAATATGGGGGAATCTCCATAACAGGGGTACAGACAGCAATAAAATCTGACAGGTGTTCTAATCCCTCTCCACTGTATTTATAACTTAGAAAAAAAAGTTTTGCCTTTAGTTACGCTTTAAGGAGATTTTTGAATCACATCTTGTCTGATTGTTGGGTGTTGGACAGACCAGAAAATCAAGAGAAATCTCCACACTATTCACACAAACAATATATACAATTTTAAATAGGTTGTAACACTTCCTCGCTATTTCCAACCAAAAAAATGTTGGGTGAAGTTGGTTTTTAAATAATCAAAATCACTTCTGGTGTAGCCCCATATAGTAGAGTTTCTAGATGCTCTCTTTTATAACAGGGTGACCAGACATCTCCCCTTTCTGATGAAAGTTCCCACTTTCAACAAGCGGTTTCCAGATAAAAAATTGTCCTTAATTGTGTCCCTGGTTAAAAAGTAGAGTCCCTACTAAGTTACTAAGTGGCCAACTGCCCAATAAATTACAAACAGTTTGTAAAAAATGTACACTTTTCCTTGTTACTGTCTATGGG
The DNA here is from genome assembly GCA_037952925.1 of Lithobates clamitans. NCBI lineage: Eukaryota > Metazoa > Chordata > Amphibia > Anura > Ranidae > Lithobates > Lithobates clamitans. The sequence continues at coordinate 4,626,011 of JBBGZY010000430.1, read as the reverse complement.
ATGGGAGCAAGTGACCATTAAAATCTTCCCTGACACCTTGTTGACTCATGGCCTCAGTCAAGGTCACTCTCTAGCATCCCAGCTATTGTGAGGAGGTAGGAAATGCTTTGTGAAGCACCTGCTCCACCCTCCACTGCCTCTGCTGCCAATGCCACATGCACAGCCACCCTGTAACCCTAACCTCCTTCCTTCACCCCCATAAGAATGTAAACAATGGCTGTCAGCGATATCAGAGCTTTGCAGGTCTATGAAACAGCCATCATTTGTAAATAAGGTAATTTAGAGGAGGCCAGAGCTGGATTAAGAAGACATAAGAGTGACATTCAGTGTCGGGACAGGCTAACTACAATTAAAATGTAAAAGGCTGCCAAGCAATAAAGAGGTGTTCCAGAGTCCCAGGCATCTTCTGTTCAGAATTTCTGCCTGTGGGTGACAATTATTACTCTTACCGACCACCTAAGCTGGGAATTTCTCCCTCCCCTTGACCCCCCGGCGCTTTTTACCTTACTAACCACCGATGTCAGGCATTCATTTCCCTTACTCATGCTGGACATTTCTTTCTTCCACTTATCATAGCAGTTTGGCATTTTTCCTTCCAACTGACAAGCAATAAATGGGGCACCATGATACTGCTGACAGTTGAACATTATACTTTATACTGTACATTACATACTTCCGACCAGAGTGATTATTGTCCCAACAGTTGCTGATTGCTATATCTATTTGCGGACCACGCGCCCGCCCGCAACGTACTGTGAACGAGCAGCCCGTACAGGCAAAATGATGTACGTCACTGCATGTTGCCGGGCTTGTGACGCGCATATGCGTGCACCTTCCCTCTCTGCCGACACCCACTGTAATTGTACATAGCTGAAGTCTGTCAACAGGTCCCGCACTATGATTCATGGTCAGAACCTGCTGATCGGCTGTATCCAATCACAGCTCAGAGCCCTGTGCTGACAATCAACACAGGACTCTGTGCAGAGGGAATAATCTCTCTGTTCCTTGCAAAGCAAGATAAGAATATAAACAAGCTATAAAGATCTTTAGTAAGAATCAGCACACATTACACATTGTTAGGCACAAATTGATTACCTGAGATGTTAACCCCTTCCCAGCTAGTGTCATTAGTACAGCGACACTCAGTTCCCATGCAGTATAAGTTAGTGTCAGATTGGCTCCTGCACTATCACAGTACCATTTCAAAGCATTACCGTAATAAAAAATAAAAATAAAAAAATCCAGTATATACTGTATACCATAGTTTGTAGATGCTATAACTTTCACACAAACCAATCAATATACACTTATTGGGATTTTGTTTTGCTAAAGACATGTGGCAGAATACATTTTGCTGTAAATTTATGAAGAAATTGGATTTTTTTATTGGATATGTTTTATAGCAGAAAGTAAAAAATATTTTCGACATTTCCGGTCTTTTTTCATTTGTATAATTAAAAAAAAAAAAAAAAAAACAGCGGTGATCAAATACCACCAAAGAGAAAGCTCTATTCGTGTGAAAAAAAAGGGGTTTCGCACTGTGCGCTGGCAGGACGCTTAAAAAAGTCCTGCTAGAAGCATCTTTGGAGCGGTAAAGGAGCAGTGTATACACAGCTCCTAAACCGCTCCTGCCAATTGAAATCAATGGGGCAGCGAGGCTATACCGCCGGCATAGCGCTGCTGCAGCAGCGCTTTGCGGTGGTTTTAACCCTTTCTCGGCCGCTAGCGGGAAAGGTAAAAGTGCCCCGCTAGCGGCCGAATAGCTCTGCGAAATTGACGTTAAAGCACCGCTAAAAATAGTGTCGCTTTACCGCCGACGCCCGCATCGCCCCAGTGTGAAAGGGGCCTTAAGGTAGCGCATTTCAAAATAGCAAAAAATGACTTGGTCATGAAGGGGGTAAAACCTCTAGGAGCTGAGCTGGATATAGTTTCTAACTGTTTTGATAAAGTTATTTAGGATAGGCTCAGACAAAGTCATAGTTTTTTTTTCTTCTGTGCACTTAAAAGCAAATGGAAGTTTTTTCTTTTTTTAATGATTCTCTGTTTTGAGGATTATGTGCATCTTTGAGACTGTCACTTGTGTCACAGTAATCAGCAAAATATTGTGGATGCAAGAGAACTTTGGCATATGTATGAATTGCAATGCATGGTGATGATATTTAAAAATGTATGTTAGGCCTTTAAAAAAAAATAAACAGTATCTTTTAATTCAGTGCTACAAAATTGAACAAAATGTACAAACAACATATGAATGCAATGATCACAAAAGATTAACGGGTTAAAGTTAAAAAAAAATAAAAAATCAACGAACTTGTTTTATCAATTGCAAGTTTCCTATTATTTAGGAGCCACTGACCTGATACAGGAGAGTGGGACCAGTTTGCCAAAATGATAGCTGAGCCCCACAGATTATGCCAGAAAAGCTTCTTTCACTGTGTAATCTGTGAGGCACCACTGTAAGTTTCTATAGGCTTTTTAATATTTCTTAGATAGGGTTAAGTTTAATAGATTATTTTTCAATGTGCATGAATATTGTCTAAACCTTGTTTCTATGTGTGGTCTGTAAATACATATGTACAGAGGGTCAGCTGTATTAGCTCATGATACATGCAAGCTCTGCTTTAGAGCTCAAGATATTCAATGCTGCCAGATGCAGGCCACTGACGAAAGGTGTGTCATATATGTATATTGCAAAAACTGTGGGGGTGAGCAAAATAAGCATCATGATATGAAGCTATACTGCAGAATGCTGAGCTGTTGCATGTATAATATGAAATGCAGATGTAGCAAGACACACTGCTTTAGACCGCCCAGGCTTCATGTCACATGTGGGAGTTATGGAGCAGAGATTTTATATAACTGAGGCAAGAGCACATTGTTCTTTTCTCAAAACAGTGCATTTAATGCCAAGTCCATTTTAAGTGATCCTTTAAGAGACAGATTTATTAGGAAGTACAGTATAATGTATACACTATGTTTTTCTTCTTTTTAGGGCGATGGCAGGTAGCTAACTAAAGCGTCAAAACTGCAATGTTGTTTCTCCCACTAAGCTGATGGTTTCTGTAGCATAGAGCAGAGAAGGGCACAAGTAGATTGCAGCAATTTATTATGCACAGCAGTCCTGTGTTGATTGTCAGCACAGGGCTCTGAGCTGTGATTGGATACAGCTGATCAGCAGGTCCCAACCATGAATCATTGTCCGGGACCTGTTGACAGACTTCAGCTATGTACAATCACAGTGTGTGTCGGCAGAGGGGGTAAGGTGCACGCATATGAGCGTTGCAAGCCCGAAAACACGCAGTAACGTACATCACTTTACCTGTATGGGCTGCCCGTTCACAGTACGTTGCGGGCGGGTGGTCCGCAAATGGATAATAATCGAATAATGCAAGAGCAGCTTCATGAGGGATGAAAGTATAAAGTGAACTAACAACAAGAGATAGCCAGTATCCAGCAGCCCAACTGTAAGGTTGTAAAATGTCTAGTAAATGGGAGGAATCCTTAAAGCGTAACTCCACTTTTGTTGAGAAAAAAAAAAAAAAAAATCCCCTCTGGGGGATCTATGTACATTGCAAGGATTATAACAAACTTTGTTGCAGATTCCTACCTTTTGTTATTCTGAAGAAATCCCTGTATGTTCCTCTGTGCCTCTGTTCTGAGTGGGTCTAATGGGAGTGGTTTCATAATTATCAGTCAGGTGTGGAGCTGTACAACACTAATGAGGAATCTGCTGGGCCTGCATCCCTTTAGACGGGTTCCTGTTGAAAGTATTTCTCCAAAAATGAAATTTTTGTTGCGGGGATGCCTGAAATCTGTATCTTAGGCAGACTTCTGAGAAAATTGGTGAGCCAATCACACAAGCAGGAAATTATGTTTCTGGGGAGTTGTCAGTACACACTCGGTACAGAACAACTCTAGGTTGCCATATTGCAATGCATTCTCGAAAATTACAATGGCTGCAGATTGAAAAGGAAAGGTAACTTTTAATAACATTCAATTACAATATGATTAGTGTTGCAATTATATGCGCAATATTATTTTTTCTTTATTTGCTATTTTTTTTCCCCCATGAAAGTGGAGTTACCCTTTAAAGGAGAAGTATAACCAAAGCTATTTTGGCTTTACTTCTCCTATGGATCACAGGAGTGTTCTGCACTTCTGAGATCGGTTTTCAACTGACGCCCAAAAAAGCTCTGAAAAGATCTGGACCATATGGCGATCCGCTGAAAGGCTGAGCCTGCCCCTTACACAGCGCAGCACTCCAGTTTGTTGGGGTGGGGGTGGCAGAGCAGAAAGCCAGAGACAGATAGCCCCCAACTCTCTGGTAACAGAATGCGGAGAACTGAATGATCAGCTGTCTTTGATCGCTCAGTTCTCAGCGCAGACCAAGAGGGGACAGATTCAGCTATTTTTTTTCCTAAATCCTATACTTCTCTTTAATATAAGCAGGTATTGAAGTCACTAGTGGCTGCAAAAAAGAAATCCATGCACTGTGAAAATATATTAATTAATCTATGTTTTCAATAACGGGTTGTTCCCATGAGCATTCTGGAATTTTATGAAATTTTGTAATATGATAAAAATAAGGTGTATTGTAATAGTCCTTCATAACAGTGGCTCACTCTGCCTTGTTTATAAAACTCAATTTATATGCATTTTCAATCAAAGTATGTAATTCAGGTTTGTATAGTGGTAGGGGTTTCCTTTCTTTATTTCCATATATATTGGTATCTGATAATACCCTTAGCACTTCTGCAACATAGTCCTTACTGTCTTGAACGACCATGCCCCTGCCCTTGTCAGTTGAAAACTGCCTTTTATGCTTTAAGTGCTTTGTACTCCTTCTTGGTAGTATTCTTGTCATGAGTGTTTTTATTGCTGTTATTTTTTTGTTTGAAACCTGCATAACCCAAACTTTAACACATTTTATAATCTCACTTTTAACACGTAATGAGTAAAAAACTGATTGTGGACAAAAGGGTGTGCAGTATGCGTGCATGAAATATTCATGTGCATTACCAATAAATCAAATTCTTTTTCCAGAAGTGCAATAAGAGCTTCTAATGCTATCTGGTCATTGGTGCCCTCAAATGATATCTCAACATCCCTATTAGACATGTGCGATTAGTTTCATACAAATCGAAAATTCGTACGAATTTCCGTAAATTCGTACGTTTGGGAGGATCCGAAATACGAATTGCTATGCTTCCGAATTTTGTACGAAAATACGAAATTTTGTTTACGAATTTCGGATCCAAATTCCTAACGAACATTCGTAATTGTTACGAAAAGTTAAAAACCCAGGAAGTCAGCACAGCACAGGGATGGTGGGAGCCCCTCATAATGATAAATTCATCATAACGAACATTCGTAATTGTTACGAAAGTTAACAAATCTAAAAGTTAAAAACCCAGGAAGTTAGCACAGCACAGGGATGGTGGGAGCCCCTCATAATGATAAATTCATCATAATGAACATTCGTAATTGTTACGAAAAGTTAACGAACCTAACAGACAAAATTTCAGACACGAATTACGAAATACAAATTAATTCCAATACGAAACGGAACAAAATTAAACAAATTTACTGACTGCGCATATGTCTAATCCCTATTAACTCTTTCTTACAATCAACATTTCTTCTTTATTCTTCAGTGCAAAATAATCTTTTGATTGCCAGGATTCTAAAGAATTTCTGCAGATCCTAAAAAAATTCAAAGAAGTTGGGCTCCGTACTAGGGGCAAATTTAAAACCTTTCTGATGAAGGGATATTACATTGTATTTTAGTCGTTGTGAAGCCAAACTTATGGTAGATTTTTGAAATCCTGTTTTTTCCTCTTTTTTTAGATTTTCCTTTTCCTTCTCTTGTTCCTCTAATGCCGTGTACACATGAGCGGAATGTCCGTCAGAAAAAGTCCAATGGGAGCTTTTCATCATATATTCTGACCGTGTGTTTGTCCCATCTGACTTTCTCCTTCGAAAATTCAGATGGACTTAGACATGTTCTATATGTTTCCGACGGAACTAATTACTATTGGAAAAAACGCTTGTCTGCATGCTGTTCCGACGCACCAAAAATGACGCATGCTCTGAAGCAAGTACGAGACGTCATACGTGTTGTCCCGTCGTATGTGTTGTACATCACCGCGTTCTTGACGGTCGGACTTTGGTGTTACCGTGTGTATGCAAGACAGCTTGAGTGGAATTCCGTCGGAATTCCGTCAGAGAAAACTTCAGAGTTTTTTTCCCTTGGAGGAAGATCAACCTTTAAAAATGCTTTTTGAGGGATTGAACTACAAATGCTGCTTCAACATATATGGAAGATGGTAGAACAGCTGTTTTCTCCAATTGATCTGCTCCCAATTAGGCATGTGCAATTCTTTTCATTCCAAATTAGTTTTTTAATGAATTTTCAACAAATTGTTAGATCGAAAATATCAGAATGAATGAAAACCCGTTTAACAAATTTTTCCAAATATTTGTAAATTCGAATATTCGAAAATTCGTAAAATTGTAAATTTTGTTAGTTCGTAAACTTTTTATTATTATTATTTATTATTAATTTGTTTCAGTCCATTCGTTTAGATGCGGCATTCGTTGTTTTGGATAATTTGTAACGTCAGATAAATTCGTATTCGTTACGTTCACTAACAGCCAAATTTGAAAGAAAATTCCAATACCTATAATTTAATAGTTAGTTATTATTAGTTAGTTAGTTATTCTTTGAAATTTTCGGATTTTCTTTCTTATTTTCAAATTTACACACATTGGATCAAAAACGCAAGTTTATTGAAGATGTAGATGACATAACGCATGTACATGCACAAATGATTGGTTGAATGATCATCATAACCAATTGCCCAGTGTTGGGTAATAACATGTAATGGCATCAGTCATGAAGAAAATTGTACAAACATCTTGGGTTTGTTGGCTCCATCTCCCCTACCCCCACAAAAGTGTCCCCCCCCAAAGCAGTGTCCTCTGCCTACCCATCCGCCAAAACAATTTTCTCAGTGCCCCCCCCCCCCCCACTGTGGTGTCTTCTGTCCCCCCTGCAAGAGTGTCTCCTTTATCCCCTTCCCCATCATCCTCCCCCCATACACACAGTGATGTGTAGTAGCATGCCCTACCTGCCAGTGTGCGCACAGCAGAGCAGAGTTCAAGAGACAACATAGTGCTGGGTGGAAGGCGGGAGCAAGAGCTGCCGGAGTTAACATTTCATAAGCTGGTGATTGGTTGACTCTGCTCTGCAGTGAACAAAAGCAGCGGAGCGGAAATTCATTAAAAAACTAATTCGGAATGAAACTAATTGCACATGTCTAATTGGGAGCAGATCAATTGGAGAAAACAGCTGTTCTACCATCTTCCACATCTGTTGAAGCAGCATTTGTAGTTCAATCCCTCAATAAGCATTTTTAAAGGTTGACCTTCCTCCAAGGGAAAAAATACACATATATAGACTTAGAGGAACAAGAGAAGGAAAAAGAAAATCTAAAAAAAGAGGAAAAGCAGGATTTCAAAAATCTACCATAAGTTTGCTTCACAACGGCTAAAATACAATGTAATATCCCTTCATCAGAAAGGTCTTAATTTTGCCCCTAGTACGGAGCCCAACTTCTTTGAACTTTTTTAGGATCTGCAGAAATTCTTTAGAATCCTGGCAATCAAAAGATTATTTTGCATTGAAGAAGAAAGAAGAAATGTTGTTTGTAAGAAAGAGTTAATAGGGATGTTGAGATATCATTTGAGGGCACCGATGACCAGATAGTATTAAAAGCTCTCATTGCACTTCTGAAAAAAGAATTTGATTTATTGGTAATGCACATGAATATTTCATGCACGCATACTGCACACCCTTTTGTCCACAATCATTTTTTTACTCACTACGTGTTAAAAGTGAGATTATAAAAATGTCTTAAAGTATGGGTTATGCAGGTTTTAAACAAAAAAATAACAGCAATAAAAACATTCATGGCAAGAATACTACCAAGACTACCAAGACTAGCAAGACTACTAATACTACCAGGACTATGTTGCAGAAGCGCCAAGGGTATTATCAGATACCAATATATATGGAAATAAAGAAAGGAAACCCATACCACTATACAAACCTGAATTACATACCTTGATTGAAAATGCATATAAATTGAGTTTTATAAACAAGGCAGAGTGAGCCACCGTTATGAAGGACTATTACAATACACTTTATTTTTATCATATTACAAAATTTCATAAAATTACAGAATGATCATGGGGACAACCCATTATTGAAAACATAGATGGATTAATGAATATAATTTCACAGTGCATGAATTTATTTTTTGCAGCCACTAGTGACTTCAATACCTGCTTATATTAAAGAGAAGTATTGGATTTAGAAAAAAAATTGCTGCATCTGTCCCCGCTTGGTCTGCACTGAGAACTGAGCGATCAAAGATAGCTGATCGTTGAGCTCTCTGCATTCTATTAGCAGAGAGTCTGGGACTGTCTGTCTCTGGCTCTCTGCTCTGCCACCCCCACCCCAATAAACTGGAGTGCTGCGCTGTAGATGGGGCAGGCTCAGACCATATGGTCCAGATCTTTTCAGAGCTCTTTTGGGCTTCAGCTGAAAACTGATTTCAGGAGTGCAGAACACTTCTGTGATCAATAGGAGAAGTAAAGCCGAAATAGCTTTGGTTATACTTGGTTATACTTGGTTATACTTATCCTTTAAAGGGTAACTCCACTGTCATGGGGAAAAAAATAGCAAATAAAGAAAAAATAATATTGCGCATATAATTGAATGTTATTGAAAATTACCTTTCCTTTTCAATCTGCAGCCATTGTAATTTTCTGAGAATGCATTGCAATATGGCAACCTGGAGTTGTTCTGTACCAAGTGTGTACTGACCACTTCCCAGAAACATCATTTCCTACTTGTGTGATTGGCTCACCAATTTTCCCAGAAGTCTGCCTAAGATACAAATCAGATTTCAGGCATCCCCTGCAACAAAAATTTCATTTTTGGAGAGATACTTTCAATAGGAACCCGTAGGCCCAGCAGATTCCTCATTAGTGTTGTGCAGCTCCACACCTGACTGATAATTATGAAACCACTCTCATTAGACCCACTCAGAACAGAGGCACAGATAAACATACATGGATTTCTTCAGAATAACAAAAGGTAGGAATCTGCAACAACGTGTGTTATAATCCTTGCAATGTACATAGATCTCCCAGAGGGGATTTTTTTTTTTTTTCAACAAAAGTGGAGTTACTCTTTAAGGATTCCTCCCATTTACTAGACATTTTACAACCTTACAGTTGGGCTGCTGGATACTGGCTTGTTGTTGTTAGTTCACTTTATACTTTCCCTCATGAAGCTGCTCTTGCATTATTCGATTATTCCCTGTCAATGAATGCCAATATGAACCCCCTACAATTTTAATAAACATATAATTGCACCTATTTTACCTTTAATCACAATAATTTTCAGTTTTTAGATGCCCACTATTTACAAAAAATTGGCATTGCTGATTTTTCACTCAGGTATGCCAATTTATTTATGGAATTCAGAAAGTCAGAAAAAATAAACACCTTAGTACAGTATTGTGACAATAATCCATACAATATCTATTTTGCACATGTAGCAGATCTTCATTCCTTTTTGAACTTGGGATTATCCTCAGATGTTGTGGGAATATATCCTTTATCATTAATAAAACAGCTGGCAACTCTTATTTGTATCAAAAAGTTGCCATCATCCACAGCAGACAACAAATATTCTTTCCTGACAGACTCCATGGTAGCACACATATGGGTTTAGCCCCATCCCCTCATACCTCATAGGACCCCACTCCCATAAATCTTTGTTCTGAGCCAGAGGCCGTGTTCCTTTTTTGTCCTCCACCTAGGACAAAGCTGAAGTCTTACCTTTTTTGAAGATATCTGCAATCCAGGCCTGGTGGTATGCATGCAATGTTGTGGATTCAGGCGGTGTTTCTCTGGAGTCCAGCAATCCCCAGCTATTAGCGGGGTGGACGCGAGCGATAAATGCGGTGCCATGAAGAGCTTACTAGCCTGGCCATTGGCAGGCAAGTGGCAATATGGCCAAACATCCCAGTTGTTAGCGGGAGGCCTTTTAAATGCCCTGGTCATGCAGTGAGTGCAGCAGAAGCAGCTTTCGGTTCCAGGTCTGATCATGGTCGTGCTGTGGTGGTAACGTGTATTCTTAAATGACAGCAGTGTATTTCTGTCATTTGTCTCTGTTCTCTCTGTGGCTCCTGTGTCTAAGGCCATGGTGGCTGGAACACATCTGCGTTCCAGTCTGCTGCTTCAGGGGTTTCCTGGGCTCGTCTGCGCAGCTGCAGGGCGCGATCAAAACTGAGGCTTGGTACGCGCGTGTGTGGTTCCAGCAAGATGGTGGTGGTCACACATGCGCACGAGAACTGCCTGGCAGCAACGGTCCCAGCGCAGGCACGGCGGCAGATTTAAACAGCTGTCAAAGCAGCTATTCCTTTGGATGTACTGTGGGCTTATGCGACGGCTTCCCCAGGTACTTTTGTCTTGTTGCTAAGGTAGGTGCTCATGCTGCAGGCACTCTGGCTGTTGGCTGCTGGCTATTGTCATGCACTCTCTCATGTACATTTGATGGTTACCTTTTCAGGTAGGTCTCATTTACACTTGCTTCACTTTAAAATGTCTTCAACAAGGCTTCGGACAGACTTTGGTAAAGCTTCCTGAACGCTAGTCAAAGCTCCTGTCACTAAATAAAATGGTTAGCTTACAGTCCTGTTTACACCTGGTTTTGCTTTGCTTTGCTTCGGCTTCACTTCAAAAATTATTCCCCATGTAGCTTCATTGGTACTTCAAAGCGTCTTCAAAGCCTCCATAAAAGTCTATGGCAAAGCTTGACTGAAGCCCCACCGAAGCCTCATCGAAGCACCAAGCAAAATCTGGTGTAAACAGAACTGTAAGATAACCATTTTATTTAGTGACAGGAGCTTTGACTGGCGTTCAGAGAGCTTTAACAAAGTGTGTCTGAAGCCATGTTTTGAAGCAAGTGTAAACTAGCCCTTACTGAGCTGTTTCTGCCATGGATGGTTCACCGCCCCCTTGTGGCCAAACCTTACATTGCAGGAAGGATTGGTTTTCCCTTTCTTCCTGTCTGGTTTGGGTTCATTTGACCAGGAGCTGTTAACTGTTTCCTTTCCCCTCAGCCCTTCTAGGTCTGAACACCAACATATGGCACGTGAAGATAAAGACCATCCTAGGTCACAACGCCGTCATTCCTCTTCAAGTTCCAGACACCGTAGATCACCCTCCAGGTCTAGGCGTCACAGAGAAGAGCTCAAAACCGCATCTGACCACCGCTCTCACCACCATTCCAGCCACTCTGAGAGGAAAGCTTGCTGGGGATGTGGGTCTCAGGTCCCTGAAGGCAAATTGCTCTGCGAGCCATGCTATACCCAAGCCGTGAGTGAGAGAGAAGGTGGAGACCAACAGGTGGAATCACTGGTCAGACGGGTGGTCCAAGAATCCCTAAGTAAATTGGACTCCAGACGTACCCACAACCCTTCTGTCGACACAGTGTCAGCTCCTGTGGGAGACGATCCTTGAGGCTCCGGGTCCCTTCCAGCCGAGCCACTCTTCAAATGAAGCCTCAGACAGCAAGGTGGAGGTAGACGACTCCGGTGCAGGTTTTGATTTTACCTTACCGGTAGTACCACCGTTGGTCAAAGCAGTCAAGGAAGCTTTGAGGTTAGAAGAGCCAGTGGAGGCACCCTCCAAACAGAGGAAATATTTCAAACACCTCAAGAAAGAGCCCCTAAACTTCCCCTTTTTGGGGAACTTGATCAGATTATTACAGACGAATGGGGTGGCATTGAGAGGAAGAGTAGTCAAAGTCCCAAGCCGAGATCGGGGCAGGCAGCAAACAGGGTAATCAAGAACAGTCCAAACAGGTAACAGGTTTCAAGGTACAGATCACAGGTAACAAGGCGGCAGGGGTCTTCAGGAACGCTGTAGACCAGACAGCAAGGCAGCAAGGGAACAGTCCCCTTTTTATAGCACATCTTTGGCGCCAAGTGCTGTCATAGGGGGCGCGCACGCGCTCCTGCACGTGCCCATGTGCCGCTATTGGCGCTATTGCCCATGCGTGTGCGCCAGACGGCACTTCTGTGCACAGGTATCCTTTTAATCCTTCTATTGCTAGACTGCTTGCAAGAAGGCTTTTCCTGACATTGCCCCCCTCCAATGGACAGCCTCTGGATGCCCAACTGGGCCACTTTACTGGGATGGGATCTCTTAAAGGCTAGAATTAGTCTCTTGGCGTGGATGTTAGTCTCTGGTTCCCAAGAGTTATCCTCGGGACCGTATCCCTTCCATTTAACCAGATACTGAACCTGGTTGCGTCTTTTCCGGCAGTCTATGATTGATTCCACCTCAAATTCCTCTTCACCGTTGATGAGCACAGGTTCAGGAGGACCAGTGTTTAGCTTAAGGAAGGGATCCGGGACTGAAGGCTTAAGGAGAGCCACATGAAAAACTGGGTGAATTCGAAATGACTCTGGTAGTTTTAATTCATAAGCCACATCATTGATTTTTCTTACCACTGGGAAGGGACCCACAAACTTAGGACCCAATTTTCTGGAAGGGCATGCCAACTTCAGATTCAGGGTAGACAGCCAGACTTGATCTCCTGTCTTCAGGTCAAGCTCCCCTCTCCTCTTCTTGTCAAATGCCTCTTTGTTCCATTCCTGAGTCTTTGACATGGTTTCCTGGAGTAGCCTGTTGTTTGTGCTGAAAAAACTCAAGGTTTCTTGGGCAGCCGAACACTCCGGAACGTTGTTGGACAAAAACAAGGGGTGAAAACCATAGTTCGCAAAAAATGGAGACTGATTAGTTGCAGAGCGAACAGAATTATTGTAAGCGAACTCGGCAAGAGGTAATAGGGGAACCCAGTCATCTTGAGAAAAACAAGAATAGCATCGTAAGTATTGCTCCAAGGTCTGGTTTGTTAATTCGGTCTGACCATTAGTCTGGGGGTGGTAAGCAGAAGAGAAGGAGAGGTCAATCTTCAGGGATCCACATAGGGCTCTCCAGAATTTGGACGTAAATTGTACCCCCCGATCAGATACGATGTTTGCAGGTATACCGTGGAGCCTTACAATTTCTTTAATAAAGATCCCCGCGGTCTCAGAGGCAGAGGGCGTACCCTTCATGGGCAAGAAGTGAGCCATTTTGGAAAGTCTGTCAACTACTACGAAAATAGTGGTGTAGCCCTCAGATGGTGGTAATTCAACAATGAAATCCATGGAGATCATCCTCCATAGTCTTTCCGGAACAGGGAGAGGTCTTTACAACCCCCAAGCCTTGGTCTTGCTGCCCTTGTTTTGAATGCAGGTAATGCATGATTCCACATAGTGTTTGCAATCCTCCCATAGCTGAGGCCACCAGAACGTGCGTTGGAGAAGTTCTGAGGTCTTGTGTATTCCAAAGTGGCCAGCTAATTCGTGATCATGACAGGATTTGAGAACGGCAACCCGTGTTTGTTGTGGCACAAAAATGTTGTCCTTGTACCATAATAATTAATCTCTGGACTGTAGAGTGACATCCGCTGGAAGGGGAGTTGCTGAAGATGCCTGTCTGATTTGAGACAGCAGGTCTCCTTGAAGCATAAGAAAGTTCCCAGGAGCGAGAATGGTGTCTGGGGGAGCTTCAGGTTCACTGAACATCCGAGACAGCGCATCTGGTTTGGTATTCTTTGATCCCGGCCTGTAAGTAATGTGAAAAGTGAACCTGGTGAAGAAGAGTGCCCATCTGGCCTGACGTGGTTTCAATCTTTTGGCAACCTTCAGGTACTCTAAGTTCTTGTGGTCGGTGTACACCAGAATAGGGTGGGCCGCTCCCTCCAGGAGGTAGTGCCATTCCTCAAGTGCGGCTTTGATTGCCAGTAGCTCCCTGTCCCCAACATCATAATTCCTTTCGGGTTCTGGCACTGGATGCAATAAAGCCTTCGAGCCTTGTCTCTGCGAAAGTACCGCCCCCACTGCTATCTCAGAAGCATTTACCTCCAGTATGTAGGGTAAAGCTGGGTCAGGATGCTTCAGGATGGAGGCTGACACAAACTGGTCTTTCAAGGAGGTAAAAGCAGCTTGAGCCTCAGGGGACCATTGGAACTGGGTGCCTTGCCGAGTCAGTCTTGTGATGGGAGTGATGATGGAAGAAAATCCCCTGATGAACTTGCGATAGAAATTTGCAAAGCAAAATATTACAGCGCACACATGCAAAAAAGACATTTACCTCCAGCAGGGCTAGTTTAAAACACCTAGACATTTTAAAAAAATATTATCGAAAAATATGGGGATTTGCTCACACCATATTGCTATATGGTGCTAAGCCCACTTACCGCGACAAAGTACCCCATGATTAGTGGGTCCTACACATTTTTTAAAAATGTCTAGGTGTTTTAAACTAGCCCTGCTGGAGGTAAATGTCTTTTTTGCATGTGTGCGCTGTAATATTTTGCTCTGCTGTATGGTCTTATGGCTGCACCAGCTTTAATGCATCTTTTAGGGTGTGCCCCCCCAAATATCTTGTTTGTTTTTTTAGAAATTTGCAAAGCCCACAAAGCGCTGTACTCCTTTCTTATCCGTAGAAAAAATAAGACCCTTCGGTTAGGCCACGTCGAACCATCTGTGATGACGGCGTGGCACTTTCCTACACTGCAGACTCGTCCGATGACGGGCTTGTCATGACGGTGTTGTCGTGCGTCGGTGGGGTGGACCTGCATGACGCTCCCCCAGCACTTCGGCTCTGGGTGGGTGCCGTGCAGACCCTCCCCTGGGGCCCCACTTTTGGACGCCCTGGGTCCCTCCTTGATTCTGTTTTCCAAACAGGAAATGAAGGGAAATCAGTTGGGTGATTCTCATTTCATTCCTTTTTTTATTTTATATTTTTTAATATAATTCTTCCATGCAATTCTCTCCCTACACGGTCGCTATAATTCCTCTAATTGCTATTTTCTCTTTTTTCTTTCTTCTTTCCTCTATTTTCTTGTTCATCCTCCCTTTCTCTTTTTTCTTTTCTTTCCTTCTTTGTTTATGTGACCGTGCTCCTATTTGCCATAACAATGTTTGTTTCTCTCCATTGCATTTGCTCGATCCCATGTAATTATAAACACCGGTCTATCAGTATGTGGCTGCGCTCTGCGTCGTGCGCGATGACGCTATTCTCAGCGACGGTGTGACCCCGGGGTTTCTTCCTCTTTAGGATCCCCGGCGCCCACCCTCCCTGGATGCGTCATTCCGTCTGATGCATGCGCGCCCCGCAGAGTGGTTTTCCTTCCTCTGCTGACACTTCTGATATGAATCTCACTGCGCAGGCGCCGGCGGCTATTTAAGCCACGTCTGGACGTCCTGCTCAGTGTGTTATCCCACCATTTAGGCTACAAAGCGCCCTTTGCTCCAGCTGCCTGTGCATTTCTGCTTCCAAAAAGTAAGTATTTTTGAACCTTTTCCCCCCTGCTATGGGCGATACATCTCCTTGTAAGATACACTCTATGAGAGACAGAAACAAGCAAACCATCTTGTCTCTCTATGAGAGACAAAACAAGCAAACCTTTATATTATAGGCTTTTTTCATTTACTTCCCATTCTACACTTATCTGGTAAAAGGGTTCAGCTGCCTAACAATCGCTCCATTCCTATACACAGGCATAAAGGCTTGCTTTCTCCTTTTCTTTCTCTTTCTTTCTCCTTTTGGCGTAGTAGACGGTGGCACTGTTAATCTCTTAAATTTAGTAGGTTTTTCCAAATGCCTTTTCCTGAATACTTGAAGTCTTTGAAGACAGTATGATCTTGTACTACATGAGATACTGGCTTTATATATATATATTATATATTTTTTGCTTAAGAATAAATGAAAGAGAAAGTCTTCTATGGTGAATGGGTAATAAAATATTTGTACAAATCAATGAGTTTTGAGTAAATTACTCAAAAGTTTTTTCTCCTTCCTTTTCAAAGGTTAATCTGTGACCCACCAGGGCTGTCCTTTCACTTGGGGGCCTTTGCGAGGTCATTCCTGAAGCCGAGGGATAACCATTATTCTACACTGGTTGGTCAGCCGACAGCCAGTGTTTGTTTTCTATCTAAAAGATATAAATTGCTGCCCCATCCAAAATTGGATGCCTGTGCATACTTATGCATATATCTTTCATTCTTGAATAACTTCTCACTGGTATGTATGGTGGACACTGGTATGCTGGGTTGCTAAACCTCCTTCTGTTCATATTGTCATATTGTGCAAATCATTCCCATTTGTTGTTTCAGAATGTATCTCCTACATATACGATTTTTCTCTCTCCAATACGCCTCTGAAGAAGGGACATCGTCCTGAAACATGTCAGGCTTTTAGAGAAAATATCCTATTATAAATGGAAGTATACAAAATTGTTATATGAAAGCAAATTCTATTGTATAAGCACTACTGTTGAGATTCATGTCCAACGTATTTTGTTTTTATGCTTTTTCAAATAAATTTTTCAAATAAATAAAATATTTTTTATCTAATTCAATTGTATGGTTCGCCTACAAAGTCCCATTATACTGGGGGGTATATAAGCTCCCTAACCGAAGGGTCTTATTTTTTGTACTGATCCGGGATGTTGGCAACATATCTGACCTTCAGTGGTTCATTTCACTATATACCTTTCTTATCCGTAGGGGCTGGCCAATCCAAGATGTCAGAAACCTTCTGTGGATCCATCTTGACTCCGTCTATGGAAATGATCAGACCCAGAAACGGAATGCTTTGGCGTTCAAACCCGCACTTCTCAGGTTTTGTGTACAGGCCGTGTTGGCGGAGCCGAGTTAGAACTTTTCTGACATGTTCCCGGTGGATAGACAGGGAAGAGGAGAAGATCAGGATGTCATCCAGATAAACTATGATGAGCAGATCAAGGTAGTCTCTAAAGATATCAATCACGAAATGCTGGAAGGTGGCAGAAGCATTACATAACCCAAAGGGCATCACCAGGTATTCAAAGTGCCCGAAGCGGGTGCGGAAGGCAGTCTTCCATGCGTACCCGCTTCGGATCCGGACTAAGTTATATGCTCCCCGAAGATCCAGCTTGGTGAATATAGATGCAGTTCCTGAGTCTCTGAAATAGTTCAGGTACCAAAGGTAGGGGGTACCGGTTCTTGATTGTAATTTTATTAGGGTCCCGGTAATCTACGCAAGGGCATAGGGAGTGATCCTTCTTTTCTACAAACAAGATCCCTGCTCCAGCCGGAGAGGTGGAAGGGCCTATGAACCCCTTTTCCAGGTTCTCATCGATGTAAGTTTAAGTGTACCAAGCTCCAGTTCGGTTAAGGGGAAAATTCTCCCAAAGGGAAGCTCTGCCCCGGGAAGAAGTTCAATCGGGCAGTCATAGGGTCTGTGTGGGGGAAGCGTCTCTGCACCTTTCCGACTGAACACATCCAGGAAACTATGGTATTCTTCTGGAACAGTTTGGCAGGTTTCAGCATCGGTCTCCAGACATAGCAGGGAAGATGGGACGTCAGTGATCCCCGGTAGGCAATGCTGACGGCAGTAAGAAGAATGAAAACGGATTTTTCCAGTAGACTAGTCGATTTGTGGGTTGTGAGCTTTGAGCCAGGGCATGCCCAGTATGATGGGAAACAAGGGTGACTCAATGATGTCAAGACAGAGTAGTTCCCGGTGGTTGCCGGAAATTGTGGTATTTAGAGCAACTGTCTCTTGTGTTACAGGCCCAGATTTAATAGCCGATCCGTCAACCAGGTGTACAGACAGTCCTTGTGCTCTGGGTCGTAGAGGGATTTGGAACTTGTGAGCAAAAGATAAGTCCATAAATCCACTACTGGCTCCGGAATCAATTATAGCGGTTGCTTGGATGTTCCCTCCTGGAAGCTGTAGAGAAATGGGAATAGCCAGGTGAGTGGTATTGTTAAACACAGCAGATAAGGAAGTAGAAGAGAAGGTAGTGTGCTTACAGGTCTTTGCGGGACAAGTCCTCACATAGTGTCCAGATTCCCCGCAATAAAGGCAGAGGTTGTTAGCCCGCCGGCGTTGACGTTCTTCAGGGGTCAGTGAAGGACACATCGTTCCAGCCGTTCCAGTTTGTGTCGGAACTCCAACGCCTGAACCCAGATGCATAGGTAACAAGGCGGCAGGGGTCTTCAGGAACGCTGTAGACCAGACAGCAAGGCAGCAATGGAACAGTCCCCTTTTTATAGCACATCTTTGGCGCCAAGTGCTGTCATAGGGGGCGCGTGCACGCTCCTGCGTGCGCCCGTTTGCCGCTATTGCGCGTGCGCCGGACGGCGCTTCTGTGCACAGGCATCCTTTTAATCCTTCTATTGCTAGACTGCTTGCAAGAAGGCTTTTCCTGACAGGCGGACCGGAGTCCATCGGATAATTCGATCGTGTGTGGGCTCCAGCGGACTTTTTTTCCCAAAAGTTCGATGGACCTAGAAATTAAACATGTTGCAAATCTTTCCGACGGACTCGAGTCCGGTCGAAAAGTCCGCTCGTCTGTATGCTAGTCCGACGGACAAAAACGGACGCTAGGGCAGCTATTGGCTACTGGTTATGAACTTCCTTGTTTTAGTCCGGTCGTACGTCATCACGTACGAATCCGTCGGACTTTGGTTGATCGTGTGTAGGCATGTCCGCTTATTCGAAAGTCCGTCGTAAAGTCCGCCGTAAAGTCCGTTGTAAAGTCCGTCGAAAAGTCCACCGAAAAGTCCGCCCGTGTGTACGCGGCATTAGTTCTTTTGATATTCAGCCTGCCCAAGCAGACCAAGTCGGGGTCTGCTTACTCCGCTTTTGGCACGTCTGGGCAGCCTCGATCAAGGGATACTGGACCATCAAAACGGTCTCCTCACGTCAATCCTGGATATTCAGCAGCCCACCCACACTCCGGTTTGTACCCACATCCTATCCACACTCAGAAGCGAAAAAGCAAGCTCTTCTGTCCTATGCGGATTCTCTGGTGGCTCAGGGCTCCCCCTGTGCCAGTTCCGGCTGGCAAAAGATTTTTTAATAACCCCTCTTCATGATTCTGAAGAAGAAGGACTCCTGGAGACCAGTCATAGATCTGACTCACTTGAAATCCTTCATAAAAAAAGAGAAATTCAAAATGGAGACACTATTTACAATCCGTCAGGCAGTTCAGCCAGGCGACTGGCTCGTGTCCATAGATCTGAAGGACGCTTACTTCCATGTCCCGATAGCAGATGATTTCTAGAAATTTCCTTGCTTCACTGTAGACCAAGTCCACCTTCAGTTTACCTGTCTCCCGTTCGGGCTCACAACATCGCCTCATGTCTTTTCAAAACTCTTATTGGCTGTCGTGGCCCTGATCGGGATCAGAGGTGTTCATCTACACCATTATTTAGACGATCTGCTCTTGCTATCTCGGGACAGGGAGCAGCTGTTAGTCCACAGAACTCAGGTCATCTCTACTCTTCTCGAGTTTGGCTGACTATGGAACATGGGGAAGAGCCTAGACAGTCTCTGATATTCCTTGGGGCGCAATTCAATACGCTCAGGAGAACCATCTCCTTCCCTCTGGAGAAAATCCCGGTGATTAGGGTCAGAGTTCGTTGGGCAATGTTCTCCTCTCATGTCCGGGCCTCACAGTGTCTGAAGATCATTGGCACCATGGTGGCCACAATGCCTATGGTGAAATGGGCACAGTAGAAAATGCAGCCCTTCCAGAAAGGCTTTCTCCAGCAATGGAACCAGGGCATCCAAGATCATTCAATCCGGGTAATCTCATCCATGCGGAAAAGCCTCCCTTGGTGTCTACAGCAGATGAATCTCCTCAACTGTCTCTCCATTGCGCCCGTCTCCTGGATTACCATCACAACAGATGCCAGAAATAGGGGCTGGGGCATGCATTGCCTGACAATAGTAGCCCAAGGCAAATGGATTTTTCCATCCCATGGAATAGTCTCAAATGTTCTGGAACTTCGGGCAGCGTTCTGCGCTCTGCAAGCCTTTCACCACTTAACGACGGGAGCCTCAGTTCTCCAAAGACTAAACAACACAACAGCAGCCTCATACATAAAGAGGCAGGGAGGTACCTGCAGTCTCTCCCTGCCGAAGGAAGTAGAGCCTATCATGACCTGGGCTCAGGTGAACCTGTTCAACTTAACAGCTGTCTATCTCCCCAGGGTCCAGAATGTTCAGGTGAAATTTCCCTCGAGGGTACGTCTAGACAACAATGAATGGGCTCTCCACACCAAAGTATTCATGTTGGTCCTGTCCCTGGGAGTCACCCCAGAGGTAGAACTGTTTGCCCCTTCATGAAATTTTAAGCTGGGAGGTATTACTCAAGGTGTCGTTATCCACAGACCTTAGGGGTAGATGCAATGATGGACCAGTGGAGGATTTGCAAGGCTTCCTGTCATCCTCCGGTTCCTGCTGAGACTCAGGATAGAAGAAGCAGAGATGGTGGCAATAATTCCATACTGGCCGAACAGGCCATGGTTTCCCCTGTTGGTGCAACTCAGCTTCCGGGACCCAGTCCCTCTGCCCTCAGACTGGATCCCCTGTCTTAAGGGGCAGCTCTACATCCCTGCCCAGCCCATCTGCACCTGATGCCTTGGTTCTTGAGAGGGGAAGGCTGGAGGCCCTAGGTTGTCCAATCAGAGCCATCTCCACAATGATGAATGCCAGAAGAGCGGTTACCAACAAGGTCTACCAAAGGATTTGATCCAAGTTTACAGACTACATTTCCGCCACTGCAGGCTCTTGCATTGATCCTAGAATACAGGATATCCTGGGTTTCCTACAATCAGTAGGCAATTTCTGCCTTCACCAGCGTATCCTGGACTAGACACCCTTTTACTCGTCAGTTCTTCAGGGGAGCAATAAGGCTCAGGCCTCAGAAAAAAAACAAGATCTTCTGCTTGTCCTGGATTTTCTCTCAGGAAGAGAGATGGAACGCGCAGAATGGTTCTCTATCAAGGAACTCCCCCTAAAAGTTGCCTTCTTAGTGGCCATCACATCAGCCAAAAGGGTCTCTGAAATTAGCTCTCTCGGATGCAAGGAGCAATTTCTAACATTATTTCCTGATCGGGTAGTACTAATTCCTATGCTGGGTTCAAACCCCAAAGTATCATCTGCTTTTCACGAGAACCAGAAGATTGTCCTTCTAACATTCAGGTCTGCTGAAGGCTCCAGCATTCATCCACTAGATGTGGGAGAAACTCTAAAACAGTATCTAGAAGCCACAGCTCCTTTTCGTCAGTCTGACTATCTGTTCATTCTTTTCCATGGAAAAAACAAGGGTTTGCGTGCCTCTTCCAGATCCATTGCAGTGTGGATTCTTCAATCCATTCAATGGGCCTATAAAACTAAGGACTTGATGCCTCCAGACTGTTCATTCAACTAGGAGTGTCTCCACATCATGGGCGGCTTCCTGTCATGTTGCCCCAGAAGTGATTTGCAAGGCGGCCTTGTGGTTTTCAATTAGCACGTTTATGGTGCATTACTGCATTGAACCAGCCCCCTCTTCTGTCAACTTTGATTTACATATCCTGTCTGTTGACGGTGCCAATTAAACCTTTTTTCTTTTGTCCAGCATTTGCCCACCTGGGTGTGTATGGCTAGTTATTTCCTATACATATGCTGCCATGGAGTCTGTCAGGAAAACAGAAAATTTCCTATCAAATACTTCCACTGACTGGACTGGAGTAGGCTAAGTTATGGAACACGGCCTTTGACTTGGAACAAAGATTTATGGGAGTGGGGTCCTATGAGGTATGAGGGGACGGGGCTAAACCCATACGTATGCTGCCATGGAGTCCACCAGGAAAGGAAAATTACGGTAAGTATTTGATAGGAAACATTTTCCATTATTTAGTCAGTTTCAGACTAGAAATTGCACTAAAGGCCAGGATTTTTTGGAAAAAGGATTTAAAGAAGATTATATTTATGAAGCCTTTGAAAAATATCTGAACCTCCCAAAAAAGTAATGAGTAAGAGTCTGAGATAACATTACTTTTATCACTAAGTATAATGATCAGAATTTGGCAATCAAAAAACAAGCAAACAAACAAAAAACAAAAACAGTGTTTAGGAGAGCCAGGAATATTAGGAATCTCTTTCCCCAAGTAAATTAAAAGGGTTTAGAACTGTCAGAAACCATGAACCAGACCGAGACAGAAGTACAGTAAGATCACACTTGTTTATTAATAAAAATAAAAAGGTAAATAGAGTAAGTGTAGTCAAAGCATAGTCAGAGTCGGACGTCTTCAAGTAGGCAGGACTGACGAGCAGATCCACAACAGCTGGTTAACTGTGGAAAGAGGATAGAGCTGGCAATTAGTCGACAGCTGAGCGGCCAACTCAGAGAAGGAAGGGCTGAGCCAGCCCTGACAGTACCCCCTCCTCAACGACCCCTCCCCCTCGGAGGACCACTGGGCTTGAGGGGAAAACGTCTATGGAAAACATGGAGGAGGGCAGGGGCATGTGCGTCCGAGGATGAGACCCAGGAGCGTTCCTCCGGACCATGCCCCTTCCAATGCACCAGGTATTGTATGCGCCCACGGAACCTACGGGAGTCAACAATGGATTGTACATCATACTCCTCATGGTTCTCAACCTGTATAGGGTGAGGATGTGGCATCAAGGTGGTAAAGCGGTTGCAGATGAATGGTTTCAATAAGGAGACATGAAACACATTTGAGATGCGCATACTAGGAGGAAGGTCCAACACGTAAGCCACTGGGTTAATCCTACGAAGGATCTGGAAAGGCCCAATAAACCGAGGTGCGAACTTCAGTGAGGGAACATGAAGTCGGAGGTTGCGAGATGACAGCCAGACCCTGACCCCAACCTGGTAGGAAGGCGCAGGCAGGCGTCTGCAGTCAGCATGGAGTCTGTACCTATCATTAGCATGACGCAAAGCCTCCTGGACTTGTGCCCAAGTGGAACAAAGACCACAAAGATGCTCCTCTAGCGCAGGAATACTCTGCGGAACAAACAAGTCAGGCAACATGGAAGGTTGGAAACAATAATTTGCAATAAACGGAGACAATCGGGAAGCAGAATTCAAGGCACTGTTGTGAACAAACTCTGCCCATGGTAATAGGTCTGACCAGTTGTTGTGATGGTCAGATATATAGCAAAGTAGGAATTGCTCCAAGGACTGATTGGCTCGTTCTGCGGCCCCATTAGACTACGGGTGATACGCAGAGGAGAAAGAAAGCTGAATTCCCAGCTGTGCACAAAAGGCTCGCCAGAACCGGGACACAAACTGACTACCCCTGTCCAAGACAATCACCTTGGGTAGCCCACGTAAGCGAAAGATCTCCCGAGCAAAAATAGAAACCAGTTCCTTAGAAGTGGGCTACTTTTGAAGTGGAATACAATGACACATCTTTGAGAACCGGTTAACCACCATAAGGATAACAGTGTTGCCTTGGGAGTTCGGCGACTCCACAATCAAATCCATAGACAGGTGGGTCCAGGACCTCTCTCCATTGGGTATGGGTTGTAGGAGTCCCACTGGAAGGTGTTGTGGAGTCTTACTTTGAGCACACACGGAACAGGCAGCTACGAAGGCAGTGACATCAGCACGTAGACTAGGCCACCAGAATTGTTGGGAAATGGCCCAAACGAGTTGATCCTTCCCAGTGTGGCTAGCTGCCTTGGAAGAATGGTAAGTCTGGAGCACGGGAGTACGGAGACACTCTGGGACAAAGCAGCGGTCACAAGGTTTCTCAGGAGGAGCATGGACCTGAGCAGCAAGAATTTTGTCATCCAAAAGAGAAGTAAGACTGGTGCGAGCCGTAGCCAGAATACGATCAAGAGGAATCATAGGAACCGGAACCGACTCCAGCTTGAAAGTGGAGGAAAATTGTCGTGACAAGGCATCAGCCATTACATTCTTAACGGGTAGGAATGAGACAATGTAATTGAAAGGTGACAAGAAAAGAGCCCATCGCGCCCTTCTGGGAGAGAGGCGTTTAGCCTCAGACAAGAATGTGAGATAGTTGGTAAGAATGAGAACTGGCACAGTGGTACCTTCAAGGAGATGTCTCCATTTGTCACATACCTGGTTGGAGGCCGAAATGCCTAGAGGGCTCCCCTTGCGGCTGAGTGCAGTACACCCCTGAAGTTGGGTACAGAGGGTGTAGTGCCCAGAGGAGCACAGGTTGCCAGATGGATTCCAGAGAGAAGAGCTGGTGGGCACCAAAAGGACACCGGGTAATACAGGAAACACAGCTGGGCTAAAGTCTATAAGAATCCTCGGTAATACTTGGCAAGGTGTGCACCAGGAACAGTAGTGGAAGCCAGTCCAGGGGTCAAACACAGTAGATCCGCCAAGAGGAAGAGGCAGGTTGCAGAAACAGGGACAAGCCAAAGGTCTGGTATCAGGAAGCAGGCAGGAACAGGTACTGTAGCAAAGTCCATAATACAAGCCGGGATCAGTTACTGGAGAGGACAAGTCATAGATCGCCCAGAAAGGGGACTGCTGCATGCAAAGAGTTATTATATGCAAACTCAGCACAGGGAAGAAGGGAGATCCAGTCATCCTGCGAGCAAGTACGGAAACATCGAAGGTACTGTTCTAAGGTCTGGTTAGTCCTCCCTGTTTGACCATTGCTCTGAGGGTGGTAAGCTGAGGAAAGACACACTTCTATTGATAGAGACTTGCAGAGATCCCTCCAGAACTTGGAGGTGAACTGTACCCCTCTATCGGAGACAATACTATCCGGTAATCCATGTAATCTGACAATCTCTTTATTGAACATGTTTGCTGTGTCTGAAGCGGAGGGTGTGCCAATCATCGGAAGGAAGTGTGCCATTTTGGAAAGGCGGTCTACCACCACCATGATGGTGGTGCATCCCCCAGAGGGGGGCAGGTCTACTATAAAGTCCATGGATATTTCTTTCCAGGGTTGTTCAGGAATGGGTAATGGCCTCAAAAGTCCCTGTGGCTTGGCATTGGAACCCTTGTTGCGCTGACAAATGGTGCAAGAGTTCACATACTTTTTGCAGTCCTGTCTTAGGCTGGCCCACCAAAATGAGCGCTGAACAAGTTCAGTGGTTCTTCGTATCCCAAAATGCCCGGCAAGTTTATGGTCATGTGACATTTTTAGAACTTGGAGTCTGACTGGCTGGGGAACAAAAATTTTATCCTGGTGCCACAAAAATCCATCTTGGTTTCTCAGTGGGTTGAGGCTTACTTGATTAAGGTCTTTAAGTCAAGTTGAATAAGCAAAAAATTCTGGGTGGATAGAATCGTACTTGGCTCTGTCGTTTAAGGGGTGTCCGGAAACATTCGGGAGAGTGCATCTGCTTTCCCATTCTTGGAACCTGGCCGATATACATGATGGAAATTGAACCTGGAGAAGAACAGAGCCCAGCGGGCTTGCCGGGGTCTTAAACGTTTGGCTGTCCTGAGGTACTCCAGGTTCTTATGGTCTGTAAAAATCATAAGGGGATGAGCGGCACCCTCCAATAAGTACCTCCATTCTTCTAAGGCAGATTTAATGGCCAGAAGTTCTCTATCTCCCACATCATAATTTCTCTCTGATAGGCTCATCTTTTGAGAGAAAAAGGCTACAGGGTGAAGAAGAGCCTTAGGCCCCTGCTGTTGGGACAGGATTGCCCCTGTAGCTACTTCAGAGGCGTCCACTTCCAACACATAAGGCAGGGTCGGATCTGGGTGCCGTAGGATTGGTGCGGAAGTGAACAGATTCTTTAATTTGTCAAAGGCTGTCTGGGCTTCTGGAGACCACCGGAACCGGACCTTTTGGTGGGTCAACTGAGTGATGGGTGCTATGGTGGTGGAGAAATCTTTCACAAACCTCCTGTAGAAGTTGGAGAACCCCACGAAGCGCTGAACACCTTTCTTGTCCGAAGGAGATGGCCAGTCTAGTATTGCTTCCACCTTCTTTGGATCCATTGCAATCCCTTCTGTGGAGATGATGAGACCCAGGAATTGAATAGATGTTTTTTCAAATTGCCCCGGAATCAATGATTGCTTGTAGCCAGATCTCCCTTTCTGCCACTTGTAAGGAGATGGGAAGAACAAGGTAAGAATGGCAGGATCCAGAGGCTTGGAGATATGTGGAACTTGGTGGGTAGATTTTAATGGGTCTTATGGGGCAGCTGCGTAAAAAATGTCCGGCCCCTCCGTAGTATAGGCAGAGATTGGCCTGCTGGCGGTGTTTTCTCTCCTCAAGCATAAGGGAGGAACTGGCCAGGCCAACTTGCTTTGGTTCCCTTTCTGGGATTGCAGGGCAAACAGACGTGGGTACAACAGCAGGAGAAAACTTGGGTAGCATCCATGTAGGCTGGAAGGATTGAGCACGTTCCGACCGCCGCTCCCGCAGGCGCCTGTCAAGGTGAATGGCTAGGTGAATAAGCCTGTCAAGAGTGTCAGGAATAGCAACTTGAGCCAGTTCATCCTTAAGGACCTCAGACAGTCCTTGGCGGTACTGGAACCTGAGGACTGCCTCATTCCAGCTTGTGTCGGTGGACCACCTGCGGAAATCCATGGTATAATCTTCCACTGGGCGTTTTCCTTGCCATAGGGCAACTAAGGCAGATTCAGCGGAGGCCGCACGCTGGGGATCATCGTACAACAGAGTCATGGCCTCAAAGAAAGTGTCCATAGTATTCAAAGCAGTCTTTTTGTTCCAGCAGGTTATGAGCTCAGGCTTGGGGTTCCTCAGATAATAAAGAAATGATAAATCCTACTTTCACAAACTCAGAAGCAAAAGTTCTAGGTTGGAGGGCCAGGTACAGTAGGCAGGCATTTTTGAAGGCCCTGAACTTTTTCCGTCACCGGAGAATCGTTCGGGTGTAGGTACCCATGGTTCCGGAGGAGGCAAGGACACTGGAGCCGTGTTAGAGGAGGAAGAACTGGGGTCCACAAAGGCTGGAGCAACAGGCAAATGCTGCAGCCGATCCTCCAACCGGAAGTAGCCATCCTGGAGCTTCTGAATGGCTTGCGTAAGGGTGGTGACTTGTTGACACATCATCTTGATCGAGGAAGCACCTCCGTCGGCTTCGGTCATGGCTGGTTTGTACTATCACGTACCTGGTTGGAGGCCGAAATGCCGAGAGGGCTCCCCTTGCAGCTGAGTACAGTACACCCCTGAAGTTGGGTACAGAGGGTGCAGTGCCCAGAGTAGTACAGGTTGCCAGATGGATTCCAGAGAGAAGAGCTGGTGGGCACCAAAAGGACACCGGGTAATACAGGAAACACAGCTGGGCTAAAGTCTATAAGAATCCTCGGTAATACTTGGCAAGGTGTGCACCAGGAACAGTAGTGGAAGCCAGGCCAGGGGTCAAACACAGTAGATCCGGCAAGAGGAAGAGGCAGGTTGCAGAAACAGGGACAAGCCAAAGGTCTGGTATCAGGAAGCAGGCAGGAACAGGTACTGTAGCAAAGTCTGTAATACAAGCCGGGATCAAGTACTGGATAGAACAACAAGTCGGTAAATCAAGCCAGGGGGTCAAACCAGGAGAGCAGATCAGACAGGTCAGGAACAAGCTAGGTCACGACAGGAATCCAAATAGTAATTGCACAGAGGCTCAGGAACACAGGAAGACTGACAAACCAGCAACTGCAGACACTAGCAGACTTCCTTATATAGGCCCATGTGACCTGCTGGTAGAGATACTGGGTCCTAAAGTCCTTCTCCTGCCAGAGATGCTGGGTCCTAAAGTCCTTCTGCTGCCATAAGTGCTGGTAGAGATGCTGGGTCCTAGAGCCCTTCTCCTGCTGTTGGTTCCTTGACAACTGCCACTATTGCCAGTTCTTCTACGGCTATTTCCCTGACACCATTCTTTCAGGGCTAAAATGATTGCCAACAGCTCTCTATCACCAATCTCGTATTTACACTCCGCAGGTGACAATTTTTTGGAAAAGTAGCCACAAGGATGCATAACACTCTCAGTGGTAGGACGTTGAGTCAGAAGGGCGCCAACATCAGTCTCAGAAGCATCAACCTCAAGGATAAAAGGTAACATAGGATCAGGATGTGCCAACATAGGGGCAGAAACAAAGACAGCCTTGAGACTTTCAAAGGCCTTAATGGACTCCAGAGACCAACTCTGTGGCTTACCGTTCTTTCTGGTCATATCAGTCAGGGGCTTGACCAGAGACAAGAAGTTATGAATAAACTTCCGATAATAGTTGGCAAAACCCAGGAAACGCTGCAGAGGATATAACCCCATGGGTCGAAGCCACTGTAAGACTGCCGAAAGTTTCTCTGGGTCCATCGAAAAACCAGCAGTGGAAATGACATATCCCAGGAATTTAACCTGTTCCCGATGGAACTCACACTTCTCCAGTTTACAATAGAGATTGTTCTCTCTTAATTTCTGAAGCACATGACGGACATCTGTGTGGTGGTTCTCCAGGGACTCGGAAAATATGAGGATATCATCGAGATAAACCACCACACATAATTGCAACAAATCTCAGAGGACATGGGATCGGGTAGGCCTCTGTAACCAAGGATAACCAAGAACCAGCGGAAACTTAGGAGAGGAAATCACTTGGAATTGGATTATATCATGGTGAATATTTTTTTCCTGGAAAACTGCTGTGGCATTACAAAGGCCAAAAGACATTACGAGGTACTCATAATGGCCTGTTCTGGTATTAAACGCAGTTTTCCTTCGTCACCCTCCTTAATCCTCACGAGATTTTAAGCCCCTCTCAGATCAAGCTTAGTGAAAACCATTGCTCCCTTGAGGCGGTCAAATAACTGTAAAAAATGGGATCGGGTAGGCATTCTTAATAGTGAAATGATTGAAACTCCTATAAATCAATGCAAGGTCTCAGTTCACCGCTCTTCTTCTTCACAAAGAAGAAACCAGCACCAGCAGGAGATGAGGATTTGCGGATGAAACCCCGAGAAAGTGTGTCTGCAATATACTCCTACATGGCTTTATCCTCCAAGACCGACAAAGGGTAAACCCGACCATGAAGGGGAGTGGCACCAGGTTGAAGGTCAATTGCGCAATCATACGGCCGGTGTGGAGGCAAACTACTGGCTTGACCTCTGGCAGGGAGGAGAGTGAAGAGGTACACAGGACCTTGGCTACCTTCCAGAAGCATGTTTCACTGCATTGTGGTGACCAGGAGAGAACCTCAGCACGGAGCCAATAAAAAGAGGGGTAGTGCCTCTGTAACCAAGGATAACCAAGAACCAGCGGAAACTTAGGAGAGGAAATCACTTGGAATTGGATTATATCATGGTAAATAGCCCCTACGCCCATGAACAATGGAACCATCTCATGAGTCACATGGGCAGGCTGTAGAGGTCTCCCGTCAAGAGCCTCAATGGCAAGTGGAGTGTCACGCAGCTGCAGTGGAATCGAGTGCTTTGATACAAAGGCAGCATCAATGAACAGGCCTGCAGCCCTAGAGTCGATTAGAGCCTGTATCTCGATAGACGACTTAGCCCAAGAAAGGGTGACTGAAACCAGGGGCTTATCCTTCTGGATAACTGGGGACGAGACAACACCACCTAAGGTCTGTCCTTGACAGGACCTCAAGGTTTGGGTGTTCCCAGGACGGGTAGGGCAAGACTTCAAAAAGTGACCTGCCTGGCCACAATAAAGGCACAATCTCTCCCTCCTCCTAAAGGCTCTCTCATCCGCAGAGAGACGTGTGAAGCCCAAGTGCATGGGTTCATCTTCACTGACCGACTTGGTACCAGGAGGCATGGAAGGTGAGGGAGGCATGGGTGGGACTGCAAACATACAGGAGGCTTCCGCAAGCGCGACTTAAAACAAAAGTCTTTCTCTGAGTCTGGAGTCATTGAGGATGGCAAACGAGATCAAGCTCTCCAGCTCAGTGGGTATATCTCGGGCTGCTATCTCATCCTTGATGGAATCTGAAATACCATGAGAAAAAGCAGCCACGAGGGCCTCGTTCTAAGCAACCTCTGCTGCCATAGTATGGAACTCAATGGCATAGTCAGCAACAGTTCTCGTACTCTGTTTGATGGACATGAGGCACTTGGCAGCAGAAGCGGTGCGTGCGGGAACGTCAAATACCCTTTTAAAGGAGGCCACAAACTCAGGGTTACTCAAGAGAACAGGATTTTGCATCTCCCATAGAGGGTTAGCCCAGGCCAAGGCTCTCTCAGAAAGCAAAGATATCACGAACCCTACTTTGCTTCTGTCCGTGGGAAACGCCTGGGGCAGCATCTCAAAGTATATCTCAACGTGGTTGAGAAACCCTCTGCATCGAACTGGATCACCCCCAAATTGCTGGGGAAGCGGGGCAGAACCAGACATATCTCTTATAGAGGTAATACTCAAGGCGGGTGCATGCACAGAGACTGGTGCAGTAGCAGGGACAGCCTGCAACTCAGGTTGTACCGGAGCAGCCACAGTGGGGGATTCCAGGTGAGCTGTGTGACTCAGGAGCATTTGTAACGCCATGGCAAACTGATCTATGCGGTGATCTTGCTCATCCAATCTGGAAAAAATATTACCAACAAGTGGATTGACTGTATCTTCTGAATTCATGGCCTTCGCCTACTGTCAGAAACCATGAACCAGACCGAGACAGAAGTACAGTAAGATCACACTTATTTATTAATAAAAATAAAAAGGTAAATAGAGTAAGAGTAGTCAAAGCATAGCCAGAGTCCAGTAGCCGGATTGGGTAGTCAGCTAAGCCAAAGTTTAGTAACCAGAATGGGTAATCAGCCAGGCCAGAAGTCACGGATCCAAGTAGTGGAACAGCAAGCAGGATAAGGAGCCAGAAGGGATGTCAGCAAGCCAGTCTTTAAACAGGAACACAGAAGATGGTTTCTAGTGATGTGACCAAGGCGAAGGCAGGAATGAAGTGAGCTGGACATCTTTAAGTACACGGGACTGACGAGCAGATCCACAACATCTGGTTAACTGTGGAGAGAGAAGAGAGCTGACAATTAGCCGACAGCTGAACAGCCAACTCAGAGAAGGAAGGGCTGAGCCAGCCCTGACAAGAAAATCGATTAGAGATATACCTGTCATGAATCTGCAGTAATACTTTCATGCCCTGTCTGTCTGCTTACCTCTGGTTGTGTATCAGCCTTAGGGCCTGCACTCTCACACCTGTCTGCTTAAGTAATCTTCCCTCTAGCATGGCTCCTCCCCAGCCTCTAACTGGGAACACTATATTAACCTGTGCACTGCAAGCCAGCCTCGCTGATCAATAGTGTTTGTTTGGCTTCCTGTGTGCTTCTTGCCGTGTGCTCTACATCTGTTTTTGTTTACCGATCTTGGCTTATTCTTTGACTATCCCTGCCTGCTTGATACCCCGACCTTTGGCGTGTTCTTTGTCTATCCTTGTCTGCTAGTTGCCCTGACCTTTGGCTTATCTCCTGACTATCCCTTGTTGTCCTGGACTGCTGCTTTCTCTCTATCCTCCAATAGCCTACCGTGAACGTGAGCTGGGAGACCCTAGGGGCTGCGACCTGGAGCCAGTTGCAGCTAGGTTCATCCCCACCACTAGGGGCTCTGGTGAACACTTGCTGGCTCTTAGACTCCGCGCCCTGAGGAATCTCATGCTCTAGCTCCCAGTGTGATCCGTGTCAGTGCTCCAGAGGACCTGCTTTCCTGAACCACCCAGAGCTCCATCCACTGCAGTCAGTCGTAAGGTCAACTACCTTAGTGGTGCACTCCTGACCCAAACGGCATGCATCTGTCACCTGGTCTCAGGTGACCTGACAATAGCAACCTTTCTGAATATACACCAGGCACATATTGTTGAAAGAAAAGGAAGTACTTAGTTTGTGATTAGATTTTCCATTGGCAAAATGGTTTCCTGGACACTGAGGGTAAAAATTTAAGTATTCAACAATTTATTAATAGTTTCACACAACGTATTATATATATGGCCTGAGGTGCCCATGTGGTCTTATATATGAAGGGTGTACAATCGGCCCATTTGCACTAGGTTAAGAGAGCAGAGAATTGATTGAAAAAGGTAGTCTGGATTAGGCCTCTTGCAAACTACAGCTTGAAAAAGCTCAGTACAGCGTTATTTTTATTGATATAAAATGCTGCCGATTCTTTACAATGTGCCCGTAAACCCAGGCGAGTAAACAAGCACTGCATATTCTTGCGTAAAAAAAGAAAATCTGTGTTCCCAGTCATTATTTTGCACCAGTGTACACAAATATACACATACGAGCAAAAATATGAATAGATTTACTTTAGGAAGGTATTGTGAGTGCGAATATACATGCATAAATATGCACGAATTCATGCAAAACAAACGCCTGAAATTACGCCCAAAAAAGCAGGAGCTCAAACATCAGTACCGTGTGCAAGAGGCCTAATAGTAAAGTTCATTAGGCATTGAGGTCATTCTTACATATATAGGAATAAGAACACTTCTCAACATTTTGTCAAAGGTGAACTAAAAATAAAATCTTTGTGTTGAATAGCATGTCCCTGAGAGGTTTGAATAAAGAACTTGAGATAAGCTCTAATTTGTAACGTGTAGGCAATAACTAGAAGCAATTAGAAACAATTATATACAAAGTATTTCTCCTCCGTCATGACTAGGATCATAGCGTATCCAGTAACCTATCGCTATCTATGATCTGTATTATGAATCTCCATTATTTGTTAGTCCCCATTATACTGTAGGTAAGAGATGGTGATTAATGTTTCATTAATTTAATCATTACAACAATTGATTGTGTGTTTTTTGCAATACTCTGGGTTTGTAATGAAAACCAGAACTAGTGAAGTTCCATTTCTTGTTTTTTATATACAGTACATTTTTCATATACAATCATTTTTTATGTACACTCTTTTAGAAACTTTTTTTTTTCTTATTTACCTATCTTATGAGATACATCAAATTATATTATATCATTTAGAAAATCATACTTAATAATTTGTAGTTAATGAATTGAAGTAAGCTTTATAAGCGTTTCATAAAATAAATTTTCTGTACCATTTGGTACCCTATCTTTATTATTACATGTCAGATGTTAATATACTGGGGCACTGAATTACCAGCTCCAATATTTATAATAAAGAGCGGGTTTCTGTGTGGACAGAGGTTGCCATGATCCCTAGTCATTATAAATCCATATAAAAATTCTCTGCTTAGACTTCTAAGGCAACTAAATCAATTGTATAAAAATCTTCACTTCATAAAGCAAAAAATATATAAAATTTGCTAAAAAAATATATATATATATAGCTAAATGTAGCAATAAAAAACTTAATAAATATTACAGAACAGTCCCAAAACATGATTGCTCCAATATTAGGATGTTTCATCCCTGAGTACTGTCAGGCTGAAGAAAGGGGGACCAAGGGTACAATTACCAAAAGGCAGTAGGTTGAACATGCTTCCGATCAGTCTGCAGTAACTGTTCAGTTGCGGGATTGTGCCATCTTTCCTCGGCCTGACAGCTACCTGGAAGTGTCTCAGGAAATGAGACACTTTTTGTCATACATGCACAGCTGGCCCCAGTGCTAGTGCTCCCCTTCACCAAGGTGGCTGTGCACATAGTCCTCTGCTCCCAAGGAATATTTGAATGCAGCAAACACATTTGCCTTTGCTTCTATTTTAAATAAGTGTTTTATTGCAGCAGATCAATGTCCTTGCCATTCCCTTTTGTTTTTCAGGTTCTGTGCCTTACCTTGTGCTGTTGGAGGATAGCTGGTGGCAATGATCTGGATTTTAAAGACTCTGTGCAAGGACTTTTACATTGTATTGCATGTCCTGTTGCTGCAGAAATAAGTTGTTATTCTCACATTATTACAGAATGTAGATATATTTACCTGTAAACTTTAATGGACAGACACAAGTATATCTTCCAATCTGATTGAGGCATGTACCTCCATGCTGGCAGGGATTAGAAATACATTCATCCACTTCAATGTTACATAATGCTCCTTGAAAACCAGGAACACAGTAACATGCTTGTCCATTTCCCCTTTCCCTGCACACAGCCCCATTCTGGCAAGGGTTCCAAAGGCACTCATCTTCTGGAGTTTCACAGAATGTCCCTTTATAACCTATAGCACAAAAGCAGGTGGAACCTCTTTCTGCCACATAGCACTGTCCTCCATGTCTGCAAAGATTCCTGTGGCATCTCCGCATTCGAATTTCACAATTTTTTCCCTTAAATCCTGCTTGACAGTGGCATTCATAGGTTCCTGTATCAAGGGTAACCTGGCACGTGGCATTCTTTGGGCAAGGATTTGAGAGGCAGGGATCAGAGTCTGCACAGCCTACAACAGATGTGCAGGGGTTGTCATATTTACATGGAGCAGAAGAACAGGGTTTTAGGCTTTCTTCACAGACAGTACCTAGGATAAAAAAAAGACACTTAATACATCTGTAAAAATAATATAATAACTTACTGCACAGTTCAAGGGATGATGCTACAGAAGTGCTTGGAGTTGAGAGCTCATCTCTGGTGCTCATGACATTCATCCAAGATGGATCACCAATAACACCTGATAATCATAGGAAATAAGAACTCCACTGAGCTCTCATTGAACCAAACGTTTCATGCACACTTCAAGATATCCATATTGTTCACTACTTTCAGGTATTAGCATTAGTATTTAAAAGAAAAGTGCGGCAACGTAAAAAAAAACAAAAAACATACATGCCTACTTTATGCAGCATCAGTCCAATGCTACAGCTGTCCCCCACCTCCAATGTTGGGTGAATGAGTTCAGGTCGAACATTTGCCTGTTTTGCCCTGCCAAACACCCCTGCCAAACACAGTGCATTCTGTGCCCTCAGGGAGCAGTGTAACCTGGTTGCTAAGGAGCGGTACCTGGAAGCCGGCCGCAGTGTCCTTAACAACT
Source organism: Lithobates clamitans (assembly GCA_037952925.1). Taxonomy (NCBI): domain Eukaryota; kingdom Metazoa; phylum Chordata; class Amphibia; order Anura; family Ranidae; genus Lithobates; species Lithobates clamitans. The sequence continues at coordinate 4,591,184 of JBBGZY010000430.1, read as the reverse complement.
GCTGAGTCATCGGCTGTCAATGGGTTTCCCCACTGACAGCTGAATTAAAAAAAAAAAAAAAAAGTACGGGTTAAAATAAATATAGTGCCTGGGGTGTCCTCTTTTTTTTTCACAATAGAACCTGGGGGGTCCTCTTAGTCTGCCTGTAAAGTGGCACATCTGTAGCATATATCTAAAATGCTGCAGTAAAAATTAAATTTCTAAAGAAATAAAAATGAGTCAAGTCACATTTAAATTGACTCAGGGTTGCAATTGCCGGCACCCGGCTATTAAACAAATCGGGGTTTGGTATGGATTTTAAGGGGAACCCCATGCCAATTTTTTTTTAAAAACGGCATGGGGTCCCCCCCAGACTCCATACCAGCCCCTTATCCAGGAGCTGACCGAAGATGCCACACTGAGGACATACGAACTCGGCGTTCGTTGGATTGACGCCTATGCTCCTTTTTCAAAAAGTGAGTGCATCATTGTTTGATCTGCCCCTGTCCCACTGTGTTTGTTGCGGTATCACGCTATATATTCTTTATGTTTCTCCGCATGATCTCATACATCCATTATTGGGACTGCTCAAGCAACACATAGGAAATCATCAACCATCCTTACCTGTGATCTGTGACCAGTATATGCTGTACACCTTACAGCAGTAAGGTGAGCTGCTTGCAGACACAGAGGTGTCATCACTGAAAATTGCACTTGGCACACGTGTGCTTCCTGGTGGTGGGATTGTTCCTTTTTTTTGCTCGGCACAGACTTTTTTTTACCTTTCTTCATTATCACATGAACTTTTTTTTTTATTTTCTGTGTTTCTATATAAGTTAACACTGGACTGGCATCTATTTCATATGTTTTATATTTTATGATTACTGCACCAATCATTATTTTATGTACTTGGATTTGATGTACACTCATTTAGTTGCTTTTACCACTTTAGTTTTCACCAGTATTCTTTTGGCAACACTCCTCTCACCTTCCCTCACAGCGCAAACACCATCACTATTATATTTTCCTTTTTTTCTGTTTGGATCAGAGACACAGGTATTTGCAGCAGTGCTCCCTTAGTTTAAATTTTAGACGGCGCGGGAGTCTTTTTCATATATATAGACCGGTGCATGCCAGGCTAGGGATGTCACAAGGGGCAGGGCCACCAGGTGATGTTGCCAGTTGGCTCCGCCCTTATCTATATAAGAACTGTCAAAGTGCAGAGGAGGCATTCGGCGGGCGGCTGTCCTAGAAGGTGGAGCGTTGGTCTTTTATTTTCTTTTTCGGGTTGGTGGTGCGGCGGGCATCGTGATTGACGATGGACTTATTACATCGAGAGGCACTTTGTTTTTTATTTTTTGATAAAGGATTTGTCAAAAACTTGTCTTCTGTATTTTCTTTGGCCACTTTTTTGGTGAATTGGTAGGGGTACTTTACCCCAAACCCATTCACATGGGGGGAGTAGAATCTGAGGGCCCCCTTGTTAAAGGAGGCTTCCAGACTCCAATAAGCCCACCACCCGCAGACCCCGACAATCACAGCCCAGGGTTGTCGGGAAGAGACCCTTGTCCCCATAAACATGGGGACAAGGTGCTTTGGGGTGGGAGGGCAGAGCCACCCCAACCTAAAGCACCCCCCATGTTGAGGGCATGTGGCCTCGTATGGTGGGGGGACAAGCGCCTTTCCCGACCTGCCAGGCTGCATGCCCGAATAAGGATCTGGTATGGATTTGGGGGGGCCCTCCTCCTTTTTTTTATTTTGGCATGGGGTTTCCCTTAAAATGCATACCGGGGGGGACTCCATGCCATTTTTTTCTTACATTTTTTAATAGCCCCCCACCCCAAAGCACCCCCCATGTTGAGGGCATGTGGCCTGGTATGATTCAGGAGGGGGGGAATCTTTCCTGACCTGCATGCCAGGATAAGGGTCTGGTAGGGAGTTTGGGGGGGACCCCAGACTGTTTAAAAAAAAAAAAATTAGCGTAGGGTTCCCCTTAAAATCCATACCGGACACGATTTCTTAGCCGGGTGCCAGCAATTGCACCTGCGAGTCATTTTAAATGTGATTGGACTCGGTTTTATTTCTTTAGAAATGTAATTTTTGCTGCAGCATGTTATATATATGCTACAGATGTGCCACTTTACAGACAGACTAGGGGGACCCCCCAGGTACTATATTTAAAGGAATTTTTCATTTTTTATTGTTGTACTTTAAGTATCATTAAAATCACTGCTCCTGAAAAAACTATTTTTTTTTTTTTTCTAATTTGCATTGATACATGTCTCCCAGGGCAGTACCCAGACCCCCATACCCCTTTTTTGGCCAATTACTTGCATATAAGTATATACGTGATGGCGTTGCGCTGTGTGTGATATACATATGTGTACCAAAATAAAAAACTAAGGTGTATAAGAAATTAACATGTGATAAGTGAACAATTAAAAACTATATAACAAATGTGACATGAAAAAACAAATAAACGAACAACAGTATAATAAAGTCCAGTATGCACAACTAAGTGTGTATTGAAAAACAATGATGATCCAATAAGTAAAGGTGATGAAAAATTATTAAATTCCATTATGACACTCTAAACGATGTTCCACACAGATAATGAATCCCTCCACTGTGAACAGCAAATCAACCGGTGCCTAGCCAATCATTTATAAGTGGCTCCTCTGTGTGCACAAGCCTCTCACCTTACTGCCGTAAGGTATACAGCATAAAAGAAAATCCTGATGATAATCTTCAAACTTCCTTTGGTCAGATTGTATGAAATAAAGCGATTGTAATCTCAATGTATGGGGTTTGGATAAAAAAAGAGAAAACAGCCCATAGTGCAATTCCGTATGAGAGGGTTGGTTGTAACAAATAAAATATATGAACTCACTTATAATATAAAATAACTGGCAACAATCCACGAGCACCGAGCTCGTATCCTTTAGGAGATCTTGTATGTCCAGACTTAGATGATCTTGTTTGATATTTCAATCCCTCCACTAGTGTCCGCTAATATCATCGATATAAGGAAGTTTAGGCACAAAAGAGAAAGATGCCCATAGTGTGATCCCATTGGGAATAATTTATTATCACAAGCAGAGTAAAAAAAGTAAACCCGTTTCTAAAAGCAGCAAACAGTGGTAATCCAATCCCGACTCGTATTGTCACATTATGTGACTTTATCAGGGTATAACAATAGGTACTAGTTCCTGTCTTTAAGTAGTGTGTCTAATTGAATGAGCGACGGCCATTTTCAGGAAGACAGCTATTGAAATAGATACCGTAGGCCATTTTGCCTTGGTCTTCCGTAGGAAAGCATAGGGCAGCCATTTTCCATTCGTTCCTGCATGTATTAGCATGCTGAGCATAGAAACACTGTCAGCAGACCTACAAATACACAGCACACAAGGATGGTAGTTGACACAGAGTCCGCTGTGGTCCGGACAAATGGATTAACAGACCAAATATTTTAAAAATGGGGGAAATAAATGCTGCGGACTCGCAACACATGAAAATAATGATTAATATAAGATTCACTGTCATCCCAAAAAACGGATGATGAAAAACCAGATCATTAAAACATATTAAATTAAATTAAAAAATAACATTTTATTTTATTAGTCTTGCATCCATTGAACTTGTGAGTTTTTGGACAGTTTCTGCTTGAATTTGTTTGCAAGATATCAGAATAGCCTCCCAGAGCTGCTGTTTGGATGTAAACGGCCTCCCACCCTCACAGATCTTTTGCTTGAGGATGCTCCAAAGGTTCTCAATAGGATTGAGGTCAGGGGAGGATGGAGGCCACACCATGACTTTCTCTCCTTTTATCCCCATAGCAGCCATTGATGCAGAGGTATTCTTTACAGCATGAGATGGTGCATTGTCATGCATACAGATGATTTTATTACGGAAAGCATAGTTCTTCCTTCTGTACCAGGGAAGGAAGTGGTCAGTCAGGAACTCCACATACTTTGCAGAGGTCATCTTTACACTTTCAGGGACCCTAAAGGGGCCGACCAGCTCTCTTTTTATGATTCCGGCCCAAAACATGACTCCACCGCCTTGCTAATGTCGCAACCTTGTTGGAACAGGGTGGCCGTCCACCAACCATCCACTACTCCATCCATGTGGACCGTCCAGGGTTGCACGGCACTCATCAGTGAACAGGACTGTTTGAAAATTAGTCTTCATGTATTTTTCTGCCCAATGCAGCCATTTCTGCTTGTGAGTATTGGTTAGTGGTGGCCGAATGGAAGGTTTATGCACAGTTGCAAGACTCTAGAGGACTCTACACCTTAATGTCCGTGGGACTCCAGAGGCACCAGCAGCTTCAAATATCTGTTTGCTGCTATGTAATGGTGTTTTAGCAGCTGCTCTCTTGATCCAAGGCATGGATCTGGCAGAAATCTTCCTCAATGTGCCTTTATCTGCACGAAACCCGTCTGTGCTCTGAATCAGCCACAAATCTCTTAATAGTGCGATGATCAAGCTTACATTTTCGTGAAATATCTAATGTTTTCATACCTCATCCAAGGCATTGAACTATTTCACTCTTTTCAGCAGCAGAGAGATCCTTTTTCTTCCCCATATTGCTTGAAAATGGTGCTCTGCTTAATAATGTGGGACACCCTCCTTTAGTAGTTTTTCCTTTAATTGGGCTCACCTGGCAATCTAATTATCACAGGTGTCCGAGATTGTTTTCAGTGATCAAAAGAGCCCTGAGACACAATGTCATCCGTGAATTAAACTGAAAAACAAAATATTTAATCTTTGTGACACTGAAATAGAATTTGCATAATAATTTGGAACAGGGTGTAATTAGAGGAGAACCAAGCCTATTACATGAATGAGGAGAGTGAAGAAAGCCAGACCAGGGATGAATGATACAGGGATGAGTATCTCCTCCTAGAATATTGGGGGGAGAGGGGTGCAATGTGTGTAAATAAACAACTAGAAATCACTAACAAAACAATTTAAATCAAATTCGATATTAAGTCCATTAGGTGCGAAAGTATCCATCTAAAAGATCCATTTAGATTCAAGTTGGCTGAGGGTTCTCACCTTGTGACCCCCTCGCCAGGGTCTGGTATAAGGTACAATCCCCCAAAGTTTTAAATGGATGGGATTTTCTTGTGGCATTGAGCAAAGTGTCTAGACACACTGTGTTTATCGTAACCGTTTAAGATATTTTGTACGTGTTCTTTTAGGCGTATTCTCAGCAATCTTTTAGTGTGGCCAATATACTACAACTACATTCTAGAGCGTACACAGCTCCTTCAGTATTACACCCTACAAATTATTTATGTCATAGGTGATACCATTGCTGGTGGATTGAAATTGTAGCTGCTTTTCATTAGGACGTTTCATTTGCGCGCATGCAGAACACCTTTTACAAGGGTAAAAGCCTTTACCCTTAAAAAATGTGAAACTCTTTTTTGGAGGATCAATCACATTTTTGACCAATTGGTCACGAAGAGTGGGGGCCCTTCCATAAACAAACTTTGGTCTCTTTGAAAGTACATCTTCAAGAGGTTTGTTGGACTTCAAAATGTGCCAATGGTGCTGTATTATTTTTTCGATTTTCTCGTGTTGGATATTATAGTCCAATACTATAGGTACAAGGTCTGTTTGACACTCAGTTTTTTTATATTTGATTAGATCTCCCCTATGCATATGTGTTACTCCTGTGATCTGTTCTTTGATGCATTCCTTGCCATATCCTTTTTGTTCTGTCACCAATCATATTGGCCTGTGTGAGAAAGTCTCCCATTTTGGTGTAATTGCGCCTAAATCGTATAATCTGTCCTTTTGGAATGTTAAACAGCCAATTTTTATGGTGACAACTTTTAATCTGTAAATAGCTGTTACGATCAACGTTCTTGAAATGAGTTTTAGTGACAAATTTGTCATTGATTCTTGATATTTCCAAATCTAGGAAAGATGTTGTTTTCATTGATTTGCCAAGATAGTTTAATGTTTCTATCATTATTATCGAGCATATTGAAGAAATTGTGTAACTGGTCATGATCGCCTTTCCATTGGACGAACACATCATCGATATATCTTCTGTAAAAAAACAAGTTCAGCGGGTGGATTTTTGAAATCCCTTTCTTCCTCCCATTGTGACATGAAAAGTCCTGCCACACTGGGGGCAAACTTGGCTCCCATGGCCACCCCAGTTTTTTGTTGATAGTATTGGTGACAGTATCAGAAATAACTATGCTTGAGGCAAAAATCAAGGCTTTTGACAAGGAATTTCCTTGGCACACAGGAGAGATTTGTAAAAAGTCCCCATTTTGTGGCTTTGCATGCTTGATAGTGGAGGATATAAGTATAAAGAGATGAAACGTCTGCTGTCGCCATCCGCAAGGGTCCAATATCTGTTCTTTCTTCTAGTAACTGAAGTATTTGCTTGGTGTTTTTAAGATATGCTCTGGTCTTCTGTACTGCTAGTTGAAGATATCAATCTATATATTGGCCTAATCTGGCCGTTAAAGAATCAATACCACACAGGCATGCTTAAATGGTTGGATGATGCAGATACATATTGTACTCTACCAAGAAATCCCATATTTAAATGGGGGAAAGAATTAGAACAGGTTGTTCATCTAGGATTAAAGAAAAGTATTCTTAATAAAAAAGAAGCAAAATTCTTGATACCCGAAGCATGCAGGATTACAATAATTTATGCATTGCCAAAGATTTATAAAGATAAAGTAGACCCTCCTTTGAGGCCTATTGTGAATGGCATTGATTCTTTAATGGCCAGATTGGGCCAATATATAGATCGATATCTTCAACCAGCAGTACAGAAGACCAGAGCGTATCTTAAAGACACCAAGCAAATACTTCAGGTACTAGAAGAAAGAATGGATATTGGACCCTCGCTGATGGTGGCAGCAGACGTTTCATCTCTTTATACTATTATCTTCAACTATCAAGCATGCAAAGCCACAAAATGGGGACTTAGGAAATTTAAAAATCTCTCATGTATGCAAAGGAAATTTCTTGTCAAAAGCCTTGATTTTTGCCTCAAGCGTAGTTATTTCTGGTACTGTCACCAATATTATCAACAAAAAACTGGGGTGGCCATGGGAGCCAAGTTTGCCCCCAGTGTGGCAGGACTTTTCATGTCACAATGGGAGGAAGAAAGTGTTTTCAGAAATCCACCTGCTGAACTTGTTTTTTACAGAAGATATATCGATGACGTGTTCGTCCAATGGAAAGGTGATCGTGACCAGTTACACAATTTCTTCAATATGCTCAATAATAGTGATAGAAACATTAAACTAGGCAAATAGATGAAAACAATATCTCTTTCCATGATTTGGAAATATCAAGAATCAATGACAAATTTGTCACTAAAACCCATTTCAAGAACGTCGATCGTATCAGCCATTTACCGATTAAAAGTTCTCACCATAAAAATTGGCTGTTTAACATTCCAAAAGGAAAGATTATGCAACTTGCACTGAAATGGGAGACTCTCACACAGGCAAATATGATTGGTGACAGATTTGTACAAAAAGGATATGGCAAGGATTACATCAAAGAACAGATCACAGAAGTAGCACATATGCATAGGGGAGATCTAATCAAAGATAAAAAAACTGAGTGTCAACCAGACCTTGTACCTCTTTGCGACCAATTTTCACATTTTTTACGGGTAAAGGCTTTTACCATTGTAAAAGGTGTTATGCATGCATGCGAACGAAACGTCCTAATGAAAAGCAGCTACAATTTCAATCCACCAGCAATGGTACCACCTATGACACAAATGAATATATAGGGTGTAATACTGAAGGAGCTGTGTACGCTATAGAATGTAGTGGCGGTCTATACCCTGTTTACCCGAAAATAAGATCTAGCGTGATTGTCAGTGATGGCTGCAATATAAGTCCTACCTCCCAAATAAGCCCTACCCTGTTTCCCCGAAAATAAGCCCTACCCTGAAAATGAGACCTACAAGGACTTTATGCTCAGCATGCTATACATGCAGGAACGAACGGAAAATGGTCGCCCTGTGCTTTCCTATGGGAGACCAAGGCAAAATGGCCGATATTATCTATCTCAATAGCGATCTTCCCGAAAATGGCCACCGGTCATATATTAGACACACTATTTAAGGACAGGAACTAGTACCTATTGTTATCCCCTGATGAAGTCACGTGATGTGATGATACGCGTCGGGATTGGAGCAATAGGTTTTCCATGAATTTGTTTGTAACATATGAGCTCGGCACCCACGGATTACCGCTGTTTGCTGCTTTTAAAAACGTGAGTGTTTACTTTTTAACTCTGCTTGTGATAATAAATTATTCCCAATGGGATCACACTATGGGCATCTTTCTCTTTGTGCCTAAACTCCCTTATATCGAGGATATTAGTGGACACTAGTGGAGGGATTGAAATATCAAACAAGATCGCTTAAGTCTGGGCATACAAGATCTCCCAAAGGATACGAGCTCGGCGCTCGTGGATTGTTGCCATTTATTTTATATTATAAGTGAGTTCATATATTTTGTTTGTTACAACCAACCCTCTCATGTGGGATTACGCTATGGGCTATTTTCTCTTTTTTTATCCAACCCCATACATTGAGATTACGATCGCTTAGTTCATACAATCTGACCAAAGGGACATTTGAAGATTATCATCAGGATTTTCTTTTATGCTGTACACCTTACGGCAGTAAGGTAAGAGGCTTGTGCACACAGAGGTCCCACTTGTAAATGATTGGCTAGGCACTGGTTGATTTGCTGTTCACGGTAGAGGGATTCATTATCTGTGTGGAACATCATTTAGACTGTCATAGTGGAATTTAATTTTTTTTTTTTTTCATCACCTTTACTTATTGGATCATCATTGTTTTTCAATACACACTTAGTTGTGCATACTGGGCTTTATTATACTATTGTTCTTTTATTTGTTTTTTCATGTCACATTTGTTATATAGTTTTTAATTGTTCACTTATCACATGTTATTTTCTTATACACCTTAATTTTGGTACACATTTGTATATCACACACAGCGCAATGCCATCACGTATACCTTCACATTTTTTCTGCCTAGGATCAGTCAAATAGGTGTTTGCCGCAATGTATCCTAGACTCTTATTTTTGACAGTGCGGGAGTTACTACTTCTATATACTTGCATATAAGCCTTCAAAATGGGCACTTTTGATTTCTCCTGTTCAGCTCCCATAGACTTCAATGGGGTTTGCTGTTTGGGTTAGAACTTTTCCCTTGTTCAGGAGTTCTGCTGCGTACCGAACAGGGGGTCGTTCAGCCCATCTCTACCCACCACCTCTAAGCCCGAGAACTGAGAGAACCAATGATCTCAGTTCTCAGTCCGCTGTGAGCAGAGAGCAGTGATGGTCAATAACAGCTCTCTGCTCTGCTCCTCCAGGGCTCACTCGAGTGCCAGGCAGGAGAGGGATGGGAGCAGTGTGCTGAGAGGCTGAGCCAGCTGCTGGTCAGGTATCTTGATGGATCCTGACATAATATCTGAGATCCTCTAACCGCAGTGGGTCTGTGACATCAGCCAACAGTGGACTTCAGCCTACTGTCGACTGATTCTGGGTCACAGGAGTGCAAAAATAAGTGTACCGTGACCCACATGAGAATTATGGCCAAACAAGCTTTGTCCTTACACCTGTGTGCTGACCTTGTCCTAACAATGGTTTCCCACTGAACAAAAAGAAAGAAAACACATCTTGCCATAGCTCCAACTGCAAAGCATCTCTTGAATTGCTGTTGGCCCATGTTTACCATTGAAATTTGTATCATTGTTCTTTGCACAACCACCATCTTGTGCCAAATGCTAATTCTCATTTTCTAGTAGTAGTATTAGTAGTAGTAGATTTGAGCAGCATTAAAATGCTTTTGTTTATCTTGCACAAAATGATTGTATTTCATTTTTGGAATGAGTGGCCGCTACTTTTTGCATGAAAAGAAGTACATTTGTTTTATTAAGATTGGTTACTTTATTCAAATTTTGTGTATGTCACATATGTATGAACCAATCAAATTTCAATAAAATAAAGTACATACAGTATATTTATTACAGTCAAAGTTTTGCTTGTGTGAAAATTTCTGGGGGGGGGGGGGGGGGTCCACAGCTTTAATTAGATTCTAAAAGGGATCCGTGACTCAAAAAAACGATAACAACCGCTACTCTAACTGCTACTTCTGCTAGATAGCTTGGTCTGTTAAGCGAAGGTGAAAAGTAACAAACTTGCTGGCTAGATCACCAGGTGAAAATAAAGGGAAAAAAAAGTCTACAAAAAGAAAACGAATGAAACCATCAAACCTAAGAACTGGTAAGCTGCAATATATTATATTTTTGTTTTTTATATTTGTTCTTTCTCTGGATGGTAAACTATAGAAAAATATAAACTAAAAATATAATATATGTCCGTTATTCTGGCTATCCAGTACTCCTCCCCCACGGTCCAGATTACTACTCTTGGTGGCTGAGATTCGGACGATGGAGTTTTTGACAGCCTCGGTACACGATTGTGTTTCCAAATTCACTGAAATATGGGAACCATGGGATCTTTCGGAGTATGGGACCCCCATGACACCAGGCTCACCCTAATCTTAAGTCAACTCTATACTACCTGTGTATATGGCCTGAACTGATCTCAAGGATCCAGACTCCCTCCAATATTACGCTTACTCTCACACCATGGGGTATTGACCTAATATATCTATGTGTCTTGTTACTGTGAACACTTTTTGTCACCTATATTTGTTACTTTATACTTTGTTTTTCTTCTTTCTATAATGATTACTGTATAATGCACATGCATTGACAATGTAATGCTCGTTTTGCTAAAACTTTGTACTTAATTTTTGAAAATCAATAAAAAATACAATTATAAAAAAAAAAAATATAATATATGTATGAATGGAATAGCTGTGACATTTAAATAATAACCGACACAAAACTGTTTTACATACACCTTCAGACTTGCATATAAAGGACAAATCTGTCTTACTCTGCATCAGGACAGCAATGTTGTTAGCAGCTATTCAATTAGTTGCTATGGAAACCAGTTGATACCCATCAAAAGCATTGCCATGGTAACTAGAGAAACAAAAGATGAATCTTATTATAGGGTACCAATTTCCTATGTCCTGCAAGATGAACACACCAAAAGCTGGTGTCTTACATGGATTAATGATTTTGAATTGTTTTGTTAATGACATTCAGTGAAGGGTTTAATGCTAATATAAAGATTTATATGTATTATGAAGATGTAATTCCATCTATTTGTGTCAATAATACGATCTGTAACATGTATATTTAGAAGCGCGTTTCGTGATAATACAAGGACAGGTACTGCATTTCGATAACAAGGATAAATTGGCACTGTTTTATCACTAATGTTCCAGAGCCGTGACATGGAAAGAACAAGTTTAGGGATTAATTTTTGGCATCCTGTGAATTTCTACCACACAGCAGGAGATGCCAGACCTCACAGACAAGCAATCACAATGTGAATTGACATGGCAGAAAATTCAGTTGCTCAAGCAGAATTTAAGAAGCAAAACAAATTAGCAGAAATTAAAGTAAATGAAGTCTTTAACTGAAGTCATCAAGCATACATGTAGTTAGACAACTTCTGGTTACACACTGCATTACCATTGTTGAATTTTTGTATTAAAGCAAATACTTTTTGCCTAAAGTCTAAAAACATTTTTAGTTTTGGATAGAGTGGAGAAGGGTTAGAACCCCTGTCAGGTTTCTGCTGCTATCCATGCCACCGTTACAGAGATTGACCCTCTCTATTTGCCCTGTTTACCATTATCGTTGAACCTGCAAGTAAAAGAAAATCCCAAATTTTGGGTTGTACCCAGAATAGAGGGGAAATCTTCCAATGAGTCACTAGTTCTGGTGACTCAGGGGGGCGGGGTTAGGGGCTCCCAGGGGTACCCTTAATTTTCAGATTTTCTTCTCACTTCCTGTTTTAGTTGTGGACAGGAAGTGAAGGTGAAACTCCCCAAAAATACCCTCCCTTACTCTATCCGAAATGAAAACAAAAGTTTAACCTATAGTTTTAACTTAAAGAGTAACTCCACTTTTGTTAAGGAAAACACATTCCCCTCTGGGTGATCAATGTACATTGCAAGGATTTTAACAAACTTTGTAGCAGATTCCTACCTTTTGTTATTCTGAAGAAATCCCTGTATGATTGTCTGTGTCCATGTGGTAAGTGAATCTCTATGGGAGTGGTTTCCTAATTATCCATCAGCTGCTGCTCCTGCAGGGCTCTAATGAGGTAAATTAAAGGGGCTGCATCCCTTTAGACGTGGTTTCCTGTTGGGAGTATCTCACCAAAAATGACATTTTTGTTGCAGGGGATGCCTAAAATCTGACTTGTATCTTAGTGCAGACTTTTAGGAAAATCAGTGAGCCAATCTCACATGCAGGAAATTATGTTTCTGGGGGTGCTCAGTACACATTCTGTATACAGAACATCCCCAGATAGCCATAGTGCATTGCATTTTGCAGAAAATTACAGAGCCGCAGATTGAAAAGGAAAGGTAATTTTTTTTTATAACATTCAATTACAATATGACTGGAGTTGGAATTGCTAATATGCTTAATTATTTTTTTTTATTTGTCATTTTTTTCCCACGAAAGTGGAGTTACCCTTTAAATATATAAGGACTTATTAGTCAATATTATTTCAGAACATTTATCAGTTGGTGTTTCTCAGCAGATATACGTAAATACATTATATTTATACTCCTCATCTGGATGTGGTAAAAAAGAACGTTAGGCAAAGTATGAAAAAAAGCAGTAATCCGTAGGAACAGCAGCTTACCTGTGTCTGCTTTCCTGTTTCTGAATGCACTCACAGCAGAAAAGCTTATGATCCACAAAGGATTTTGGCTTGCTATGACTCCAAAGCTTGCTTGCAAAACAAGATTTTTGTATATTTATAGCATTCAATTATTGGGAACATATACAGACTGTGTGATCTGTTCAAAAATATACCCGCCCAAATGCAATAGTGGTAATTATTATAACAGTTGTGAGCTAGAGATGCTGAAGTTCTAAACTTCGTACCTATTGGGGTTTCCATTTAGGGTCTATTCACACTTTATTGCTACAATCAGTAATTTTGAAAGGGCTACCAATGCATCACAATGCAGACAAAATGGCACATGACTTAACTTTCTAACACAGCACACCACAATACATGGTATGTCTGGTGTGCTGCACTGCAGTGCGGGTGTGTTGAAACTAAATTGCACCACAAAGATCACAGTATGCAAGTTATGCAAATTGCCATAATGTAGGATAAAATGTGAATTCAATGCAAAAATGTGAAAGGTCCCATAAGACAGAGTACTATGGATTAGCTGGATGGAAGAGACAGCACAGCATCAGCTGCCTGACCAATGGGACAATTTGTCCCATTGAAACTTCAATAGGAGCCCTCCAATAAGGGTCACTGTGATGAACCATTAATGTTGTATGTTAATTGTAACTTGAGCTATAGATCTCTGTAAACATAGGGCTGTTTTCATCAAAACATTTGTGCCTCTAAACATGTGAAGTAGAGTCAGGAACTCATTATTTACCTGATTAAAAAACTTTTTTTTAATTAACTGATCAAAGTAAGGAAGAAAAACATTCTCTGGTCCATGGGGATGTACAGCTGTGAGAGCTGAACTAGTTAAGACATTTTGGTGGAGATTTGCTAAAACTGGAGACTGCAAAATTTGAATCTGGTGCACCTGTGCATGGTAGCCAATCAGCTTCTAACTTCAGCTTGTTCAGTTAAGCTTTGAAAATAAAACCTGGAAGCTGATTCATTTTCTATGCACAGCTGCACCAGATTTTGCACTCTCCAGTTTTAGTAAATCTCCCCCAATATTATTTAACCAGTATCCCCATGGAACAGAGAATTTTTGTTCTTTCTTACTTTGATAAGCTATTTAACAAAATATTTTTCGGGTAACTATGCATTTTATTTTAGATTTGTTTCTGTTTAAAAATACACTAAAATTATGATTTTGGAATAAAGCATTGCAAAGTTATTTACAAACCAAATGAAGCCTTCTTTAACCCCTTTCCAACCAGCCGCCGCAGTTGTACTGTGGCAGAATGGCACGGCTGGGCCAAATGACGTTATGCAACGTCGCTTCGCCCTGTGGCCACTAGGGGGCGCACAAGCATCCCCCCCGCTCGCCCCCCAAGCCGACGCGAGTGCCCGATGGTCACGATCACTGCTGACACATGGAGAACCGGGATCTGTGTGTGTAAACACACAGTTTCCGGTTCTCTGAGGGGAGAACAGACAGATTGTCTGTTCATACAGAGTATGAACAGCGATCTGTCATGTCCCCTGCACAGTCCCCTCCCCCCTTCAGTTAGAACACAAACTAGGGAACACATTAACCCCTTGATCGCCCCCTAGTGTTAACCCCTTCACCGCCATTTTTACAGTAATCAATGCATTTTATAGCATTGATCGCTGTATTAATGCCAATGGTCCCAAAAACGTGTCAAAATTGTCCGATGTGTCAGCCATAATGTTGCAGACCCGATAAAAATCACAGATCGCCGCCATTACTAGTAAAAAAAAAAATTATAATAAAACATCAAACTATCCCCTATTTTGTAGATGCTATAACATTTGCGTAAACCAATCAATATACGCTTATTCCGATTTTTTTTACCAAAAATATTTAGAAGAATACATATTGGCCTAAACTGAGGAAAAATATAGTTTTTTTTATATATTTTTGGGATATTTATTATAGCAAAAAGTAAAAAAAAAATGTGTTTTTTTCTAAATTGACGCATTTTTTGTTTATAGCGTAAAAAATAAAAAGCACAGAGGAGATCAAATACCACCAAAAGAAAGCTCAATTTGTGAGAAAAAAAGGACATCAATTTTGTTTGGGTGCAACGTCGCACGACCGCGCAATTGTTAGTTAAAGTGACGCAGTTGCGAATCGCAAAAAGTGCTCTGGTCAGAAAGGGGGTAAAATCTTCCAGGGCTGAATTGGTTAACTAGTAAAATTAAAAGAAACAAAAAGATGGTTGATAAATATATAAGTAAACCAAAAAAAAGAATTGTCAGTAAAAATAAATAGTAGTAATAGTAGTAGTAGTAGTAATAGTAATGGCAATGAGGGGGAAAGGAGCAGAAAACATACTACACATTCCCTGTGTATTCAGTAAAGTTTTTTGGCCAATGTAGCATGCCCAGTGCCCTCAACTTGTTAAAAATGTTCTATTAAATAAATAAATAAATAAATAAATAACGAACTACAAAACAAATGCAGATGAATTGCAAACTACATTTCTGATGAGGCAGAATACTCCACTTAGAATGACATATTTGGTTTTGAATTAAGTTCTTCTTCAATATACGGTATGTTTCAATTAACTGGATTAGTACACCTAAAACTGACTGTTATAAATTCCGATGGGCTGAATCAGTAACAACTGTATTTTTAATCCCTTGGAAACACTGACCTCAGGTCACTGTGCTTGAGTTCCCAGGTAAACTATGGCGAGTATGAGGTGGTTGATACAAGTGAGACATTTCGGATGGAGGCAGAGTTGGGAACTGTACTGGGATATTGTACTTCTGGAACAGGTGCATCCGAGCTACTACCTCCTGTGTAATGCCTGGTCAGCCTCAAGAACACAGCACTCTGCAAATCTCCATGTGCAATCTGTGCAAAAAAAGGGAGAAAGGCTGGTGCCATGGAAGTTGGCTAAAACATCAGCTCAGCCATGATTAAGGCCTGATGGATGAAATTCGTTGTTTTTTTGTTGACTGTTGTTCACCTGCATTAATAAAACAATGTTTTAGCCAACTTCCATGGCACCAGCCTTTCTCCCTTTTTTGCACATATTATACTTCTGGAGTCCCTGAGAGATAGAAGAAGTTAGTGTGGAATTTGGCCCTCCAGTGCCTACTAAATGGATCTGTTTCAGGTTGGGTAACTTTAAACTTGAGCCAAAACTTCAACTTGATGTTTTCCATCTTTAGCTCTTCAAAAAAAAAAATGCTGTACTTTTCTCATGATTTGAACATAACATTTGTATTTACAGGATAGAATATTTGCAGCATTTTCTTACCCTTTCTACACTCCTTGCTGCTCTAATCCACTGCCAAAGTGTCCCAATATTTTGCCCTAATGACCTACTGCCTGACAATGTCACCTCACCATGCTACCTTTGCAAAATGACAGACCCCCAGCTGGTGTTTGTAAACCAACCATCTAGGGTTCCTGGGTGGCGTCTTTGACCAGACATGATCGTGATCATATTTGGTCATCGTCATCATCACCCAGGATCTCCAGCCTGCTTGAGTACAGACATTAGGGATTTATCATTTTGTTATGGGAGTGAGAAGGGTCAGC
Source organism: Lithobates clamitans (assembly GCA_037952925.1). Taxonomy (NCBI): domain Eukaryota; kingdom Metazoa; phylum Chordata; class Amphibia; order Anura; family Ranidae; genus Lithobates; species Lithobates clamitans. The sequence goes on along the minus strand of JBBGZY010000430.1, from coordinate 4,574,803 downwards.
ATTATGGGCAGTGGGGCATTTTGTCAGCAGGTAAGCATTGAAAGGTGGCAGGTCATCGTAATTGATGCTGAATTTACATCAAGGGACATTTTTTTTCCCGTGCATTTTTTAAGGGCTTTGTCACATTGTGTATGTTTGCATTTACATTTAACTTTTTTGTGGGAATATGTACCAATATACTTATTCCCCTAGGTGGGTGACAATGTGCCTAGCAAGGAAGGATGGGCTTACTAAGGGGATGTAAGGGTGGACTTATTGAAATCTAGTTGCCCTGTTTATAATATGGGGGCCCCCAGATATTCGCTCCCCTACTCCGCAAGAGAAATGAGTACATGGGTACATTAGTACTCCTTACCCATCTCCACAAAGAGTTAAATGTTTATAAGCACAGACATTCACATGACAAAGCTCTTTAATAAAAACATGAAAAAAATTTAAATAAAGTCCCACAATATAAATTCAGCATCAGTCACACCATTCAGCGAGGAGGAACCAGTGAAGAAGGTCCAGTGGCAATAATGACAACCTGCAGCCCAAAAATGCTGCCACCATAGGCGTGCGCAGGGGGTGTGCCAGGTGTGCCTGGGCACACCCTAATCACCCATACGTGATTCCCCCTACTGCCCAGGCTTCCCTCGTGTTGGCCACCCCGCCCCGCAGTGCTGCTGGCTTCCCTCCTCTGCTCCCAGCTGCTGCAGGGGATGTCTCAGGATGGAGAGTGGAGGAAGGGGCTAGTAAATATGTAATTTACCAGTGTCTTCCTTTGCTAAATGAATACAGTGAACACACTCACTCACTGTGTTTACTGTGCTTCAGTTTGTGAATGAACAAGAAGCTGCTCAGCACAGAGCACTTCCCATTTATCCCCTGTCCCATGCAGCCTCAGCTGCAGAGAAAGGCATATGTGTTTGAGCCTTGGGGTGCACACCCTAATTCAATAGGCTGCGCACACCTATGGCTGCCACTAGGACCCATTGCTTGAAATAGCACCCCATCTTCAAGGATGGAAGAGAATTTGCAGTTTGGGAATGTGGCAACAAATGGTTAAAGCCCTGAAACCACATGTGACAGAAAGGGACAGAGCAATATCACTACATAACAGGAACAAGCACCTTTAGGCTACTTTCACACTGAGGCAGTTTTTAGGCGTTTAACGCTATAAATAGCACCTCTAAAGCGCCCGAAAAACTGCTTCTCATGCCTCCCCAGGGTGAAAGCCCGAGTGCTTTCACACTGGGGCGGTGTGCTTGAGGGGATGGAAAAAAAGTCATGCAAGCAGCATCTTTGGAGCAGTGGAATGAATGGGGAGCAAATCTGAAGCGCCTGAAAAGTGCAACATGGGCGCTTTTAAGCCCTTCTTAACCCCTTCCTGGGGGTTAAAAGTGCCCCGCTAGCGGCCAAAAAATTAGCAGATCTTTACCACTAATGGACCCGATGCCCCAGTGTGAAAGCAGCCTTATGGTGCAATCACCAGATATTAATTACAAAAAAGAAAACTGCAAAATTTACAAAATGGCTTTCAAAATTTTATATGGAATATTATTTATTGGGTTCATATAAACTATAAAATCTCTAATTTAGACTGTACGTTTAAGTTGGAAATATTGAAGTAATCGTACATATACTGCGGCAGGGAGGCCACTCTGCGCCCGATCACGTACCTAGTACGCGATCTGACACTTCCAGGTCTAGGGCATGCATGCGCTCTGCTGGAGACCCGCTCCCACTGTGATCACACACAGCGGGAGACCAGCGGCGGTTACCACCGGCATCCGCCAATTGTTCAGCACAGTGCCAGAACAGTGATCTGTAAACAAGGCAGGTCACTGTTCTGTCAGTAGAGAAGGCATTGATCCTGTGTTCCTGTAAAGCAGGGACATGGATCAATGCCTTCCTCTAGTACAAGCACACCCCCCCCCCACAGTAACCATTAGATTGACATACAGTGACAGTGCATATTTTTTTAGCATTGATCACTGTATTAATGTCACTTGTCCCCAAGAAGTGACAAAGTGTCAGTTAGGTGTCCGATTTGTCTGCCGCAATATCGCAGTCCCGCTATAAGTCGCTGATCGCCGCCATTACTAGTAACAAAATGAAACGTAACAAAACAAATAAAAATATCTCATAGTTTGTAGATGCTATAACTTTTGCATGGACCAATCAATTTACGCTTATTGGGATTTTTTTTTTACCAAAAATATGTAGCAGACTACATTTTGTCCTAAATTGATGAAGAAATTAGATTTTTTTATTTTTATTGGGTATGTTTTATAGCAGACAATAAGGTCTTTTTTGTTTATAGCGCAAAAAATAAAAACCACAGAGGTGATCAAATACCACCAAAAGAAAGCTCTATTTGTGGGAAAAAAGGGCATACATTTCATTTGTTCAGTTAAAGTAACAGTGCAGTATCGCAAAAAATGGCCTGGTCATGAAGGGGGGTAAATCTTCAGGATGTGAAGTGGTTAAACAATAAATTAAAGTTTTCTGAAGATGAAAAGCCTGTGAAATCTATTTATCACTGAGGGTATTGGTAGAAAGAAAATAAATTATATTGTTGCTGTTTCTATTGCAGAAATTATTAACAGATCTCTGCACTCAATTTTTATTTAATATTTTAATGCATCATTTCTGTTGTTTGCAGTGACTGTACTATCCCTTCCTTTTTTCTTTGTTGTTTTACATGCAATCCATACACAACAAGGGTTTATACAGTTCACTGGACACTTGAACTCATGGCAGTGTTCACCACTAAGCCTGGTATTCAGTCAGTATAAAGTTGATCAGTGTCTGAGCGTTTTCTGATCACTTTTACATCATATTTTTCTGCAACATAAGCTTGTTACCTTTGTTTTTAAAATATATGAGATCGATCAATCTACAATATAATAAAATAATAATAAAATTAGAATATTGTTATAACAGATTTATTCAGAGCTCATCTCCTTTGTATATTTATGAATTGCCTCCACTATTATTTGGGCCTCTCATAAAATCTAAGTCTGTAGCTTTGAAAGAGTGACAGACGGTGACCTAGATTATCAGAGCCCCTTTCAGTGCTTCTTTGTTATGTTCTTAACCCTTTGTCTGCCTGAGCATCCATGTATTTTCCTTCAATACAGAACGTGTTATCGTATATACACAGGTGGATCTAGGACTTTTGTATCTGGACCGTTAGATTAACACATGTCTATTTTTAATACCCTTTTAAAGAAATGACACGTGCATTTTATGATTAAATGGTTGAAGATCAGTACACCTAACAAAAGATAATAAGTTTCATCATCATTTAAGAAAGCGCTTAAAGCAGACCTTCACTCTCCTTTTCTTATTTTTATATAGGTGCTCCTTCCCCCTCCTGCAAAAAAAAAAAAAAAAAAAAGATATATACTGTATTTTACAAAAGTGAGTACACCACTCACTTTTTTGTTAATATTTTATTATATCTTTTCATGTGACAACACTAAGGAAATTACACTATGCTACAATGTAATGTAGTGAGTGTACAGCTTGTATAACAGTGTAAATTTGATGTCCCCTCAAAATAACTCAACACACAGCCATTAATGTCTAAATCGCTGGCAACAAAAGTGGGGACACCCCTAAATGAAAATGTCAAAATTGGGCCCCTTCCACTCCTCCATAATGACATCACGGAGCTGGTGGTTGTTATAGACCTTGCACTCCACCTTCCGTTTTTAGGATGCCCCACAGATGCTCAATAGGGTTTAAGTCTGGAGACATGCTTGGCCAGTCCATCACCTTTACCCTCAGCTTCTTTAGCAAGGCAGTGGTCGTCTTGGAGGTGTGTTTGGGGTTGTTATGTTGGAATACTGCGCTGTGGCCCAATCTCCGAAGGGAGGGGATCAAGCTCTGCTTCAGTATGTCACAGTACATGTTGGCATTCATGGTTCCCTACAATGAACTGTAGCTCCCCAGTGCCGGCAGCACTCATGCAGCCCCGGACCATGACACTCCCACCACCATGCTTGACTGTAGGCAAGACACACTTGTCTTTGTACTCCTCACCTGGTTGCTGCCACACACGCTTGACACCATCTGAACCAAATAAGTTTATTTTGGTCTCATGAGACCACAGGACATGGTTCCAGCAATCCATGTCCTTAGTCTGCTTGTCTTGAGCAAACTGCGGGCTTTCTTGTGCATCATCTTTAGAAGAGGCTTCCTTCTGGGACGACAGACCAATTTTATGCAGTGTGTGGCATATGGTCTGAGCACTGACAGGCTGACCCCCCCACCCCTTCAACTTCGACAGCAATGCTGGCAGCACTTATACGTCTATTTCCCAGAGACAACCTCTGGATATGATGCTGAGCAATCACACTCAACTTCTTTGGTTAACCATGATGAGGTCTGTTCTGAGTGGAACATGTCCTGTTAAACAACTGTATGGTCTTGGTTACCATGCTGCAGCTCAGTTTCAGGGTCTTGGCAATCTGCTTATAGCCTAGGTAGGCCATCTTTATGTAGAGCAACAATACTTTTTTTCATATCCTCAGAGAGTTCTTTGCCATGAGGTGCCATGTTGAACTTCTAGTGACCAGTATGAGAGAGTGAGAGCGATAACACCAAATTTAACACACCTGCTCCCCATTCACACCTGAGACCTTGTAACACTAACGAGTCACCTAACATAGGGGAGGGAAAATAGCTAATTGGGCCCAATTTGGACATTTTCACTTAGGGGTGCACTCACTTTTGTTGCAGTGGTTTAGATATTAATGACTGTGTGTTGAGTTATTTTGAGGGGACAGCAAATTTACACTGTTATACAAGCTGTACACTCACTACTTTACATTGTAGCAAAGTGTCATTCTTCAGTTTTGTCACATGAAAAGATGTAATAAAATATTTACAAAAATGTGAGGGGTGTACTCACTTTTGTGTGTGTATATATATATATATATATATATATATATATATATATATATACACACGCACACACACACACATTGTATATGATATACAGTATCTCACAAAAGTGAGTACACCCCTCACATTTTGAACATGCGAACACCGTTAAAGTCTATGGGACACGAACGTGAAAAATCAAAAGTGCCAATTTTAAAGGCTTATATGCAAGTTATTGCCATAAAAAGTGTTTGGGGACCCGGGTCCTGCCCCAGGGGACATGTATCAATGCAAAAAAAAGTTTAAAAAAAAAAAAGTTTTTTCGAGAGCAGTGTTTTTAATAATGCTTAAAGTGAAACATTAAAAATGAAATATTCCTTTAAATATCGTGCCTGGGGGGTGTCCTTAGTATGACTGTAAAGTAGCAAATTTTTCTCGTGTTTAGAACAATACCACAGCAAAATGACATTTCTAAAAGGAAAAAATGTCATTTAAAACTACTCGCGGCTGTAATGTATTGTCGGGTCATGGCAATATAGATGAAAATCATTGAAAAAAATGGCATGGGTTCCCCCCCCCCCATCCATTACCAGGCCCTTTGGGTTGGGTATGGATATTAAGGGGAACCCAGCACCCAAATTTTTTAAAAAATGGCGTGGGGGTCCCCCAGGCCCTATATACTATGAACAGCAGTATATATACTATACGACCTGCCCTATATACTCTGAATAAAATTGGGCCTTAGGTGTTGGTGGTACCAGAACACTGTAAGCCCTCACAGTTATTCTTGGTTGGTGCAGGAATGGGCCCTGCTGTGAAATATGATATCAACTATTGTAATTACATGCCCCTGTTAAACAGGGACAGAAAAATTAGACCTTTGGTGGTGGTGGTACCAGAACACTGCAACACTGTCACAGATACTCTTGTTGGGGGCAGGAATGGGCCCTACATTGAAATATTATATCAAAAATTGTAATTACATGCCCCTGTTAAACAGGGGCAGAAAAATTGGACCTTGGGTGGTGGTGGTGGTGCCACAACACTGTAACCCCTTACAGATACTCTTGTTGGGCTCAGGAACGGGCCCTGCGTTGAAGTATTATATCAAAAATTGTAGTTACATGCCCCTGTTAAACAGGGGCAGAAAAATTGGACCTTGGGTGGTGGTGCCACAACACTGTAACCCCCCACAGATACACTTGTTGGGCGCAGGAATGGGCCCTGCTGTGAAATATTAGATCAAAAATGTTAATTACAGGTGGTGGTGGTGATGCCCTAAACCAAAAATATTGTTGGAAGCTAGCATCATCAAGATTGAGGAGGAATAGGATAGTCAGCATAGGCAGTCTTCAAGGGATCCCACATCCATAGCAAATTCAATCAGTTACATCAGCATTAAGTGCTTGATAGCTGCTGATCCAAGACTGATTTATTTTTATGAATGCGAGCCTATCAAAGGAGTCTGTGGACAGACGCACTCTTTGATACGTTACAAACCCTCCAGCAGTACTGAATGTGCGTTCAGAAAGCACGCTGGATGCAGGACTGGCCAGTAGCTCAATTGCATATTGAGCTAGTTCTGGCCAGTGGTCCATCCTCAAGACCCAGTAACCCAGTGGATGCTCTGTTGGAAAGGTCTCTAAGTCTGCTCTTGCCCCCAGATATTCCTGCACCATGTAATGCAGATGCTGGCGATGGTTGCTTGAACCGATCAGACCTTGGCGCTGAGGGCTGAAAAATTGTTTAAAGGCATCGCTCAGCCGGCCACCTTCTCCACCGCTCTTCCTCTGAACGAAGCCTCAGCAACACGTTGTCCAGCACCAGAAAATTGTAACCTCCCAGGGTCTGGAAATGCGTTGCACAAACCTTTCTTCAAGGCCTCCTGCAGATGTTTCATCCTCTGCTCCCTCTGCGAGGGCAGGATGGGTTCTGCAACCCTACCCTTGTAACATGGATCAAGAAGCATTGCCAGCCAGTAATGAACACTCTCATTGATACCACGAATCCTAGGGTCCTTTCGCAGGCTTTGCAGAATAAGGGAGGCCATGCAGCGTAAGTTTGGCATCCCTGTGACGGTCATCCAGCGCACAAAGGCTGTCGGATGACTACGTCATCATGTCGGCCTTTGTTTCACTGGTTGCCATGCGACCGGTCAATTCCGGCCCCTCTGGCACCAATATGTGCTGGTGGGCGGATGACACGGGTCTCCATCATCTGGTGTAGGGCGTGGTCTCTGCCCCCGGTGGGCGGTACCCAAGCGCCCCGTGGACTTGTTGTCCGCGCCGGGCACATCATGGCTATCTGTCTGTGACTATGCACCGCTCGCTCAGAGGAGCTCAAACATGCACTGGTTACCCCCATACTCAAAAAACCCTCACTAGACCTCACCTGTTTGAATAACTTAAGACCTATCTCCCTTCTGCCGTTTGCCTCCAAGCTCATCAAACGCCTTGTTCATGACCAAATGAGCCGCTACCTCACGGACAACAACCTTCTCGACCCCCTACAGTCTGGCTTCCACCTACAACATTCTACTGAAACTGCCCTACTAAAACTCACCAATGTAACCTAATAACTGCCAAAACCAATGGCCACTACTCCATACTTTAGACCTCTCTGCTGCCTTTGACACAGTTGACCACCTGCTGCTCCTCAGCAAATTACACTCCCTTGGCCTCCGTGATTCTGCATTATCCTGGTTCTCCTCCTACCTATCTCAGCACACTTTCAGTGTCACTTACAACTCTATCTCCTCCGCTCCCCTTCCTCTTTCTGTTGGGGTACCCCAAGGCTCCGTCCTTGGGCCTCTCCTTTTCTCACTCTATACCTCTTCCCTGGGCCAGTTAATAACCTCCCATGGCTTCCAATACCACCTCTATGCTGATGACACACAGATCTATCTCTCCACTCCTCAACTCACCCCCACTATCTCCTCACGGATCTCAAACTTGCTGAATGACATATTGGTATGGATGTCACACCACTTCCTCAAACGTAATCTTTCTAAAACTGAGCTTGTTATATTTCCTCCTTCACGGTCCCCCTCCTGTGACTTCACCATTAATATCAACAACACAACCATTGGTCCCTCCACACATGCCAGGGTCCTGGGTGTAATCTTTGACTCTGACCTCTCCTTCAGCCCCCATATCCAATCACTGGCTAAATCCTGCTGCCTTAACCTCCGCAACATCTCCAGAATTCGACCCTTCCTGACTAATGACACTACAAAGCAACTTATTCACTCCTTGATTATTTCCCGCCTCGACTACTGCAACTCTCTCCTTAATGGCCTACCCTTAAGCAGGCTATCCCCCCCTCAGTCTATTATGAATGCTGCTGCTAGACTAATACACCTCACTAATCGATCCGTGACTGCTGCTCCTCTCTGCCAATCCCTTCACTGGCTTCCCCTACCCCACCGTGTAAAATTCAAAATGCTAACTATAACATCCAAGGCCATTAACAACATCGCCCCCATCTACATCACCAACCTCATCTGCAGATATCGCCCAAATCGCCCCCTCCGCTCCTCCCAGGACCTCCTGCTCTCTAGCTCCCTTGTTACCTCCTCCCATGCTCGCCTTCAGGACTTCTCCAGAGCCTCTCCCATCCTCTGGAATTCCCTACCCCAGTATATCCGATCAGCCCCTACCCTGTCCACCTTCAGGAGATCCCTGAAAACTCATTTATTCAGGGAAGCTTATCCCACACCCACATAACTGTCCCTGAGCGACCCCCATCAAATCATTCTTTGCAGCTATTACCTTTTGTACCACCACCCCCTCCCTTTAGAATGTAAGCTCTACGAGCAGGGCCCTCCTGTACCTTTTGTATTGAACTGTACTGTAATTGTGTTGTCCCCCTTATACATTGTAAAGCGCTGCGTAAACTGTTGGCGCTATATAAATCTTGTATTATAATAATAATAGTAATAATAATTTAGTGGATGCCCACTTGCTGCCGGTAACTGTCCGCACCTGTGTTGATGCCCCACCCCTTTGTTAGGGGTGTTCTCCCATTGTGTCCTCCCCTTCCTCTTCCCCCTCCTCCCCCCTTACTCCAAGTACTTATAAGCCAGCAGTTGCTAGTTCACACTCCTGCTGCCTCTTTTACTACAACCAGTCCTGCTAAAAGCAAGAATATTCACATGACAGGCCACCTATGGGGTAAGTTTTGTCTCCATTGTTATAGGTTCTGGTCCAATGAGCATATATTTATATTCAGTCTATGGGGTTTGGTTTGCCCTTCTGTGCCTTTTTAGGTCATCCTTTTAAATGTTTGACCATTGATACTCACAAGGGCGATTCTCCAGGCATCCCTTTTCAGTGGAGACTTTTCCTCTGTAAAATCAACTCCGAAGTAAATTGATTTATACATTCTTCTATCTGTTTTATTCTCTCATGTTCAATTTTGATACTATGGATCATTATTGTGCATATTTATGTATATTGCCTTTTAGACACCAATATTTTACTGTTTTTATTTGTAGACCAGACAGACTAGCAACAGGTCCTTATCCTTTGGCCTTCTGGTCCCCCATTTTTGGGAATTTTTGCAGTTCTTACGCTGTATATCTACTAAGTGAGGTGGGTTGAGGTACCGCATCAGAGAAACAACCCCCTTCCATTTCTCATTCCCCCTTCCTTTTTGTTTCCCCCTTTTCCCCTCCCCCCTTCCCCCCTTTCCCTCCCTCTCGCTCCCTCTTTTTCCCCCCCTTCCCTCTCTCTTTTCCTTTTCTTTTTTTCTCTCCATTCCCTTCCCACTTTTTCCTTCTCTTTGAGTGGCTTTGGGGTTTTGTACACATTCTGTATATGCATGTCATTTATATGTGCATATATCATCATCCACTAATTTACTTATATACTTATTGTTAGATTTACGTTGTCTTCAATCTGGTGCAGATGGCCTGGTTTCTTGTCGGGGCCTCCCCCTTTGTTGCCCCCCCTTTTGGCTGTCATTGGGTTGGCCGTGGCCCTCTCCATCCTCCCTGGGTGCTGTGAGGCAAGCACAGCCATATTTTCTTATTTTTCTCTTTCTCCCTCCTTTATCCATATAAAAATTCTAGATGTAACATACCAAGACATCTTCTTCTATATGGCCAGTAGACAATGTGTACTTAATATATATATTGCTTGTCTGAAGACAAAACGTTTGTCTAATTATATGTATGCATATATTCTTTACTGATTGTTTTTCTTTATGAATTGTAAATATCAAATAATATTAATACCACATGCTCCTGATGAAGAGGAATAACGCATGACGTTGAAACGCGTTGAGTATTAGTCTGTCCATTTATACATGAGTGATATAAATGAGTGGTTTTTTTTATCTCATTGTGAACATGTTATATCAACTGTAATTTTGTAAATGCCAAAAGTTGTGTCTATTTTTAGATTTTGCATTATTAAATTTGTAACTTTTTATCTATTTTTGCATATGTTTTTTTTTTTGAGTCATTGCCCTTGAAAGTCTCTCCAGAGTGTTTTCTGTTGTTTTCTCTTCCCCCATTCACTGGCCAACTGGGAATTCAGGTGGAAACAGTGTATTTTACGTCACTTGATTTTTATTTGCTGTGTTTCACGGAAGATCTCTATAGATCTATTGTGGACCAAAGCTATTTGTATGCTGGTCAATTCATCGCCGCTGATCCCCAGTTGGCCCTTGCCAGAAATTAGAAACCTTTTACGGTTCCCAAATTTATCCCTCCTCATGGGCATAACTAAAAAAAGTGAGTTGCGGTCATATTGGTCAACTGACCCAATTCATCATATGCCATGTTCTCTGCTTGCATGAACGGGACACGATACAAGCAGATCTTGCGATTTATGCACTTCAATGACAATGAACTCTGTCGTCCATGGGGTGACCCTGGATTTGATCCAAAATTCGGCCTCTTGTAAACCACTTCAAACAACAGTTTGCAGCCTTGTTTACTCCCGATCAAGTTTTCTGTGTTGATGAGTCCCTGATTAAGTTTTCTGGCCGCTTGTCTATCAACAGTATCTTCCCAGCAAGCGTGCCAAATATGGGGTCAAGATGTATAAGCTCTGTGACAGGGCAACAGGCTATACATATAGTTTTATGGTTTAGGAGGGAAGAGATAGTCACGTGGAGCCGGAGAACTGCCCAGACTACATAGGGAGCACTGGTAAGATTGTGTGGGACATGGTGTCACCTAGACATGTGCGCCGTCAATAAATTCGTTTTGTTTCATTCCATTCCATTTCGTATTAGGCGCTTATTCGTACTTGGTAATTTGTGTCCGAAATTCAATTTGGATTCATACGAAATACGAATTTTGTTAACTTTTCATAACAATTACGAACGTTCGTTATGATGAATTTATCATTATGAGGGGCTCCCACCATCCCTTTGCTGTGCTCATTATGAGGGGCTTCCGCCATCCCTGTGCTGTGCTTACTTCCTGGGTTTTTAACTTCATCATAACGAATAATCGTAATTAACAAACATTCTTATTTTGTCTGATTCTGAATCTCCCATCGACTACCAGTACCAGTCTCCCACTCCCATATTAAAAAAAGGTAATTTTCCCAACCTTCACTCAGCAGCAGAAGACAGCCTCTGATTGGTCAACAAAACACCAGTCACGTTTCCGTTGTAACGGAATTTGGATCCGAAACTCGTAAACGAAATTTTGTATTTCGTACAAAATTTTGAAGCATAGCAATTCGTATTTCAGATCCTCCCAAATGTACGAATTTACGGAAATTCGTACGAATTTTCATTTTGTACGAAAGTAATCGCACATGTCTAGTGTCACCCTTATTCAGAAAGGGGTAACACTTGTACGTGGACAATTATTACTCAAGCGTGACACTTTTTAGTCACCTTTTTGATGGTGGAATTGGCGCATGTGGTACCATGCGATTTAATCGCCAGGGCTTCCCCCAACAGCTTGTAGAGTCCCGACTTAGGCAGGGGGAGAGAGCCCACTTGAGATGTAATAATTTGTTCGCAGTGAAGTAGAGGGATTCACGGAATGTTTTTGTTCTGTCCTCCCTTCACGCAGATACGACAGTCGAAATTCCATCGGCAATTGGTGTTGTGGAGAAACCCCACGCATACAACCTTAACATGGGAGGGGTGGATCTCAATGACCAGATGTTGGCGCCGTACTTAATTGTCCGTAAGGCCTGACGCTGGTACAAAAAAGTGTCTGTATATTTTTTTTCCAAATTGGCTCTGCTGAACCCTTATGTGCTATACAAAGCTTCAGGACAAACTGGATCCTTCCTAAAATTCCAGAAGAGATCCGTATGTCCTCCCTGGTACCCCTGCCCAAAAAACACCCCAAAGAAGATGTTATGTCTGCAGAAAATGCGGATTTAGACGTGACACCAACTTTTATTGTCCCTCCTGTCCTGACTAATCTGTTCTCTGCATCGGTGACTCTTTCAAACGCTACCACACACTAGTGGAGTATTAGCGTAGGGTACATCACTACACAGTCCTAGGGCACACTTACACAGGGTCCCGAAAAAGATGACATGGCCATCACATTTTGGGAGACCCTAATCTGGAACGTTTACAGTTACAGTTTACAGTTTATATAAAAGTGCAAAAAAAAAACCACACAAAAAATAAATAAAAAAGCCAAAAAGAGTTGTCGTTTTATTTTTCTTCTCTCTCTATTGTTCTTTCTCTTAAGGTTTGCTCTCTATCGTTCTATATCTATTGTTCTTTATCTATTGTTATTGTATTTTAGAACTGTAATATTTTATTTTTACTGTGTTTTATTGTATTTGCTTAGCAGGTATGGTATGTCTTACTGTTATACTGTTATACTGTAATGTTAATTTGTTTTATTGTTAACCATCATTTGCTTAGCAGGTACGCCATTCAGCTGCAGCACAGGTTTATTTATTCTGACAGCAACAGCGTTTGCTCCCACAATATGTAAAGCTGTGACTCCAACTCTGTAGGAGGTGATTTCACCACCACAGTTAAAAAAAAAGAGCATATATGCCAAAGCATGGGGGCATATGCTTTGGCATATATTTTTTAGGCACAGATTGCACCACCACAGTTAAAAAAAAATGGTGCATGCATGCCCATCATTAGAAGTGAGTGGATGAAAGGCGGTATTCTAATGGTGGGCATACCCACCGATCAATCTCTTTTTTTCGTTCAGCCCACAGGCTGCATGAAAAAAAGAACATTACAATATATGCCCAACAAGGACCAGCAACGTACTGGTATGTTGCTGGACTTTGAGTGGTTAAACCAGAATGATGCCTGCAGGTTTAGGTATCATCTTGGTATCATTATTTCCTTATGGCTCCATGCCTCCAGAACTTAACTCATATAAAGTTGAGCCCACCTACAGTCTTCTTATTTTTTCCTCCTATGCGCAGGACCTAGGTGTGCTCCTCTACCTGGCTGGTCTAAATGGCTGGCCGTTTGTCCATCCATGTGTGGATTATACTGGATTAGACTGGATGCAGTCCCTGGTGTCTCGGCTAAATGACCCATAATCCAGGAAGCCCCTGCTTCTGGTCCTCGAGGCGGCTTTTGTCAGGGCTAACAGCCTTGTCTGGGATCCGCTGGGTCCATGTAAAGTGGGCAGTGGTGATGGCAGAGTCTCCCCTATGCACGCGCACCCGGGCTGTGCCTGTGTTTACGGTCGGATGACGGAGGCTGGGTGAGCTGAATTTGAAAAATGTTTTGTATCCAAATGAATGCTGCATTGCTGGGTATTGTGGTGCCTTGCTCCCTGCAGCCTCTATGCATAGCCTGAGCTCCTCCACAGGGAGTACTCTACATAACAGGTGCACAAAGTAACACTTTGTTCACACGTGGCAATAACCTGTTGGTGGCTTCTCATGTTTTCTTTACTGTTGCAATTATGCCAACCCCCTCAAAAGACCAACATTTTCAGAGAAGGTAGAGGAGCCACCTGTGGATGACTACTGGAGCCAGCCTTGGCCTGTTGAGATATGGGATATCCTTTTATATTTCTATGTACTCTCCAGTTTTTCAAGCAAAAAAAAAATGGGGAGAAGTATGTTTATGATGTCAAAATTCCCTTGGTTTGTGTACATTGCAGAATATTATTGTAATTCTATTGAAAATTCCTACCTTTTTTGTCACTGTTCTGAACAAACTTTATCATTATGTCCTGATTCCTGCCAGGGCTAGGTTTAGCTCATTACCCACTTGCCGAATCAGGGCTGTGGATGGAGGCCAGTAGCCAAAACTGGTGGTTGAAGAAACAAAATTATCTGCAATGTTCCGGGGTAAGCCTGTCCTGGTAAATTTGGACAGCGCAAAGACTGTTGCCTAAATCTGGAAACAAGGCTCAGTCTCTCCCTTCTGAAGGAGGTTTCTCTAATTCTAGAATCTGCCCAAGTCAATCTTCTGCAGCTATCTGTGGCCTATGTGCCTGGTGAGAAGAATCTTCAGGCAAACTATTTGTTCAGGACAAGTCTGGACGACAATGAATGGTCCAGACTACTGTTAGTCTTTCGAGAACTAACAGAACTTGGTATTTTTCTTCCAGAGGTAGACCGCTCACATCCCCAGTCAACACCAAGTTGCTGAAATTCCATTCCAGGGCCCAGAATCCGCAAGCAATCAGGGTGGAGGTGCTGACTGCAGGTTGGGACTCCAAGATAGCTTATGTCTTTCTGCTGCTCCCTCTGAATCCCAGCTTCCAGCTGAGGCTGTGGCAGGGGAAGGTGACAGTTCTGGTGATGATCCCAGATTGGCCAAATGAGCCTTGGTACCCTTTGATCATCCTTATAAATGTCAAGGATTGACTCCCTCTGTAAGATCAAATCTTATCCAAAGTTCCATTCATCCAGCATCCGACAGGCTCAGGCTCATGACCTGGGTCTAGAGAGGCAGAGGCTAATGGATTTTGAATGCTCTGTAAAGATTGTAAATACTCTTACTAAAACAAGAAAGGACAGTGGTAACCGTGCCTATAGCAGAATATGGCATAAATTCCCAGTATTATTGCTGATCAAGATTTTACGCTGGACTCTTCAGAAGGCCGTTCTGAAATGCCTGCAGACGTGGCTTGATTTAGGCCTATGCTTAAGTATGCTATAGGCACACATTTCGGCTATCTCTGCCTTCACCGGCATACAGTGGGCATCCAACACTTAACTATACTGTTTTTCAAGATGCAGAGACCACGAATTGTTTTCGAAATGGGATCTCCCATTGCTGTTGGACGTTATTGCATCAGATGCCTTCAATCACCCTGTGGTACCTCTCACTGAAAACTGCTCTACTGGTGGCAATAACATCAGCCAGAAGAGAGTCAGCATTGGTGGCCTTGGGGTTTAAAGAACCCATACGTGCCTACTTCCAGACAGAGTGGTACTCATGCCAATGCTCAAATTTTGTGCCTGAACTGACCTCCAGAGTCCATATCACACAAAAGGTTGTCCTCCTACATTCCCTTTTGGGAGTAGTCAAGAAATTAGCCCATTGGATGTGGGCCAAGCTTTAAAATGTTTAATCAAGACGACTTCTGCCATCAGGAAGTCGGAGCATCTATTTGTTATTCCAGGTGGAACACATAATGATTTTATGGCTTCCAGCAAGATTATTGCCTCTTGGATGGTAAAGCTCATACCTTTGGCCTACAAGTTGAAAGGGTTGGCCGTGCCAGGAGAATCACGGCACCCTTCTCTTGAAGGGTCTCAACCTTGAGCGTGGCAGCAGGCCGAGTGTCTGAAACTATCTGCAAGGCAGCTACGTGGGCACCAAAATATTCATGGCATAATGACAGTTGAGTTTGGCAGAGGCATCCTGGCTTCTGTTTTTTTAGTCAGAATTGAGGAGTGTGTGGCATTATCCCTTCCCTGTTTTGGCTAGTTAGTTCACAGCTGTGCTGACATGGAGCTGTCAGGAAAACGGAAAATTTAATTCAAATACTTACCGTAATTTTCCTTTCCTGATGAGCTCCATGACAGCACAGATCCCACTCAGCTTGGTAGGACTAGTTACAGAACGCCAAGGCTGTAGGTGGGCTCAAATTTATATGAGTTAAGTCCTGGAGGCATAGGGAGGCGGAGGCTATACCCAGCTGTGCTGCCATGGAGCTTGTCAGGAAAGAAAAATTACAGTAATTATTTGAATTAAATTTTTAGTTTTTCAGCCAGCCGTCGGCTTTCATGTAAAAGCAATCCTAGTGGCTAATTAGCCTCTAGACTGCTTTTACGAGCAGTGGGCGGGAACGTCCCCCCACCCCCGCCGTCTTCCATGGTTTTCTCGGGCTCTCCTGTCCCACCAGGGAACCCAAGAACGCAGCTGGTGGTTTCGGCAGCTGACCATAAATCTGATCGGAGACCAGAACGGCTCCAATTATCTCTATGGCCTAAGAAACCAGAAGCTACGAGCATTTCATGACTCAGGTTTTGCCAGATATAAACAGCACCATTGGGAAATTGGGAAAGCATTTTATCACACAGATCTTGGTGTGGTCAGATGCTTTGAGGGCAGAGGAGAGATCTAGTGTCTAATAGACCCCAATTTTTTCAAAAAAGGGTACCTGTCACTACCTATTGTTATCATAGGGGATATTTACATTCCCTGAGATAACAATAAAAAAAAAAATGAAAGGAGCAGTTAAAAAAAAAAAACTGCAAAAATCAGATCGAGGGCAGTAATTTTAGCAGTAGATCTCCTCTGTATATCTAAAGTGGTAACCTGTAAAAGATGTTAAAGGCTTTTAAAACGCATGTAGTTTGTCGCCGCTGCACGTTTGTGCGCAATTTTAAAGCATGTCATGTTTGGTATCCATGTGCTCGGCATAAGATCATATTTTTTATTACATCAAACATTTAGTCAATATAATGTGTTTTAGTGCATTAAAATTTTAAAAAAAGTGTTTTTTTTTTCCAAAAAAATTCCGTTTGAAAAATCGTTGCGCAAATACTGTGTGAAAAAAAAAAATTGCAACAGGCACCATTTGAATCTGTAGGGCCTTTGCTTTAAAAAAAAATATGTATAATGTTTGGGGGTTCAAAGTAATTTTCTAGCGAAAAAAAAATATTTTTCATGTAAACAAAAAGTGTCAGAAAGGGCTTTGTCTTCAAGTGGCTAGAAGAGTGGGTGATGTGTGACCTAAGCTTCTAATGTTGTGCATAAAATGCCAGGACAGTTCACCCCCCCCCCCCATGGCCCCTTTTTGAAAAGTAGACACCCCAAGCTATTTGCTGATAGACATGTTGAGTCAATGGAATATTTTATATTTTGCCACAAGTTTCAGGAATATTACAAACTTTTTTTTTTTTTTGCACAAAGTTGTCACTAAATGATATATTGTTCAAACATGGCATGGTTATATGTGGAATTACACCCCAAAATACATTCTGCTGCTTCTCCAGTGTATGGGGATACCACATATCTGGAACGTTTTGGCAGTCTAACCGTGTACAGGACCCCGAAAATCAATCACCGCCTTCAGGCTTTCTAAGAGCGTAAATACCCCCCCCCCCAATGAACCCATTTTGGAAAGTAGACACCCAAGGTATTTTCTAAGAGGCGTGGTGAGTATTTTGCAGCTCTCATTTGTTTTTGAAAATGAAGAAAGAAAAGGAAAATGTATTTTTTTTTCTTTTTTCAATTTTCAAAACTTTTTGACAAAAAACAAGATGTGCAAAATACTCAACATGCCTCTCAGCAAATAGCTTGGGGTGTCTACTTTCCAAAATGGGGTCATTTGGGGGGAGTTTTTTCTATCTTGGCATTTCATGGCCTCCGAAACTGTGATAGGTAGTAAGGAGTGAAATCAAAAACTTACGCCCTTAGAAAGCCTGAAGCGGTGATTGGTGCCATGTTTGAACAATATATCATTTAGTGACAACTTTGTGTAAAACAAAAAAAAAATGTAATTCTTCCAAAACTTGTGGCAAAATATAAAATATTTCATGGACTCAACATACCTCCCAGCAAATAGATTGAAGTGTCTTCTTTCCAAAATGGGGTACTTTGGTTTTTTTTTTGCTATCTTGACATTTCAGGGCCTCCGAAACTGTGATAGGTAGTGAGGAAGTGAAATCACCATTTTACTCCCTTAGAAAGCCTGAAGGCAGTGATTGGTTGTCGCGGTCCTGTACACAGCTAGGCTCCCAAAAAGTCTCACACATGTGTTATCGCCGTACTCAAGAGAAGCAGCAGAATGTATTTTGGGGTGTAATTTCACATATGCTCATGGCATGTTTGAGCAATATATCATTTTGTGCCAACTTTGTGCAAAAAAAAATTCCCGAAACTTGTGGCAAAATATAAAATATTCCATGGACACAACATGCCTCTCAGCAAATAGTTTGGGGTGTCTACTTTCCAAAATGGGGTCAAACTGTGATAGGTAGTGAGGAGTAAAATCAAAAATTTACCCCCTTAGAAATCCTGAAGGCGGTGCTTGGTTTTCGGGGTCCTGTACGCCCCTAGGCTCCCAAAAAGTCTCACACATGTGGTATCCCCATACTCAGGAGAAGCAGCAGAATGTATTTTGGGGTGTAATTCCACATATAACAATGTGTGAACAATATATCATTTAATGACAACTTTGTGTTAATTTTTTTTTATTTTATTTTTTTGTCATTTTTCAATCACTTATGACAAAAAAAAATATACAATGGGCTCAACATGCCTCTCAGCAATTGGGGTGTCTACTTTCCAAAATTGGGTCATTGGGGGGGGATTGTACTGCCATTTTAGCACCTCAAGAAATGAGATAGGCAGTCATAAACTAAAAGCTGCATAAATTCCAGAAAATGTACCCTAGTTTGTAGACGCTATAACCTTTGCGCAAACCAATAAATATAAGCTTATTGACATTTTTTTTTTACCAAAGACATGTGGTTGAATACATTTTGGCCTAAATTTATGACTAAAATTGAGTTTATTGGATTTTTTTTTATAACAAAAAGTAGAAAATATCATTTTTTTCCCAAATTTTCAGTCTTTTTCCGTTTATGTCGCAAAAAATAAAAATCGCAGAGGCAATCAAATACCATCAAAAGAAAGTTCTATTTGTGGGAAAAAAAGGACGCAAATTTTGTTTGGGTACAGCATTGCATGACCGCGCAATTACCAGTTAAAGCAGCGCAGTACCAAATTGTAAAAAGTACTCTGGTCATTAAAGGAGTTGTAAAGGCAGAAGTTTTTTTTATCTTAATGCATTCTATGCATTAAAATAAAAAACCTTCTGTGTGTAGCAGCCTCCCCAGCACCCCCAATTACCTACCTGAGCTCCTTCTCTCTTCAGTAATGTTCACGATCCCCTCAGCCATCCAGTACACTCCTCCTGATTGGCTGAGACAGAGCAGCAGTGCTATTGGCTTGCACGGCTGTCAATCAAAGTCAGTAAGCCAATCAGGGGAGATAGGGGGCGGGGCCAGGTCGGGCTCCGTGTCTGAATGTATACATGGAGCTCTGACTCGGCTTGGGTGACAACCTGTAGTAAGCTGCTGGCTGAGGGGCACTCAAAGGAGGGAGGGGCCAGGAGCAGCAAAGAGGGACCTGAGAAGAGGAGGATCCGGGCTGCTCTGGCATAATATAAGTGATTAAACTTCAGCTTTAAAATATAATTCCCCACCTTAATGTAGCATTCAATTACAAAAAATGTGCACACAGGTAGAAGTAAATTATCCTCCACCCAAGCAGCAATAAACTATATTAATCCCTACTAGGACACAATTACTTATAATAATCCAACAGTAACAAAGAATAATCCTCAAAACAACAACAAATTATAATACTCCCTCCAAGCCCAGAACTGGGATTACACACATAACTGTGAGCCTTTGTTATGCCTCTGCTTACTGTACTGCCTCTTGTCGCTGTTTTAAGAAGGGCAGTACCAACTTCTGTAAGTCCACTGTGCCACAGAGGTTTTGTGCTGGCAACTTGGTAATTTTTAGGAACAGGTTCACCTTCCTGATATCAGATTTCCACAAGTTGTAGAAGTTGATGTAACATTTATCAAACAATCACTGCAGGTATTATGTATACTTATAAGGGAACTAAATGCCCTCAATCAACATTAACTATTTTTAATCCTTATGCTGCTAGCCTTAGTAAATGGATAGGAAAGAATATTATATTTACTTATTGTAAACTTTTTTTTTTATTTCTTTAGTTGCTTCCTGGTTCCTGGCCTAGGCCAAAATCAAGTCATACATCCCAAGAGAGTCTTCATGGGCTTTTTTTTTCTTTCATATGGAGGAGCTAAGCACACAGTCAAGGGGCATTTGTGGGCAGGAGTCTAAGGCTCCAATCACACCTATGCATGTTGCCTTTGAGCGTTTCTGCAGTGCTCTTTGCGGCTTTTTAACCACGATTTTGCTGTGATTTTGCAGCGTGTTTGCCACAATTTGCATTTTTTATCCTTTTTTTGCAAATTTGTTGTTGGGCAGATTAAAAAACGCAAATCGCAGGAAAGTTGTGGTAAAAGCGCACTATATGCTTTTTTGCAGCTTCTTTATTGAAGTCCATTGGACCAAAAAAAGCACCATTTCGCATTTAAAAAAATCCCTGACCCTTTCCAAAAACGCAGAGGCACAAAAATGCATTGATATGAATGTGTTCCATAGGAACCCATGTTAAAAATAATGTCCTGTAAAGAAAAGAAGCATGAAAAAAACGCATTGGTGTGAATGGAGCCTAAGAGAGGGAAACCGAACAAGAGAGGGAGAACAAAAAAAGGACACAAGCCCCATACACTGACACTGCAACTTTTCACCTTGGGTATGCCCAGGGTCTTTTTTGAGCCCTAATAACATCCTTGCATACAATTTTTACACTCCCTAAATGAGCAACTCTCTGGACTAAATTATTAGGCAAAGATCACTGTGGAAAATGAAACAGTCCATAATAGCTAGCCATGTTAATTCTACCTATACTTAGTGTAAAAGAAGAATACAGGAAGTAAAATTGAGTTTTAGTTCTCTCTTAGTTTCAGCCTGATATAGAGATTGCATATTCAATCTAATAATATTGCATTGCTCCCAACAGTCACTGATTGTGTCCTGCATTTTCACTTTACTCCCACTGACCTTTGTACAAGGGCCGCTCTCTGCAAAGGCTCATCCCTTTTAAACTGTGCCCACAGTTAATTCATATGTAAAATTGTGATGAGATTTGCATGTGCATGAACCGGTGAATGATTTTCAGCTGGTGAGTGATTTGCATTATGCACTCCTGAGCCCTGCACTCTGTGCATTACGCACTCCTGGACCCTGCACTCTGTGCGACGACCAGTCCTGATCCTTGGACTTTGTGCATTATGCACTTCTGAGCCCTGCACAATATACACTATGTTATACATTTTATACTCCTGACCACTGCACTTTGAAGACTGTGCGTCACTGAACATACTCCTGATGACTGTACTCTCAGTACATTATATACTCCTGAAGCTCTTCTTTGAGGTAGGCCTCCCCAGCCGACATCAGTGGCAGTGCTCGTGCCCCCCCCCCCCCCCCCCCTGGAACTTTCAACTGGCAGAGGAGAGAAGAGGCAACTGATCCTAGGAAGAAGGTGTGTTATCAGTACAGATAAGCATATTTATCATACAACACAGGCACAAGGGAACTTATTGTTCTAATACAGAGGGGATGGGAGCATTTTATACAAGTGGCTTAACAACCACTTTAATGATGTTCTGCGGCTTTTCGAATTTGCTACGAACCCCGCATAATGTTCGCTGTTCGGCGAACAGGCGAACACCCAATGTTCTAACTTACGTTTCACTCGAACATCTGGCTCATCCCTACTGAACTGGTTGCATGGATGAAGGGTGAGGGAATGAGCCACGAATAAAGTACGGTAAGTATTACACCTTATCCCCTGCACCCTAAATGAGCATTTAACTCTTGAAGTGCAGGGGGAGAAGGGGATGGAGGGTTACTGCAAGAGTAGATTTTGTCTACTTCCTAGAATTCTATTTGAAATTATGTAAATTATATTTTTATCAGTACCTTATTAATGGAGCTTAACGTACGCTGAAATAACATTTTTCTTATGCACAGTAACATTTCTGGTTTGCAAATATACAATAAAATTGACAACAGATAAAGTAGTAAAGTGACTTTTGAATATTATTCTACAATAAAGTTTGATGTGACATGCACACAACCAAAACACTATAGCAAGTTTACGATTTAAACAATTAAAGAGATCTCTTTTGTCAGAAATCTATAAAATCAATACAACTTACAGGGGACTTGAAGAAGCATCAAGACAGCCAAATTGAGACAGCAAATCAAAGGGATGTTGTGCTGTTCCATCATCCAGTGCTGCTCTATAGTTGTGTCCACATTATTCCTGGCAGATGATATACACCACAAACCATGCCTTGTACATATGGGTAAAGCATCTGTCCCTCAGCGTGTATACAGCGGCACAGACACACCATGCACCCTGCTCTCATTGACACAGCAGCTGGGATGCTGGTACAAGTGGTCTGGGTGGTGTGTAAAATCTGGTGTAGATGATTGCAGATGCATGGAGTGGATTAAAGGGAGGGAAGATGTGAGATCACAGACAATATGCTTAACAATCATGACCATCCTGCCTGTAATCTACCTTGAGGTCCTCTTTTCTCTTCTAGTTCTTGCTATTTATAACAGGTATTTAGAGCAGTATTCCTGAGAAAAGATTCATGATTACAGAAAGCACTTGCCTTAATTAGAAATTATTTAGGGCTCATAATGTATACACAACAGCGCATCTTCTTTTGCATACATTTCAATCTGTGCTTTTTTTAAGCATGCCGTATACATGACATGTCAATTGCCCCAGCTAGCCTCTCTTGGCCAGACTGGGCAAATATCTCATCTCATGAGGATGAGTGCAGACAGATGCTCACTAGGTATGAGCCAAACACCCCCCGGTTCGGTTTGCGGCAGAACATGCCAACAGACCAAAAATTTGTGCGAACATGCAAACCCCGTTAAAGTCTATGGGACTCAAACGTGAAAAATCAAAAGTGCTAATTTTAAAGGCTAATATGCAAGTTATTGTCATAAAAAGTGTTTGGGGACTCGGCTCCTGCCCCAGGGGACATGTATCAATGCAAAAAAAGTTTTAAAAACGGCCGTTTTTTCGTGAGCAGTGATTTTAATAAAGCTTAAAGTGAAACAATAAAAGTGAAATATTCCTTTAAATATTGTGTCTGGGGGGTGTCTATGGTATGCCTGTAAAGTGGCACATTTTTCCCGTGTTTAGAACAGTCCATTCACAAAATGACATTTCTAAAGGAATAAAAGTCATTTAAAACTGCTTGCGGCTGTAATGTAATGTAGCCCCCACCAGCCCATTACCAGGCCCTTTGGGTCTGGCATTGATATTAAGAGGAACCCCGCACCCAAATTTAAAAAAAAAGGCGTAGGGCCCCCAGGCCCTATATACTCTGAAAAGCAGCAGTATACAGGCGGTCCCCGGTTACAAACAAGATAGGGACTGTAGGCTTGTTCTTAAGTTGAATCTGTTTGTAATTTGGAACAGGTACATTTTGTAAGTGTAACTCCAGCCAAAAAATCTATTTTTAAGCTTTTTGGCTAACATGGGGAAGGGTTATCATCACCAATGTAACATTTGTTTTGCTGTCTGTGCCCCTGTTCAGAAGATTTCACCTTACTTTCTGCTTCAATGATAATTGGATTTTGAAAATTTGGGGTTATTAGAGAATCAAGGATTGGTGATAAAGCAACAGTGGGGAGACACCATTTTCCCATATTAACTCTTACAGGAAAGAATTTCCCTTCCTAGGGGTAGATTTCCTCTAACTTCCTGTTGTCTCCCTCCATTTATAAGTAGAAGTCGTTTGTAATTCGGATGTCTGAAAATAGGGGACCGCCTGTATATACTATATCGCCTGCCCTATACACTCTGTGGAAAATTGGGCCTTAGGTGTTGGTGGTACCAGAACACTGTAAGCCCTCACAGTTACTCTTGGTGGGTGCTGGAACGGGCCCTGCTGTGAAATAATAGATCAAAAATTGTAATTACGCGCCCCTGTTAAACAGGGGCCGAAAAATTGGGCCTTAGGCGTTGGTGGTGGCAAAACACTGTAAAGCCTCACAGATACTTTTGTTGAGCGCAAGAACAGGCCCTGCTGTGAAATATTGGATCAAAAATTGTAATTACGTGCCCCTGTTAAGCAGGGGCAAAAAAACTGGGCCTTAGGCAGTGGTGGTGGTGCCACAACACTGCAGCCCCTCACAGATACTCTTGTTGAGCGCAGGAATGAGCCCTGCTGTTAAATATTTGATCATAAATTGGAACTACACGTCCCTGTTAAACAGGGGCAGAAAAATTGGGCCTTAGGCAGTGGTGGTGGTGCCACAACACTGCAACCCCTCACAGATACACAGGAACGAGCCCTGCTGTTAAATATTTTATCAAAAATTGTAATTACGCACCCCTGTTAAACAGGGGCAGAAAAATTGGGCCTTAGGTAGTGGTGGTGGTGCCCTGAATCGAAAATATTCTTAGAAGCTACCATAATGAAAATTGAGGAGGAATAGGATATTCACTCAGCATAATAGGATAGTCACTCAGCATATGCAGTCTTCAAGGGATCCCACATCCATAGAAAAATCAATCGGTTACATCAGCATCAGGTGCTTGGTAGCTGGTGATCCAAGACTGATTTATTTTTATGAATGTGAGCCAATCAACAGATTCTGTGGACAGGCGCACTCTGTGATCGATTACAAAGCCTCCAGCAGCACTGAATGTGCATTCAGAAAGAACGCTGGATGCAGGACAGGCCAGTAGCTCAATTGCATATTGAGCAAGCTCTGGCCAGTGATCCATCCTCAAGGTCCAGTAACCCAGTGGATGTTCTGGTGGAAAGGTCTCCAAGTCTGATCTTGCCCCTAGATATTCCTGCATCTTGGAATTCAGATGCTGGCGATGGTTGCTGGAACCGATCAGACCTGGGCGCTGAGGACTGAAGAATTGCCTGAAGGCATCGGTCAGCCGGCCACCTTCTCCACCACTCTTTCTGTGACTGAGAAGCCTCAGCAACACGTTGTCCAGCACCAGGAAATTGTAACCTCCCAGGCTCTGGAAACGCATTGCACAAACCTTTCTGCAAGGCCTCCCGAAGATGTTTCATCCTCTGCTCCCTCTGCGAAGGCTGGATAAGTTCTGCAACCTTACCCTTGTAACGTGGATCAAGAAGGGTTGCCAGCCAGTAATGATCCCTGTAACGACACACCGAGTATGAAAGGGGTTAAAGCCATTTAGGACAGTCCATTTCCGAACACAAAGGCAGCTACCGAACACTCCAATCAGCCGAACAAGAAACCCATACGAATAATGCTTCCCCCCAAGTACGAGACGAGGCTCTGTACGGAGGGTCAAACAGGAATCAGACTCTTTATTAGAATCACAATTACAAGTCTTTATATACAGTTAAAAAGGAGGCTCCCCCCTCCTGCTCATATTACTCTAACAATACAACTGTAACCAGAAACCTAATTAACATGAGCTAGTTAACTAAATCATTTACCCAGACTTGGTGACTCAGACACATGACCTTTAGGACAGACTTGTGGTCACCGAGCTTCACACATTAGTATAAACTCAGGACACCTTCTCACAATAGCAGGAGCTAATTACAATTAACAATACAAACAGTGATCTCCCCCCTCCTCAGCCTAGTAGGCAACAAACTATAGTAGGAGTAGATTGTCCGGCTCCTACCCAGTTCTAGAGGCCAATGTGATCAGCTCTCTCAACTAACATGTTGAGTTCAGAATCAAACAAACCAAGAATAGTCTTTACATATATCCTGGGAGATATTGTGGATAAATATTACTGTCCCATTTTAAGTAATCCAATCATATTCTCAGGGTTCATTCTTTTTTTGGTCACCCTGCGCCCAACAGTGACTCCCGTCACAATCCCTCTCCTTGATACCACAAATCCAAGGGTCCTTTCGCAGGCTTTGCAGGATCAGGGAGGCCATGCAGCGTAGGTTTGCAGAGGCATTCGATCCTGATTCCTCTGGGTCACTAAGGATCACATGATCCTCAACCACCTCCTCCCAGCCACATACAACTCCATGGGTTTCTGAGGACTGCAAATGATCCCTTACTGCTGATGCTGAGTGTTATCCTTCACCTCCATGCTGACACAATTCTCCTCCTCCTCTTCTTCTTCCTGTGTGATCGGCAGGCCTGCAGGAATATTAGTATCTGGATAAAGGGGGCCTTGAGAGGTAAGGAAGTACTCCTCTTCCTCCCGCTGTTCTGCCTCATGTGCCCTGTCCATTATTCCATGAAGCGTGTGCTCCAACAGGAAGACAAGAGGGACAGTATTACTGATGCATGCACTGTCACTGCTCACCATCCTCGTGGCCTCCTCAAATAGTGACAGGACAGTGCATGCATCCTTGATCAGCAGCCACTGGCGTGGCGAAAAAAAGCCAAGCTTCCCTGACCCTGTCCTGGTGCTATGCTCACACAGGTACTCATTGATGGCCCTCTGCTGCATGTGCAGCCGCTGCAGCATTGCCAACGTTGAGTTCCACCTGGTGGGCATGTCACAAACGAGGCGGTTCTTGGGCAGGTTGCACATTCTCTTTGAATGTCAGCCAGCCGAGCACTGGCATTATATGGCCGGCGGTAATGACCACAGACTTTCCTGACCTGCCTCAGGAGATCCTGTAAGCCCGGGTACCTGCTCAAGAACCACTGCACCCCCAAATTCAGTATGTGAGCCAAACAGGGAACATGGGTCAAGTGTCCCTGTTGGAGGGCGGAGAGGAGGTTGGTGTCATTGTCGCATACAACCATTCCTGGCAGAAGCTGGCGTGGCATCAACCACCTCTGAGGCTGCCCCTGCAGAGCTGACAGGATCTCTGCCCCAGTGTGGCTCCTGTCCCCTAAGCAGACCAACTCAACGACACGCATGGCATCTTTTTGCCTGAGTGCTTGCGTAGCCCCTTGAACGTTTACGGAGCACCGCTGGTTTAGAGGATAAATCTGCAGAGGAAGAGGCCATAGAGGGAGAAGAAGAGGAGGGGGTGGAGAAGAGAGCTGTGGCAGAATCACCACTAGCATTTTGGATGCGTGGTGGCGGAACAAGCTCTAACAATACTGAACCCTGTCCTGCATCCTTCCCAGTTGCCAGCAGAGTTACCCAGTGCACCGTAAAAGAAAGGTAACGTCCATGTCCATGTCTGCTGGACCATGAGTCAGCAGTAATATGCACCTTACTGCTGACCGCCCTGTCCAACGGGGCCAAGACATTGCCTTCCACATGCTGGAGAGCCTGAATGGCCTTCCGTGAAAAGAAATGGCATTTGGGAACCTGCCACTGAGGTACCGCTCATTCCACAAATTCACGAAAGGGGGCAGAGTCTACCAGCTGAAAAGGCAGCAGTTGCAGTGCTAGCAATTTGGCCAAGCTAGCATTCAGACGCTGAGCATGTGGATGGCTGGGACCGAATTTCATTCAACGGTTTAGCAAGGGAAATTTGCCTGCTAAAATCAGATGGAGGTGTACTGATAGCAGATTGGCTGCAAGTACTTGGGACACCTACTGCTATACCTTCATTCCTCTCAGGGCAGGTTTCTGAAAGGACTGGAGGTATAGTGGGGTTGAAGAACCCAGCTGATGATGAGCAAGGAGAGGTCCGCCTTGTTCTTTGATGTGGGTCTTTTAAGTGCTGTTGCCAATGGACTGCATGGGAGGTTGTCATATGTCTGGTCAAGCATGTGGTGCCCAAGCGGCTGCTGTTTTGGCCACATTTGATACGCTTCAGGCAAATGTTGCAAACAGCAACGGTGCAATCTGCTGCACATGTGTCAAAAAAGGCCCACACCAAAGAACTTTTCAAAATATGTGGGGAGTCAGCAGCGCCCTGCACCTGCTTAGCTCTGCCGTGTGATGCAATAGGGTGGCTGCCCTTAAGCTGCCCCCTGGAGGGCATCCTACCTCATTGGAGATGTGCCTCCTCCTCCTCCTCTCTTCTATCAGGCACCCAAGTTGAGTCAGTGACCTCATCATCCCCTCCCTCCTTGTCACTGGAGCAAACTTGGCAGTATGCTGCAGCTGGGGGAACATGACTGCCAGTTTCTTGACCTTCTTGGGCACCCCCTCTCTCTAGCCACTTGCTTACTGGACACTTAAACCCCCCTCCTGCCCAGACCAATTTTCAGTTTTAAGTGCTCTCACACTTTGAATGACAAATAGTCATGCAACACTGTACCCAAATGATTTTTTGTCCTTTTTTTCATAGAAATAGAGCTTTCATTTGGTGGTATTGATCACCTCTGGGTTTTTTATTTTTTGCGCTATAAATGAAAAAAGACCGAACATTTTGAAAAAAATGCATTTTTCTTCGTTTCTATGATAAAATTTTGCAAATTAGCAATTTTTCTTCATAAATGTTGGCCACAATTTATACTGCTACATATCTTTGGTAAAAATAACCCAAATTAGTGGATATTATGTGGTCTGTGTGAATCAGACTAGAGATCATGACACAACACAGGAAAGAGTTAACCAGCTGACATCATTAGCACACACCCTGCAACATCCACTAGTGGATGTTGCAGGGTGTGTGCTAATGATAGTAGATGTTGCAGGGTGTGTGCTAATGATGTCAGCTGGTTAACTCTTTCCTGTGTTGTGTCATGATCTCTAGTCTGATCAGGAAGAAGACATTACTAATATAAATGTCTGGATACATGGATTAACACAAAAAAAAAACATCTTCAACCTTGGAACCAGGTTTTGGCCCATTTCCCGTGTATCCAGAGGTGACATCCAGGCCTCATAGAGGCTCCATCTGCCTTCAACCACTTCACTTACCTGCCCAAGGTGGCACACAGCTTGATTGATTCTATGCTCATGGCAGTAGAATCCAACAGTTCCGGTAAGCGTACCCCATCCTTTCATGAGTTTGATGACATCTGCATTGAGATTTGGGAAGCAGAAGGGACTGTTACACCGTTCACATTCATCCACTGCGGATTATCACGCTTTTCCTTTGACTATACCTCACTATTGGGACACTAGTTTATGTTTACAGAGACATTCTGTTCTTATGACACATGTATTCTTTAGCGCTACAATTTATTGAATATCGGTACACATTTTAGTCACATGGTTTGTAGCAGCTTTGGTTTTTTTCAAGGTAGCGCATTAATCATTTTTCTTTCCATTCTGCTACTCCTCCTAAGTATTATGATACCACATGTGTGGGACTTTTTCACTACCTGGCCACATACAGAGGCCCAACATGCAGGGAGCATCATCAGGTGTTCAAGGAGCATAAATTAACCATCTAACTTGTTGACTACCCATTACACGTTTGAAGGCCCTAGAGCACCAGGACAATGGAAATGCCCACAAAAAGACCCCATTTTGGAAAGCTAACACCCCAACGTATAATCTATGAGGCATAATGAGTCTTTTGAACAGTTAATTTTTTTCCAGAAGTTTTTGGAAAATGTGGAAATAAATGAAAACGCATTTATTTTTACACAAAGTTGTCCACTCATAAGATATTTCCAACACATAGCATTTACATAGCAAAAATGACACCCCAAAATACATTCTGCCACTCCTTCTGAGTATGGCAATACCACATGTGTTTGAACTTTACACAGTCTGGCCACATGCAAGGAACACCGTCAGGTATTCCAGGGACACATAGCATGCACATACCCAAAAATTACACCCCAAAATACATTATGATGAGCAAAGGGTAAACAAAAGATTACCTGTGGTTTTAGTAGCGCAGTTGTCCACAGGAGGATAGCACTGGTCCAGGCAGCAGGCAGGGATTTGGTCAGCAACAGCAAACACAATTTTTCAGGCAGTAGGCAGGGATACTGTCCATATACAGGCCAGGGTCAGTGCAGGCAGAGATATTGTCAGCAGTGGCAAAAATATTGGTTCCGGTAGTAGGCAGGCACATGGTCCATGTGCTGTGGTCAGTGCGACAGATAGAGGTATGACGGCAGTAAGTCCTACAGGCAGCAGGCAGAAGTAGGGCCTTGTTCAGGACAGAATGGGTACAAGGGTAGCGGCTTCTCCCACCCAAATCTCTTTGAAGCCTCCAAGTCTCCGGACCCTAATCTAGGAATGAGAAAACAAATAAAATTGTTTTCTTCATCCAGAAAAACTATTTTGGAGCCCCTCACATATGTGAGATCCCTTTGTTGAATCCCACTAGTCCAGTTGCAGGGTACAAGATCAGTCCAAGAGGGAGGCAAATAACATGGTAAAGCAGTCCAAGGTCAGTTTCAGATCAGGCAGAGATATGTACAGAATCATTAGGCAGAAGCATGGTCGAATAACAGTCCAGGGTCATTTCCAGATCAGGCAGAGGTATGTACAGAATCGATAGGCAGAAACATGGTCGAATAACAATCCAGGGTCGGTTCCAGATCAGGCACCGGTATGTACAGAATCGACAGGCAGAAACGTGGTTGAATAACAAGCCAGGGTCAGTTACAGAGCAGGCAGTGGCATAAGGGGTGTGGAGGTGTGTGAAGGCAGGAAATGAGGATTACGTTTACCATACTTCACTAATAATTTATTGAAGTATGGTAACGGCAAAAACTTTCACCTATGCAGAGGCCTGGTTGAGAAGCACATTGTGCACAATAATAAGATGTGTCTCTTCTGACTCCTCTACTGGTACACACCCTACATCTTTTTTGATGTCTTTGGCCTGTTGGTTTGGGAGGGATCTTATCGGGAAAGTGGCGTTCGGAGAGTCGACTAAGAACATCTGATCAGGTGTTTTTTGGTGGGCCGTGGGAATATAAGGGCAGTGTAAATTTCCTCCTGGTAGCTAAGGAAGGGTTGGGGGTTTTGGGTGGAGTTGCGGTAAATGATATAGGAATTAAATATGGCCAAATTAAAAAAATAAATAGCTACTTTTTTATACCAATGGTATGGCCGTCTTGTGGCAAGGTATGGTTCGAGCATTTGGTCGTTGAAGTTGACTCCCCCCATAAACAAATTGTATTCATGGATGCATGTTGGTTTTTGGATGGGGCCATTCCTTCTGGGGATTTCCACGTAGGTGTTATTGTGGATCGAAGACAACATGTAGACATCCCTTCTGTCCCTCCACTTCACTGCCAGAATCTCCTTGTTTCGCAGACTTGCCGTTTCTCCTTTTCTCAACTTCTTATTGACAAGACTTTGAGGAAAGCCCTTCCTGTTCTTTTTTACCGTGACACATGCTGGCGTCTTCTTCCGGTGAAGGTTGTGGAACAGGGGCAGAGATGTGTAGAAGTTGTCTACGTATAAATGGTA
The DNA here is from genome assembly GCA_037952925.1 of Lithobates clamitans. Taxonomy (NCBI): domain Eukaryota; kingdom Metazoa; phylum Chordata; class Amphibia; order Anura; family Ranidae; genus Lithobates; species Lithobates clamitans. The sequence continues at coordinate 4,543,642 of JBBGZY010000430.1, read as the reverse complement.
ACCTTTCTCCAGTAGGGGGTATATGAGGTCCCAAACAACTTTCCCACTGGATCCCAAGTAGTCTGGGCAATTAGGGGGCTGCAGCTGGGTGTCCTTCCCTTCGTAGACTATGAAGGAATATGTGCACCCAGTGGCTCGGTCACTCCATAGCGGGCCCTTTTGCTGGGGATAAATTGTTTAATTTTAAGCCTGCCGCTAAATTTAACAAGGGACTCATCCACACATATGTGTTGGTCCAGAGTAAACAACTTGGGGAATATTTCTGAAAAATAATTTAGTATTGGCCGAACTTTGTAAAGCCTGTCATAATTTGGGTCATTTCGGGAAGGGCACTGGGTATTGTCACTGAAATGTAGGAACCTCATGATTATCAGATACCTGGTTCTGGGCATTACCGCAGAGAAGAGCGTCATGTGATGGTTGGGGTGGGTTGACCAATAGGAATGCAGTCGATTTTTTTTTGGTGAGTCCCATATTAAATGCGAGGCCCAAAAAAACCTTGAACTCCTCCACTGTTAGGTCTCTCCACTCGTAGGGACGGGCTTAATATGATGTTGGATTTTGCAAAATAAATTGCTGTGCATACAGGTTGCACTGGGCCACAATTGACGCTAACATGTCCTCTGTAAAAATGAAATTAAAAAAATTAATTGGGGTAAAATTCTCTGTGTCCACCTGGACTCCTGGCTGGGCAGTAAAAGGGGGAACGTTAGCTTCTCCTGAATTAGGAGGAAGCCACAAGGGGTTCTGAAGGGCATAGGGAAGGCTGGCATGGGTTCTAACCCTTTGGGGCTGAGGTGACACCCCACTGGTACTTGGCGTTTCTTGCCAAGGTACTGTGGTGCTGGTGGATGCCACTGCGGTGCTGGTGGATGCCACTGCCTCCTCACCAGAATGCCTTCATTTGGCGGGCCGAATATCTTCCTCCTCTGAGTCTGTCAGTGTCTCCTTTCTGAGGACTGGCTCATAATTTACGTCAGACTCAGAATCCGAATTTGAAAGGGAATCCGAAAAAAAGAGCTCCCCATTGCTCTCGTCGGCCGTGGAAAGAATTTGGTATGCCTTCTCGGCGGAAAAACATCTTTTGGACATGGTTACTGGTGGTGATGGGACTGCACAGGTGTGTGCTAAGCCTGCACTGATGGGCACTGATGAGGTGGCACTGATGAGCACAGATGTGCAGTGATTGATGGCACAGATGTGCACTGATGAGGCGGCACAGATGGGCATTGCTCGCACAGATGTGCACTGATGAGATGGCACAGATGTGCACTGATGAGGCGGCACAAATGGGCACTGATGAGGTGGCACAGATGGGCACTGATGAGGCGGCACAGATGGGCACCGATTAAGCAGCACAGATGTGCACTGATTGATTGCACAGATGTGCACTAATGAGGCGGCACAGGTGGGCACAGATATGCATTGATGAGGTGGCACTGATGAGGCGGCACAAGTGGGCACTGTTGAGGTGGCACAAATGGGCACTGATGAGTCAGCACAGATGTGTACTGATTTATTGCACAGATGTGCACTGTTGAGGTGGCACAGATGGGCACTGTTGAGGTGGCACAAATTGGCACTGTTGAGGTGGCACAAATGGGCACTGATGAGGCGGCGCAGATGGGCACTGATGAGGCGCCACAGATGTGCATTGATTGATTGCACAGATGTGCACTAATGAGGCGGCACAGATGGGCACTGATTGGTACAGATGGGCACTGATGAGGTGGCACAGATGGGCACTGATGAGGTGGCACAGATGCGCACTGATTGCACAGATGGGCACAGACGGACACTGATGGCATAGATGTGCACTGATGGCACAGATGATGCACTAATGGCACAAGTGGGCACTGATGCGCACAGGTGGGCACAGATGGCACTAGCTATAGATAGCTAATATATAGATAGCTAATATATATAGATATAGCTAATTGTCACTGTGGGCACTGATTGGACACTGTTTGGGCACACTGTTTGTTTTTTGTACTGTAAAATTCACTCACAATTCTTCACAGAAGCTCCCTCTCCTCACACTCGGTTTCTGTGTGAGGAGAGAGAGCCAGCAATGAGAGATGGTCTCATACGTTTACATTTGAGATCATCTCTCATTGGCCACGGCGATCGCATTGTAAACGGCCGCTGTGATAGGCCATTTACAGCGATCCGTGATTGGCTGTGTCCAAGGGATTTTCCCTTCCTCAACCTGTGTACCATCATCGGAGCCTTCAAATCGCTGTGCATCCTCCTGCAGCATGTACCCGACACTGTGGTCGAATAGTTCGGGGGACTCCTCCGTGCTGATGGTAGGGCTAGTGAAGGAGTGACTGTTGACATGGAGCCGATGGAATAGGCAGCTGCATTGGCAGGACTAACTACTCTGAGCCTGGGTGACAGAGGATGAGGAGGATGAGGACGGCTTTGTTATCCATTCTACCAACTCTTCTGCATGTTGAGGCTCAATAACACGGCCAGCTGCAGGAAAACAGGACAAGCGTGCCCCACGGCCACGTGCTGTGGATGCACCTTGTCCACGACCAGCACTGTTGACTGTAGACACAGAGCCTGCTTGCCCTCTTTTAGTGGCCTGTGAGCGTCTTCCTCTCCTTGGTGGCCTTCCGGACATGCTGTAAATTTTGTTTAGCAAAAAAACACTACACTGTATTGTGTACTGTGTACACCATCAGGAAAGTAGTAGCAACTGCACTAGGGGTGCACAGCACTGTGTACACCAACAGAAGTGTAATAACAACTATGGGTGTACTGTATGTATTATGTACTGTGTACCCCACCAGAAAAGTAGTAGCACTAGCATCTGCACTACGAGTGCATGGTACTGTGTACACCAACAGAAGTTTAATAACAACTATGGGTGCACTGTATGTATTGTGTACACCACCAGGAAAGTAGTAGAAACTGCACTAGGGGTGCATGGTACTGTGTACACCAACAGAAGTTTAATAACAACTATGGGTGCACTTTATGTATTGTGTACACCACCAGGAAAGTAGTAGCAACTGCACTAGGGGTGCACGGTACTGTGTACACCAACAGAAGTGTAATAACAACAATGGGTGCACTGTATGTATTGTGTACACCACCAGGAAAGTAGTGGCAACTGCACTAGGGGTGCACGGTACTGTGTACACCAACAGAAGTTTAATAACAACTATGGGTGCACTGTATGCATTGTATACACCACCAGGAAAGTAGTAGCAACTGCACTAGGGGTGCATGGTACTGTGTACACCAACAGAAATGTAATAACAACTATGGGTGTACTGTATTGACCACCAGAAAAGTATGAGCAACTGCACTATGGATGCACAGCACTGTATACTGTGTACACCGCCTGACGTATATTAGAAACAGTACACCAGGAACGGCGTGCAGTCAGATATAGCTAAATTGGATACAGTGGATATATATATATATACACAAGAGTTATATATATTAAATACACTGCAGATAACTGAATAACCTGCCTGTCAGAAGTATATTAGAAACAGTACGCCAGGAACGGCCTGCAGTGAGATATAGCTAAACTGTATGCAGTGAATATATATATATAATATATATATATAAATATATGAGACTGTCTGTATATATGTATTAAATACACTGCAGCTAACTGAATTTAACCTGCCTATATATATATCTTTGTATATAGAAAAAGAGTCCAAAGGGTTGCTGCACTTAAAAACTTTTGGTTGCTTTATTTCATGTAGTATGCTTGCGCCCTTCCTAAGATCCGTCAGAGCATATGAGATATGCTTGGACGGATCTTAGGAAGGGCGCAAGCATACTAGCCCGAAACGTAATCCATCCATATCTGCATTATGATTACGTCTGGAAAGATTGTACTTGCTTTGTAATTTTTCCATGTGACTACATGAAATAAAGCAACCGAAAGTTTTTAAGTGCAGCAACCCTTTGGACTCTTTTTCTATATATAAGCTCTCCTGTACGGTTTGTATATATATATATGTATATATATGTATATATATATATATATATATATATATATATATATATATACATGAGACTATCTGTATACATATGTTAAATACACTGCAGCTAACTGATATATATATTAGGGATGAGCTTCGTGTTCGAGTCGAACGCATCGTGTGTTTGGTCGTTCGCCAAATTCTGAACGTTATGGGCCGTTCGCGCAAAATTTGAGTGGCGCATCACGGTCCATAATTCACTGCGGCATCGCAGTGCATTGCTGGCTGATGATTGGCCAAGCATGCTTGGCCAACCACAGCGCCGTCTGCACAGAGAGCCACGGAGGCTTTGGCCAATTATGGCTCAGGGGGTTTAGTACATGCCCCACACTATATAAGGTCGCCTGCGTGGCGGCCTTGTGTAGTGTGTTGCAGTGGAGAGAGTTAGATAGACAGAGAGACAGTGTCATTTGATTTAAGTTAGATAGAGTAGGCAGGTTGAGTCAGTTAGCTGCACTTAGAGCGTATTGTGTATATATATATATACATCCCAGGTGTTGTGTATATATATATATATATATATATATATATATATATATATATATATATACACTGTATTCAGTTTAGCTAGATCCGTTATTGTTATTCTCTTCCTAATATACTGACAGGCAGGCAGGTATTTTTACAGTATTTTCAGTTAGTGTACTGTGTAACCCTGCACAGTTGCACCTACAGTATAGCTACCTGAAGCTAAGTGCTTGTGTGCTTCTTCTGATCCTATTAATAGCACAGGCAGGCTCTTAAAGTATTTCCAGTTAGTGTACTGTGTAACCCTGCACAGTTACACCTACAGTATAGCTACCTGAAGCCAGGTGCTTGTGTGCTTCTTCTGATCCTTTTAATAGCACAGGCAGGCTCTTAAAGTATTTCCAGTTAGTGTACTGTGTAACCCTGCACAGTTACACCTACAGTATAGCTACCTGAAGCCAGGTGCTTGTGTGCTTCTTTTCATCCTATTAATAGCACAGGCAGGCTCTTGAAGTATTTATAGTTAGTGTACTGTGTACCCAACACACTTGCACCTAGAGTATAGCCACCTGAAGCAAAGTGCTTGTGTGCTTCTTCCGATCCTATTAATAGCACAGGTAGGCTCTTGAAGTATTTACAGTTAGTGTACTGTGTACCCTGCACAGTTTCACCTACAGTATAGATACCTGAAGCCAGGTGCTTGTGTGCTTCTTCTGATCCTATTAATTGCACAGGAAGGCTCTTGAAGTATTCACAGTTAGTTTACTGTGTAACCCTGCACAGTTGCACCTACATTATAGCTACCTGAAGCCAAGTGCTTGTGTGCTTCTTCTAATCCTATTAATAGCACAGGCAGGCTCTTGATGTATTTCCAATTAGTGTACTGTGTAGCCTTGCACAGTTGCACCTACAGTATAGCTACCTGAAGCCAGGTGCGTGTGTGCTTCTTCTGATCCCATTCATAGCACAGGCAGGCTCTTGAAGTATTTACAGTTTGTGTACTGTGTAAACCTGCACAGTTGCACCTACAGTATAGCTACCTGAAGCCAGGTGCTTGTGTGCTTCTTCTGATCCTATTAATAGCACATGCAAGCTCTTGAAGTATTTACAGTCAGTGTACTGTGTACCCTGCACAGTTGCACCTACAGTATAGCTACCTGAAGCCAGGTGCTTGTGTGCTTCTTCTGATCCTATTAATAGCACAGGCAGGCTCTTGAAGTATTTACAGTTAGTGTACTGTGTAACCCTGCACAGTTGCACCTACAGTATAGCTACCTGAAACCAGGTGCTTGTGTGCTTCTTCTGATCCTATTAATAGCACAGGCAGGCTCTTGAAGTATTTCCAGTTAGTGTACTGTGTACCCTGCACAATTGCACCTACAGTATAGCTACCTGAAGCCAGGTGCTTGTGTGCTTCTTCTGATCCTATTAATAGCACAGGCAGGCTCTTGAAGTATTTCCAGTTAGTGTACTGTGTAACCCTGCACAGTTGCACCTACAGTATAGCTACCTGAAGCCAGGTGCTTGTGTGCTTCTTCTGTTCCTATTAATAGCACAAGCAGGCTCTTGAAGTATTTCCAGTTAGTGTACTGTGTAACCCTGCACAGTTGCACCTACAGTATAGCTACCAGAAGCCAAGTGCTTGTGTTCTTCTTTTGATCCTATTAATAGTACAGGCAGGCTCTTGAAGTATTTCCAGTTAGTGTACTGTGTACCCTGCACAGTTGCACCTACAGTATAGCTACCTGAAGTCAAGTGCTTGTGTGCTTCTTTTGATCCTATTATTAGCACAGGCAGGCTCTTGAATTATTTCCAGTTAGTGTACTATGTAACCTGCACAGTTGCACCTACAGTATAGCTACCTGAAGCCAAGTGCTTGTGTGCTTCTTCTGATCCTAATATTAGCACAGGCAGGCTCTTGAAGTATTTCCAGTTAGTGTACTGTGTACCTTGCACAGTTGCACCTACAGTATAGCTACCTGAAGCCAGGTGCTTGTGTGCTTCTTCTGATCCTATTAATAGCACAGGCAGGCTCTTGAAGTATTTCCAGTTAGTGTACTGTGTGCCCTGCACAGTTGCACCTACAGTATAGCTACCTGGTGTCAAGTGCTTGTGTGCTTCTTCTGATCCTATAAATAGCACAGGCAGGCTCTTGAAGTATTTCCAGTTAGTGTACTGTGTACCCTGCACAGTTGCACCTACAGTATAGCTACCTGAAGCCAAGTGCTTGTGTACTTCTTCTGATTCTAATAATAGCACAGGCAGGCTCTTGAAGTATTTCTAGTTAGTGTACTGTGTACCCTGCACAGTTGCACCTACAGCATAGCTACCTGAAGCCAGGTGCTTGTGTGCTTCTTCTGATCCTATTAATAGCACAGGCAGGCTCTTGAAGTATTTCCAGTTAGTGTACTGTGCACCCTGCACAGTTGCACCTACAGTATAGCTACCTGAAGACAAGTGCAGATGTGCTTCTTCTGATCCTATTAATAGCACAGGCAGGCTCTTGAAGTATTTCCAGTTAGTGTACTGTGTACCCTGCACAGTTGCACCTACAGTATAGCTACACGAAGCCACGTGCTTGTGTGCTTATTCTGATCCTATTAATAGCACAGGCAGGCTCTTGAAGTATTTCCAGTTAGTGTACTGTGTACCCTGCATGTGTAGCATCCGGAAAAAGAATAAAGAACTAATGGGACTTTAAAGGTGTTGAACCTCCTCTCAGTATAAATATTAAAACACGTTCATTGGATAAAAAGAAAATTTTTATTATACAAAATAGTTAAAATCTATTACACTAAGGTTATACATCTATGCCTTATCAATGGTAAAAACATAGTATTGACATATCAGAACCCAAAGCAGCCAGAAGACAGAGACCCCTCCTTATGTACACAAACAATGTAGTAAAACTTTTGATAACTTCATGTATATGTTTTTTAGCATACAAGGAGGGAGTATCTCATCCCGATGTTTTTCGCCTTTGTCGGTTTCTTCAAGGGGTTGAAGGGGTGCAGTGACAATGGGTTACTACAGAAGAAGAAAGGATATGCCTGCATAATATATATTCACAAAACATGTTCATCATCATCATCATCACTGTTAAATTATTCACTACACACATTGAACATATTTAATCCTGTGGCTATAATTGAGAAATCGGCGCCACTACTCAGAATACCGCCACTGCGCCTCTGGATAGATAAAGGATATATGGAAGCTGCCACTTAAAAGGATCAAATATAAAAGCTGAATTTTAACTACTGGTCAATTTGGGATAGTGACACAAAGTCAAAATAGCGGCGCTAAATGTTTGTGCACAAGGAGTATTAAATCTCATGAAGTGAAATGTGATTCAAAATTTGCAAATGAAAGTATAACTGACATGAACTAAATTATAATAAATGCTTGAGCATTAAATTGACAAATAGCACTAAACACTCTGTGACAAGTTAGTGAAGTGATATGATGTGACTAGTAAAGCCACAAAAGACCAAAAAAAATTATCACACAAATTATAGAAAAATAAAGTTCATAAAGTATTGAAGAGGATCTATAGTCGATGTGAAGATCTCTTAATCCATTCACCACACCAAGGTAAGCCTTTCAAAGCTTCCAGAGCAGCGGATAAAACGGCCACGGCGAACCCAAGGTGTGCAGGCATAAGGTTAAACACACCAGCAAGTTGACGAGCAGGTTTAGATCCAGGACCAAGGAAGGGGTGAGATCTAACCTTATGCCTGCACACCTTGGGTTCGCCGTGGCCGTTTTATCCGCTGCTCTGGAAGCTTTGAAAGGCTTACCTTGGTGTGGTGAATGGATTAAGAGATCTTCACATCGACTATAGATCCTCTTCAATATTTTATGGACTTTATTTTTCTATATTTTGTGTAAAAAATTTTTTTGGTCTTTTGTGGCTTTACTAGTCACATCATATCACTTCACTTGTCACAGGGTGTTTAGTGCTATTTGTCAATTTAATGCTCTAGCATTTATTATATTTTAGTTCATGTCAGTTATACTTTCATTTGCAAATTTTGAATCACATATCACTTTGTGAGATTTAATACTCCTTGTGCACAAACATTTAGCGCCGCTATTTTGACTTTGTGTCATTATCCCAGATTGACCAGTAGTTAAAATTCAGCTTTTATATTGAACATATTCACTTACAAAGATAGATTATGACTCAGGAGGATCCAACAAGGAGTCTCATTTGATGTGTCCAGGCACCAAGCAAACCAGGACACCGGAGATGAATGGATCAGGATATCTCACCGAGGAGCCACCAGCGCCCCAAATGGGAAAGGAGAGAAGGCGGCTCCAACCCCACTATAAAGTGTATCTAGGATGCTAAAAAAGGAGAAATATAGAATACCTATAAGATCATCTTATCCAGTCATACATCACATCCATTCTCCTGCTATGAAAGCAAAACCCTAATCCATATAGCAACATACCTAATATAGGTAGCAGATGTCTGTTATTCCAAAGGACGGCAGGGGTGAGCAGCTGCATCAAATAGTGTATGGATTTAAACAAGCAAATGGAAAAACATTCCATCATTGCTCAATGCAGATCGCAAAGCAAGTGTCGAACCAAGCATAAGAGAATCACCCCCAGGAAAACAGCACATATGCCAAAACGTTATGCTTGGTTTGGCACTTGCTTTGTCACTTTTAGGTGAAGCAAAAAGGGAGCCTATTACTCACCACATCATTGGAGAGAGTGTAAGGGTTACAGATGCACCATGTTAAAGCAGAACTCTGGTAATTCACATCACTGCACAGGAAAAGGACCTTTCAGTTGAGAACGAGACTCCAGTGTTAGAATTCTTTAGTAGACATCACCAGTTGCAACCGCATTCTTGTAGACCAGAACCAACTGGGATTCAATCTTCAAGTTCCCTTGTCAAGTAGCTCCACTGGAACTCAGATTTGTCAAAGTCATTACATCATGACCATAATAAAAGAAAAGGCCCCACATAGTGTAATACAGTAAGAGAATTCCTCCATTTATTTATAAAATAATACAAATAAAGAAATTCATAAGCATAAATTATGGAATTACGTATGCGCTGCCCAGCGTGTGTGCGATGTGACATCAGATTGCTTGCGTCGGCTGATACATTTCATCACCTTTGACATCATCAGGGGACAGGAACACATAGTCCAACAACACCAAAGCTAGTTATAAACATCTGGACAAGGCTATTTAGGAAGCAAGCCACTCCCCTTTCTGGGGATTGTGATGGTTTAATTGGGAACCCTCTTTCTTTCCCCCAATTTTTCTTCCAGTCAATGTCATATGTTATCTTATACGTATAGAGATACCCCTGAAGGGGCTGCTTTTGTTTGTTCAGTCTGTTACTCTGCCTCTCAAACCAAAAGAACTGTCCCAGCCCCTCTAGCAATGTGATTAATGGAATAACCCAGTAATAACACACAAACTCAGTTCTGCTCTCAAGTTTACTTGGACCAGAGAAAAGTTTAAAGTAATATTAGTCGGCCAAGTCCTGTATAAGTAGCCAGGACTTGGTTGAAACAGTTCTCAAAACAGTCAATAACACTATGCAACAATTAAAGAATAATAACAACATACACAGATTAAATGGAAACAAGCTATTGATTGATGTAGAATACTATGGCTAAAGGGGAACCCCAGGACGGCCTATAGTACCTCCAATACACACACAATAAGTAATACAAACACCAGTGGCGTGTCCCCTTTAAGAGTAACAACAATAAGGTTCTAGGAGCAAAGCTTTGCGTTTGTTCTCTTCACTGGCATGTAGGTGCTCTGTGGACAAGGGTCCCTCAACAGGGTAATGTGAAGGAATGTAAAATAGCTGGTGCTGTGATATAGCTCTCCTCTACGTGATCCGGATAACAGGTGTCTGTGCACAGTATTAAGGTGTGGTGTTTTTTGGAAGGCAATAAGATTCCTGGGCAAAGCCCCCTCACCAATCCTGTAGTCATTCCTCTAAAGATCGATCAACAGATTCTCCTGGCTGCAGATGTGTCGCGATGGCTTTCAGTCTCTGACACGTTGAATCGGACGATTCCATGACATTCCGCGCTGCTGCGGAGTGTCCTTCTGGAAGCATGAAGGTTCTGTTCCTCTGGGCTGGAATTGCAGACTGTGTGCCCCTTGGTAGGCCGCGATCCCCTCACACAGCAACAGAGGGTTGCTCCCCCGATGGGATGCAGGAAACAAGGCCTCTCAGCCTGGTCCGCCCTGTGCTTTTTATAGTCTCTCCCATAATCCTCTTGACTCTCTGCAGTGCAGCCTGGGATTTGCAGTCCTGCCCCTTCACACAGTCAGTTAGGTTGCCTTGTGCTGGGACTTCATAATCCACAGTTTTTTGCTGCTGTTCCCTGATGATTGGCTCTCAGTTTCTTCCAATAGGGAGGCTACAAAGTAAACAGTTCTGTGTGTCTGTGTGTGTGAGAGGAGAGGAAGGGGGGGAAAGCCCCCGCAGCTGCTAGCAGGCAGCTCTCTCCCTCGTGGATTAAATCAGCCTGGAGAGGTACTTGTTACATACATTTTTATATATTTTATTTTTTGTCTGGCTTGTACTGTGGCCCAGACTAACTTTAATTTGGCCACTAGAAGGAGCTCTGATAAAGGCCATTTAAAAAAATAAACGGATTCATTTTGCATTAGTATGTGTTATTACTTTAAATTATGCCCACTGCTAATTAAAAAGCCCAAGTTTATTTTTGTTGGGCTAGCAAGGGAAATTTATTGCTTTCTAAATGGCATTGTCTGGATGTTTTTAACTGGCTTTGGAATTGTTGGATCTTGTGTTTCTGTCCCTTGCTGATGTCATTTGTGAAGAAAAGCGTTGGCTGGAGCCAACAATCTGAAGGCACAACATGCAGACGTGCTACCATGTTTTATGCTTGTGAATTTCTATGTTTATGAGTATCATTTTATAAATAAAATGGAGGAATTCTTTGCTGGTTTACACTATGTGGAACCTTTCCCTAAGACCCCTTTCACACCAAGGGCGTATTGCAGGCGCTTTAGCATTAAAAATAGCGCCTGCAATCCACCCACAAACAGCTGCTCCATTGTCTGCAGTGTGAAAGCCAGAGGGCTTTCACACCGGAGCGCTGCGCTGGCAGGACGGGAAAAAAAGTCCTGCCAGCAGCTTCTTTCGAGCGGTGAAGGAGCGGTGTGTTTACCGCTCCTCCACCGCTGCTCCCCAATAAAATCAATGGGGCAGCGCTGGGATACCGCTAGCAAAACGCCGCTATTGCGCCGCATTGTGGGCGGTTTTAACCCTTTCTCGGCCGCTAGCGGGGGGTAAAAGCGCCCCGCTTGTGGCCGAAATACGCCGCTAATCCGACGGTAAAACGCCGCTAAAAATAGCAGCGTTTTACCGCTGACACTGCGGGTGGCCCGGTGTGAAAGGGCTCTTAATATGATCATAATATAATGACTTTATGGATTCCATCTCAGAATTGAAAGAATGTGGCTGGAGGGGCTTATTATCATGTTATTTGTCCCACTAAACTGCGGAAGCATGTTTGACCTCCTATACTTTAGGGGTCCTGTCATCTGGTAAGAGGCCTGTGGTTCATGTTAGTGAAGGAAAGTGTCACTGACTGCACTATTTACCACGTTTCTTGATACTGCACCATATATAATATCAGCTGATGCTGGATTCTGGCAGTTTAGTTGCAAGTTATATTTATGTTTGCACATATCACTTTTTGCACTGGCGTTTGCAAAATTGGAATTTACTTTGTGGTAGTGCACTGTATGTTTGTGATGGATATTTTGAGACTGTACATTTAATTTACATTTTAATATTATTATTATAATTATAATGTATTTATTTGTGAGGCATTTCATTAATTTTGTAATTTGTTTTTGTGTTTGGCAAATAAACACTGAAGTCTCCCAGAATGTGTGATATAACATACTCCTGCGGCATCATTGGATAATTAATTGTAATAGATGATTAGGATAATATGTTACGTGTGTAATGGACATGAAAGGTTAATGAGTAAATAGCTTCAATGTCATTTCTGATGTTACGTGTATATAGATCTGGGACTTGTCCTCATGAAAGGATTGCTTTATTTTGTTGACCTGAAAAAGCGTGGTGTAATGTTGCCTGAAACTGTTGCCAATTGTAACATGTGTGATGATGAAATTGAGTGCTGCATCTATCTTATATACACACTTCTGACACTATTGTCACCAACACGTTGCTGGATAGGAAATCACCTTGTGCTGCAACAAATTATTTTTTAATTCCTAACAATAATACATTTTCTAGCAGTAATAATGAACGTTTTCTGTCTGTGGTCCAGCAGATGCAGACAAAGAGAAGTGTAAAATTCCAGAATAACATATTAATACCCTGTACAATATCTTTCTGATTGGTCTTGAATGAATTGATTAAAATATGACTCTGCAGTGTAACCATAGAGATGTCCCTCTTTATGTCACAGTGCTTATGCCACTTGAATTCTGAATTATCTTAAGGTCTTTCTCTATGATGTATTTGGGAATTCTTTGTTCTTTCAGTAATAGACGTAACAACCGTGTGAGAAATCTATCCAGGGCTTTTTAAAGTAAATGGATGTGTAGTGCAGACCTGATTTCCTATACCTGAAAAACACAGAAGTGAATATGGCCTCATTGATTTGTAGAATCAGAATATACACTACTGTATATTAGAATAGTCCCTGTTTTTTACTTCATTTAAAGACAATTTAGTTGGAGATATTTTACCTGAATTGTAGAAAAGATAGATATTCATGATATAATTTACCAGGCTCATAGATTTTTTAACTAAAGCACCATGAGTATCGTGTGCGATGAAGAAAATAAAGATGTTTTTAAAACCTACCAATTTCAAGTGCATACATTTCCAAATCTTTTTTATTAGGTTTGGATAGCATGGGGAAAGATTAAAGGTCATGCTAGGTATTTTAATCTTGTCTGGGGCTCTGTTAGAGAGATTTGCCCTTACTTCCTGTACTGCTGATAACCTTTTGCCAGAGAGGAAGTGAGGGGCACTCTCTCATAGTGTTGGGCTAGCAGTTCACACCGAGCATAAGTTAGTACATTGTACCCCTACTCATTTACCAAAAAAGTGTCAAAAAGAAATAAAAACACACACACACTTTTTGACAATTCCTTTAGTAAAAATAATAAACAATGTCCTCCGATGTAGATCCATCATCAATCACAATGCTCAGCGCATCGCAGGAACCCGAAAAATCGCCCCCAGGTGACGTCACCGACCCAGCATGCACTGATCGGTGACGTCACACAACATCCACACGGGAGCTGCTGCACCACTGGGAATTAGCGCAGCAGGACCGATGCACATATGATAAAAGAGCCACTCCACATAGCGTAAAACCACCCATAAAAAGGAATTTATTAAGTCTAAGCACTTACAAACCTCCAGAAGTAACACAGCATATCACATGGTACAGCAACATAGAATTTCAGCATCAAAGATGGTCGCTGTTCCTTTGCACATGCTCAGTAGCCTGTATTCGGGTCCGCCCTAATGGTTTAGTCACAAATGACAACATCAGGGGCCATCCCCAGCATCATAATTTGGCGGGTGTAGACCATGAAGACAAAAAAGAGAATGGGAGAGGTTGCTCTAGCTTTCCTTTTATAGATTTATATCCACCCACAGGCCCTGTGGGTGGATATAGGGGTGTAGCTATATCACATGAATGCTGCCATGTTGGCGTCAGGAAAATCCTTTCAGATCCCCCAAGAGGCAATCGGATATTCCCTGGATCACCTTTACCTATAAAGTATAAGTTGTATGTAATGTTTTCACTTTATGCTTCACACTTGTATTGATACTCTGTGCAGAGATGTTATTTAAATAAAGAATTATCAAGAAAATATGTAGTGTAAACACAGTCTCCTTATTTAAAAGATCTATACTTTTATTTCTAGACACAAACTAAAATCTCAGAATATTATCTAGATTATCTCTTGCCAACCAAAAAGCGCATATGCGCAGCAGCAAGGAAGGTGGGCCTAAATGCCCACACACTTCACATATGTGTCTATGGCAGACAAGGTTTCTGTGTTGAGAGTGTGCTCACTGCGTGCTCCCAACAGTGACCAAGCTGTCACTGACAGCTCCTGGTCCCTGTTTATGATTGGGAGCCAGCAGGACAGGCTTCCAATCATGTGACCACTGTGACAGCCAATTACAGTGATAACGTGATTGAGCAGTCCGTCCATCCTCCCAGCATAAAGACCTAGTTAAAGGGCCACCAGGAAAACATGGGAAAGGGGTAACACATAGACAGAGGTACAGTATATATTGATACTCTTAATATTTTATCTTGTGGCTAGAAATAATCATTTAGATCTTTTTCAAAAAGGAGAATATTTGCTTGTGTTACAATCAATAGGAACTGATAAAGCATTTTACACTACATTTTTCTTTTAACAGTTCTCTTCTGAAGGTATTAACACCCACTGATATTTGGTAATTTTTGAAAGTGAAATGTTCATACCACATCTAGTCAAGTGATATTTTTTTTTCTCATAGGTTTTCATTTGTCGTGTCCATAGTCCAAATTTTCCCTTGCTTCCTGTCTGATGAAACCATTGTGAGTTGGACAGGAAGTGAGGGTAAATGCTCTCTAGGTGCCCTAAATAGCAGTAAAGACTTGACAGGCATTTTAATAATTTGCCACACTAAACAAAAAAAACATCTTTGCTTGACATATTTGGTACATATTATGGCTGCAATATAACAAAGAGTGAAAAATTTAAGGGGGTCTGAATACTTTCAGTCCCCACTGTATATGCAGAAATCCAGTGTGCCCCTAACTGCCTCTTTAAGCCATGGTTCACACCAGATCAGCACGATTTGCACCTCTGATTTCATTGCGGCTTGTGAGTTAATTTAACTGGAGTCAATGCAAGTCGTAATGAAGTCCCAAAAAAGTAGTGTAGAAACCTTTTTCAAAGTCGCAACGATTTGAATGGTTACAATGCCGGCAATAGGGTGCAACTTGTCATGCGATTTTGGACTGTCAAATTGAATACAAAAAATTGCACCAGTGTGAACCAGGGAGGAAGCTGAAAAATCTGCCTCTGCTGCACTAAAATCTCAGGCATTTCTATCAACCCTGCCTAGTTCTCTTTTGCAGTGCTACAGAATACCAAGCAACATAGGCATGCGCCCGGGGTGTGCCTAAGCATTTCCCCCTCACCCTGTGCACATACTTCCCAACTGCCCTGGATTGGGTGGAACTGTCCTGAGATTTGACTTCGTATGGGGAGTGGCAGGAGCTAAAGGGCAGCTTGGTAGTGGGGGTGGGGCTATAAGACAATCACAGTCAATCATAGCCCATCCCCCTCCTCCCCATGCTGTCCTTTAGTACCTGTCCCCTCCTCAGAGTAAACAAACAGTGTTTCCTATATAGCTGCCTATGACAAGCACAGCTGGAGGGGAGACACAAAAAGGAGACTGGCTTACTTCTCTTCTTTTCCCTGGGACTCTTCAAAGTATTTGGGGTACTTCAAGCGGGGTTCCACCCAAATTTTGAACATTATCTCTATGCATTCTGTTCCTTGCCTAGATGCTGACATGCTGTGTAAAAAAATTTAAATCGCCGTAATTACCTTTTTTTTTCTAATCTGCTTAGCACTTCCTGGTTTTCCCCCCATGGGAGTAGGCGTGTTTCTAGCCTCTCCCAGACCTCCCACAGTCCCCTGGGAGCTAGTTTCAGGCTTCCCAGCATGCATTGTGCAACAGCATCATCACAACATCTCGGTGAATGCTGGGAGCACAGCATTCACTGCATCCAGGAAATACATGCTTGTTGGCTTCAAATGCCCACAATGAAGATGGAAACCGCCTTCAGTGAATTTTATAAGTTATTCTTTACAATGAAATCGGACACAGGCGGACTTATTACACAGAACACGTGAGTAGATAATGATGAGAAGAAAAGTTTTTGAATGAACTCCAAAAAAAAAAAAATGATAGATAGGTGGACCCCCGCTTTCAGCTCCAGCTCTTCACCCCCATCTCCTATTCTCTGGTACAGTATATCAAGGCTATGAAGCTGTAATTTAGCCCCGCCTGCAGAACCAGGAAATAGGAGAAGGAGGAGAAGAGTCAAAGCTGTAGTAATGTGCAGAGTCCAGGGAGAAGAACAGAGCAGTGAGAGAAGTGCAAATCAATGCAGGGGTGACACAGACAGTCATTTAGTACTACTGAACTCCGAACTCTGCCTCACTTAATACTGAACTCCTGAACTCTGTATTAAGTGATGCAGAGCTCAGAAGTAACTCAGAGGTTAGTAGTAAGTGAGGAAGAATTCCAGGGTCAGTAGGAATTAACAGAGAGTTCAGAGGTCAACAAATAGTCAACTTGGCTTTTAGACGAATGCAGTGCGGTTTTCCCTCACCATGGGTGCAGCACAGTATTACTGCAGTTTTTCTGTGGGTAAGCTGCACTCAGTGGGGTACCAAGGGGGGTGCCCAGAGACCCCGGGTGCATGTAGGATCCTGCACTTTCTCTGTCATTTCAGCTTTGTAAAAAGTTCATCGGATCAGCACAGTGCCCAGCGGTGTAGGGGAGGCTGTCTGTAACTCCTCCCCTGTCATCTTATCAAGTTAGGCTGTCCCTCAGGGATGTTCACTATCTCCCGAGGAAGTTGGAGTTGGTGGTCGGGGTGTGGCTGCCTCCTCCACTCCTACTACAGACTCCTCCCCTCATGCAGAAGGAAGAGAAGGAGAGACCAAAGCAGCCCGGGAATCTTCATCACCTGACATGCTGTAAATGACTGAGCAGTGCACACTGTCACTACATGCAGACCTAGCCTGTCTCTATATACCACCCTAACCTAGCTCTATATACCACCCTAACCTGGCTCTATATACCACCCTAACCTGTCTCTATATCACCTAACTTGGCTCTTTATACCACCCTAACCTGGCTCTATATACCACCCTAACCTGTCTCTATATTACCTAACTTGGCTGTATATACCACCCTAACCTAGCTCTATATACCACCCTAACCTAGCTCTATATACCACCCTAACCAGGCTCTATATACCACCCTAACCTGGCTCTATATACCACCTCAACCTGGCTCTATATACCACCCTATAGCATGATATGACACATATACAAGGTCTGCTGCACACCCCAAATAACAAATTATTGTAGAAAGAAAGAAAATATTCCCAGTGGGGTTTTTTTAGCAGCAATTATGAGTCAACAAAATTATGTATAAAAATATAAATGATTTTATTATCAAAAAAAGAAAAAACAAATAAACAGTATGCGCACAAAAGTTAAAAAATGAGCTCTGGGTATGTACAATGCGAGACTGGTAGATTGTGAGAGAGGGAAACACAATATTGGCAATACCATCAGGGTAGAAAAAGGAGTGAATTTATCTAATGTATCAACCTACAATCAATAAATGTGGTTGTACTGTCCGATGTTTGGAACAAAGCCCCAATGCATTTCGACCTATATATTTACGGTCTTCCTCAGGGGGTTCTTGTGTTTCTACAATTACATCAAAAGACAGTTTTTAATGATGTAAAATATACTATACGATCATGATAATTTATGCAAATATGGTAATCGCATCATATTTACCCTCTCCATCAAAAAAGCTTGCTTATCCAGAGACTTCGTATTAAAACAAACGCACACGAGATAAACGGTTGATTTTCCCACTGATGGTCTTAAAGACTGCTGAGGAGCCGCCCCCGCCTCAACCCTGTAAGGGATTGCCCAGGCCGCAGGGCTTACAAGTGGTCACAGGTTATTGGGCACTCCAAAAGGAGAGGAGAGTGGAGGCCATGGGCACCTGAAAGTCATCACAATTGGAGTAATTAATATATTGTATGCGTATTATCTATATAATAAGAAATAAAAAAGAATAGCGCTAAACAAGCCTAAATATGAGAAGGAGTAAAAAACTCAAATCCCAGTATGTTATGAATGCTGCAGGCTCATATTTCCTAAAATGTTATTTTGTATTGAGTGTGTAGTGAAAAATATTTGTTATGAAGTGTTCGTATGTATTCCAATGAATTAAAATAATTTAAATGTATATTGGGGCGAAAATAATAATTAATATCTATACAAAATCAAATATAATTATGCAAAAATAAATTAAAAAGTGAAATGACAAAAAGGTATAATGTAGTGATAAGTGTTATGTGTGAAGCTGTAAAAAAACATTGTGATGGTGATCCCAATGATATTGGGAATATAAAACATGTTAAAAGTGTGTGCTAAGAGAAAAATGTATATATATAAAATAATGGTGAGGAGTGAGAATAGAGATTTACCTAATAAAAGTGAAGAGTGTGCCAAAAAAACACTGAGTGCTAGGTAGTGCCAAAGTGAAAGTGAAAACAATTTTACTAAATACCTGGCTGCATGTAAATGTAATTAGGACTCTGTGGTCCCTATAGTAGGAAGCATCAGGTCCAAAATTGTGAATGGATGTAAATAGTTAAGGACTCTAAAATGAAAAAGGAGCACAAAAAATATTAGAGCAATAAAAAAGTTGTATGTGACAGAAGTGGTGCTTTAACACCATCCACTGCCTCATTCTTACCCATTGATCAGTAGGTGCAGATGCTCAGCTGGTCAGGGATCAACTAGAGACCCCTCGTATCAGCACCTATTGTTATATCTCCATTTTGATTCTGTGATGACTAGCAGGGGACCTGGCCCTCATTAATCACCCCCCCAAAAGGAAGGAAGCACCACCTGGCCGCTGAGTGCGGCCCATCTGTGGCCACCTCGCCATTCCGGAACACTTCAGAACAAAAATTTTTTCACTACACACTCAATACAAAATAACATTTTAGGAAATATGCACCTGCAGCATTCATAACATACTGGGATTTGAGTTTTTTACTTCTTCTCATATTTAGGTTTGTTTAGCGCTATTCTTTTTGATTTCTTATTATATAGATAATACGCATACAATATATTATTTACTCCAATTGTGATGACTTGATTGTTGTGATTGTCCCTCTGTCCCTCTTTCCCCCTCATTTGTCCCTCATTTTGGTCTGATCCATATAGCTGTACAGGAGGTCCCTGAGTTACGTACCTCCGACTTGCGAATGACTCCTACTTACGAATGGGAGGCAGCGTCGGCGGGCACATCAGAAAACGATATTGGAAAACAGCGGAAAACATCGTAAAACTACATTGGAAAACAGCGGAAAACATCGGAAAACATCGTCTCTGCTGTTCTGCGCATGTGCTTCCGACTTACAAACAAATCTGACTTAAAAACAAACAGGCAGTCCCTAACCCGTTCGTAACTCGGGGACTACATGTATGTAAAATGCACTTTTTATCTTTCAAAAAGGTTTAGCACTGGGAAACATTTTCTTCCAGTTTCTAAATTTCTGCATTTGTACATTTTAAAAGCCAATATAAAGGAATAGTAGTAGTTAAAAAAAAGCCCTTGTGTATTTAATTAACCTTTTTTGGGTTAATTCTCCTTTAAGGGGGTGTGGCAGGGGGCATGTCCCATGCCTACATACATTTGCTGGTAGGTGTCCCTCATTCCCATCTCAAAATGTTGGAAGGTATGATATACCACCCTAACCTGTCTCTATATACCACCCTAACCTGTCTCTATATACCACCCTAATCTGGCTCTATATACCACCCTAACCTGGCTCTAT
Source organism: Lithobates clamitans (assembly GCA_037952925.1). Lineage (NCBI taxonomy): Eukaryota > Metazoa > Chordata > Amphibia > Anura > Ranidae > Lithobates > Lithobates clamitans. The sequence goes on along the minus strand of JBBGZY010000430.1, from coordinate 4,523,466 downwards.
ATCACCTAATCTGGCTCTATATCACCCTAACCTAGCTCTATTTACCACCCTAACCTGGCTATATTTACGCCCTTTAACTGTCTCTCTATCACCTAACCTGGCTCTATATACCACCCTAACCTAGCTCTATATACCACCCTAACCTAGCTCTATATACCACCCTAACCTGGCTCTATATACCACCCTAACCTATCTCTGTATACCACCCTAACCTGGCTCTATATACCACCCTAACCTGGCACTATATTCCACCCTAACCTGACTCTATATACCACCCTAACCTGGCTCTATATCACCCTAACCTGGCACTAAATACCACCCTAAACTGGCTCTATATACCACCCTAACCTGGCACTATATACCACCTTAATCTCGCACTGTATCACCCTAACCTATCTCTGTATACCACCCTAACCTGGCTCTATATACTATCCTAACCTGGCATTATTTGCCACCCTAACCCGGCTCTATATACCACCCTACCCTGGCACTATATCACCCTAACCTGGCACTATGTCATCCTAACCTGGCACTATACACCACCCTAACCTGGCTCTATATTCCACCCTAACCTGGCTCTATATTCCACCCTAACCTGGATCTATATCACCTAACCTGGTATTATATACCACGTTAACCTGTCTCTATATACCACCCTAACCTGGCTGTATATACCAGCCTAAACTGGCTCTATATACAACCCTAACCTGGCTCTATATACCACCCCAACCTATCTCTATATACCACCCCAACCTGGCTCTATATACCACCATAACCTGGCTCTATAAACCACCCCAACTTATCTCTATATACCACCCCAACCTGGCTCTATATACCAACCTAACCTGGCTCTATATACCACCCTAACATGGTTCTATATCACCATAACCTGGTTCTATATCACCTAACCTGGCTCTTTAACACCCTAACCTGGCTCTATATACCACCCTTACCTGGCTCTATCTACCACCCTAACCTATCTCTGTATACCACCCTAACCTGGTTCTCTATACCACCACAAGCTGGCTCTATATACCACCCTAACTTGGCTCTATATACCACCCTAACCTGTCTCTATATCACCTAACTTGGCTCTATATATCACCCTAACCTGGCTCTATATCACCTTAACCTGGATCTATATCACCTAACCTGGATTGTATCACCTAACTTGGCTTTATATCACCCTAATGTGGCACTATTTACCACCCTAACCTGGCTCTATATACCACCCTAACCTGGAACTATATCACCCTAACCTGGCACTATGTCATCCTAACCTGGTACTGTATTACCCTAACCTGGCACTATATCACCTAACCTGGCTCTATATACCACCCTAACCTGGCTCTATATCTCATAACATGGCTCTATATTCCACCCTAACCTGGCTCTCTATACCACCCTAACCTGGCTCTATATACCACCCTAACCTGGCTCTATATCACCTAACCTGGCTCTATATACCACCCTAACTTGGCTCTATATCACCTAACCTGGCTGTATATACCAGCCTAAACTGGCTCTATATACCACCCTAACCTAGCTCTATATACCACCCTAACCTGGCTCTATATACCACCCTAACTTGGTTCTATACCAACCTAACCTGGCTCTATATACCACCCTAACATGGTTCTATATCACTATAAACTGGTTCTATATCATCTAACCTGGCTCTTTATCACCCTAACCTGGCATTATATACCACCCTAACCTGGCAATATATCACCTAATCTGGCTCTTTATACCACCCTAACTTGGCACTATATCACCTAACCTGGCTCTTTATACCACCCTAACCTGGCTCTATATCACCTAACTAGGCTCTATATACCAGTGTTTCTCAAATCCAGTCCTCAAGGCGCCCCAACAGGTCATGTTTTCAGGATTTCCATTATTTTGCACAGGTTTCCCTTCCTTAGTAATTACCACAGCCATTTCATCTGAGGGAAAGCCTGAAAACATGACCTGTTGGGGCGCCTTGAGGACTGGTGTTGAGAAACACTGCTATATACCACCATAACCTGGCTCTATATACCACCATAACCTGGCTCTATATCACCTAACCTGGCTCTATATCACCTAATCTAGCTCTATATCACCCTAACCTGGCTCTATTTACCACCCTAACCTGGCTATATATACCCCCTTTAACTGTCTCTCTATCACCTAACCTGGCTCTATATACCACCCTAACATAGCTCTATATACCACCCTAACCTGGCTCTATATACCACCCTAACCTGGCTCTATATACCACCCTAACATAGCTCTATATACCACCCTAACCTGGCTCTATATACCACCCTAACCTGGCTCTATATACCACCCTAACCTGGCTCTATAAACCACCTTAACCTAGCTCTATATACCACCTGAACCTGGCTCTATATACCACCCTAACCTATCTCTGTATACCACCCTAACCTGGCTCTATATACCACCCTAACCTGGCACTATATTCCACCCTAACCTGACTCTATATACCACCCTAACCTGTCACTATATTACCCTAACCTGGCTCTATATCACCCGAACCTGACACTATATCACCTGAACCTGGCACTATATACCACCCTAAACTGGCTCTATATACCACCCTAACCTGGCACTATATACCACCCTAACCTCGCACTGTATCACCCTAACCGCGCACTGTTATAGCCTAACCTGGCACTATATCACCCTAACTTGGCATTATATACCACCCTATCCTGGCTCTATATCACCTCACCTGGCTCTATATCACATAATCTAGCTCTATATCACCCTAACCTAGCTCTATCTACCACCCTAACCTGGCTCTATATACCACCCTAAACTGTCTCTCTATCACCTAACCTGGCTCTATATACCACTCTAACGTAGCTCCATATACCACCCTAACCTGGCTCTATATACCGCCCTAACCTTGCTCTATATACGACCCTAACCTGGCTCTATATACCATCTTAACTTATCTCTGTATACCACCCTAACCTGGCTTTATATACCACCCTAACTTGGCTCTATATACCACCCTAACCTGTCTCTATATCACCTAACTTGGCTCTATATACCACCCTAACCTGGCTCTATATACCACCCTAACTTGTCTCTATATCACCTAACTTGGCTCTATATACCACCCTAACCTGGCTCTATATCACCTTAACCTGGCTCTATATCACCTAACCTGGATCTGTATCATCTAACTTGGCTCTATATCACCCTAACCTGGAACTATTTACCAACCTAACCCGGCTCTATATACCACCCTACCCTGGCACTGTATCGCCCTAACCTGGCACTATGTCATCCAAACTTGCACTATATACCACCCTAACCTGGCTCTATATACCACCCTAACCTGGCTTTATATCACATAACCTGGCTCTATATTCCACTCTAAACTGGCTCTATATACCACCCTAACCTGGATCTATATCACCTAACCTGGCTTTATATACCACACTAACCTGTCTCTATATACCACTGTAACCTGGCTGTATATACCAGCCTAAACTGTCTGTATATACAACCCTAACCTGGCTCTATATACCACCCCAACCTGGCTCTATATACCACCCCAACCTGGCTCTATATACCAACCTAACCTGGCTCTATATACCACCCTAACATGGTTCTATACCACCATAATCTCGTTCTATATCACCTAACCTGGCTCTTTATCACCCTAACCTGGCTCTATATACCACCCTAACCTGGCTCTATATACCACCCTAACCTATCTCTGTATACCACCCTAATCTGGCTCTATATACCACCCTAACCTGTCTCTATATCACCTAACTTGGCTCTATATACCACCCTAATCTGGCTCTTTATACCACTCTAATCTGGCTCTATATACCACCCTAACTTGTCTCTATATCACCTAACTTGGCTCTATATATCACCCTAACCTGGCCCTATATCACCTTAACCTGGCTCTATATCACCTAACCTGGATTGTATCACCTAACTTGGCTCTATATCATCCTAACCTGGCACTATTTACCACCATAACCTGGCTCTATATACCACCCTAACCTGGAACTATATCACCCTAACCTGGCACTATGTCATCCTAACCTGGTACTGTATTACCCTAACCTGGCACTATATCACCTAACCTGGCTCTATATACCACCCTAACCTGCCTCTATATACCACCCTAACCTGGCTCTATATACCACCCTAACCTGGCTCTATATACCACCCTAACCTGGCTCTATATCACCTAACCTGGCTCTATATACCACCCTATTTTGGCTCTATATCACCTAACCTGGCTGTATATACCAGCCTAAACTGGCTCTATATACCACCATAACCTAGCTCTATATACCACCCTAACCTGGCTCTATATACCACCATAACCTGGCTCTATATACCACCCCAACCTATCTCTATATACTACCCCAACCTGGCTCTATATACCAACCTAACCTGGCTCTATATACCACCCTAACATGGTTCTATATCACCATAACCTGGTTTTATATCATCTAACCTGGCTCTTTATCACCCTAACCTGGCACTATATATCACCCTAACCTGGCACTATATCACCTAACCTGGCTCTTTATACCACCCTAACCTGGCTCTATATACCACCATAACCTTGCCCTATATCACCTAACCTGGCTCTATTTCACCCTAACCTGGCTCTCTATACCACTCTAACTTGGCACTGTATCACCCTACCCTGGCACTGTATTACCCTAACCTGGCACTATATCACCCTAACCTGGCACTGTATACCACCCTAACCTGGCACTATATCATCTAACCTGGCTCTTTATCACCCTAACCTGGCACTATATACCACCCTAACCTGGCACTATACCACCCTAACCTGGCTCTATATACCACCCTAACCTGGCTCTATATCACCTAACCTGGCTCTATATACCACCCTAACCTGGCTCTATATACCACACTAACCTGGCACTATAAGCCACCCTAACCTGGCACTATACCACCCTAACCTGGCACTACTATGTTTAACCTAACCTGGCACTATATACCACCCTAACCTGCCTCTATATACCACCCTAACCTGGCTCTATATCACATAACCTGGCTCTATATTCCACCCTAATCTGGCTCTCTATACCACCCTAACCTGGCTCTATATACCACCCTAACCTGGCTCTATATCACCTAACCTGGCTCTATATACCACACTAACCTGGAACTATAAGCCACCCTAACCTGGCACTATACCACCCTAACCTGGCACTACTATGTCAACCTAACCTGGCACTATATACCACCCTAACCTGTCACTATATATCACCCTAACCTGGCACTATATCACCTAACATGGCTCTATATACCACCCTAACTTGGCTCTATATGCCACCCTAACCTGGCTCTATATCACCTAACCTGGCTCTATATACCACCCTAACCTGTCTCTATATACCACCCTAACCTCGCTCTATATATCACGCTAATCTGGCTCTATATCACCTAACCTGGCTCTATATACCGGCCTAACCAGGCACTATATACCACCCTAACCTGGCACTATATCACCTAACCAGGCACTATAAGCCACCCTAACCTGGCACTATATCACCCTAACCTGGCACTATGTCAACCTAAACGGGCACTATATACCACCCTAACCTGGCACTATATCACCTAACCTGGCTCTATATACCACCCTAACCTGCCTCTATATACCACCCTAACCTGGCTCTATATCACATAACCTGGCTCTATATTCCACCCTAATCTGGCTCTCTATACCACCCTAACCTGGCTCTATATACCACCCTAACCTGGCTCTATATACCACCCTAACCTGGCTCTATATCACCTAACCTGGCTCTATATACCACCCTATTTTGGCTCTATATCACCTAACCTGGCTGTATATACCAGCCTAAACTGGCCCTATATACCACCATAACCTAGCTCTATATACCACTCTAACCTGGCTCTATATACCACCATAACCTGGCTCTATATACCACCCCAACCTATCTCTATATACTACCCCAACCTGGCTCTATATACCAACCTAACCTGGCTCTATATATCACCCTAACATGGTTCTATATCACCATAACCTGGTTTTATATCATCTAACCTGGCTCTTTATCACCCTAACCTGGCACTATATACCACCCTAACCTGGCACTATATCACCTAACCTGGCTCTTTATACCACCCTAACCTGGCTCTATATACCACCATAACCTGGCTCTATATCACCTAACCTGGCTCTATTTCACCCTAACCTGGCTCTCTATACCACTCTAACTTGGCACTGTATCACCCTACCCTGGCACTGTATTACCCTAACCTGGCACTATATCACCCTAACCTGGCACTGTATACCACCCTAACCTGGCTCTATATACCACCCTTACCTGGCTCTATATCACCTAACCTGGCTCTATATACCACCCTAACCTGGCTCTATATACCACACTAACCTGGCACTATAAGCCACCCTAACCTGGCACTATACCACCCTAACCTGGCACTATTATGTCAACCTAACCTGGCACTATATACCACCCTAACCTGCCTCTATATACCACCCTAACCTGGCTCTATATCACATAACCTGGCTCTATATTCCACCCTAATCTGGCTCTCTATACCACCCTAACCTGGCTCTATATACCACCCTAACCTGGCTCTATATACCACCCTAACCTGGCTCTATATCACCTAACCTGGTTCTATATACCACCCTATTTTGGCTCTATATCACCTAACCTGGCTGTATATACCAGCCTAAACTGGCTCTATATACCATCATAACCTAGCTCTATATACCACCCTAACCTGGCTCTATATACCACCATAACCTGGCTCTATATACCACCCCAACCTATCTCTATATACTACCCCAACCTGGCTCTATATACCAACCTAACCTGGCTCTATATACCACCCTAACATGGTTCTATATCACCATAACCTGGTTTTATATCATCTAACCTGGCTCTTTATCACCCTAACCTGGCACTATATACCACCCTAACCTGGCACTATATCACCTAACCTGGCTCTTTATACCACCCTAACCTGGCTCTATATACCACCATAACCTGGCTCTATATCACCTAACCTGGCTCTATTTCACCCTAACCTGGCTCTCTATACCACTCTAACTTGGCACTGTATCACCCTACCCTGGCACTGTATTACCCTAACCTGGCACTATATCACCCTAACCTGGCACTGTATACCACCCTAACCTGGCACTATATCACCTAACCTGGCTCTTTATACCACCCTAACCTGGCTCTATATACCACCCTAACCTGGCTCTATATCACCTAACCTGGCTCTATATACCACCCTAACCTGGCTCTATATACCACACTAACCTGGCACTATACCACCCTAACCTGGCACTACTATGTCAACCTAACCTGGCACTATATACCACCCTAACCTGTCACTATATATCACCCTAACCTGGCACTATATCACCTAACATGGCTCTATATACCACCCTAACTTGGCTCTATATACCACCCTAACCTGGCTCTATATCACCTAACCTGGCTCTATATACCACCCTAACCTGTCTCTATATACCACCCTATACCACCCTAACCTCGCTCTATATATCACGCTAATCTGGCTCTATATCACCTAACCTGGCTCTATATACCGGCCTAACCAGGCACTATATACCACCCTAACCTGGCACTATATCACCTAACCAGGCACTATAAGCCACCCTAACCTGGCACTATATCACCCTAACCTGGCACTATGTCAACCTAAACGGGCACTATATACCACCCTAACCTGGCACTATACATCACCTAACATGGCTCTATATACCACCCTAATTTGGCTCTATATACCACCCTAACCTGGCTCTATATCACCTAACCTGGCTCTATATACCACCCTAACCTGGCTCTATATCACCTAACCTGGCTCTATATACCACCCTAACCTGTCTCTATATCACCTAACCTGGCTCTATATCACCTAACCTGGCTCTATTTCACCCTAACCTGGCTCTATATACCACTCTAACTTGGCACTATATCACCTAACCTGGCTCTTTACACCACCCTAACCTGGCTCTATATACCACCCTAACCTGGCTCTATATCACCTAACCTGGCTCTATATACCACCCTAACCTGGCTCTATATACCACCCTAACCTGGCGCTATATCACCTAACCAGGCACTATAAGCCACCCTAACCAGGCACTATATCACCTAACCTGGCTCTTTACACCACCCTAACCTGGCTCTATATACCACCCTAACCTGGCTCTATATCACCTAACCTGGCTCTATATACCACCCTAACCTGGCTCTATATACCACCCTAACCAGGCACTATATCACCTAACCTGGCTCTTTACACCACCCTAACCTGGCTCTATATACCACCCTAACCTGGCTCTATATCACCTAACCTGGCTCTATATACCACCCTAACCTGGCTCTATATACCACCCTAACCTGGCGCTATATCACCTAACCAGGCACTATAAGCCACCCTAACCTGGCACTATACCACCCTAACCTGGCACTACTATGTCAACCTAACCTGGCACTATATACCACCCTAACCTGTCACTATATATCACCCTAACCTGGCACTATATCACCTAACATGGCTCTATATACCACGCTAACTTGGCTCTATATACCACCCTAACCTGGCTCTATATCACCTAACCGGGCTCTATATACCACCCTAACCTGTCTCTATATACCACCCTAACCTCGCTCTATATATCACGCTAATCTGGCTCTATATCACCTAACCTGGCTCTATATACCGGCCTAACCAGGCACTATATACCACCCTAACCTGGCACTATATCACCTAACCAGGCACTATAAGCCACCCTAACCTGGCACTATATCACCCCAACCTGGCACTATGTCAACCTAAACGGGCACTATATACCACCCTAACCTGGCACTATACATCACCTAACATGGCTCTATATACCACCCTAATTTGGCTCTATATACCACCCTAACCTGGCTCTATATCACCTAACCTGGCTCTATATACCACCCTAACCTGGCTCTATATCACCTAACCTGGCTTTATATACCACCCTAACCTGGCTCTATATATCATCCTAACCTAGCTCTGTATCACCTAACCTGTCTCTCTATACCACCCTAACCTGGCACGATATCACCTAACCTGGCACTATATACCACCCCAACCTGGCTCTATATACCACCCTAACCTGACACTATATCACCCTAACCTGGAACTATATACCACCCTTACCTGGCACTATGTTACCCTAACCAGGCACTATATTACCCTTTTTTTAGCTGTGGAAGTATTATTTTCTAATACTGATTACTTATATTCTTCCCCGCCTAGTAACATCTATTTGGGTGAGACTCCTTGACTACTCTTGGCTTTTTTGTTACTATATTACCCTAACTTTGCACTATATACCACCCTAACCTGGCACTATGTCACTTAACTTGGCACTTTCACCCTAACCTGGCACTATATTACCCTAAACTGGCACTATATCACCCTAACCTGTCCCTATATCACCGAACCTGCTAGTATACTACCCTATCGTCACTTGCGGTGCGCTGCCTGCCCGCCTAAGGGGGGGTGCCAGATATAGGATTCGCCACAGGTGCCAAATTCTCTAGGTACACCCTTGGCTGTGCTTTGCCATAGACTTCTTTTGTGTCCTACGGTTTTGCTACGCTTTCTGAAAGCGCACAAAAACCACGCTTTCAGTTTTTGGTTTCAGGAAGCACACCAAAACCGCGGGACATAATAGAAGTCTATAGCAAAGCAAAGCAAACCAGCACCCTACTGGGGGCAGGAGGACCAAAAGCATATTTTATGGGTACAGGAAGACTTTTGTTTTAGTTAACTATGCCTCTTTCAAGCCCCTCCCACTGTAAAAACACTTTGGCCACACCATCATTTGCTGTGGCTTTGGGCTTTGGTGTGAACACCCTAATGCAATAGGCTGCACACATTTATGACAAACAGTGTGTTATCAACCCTGCCTTCCTGTTCTTCCAAAATGGACTACATACCACCTCTCCTTTGTGTTCTGAAGATAAGGAGGGAGGAACGTGTTCTGTTACATAGTAACATAGTTACATAGTTACATAGTTATGTAGTAGGTGAGGTTGAAAAAAGACACAAGTCCATCAAGTCCAACCTATGTGTGTGATTATGTGTCAGTATTACATTATATATCCGTGTATGTTGCGGTCAGTCAGGTGCTTATCTAATAGCTTCTTGAAGCTATCGATGCTCCCTGCTGAGACCACCGCCTGTGGAAGGGAATTCCACATCCTTGCCGCTCTTACACTAAAGAACCCTCTACGCAGTTTAAGGTTAAACCTCTTTTCTTCTAATTTTAATGAGTGGCCGCGAGTCTTGTTAAACTCTCTTCTGCAAAAAAGTTTTATTTCTATTGTAGGGTCACCAGTACGGTATTTGTATATCGAAATCATATCCCCTCTCAAGCATCTCTTCTCCAGAGAGAATAAGTTCAGTGCTCGCAACCTTTCCTCATAACTAAGATCCTCCAGACCATTTATTAGCCTTGTTGCCCCTTCTTTGTACTCGCTCCATTTCCAGTACATCCTTCCTGAGGACTGGTGCCCAGAACTGGACAGCATACTCCAGGTGTGGCCAGACCAGAGTCTTGTAGAGTGGGAGAATTATCGTTTTATCTCTGGAGTTGATCCCCTTTTTAATGCATGCCAATATTCTGTTTGCTTTGTTAGCAGCAGCTTGGCATTGCATGCCATTGCTGAGCCTATCATCTACTAGGACCCCCAGGTCCTTTTCCATCCTAGATTCCCCCAGAGGTTCTCCCCCTAGTGTATAGATTGCATTCATATTTTTGCCACCCAAATGCATTATTTTACATTTTTCTACATTGAACCTCATTTGCCATGTAGTTGCCCACCCCATTAATTTGTTCAGTTCTTTTTGCAAGGTTTCCACATCCTGCGGAGAAGTTATTGCCCTGCTTGGCTTAGTATCGTCTGCAAATACAGAGATTGAACTGCTTATCCGATCCTCCAAGTCGTTTATGAATAAATTAAATAGGATTGGTCCCAGCACAGAACCCTGGGGAACCCCACTACCCACCCCTGACCATTCCGAGTACTCCCCATTTATCACCACCCTCTGAACTCGCCCTTGTAGCCAGTTTTCAATACATGTACTCACCCTATGGTCCATGCCAACGGACCTTATTTTGTACAGTAAACGTTTATGGGGAACAGTGTCAAATGCTTTTGCAAAATCCAGATACACCACGTCTACGGGCCTTCCTATATCTAGATGGCAGCTCACCTCCTCATAGAGGGTTAGTAGATTGGTTTGGCAAGAACGATTCTTCATGAATCTATGCTGATTACTGCTAATGATACCGTTGTTATTACTAAAATCTTGTAGATAGTCCCTTATCCCCTCCAAGAGTTTACATACTATTGATGTTAGACTAACTGGTCTGTAATTCCCAGGGATGTATTTTGGGCCCTTTTTAAATATTGGTGCTACATTGGCTTTTCTCCAATCAGCTGGTACCATTCCAGTCAGTAGACTGTCTGTAAAAATTAGGAACAACAGTCTGGCAATCACTTGACTGAGTTCCCTAAGTACCCTCGGATGCAAGCCATCTGGTCCCTGTGATTCATTAATGTTAAGTTTCTCAAGTCTAATTTTAATTCTGTCCTCTGTTAACCATGGAGGTGCTTCCTGTGTTGTGTCATGAGGATAAACACTGCTGTTTTGGTTACTGAAGCCCCCCGATTCACTCGTGAAGACTGAGGAGAAGAATAACTTCAATACCTTCGCCATCTCCCCATCCTTTGTAACCAGATGTCCTTCCTCATTCTTTATGGGGCCAATATGGTCTGTCCTCCTTTTTTACTGTTTACATACTTAAAGAAGTTCTTGGGATTTTTTTTGCTCTCCTCTGCTTTGTGTCTTTTATGTTCTATCTTAGCCGTCCTAATTGCACCCTTACATTTCTTGTTGCATTTTTTATAAAGTCTGAATGCTGATGATGATCCCTCAACCTTGTATTTTTTGAAGGCCTTCTCCTTTGCTTTTATATGCATTTTTACATTGGAGTTAAGCCATCCAGGGCTTTTGTTTGCTCTTTTAAATTTATTACCCAATGGGATACATTGGCTAATGCCCTTATTTAATATGCTCTTAAAGCAAACCCATCTCTCCTCCGTATTCTTTGTTCCTAATATTTTATCCCAATTTATGCCTTTTAGCAAGGTTTGTAGTTTAGGGAAGTTGGCTCTTTTGAAATTCAGTGTCTTTGTATTCCCTTTATTTTTATGTTTCCTATTTGTGTGATTTATACTGAAACTAATTGACCTGTGGTCGCTTTTACCTAAATTGCCCCGTATTTCCACATCCGTGATCAGGTCTGTATTGTTGGTAATCAGTAGATCCAGTAATGTTTTATTTCTAGTTGGTGCGTCTACCATCTGGCCCATAAAATTGTCCTGCAAGACATTAAGGAACTGGCGAGCCTTAAATGTATGCGTCGTTCCCTCCGCCCAGTCTATGTCTGGATAATTAAAATCCCCATTATGATAACACTTCCCATCCTTGCTGCTAATCCAAATTGTGATAGGAGATCTGTCTCCACTTCCTCCCTCAGGTTAGGGGGCCTATAGCATACTCCCAGTATTATTTTCCCCATAGCTTCATCCCTTTGGAGCTCTACCCATAAGGATTCCGCCTCCTCCTTAGCTCCCTCAGTGATGTCATCTCTCACATTCACTTGTACATTATTCTTGATATATAGGCATACCCCTCCTCCTTTTTTACCCTCTCTATCCTTGCGGTAAAGGGTATACCCTTGAATGTTTGCCAGCCAATCATGAGAGCTGTTGAACCAGGTCTTTGAAATTCCCACAAAATCCAAATCCTCCTCGTACAACAGTATCTCTAGTTCACCCATCTTGTCCGCCATGCTCCTGGCATTGGTGAACATGCCACATAATTTAGACCGGTCGCATATTGTCCTTGTATTGGGTGTTTCGAGATTGCAACTAGGACTTGCTACTATACTTACCTTGTGTTTTTGTGCTTTGGTTAACCTACCACTAATGCCCCCAATACTACCCTCTGGAATATCTTCCGCACTGCCTATCTCTACCTCTGGACCCTCCCCCCCATCGCCTAGTTTAAAAACCCCTCTAACTTTTCGGCAATCTTCATTCCCAGCAGATCTGCAGTCTCCTCATTTAGGTGCAGTCCATCCCTTCTATAGTACCGGTTATCGACTGAGAATTCGGCCCAGTCCTCCAGGAACCCAAACCCCTCCTTACTACACCAGCTCTTCAGCCACTTGTTTACTTCCCTAATCTCCCTCTGCCTTTCTGGTGTGGCTCGATGTACTGGTAGTATTCCTGAGAATACTAACTTGGAGGTCCTTTTCCTCAATTTAGCTCCTAAGTCCCTAAAATCGTTCTTTAGGACACTCCATCTGCCTCTGACTTTGTCATTGGTGCCAACGTGCACCATGACAGCTGGGTCTTCCCCAGCCCCTCCCAGTAATCTGTCCACAAGATCTGTGATGTGCTGAACCCGAGCGCCCGGTAGACAACATACTGTTCGTTGCTTCAGGTCTTGGTTACAGATTGCCCTCTCTGTCCTTCTAAGAATTGAGTCCCCTACCACCAGAATCTGTCTTTCCTTTACCTTCGCTGCCCCCACTCTCACTGGAGGAGTTCTTCCCCCGGCAGCTAGGAGAGTCCCTCAGCTCCAGCAGTGCTGGTCCCTGACTGGTTTCACCAATGTCACTCAATGGAGCGTACTTATTGGGATGCTCCAGTCCTGGATCCACCTCCCTGGCACTTCCCTCTCTACCCTTCCTGACTGTCACCTATCTACTCTTTGCTAGTGCCTGCACCTCTTTGTCTCCACCCGCCTCTGTGCTGGCCCCTGCCGGCACCTGCCGTGTACGTTTGTGGCTCTCCTTTAGTATGCAGGGACTTCTCAGTGCTGACAGTTGCTTCCCCAGATTTAGAACCTGGGCTTCCAGGGAAACAATGTGCTTACATTTTGCACAGCGGTATTCGCCCTCGATCGGATGATCAAGGAACGCATACATGCAGCAAGATACAAAGAGTCGCCTCTCCACACCCAATGGGCATCGTACCTATTAAATTTAGTGAGGATTGGGGATTATACCAAATTACCTAACAGCTAGCTTCCTGGCACTAATACTGTTATCCATTTGGAAAGAACAGGAAGGGTTGATAACACACTGTTTGGTATTTCACTCTGTGGGGGCACAGAGGAAGTTAGGAGCTCTCAGGATTTCTATCAGTATCGATTTTTCTCCCCTTTTAATTGTTTTTTTTTTTAAAGGGATGAGCTTCGAGTTTGAGTCGAACCCATGTGCGACTCGAACATCGCATGTTCGACTGTTCATCGAATTGCGAATGATGTGGACTGTTCGTGCCAAATTCGAGTGGCGCGTCACGGCCCATAATTCACTGCGACATCGCAGTGCATTGCTGGCTGATGATTGGCCAAGCATGCACTATGACACGCATGCTTGGCCAATCACAGCGCCGTCTGTACAGAGAGCTGTAATTGGCCAAAGGCAGGGGTGCTCTGGCCAGTTATGGCTCAGGGGGTTTAGTACATGCCCCACGCTATATAAGGCCGCCTGCACGGCAGCCCTGTGTAGTGTGTTCCGGCGTTGAGAGAGAGATAGAGAGAGAGTGTCATTTGATTTAAGTTAGACAGATTAGGCAGGCGAGTCAGTTAGCTGCACTTACACTGTATTGTGTATATATATGCATCCTAGGTGTTGTACCGTATATACTCGAGTATAAGTCGAATTTTTCAGCTCATTTTTTGTGCTGAAAGTGCCCCCCCTCGACTTATACTCGAGTCAAGCACTTTTCTGCAGCAAAAAATTTCATTTTCCGACCCGACTTTGGGGCCCCGTATCTCAGGGCCACTTAGTGCTAGAAACCCCACATTTGGTATGCATACTCAGTGGACCTGGTACCACAACATATCCAAAGCTAAAGTTCCTAGCACGAAGTGGCCCCGAGATACGGGGCCCCAAAATCGGTTCGGAAAATGTCATTCTCTGCTGCAGAAAAGTGCTTGACATTTTCTGAACCGACTTTGGGGCCCTGTATCTCAGGGCCACTTGGTGCTAGGAACACCACATTTGGTGTGCAAACCCAGTGGAACTGGTACCATAACATATCCAAAGCTGGGGTTCCTAGCACCAAGTGGCCCTGAGATACGGGGCCCCAAAACTGGTTCAGAAAATGTCATTCTCTGCTGCAGAAAAGTGCTTGACATTTTCTGAACTGATTTTTGGGGCCCTGTATCTCGAGGCCACTTGGTGCTAGAAACCCCAGCTTTGGAAATGTTATGGTGCTAGTTCCTCTGGGTTTGCACACCAAATTTGGGGTTCTTAGCACTAAGTGGCCCCGAGATACGGGGCCCCAAAATCGGTTCGGAAAATGTCATTCTCTGCTGCAGAAAAGTGCTTGACATTTTCTGAACCGACTTTGGGGCCCTGTATCTCAGGGCCACTTGGTGCTAGGAACACCACATTTGGTGTGCAAACCCAGTGGAACTGGTACCATAACATATCCAAAGCTGGGGTTCCTAGCACCAAGTGGCCCTGAGATACGGGGCCCCAAAACTGGTTCAGAAAATGTCATTCTCTGCTGCAGAAAAGTGCTTGACATTTTCTGAACTGATTTTTGGGGCCCTGTATCTCGAGGCCACTTGGTGCTAGAAACCCCAGCTTTGGAAATGTTATGGTGCTAGTTCCTCTGGGTTTGCACACCAAATTTGGGGTTCTTAGCACTAAGTGGCCCCGAGATACGGGGCCCCAAAATCGGTTCGGAAAATGTCATTCTCTGCTGCAGAAAAGTGCTTGACATTTTCTGAACCGACTTTGGGGCCCTGTATCTCAGGGCCACTTGGTGCTAGGAACACCACATTTGGTGTGCAAACCCAGTGGAACTGGTACCATAACATATCCAAAGCTGGGGTTCCTAGCACCAAGTGGCCCTGAGATACGGGGCCCCAAAACTGGTTCAGAAAATGTCATTCTCTGCTGCAGAAAAGTGCTTGACATTTTCTGAACTGATTTTTGGGGCCCTGTATCTCGAGGCCACTTGGTGCTAGAAACCCCAGCTTTGGAAATGTTATGGTGCTAGTTCCTCTGGGTTTGCACACCAAATTTGGGGTTCTTAGCACTAAGTGGCCCCGAGATACGGGGCCCCAAATTCGGTCAACTGTGTCTATCTGCAGCAATGTCATTTCGGGACCCTTTGGGTTCAGAGACCCCAAATTTTGGCTGCAGCTAGGAGGCATCTAGGAACCCTTAACTACCGAGTTTGAAGTTCAGGGGACCTATGGCTGCAAATAGGCACAGTGAGGCATGCAAATGGGCACAGTGATGCTGCAAATGGGCATTGTTGACCCTCTTTTCCACTTAAAGTAGCTGTGCATTTCTCACCCTCGTCTTATACTCGGGTCAATAAGTTTTTCCCATTTTTTTGTGGTAAATTAGGGCCTCGACTTATACTCGGAACGACTTATACTCGAGTATATACGGTATATATATATATATATATATATATATATATATATATATATATATATATATATATATATACACTGTATTCAGTTTAGCTAGATCCGTTCCTGTTATTTTCTTCCTACTGACAGGCCGGCAGCTGTTTTTACAGTATTTACAGCTACCTGAAGAAAATTGCTGGTGTTCTTCTGATCCTATTAGTTACAGTATTTACAGTTAGTGTAGTGCGTCCTCTGCACAGTGTGCACCTAAAACTACCTGAAGAAAATTGGTGGTGTTCTTCTGATCCTATTAGTACCGCAGGCAGCTGCAGTATTTACAGTTAGTGTACTGTGTCCTCTGCACAGTGTGCACCTAAAGCTTTCTGAAGACAATTGCTGTTGTTCTGATCCTATTAATACCACAGGCAGGCAGCTGGAGTATTTACAGTTAGTGTACTGTGTCCTCTGCACAGTGTGCACCTAAAGCTACCTGAAGAAAATTGGTAGTGTTCTTCTGATCATATTAGTACCACAGACAGGCAGCTGCAGTATTAACAGTTAGTATACTGCATCCTCTACACAGTGTGCACCTAAAGCTACCTGGAGACAATTGCTGTTGTTCTGCTCCTATTAATACCACAGGCAGGCAGCTACAGTATTTACAGTTAGTGTACTGTGTCCTCTGCACAGTGTGCATCTAAAGCTACCTGAAGAAAATTGGTGGTGTTCTTCTGATCCTATTAGTACCACAAGCAGGCAGCTGCAGTATTGACAGTTAGTGTACTGCGTCCTCTGCACAGTGTGCACCTAAAGCTACCTGAAGACTATTGATTTAAGTTAGATAGAGTAGGAAGGCGAGTCAGTTAGCTGCACTTACAGTGTATTGTGTATATATATGTTTTCTAGGTGATATATATATATATATATATATATATATATATATATATATATATATATATATATATACACTGTATTCAGTTTAGCTAGATCCGTTCCTGTTTTTCTCTTCCTACTGACAGTCAGGCAGGTGTTTTTACAGTATTTACAGCTACCTGAAGAAAATTGGTGGTGTTCTTCTGATCCTATTAGTACCGCAGGCAGCTGCAGTATTTAAAAGTTAGTGTAGTGGGACCTCTGCACAGTGTGCACCTAAAGCTACCTGAAGAAAATTGGTGGTGTTCTTCTGATCTTATTAGTACCGCGAGCAGCTGCAGTATTTACAGTTAGTGTAGTGCATCCTCTGCACAGTGTGCACCTAAAGCTACCTGAAGAAAATTGGTGGTGTTCTTCTGATCCTATTAGTACCTGAGGCAACTGCAGTATTTACAAGTTAGTGTAGTGCGTCTTCTGCACAGTGTGCACCTAAAGCTACCTGAAGAAAATTGGTGGTGTTCTTCTGATTCTATTAGTACCACAGGCAGCTGCAGTATTTACAGTTAGTGTAGTGCGTCCTCTGCACAGTGTGAACCTAAAGCTACCTGAAGAAAATTGGTGGTGTTCTTCTGATCCTATTAGTACCACAGGCAGCTGCAATATTTACAAGTTAGTGTAGTGCGTCCTCTGCACAGTGTGCACCTAAAGCTACCTGAAGAAAATTGGTGGTGTTCTTCTGATCCTATTAGTACTGCAGGCAGCTGCAGTATTTACAAGTTAGTGTAGTGCGTCGCTGCACAGTGTGCACCTAAAGCTACCTGAAGAAAATTGGTGGTGTTCTTCTGATCCTATTAGTACCGCAGGCAGCTGCAGTATTTACAGTTAGTGTAGTGCGTCCTCTGCACAGTGTGCACCTAAAGCTACCTGAAGACAATTGCTGTTGTTCTGATCCTATTAATACCACAGGCAGGAAGCTGCAGTATTTACAATTAGTGTATTGTGTCCTCTGCACAGTGTGCACCTAAAGCTACCTGAAGAAAACTGGTGGTGTTCTTCTGATCCTATTAGTACCACAGGCAGGCAGCTGCAGTATTTACAGTTAGTGTACTGCGTCCTCTGCACAGTGTGCACCTAAAACTACCTGAAGGCAATTGCTGTTGTTCTGATCCTATTAATACCACAGGCAGGCAGCTGCAGTATTTACAGTTAGTGTACTGTGTCCTCTGCACAGTGTGCACCTAAAGCTACCTGGAGACAATTGCTGTTGTTCTGATCCTATTAATACCACATGCAGGCAGCTACAGTATTTACAGTTAGTGTACTGTGTCCTCGGCACAGTGTGCACCTAAAGCTACCTGAAGACAATTGCTGTTGTTCTGATCCTATTAATACCACAGGTAGGCAGCTACAGGCCATAATACTAGAGGGAGAACTTCTAGTTGATTGAGATACCTAGCAAATTTTGAATAAAGATCCTATGTTGGTGTATAAAGACGAGCTCCATTGGCTAATAGAGGAGGGGAAAAGTAAGAATATTCTCACTAAGAAGGAGGCCTTCTATTTGGACCCCTTTTTTGTAGAACCCCTATCATTTACTGCCTCCCAAAAATTCATAAGGACATGATAAATCCTCCTGGGAGGCCTATAGTAAATGGTATCGATTCCATTTCCTCCAGGTTAGGCCAATATATTGACTATTTGCTCCAGCCCTTGGTATGTAAAACAGATGCTTTTCTTAAAGACACCAAGCACATTATCCAAACCATTGAATCAACTAGATGTTCTCCCTCTAGTATTATGGTCACAGCCGATGTAGGCTCCTTATATACCATCATTGGACATGAGGATGCTATATCTTCTGTCCAATGGGCCCTATCTTTATACTCTGACCTTCCAGTGGCACATAAAAGGTTCCTTTTGAAATGTCTGAAGTTTTGTCTGGCCAAAAATTACTTTTGGTTTAACCGTCAATTTTTTCTTCAAAAAAGGGGTGTTGCAATGGGCGCCCATTTTGCACCTAGTGTGGCCAACCTTTTTATGGCCCACTGGGAGGAAGATGTGGTGTTCAAGCATCGCCCCCCTGAACTAGTGTGTTACAAAAGGTACATAGATGACCTTGTCATGATCTGGGAGGGTGATCAACTTGGTCTTGATGCCTTTGTACAGAAACTGGATAGTAATACCAAAAATATCCAGTTATCCTGGTGTTTCAGTAAAGAAAAAATTGTATTTCTGGATCTTGAGATCTGGAAAGAAAGTGAAGGGTTTAGATTGTGTAACTATCTCAAACCTACGGATCGTAACTCCTACATCCCCCTGGGAAGTTGCCATCACAAATCATGGCTTTGTAACATTCCCAGGGGGAAATTCGTCAGACTTAGATGTAACTGTACACGTGATAGCGATTTTATTGCTCAATCTACGTTGCTCACGTCTAGATTTGTTGAAAAAGGTTACGATACACACAATTTGAAAAGCGAGGTTGAGAAGGTTTTGGCCATGGATAGGGCCTCACTGATTGCTGACAAAGTTAAGGATACCAATTCTAGTGTTTCCAACTTCAAAATGGTGCTTAACTATAATGTTCAACACAAACAGTTTGAAAAACTAGTTTTAAAAAATTGGTCAATCCGTAAACAGGATCGTGTGCTCTGTCCCCTGCTGCCACCACGTCCGATGTTTATATATAAAAAAGCTCCATCATTGCGTGATCGTCTAGCCCCAGGAGTGGTTGATCCCCCCATAAAATCTGAAAACCGATTGTTCTCTTTTCTCTCAGGTTTTTATGCCTGTGGGCGTTGCACAGCCTGTAGGCATTCCAAATGCAATAATAAAAAACGTAAGAATTTTAGGGCTACATCCACTGGCAAAGAATATAAAATAGATCAACTTATTACTTGCAAAACAGTAGGGGTTGTGTACATGCTCCAATGTGAGTGTGGCCTTCAATACATAGGAAGGACTTCCCGCCCCCTACACGTACGCTTAGGAGAACATGTCAACAATATTAAGAAGGGATTAAAGACACATAATGTCTCCAAACATTTCAAATTAGTGCCTGGTCAAAACCCCAGGGGATTGAGCTTCTGGGGTATTGAGAGAGTAAATAAACATTGGAGAGGGGGCAATTTCTTACGTCAACTTAGTCGCAGAGAATCCCATTGGATTTATGAGACCAAGGTTCTTATTCCTGGGGGCCTGAACGTCGACTTTGACGTTAATTGCTTTATCTCAGATCGTTAGTAGTTGACTGATAAAATCATTAATCTTTTATTTATTTTTCTGGTCTTTCTTTTTGATTTTATCTGAATTTTTTCTGATTTTGTTTTAGTGTTTGATTTTAGGGACTGACATATTGTTTATATTCCTTCATGTATTTTTAATACATTACCTGTATTATGGAATATGGATGATCCTAGGATATTCATCCTGAGCGCAGGATGTTAAATATTTATTTTTAATTTCTATTTTATATGTGCTCTAGCTCTCTTAGACGTAATAAGGCCATTCATAAAAAGGCAATTTAAAACAGGATTCCGCAGTGAAACACTTTCGCAGCAGTTCCTGTTTTTATATATTGCGCCGCCTAGTATCCCTCCCTGTGTTGTCATGGAGAGAGGTATGCATTGGTGTTGATTGGTTATCCCTAACCCCAGAGGGTGACTGGATCGTGACGTCACCCGCGCTCCGTTCGTCTATCCGATGTGGATCATCTATCTTTACACACGCTGTTGTCCTTCGCACTGGGGTACAGTGCGATGCTTGTAAGTGCTTTTACTTATCTTGGAATAAAACTTTCAGTGATATACAGAGAGCACCAGATCTCATTTATATTTTTTACATGTCATAACTGCAAGAGTATCTGTTGCTGAAGCCTGATCGAGTTTTGCATACATCATCTCCTGCTTTTATCCCTATGAGGGAACTGCTGATTTGACCTGACTGATTCACTCAGGGGTCCATCTGTAGAGGTTAGCGGCTTGTGCTACTGAAGGTGGAGGTCCATTTCACTACAGTCACCCTACAAGCTATTGCATGTCACGTGTATCACCGGAGAAATTGCTGGATTTTATCTGTATTTATTTTTTATATGGACGGTTATTGATTGCTTTATTTAGGATTTGTTTATGCGCTGTACTGCCTTTTTTCTCTACTTATGATTTTGGGATTTGATAAATTTACCCTCAGTACTACAGCTGCTTACAGTTAGGTTGTATGGTCTGCGCTGGTTGACTTTGTTTATATTTTCAGTTGGTAGACTCTGCCCCCTTCCGTGAGTTTGTGGAATGTGCGGTTCCTCAGTGGCAGGTTCCCAAATGCCACTTTTTCTCACGGAAGGTGATTCCGGCTCTCTACCGGCATGTGGAAGGCAATGTCTTGGCCTCGCTGGACAGGGCGGTCAGTGGTAAGGTGCATATTACCGCTGATTCATACAAAAAGAACCTCATATAGATGGGATTTTAAGGGCAAAATTACTAACAAAAAATATTAAAAAATTGATTTTTATTTATACACAAGTTTTAAAAGACAGATTTATACAAGAAATACGTGTACAGACAAACACAGTTGTAGTGTATTATGCCCCGTACACATGGTCGGACTTTGTTTGGACATTCCGACAACAAAATCCTAGGATTTTTTTCCGACTAATGTTGGCTCAAACTTGTTTTGCGTACACACGGTCGCACAGGAACGCGATGACGTCAAGCACGTACGACGAGACTAGAAAAGGCCATTTCAGAACCAAGCGCAGCACCCTTTGGGCTCCTTTTGCTAATCTCGTGTTAGTAAAAGTTTGGTGAGAGACGATTCGCAGTTTTTCAGACTTGTGGTTTTCAGATCGTTTTCTGCCGTTCAGTTTGTGCTTGTGGGTTTGTATCTGCTCTTCAGTGCGTGCAAGCAAGTTCCGCGTGACTTTAAGTAGTCATTGTGTTCTTGTTCGTTCGTTACTGTTTTTCAGGTCACTCTTTACAGGCCTTGCTGTTCTTCAGTGCGTTCTGTTACTTCGTTCTGAGCAGCCGACCGTTTTCTAGCCATGTTGCGTATGCGTACTCCTCGTAGAGTTCGTGCTGTGCAGGGGCTTGGTGTTGGGGTCCTGACCTTGACACAAGTCCAGTCCATGAACAGGGTGGGGAGGAGTTCATGGACCAAGAATTGGTTGCTTCAGCGTGACCAGTTCTCTCATATGCCTTTGCTCTGTGAGATCCGTGAGAATAATCCTGATGATTTCAGGAACTTTCTCAGGATGACGGACTGCGTGTTTCACCGCCTGTTGGCTTCGCTGACCCCTTATATTAGCAGGCAGGATACCTGCATGAGGCAAGCGATCACTCCGGAGCAGAGGCTCGTCGCTACCCTGCGGTACTTGGCGACAGGGAGAAGTCTGCAGGACTTGAAGTTCTCGACAGGCATCTCCCCCCAGGCTCTGGGGATCATTATCCCAGAGACCTATTCTGCCATCATCCAGGTCCTGCAGAAGGAGTATATGAAGGTAAGATTTTTATCCTTTAATATCACATTTTATTGTATTGAATGTTTTCTAATATATTGTATTTCTTTCCTCATTCCCTAATTACCATGATTGGAATATGCTGTGAATGTCCCCTTTGTCCTCATGAATGCTGGATTTGTATGTAATTAATTTTTTAGTCCTTCATACAGATTGTCCTTCAATAACCTCCCAGCATGTTCTCCTGCCCTATATTCACCTAATGTAGTCACTTAACAATGTATTTTATCATCTCCATAGTAGTGCTTTACCCCAAACACCCCCTAAAATGTTTTGAAATGTGATTTGTGCTTTAAAATCAGGCAGAGTGCCAGAGGCTTTTTTTGTGGTGTCCCCAAATCATTTTTCTTAACCCTCCCTCCCCCCAACTGCTAAGTCAGCTGATCCCAATTCTCTATCTGTCCTCAATCATCTATCTGATGACTGTGCCAAACCCATACACACTATACCCATCTCTTTTGTGCTCTGATTTATGGATGAATTCCCCAAAGCATGTAGTGCAAGGGCCTGCCTGTATACTTTAAAATGGTACTGTTTGAAGTTTTTAGATCCTATTATTATCTTGAGACAGATAATAGCAGAATGTTCAAATGTGTTCAAATGTGTACAGTGTGTATTTATATCTTTGTATTCGGACACTTACCTGTCCAGTGGGCTGCCAATAGTGTAACTAAGGAGGGGCTGTTCCAAGTAATACCCTGTATTTAGGCATTCATCTCTCAATGAAGTGAAGAGGGTTACCTGTCCAAGATTTCCATGCCCCCCATAATGTTAGAAATGGCCCATGAGAGGGCAGGGGGAATATGATAGGTGTACCTTATACTTTGGTGTTGTTAAATTCCCCTTAATAAATGCTATCTGGAGGTTGCCCCAGAATGTTTGTGCCTAATCTGCTTGCCATGTTTCTGAGCAAAAATATAATTTTTTTTTTCCTCAACAGTTTCCTTCCATGCCACAGGAATGGCAGACTGTGGCCTCCCACTTTGCCCAGCGGTTGGACTTTCCTAACTGCGGATTGGCAATTGATGGGAAACACGTCCACATCATCCCACCACCCAACTCGTGGTCGTACCATTTCAACTATAAGGGGTTCAATTGTATTGTGATGTTGGCGGTGGTGTCCGCTAATTACGACTTCTTGTATGTGGACGTGGGGAAGAATGGCCGGATGTCCGATGGTGGAGTCTACAGGCGTCTCCAGAATGGCAGCTTGGACTTGCCAGCTCCAGAGGACAATGTGGAAGGACTCCCATTCGTGTTCGTTGCTGATGAAGCGTTTGCGCTGGGGGACCATCTTATGTGGCCATTCCCTATGAGGACCCTCACCCCGGAACAGAGGGTTTTTAATTACCGGCTGGCCAGAGCCCGAAGAGTGGTGGAGAACACATTTGGAATCCTGGCCAGCAGGTTCCGCCTATTTCTGACACCTATCCATATGGCGGAGTATAATCTTAATCATATAATCATGGCGTGCTGTATTCTCCATAACTTTTTACGGAAACATTCAGCCAACTATGCTTGCTCAGTTGGGCCTGAGGTCGGAGTGATACCTGAAACAACACTGACGGCGCTTGAAAGCGGCCGTCCTGGCTTGCCCTCCCTGAGTGCCCGTGATGTCCGGTTACGATACCTGGAGTTCTTTGCGGGTAGGGGGGCCATCAATATGCCTTCAAATTTGTGAAGCCTTAATCAAATAAAAAAGCAAAAAAAAGAAATTCTTTGTGGACATTTACTGCTTGTGTTTGTTTTAGCTGACCCTGACAGAAATGTGTTGAGTCCAGAAAATGGCGTGATTGTGTAACCTTATACAAAGCACTGTTGGGTGTTATTTACTAAAGGCAAAGACACTTTTCACTACAAGTGCACTTGCAACTGCACTGAAACTGCACTTGTAGTGCAAAGAGGATTTGCCCTTAGAAAATAACCCCCATTTGCACAGAAAACACCAATTACATCACCAACACAGTGTTTTATTAGCGTTGACACAATAATCCACACATTCTTGCTTAACAATCTCTTTAATACCTGCACAATCACATGTGCATTTCAAAAAGGTTTTTCTAACAAACCCACATGTTTGTTGTTTTTCAATTTTTGGGGTAGCATTATAAACCAGATAAAGGTCTATTTATTTAAGATAAAACAGGCATGTGTAAAACCAACAAGAAAGACACAAATCTTGAACTTACAAAGTTCACCTTTGGTAGAACTTGAAGGCAATATCAGACATGAGTATTTATGAACTGTGTTTGATATTGCGTTCAGATGGGGTGAAGTCACCCCAGGAAAAGGCAAATTTGGAAGATGCTCACAAATTTACCAATGTCAACATGTGCGACCTGCCATCACGGGGGATCAAGGGACGTGTTTTGGGGGAGAAACCCCTTCCTCTCAGCTACTTTATTATTGAGGAAGGGGTTGCACCCCCAAAACGCATCCATTGATCTCCCGTGATGGCAGATAGCACATGTTGGCACACTGTGTGCATCCTACAAATTAGGTTTTTCTACAAATTGCAAACATTTTGAACATTGGAGCACACCAAAAACCAAGGGATTGGGAGGGGTTTTAAACTCGCCCCAAAACATCAATGATGTTTTTATTTTTTAGAATAACATCATTGATGTTTTTCTTTAGGTCTTCCAATTGTAAATTACACCCCATGATCTCCCCGATCAGGATCTGGGCACTTTCTGATGTGAAAGGATCTGGATCCCCAACATCACGATCACCTAAAAAGAGAAAAACCAAACCAAAACAGGTATCAAAGATTTTCCGGCATCCATCTCTTACCTGAGCCTGTGGTCGCAGACACTCACCTGTTGTGGTGACTAGTTCCACCACGTCTTCTTCATCCTCCTGCACTTCTTGGTTTGGGGGAATTTCCCCTTCTTCCAGAGGTGGGGGGTCTCTGGTCTCCTCAAATGAGGGGTGTCCTCCGAGTCTTTTTTCCCCTATGTAAAACACAAATGCTATACTTAGCACACAGTGATTTGATGGCAGAACTATAAATAGGAAACATTGCTTGGAAGTGGGGTACAATTGTCTATTTTGGCCGAGTGAAAAAATGTAGCGTTTTCAGTGTCCTTTGTCAAGCTTCAATACTTTACCTGTTTGGTGCAAGATTCACAGATGGAGACACCCCTATAGTATACACTGGAGCACCTGTGTTTTAATTAGCATAATGAGATATAACAAGGATGACCAAAGAGCCCTCACCATATACGGGAGGGGATTACAAGTAAACTTCGTGTGTTTTTACAATCAACTTATTCCAGGAACCTGTTATGTTGTATAGGATTAGCTTGTGCGGGTCGTATTCTGCATCTGAATTTTAAGGAATACATTGATATGAAAAGGAGAAGGATTAGGGGGAAAGTAGAAAAACAGAAAGGTTAGGAACAGGAGTCGCTCCAGCATGGTCATGGGGCGGTACCATCCAGGTTGCCCTCTGCCCAGGGGATGAAGTCCGATGAGTATCGGAACATGGACCACGAAGTCCACGTAAGAGAGAACTGGTTGTCTTTATTAGATTCCTCAGCCAACAGGCGTTCAAGGTCCCTGATGCGGTCCACCTCAATAGCCCACTCCCCCAGGGAAGGTACAGTTCTTGACTTCCAATATCTTGGGATCACCATTCTAGCAGCAGCCAAGAAATGGCGTAATACATCTTTTTTAATGGATTTGAGCGTGCCCGGGAGCATGGACAAGAGAGCTATCTCGGGTGAAGGAGAGAGAGCAGTCGCCATCAGCCTGTAGTATAGTAGGAAGATCTGTTACCAGAATTTTTGTATGGGTGGGCATTCCCACCAAATGTGGAGCATGGTGCCCCTGGAGTTTAAACATCACCAACAAGTATCTGGGTTTGTCAAGTTGAAGCGATGTATTGTCGAAGGGCATCTATACCACCTCGTCACCAGTTTAAACCCCTTTTCTTGAGTTTTAGTGGCTAGGGAGAGCTTGTGTGTTAGAATAAAGCATTTTTGCCAGTCAATGGGGGAGATGGAGTGTTGGAGATCTTTTTCCCAAGCCTTCGTGTAGGGTGGGAGATCAGGGTGAAGAGCATTCAACAAAAGGGAATAAAGCTGTGATACCACGTGTGTTGGAGGATCGTTTTGGAGGAGCATATCCTCGAATCCTGTGGGTTCAGCTAGAATATCTTGTATTGAATGGAAGGTTTGGATATAGGAAGTCAGTTGTTGTTTCTGAAGCCATTGCATAGGGTATCTAGAAAGCGATTCGGGGGGAGTATCTGGCATTAGAGTGGGGTCTGTACGGAGAACCTGAGAAAGCCTCCTATGGTCTTCTTTCCGCCAAGGTCCAAAGCTTTTCACGTGCATAGCTGGTGGGAAGGCTGGGGTCCCAAATAGGGGGGTCATAGGTCCCGAAGGATTGGATATGTTACCTCCAGAGTTTAGGCGATCCCAAATTTGGATCGTTTGGCGGGTGAGGTCACAGAGGGGGAGTGAACCCCTACGAATTTGCAGGTGTGGTCCATGGAAGGGCTGAGAGATCAATGGAGTTCACATGGCTTTCCAAGTGAACCCAGAGCTTAGTCGTATGGTTATGGAACCAGTCCAATATGCGAGTAAGTATTGCTGCCTTATGATACAATGAAGCGTCCGGGGCTCCAGCTCCCCCTCTCGCTTTCGGAAGAGATAACGTTTTGTATATAATTCTAGGACGGGCTGAATTCCAAATAAATTTAGAGAACAGCTGGCGCAATTTCCGAAAATAGGATGTATATAGGGATTGTCTGAAATAGGTACAAAAACCGGGGAAGGACATCCATTTTCAAGGTGTTCACCCTACCAAGCCAGGAGAGCCATTTAAGTGTGTAGTTAGACAGATTGGCCTGAGTTCTGAGAAGTAAGGGGGTAAAATTCTTGGAAAAGAGTTGGGATACATCCTCCGGTATCTGAATACCGAGGTATCTGATGGAGGTGGATCCTGTTTTAAATGAAAAGGCAGTAGAAAGCCTGCGTAGGTCCGACGTTGGCAGAGAAATATTGAGAATTTCCGATTTATTATAGTTTACCTTAAAGTTACTGACTTCCCCGAATCTCTGGAACTCCTGCATCACCGAGGTTAAAGACAGGTGTGGACGTGTCACAAATAGAAGAAGGTCATCTGCAAACAGAGCAAGTTTAGTTTGAGTGGGTCCGACTGTTATTCCGTGCACAGAGGGATTGTTTCGCAAAGCAATGGCTAAATGTTCCATGGTGAGAACATACAGGAGGGGAGATAGGGGGCATCCCTGTCGTGTCCCGTTAGAGATAGAGAATGCCGACGACAAAGAACCGTTCAGTCTTATCCTAGCGGATGGAGAGGAGTATAGGGACATTATCCTTGAGATCATGTGGGCTCCCAGTCCTATTTGTTGTAGAGATAACCGAAGGAATTGCCAATCTACTCGGTCGAATGCCTTCTCTGCATCGACTGTTAAGAAGCATAAAGGAATATCGTGGGTTCGGGCATAGTTGGATAAAAGAAGGGTTTTCAGGGTGTTATCCCTTGCTTCTCGGCCACTCACAAATCCTACTTGATCCAGGTGGATCAAACTGGGCAACAATGGTTGTAACCTGTTGGCTAATACTTTAGCAAAAATCTTCAAATCCACCCCGATCAAGGATATTGGCCTATAATTTGTACATAAAGTCGGGTCCTTCTCTGGTTTTGGAATAAGGGAAATATGAGCCTCAAGTGTTTGTGGGGGAAACACTGAGCCCTCTGATACAGAATTGAATACTTTAGTGAGGAAGGGAATAAGGAGGGGAGCAAATAATTTATAAAACTTTGGGGTAAAGCCGTCCGGCCCTGGGCTCTTGCCAGTTGGTGTACTTGCAATGGCTTTCGTAACTTCATCTGCTGTTATAGGTGTTTCAAGTTCGGTAATGGTGTCCTCATCCAAAGTGGGGAGCGCAGTTTCCCTGATATAAGAGGACTTGTGCTCCTCTGTAGTAGAGGGGGAGCCTGACGATTGGGCCACAGGTATGTTGTATAGGGATTGATAAAAATCCCTGAATGTCTGCGCAATCTTAGAAGGTGAGGAGATTAATTCTCCATGTGGTCCTTGGATATGGGGGATGAAGGTAGAGGATTTTTTTGGGTGCAGGGAGCGGGCCAGTGACCTGCCACACTTGTCTTGGAATTTATACTGATGGAAAGCAAGTTTGTCTGCAAATGTACATGCAGATGTCTCATATAGTCCTCTGAGATGTAATCGGGCTTTGGAAACCTCAGTGAGCGTTTCGGTTGTTGGGGAACGCTTATGGTCAGTTTCCAGGTTTCGGAGCTTCTGGATTGCATCCACTATAGCGACTGAGCGTTCCTTTTTCAGACGAGATCCTAATTGAATGAAGGTTCCACGTAATACTGCTTTCAGTGCCTCCCATTGGATGGGGAACGACGTGGTATCTTGTGCGTGGTGTAATTAAAATTTTTGATGCAATACTTTGCAGCAGGGCTCATTCCTGCGCTCCAACTATAGTATCTGTGAGGTGTTGCAGTGTTGTGGCACCAGCACCAGTGCCCAAGGCCCACATTTTCAGCCTGTGTTTAACAGGGGCATATAATTACAATTTTTGATGCAATTCTTTACAGCAGGGCTCATTCCTGTGCTCCAACTATAGCATCTGTGAGTGGTTGCAGTGTTGTGGCACCAGTGCGTAAGGACAAATTTTTCTGCCCCTGTTCAACAGGGACATGTAATTACAATTCTTGATATAATATTTCACAGAAGGTCCCGTTCCAGCGTCCACCAAGAGTAACTGTGAGGACTTACAGTGTTGTGGCACCAGCACCACCACCACCACCAAAGGCCCAATTTTTCTACCACTGTTCAACAATGGAATGTAATTACAATTCTTGATCTAATATTTCACAGCACGGCTCATTCCTGCGCCCACCAAGAGTAATGCCGTGTACACACGAGCGGACTTTCCGGCATACTTGGTCCGGCGGACCAGAGTGTGCCGGACAATCCGCCCGTGTGTAGGCGCCGGCGGACTTTTCCGGCGGACTTTTTCCCAAAAGCCCACCGGACCTAGATTTGAAACATGTTTTAAATCTTTCCGTCGGACTCAGTTTCGGGCGGAAAGTCCGCTCGTCTGTGTGCTGGTCCGACGGAAAGCCCGCTCGTGTGTATGCTGGTCCAACGGACCAGATATGACACGAGGGCAGGGTATTGCATTTCGCGCTCGCTGCAGTAGGAAAAACACAATTTTCTATTGCGGCAAGCGCGGGGCATACCAGGCCCTTAGGTCTGGTATGGATTATAAAGGGAACCCCCCTATGCCGAAAAAACAGCGTGGGGTCCCCCCTAAAATCCATACCAGACCCCGATCCGAGCACGCAGCCTGGCCGGTCAGGAAAGGGGGTGGGGACGAGCGAGCGCCCCCCCCCCCCTCCTGAACCGTACCAGGCCGCATGCCCTCAACATGGGGGGTGGGTGCTTTGGGGGAGGGGGGCCCCCCCACCCCAAGGCACCTTGTCCCCATGTTGATGAGGACAAGGGCCTCTTCCCGACAACCCTGGCCGTTTTAGGGGGCGTGGTCAACATCACCCAGTGACCACACCCCCTAAAACGTCACAGTCCCAGCATGCCCAGGGACTGTGACATCATAAGGGGGCGGGGTCTCCGCCTATATAAGTCACAACGCAGCCCTCAGAGAGCAGTCCAGCCGGAGAGAGCGTCGTGTCAACATATGGAGAAGAGAAGACAAGAAGCCCAGAAGTCCGGACCTCTGCTGGCAAGAGAGCTACCTGAAGACAGCAGAGGAGCCGGCCGAAGAACTGGAACACCGGGAGAAGAGAGCGGAGAAGAACCAACCGGACGCCGGGAGAAGATGAACCGGAGGGACCCCCGAAGCCAGAAGAAGACCCCCGAAGCCGGAGGAAGATCCCCCGGAGCTGTTTAATAAAATATTTTAAAAACCTGTGTAGTGTTTTATTATTTACACTTTTTCCCTAGGTGAATGGGTAGGGGTACCATGTACCCCATACTCATTCACATAGGGTGGGGGGCCGGGATCTGGGGGCCCTCTTATTATAGGGGGCTCCCGGATTCCGATAAGCCCCCCACCTGCAGACCCCGACAACCAACGGCCAGGGATGTCGGGAAGAGGCCCTTGTCCTCATCAACATGGGGAAAAAGGTGCTTTGGGGTGGGGGGCCCTGCAGGGCGCCCCCCCTCCCCCAAAGCACCCACCCCCCATGTTGAGGGCATGCGGCCTGGTACGGTTCAGGAGGGGGGGCGCTCGGTCGTCCCCACCCCCTTTCCTGACCGGCCAGGCTGTGTGCTCGGATCGGGGCCTGGTATGGATTTTAGGGGGGACCCCACGCCGTTTTTTCGGCGTAGGGGGGTTCCCTTTATAATCCATACCAGACCTAAGGGCCTGGTATGACCCGCGACGGGGCTCGCAAGGTGTCAATCTCGCCGATAAAAGCGACAAGATTGACATCCTTTTCTAGTCCCGTCGCACCTGAGTCACGTTCAAAATGAAAGGACTTGTCCGTATGTGGGCAAGTCTGTTCACTCTGAAAGTCCGCCGTAACTCCGGCGAAAGTCCGTCGGAAAAACGGGCGGACTTAGCCCGCCGCAAAGTCCGGTCGTGTGTGGGCAAGTCCGTCCGTTTTAAAGTCTGGCGTACCTGCCGGACAAAGTCCGTCAGAAAGTGTGCCGGACCAAGTAGGACAGAAAGTCCGACCGTGTGTACGCGGCATAACTGTGAGGGCTTACAGTGTTGTGGCAACACCAAAACCTAAGGCCCCAATTTCTGCAGCGTATATAGGGCAGGCCCCTACTTTCAAACATCCAACTTACAAACGACTCCTACTTGCAAACGGAAGGAGACAACAGGAAGTGTGATGAAATCTTCCCCTAGGTAGGGAAATTCTCTCCTGTAAGAGTTAATATGGGAAAAACGTGTCTCCTCTTCACTGATGCTTTATCACCAATCCTTGTTTCACTAAAAATCCCAAATTAAAAAAAAAAAAATTGTCATTGGGACAGAAAGTGAGGTGAAATCTTCTGAAAAGGTGCACATACAGCAAAACAAATGTTACAGGGGTGATAACCCTTCCCTATGTTTTCCAAAAAGCTTAAAAAAATTTTTTTTGGCTGGAGCTACACTTTAAAAATGTACCAGTTCAAAATTACATAAAGATTCTACTTAACAACAAACCTACAGTCCCTGTCTTGTTTGCACCGCCTGTATATTGCTGTTCAGAGTATATAGGGCCTGGAGGCCCCACGCCTTTCCTTTTTTTAATTTGGGTTCGGGGTTCTCTTTAATATCCATACAAGACCCAAAGGGCCTGGTAATGGACTGGGGGGTGGGGGGTACCCATGCCATTTGTCTCACTGATTTTCATCCATATTTCCGGGACCCGACATTACATTAAAGCCGCAAGCAGTTTTAAATGACTTTTATTCCTTTAAAAATGTCATTTTGTGCAGGGACTGTTCTAAGCATGGGAAACACGCGCCACTTTACAGGCATACTATAGACCCCCCCCCCCCCAGGTACAATATTTAAAGGAATATTTCACTTTTTTTTTCACTTTAAGCATCATTAAAATCACTGCTCCCGAAAAAACGCCCCTTTTTAAAACTTTTTTTGCATTGATACATGTCCCCTGGGGCAGGACCCGGGTCCCCAAACACTTTTTAGGACAATAACTTGCATATTAGCCTTTAAAATTTGCACTTTTGATTTTGAACATTCGAGTCCCATAGACTTTAATGGGGTTCTAAAGTTTGTGCGAACTTTCGGTCCGTTCGCAGGTTCTGGTGCGAACCGAACCGGGGGGTGTTCGGCTCATCCCTAGATAAGACATGGGGAAATATGCATTGCAATGAATTTCAGAGATGTACTTAGTATGGGTTTTACTTTGCCCAGATACTCACTTTAAAGGAGATATATCCTCAAAGCATACATTTAGAACAGAAACATTGTAATAGCCATAAAAATAATAATTTTATTTGACAATCCAGTATAAGCTTACTTGAAAAATCTTCTTTCATGTTGTGAGTACTGCCATCTCTTTACACAACTTTCTGGATTCCCTGAAAGCTCTGCAGCTTCTCCCTTGCAAATTATTTTAGTTTACTTTCAAATACTACGTTGTTGTTAGGAGCATACAGTAAGTCACTCTCACGTTTCTACCTCCATCACCGGTGCTCTCAAAGGTGCTCACGTCCTTACTGTGCAGCAAAAAAGTACAGCACCAACTTTACTAGTGGTAGCAGAGCCGACATGGGCATCCTCCTTGCTAGGCAGGGATCCCTCAATCTGCCTAGCCTCCCTCTCACTTGCATTGGCTAGTGAACACACACACCTTGCCTCTGGCAGCCCTGCCACAATTGGCTGCACTTCTTTGGAGCTTTATTTAAGCAAAACAAGCCCAGGGCTCTGGGCCTGTTGTGGCGTTAATGTTTCCTGGCTCCCTACCTGTAGTCCTGTATTCCCTGACCTGAACTAAACAACAAAACAACAAGAAGAGTGTACCAGGCTGTCATTTAGAAACAAAGATCACCCCAATCTGAAGAGGGCTGCAAAGCCGAGAGTGTATATGGGCTCCAAACAAGCTACCACTTCACTTTGTTCAATATTGACCTATCTTGCATGACCTGAGCAATGATGTAATGTTTCTTTAGCTCCCTGGCCTGTCTATCTGCCTTGGATTCCTTTTTTCTGACCCCCCCTACATAAATGACTGACTACTCTTCAGTTTGTCACCTGCTTTTGCCCTTGATCTGTTTACTGGACTACTCTCATTTGCTGCCCACCTTGAGCTAGAAACTATCTTCTGGATTATGCTTGCCTGCTGTACTTCCCCGATCTCAGAACTGGTTTACTGGATCATGCTTTCCCACAGCCTGCCCTGATCTTGGACTATCCCACGGATGCTCTCCGGCAGTGCCGTGGGCCCAGCCCACCTCAAAGACTACAGGTACCCTTTCCTGGTATCCTTGCCCAGGCCAGGTGTCGTGTGGTAAGGAAATATAACACTCTGTACTAAGACCTGGGGGCAACCAAGTACCAGTGGGTCTTAGGGCAACAGGGGCTGATGAAGGCAGAAGAAACACTTTATTAATCGCTATTTTTCCTGACCTTGGTATCAGGATGAGCTTTACACTCATGGTACCTTGCTGCCTGCAAGCAATGATTTATGTAGCGACTCCACCTCCTAAAATTCCCCCTCTCAGCACCTCTGTGGTACAGAAGGCAAATATGTGAAATATGTGACACAGCAGTGTATTCTCACTGGACATAGTGAATATGTGTCACAGAATTTGTAAATATAGCGCTGGTATTTTCAATACAGACGCTATAAATATAAATTTAGTTGTCTGCAGCTGTAATTAGCTCAGATTACAATTATTGTAATTTCTGGCTCTGTCTCAGCTTGGTTGGTTGTGTGGTTTTCCCTTAGGCCTGGGGTTGACACCCTATTAATCAGGTTAAGGTTGGAAATAACAATAAGCTAGGTGTTTTGAGCGCCTCTTTGCCCGGAAACAGTCAGTGGGTGTGGTGTACCTGCTGTGAATTCTGGGAGGGGGTACTTAAAGGACAGACCCCGTGACATGGAGTTAGTTCTTCTGACCTGATGGCCCTCCTGGCTTAAGATATAGCGCTGCCATCAAATTGTCTCGGGGTGGGCTGGCCTGAGAGGTAGTTACTGAAGGTAGGCCCCAAAAGTCTTGGGAGGCCTACCGATCCAGGGATGGTCCTGTGCTGTTTGCCTGCGGGAAGAAGCCAAGTGACTGGAGAATCCAGGGGAGGACTTTTCAGGAGAGGACTGCGCAAAAAGGCCTCTAGAAGAGCCTGGAGACCCAGTTGGAGGATGCATCCCGGGTCACATACCACACAGTACCGTAAGTTCGGAAGAAGGGAACTGGTATTGTGTGATCAAGCCTTTGATATTGCAACAAGTTGCTAATTACCCAATCCTGTGGCAGAGGATTGTGTAACAGTTACACTGAATCTTAAAGTCTGTGGCAGAGACTATGACCGAGCATCGCATCGGCACTGGTCACGCTGCATTGGGCACAGGTGAGGGTGAATGGTAAGTACCCCCTTACCATTTCACACAGGGGGGGGCCGGGATCTGGGGGTCCCCTTGTTAAAGGGGGCTTCCAGATTCCGATAAGCCCCCCCCGCAGACCCCCACAACCACCGGCCAGGGTTGTGGGGATGAGGCCCTTGTCCTCATCAACATGGGGACAAGGTGTTTTGGGGGGCTACCCCAAAGCACCCTCCCAATGTTGAGGGCATGTGGCCTGGTGCGGTTCAGGAGGGGGGGCGCACTCTCTTCCCCCCCTCTTTTCCTGCGGCCTGCCAGGTTGCGTGCTCGGATAAGGGTCTGGTATGGATTTTTGGGGGGACCCCACGCGTTTTGGTTTTTTTTGGCGCGGGGTTCCCCTTAAAATCCATACCAGACCCAGGTCTGGTATGGAATTTAGGGGGACTCCCACGTCATTTTTAATTTTGGTTCGGGGTTTCCCTGTGGGGAATTCTCATGCCGTTTTTATCAATGAACTTCTATGTGTATTGTCGGCAATGCAATAGCCGCGGGTAGTTTTAAATGGGTTTTTTCCTTCGAAATGTCATTTTGCTGTCAGACTGTTCTAAACACGGGAAACATGCGCCCCTTTACAGGCATACTGTAGACACCCCCCAGGTACGAAATTTAAAGGGAAATTACACTTTTATTGTTTGACTTTAAGCATTATTAAAATCACTGCTCCTGAAAAAACGTCCGTTTTTAAAACTTTTTTTTGCATTGATCCATGTCCCCTGGGTTGACCCGGGTCCCCAAACACTTTTTATGACAATAACTTGCATATAAGCCTTTAAAATTAGAACTTTTGATTTCTCCCATAGACTTTTAAAGGGTGTTCTGCGGCATTCGAATTTGCCGCGAACACCGCAAATTGTTCGCTGTTCGGCGAACTTGCGAACAGCCAATGTTGGAGTCGAACATGAGTTCGACTCGAAGCTCATCCCTAATCACCTGTGCAGAGAAAGAGGCAAGCCAGTGGCAGAACTACCGGGAAGGATGAGGAATGCATACTGCAGCCCTCAAATAGCTGTTGGTGAGCGTGGGGCTGCCTCAGAGTGGGGGGTGAGCACCGCCCACACGGTCCCCCAGCCAGGGGAAGTGAGGAGATGAAGAGGCGAGCTGTGCGTACGAGCAGAGAGCTGTAAGAGCTTTCATTTGAAAAGAAGGGGGGTATGGCTAGATAGTCCTCAATATAATACGGCACCTCATCCCAATTAGTTTTGTAACAATAGTAAGGAGAGGATAAGGGGATTATAGCAGTGCCAGAATTTTGAATATTATACACTAACACAGTAATCTAAAAAATATGTTATTTTATTAACAAGCAAGTTAAAAGAGGGTATACAAAATAAGTATGCACAGTAAGGGTGTAAACAAACAATAGGGGAAGAGATACAGAGCCAGCATGTACAGCAATAATACAAGGACCAGCTAGTGGTGTAACAGCAGGTCTTGTTCACAGGTATTGTATTCCTTCATGTTTCGCCAACATTGGCTTCTTCAGGGACAGTTGGTTATACCTGTAGTAGTGTCAAAAATTATGAATAAAGAAAATAGATAATCAGAGAAAATATAACAATATATGTGTGAACATAACAATTAAGATGAACATTCAAAAGGCAGCTGGACATGGCCAGAAGTCGCCCCACAAAAGTAATTGCCAGGGAATGCGACCGCTCCAGATTCCTCTCCAGATTCCCCTCCAGAGGAAAACCTCCCCGCCCGTCGGCTCCCCCCAGAACCCCACCTCCCATTCCGATAGTTGTTAAGTACCTACCGGTGATTCACAGTAGGCAAACAGAACAGTCCCCCGGGAGTGAACCCGAAGTCCCAAGTCGCAAATAGGGTGGCTGCAGGGGGGCGAAAAAAAGGGGCCTGGCAAAGTAAGAGTCCAGGTGTCCAACCATAATAAGATAGGGTTAACATAGCCTCAAAAAATACTTACAGTCTATATCTTAATAAAAACCAAAACAGGAGGAAATAAGGGTGCCCGGTAAGCTGACAATCATGTGGAACACCAAATTAAGTCACTGACGAGTGGTGACTGAAAAGAGGGGAGAGGGGGGGTGGAAGAATAAGGGGGAAAAAAAAGAAAGAGTCAAAAAACAAAAGGAAGGGATAGGAGCAATAGAGAAATGATGTTTTTGTCAAAAGGTATATATACTAGATAGAGAGTAGAACCAAAACATATTCAAAAAGACGTGGTGAACCTAAAAACGTCAGACGCCGCTCGTGTGTGGGGGGCATAAAAGGCTGGCTCCTCCGTCCATTCTGTTGCCGGTCTTCAAGGGCGCCCATACCCGCTGTCGTTTAAATGAGGTAAGCCTCTCTGTCATCTTGTGCTAATGGTCTCCTGGCTCACCATACTCTGGATACCAAGTATGACCATACACCTTTCTTTTTTAGTATAGTTTCACTGGGTCTAATATATCAACGCTCACTCACTGTATCTCCATAGTCGACAGTACTTTTCTTAGAGTCACGCTGGACTTATGGGTGAGTTTTTTCTTCATCACCCTAGGAACCTTTTCAGGTTCACCACGTCTTTTGAATATGTTTTGGTTCTACTCTCTATCTAGAATATATACCTTTTGACAAAAACATCATCTTTCTATTGCTCTCATCCCTTCCTTTTGTTTTTTGACTCTTTCTTTTTTTCCCCCCTTTTTCTCCCCCCCCCCCTCCCCTCTTTTCAGTCACCACTCGTCAGTGACTTCATTCGATGTTCCACATGATTGTCAGCTTACCGGGCGCCCTTATTTCCTCCTGTTTTGGTTTTTATTAAGATAAAGACTGTAAGTATTTTTTGAGGCTATGTTAGCCCTATCTTATTATGGTTGGACACTCTGATCTATTCGGATTGTCCACCAATACTATGAAATTGATACTTTCTCTTCTCTTACATTGCCAGGCCCCTTTTTTTTGCCCCCCTGCAGCCACCCTATTTGCGACTTGGGACTTCGGGTTCACTCCCGGGGGACTGTTCTGTTCGCCTACTGTGAATCACCGGTAGGTACTTAAAGGGGTTGTAAAGGTATTTTTTTTTTTTTTTTTAAATAACAAACATGTTATACTTACCTTCACTGTGCAGCTCGTTCTGCACAGAGTGGCCCCGAACCTGGTCTTCTGGGGTCCCTCGGCGGCTGTTTCAGCTCCTCCCCGCAAGCATTTACCACCTTAATGCGAGCTCCCTCGCATGGTGGTGAGTGCTTGGGGGCGCGCTCCCGTGATACAGCCGGCGGCTATAGCCGCTCGCTGTATCACTCGGCCCCGCCCCCCGGCGCGCCGCGTCATCGGATGTGATTGACAGCAGCGCGAGCCAATGGCTGCGCTGCTTTCAATCCATCCACTGCAGCCAATCAGCGACCAGGCTGAGCTGCAATGAAGATGACGAGGACGAGCAGCGAAGATTCGAGGCGTCAGGTAAGTAAAACGGGGGGCCTGGGGGCGGCGGTACTTTCAAAAGTTTTTTCACCTTAATGCATAGAATGCATTAAGGTGAAAACATTTTTACCTTTACAACCCCTTTAACAACTATCTTAATGGGAGGGGGGGGTTCTGGGGGGGACCCAACGGGCGGGGAGGTGTTCCTCTGGAGGGGAATCTGGGGCGGTCGCATGCCCTGGCAATTACTTTTGTGGGTGCTTCTGGCCATGTCCAGCT
The DNA here is from genome assembly GCA_037952925.1 of Lithobates clamitans. Classification (NCBI taxonomy): domain Eukaryota; kingdom Metazoa; phylum Chordata; class Amphibia; order Anura; family Ranidae; genus Lithobates; species Lithobates clamitans. Next base: position 4,484,804 of record JBBGZY010000430.1, on the reverse strand, counting down.
GCCTTTTGAATGTTCATCTCAATTGTTATGTTCACACATATATTGTTATATTTTCTCTGATTATCTATTTTCTTTATTCATAATTTTTGACACTACTACAGGTATAACCAACTGTCCCTGAAGAAGCCAATGTTGGCGAAGCATGTAGGAATATAATACCTGTGAACAAGACCTGCTGTTACACCACTAGCTGGTCCTTGTATTATTGCTGTACATGCTGGCTCGGTATCTCTTCCCCTATTGTTTGTTTACACCCTTATTGTGCATACTTATTTTGTATACCCTCTTTTAACTTGCTTGTTAATAAAATAACATATTTTTTAGATTACTGCGTTAGTGTATAATATTCTAAATTCTGGCACCGCTATAATCCCCTTTTCCTCTCTATACTATTGTTACAAAGCTTTCATTTGAATTTCCTGTGTTCCCAGGGCCCGTCACATAGCCCCACCTCTTGGACCGGCGCCTTTGATGACGTCACATGTCAAGCATTGGACTGGCGTTCTGTCCATCAAAGGCGCCGGGCCAAGAGGTGGGGCTATGTGACGGGGAGCCCCGGGAACTCAGGAAATTCTAATGAAAGCTATTACAGCTGAGCTCTCTGCTCGTACAGACAGCTTGCCTCTTCCTCTCCTCACTTCCCCTGGCTGGGGGACCGTGTGGGTGGTGCTCGCCCCCCCCCCCCGCAGTATACATTCCTCATCCTCCCCATGGGCCCCTCTCGGCTGCGGGCCCCATAGTAGTTCCGCCACTGGTGGGGATCTTTACAAAGTAAGTTTACAAACCCCAAGATTGTTCAGATTAATAGGGGTGGGCTAGAAATAATTAAAATTCAATGTGGAAATTAATCTATGGCTTTAAATTCTGACAATAGAGTCACCTTAAATGTCCCACTGCAGTTTTTGGCACTTTATACCCCTCCTCTCCATTTCTCACTATTCAGTATAATGGCCCTGGTAGTATGCAGACATGAAAATCAAATACGGAAATCCTACCTCCGTGGTCTATTAGAAGCGCCACTATAACAGCGCTAAAGCGATGGTCCTTTTTGTGGTACTCACTGAAAATACAACGTGACCTTAAAAAAAAAGGAAAAAAGACCCCTTTTTTGCTGCACTTTCAAATTGCTTTTAAGGCGCTTTGGAAGCGCTGCCCATTCATTTAAATGGGCAAGGGTGTTTTGGGAGCGCTATTTATAGCGCTGCCAATCCACCCTAAAGATGCTGCTTGCAGGGCTTTTCCTAATGTCCCGCAAGCGCACCGCCCGAGTGTGAAAGCACACATTGCAATGAATGGGAGGCAGTTTTCAGGTGCTTTTCAGAGGCTATTTCTAGCAGTAAAATGCCTGAAAACTGTCTTAGTGTGAAAGGGGTCTTAGAGACAGATGAAGCTGGTAAATGCTCCATCCTGCTAAGTCAGTATCTGGACGGTTCACGTTAAATTCACAATAAATATGTTATTCTTGAGTCTATGTCATTAGTTGAAGTGAAAAATGGTTAACTTTAAAGTATGCTCTTATAAAACTCATGCTGTGTTAGACAGTCAGGCTCTGCAGCATTACGGTGTTACTTCAGCATATAATAAGATATCAGCGTGAGTACTCCTAATAACACCATGCTGTGTTCAGCGTAAAAATCAATATGACATATCACATGTTCTTGGATAGACGCATGACTATTGTTAACTAAAAAAGCCTTGAGGAAATAACTCCAGCAATTTAATATGGATATGATAATAAAGGACTGTGGTGCTTTGTATTTTTAAAGGTATAGGTATATAGGATTAGATTACACCTCCCAGATTTTTATTTTTTTTTAATGAGAAAAAAATCGTATCTTTTCAGTAAGCACATATTTTGATCAATTATCTATCGTTTACCTTAAAGGGAAACTTTTATTTAAAGCGTATCTATGATAAATAAATAAATTGCAGCTTTTTCCAATGCTGAGATGACATGAGTACATTGGTTTTCTTTTTTTGAGCTTTGTTTCCTTTGTTTTCACCTAATGATTCTACCAGTAACATACACCCGGCCCATACACCCGGCATCTCATCACACTTACCGTACATCTATGGAGGTAGCCATGGTTGCCACTAGAGCAGCAACTAACGATTATTTTTATAATCAATTAGTAGGCCGATTGTTGTTTCAATTAATCAATCAGATAAGAACCTCAAAAAAAGTGTATAATTTAATTCATATTTAAAGTTTAAAAAAAGACAATGTATTCTTGAATATCTATATGCATTGGTAAATATAAATAACCAGCTATAAGGTTAGGGAAAAAATATTTGATCCAATCTGAGAATAACAGAACAGACAGAGGAGATATACTGTTTATATACTTTTGATCTCTGAGTCTATGATATGTACCAGATTGATCCTCTTATAGTATATATATATATATATATATATATATATATATATATATATATATATATATACTATAAGAGGATGAATCTGGTACATATCATAGACTCAGAGATCAAAAGTTTTATTTACAGAAACAAAATGTAAGATCTAAAATGCTGTTTTGCATATTTTCAGACAGGATTGTGATATAACAATATGCATGACAGACTTCCTTGTCATAGGCAGGTAGCTTGATACACAAACAAATTTTTCCCTAGAAAAATTTTAAAGCGGAGGTCCGCCGAAAAAAAAAATATTAAAAGCCAGCAGCTACAAATACTGCAGCTGCTGACTGTTAATATATGGACATTCACCTGTCCAGGGAGCCCACAATGTCGGCAGCCAAAGCCGATCTGTCCGTTGGCTCTCGGCTGCTGCCGCCACCATCCTCGGTAAGGAAATCAGGAAGTGAAGTCGTGTGACTTCCCTGCCTGGTTCCCTACTGCGCATGCGCGAGTCGCGCTGCGTGTCCTCACTGGTCCCTGCTGTCTTCTGTCTCCCAGAAGACAATGGGGGGAGGACAGAGTAGGCGCCGGAAGAAGCATAGGTCACCGCGAGCGCCGCGATGATCTATGCCACGAAATGCGAGCAAATACCTGTATTAGAAAGGTATCTGCTCTCTCCTCCCCTCTGAAAGGTACCAAATGTGACACCGGAGGGGGGGGGATTCCAAAAAGTTCCATTTTTGGGTTGAACTCCACTTTAAGAACGTTTGTTTGATTTTCTAGTCATTAATGGGGTCAAATCAACATCATTTTTGACCACAGTGAAGGTAAAATTCAAAGGAGTAGAATAGAAAACTTCTCAATTGAACACATTTTCAGACAGTGTACGTGGTCTTCATTCAGAAATTACATTCATTTTAATATTGAATGTTAAAAGCAGGTGAAACTTTCAAACAACATTCATTAATGCATCGAATGTACAAAGAATTTTCAGATCAATATTCCTAAAGTGATTGCAAAGTCTCGTTTTTTTTTTTTTTTTTAATAACAAACATGTTATACTTACCTGCTCTGTTGCAATGGATTTGCACAGAGCCACCCAAATCCTCCTCTTCTTGGGTTTAGCAAGTCGAGGGTCAAAGCCAGGAATGGAGAAAATACCGGTCAAAGGCAAGCCAGTCGGTAACAGGAAATTCGATACTGTAGTATCAAGAACAGGTACACACAGGGGAGCTGAAGATCATCCAGCAACTAATGGCTCATGCTGCTAGGTTTAAATCGGCCACTGGGCACCAGCATCTGTCACGTTTTGCGTGCACACTGGCACATGGTTCCTCACGGCCCTTCATGCCCGTGCGCGAATTTGCATTGGCCAGTTTCTATGAGCCAATCTTCAGTTCTGCTGGGCATCAGTGGATGTGCCAGTTCTTCTATGCACTGTTCCCTGACACCCACCTAATGCAGTACAACAAAGGTCAAATTTTTCCTCACTAACCCATCAGATACAGCATGACAGAGGCCAAGTCCATCCTCACTAACATTATTGATAAACACTACCAGCCCCACTTTTATGCAGCCATAACACAGTATAAATATTTATGGAAAACAAAGCCTCCATATTCAATTTTTCAGAGATCTTCAGGCCGGTCACATGACTCCCGGACGTTTTCCTACTCCGATGTACGGGCAACAGTGGGAGGGGTTGAGTTCTCCCTCTGACGTCAGCCAGGGAGGTCATGTGACTGCTGTGCTGGCTGCTCAGCCTCTCCTGCTGTAGCCCTTAGATGGGGGAGGAGGTGTGGGCGGCAGTCATGTGACTGGCCCGAAGAGCTCTGAAAAACTGTATTTAGAGGCTTTGTTTTCCATAAATATTTACATATTTAAGATTTATGTGAGTTATGGCTGCATAAAAGCGAGGCTGGCAGTGACAATTTTTTAAATATATACAGTACTTTATTACTAATAGTGACAGGAGGGGGGCGGGGGCGGAGATGGCTCACAGACACAGGCAGGGCTCAGCAGCCATGATAAACTGTGGTCAGTTTACAGGGGAGAGGGCAGAACCAGGCAGGATCAGACAGATATTTCAGGTGTTACAAAGGGCCAAATTACACAGCACTGTGCTATATAACATGCTTTAAAGGAACAGGATACTTTTTTTTTTCTTTTTTTTTTTAGGGTTACAAACATTTTAACTATTTTCTACTTTTGCATCAGTTTTTTCAAACCAGCAGTTTGTATTCTTTTGAACACTCATCCAACAATACAAGAAGGGAAGATAAACATTAAAACTTTCCATACGAAAACTGTAATGGCTTTGTCCTGGCTGAGAGTTGTCACCACTGAGTGTTGATTAGAGGAATTAAGAAAGGATGGCATATGAGATACAGGAGGAATTTCTCTAATATCACAACATTTCAAAAACAGGCGGAGAAATTGAAACACAAGTTTAAAGGCCAACTGCAGTCATATTGTTTTTTCTTTGATTAGTTCTCCAACCCCCGTGAGTGCTGCCCACTAGGCCTTACATTTACCTTGAGCCTCGATCCAACGATCCTCATTGTAAAGCCCACTTGAACCGCACAGCCTTCCATAGTAACCACTCAAGGTTCATAGAAATACATGAGGCTGCAGCAGACATGAGCAGTAAGAGGCTGCTGTTTTTGGAGGAAGTTCTGTGTGGTTTAGAGCAGGGCCGCGTGGTGAAAATCTCAGGATCAGGGGTTAAGGTATATAACCCCTGATCCTGAGATAATACAATGTTTTTGATATATATTATAAGTATGTTTCTTAAAAATGCTCTTTTTGGGCTTCTGCTGCAGGTGTTTGCCTTCCCCCCGACTGACTGTGTGGTCCGGGTGGGGGGTGAACTTCAGTGAGGCCTCTCGTAAGCCACATCACTGGCTTCTGCCCCGGCTCCGGTGGCTGCGTTGGTGGAGGAGTTATAGGACCTCTCGGGGGGAGTGAGCAGGCATTTTTGATTTTAAGGGGCCTCTCTTATAGGAAGTTTTTCGCTTATGGCACTATTGGGTAACTATGCTATATGAAATATGATATGTTTCTTTTGGTATATGCAACCAAGCTTTTATAAGTATATTCTCATTGTATATTTTTCAACAGACAGACCTCTGAAGAAGACTTTGAAATATATAGGTTGAAACGCGTCAGGTCCTTTTTTTCAATATTGATAATATCTATATGATGTTGTTATGGAAAATTATGTCTGTATAAATGCGTGTCTGCCTCTACTAGCTTTGTAAACACTCTATAACAGAGCTCATTTTTTTTTTTAACAATCCTTGTGTAAATTTATTCTTTGTATAATAAACATTTTTTATACAACATTGGTCTAATATTTCAAATCCCGCTGCCTAAAAACCCCACCTGGGGAAATCCTTTTCCTATTTTTTGCCTTCATAATAGGGGTGAGCAGCAATTTCTTTTCCCCTCCCCCAACTGTGTCTCCTTCTTGCCAAGGTATATATATAATCTAGTGGAGAGCACTCAGGGGGAACCAATTAAAGAAAGAAAAGAAAACCACAGTCATCTTCACTTCCACGATCGGTGAAAAGTATCCCCCCCTCTCCCTGATCATGTATCTACGGCTCTGCTGTCCAACCTGTGTCAGTAGGTAGAGGGAACTCAGTTTATCCTCCTACCAGTGAATGAATCTAAAAGCAAGCTGTGTCATATCACTCCTGGTAGTGCTGGCTGGCTAGCGACGAAGCTGATCAACCATGATATGTGCTTGATCAACTTAATTGGGGTCCATAGGTGACTAATATCACCTGATGTCTTTGTAAAGAGATCCAGTCACCAGTACCCTGCTATCACATAAGGGGGTTATTGCTCCCCCCCCCCATGTGATAACAATGAAGTTTAAAAAAAAATATGAAAAAAAAAACCCACCCCAGAAAATACTTTTAAAGCCCCTTTTCCCCACGTAAATGTACATACATATGTAAAAGCATGCATTGCGTGCAGCTACAGTGAGGGAAAAAGTATCTGATCCCCTGTTGATTTTGTACGTTTGCCCACTGACAAAGAAATGATCAGTCTATAATTTTAATGGTAGGTTTATTTTAACAGTGAGAGACAGAATAAAAAAAAATCCAGAAAAATGCATTTCAAAAAAGTTATAAATTGATATGCATTTTAATGAGTGAAACAGGTATTTGATCCCCTATCAGTTAGCAAGATTTATGGCTGCCAGGTGTCTTCTATAAGTAATGAGCTGAGATTAGGAGCACTCTCTTAGGGAGTGCTCCTAATCTCAGCTTGTTACCTGTATAAAAGACACTTGTCCACAGAAGCAATCAATAAGATTCCACCATGGCCAAGACCAAAGAGCTGTCCAAGGATGTCAGGGACAAGACTGTAGACTTGCACAAGGCTGGAATGGGCTACAAGGCCATCGCTAAGCAGCTTGATGAGAGGGTGACAACAGTTGGTGCGATTATTCGCAAATGGAAGAAACATAAAATACCTGTCAATCTCCCTCTGTCTGGGGCTCCATGCAAAATCTCACCTTGTGGAGTTTCAATGATCATGAGAACGGTGAGGAATCAGCCCTACACGGGAGAATCTTGTCAATGATCTCAAGGCAGCTGGAACCATAGTCACCATAAAAACAGTTGGTGACACACTACGCTGTGGACTGCAATCCTGCAGTGCCTGCAAGGTCCCCCTTCTCAAAAAAGCACATGTACAGGCCTGTCTGAAGTTTGTTAATGAACATCTGAATGATTCAGAGGAGAACGGGGTGAAAGTGTTATGTTCAGATGAGACCAAAATCAAGCTCTTTGGCATCAACTCAACTCACCGTTTTTGGAGGAGGAGGAATGCTGCCTATGACCCCAGGAACACCATCCCCACCGTCAAACATGAAGGTGGAAACATTATGCTTTGGGGGTGTTTTTCTGCTAAGGGGTCAGGACAACTTCACCGCATCAAAGGGACGATGGACGGGGGCCATGTGCCATCAATTCTTGGGTGAGAACCTCCTTCCCTCAGCCAGGACAGTGAAATGGGTCATGGATGGGTATTCCAGCATGACAATGACCCAAAACACAGGGCCAAGGCAACAAATGAGTGACTCAAAAAGCACATTAGGTCCTGGAGTGGCCTAACCAGTCTCCAGACCTTAATCCCATAGAAAATATGTGGAGGGAGCTGAAAGTTCAAGTTACCAAACGTCAGCCTCGAAACCTTAATGTCGTGGAGAAGATCTGCAAAGGAGTGGGACAAAATCCCTCCTGAGATGTGTGCAAACCTGGTGGCCAACTACAAGAAACATCTGACCTCTGTGATTGCCAACAAGGGTTTTGTCACCAAGTATTAAGTCATGTTTTGCGAAGGGGTCAAATACTTATTTCACTCATTAAAATGCAAATCAATTTATAACTTTTTTAAAATGCGTTTTTCTGGATATTTTTGTTGTTTTTCTGTCTCTCACTGTTAAAATAAGTCTTTAAAATGGTGAAACAGTCAAGAAATAACGAATTGACCACAGGTGCCTTGAAACACAAACGTCCATAGATGGATGTAAATGTCCAACCGCACAGGAGGTATAAGTACTCCAAGGGGTGGTGATGGTCTGATGGTTGTCAGAAAACACCTGGCATCATACAGCGACTTCCCAACCGAGAAACCGGGTCCCAATGGGTCATTCAGAGAAAGTGCAAAAAAGCCTATTACCAGATCCTGTGGATTCCCATGTCAGCGACAGGGAATCGCATGCGCAGTTTGTCACAAATGACGTGGAATGGGAGCTCAGGAATCGCCAATCTCTTGGATTGTGGTCTGTATGGATCTCGGCCGGCAACCGGATGGGTCCTCACAACGAACCGTCCTCACACCGAACCGTCCCAGCGTGCATCAGAAGTTTCACAAACGGTCCCCCGAAAGGAGCAGTTGGAGGGACTGGATCTCATGCGGTAAATGTGGAAACAAAAAGAATGTGCCTCCACATGGTGCAGATAAAAAAGGGTGTTTTTATTGACAAAAACGACCATACACAAATAAAAGCGTGATCACGGTGGATAAAAACAAATGGGCAACAAAGAGAGTGGTGTATGTACCCGACGCGTTTCGAGCTAGGGGTCTTCAACAGGGGCATAGACCACTCACTCCAAGTTGCCAAATATATATAATAAAATTATTTAGAGAAGGACCAATCACAAGGGCTGAAAAACCAGGAGATTGGATTGGGTGAATACAATCACATGACTTGCTTGAATGTCTAGACATAAAGATCATACACAATTTCTATATAAATGAATGAATGACATTAAGGTGAAGCTCAGGAGACTGTATAAAGGTCTACAAGCAGAAAAATATATCACTCTATGATCTCTCTAACAAAAATAAAGCATTTAAAGATTAAATGAAAACAGCACTCCTCTGCTGACAGTCCGGCAGAATGTACCGCCCTGTCAGCCAGAGGAGCCAATCCTCAATAAGAAGACAAAAGGTGTTAAATAAAGCTGACCAATAGGCCGCTATGTATGAGCCGGCCTCTATCCCTGAACGCCCACATGACCAGTCTGTGTAGGAAATGATGTCACGTCCGTGGGCGTGTCTGACGTCTCCCTCTCACATGACTCACTGGGCCAATCAGAGAGCAAACATCCCACTCAACTCTGCTGTACGTACAATCCGTACACCGCAGAGGGATGGGACTTAAATAAATACACCTAGCATCCCGGCAATGCAATCCAGCAAGCAACGGACGCTGAATGAGACAAAACAGCATCTCTATGGTGTCTGTGTAAAAAAATGTGTTATGCAGCAGACCGGGACACGATGACCCGGAAGTGTGCATAGAACTCCAGTGAACCCGAAGTGTATTGGAAGTGGGGACACATATAGTGAAATATAATGTGTTGGGAAATGACTAACTGAGGTGGAATCGCATAAATGTGTAAAAAAAATACTGGAGTGGCATGTGTGAATGTCTCTTAAGGTCCATGTGTGTTAGGTGGGACTGAAATAAAAAATTAAAAAATTAAAAAATTATGTGAACACAAAATCTCCAGAACGCACATTGTAAAATGTGTTAAAATGAATATATATGTGGAGGGAATGTGTGGATTTGTAAAGTGACCCAAATATCTGATAGTTATCCCTATGATCCCTTGACTGTAAAGAATCATCAACATAGACCGAATGGGTCAATTTGGATTGGACCAATTTCAATTGGGTGAATAGATAACCCTCTAAGGTGCACCATATATAAACTGTGTACCAGCTTGTGAATATAGGTGAAAAAAAAAAAAAGGAGAGGGGGAGGGGGAAAAAGTGTTGAAATAATGAAAATAAAAAAATATATAAAAATATTAATAAAGAGAGGGAGGGACATGCATAGAGATGTGGAAGGAATTTAGGATTGGTTGATAAAGGAGTTGAGGTCCCACTCCACGTTTCCACATTATTTCAACACTTTTTCCCCCTCCCCCTCTCCTTTTTTTTTTTTTCACCTATATTCACAAGCTGGTACACAGTTTATATATGGTGCACCTTAGAGGGTTATCTATTCACCCAATTGAAATTGGTCCAATCCAAATTGACCCATTCGGTCTATGCTGATGATTCTTTACAGTCAAGGGATCATAGGGATAACTATCAGATATTTGGGTCACTTTACAAATCCACACATTCCCTCCACATATATATTCATTTTAACACATTTTACAATGTGCGTTCTGGAGATTTTGTGTTCACATAATTTTTCGATTTTTTAATTTTTTATTTCAGTCCCACCTAACACACATGGACCTTAAGAGACATTCACACATGCCACTCCAGTATTTTTTTACACATTTATGCGATTCCACCTCAGTTAGTCATTTCCCAACACATTATATTTCACTATATGTGTCCCCACTTCCAATACACTTCTGGTTCACTGGAGTTCTATGCACACTTCCGGGTCATCGGGTCCCGGTCTGCTGCATAACACATTTTTTTACACAGACACCATAGAGATGCTGTTTTGTCTCATTCAGCGTCCGTTGCTTGCTGAATTGCATTGCCGGGACGCTAGGTGTATTTATTTAAGTCCCATCCCTCTGCGGTGTACGGATTGTACGTACAGCAGAGTTGAGTGGGATGTTTGCTCTCTGATTGGCCCAGTGAGTCATGTGAGAGGGAGACGTCAGACACGCCCACGGACGTGACATCATTTCCTACACAGACTGGTCATGTGGGCGTTCAGGGATAGAGGCCGGCTCATACATAGCGGCCTATTGGTCAGCTTTATTTAACACCTTTTGTCTTCTTATTGAGGATTGGCTCCTCTGGCTGACAGGGCGGTACATTCTGCCGGACTGTCAGCAGAGGAGTACTGTTTTCATTTAATCTTTAAATGCTTTATTTTTGTTAGAGAGATCATAGAGTGATATATTTTTCTGCTTGTAGACCTTTATACAGTCTCCTGAGCTTCACCTTAATGTCATTCATTCATTTATATAGAAATTGTGTATGATCTTTATGTCTAGACATTCAAGCAAGTCATGTGATTGTATTCACCCAATCCAATCTCCTGGTTTTTCAGCCCTTGTGATTGGTCCTTCTCTAAATAATTTTATTATATATATTTGGCAACTTGGAGTGAGTGGTCTATGCCCCTGTTGAAGACCCCTAGCTCGAAACGCGTCGGGTACATACACCACTCTCTTTGTTGCCCATTTGTTTTTATCCACCGTGATCACGCTTTTATTTGTGTATGGTCGTTTTTGTCAATAAAAACACCCTTTTTTATCTGCACCATGTGGAGGCACATTCTTTTTGTTTCCACATTTACCGCATGAGATCCAGTCCCTCCAACTGCTCCTTTCAGGGGACCGTTTGTGAAACTTCTGATGCACGCTGGGACGGTTCGGTGTGAGGACGGTTCGTTGTGAGGACCCATCCGGTTGCTGGCCGAGATCCATACAGACCACAATCCAAGAGATTGGGGATTCCTGAGCTCCCATTCCACGTCATTTGTGACAAACTGCGCATGCGATTCCCTGTCGCTGACATGGGAATCCACAGGATCTGGTAATAGGCTTTTTTGCACTTTCTCTGAATGACCCATTGGGACCCGGTTTCTCGGTTGGGAAGTCGCTGTATGATGCCAGGTGTTTTCTGACAACCATCAGACCATCACCACCCCTTGGAGTACTTATACCTCCTGTGCGGTTGGACATTTACATCCATCTATGGACGTTTGTGTTTCAAGGCACCTGTGGTCAATTAGTTATTTCTTGACTGTTTCACCATTTTAAAGACCTATATTCATTTGTACATGCGCTGCATTTTTCCATATGCCTATTTTGTTGTTTTTGTCAAACTGTATGCAGCAGCTTTCATTCATTTTACTGGTTAGCGCGGTGTTTTCTATTTACCTCTGACACTGTTAAAATAAACCTACCATTAAAATTATAGACTGATCGTTTTTTTGTCAGTGGGCAAACATACAAAATCAGCAGGGGATCAAATACCTTTTTCCCGTCACTGTACGTACAAAAACAATGATTGAACTACACGTAACATATCACCACACTTGTTGGAGTGAGAGCAATAATTCTATAGCCATTATTTTCGGTTAACTCTAAGTTGATGACTGGGAAGGCTTTCTATCACCAATGGACAATTTTGGGTACCACAGTTTGTCGCAATTTTATGAGCATGGCCAATTTAAAAGCCTGAAATGTTGGGTATCTATTTACTCAACGCAATGTCATCTTCTATATGTTACCAAAAACTGTGTAATATATTATGTTTTATAAATTGTGGAACCACGGGGCAGTTTGGCAAACATCACATCCCATATGGATTTACTCTAACACATCTCATAAAATTGGAAGAAAGGACTTTCAAGATGCTGTCTTATATATTATGTTTGTGTGCTCTAAAATCAACTTTAGGGTACCGTATATACTCGAGTATAGGTCGATCTGAATATAAGCCGAGGCCCCTAATTTACCACAAAAAATCGACTATGAGCCGAGGGTGAGAAATGCAGCAGCTACTGTAAGTGGAAAAGAGGGTCAACAATGCCCATCTGCAGCTGCATAGCTCACTGTGTCTATTGCATACCTACCTGTGTCCTGTGCATGCCTACCTGTGTCTATTGCATACCTCCCTGTGTCCTGTGCATTCCTACCTGTGTCTATTGCATACATACCTGTGTCCTGTGCATGCCTCCTGTGCCGATCTACATCCTCTCTGTGTTCTGTGCATGCCTCCTGTGCCGATCTGTGTCCTGTACATGCCTCCTGTGCCAATCTGTGTCCTGTACATGCCTCCTGTGCCAATCTGTGTCCTGTGCATGGCTCCTGAGCCGATCAGTGTCCTGTGCATGCCTCCTGTGCCAATCTGTGTCCTGTGCATGCCTCCTGTGCCGATCTGCATCCTCTGTGTGTCCTGTGCATGCTTCCTGTGCCAATCTGTGTCCTGTGCATTACTCCTGTGGCGATCTGTGTCCTGTGCATGCCTCTTGTGCCGATCTGTGTCCTGTGCATGCCTCCTGTGCCGATCTGTGTCCTGTGCATGCCTCCTGTGCCGATCTGCATCCTCTGTGTGTCCTGTGCATGCTTCCTGTGCCAATCTGTGTCCTGTACATTACTCCTGTGCGATCTGTGTCCTGTGCATGCCTCTTGTGCCGATCTGTGTCCTGTGCATGCCTCCTGTGCCGATCTGTGTCCTGTGCATGCCTCCTGTGCCAATCTGTGTCCTGTGCATGCCTCCTGTGCCGATTTGCAGCCTCCATCTGCCGATCTGCATTCTCCGTGTCCTGCTCTGCATCCACCAATCAGCGTGTCATAAAAACATTCGGCGGCCATTCCAGTGTTCAAAAGCCACGTCTCCTCCTCGTCTGTGATAGGCAGAACACTCAATTTCCCAGCAGTCAGTGTTCAGCCTATCACGGACATCCTCTCATCCTCATACCACGGACGAGAATGAGAGGATGTCCATGATAGGCTGAACACTGACTGCTGGGAAATTGAATGATCTACCTATCACAGACGAGGAGGAGGCGCGGCTTTTGAACACTAGAATGGCCGCCGAATGTTTTTATGACACGCTGGCCGCCGTCTGTCTGCATGACACGCTGACCAGGTAGGCAGACGGCGGTGACTCGAGTATAAGCCGCAGGGCCGGACTGGGAATAAAAACCAGCCCTGGAAATAATTTCATACCAGCCCCATAGCATTATTATACCAGCCCAACAGCATAACGTCATTATTTTCTTGTTCATACAAGAGAAAACCATGCATTTTAAAGCACATTTGAAGAACGTATTATGTATAGATAAGACAGATATGAAAGCACATAGGGCATAGGGCTAGGGATATATGTATATAACAGCAAATTCCAGTTAAAAGTGAAGCAATTATCAAGGGGGACACCTGGGACTCTGGGAATGTAGGGGTGACCAGAGACCACCAGAAAGAATACACTAAGGTAGGGTGGGGTGGGGTGGGTTACTGATACAAGGGGGAAACCTTTATATCAGTGCCCCCTTACATTATTGTATTCACTCCCCCCTTACATCAGTGACCCCCCCCCTCAGACTGGCCTGGCAGCGCTGTCACTGACCTCCTCTCGGGTGCACTGTGTAGGGATTATTGAGTCGGCTCCGGCTTGGTGGCTCTAGTTTTATCCTATAGTCTCTTCTCCACAGTCCACACAAATCTGACTTCTCCCATGACCCCAATCCCGGTGGTGCTCTCACTCTTGACTCCTCTCCAGACTCCCCCTCAGAGACTACAAACATGATATAAGACAAGAGATGGTCAGAGGTTGCCGACGTGATGCAAGAGATGGTTAGAGGCGGTGGGCATAGTACAGGAGATAGTCAGAGAATGCGAACATGGTACAAGAGATGTCAGAGGCTGTGGGCATTGTACAGGAGATGTCAAGATGTCAGAGGCTGCGGGCATGGTACAGGAGATGATTCGAGACTGAGGACATGATACTAAAGATGGTAAGAGAATGTAGAAATGATACAAGAGATCTATGCAGCCTCACCAGTGCCAATCAAATGCAGCCTCTCTGTGCTTATAAATGCAGCCTCACTGTGCCCTTAATGCAGCCTCAATGTGCCCATTATTGCAGCCTCTGTGCCAGCCCATACAGCCTCACTGTACCCATCCAATGCAGCCTCACTGTGCCCATCATTGCAGCCTCACTGTACCCATCAATGCAGCCTCACTGTGCCCATCAATGCAGCCTCAATGTGCCCATCATTGCAGCCTCACTGTGCCCATCATTGCAGCTTTGCTGTGCCCATCAATGCAGCCTCACTGTGCCCATCACTGCAGCCTCACCACACATCAATGTATCCTGATTGTACCCATCAATGCAGCCTCACTGTGCCCATCAATGCAGCCTCACTGTGCCCATCATTGCAGCCTCACTGTGCCCATCAATGCAGCCTCACTATGCCCATCATTGCAGCCTCACTGTGCCCATCATTACAGCCTCTCTGTGCCTATCAATGCAGCCTCATCGTCCATAAATGTAGCCTCACTGTGCCCATCAATGCAGCCTCACTGTGCCCATCAATGCAGCCTCACTGTGCCCATCAATGCAGCCTCACTGTGCCCATCAATGCAGCCTCACTGTGCCCATCATTGCAGCCTCACTGTGCCCATCATTGCAGCCTCACCGTGCCCATCATTGCATCTTCACTGTGTCCATCATTGCATCCTCACTGTGTCCATCATTGCAGCCTTACCGTGCCCATCATTGCAGTCTTACCATGCCCATCATTGCAGTCTTACCGTGCCCTCCATTGCAGCCTCAAGGTGCCCACCATTGCAGCCTCAAGGTGCCCATCATTGCAGCCTCAATGTAACCACCATTGCAGCTTCAATGTGCCTGTCATTGCAGCCTCAAGGTGCCCGTCACAGCCTCAATGTACCCGCTATTGCAGCCTCAATGTGCCTGTCATTGCAGCCTCAAGGTGCCCGTCACAGCCTCAATGTACCCGCCATTGCAGCCTCAATGTGCCTGTCATTGCAGCCTCAATGTGCCTGTCATTGCAGCCTCAATGTGCCTGTCATTGCAGCCTCAATGTGCCTGTCATTGCAGCCTCAATGTGCCCATCATTGCACCCTCAATGTGCCCGTCACAGCCTCAATGTGCCCATCATTGCACCCTCAATGTGCCCGTCACAGCCTCAATGTACCCGTCATTGCACCCTCAATGTGCCCTTCACAGCCTCAATGTGCCCATCATTGCACCCTCAATGTGCCCGTCACAGCCTCAATGTACCCGTCATTGCAGCCTCAATGTGCCCGTCACAGCCTCAATGTGCCCGTCACAGCCTCAATGTACCTGTCATTGCAGCCTCAATGTACCTGTCATGGCAGCCTCAAGGTGCCCATCACAGCCTCAATGTACCGTCATCACAGCCTCAATGTGGCCCATTGCGCCGTCGTTGCAGCCTTATTGTGCATCTCTCGCTGTGTCTCAGAGCTGACTCTGATGTTTGGCCGCGTTGTGACAAAAGTCCCGCCCTCTTCCTTGACCAGATCGTGTGATAGACGCAGTGTTCTGTCTATCACACAAGCTGGTCTAGAAGGAGGGCGGGACTTTTGTCACAGCGGAGCGGAACATCAGAGTCAGCTCCGAGACACAGTGGTCTCCCGCTGTGTAAGGGAGGGAGAGAGGAGGAGCGCTGCCTGCAGCCACGGCTCAAATCGGCCCAAGGGCAAGCAACCTACTGGGAAATGTCCCGTATCCCGGTAGGCCAGTCCAGCCCTGATAAGCCGAGGGGGGCACTTTCAACTTAAAAAAAATGGCTGAAAATCTCTGCCTATACTCAAGTATATACGATATTTTTACTGAAGAGATGCATTATATAAACAGTTGCGTTATATCGTGTGAAATTAAAAAATGCAAATACCACCATTTTATTCTCCAGGATCCCTGCTTTCAGAAAATATATAATATTTGGGGGTTTTATAGGCTTAAAATGTGAATTTTAATACGTGTGTAAAAAATAGAAAAACTGTTCTGGCTGCGAAAGGGTTAAAAGACATTTTTCCAAAACAACTGCAAATTGTTTTAAAAAGGCTCCAACACACAGGATGCTTGTACACAGTTTACAGTATTTAAAAGGATTATAAACCTTCCTACCTGCAACCTGTGTTTTTCACCTGCATAAGTTGCGCACTGGTGATGTCGTTTGATGGTGTCATTTGTTGAACTGTACGCACAGCCTATAGTAGAGGAAATATTCACATTCCTGTGTCAGCAGTTTTGGGCACAAAATCTCAAAAAGGATATCGGGGAACTGGAGAAAGTGCAGAGAAGGGCAACCAAACTGATAAGAGACATGGTGGAGCTCAGATATGAGGATAGATTAGAGGATCTGAATTTATTTTCTCTTGAGAAGAGGAGATTTAGGTGGGGATATGTTCAATAGGTACAAATATATAAGTGGTCCATATAGTCAACTTGGTGTTGAGTTATTGACTTTAAGGTAATCACAGAGGACAAGAGGGGAATTTTTACGCCTAGAGGAAAAAATATTTAATCTCCAAATACGGAAAGGTTTCTTCAAAGTAAGAGATGTGAAAATGTGGAATAGACTCCCTCCAGAGGTGGTTCTGGCCAGCTCAGTAGGCCTGATTATTTCATGAAAGTATATAATATAACTGGGTACTGACATTTATAGCTTAAAGTTGATCCAGGGAAAATACGATTGCCTCCGGGGGATCAGGAAGGAATTTTGTTCCCTTCTGTAGCAAATTGGAGCATGATTTGCTGGGGTTTTTTGCCTTCCTCTGGATCAACTATGGGTAAAGGATTGGGTATATGGGATTTTTTTTTTTTTCGGTTGAACTAGATGGACTTGTGTCTTTTTAACCTGACTAACTATGTAAACATTTCGGGGGCAATTTTCCACTGTGTGAAGCATGGAAAGGACACGAGGCAAATCTGATGTGTCTCTTTTCCTGTCTGAGTGGTACTCACGCTGCAAGGATACACAGTCATCAAAGTAAAGTAATGTTGTGGGGCCTCAGCCCTATAAAAGTCTCCTGAACTGTGCCGCGCTGTGGGGATATTTTAGTATTCAGGGTAGTAAATTCTGTGGGTCTCATATCCAAAGTCTCGTATCCAGGGGTATCAACAAGCTATACACCACCTCCCTCCCAAAGGGAATAATGGACACCCTCTGAGGATGGCTGCCTCCTCATTTTAGAATTTACTTGCCTTATGTTAATGTGCTATTATAGCTACCATTGTACTATTTAACTTAGACATCACATGCTGCGGAGCGCCGGAGACCCCCGTTTTTGTCTCCCAAAGGGTTCAACCTAGGCAGTGGGTCTCCCGTCTTCAAAATGGGGGAGACTCGAGACTCACATTTAGTATTGCGTGGGTTGTATACATGAGGGAGAGAGGCAAAAACAATAATAAAATAAAATAAAATAAAATCACACAAAAAAAAAAAAGGGGGGGGGGGTTGAGGGAGGGATTGAAGCCTTTGTATAAAAAATGAATGGTGATATAAAACTATCTCCCCTTAGCAGAAGTTGCAGATAAAGTAAATATGGGGCCCACCATTCTCTGCCAATGTCAACAGTACTCACAGTAACTGGCCGAGTGCCCGATCATCCATCCGGACGCCCACGTCGATCCAACCACTGTGCTGCCACCCTGGAGTCTTCAATAAATAGGACTTTACAGTCTGGCCGGAAACAGCATGGCATATTTAAGATGTACCACCCTAAGTCGCCTCTTAACATCTTGGAACTGTGCACGCTTTCTTTGGACTTCACTAGAGAAATCAGGAAACACTGCAACCTGATTGTTGCCCAGGGTGATATTGCCTTTCTCTTTGGTCAGCTGTAGGATTTTATCTCTGTCTTTAAAGTTAAGAAATTTGGCAATAAAGGTCCTGGGGGGGCACCCACAGGTGGAGGTTTAGCTGGGATACGGTGCGCCCGTTCCACTGTGAACATGACGGAAAAGGCCTCTCTTCCAAAATGTTGAATCAGAAAGGATTCCAAGTATTCTGCAGAATTGGTACCTTCCGCCTTTTCAGGTAAACCGATGAACCGGAGGTTACATCGCCGCAAACAATTCTCCATATTATCCTGGTGTGCGTGTAATTGATGAATCTGGTGTTGTGGGTCCTCTGTAGTGTGGCTCAGGGGATGCAGGATGTCCTCTGCCGCTCCAATGTGCGTCTCAGCTTCGGTCACCCTATCTTTTACCTTGGATAAGTCTTGGCGCAGCAGGGAAATGTCAATCTTGACCTCATCTATTTTGGCAGCGAGTGTTCCCTGCAGCGATGCAATGGCATCTAAGACCTTGGCTGTGTCCGCGCTCTGATAGACCGCCGCTGAGCATGTGCCGTCTCCATCTTTGGCCTGCGGATCTTGGTCCTGATGGCGGTATTTCGTCAGCTTATCCACAGCCTCAGAGGTCCTCTTCGGCGGTGACATGTTCCCTCACTGCTCCGGCAGGCCTACTTTAGACACAGCAAGATGGCCACTGTTCCGGATATTTGGGGTCGGAGCTGCGTTCCGTTCACAAGATGGCTACAGGCTATAGGTGTATCTTGTCAGCAAGGGCAGACTGCCAAAGACCCCTATGAGTTTGGACTTGGGGTATACAGAAAGGCCAGGAAGACTCACCAGGGAATCGCAAGGTGGAGCAAGATGGCCGCCGGTCCGGATCACAGGCCAGCTCCGCGGTCCTTCCTGGGATAGATTTCAGCCTTGGGTGCACTATGAAAGCATCCTCAGGCAGTCCGGAGGTGGTTCCAGGACAGGGGCTAGTCTCTGGCTATCAGGGGTGCCCAAAAATCTCATCCAGGCCCCTGCCGGGTGTAGCAAGATGGCCGCTGCTCCGAGGACTAGGCTGAAGCTGCGGCCTTTCCTAGGGCTGTTAGTGGTCCGGAAGCCTCGAGCGGTGTTTTGGCCGGTCAGCAGGCTCCAAAAGTAGTGAGGGAAGCAGGATTTATCCCCAGGGGTGATTCAGGGTGTCCGCTGGTAAGGATGGCTACAGGATGCTGAAAACGGAGTTTGGGTCAGCGGAGCTCACACAGCCTGCGACCTACTCCATTGCTCTCCAGGCCACGCCCCCTGACTAACTATGTAAATGTAATAAGTAATCTAATGCCGTGTACACACGAGCGGACTTTTCGGCCAGACTGGTCCGACGGACCGAGTCCGGCGGACAATTCTGCCGTGCGCGGGCTTCATCAAACCTGCAGCGGACTTTTTCGGTCGAAAATCTGACGGACTTTAAATTTTGAACGTGTTTCAAATCTTTCCGACGGACTCAAGTCCGGTTGAAAAGTCCGCTCGTCTGTATGCCAGTCCGACGGATGAAAACCGACGCTAGGGCAGCTATTGGCTACTGGCTATCAACTTCCTTATTTTAGTCCGGTCGTACGTCATCATGTACGAATCTGTCGGACTTTGGTGTGATCGTGTGTAGGCAAGTCCGTTTGTTCGGAAAGTCCGCCGAAAGTCCGTCGGACCAGTCCGGTTGAAAAGTCCGCTTGTGTGTACGCGGCATGTCAAAAAAACAAAAAAAAAAGAAATCCTGATTATCCCCCAGAGTTGCACTATAGTGACAACACTGAACTACCCTGATGACAGTATCTAAAAAAAATTGTAACAAAAGGACAAAAAAAATTAAAAAAAAGAAAAAATATGGCATAAAAAATTATTACATTTTTTTTTCTACAATACTGTGACCAGTTAGTATCCCTGGGGATTGCAGCACTGATAACAGTATGTAAAAGAAAATGTATTTAATTTATTAATTTTCAAAAAAATCATGACAAAAATTACTATTTTAAAAAACTTGCCATGCCTCTTATGCCGCTTACACACAACCGGACTTCTCGGCAGAAAAGGTCCGACGGAATGAATCCATCAGACATTCCGATCGTGTGTGGGGTTCATCGGACCTTTTCTGTCGAAAAATCTGACGGACCTTAGAAGTAGACATGTTTCAAATCTTTCCGACGGACACGATTCCTATCGAAAAACGTTTGTCTGTAGTCAGAGACTAAAAAAAACATGTTTTTCTTTTCATAATGTTTGGTATTTTTTTATTTATATAGTAAAAAATAAAAAACCCAGGGGTGATTAAATACCACCAAAACAAAGCTCTATTTGTGTGAAAAAATGACAAAAATTTGCGTATAATGTGCCTGACTAAGCAATTGCCAGTTAAAGTAGCACAGTGCAGAATAGCAAAAAAGGCCTTGGTTATGAAGGGAATAAAACCTTCCAGGGGTCAAGTGATTAACAGATAGCTCACACATGCTGCAGGAGATCTGTTTTCCTCACATTAGAACTCCCACATTTGTGATTTAACACAGAAGAAATGGTGAGGCATGGATTGGATGCTGTCTGACCTGAAACATGACGTTGCCTGCCCCTTTAGTGAATAGGGAAAAGCTAGCTGAATGAATACATGGACATAGGGAAATCAATCAGCCATGACACTACAAACTGCAACCACAACATGTAAGCGTATCATTACAAGGAAAACAAACAGCACGGGGAATATTACTACACTAATGTTTTATAATACTAACACTATAAAACAGTGTTAAAGTGTACAACACCTTAGTCTTAGACTTTTGCCGTATACACACGAGCGGAATTTCCGACAGAGTCCGATGGCAGCTTTTCATTGTATGTTCCGACCGTGTGTATGCCCCATCTGACTTTTTCTGTCTAAAATTCAGACGCACTTAGATAGAGAACATGTTCTATATTTTTCCGACGGAACAAATTACTATCGGAAAAAAACACTCGTCTGTATGCTGTTCCGACGCACCAAAAACGACGCATGTTCTAAAGCTGGAAGCTATTGGCTACTGGTTATCGAACTTCCGTTTTCTAGTCTAGACGTACGTGTTGTACGTCACCGCGTTCTGGACGGTCAGAATTTCGTGTGACCGTGTGTATGCAAGACAGCTTGAGCAGGATTCCGTCGGAACTCCGTCGGAAAAACCTTCAGAGTTTATTCCGACGGCAGAAACGGTCCTGTTGTACAGGGCATTAGAAGAAATGTGAAGGAGAAGGAAAAGGAGGCACAGCTCATTTGAATGGGTTGCCGTACTTCCTGAAATGCAGGGAAAAAGTCCCTGCAGCCAGTGTTAATTTTGGCAGCAAATTTCAATTTAGTTTTAGTCTTAGGACTAAAATTGCATTTTAGTTTTAGTCCCATTTTAGTCTTCTGCAATTGTTTTAGTTTTAGTTGTATTTAGTCGACTAAATCTCCAGGACATTTTTGTCGACTAAAATGTCCTACATTTTAGCCAACTAAAACCTCCAGTATATTTTAGTCAACTAAAATCATTTTAGCCGACTAAAACTAATTTTAGTCATCTAAAATCTAATGGGTGTAGGTAAATTGTAATGCATTATTTAAGCATTTCTCTACAATTTCCAAACTCATTATATACTACTGGAGTGAAAAATCGAATATGTTATTATTTATGGTATTGAGGTATGAACATGCACTACAGACCAGTGTTAATTTTGAAGTCAAATTTCAATTTAGTTTTAGTCTTATGCCCTGTACACACGATAGGATTTTCCGATGGAAAATGTGTGATAGGACATTGTTGTCGGAAATTCCAACCGTGTGTAGGCTCCATCAGACATTTTCCATAGGAATTTCCGACACACAAAGTATGAGAGCTTGCTATAAAATTTTTCGACAACAAAATCCGTTATCAGAAATACCGATCGTGTGTACACAAATCCGACGCACAAAGTGTCACGCATGCTCAGAATAAATTAAGAGACGAAAGCTATTGGCTACTGCCCCGTTTATAGTCCCGACGTACGTGTTTTACGTCACCGCGTTCAGAGCGACCGGATTTTCCGACAACTTTGTGCAACCGTGCGTATGCAAGACAAGTTTGAGCCGTCGGATAAAATCCATGGATTTTGTTGTCGGAATGTCCGATCAATGTCCGACCGTGTGTACAGGACATTTGTCTTTTGACTAAAATGGCAATTTAGTTTTAGTCCCATTTTAATTTTAGTCATATTTTAGTCATCTCAATTGTTTTAGTTTTAGTCGTATTTTAGTCGACTAAAATGGTATTAAAGTGGAGTTCCACCCCAAAAAAAAAAAAAATTAGTAATGTGCTTAAAAAAAATAAAAAAAAAACATTTGGAGAATTTTTTTTTTTTTTTACTCACCTCTAAATGCCTGTTTCTAGGGGGTCCCTCGTAGTCTGCCTCCTTCGGTGCCTGGGCTCCTAACGTCACTTCCCTCGGCGCAGGAAGGGAGATTGCCTCTCCCCCTCCCTGTCAATCATCTGGGACACGTGACCGGTCCCAGATCACTGCAGGGCCAGTGACGGCACGGGGCTCGTGCATGTGCAGTGGGTGCCCGGCTGTGAAGCCACAGCCGGCGCCCACGATTAAAATGCCGGCGCCGCCGAGTGGAGGGGGGGGCTGAGCGTGGCTTCATTCCCCCACATCGCTGGACCCTGTGCCCGATTAAAAGTCAACAGGTGCAGTATTTGTAGCTGCTTACTTTTAAATTTTTTTTTTTTTAAATGGGAACGCCGCTTTAAGGTAGTCACTAAAATGATTTAGTCGGTTTTAGTCGACAAAATTAACACTGCCTGCACCAGTTCAGAAATTGCAGCATCGGAACCACAAGTACAATGTGCTTCCCAGTGCAGGTGTGATTTTCAGTGTGTGCGGCATGCCATTAGGATTAATGGCACGTAGACCGCTCCAGTGCGTCTTTTTGTGAGTGGTTGCGGCTTTGGGAACAGATGCAGACGCACACAGATGTAAATGTGAAAAATTAAAACAAATATACTGTGCTGTCTAAAAGCAGCCAGCACAGCAAAAGATCAATTGCAAAAATTAGAAAACATATGGGAGGTAAGAGTAGTGCTAATAAATAATCTCAGAATGAACTGAGAAAAAATATATATAAATCACAGTGTACATAAATATTAATATAAGGGAAACGATAAACCAAATATGATAATAAACAATGTGCAAATAATACAAAACAATGTGTAAGTAATGTCCAAAAATAGTGTCCAAAGAAGACGAATCACTAATACTTAAAGCAAACTGTGAATGTGAGCGAAACAATATAAGGATAAAGAAATCCAAAACGTGATTCGAACTGGTTGAAAGGTAAACTGAGCATCAATGTGGTATAGAACAACAGAACGTGCTTGAACTTGCTGATACGTGATCCACCACCAGAGAGTCAAAAGGCTTACCGGAGAGATTGAACCCAAGTAGGTATACACCTAGTGGGTCAATCAAGCTTATGGGGCAACACACCCAGGTGAAACTGCCTCAGCAGACACGACCTTCAGCCAGAAGACCAACTCCGACAGTGAACCTCAATAGGGACTTGGACGCCATTCCCTAATTCCTGGTGTCCCGGGAAATGTCCCGAGAAATCCAGCTCTTCGATTCGCCGCCGCCACCGCTAGAAGTCCGCGGCCGGCGGAGACAATGTCTCCGCCGGCCGCCATTTTGATGAAGTTCATGAAGACGGCTGGGGGGGCTAGACGGAGCTCCTGCGTCCCCGCCCACCCTCCGCCCCGCTCCGCCTCACCCCGCCTCGCCCTGCCTCGCCCCGCCTACCCCCCGCCCCTTTCCATATCAGACTGGCAGCGGGGCAGGGGGGTAGGCGGAGCGGGGCGGAGGGTGGGCGGCGACACAGGTGGAGCTTCATCTAGCCCCCCCAGCCGTCTTCCTGTCTGATATGAAAAGGGGCGGGGGTTCTGGCCATGCTGCCAACAACACTACTAGGACACCTCTGAGGTAGGGGGGAGGCGCACCGCTGTGGGACTCCTGATGCGAGGGGGGGCTCCTTTGGGGACACCTGATGCAAGGGGGGCTCCGCTGGGGACACCTGATGTGAGGGGGGTCCACTGGGGACTCCTGATGTGAGGGGGGTCCACTGGGGACACCTGATGTGAGGGGGGGCTCTGCCGGGGACACCTGATGTGAGGGGGGGCTCCGCCAGGGACACCTGATGTGAGGGGGGGGTCCACTGGGGACACCTGATGTGAGGGGGGGGCTCTGCCGGGGACACCTGATGTGAGGGGGAGCTCCGCCGGGGACACCTGATGTGAAGGGGGGCTCCGCCGGGGACACCTGATGTGAGGGGGAGCTCCGCCGGGGACTCCTGATGTGAGGGGGGGCTCCGCCGGGGACACCTGATGTGAGGGGGGGCTCTGCCGGGGACACCTGATGTGAGGGGGAGCTCCGCCGGGGACTCCTGATGTGAGGGGGGGCTCTGCCGGGGACTCCTGATGTGAGGGGGGCTCTGCTGGGGACTCCTGATGTGAGGGGGGCTCTGCCGGGGACTCCTGATGTGAGGGGGGCTCTGCCGGGGACTCCTGATGTGAGGGGGGGCTCTGCCGGGGACACCTGATGTGAGGGGGGGCTCTCCCGGGGACACCTGATGTGAGGGGGAGCTCCGCCGGGGACACCTGATGTGAGGGGGGGCTCCGCAGGGGACACCTGATGTGAAGGGGGGCTCCACCGGGGACACCTGATGTGAGGGGGGGCTCCGCCGGGGACACCTGATGTGAGGGGGGGCTATGCTGGGGACACCTGATGTGAGCGGGAGCTCCGCCGGGGACACCTGATGTGAGGGGGAGCTCCGCTGGGGACACCTGATGTGAGGGGGGGCTCCGCTGGGGACACCTGATGTGAGGGGGAGCTCCGCCGGGGACACCTGATGTGAGGGGGGGCTCCGCTGAGGACACCTGATGTGAGGGGGGGCTCCGCTGGGGACACCTGATGTGAGGGGGAGCTCCGCCGGAGACACCTGATGTGAGGGGGACTCCTGGTGTGAGGGTGGGCTCCGCTGGGGACATCTGATGTAAGGGGGGCTCCGCTGGGGGCACCTGATGCAAGGACGGACTCTACTGGGACACCTGACGCAAGGACGGACGGCTGGTGGCAGGCGACGTGGCTAGTGACACGCTCAGGGATCCCACTGATTCTGCATTATGGTGAGTTGAATGATTTCATGTTATATTACAATGTAATAATAGAAATAATGCACTTCAATCATCCTGACACCATGACAACCATGGTGCCGGGATGATTGAAGTGCTAACACCAGGTGTTGCGAGTATCTTTACCTGCTGATTGTTAAACTTTCTAGAATACACATATTTTTATTGTGTAGGATCTGAGGCTGCTGTCCGTTCATTTCCCTCTCTTCCTCTCTCCCTCTCCATACCTCATTCATCTCAGACTCTAACCACACCCCCTTGAGCCACGCCCATTTAAGCCACGCCCACTGTGCCACGTAAACCACGCCCATTTTTTGCCGCGACGCGCTTTGCGCACCACACTTGTATATTTTCCCTAAGCCACGCCCACAAACAAATGCCACACCCCCTAATTATTGTACGGCTCCGTCTACAGCCACAAAAGTGTCCCACATTTTTTTATTACAATGTTGGCAACTATGGGGTAGGTATTAGACAGGAAACCAGATGGATGGTTTCTCCTAGTTGTCTCGGCTCTCCCAGACTTGCTTAGCCACCGCAACTTCCCCACTACTATGGACATAGAATGTCTCCTCCAGCATGGAGTGCTGTCTCTTGAGTAGAGCACCTCTCTAACCTAACAGGAGCACACACCTGTCTCCAAACAGGAGTGAACTTAGCCTTAAACTAAGAACAATGAGATGAAAGGGAGCACATCATCCCAGAAGTCCCTTCCCATGAAGAAGTAGAAGAAGGAGTTTAGGGCCTCCTGTACAATGAGCATCAAAAACACCACTTTTAAGGGAGTTTGACTTTTTTTAATGGCTCTAACGCCCCTCTGTGTTCTCCTATGTGTCTAAGCACATATGGGCGTTTTGTGGCAGAAAATAAAACATCACTTACGCGTTCAGGAGATGAGCGTTTGGGCAGAAAAAACGTCTGAGGCACCTAAACATGTGTAAATGTGCCTAAATGCTAGGCGTGATTAGCTCTTAAGCGTTCATTCATTTTAATGGGCAGAATATCTTTGGCCAATGAAATTAATGAACATCAAAATGCTTGACGCACCTGAACGCGTCTTAATGAGTTTGAAAACAAAAAGATGCCAGCAACAGATGGGGAAAAGATACAGATAAGTGTGCTGATTAAATTTTTTTAAGATCCACTAAATGTCTTATACTGCATGCGACTATGTGTGTGCCATAATTTGAATGAGCATCACATAACTAGATACAGTAACAGCATAGCTCCCAACTGTCCCTGATTTCGAGGGACTGTCCCTGATTTGGAGCAACGTCCCTCTGTCCCTCATTCCTCCTCATTTGTCCCTCATTTTGGTCTGATTTATATAGTTGTATATAAAATGCACTTTTTATCTTTCAAAAAAAGGTTTCCCAGTGCTAAACCTTTCTTCCAAATTCTAAATTGCTGCATTTGTAAATTTTAAAAGTCATTATAAAGGAATAGTAGTGGTAAAAAAAAAGCCCTTGTGGATTTAATTAACCTTTTTTTTGGTTAATTCTCCTTTAAGGGGGTGTGGCAGGGGGCGTGTCCTATGCCTACGTTTGCTAGTAGGTGTCCCTCATTCCCATCTCAAAATGTTAGGAGGTATAAATAACAGGGCTTGAAACACAGGTACTAATATGAAAGTGAGGCTTGAAACGCAGGACTCTGAACTAAAAACGAGGCTTGAATTCCAGAGCACGGTGTCGCTCTGACAGCGAGGCTTGAAACTCAGGTTACTGATGTGGTAGTGAGACTTGGAACGCAGAACACTGATAAAGAAATGAGGCTTGGAATGCAGGATTTAATCTTCGAGTGAGGCTTGGGTGTTTCACGGGCACTAATCTAGAAACGATTCTTAGAACGGAGGATACCGCTAGGAGTGAGGCATGGCTCGCAGAATGAAGACTAGGAATTAAAGCTTAGAACACAAGTGCTGATCTGAGAGTGAGGTTTGGAACGCAGAATGCTGCTTTGGGAGCGAGGCTTGGAACTCGACCATAGAAAGAATAAGGAAGAAGAGGTGGAAGATCGGAGGAAGCACAGAAAGGAGGAAGAGGTGATATGAACCCTCTAGATAAGGTACTGTAAGGACTGATCAGTTGTAGCTGGGTTATCTACGTGCTCACACTGGACTGACATTGTAGTGTGAGATGGAGGCTGGGGACTATTTTAAAGTGATTCTAAAGCCTAAACATTTTTTACCATAATGTACTTTCTGCATTAAAGTAAAAAATGTTTCAGTATGTAAGGGTCTCACCCCCTTCCCTGAGCCCTCACATGACCCCGCGCTGTGCCCATCTGTAGGGGTTTTGTCCTCTCTCTCCCCGCTCTCACAGGCTTTGCAGAGAGCAATGGGAGTCATTGGCTCCTGCTGTCAGTCAGATTCTGTGAGGAGGGAGCGGGGCCACAATCTGTGTCTGCACCAGAAGGACCCCAGAAGAGTCCTTTTATATACGTGATCCTGCCCTTACGCCTGCAGGAGGCGAGTGCCCGCCGCCGGTGTGCCGCTTCTGCAGTGATTATTCACAGCAGAAGCCCATCTACGGGTGCCGGGCACTCAATGTCCGTCAGCACCTGCCAATTGCTGGACAGAGACTCAGAATGGAGTCCGTTGGCAGAGTTCTGTTCTGACAGATGGGAAGGGATGGATTCTGTGTTCCTGCAAAGCAGGGACTAAGATCCTTCTCTTCCACTAGTAAAAGCAGCACACATAGTAAACGCAAACACTTGCTAGGAACACAGTTAACCCTTTGATTGCCCTAGATGTTTAACCCCTTCCCAGCCAGTGTCATTAGTACAGTGACAGTGCATATTTTTTAGCACTGATCACTGTATTCATGTCAGTTAATGTCTGCTGCAATATCGCAGTTCCGCTGTAAGTTGCTGATCACCACCATTACTAAAATAGAAAAAAAAAATTCAAGTATATATCCCATAGTTTGTAGACGCTACAACGTTCGCTTAAACCAATCAATATATGCTTATTTCGTGTGTGTTTCACATGCACGTTTTTTTGTTCACTTAATGGTTTTTTCGTTTCAGGTTTTTGCACCACCGCGGATTAAAAAAAAAAGAAAACCAATCAAAATACGCCTATTGGGATTTTGTTTACCAAAAACATGTAGCGGAGTACATAATGGCCTAAATTTATGAAGAAATTCGATTTTTAAAAAAAAAATTTTATTGGATAGGTTTTATAACAGAAAGTAAAAAATGTTTTTTTGTTTTTTTTTGTTTTGTTTTTTTTTTTTTTTCAAAATTGTCGGTCTTTTTTTTTGTTTATAGTGCAAAAAAAAAAATGCAGTGGTGATCAAATACCACCAAAAGAAAGAAAGAAAGCTCTATTTGTAGGGAAAAAATTACATCAATTTAGTGTACAGCGTTGCATGACCACGCAATTGCCAGTTAAAGTAACGCAGTGCCGTTTCACATAAAGTGAGCTGGTCATGAAGGAGGGTAATTCTTCTGGAGGTCAAGTGGTTAAATTTTTATTTTTTTTATAATCGCTTTAAGGCTGGGTTCACACTATTGTGAATTGTATGCAGGCTCCCTGCATCCAATTTGCAATAGCAGGAGATTTTGACCGGCTCTCTGTGGAGCCGGTTCACATATCTCCCCGGGTCCAGTGCGAATTTGCACAGGAGCCCTGTGCGTCTTTTGGTCCATTTCATGTCCAAATTCGGCCAAAAATTGGGGCTGAAATCGGACCTGAAGCGGTGAACGTGAACGCACCGGACCCCTGCTGGGAGCCGCATGCGAAGATAGTATGAACCCAGCCTAAGAGCAGCTGGTGTCTGCATTTGTGATGTTTATGCCTCAGTTCAGTGCCCATAATAAAGATGGCCACACTCCTTTATGTTGTTTTACAGGAAATGCGACAATCCTTCCATCCAATGAGGTTACGTGATTTTTAATGATAACGTTTTCTCCATCCTGTGTCACTGCTGTATTTTTAACATGAAGAAGAGAAGGAGGATTATGACAAAAATGCACATCAGCTCATCTGATGGGAAGGAGAAGGCGGCTGTCCCAGATCTTCCCTATGCACAGTGTGACCCCAGTCCATCTCCTGTAGTGAGAGCTCTGGATCAGAGAAAAGTCCTCAGTTCGCTCAGCTATAACAAAAACTTGCTGAAATATTTGAACGACGATCGCCAGTGTCAATCATCCTTCTGTGATTTGGTCATTGTGGTGGAAGGTAAGGAGTTCCAAGTGCACAAAGTAGTGGTGGCCGTGGGCAGCAGTTACTTCCACGCTTGTCTGACGAAGAACCCAAACATGGACGTGGTGACGTTAGAGCATGTAAGTAGCTCAATATTCCAACACTTGCTGAATTTTCTCTACACATCCGAATTCTTGGTGCTGGAAACTGAGATAAGCCTGGTATTGGAGGCTGCAAAGTTTTTGGACGTAATTGATGCCGTTAAATTGCTGGCGTCTGAAAGTGACATTTTACCTCCCCTTGACAATCTGCTGTCTCTGAACACCGAAGACGAGGCCGTTAATAAACTCGACAACAATCACAAATGTCCCTTCTGTGAACGGAGTTTTTGTTACAAAAAAACACTGGAGAATCACATGGACAAAGCCCACAAGTTGGATACAACAGATGTTCCCAAGGATTCTGATTCCTCCCCTAGGAAGTCAACACGTAAAAGAAAAAGTCCCCAAAAATATGACGATGTAGAAGACGTAGAGAGTGACAGTGGAGCTTCGAGTAGCGATTTGGGCAAAAGCAGTCAGGAGAGCACAGACCCAGAAGATTCTGACAGTGAGCTTCAGGAGGAAAGCCATACAGTGGAGGACAATGACCAGTCTGTGGAAGAAGAGTATGGGGAGGAGGTATCTGGAGGTGATGAGGGACAAAACATTGGGGAACAAGAAGAAGGTGAACAGAAAAATGAAAATGCTGTTAGTTTTGGAAAATTTCCAGAAGGTCTTGCGCCAATTGTGTTACAGATAAACAAAAAAAGAACTTTAAAATGCCCAAAGTGTGATAAGACCTTTGATCGATTTGGTGAGTATATTGATATTGCTTCTTTGCAAGTACCTCTGCTTACTTTTATGATGTATCATTTTTTTTATTTATTTTTTTTTTTAGATTTGTCAACATTTTTTTTTTTTGCCTGGAATCCTGTATATGCTCTGTCAGTCTGTATAAGTGCTAATGACTGATGAGCTCAGGGTTGGTACAAACTCCCGGCCACTGCCACCCACACAACTGCAGCCAAGGCATTCCCAGCCCTGCAACTGCATGTACACAAAGGGACCGAGATGCTCGTAACATTATTGACCTAATAGGGGTAAATTATATCTCTAGTTTATCCCTACTAATAATCTTTTCCATGGCAACTGGTGACTCATAAGCACTGTATCCTGAAGGAAAAAAGGTCACAAGTAGGGGTGTGCTCAGGCGTGTTTGGACACGCTGTCCTGCCAGGAAGCTGTAATTGAGGACAGCCAATTATAAGTGACAGACATTCCCTTCCTCACAACTGCATGTATACACGCCCCTTGTATATGTGCGGGCAATGCCTCCGTCACTTATGATTGGCTGTCTGTTATCAGAGTCGGTGCAAGGATTTTTGTCTACTTAGGCAAGGTGCATTTTTTTTTCATTTTTATATGTTTTCTTAAATACTTAACATTTTTTGTTTAATTTTTATTTAATTTTGCATAACTTTTATTACTATCACATAGGGGGCCAATCGCCCCCTATGTGATGGCATATAGGTGACCGGTTCCCTTTATGGAGACACCCGGGTCTATTAGACCCTGGATGTCTCCTTTCTGATTCACTGCAGCTGCTTTCCCCAGCACTGATTCCACAAATGACTGCTTCGGTCCAGGAAGTGATGTCATACATGTCACTTCCCGCTGCGTGGACGGAGCTCTGCTGAGCTTTCGCCGCCCTTCCCAGTGACAACCAGCCATGACAGCACCAGGCCCGCAGGTGGGACAACGGAGCCTGGTGAACATGGCAGGGGGGCATATCCCGGCGGTAGTGAAAGTGATAAGCGACCTACCAGCTGCTTGTATCACTTGCACATGAAAGCCAGAAGTCTGCTTTACTAAAAAATAAATAAATAAATAAAACCTGTAAAAATGCAAATCCTCAGCAAGTGCCTGGGGATTTGGATTTTACACCACCCCCCATCCTGGTGCCTTGGCCCTGTCTGCAATGATAGCTTTATGGTAGGATAGTTCAGACCGATTCGGACTCATGTCTGAACACATCCTTGCTGACATGCAAATGAAATTTAAGGGGTTACAAAAACCGATTTAACACTTATTTGTAAAAAAATTGATTATAATATAGAAGTTACCTCAGGTAGTTAGAGTCCTGTTGCTCATTGTTAATTGGTGCAGCAGAACTCCACCTTCTACATTGTGTAGGCAGATTTTGGGAGGCGGGGTATTGCACTAATCACAACAATGCGCAATGGGATTGTAACTACCTGTGAGTCGAGCTACTGTGAACATTTCGGTGCTGAAACACCTGGAGTGCAGGCTGGCTGGGAATACTGCACAGCAATATAGAACAGCAGCAGGAACATAATCAACTTAGCGGATAAGGGGAAAACAGTTTAGCAAAGTAATAATGGAGCCCCCCTGCTCCATCACTTATGATGTGATATATTTCTCATGTGAGGGGGGGTATGAAATACATTCCCACCCCAGTATACAAAACTGAGTACATGTGCACAGTGGAACAACCAGCAGTAATAAATATACAGTACATTCAGAGGGAATCAGTTAGGAGTATGTAACATACAATATAGTCTACAGAGTGGATTTGTCTGTGCTCTGTACTGTACATTACATATGCCTGACCACTTCACTGTATGCTGTACTGTATGTTACATCTGACCAATTAATTCTGTATACTGTACTATGTCTGTTTCCTACTGTTGTCGGCTTGCCTTTGCGGTATATTTGCTATTTCATACGTCAATTTGTATGCTCTGCTGTACCTTCCCTATTCCACACTACCTGAATCTGTTCTCTGTCTTGTACTTTTATTTCACACCACCTCATTCTGTACACTGTGTACTGTAAATTTCCTAATCCACATTGCCTCATTCTGTGCCTTATGCTGTACATTCCCTACTCTACACCATCCTATTCTGTAGGCTATATTAAATCATGCCTATTCCACATTGCCTCATTTTGTACTCTGCTCTGTATGTTCCTTATTCCACACCATTCCATTCTGGACCCTGTGCTATGCATTCCCTATTCCACATTTCCCATTGGGTCATTCTCTATGCTGTGCTGTACATTCCCTATTCCACTCTCCCTCATTCTGTACACTGCATTGTACATTCAAAGAGTTAAATCTCAACTGCTCACACTGAATCAACGTGTGGAGTGAGATAAGGGACTTTGAATTTGCCATAGATTACATACCAAACGAAACGTAAATATAAAACGTATAAGCTTTATTCTGTTACATAATAAAATCTATAAGTTAAAAATATTTGCATAGAATCTGGCATGTATATCGAGTTTTGTATATGCTAGATTCTGTGCAAATATTTTTAACTTCTAGATCTTATTATGTAACAGAATAAAGCTCATACGGTATGTTTTATATTTGCGTTTCCTTTGGTATGTAATCTATGGCACATTATTATTATTAATAATATTATACAGGATTTATATAGCGCCAACAGTTTACGCAGCGCTTTACAACTTGAGGGTAGACAGTACAAATAAAATACACTTTTTAATACAGTAGGAATCCGAGGGCACTGTTCCTTAGAGCCTACTATCTAAGAGGCACATTCAAAGTCCTTTATCTTACTCCACGTGTTCACAGTCAGTGTGAGCAATTGAGAGTCAATCTTTGAATTTATGCTCTTGGGATGGCGCAATTATGTAATGTTGTTGTAACTCCACCCACATGAATATTGCCACTTGCACTGTACATTCCCTTTTTCCTACTGTCTTATTCCGTATGGTTTGCTGTGTTTGCATATCCAAAAGGCCTACTGTAAGCAGTGCTTTTTACAAAAGCACTGGATGATGATATTTTCCCCCAGTCCTCCCTGCATCCAGTTATGGTTGCATGTCATTTTCAGGGTGGGCTTCCTGAGGGTGACAACATTCAACCATGCCTGTGCAATGTGTATTAAAATGGCTACTTATAGTCTTAATGGGAAGATGACAACGCACGTGCACAATTGGAAAAAAGAACAGTGTTGTCACCCTCTAACAGAAAGTACTTGAATGAGGACTTTAATGGCAGGATCACCAAGTATTAGTTTATTGAAAGCTGTATAATAAAATAATTCACATGACTTTTGAAATCATATTAACATGTTACAGCTCGCATTGAAAGTAAGTGGTTGGTTTTACATACACTTTAATACGACACTGTCTGTCACCCAAATAAAATCCTAATGGCAGTTCCCTAGCTATATTACTGCACTTCTGTCAGACTCTAACATTGGATGGATGCCTGTGAACCCTGTCGTGCACTGTGATTTTCGTTCTCTGAACCCCCTATAGGTGGCCGAGGATAGAACTATAGAACCATAGTACGCAACAGAAGACATGGGCATCTGACACTGTCAGAAGTGTGAATGCTGAAGAGCCTGAGGAAGGCTGCTGTGCTTGAACAGAGTAAAGCTAGGAGACATGGGCCACCACAGAGTTTAGTTTATTAGCTGTTCAATAACACGAAACTGATAAAAAGATTTTTCCTAAAACGTCTTTCTGGACAGCACCCCAGAGATCATGGCTCCTCCTCCAACAGGAAACCCCTCATCATTCCAAGCTTTAACAGGAGGCTTCTTACGCAGCTTCCTTCAGTTTTTTGTGATTCATCCAGCCGGAGCAACACCTCTGGTGGGAGCCATGATCTCTCAGGGCTTTCCTGGGAGAGAAAGGGTTCTCACCTGTCAGTTTTTTTATTTTCTTAGGAGAGTGATCCTCCCGCTTGCTGGATGGTTCCGTGTGCTCCTTCTCCCCCTTTCATTCTCGGGGAGAGCCTGTACTGCCTGGGAGTGCTGCCCATTTTTTTTCTTGAAGATGGGC
This sequence comes from Lithobates clamitans, assembly GCA_037952925.1. NCBI lineage: Eukaryota > Metazoa > Chordata > Amphibia > Anura > Ranidae > Lithobates > Lithobates clamitans. The sequence goes on along the minus strand of JBBGZY010000430.1, from coordinate 4,450,417 downwards.
GGGTTCGGTGGTCCCCCACTGGCCGCCCGGATCGGGGCAAAGCTGTGTAGCCGCCATTGTTCTGGTGGCTGAGGAGACCCCTCGGCCACATCCTGTGCAGTGTACAGGAAGAGGCAGCACTTCCGTGACGAGCAGGCAGCGTCATTTCCAGCTGCAAAGCGCAGGGTCACCTGGTGCTCTTAAACTTCCAGCTCTCTTCCAGCCATGCAACCGCAGTGCACTCTGCAATGGAGGATGCAGCGGATAAGGGGGCAAGCCAGGGCACCAGCAAGGCCAAGGTAAGGGACTGTGTTCCTTTTTTACTGTGGGCTGTTTTCACCTATGGGTGTTAACCCCCCCCCCCCAGTGCTCCCTGGTGTATGTGTAGCACAGTGGCTGGTGGGTTAGCTCTTCTGCCTAGCATAAGGGACTCCACAAAGTGGTGGTGATGGCTCGGTTCTCACAGATTCCCAAGTGGAGAGCTGCTGACTGTCAATCAGCAGCTCTCCTCACTGCTGCTCCATTCTCACTGGAGTGCTGAGCTGTGGAGGGGCGGGGAGCGGCTGTCTCAGGCTCTCAGCAGCTGAGAGGCTAAGACTTTCTCTCAGTGCCCAGCACAGCAACACTGTGGTGTGAACTGACACTATTGGAAACAAGGCATTTTGCCTTGTCTATGCATTGGCCCTGCACTGGAAATAGTGGCCAGCATAGTCCCAACCCATCTGGTGTGAACACGCCCTTAGAGCCCTGATCTGGGGCAGGAGATGGGACAGGCTCTGTGGAAGCCTTATATGCATCAATAGAAGTGAGGCGTCTGCTTTCCTAAATCGCAAATATAAATAATTAACAGGAGAGAACTATCTCTGGGTGGTAAGTCTGCACTATTATAACAATGGAAGAGCTCAGGTTCTGATTTCTACAAATACAAATGCCACCTGCTGTCTTGTTCTATTTAACGAGAACAATTATATACTGGTGAGAGCTGTGTTGTCTATGTCTACACCCGTCTTATCACTGAAAATGCTTACCTTTTTATTAGAGCTGCCATTTATTTCCAGGTAAATATGAGAGCCATACAAGAGTGCACACCGGAGAAAAGCCTTTTCAATGTGACATCTGCAATTTGAAGTACTCCACCAAATCCAACCTAACAGTTCATCGAAAGAGGCACAACAATGAAACAGCGATTCCCAGAAAGGATCACAAGTGTCCATTCTGCAGCAAGCTCCATGCAAGCAGAAAGACCCTTGTGAAACATGTCAAGAGGTAAATCATTTCAACTACATATTTACTGCTTGTGTGCACTGTTTATGGAATTCTCAATGTTTGTACAATAAAGAGCTGGAAAAATATCAAACTCTCTACTTAGGACCCCTTTCCTACAGTAACAGAATAGTGACCCTTCCCACAGTAACACAAGAGGGATTTACAACTACTGTAGTATCTCTGCAAATAGGTTGGGGACACTTGTTTCACTTCTGGTTGCTTTGGTTAACTGCCAAATAGCACTGATAGGCAACTGGCAATTATCCAGCTACCCTGAAACTGCAAGCCTAGCATGTCAAGATAGCCATAAAATGGAAGACCTCATCCAAGGTGATCGCAGGGAAAATGGTTGGTAATATAAATTTGCAAAATGGAAAGTCCATTTTACTAAATACAAATGGCTTAAAAAGACTGGAATTGTTAAAAAAAAAAAAAAAAAAAATTGCCTCTGCATAGGATTCTGTAATTTTGCTTCCTGGAGGTGCCTCATCAATGCCTCCCGAGTAAGCTGAGTGCTTCATTTTCATGGAGGATTCTGTTTAAAGGAGAAGTATAGCTAACCAAACCTTTTTGGCTATACTTCTCCTGTGGATCACAGGAGTGCAGTTAGTTCTGTTAGAGTCCGCTGTAGGATGACGTCAGACCCGATCCAGTCTCTGAAAAAACTTCCTACCATTTTCCTAGAAGCCTGGACCGGCAGCTGGCTCAGCCGTTACAGGCTGAAGGCCAAAACAGAGTGATCAGTGGTGTTTGATTGCTCAGTTCTTGGTCTTAGAGGTGGGGGACAGCTGCAGCTGAGAATGATGCTGCAGCCATCTAGGTAAGTATTATTGATTGTTTTTTTCTAATCCCATATTTCTCTTTTAAGCTTTGTCAAACACATTACAGTTTGTACAACATCCTTTTAAAAGCTAGGTTTACCATGGCAGAAGGACTGGTGGTTCTCAATGGAGCATGCTGTTCGTGCGGTGATGTCACCTCACTTGTAGTCCAGTGATGCTACCTCCAGCCCAGTAACCAATAGTGCTGATAGTACCAGAGTGACAGTTAAAACAACACTCTATCAGGGGTCTCAAACTGACGGCCCTCCAGCTGTTGCGAAACTACAAGTCCCATCATGCCTCTGCCTGTGGGAGTCATGCTTGAAACTGTCAGCCTTGCATGCCTCACGGGACTTGTAGTTTCGTAACAGCTGGAGGGCCGCCAGTTTGAGACCCTTGCTCTAAGTAATGGTGGGCTTGTTTCATACTGAGCCCTTTTGCCACCTCTGGCCATTCTACACTGTGAAAAAACCCAAACCTAGAATTTTTATTTATTTTTTTTAAATCGAGCTTCTTTTCTCAGCAACATCTGCAAGAAAGATGAGAGTAAAGATATAGGTCTATGCTGGAAATTAACATTTCTACTCTCCTATCACTGAGGAGCACTGCTGCTTTACGACTTCTTTTGGGGAATCTGATCCAGTGTACATTTGCTGGGTTTGTTTCAAAAGGTCAAATGATGTTGTGCTTTACAATTCCATCTCTCTGTGCATAAGAGATGATCAAAAGCTCAGATCGATTTGCTGCTTCACATGTATCAGCAATCGGTGGTCCTGTAACTCCAGATTAGCAGCAACAAGGTGATTTGTATCGGTTGTTTGGCTTGGTGTACTACAGATATTGCTGGAGGAAACACAGATTGGTTGTGTTCCATATTTCTTGCAGAGATTTACATAATACCAACAATTTACGCAGCACTTTACATCTTATACAGTCACACCAGTCCCTGCCTCAAGGAGCTTATAATCTAAGTTCCCTTCAATCTTACATTCATACACATACTAGGGCTAATGTAGACAGGAGACAATTAACCTACCAGCATTTCTATGCAGTGTGGGAGGAATCTGGAGTATCCAGGGGAAACCCATACAAGCAGAGAGAGAACATGCAACTCCATGCAGGTAGTGTCCTGGCAGAACTACTAAACCATTGCACTTCAGGCCCCATTGACTATCCTTAGACGTTTGTGAATTCAGCCTTACAGAGGGATTACTTTCTGTTATACAGCCAGTGTCTGCAAAGTACAGTTAATGTGCTGACATTTGGAAAAAGTAGGCTCTGTATGTGGAGCAGCAGATTTTATGGACTCCATGAGTCCACGTATGGCTCTTACCTTTTATGAACGATGATAGATTGCTGTAACAAAACAGTCATTCTGAAACCATGACTGCTAGCGCAATCTGTCCTCATTATATAGTGCGGCATAGTTGAGGATGTTACTTGTTATTTTATTTTAAAATGGTGTGCAAATTTTGAGACGTGACGTGTGCACATAATAAAAAGCAGAGATGAATATTTCTTGCTATTCTTTTTTTCCAGGTTCCATGCAGAAAATGCACAAGAGTTTATTGCAATCAAGAGATTAAAGAGTGACGGCTGGAAGTGCGATGTAAGTTGCTTTATTGAATTTATGTTATATGTTTGAGGGAGTAAAATCGGGGCCCTCTGATTCCTCTTGTATTGAATTGTTTTGTAACTGTACTGTCTGCCTTTATTTTGTAAAGTTCTGTGGAAACTGTTGGCACTATATACATTCTGTATAATAATAATAATGTTTACAAACCAAGAAAGAGTTGAAGTAGAACTATAGGCAAAACTTTTTTTTTTTTTGTGTTTCATTTTGGATAGAGTAACCGAGTTATAACCCCTGTGGGTTTTATTTTTTTGTCCCATTGGGGAGATTTCCCTTCACTTTCTGCCCCATAGTTAAAACAGGCAGTGAAGAAATCTCTGCAAATTAAGGGAATCCCTTGGGGACTCCCAGGACACCAGAACTAGTGCCCCCATTTTAAAGATTTCCCCCTCTATTACTTTTCTGGGGACAACCCAAAATTTGGGATCTTCTTTTACTTTCACTTTCAATGATAATGGTGAACAGGACAAATGGAGAGGGGGGAATCTCCCTAATAGGGGCGCAGACGGCAAAAAAAACTGACAGGGGTTCTAATCCCTCTCCACTCTATCCAAAAATAAATAAAAATAATGCCTTTAGTTTTACTAGACTAGTACTAACCATACACATAGATTTGTAATAGATTCTTCAATCCTTGCTAAATGGTGAAGATGAATCCCCTCTGCTGACTTGTGTCAGCTGTCAGAATCCTGAACAGTGACTGCATCTGAATGGATACAGCTATTGTTTGGCAGAAAAATTTCCACCTGGCTTCTTCAGCAAAAGTTTATTGAAAAATTTTTTTTTTTTGTCAATCTGGGTGGTGCCTGAATTTCAGCGGATTCAGCAGGACTTGGCTAAAAGTTTGTCCGTGTATTGCAGGCAGAATCTAAGTACTAACACAGCAACTAATTCCAAAACTTTAATTTCAAGCTGAAGGAGGCCTAAATGTGATACAAAGATAAGCATTATAAAGGTGGGCTGCCTGTATATTTTTTTTCAGTAGTTGGAATGGTGAATATATGTGAAAGAAGCCAGCCTATCTTTTGGAAGCAAGTACACATTCTGTAAGCCTGTGATTTACAGCATATCTAAGCCAAAGAACATAAATGTGATGTTTCAGCTTGCCAGTCCTGAGCTTGTAATGACTGCATGAAATTTTTTTCAGGCTTTTTTCTGTTATTCTTAAATGTTACAGTAATTGTGCCAGTAACACATTTTATGTACTAGAGGGACAGCGCTCACTTACTGCTCTGTATGTATGAAGCATTGTCACCCTAGGTTGCTGTGCTGATTTGGACTACATACACCTACCCTTCTCTTCATCTCCACTACATAGTTTTCTAGCTCACAGAAGATGGTTGAGAAGGCTGCTAACATTTGAGATTTAGTTCAGTCTGTAGCAAGTTACAAGCATACTAGATTTTTGGCAGAATCAACAGATATTTTTCTGTACTAGCAGAAAATGTACTTAGCGTTACAAAAAGTAAACTAACACCGCTACAATATCAAAGGACTTTGTAAGGTTCAGTGCATACTTTTTTTGTTCTTGGTTTCAGATATAATTTAAGTCTGTACATGAGGCCTAAAGTGATTTTAAACCTTTCAACTCTTTTGTTATTTAAAAAAAAAAAAGTGTTCTACTTACCAGAGCCTAAACTCCTTTTTTTGGGGTCCCCCAACAGCGCTCCTGGCTCCTCCTGTCTTACGAGTCCCCCCCCCCCCCCCCCCCCCAACCAAATGACTTGCTGGTGGTGCTCATACGAGTTTGCTCCCAAGCCCTGCTGCCTGCATCTACAAACACAGACAGCTGGGCTTTGCCCTGTCCCTTGCTCTGTTGTCATGGGATTTGATTGACAGAAGCCAATGGCTCCTACTGCTATCAATCTTCCCAGTGGGGAGGGAGAGAGTCACTGCTCAAGTGCATAGCTCTGAATCAAAATCAGGCTCAGGTAAGTATAAGGGGGGCTGGGGGAGTGGGAGATCCTGGACATAGAGGTTTTTTTTACCTTAATGCAAAGAATGCATTAAGTTAAAAAACCCTGAGGCTTTAGAACCACTTTAACAGGTAGTACTGTGAGGACTATTCCTAATTTTGTTTCCTAGGTTATTCATGTATTGTTATGGTAATTGATTGTTTTAACTGATCATCTTATTATATTATGAATGTATTTTTTTGCTTAACATGTATGTGTATCTCATTTCTTAGATCTGCAATAAATCTTTCACACGGCGGCCCCACTTGGAGGAACACATGATCCTTCATTCACAGGACAAGCCATTTAAGTGCACCTATTGTGATGAACACTTCAAATCACGCTTTAAAAGATTGAGGCATCAGGAAAAATATCATTTAGGTATGCATATTTGATCTCATTTTACGTGTGTGTTTTTTTGTTTTTTTTTTAAACATAATGACTGCTAACCGCTTAATCCCCAGAAGATTCTACCCCCTTCCTGACCAGAGCATTTTTTGCGATATGGCACTGCGTCCATTTAACTGACAATTGCGCAGTCATGTGATGTTGCACCCAAACAAAATTGACGTCCTTTTTTTTCCCACAAATAGAGCTTTCTTTTGGTGGTATTTTATCACCTCTGCGGTTTTTATTTTTTGCGCTATAAACAAAAAAAGCGACAATTTTTAGTTTTTGCTATAATAAATAGCCCGCAATATATATATATATATATATATATATATATATATATATATATATATATATATATATATATATATATATATATATATATATATATATATATATATATTCCTCAGTTTAGGCCAATATGTTTTCTTCTACATATTTTTGGTAAAAAAACTTGCAATAAGTGTATATTGATTGGTTTGCGCAAAAGTTATAGCGTCTACAAAATAGGGGATAGATTTATAGCATTTTTATTATTATTTTTTTAGTAAAAAGTAATGGCGGCAATCTGCAATTTTTTTAAATTTTTTTTTTTTTTTATCGTGACTGCGACATTATGGCGGACATGTCGGACAATTTTGACACATTTTTGGGACCATTGGCATTAATACAGCGATCAGTGCGATTAAAAATGCATTGATTACTGGAAAAATGTTACTGGCAGTGAAGGGATTAACACTAGGGGGCAGTAAAGGGGTTAAGTGTGTCCTAGTTTGTGTTCTAACTGAAGGGGGGGTGGGGACTGTGCAGGGAAGATAACAGATTGCTGTTCATACTCTGTATGAACAGACGATCTGCCACTTCTCCCCTCAGAGAACCGGAAACTGTGTGTGTGTACACACACAGTTCCGGGATCTCCGCGTCTCAGCGGCGATTGCAGGAGTCCAGCGGTGATCGAGACCGCCATTACATAACGTTGTTTCGCCCAGCCGTGCCATTCTGCCGCAGTGCAACTGCGGCGGATGGTTGGCATGTGGTTAAAGAAGTTTTTTAGGGTACAGAACATAGAGCACAAGTGGAAAAAGTCAGGATCACATCAAACGTACACTTTAAGCATACAGTTGAACAGTTATGTCAAAGTACAGGGTTACACAGTCTGTAATGAATAGCAATCACCTGGAGGGGGGGGGCACGACTGGAGGGGTGTCTGTAAGTCACTTAGTGTATTTACGCATATAAATCCAAGACTTAACAGGTGATCCTTTGAGTGGTGTGTAGACATGTACAAAAAGAAGAGATGAAGAGAAGTCTGTGGACAGCTATTTTAACCGCTTCAATACCAGGCAAATTTTCACTTTGAACGACAATTGCGCGGTCATGCAACACCGTACCCAAACTAAATCTCTCTGGCCAAAAACTTTGAGAATGACACAAATATTAAAATGTTAGAATGTTATATAGAGTGATTAGTTGAATTGCAATTAATTGCAAAGTCCCTCTTTGTCATGAAAATGAACTTAATCCCAAAAAAACACATTTTCCACTGCATTTCAGCCCTGCCACAAAACAACCAGCTGACATCATGTCAGTGATTCTCCCATTTAGAGGGGTTGTAAACCCTTGTGTTTTATGCCTTAATGCATTCTATACATTAAGGTGAAAAACCTTCCATAGTGCAGCACCCCCCCAGACCCCCCTTTTACTCACCTGAGCTCAGTATTTCCAGCGCCGAGAACGGGCACACCAGCTCCAGCTAGTGTCTCGGGTCTTGATTGGATAGATTGATAGCAGCGCAGCCATTGGCTCCCGCTGCTGTCAATCAAATCCAATGACGTGGGAGCCTGGGGCGAGGCCGAGTCCTGCTGTCTGTGTCAATAGATGCAGCAGCAGGACATGGCAGTGTGCCTGCACAGGTGCCCTGAGGGAGAGCACTTCTCCAAAGGGGCGAAGGGAAGAGGAGGAGCGACGCTGAGGGACCCCAGAAGGGGAGCATCAGAGCCACTCTGTGCAAAACCAACTGCACAGAGGAGGTAGGTATGACACGTTTGTTTAAAAAAAATAATAATAACAAAGGTTTAGTTATCCTTTAACACAGATGTCAGTGTTGACAGGGACAAGGCTGGAAATCACTGTAATGCTGGTTGAGTTAGAATAACAGAGTGGAAGCTTTAAAAGGAGGGTGGTGCTTGGAGTCATTGTTCCTTCTCTGTTAACCATGGTTACCTGCAAGGAAACACGTGCAGTCATCATCGCTTTGCTCAAAAAGGGATTCCCAGGCAAAGATATTGCTGCTACTAAGATTGCACCTAAATCAACCACTAATCCGATCATTAGGAACTTCAAGGAGAGAGGTTCAATTGTTGTGAAGAAGGTTTCAGGGCGCCCAAGAAAGTCCAGCGAGCACCAGGACCGTCTCCTACAGTTGATTCAGCTGAGGGGTTGGGGCACCACCAGTGCAGAGCTTGCTCAGGAATGGCAGCAGACAGATGTGAGTGCATCTGCATGCGCAGTGAGGCAAAGATGTTTGGAGGATGGCCTGGTGTCAAGAAGGGCAGCAAAGAAGCCACTTCTCTCCAGGAAAAACATCAGGGACAGACTGATATTCTGCAAAAGGTACAGGCATTGGACTGCTGAAGACTGGGGTAAAGTAATTTTCTCTGATGAATCCCTTTTCCGATTGTTTGGGGCACGCGGGAAAAACCATTGTCCAGAGAAGTAAAGGTGAGCGCTACCATCAGTCCTGTGCCATGCCAACAGTAAAGCATCCAGAGACTATTCATGTGTGGGGTTGCTTCTCAGCCAAAGGAGTGGGCTCACTTTACAATTTTGCCTAAGAACACAGCCATTAATAAACAATGGTACACAAACATCCTCCGAGAGCAACTTCTTCTAACCATCCAAGAACAGTTTGGTGATGAACAATGCCTTTTCCAGCATGATGGAGCACCTTGCCATAAGGCAAATGTGATAACTAATATGTGGCTTGGGGAACAAACCATCTAAATTTTGGGTGCATGGCCAGGAAACTCCTCAGACCTTGATCCCATTGAGAACTTTATAAAGAATGCAACAAGAAATGTAAGGGTGCAATTAGGACGGCTAAGATAGAACATGAACGACACATAGTGGAGGAAAGCAAAAAAATCCCAAGAAATTCTTTAAGTATGTAAACAGTAAAAAAGGGAGGACAGACAATATTGGCCCCATAAAGAATGAGGAAGGACACCTGGTTACAAAGGATGGGGAGATGGCGAAGGTATTGAATTTATTCTTCTCCTCAGTCTTCACGAGTGAATCGGGGGGCTTCAGTAACCAAAACTGCAGTGTTTATCCTCATGACACAACACAGGAAGCACCTACATGGTTAACAGAGGACAGAATTAAAATTAGACTTGAGAAACTTTTTTTTTTTTCTTTTTTTTTAGCCACATCAGTTACTATATCCAGAGACTGCCTTCAGAGTAATATTCATATATGTCTCTAATCCAGTCACATCATTGTGGCCCTTCAAAGATTTTTTTTTTTTTTTTTTATAAGGTATTGTATAACCATAAGCATTTTAGTGTATAGTTAGTTATAAGAGTACCGCAATACAAATGTAAAGCCTATATCCTGCCTCTCGGGATCAATTGGCCACGTAGCCTCGTATTGCTATTGTGCGTGTTTATGCATTGGTACTTCTCTTACTGGTGCACCCCCCCCCGCCCCCCTTTTAACCCCCCCTTATTAAGCCCCCATATTTCTAAGGCGCATACTTTGGCCAATATTAATTCAATACATTGTTCTCTCTCGGCTCTAACCTCTAAGCTACTACTCGCTCAGCCTCGCTCCATTAGTGGGGAGAACAGGTATAATCAGTACTAGGTTAACACTGCTGATGGACAAGGCATTGCTTGGATCCACGGGTTCCACATTTTTGCAAAAATTATTGTAGTTGCCTAACCTAGTGTAGAATGTTCTTTCACTCCACACAGTGGAGTTGACGGTTCTAATCCAGTCTTCCGGAGTAGGGGGAGTTCTTGATTGCCAAGACTGTGCAATTAGTTTCCTGGCCTGGAACAGGCATCTTGCTACCACTACCACCGTGCTTCTATCTCCCAGTCCATTGGTGACGTGTCCCAGCACACAGGTTTTAGGATCTAACTCTAAGTTAGTTTTAAGCGTGGTATTTATTTTCTTTAAAATCTCAGGCCAGTACCTAACTAGTTTTGGGCACCTCCAGAACATATGGATTAAATCGCCTGTATTTCCACATCTAGGGCACTCATCACTAGCTCTGCGACCAAATATAAAAAGCTTTTTCGGTGTGTAGTAGGATCTGTGCAGCAGCATCAAGTGGGAGACTTTTTGCGCGGGAGAGACCGACACCTCTGGTCCAAGTTCCAGAATCCTTTTCCACTCCGTGTCCGTGATCTCCCCCACGTCAGCCACCCACCTGTCCCTGCCCCCAGGAAAGCCTGCCTGTGTGTTTATTTTCTTTATTAATTGGGTATATATCACTGTGATTAACCCCTTGGAGGTCTCTGATTTTATTATTGTTTGTAATAATGGGATCTTGCACCATATGGGGGGTTGCCTTCCGAACTGTTTACTCAAGGCGTGCCTAATCTGTAGGTAGCTGAAAAATACTCGGTTTGGCAACCCATACTCATGCCTCAGTTCCTCGAAGGGTTTCAGGGTGTCCCCCTCGTATAGTTGTATCAGTCGGCATATCCCACTCCTTTCCCACAACTTGTTCCTATCAACTGATAATAGTTCCTGCAGGAACCTATTGTTCCAGATTGGTGAGTATTCCGAGATTCCCTTGTACCCCATTATTCGCTTAGCTGCCTGCCAAACTTTGGTAATCATTTTAAGTGTTGGGATCTCTCGTTGTAACGAGTCAGCCTCCAGTGCTTCGACTAATGAGCTATGAGGGCTTCCCTGTAGGATAATTTGAGCACTCTTGCCTCCCCCTCCATCGGTGGCGCATCCGCCAATTTGTTGCAGCTGGGCAGCCAAAAAGTAGGCGTACGGGTGGGGGATCCCCAATCCCCCCTCCGTATCGGGGCACTGTAATTTTTGCAAGCCTATCCTGGCCTGCCCTTTTTTCCAAATTAATTCCCTAAAGAGGGATTGAATTCTTTGGAACCACTTCTCCCCAATCCACACTGGTGAATTGTGGAGCAGATATAACAACTGGGGCAGCCATATCATTTTAATCAAGTTGGCCCGACCCGCTGTAGAGAGAGGGAGTCTACACCAGATGTCACACTTTTTTTTAAATTTCAGTAGGAGAGGGACCAGATTATCCTCAATAAACGCGTCGGGGTCCCTGGACAGCACAACACCAAGGTACTTCATTTTCCCCATGACTCTTAATTGAGGTAGGCTCGGTGGGATAGAGTTGGCCGATGGGTCAACCAGCAGAAGCGATGATTTCTCCCAGTTGATGGTCAGACCTGAGAATTTACCAAAGTCCTCCACCAAATGGACCACTTTCTCCAATGAGGAGATCGTGTCCCCAAGGAAGAATAAAACATCGTCCGCAAAAAGCGCTATTCTCTCTTCCTCGCCGTTCCTATGGAAACCCTGTAATTCGGCCGATAATCTTACTGCTCCCGCCAATGGCTCCATAGCTAAAACAAACAGCAAAGGTGACAAGGGGCAGCCCTGCCTAGTTCCTCTTTTAAGGGGGAAGCTTTCCGAGAAGTCATTGTTTACCTTGAGTCTAGCCTTTGGGTGGTTGTATAGGGTTTTTAACCAACTGATAAATACAGGGCCAAATCCAAACCGTTCCAAGACCCACCAAAGGTATTCCCACTCCAGGCTATCGAAAGCCTTGGCGGTATCTAGGGACAATATGGCTCTAGACCCCTCGTTCTCCGCCGGTACCTGGAGATTCAAGTAGGCCCTTCTGATGTTAATGCTGGTGGACCGACCGGGGATAAACCCCGATTGGTCTGGATGCACAAGTTTTGTAATGCATTTATTTAGTCTGGATGCCAGTACCCTTGCGACAATCTTGGCGTCCGTACACAGTAATGATATTGGCCTGTATGAGGAGACTTCCGATAAGTCTTTCCCCTCCTTTGGTATCACCACTATATCGGCCTCCGACATCGACAGGGGTAACCTTCCGTCCTTAATCGACTGCTCCAGTACTTTCAGGAGCTCTGGAAGTAGCACTTCCCCATACTTTCTATAGATCTCCAATGGCAAGCCATCCGGGCCTGGAGATTTCTGGCCTGACAGCTCCGCGACGGCTTTTTGCAACTCCTCTAGGGTCAGGGGGGAATCCATCTCGCCCCTGTCCATATCCGAGAGCACAGGCAACTCTACCCCTTCTATAAACCCGTCCATCTCGCGTCGGTCCGGCCCCCTGCGCGACCTGTACAGGTCCCTGTAGAACGCCGAGAAAGTCTCCAGGACCTTGGCGGGGTCGGAAGTAATTTCTCCGGACGGTGTCTTAATTGAGAAAATAGCTGATGGGGAAATATTAGACCTAGTTATGAGGGCCAACATCCGGCCCACCCTCTCCCCTTCACCAAAATAATTTTGCTTCTGGAAGAGTCTTTTGTTTTCTACTCTTCTGTTAATTACTTCTCTATACTCTTGTTGTCTGCTTAGCCATATCGCCTGTTTTTCCGGGGTTGGGTCCGCCACATATTGTACTTCTGATACCGTAGCTTCCCTGCTAGCCCTCTCCTCCCATTCCCTTGACGTTTTCTTAGCTATGACCACCTGCTGGTGTAATAGTCCCCTAAGGAACGCTTTTAAGGTGTCCCACACTACTCCCGCAGGGGCTGAGCCAGAGTTAAGTGTTACAAACTCTTTTAGTTTAGAGGTTACTTCTGCTGGACCGCTTATTAAATCCAGCCACAATGGTTTTATTGTCCACCTCTTGCAGCTAGACTTAACAGTTAGATTAAGAGTCAAGATCAGGGGAGAGTGATCTGAAATTCCTCTCGGCTTGTACTCTATATTCCCTATTAATTGCATAGCATCTCCATTGCCTACCGCCATGTCTATGCGCGAGAGAGTGGAATGTGTCCCTGAGTAGCAGGAATACTGTCGGATATTTGGATTGTGGGATCTCCATAGGTCACACCACCCCACCTCCTCCAGAAGTTGGCCTAAGCGGCCCTCTGATAGCCTTTCCGCCCGGTTCATGGGCGGAAAACGATCCAATTTATTGTCCAGAACTGTGTTAAAATCCCCCACTAATATGATCGGTATGTCTACTTTACTTTCCACAAACTCCAGCAGGTCTAAAATAGCCTCTGTTTTAAACGGAGGGGGGATGTAAATATTTGCTATCACCAGGGGCTGATTTTCCACAATGCAGCTCAGGAAGACATAACGACCCAACGCGTCTATTCTGGCTTCTCTGCAGGAAAACGAGAACCCTCTCCCCACCAGTATGCTCACCCCTCTTGAATATGAGGTGTAGACTGAGTGATACTGTTCTTGGAATTTATGGTTCCGAACCTGTGATTTAGTATCGTTGGTAAGGTGGGTTTCCTGCAGACAGGCCAGTCCGACGCCGTGAGCTTCCATTGCCAAAAATACTGCTGCTCTTTTGGCGGGATCGCCCATGCCCCTGATATTCCAGGAGCCTATCCTTAATGTTTTAAAAGGCATCTTAGAGAAAAAAGAAAAGAGAAAAAAAAAAAAAAAAGAAAAAAAATCATTTGTGCATTTGTGGATTCCAAACTCGTCGTGAACTCTGATATTGTGTTAGCCAAGAAAAAATACAAAGGAAAATGAAAAGAAAAAAAAAAAAAATGAATTGAGGAGGGCAGGGGGCCCCCGCGTCCGGGGACCCCCCCCCCCCTGCAATTTCTGACTGCAAATACAAATTACTTGTGCTAATATACATTACATTTGTTTTTGTGAACCAACCCTTCGTACCTATGTGTGACTTGCTTTTGCGCCATTGCCTAACCCTGTAACTCACTGTAAACCCCCCTTCCCACCCCCCTTCAACTTTATCCAGCCCCCCCCCTGCCTAGTAGGGCTAGCCCTAGGGGCTGCGCTTGTGACCTTTTCCCCCCCTCCCAACCAAGGAGTGACTTCCCACACATACACTGAAAGGATACATTGTGATTTGCTAGCACACTCATCCCCCCCGCCCCCCCTCCCACAACCCACTTCCAAGCCCACAAAGGAATATGTGCAACTAGTGGAATCACCTCCTTCATCCGTGCTTCCACTCTCGTGCCCCCCCCAACCCCCCACCCCCATGTCATCTACTAATTTATTGTAAGGAAAGCAAGCAAAAATGGAGGAAAAAGAAAAAAAAAAAAAATACATTTTCCTCCTTTCCTGTCCGGGTTTAAATAGCCTTATTTGGCCCTTAACTCTGTAGGCCCGTTTTATTGTCTTCCAGCCATTTTGTTGCTCCTGCTGTTGTATCGAAAAAATGGGTAGATCCTAAGGCAGTAATGCGTAGCCGTGCAGGGTATAACAGGGCGTATTCTATGTTGTAAGTCCGTAAATTACGCTTGATGTCCCTAAATTCAGCCCTTCATTTCTGGAGATCTGGGGAATAGTCAGGAAAAAATAAAATCTTAACTCCATTGTACAGAATATCCCCCAGTTCTCTGGCCCTACGCATTTATGTTACCTTATCTCTATAATTAAGAAGCTTCATTATTATTGGCCTGGGGTACCCCCCTGATGGTGGGGTCCTAGTTGGTACTCTGTGGGCTCTTTCAATAGCAAAAAGATGAGAGAAAGTTTCTGTCCCAAATATGCCCCTAAGCCACTTCTCCAAGAACTCCTCAGGGTGGGGGCCCTCGCACCGCTCCGGTAGGCCTACCACTCTCACGTTATTCCTGCGGGACCTATTTTCGATTTCCTCCATTTTCGCTTAATATAGTCCCATCTGCGTTTTTAGTAGCTTGAGATCTTGCTTTAGTGGGGTTAAGTCATCTTCAGCCCGGCTAACTCTCTCCTCCAGTTCAGATGTTCTAGTTATAGTCCTTTGTAGTTCTTGGCTTACCCTAATTATCTCCTCCTTTAATCCCGTCAGCTGATCGCTCAGGTCGTTTAAGGAGGCTTTGCAGGAGTTGACAGCCTGAAAAACATCTTTCAGCGTGGGTTCAGCATCTGCTGATACGTTTTGCGCAGCAACATTGCTGGTTGCTAATCCCGCGGAGTCGCCCGCAGAGCCTTTACTGGCCGCCACTTTCATTGTGTGCGTTACAGCTGGTCCTTTTCCTAAGCTCTTTCTATCCCCTGAGCCCCCTGCTTGCGGTCTGTCCTGCTGCTGCTGAGTGTTTTTAGATGGTGATGAAGTGGAGGGGTGAGCAAACTTTTCCAGTTTGGCCGCTGCTGCGACTGCTGCCTGATTCGCCTTTTCTTTTGAAGTACGGGTCATTTGGGAGCTAGTGTTGTCCTGTTGCTGTAATTCCTCTCCTTTTTTCCTGGTCATGGCTAGTTATATAAGCCGGGGGATGTGTAAGAAGATTTGACCACTCGTGGGGTTAATGTTTTCCTTTCCCCCACTCCTCTTCTCTTCAAGCCCAGTAATATCCCTTATTAATATAGTCCTCCACCAATCGTCATATAATAGCTTTCCCCAAATATGCACAGATCTCTGTGAGATAGTGTAACAGGCTGCTTAAGGCAGTCTAGGCTCAGGACTAGTCATAAGCTGATAGTATGTCAGGCTGCTAAGGCTCACCTGTGTCTCCGCTCTCCCCTCATCCACAACGATGGGCTAACGCCTGGGGAGGGGGGAGAGATAGTCCGCTTCTAGTGCACCCCCTAATGTGGCCACCAAAGCTTGTACCTTGACGCTGCCGGATACCTGGGCAGCACAGGGACGCTCCTTTCTCTGGAGATGTTTGACGGCTCCTTTCTCTGAGAGCACACACCGTCCACGCTGTCTCCTTCCCCTTAGTGTTGGAGCCGAAGCCGTCACCCTGGCAACCGCCCCTCCTCTCTGCTCCGAGGGATTCAGATATGCCGCTTCTCCCGAGCGGCTTAAGCTGGTGCTGCAGCGCCACACTCCAGGACAGACAGGGGAAGGGGAGCCGATCAGCTGGCTAGGGGCCAAGATCTTTAGGGGAAGAGAGTACTCACAGCCAGGTTGAAGGCGCCGGACAAAGCTCCTGTAGACACGGAGGCATCGGGCTGGGGGAGGTTCACTCACTCCTCCACTCACTCCCGCATCCGGTCACGCCCCTCCAACCAGACTTGAGAAACTTAACATTAATAAATCACCAGGACCAGATGGCTTGCATCCAACGGTACTTGGGGAACTCAGTCAAGTGATTGCCAGACCGTTGTTCCTAATTTTTACAGACAGTCTATTGACTGGAATGGTACCAGCTGATTGGAGAAAAGTCAATGTAGCACCAATATTTAAAAAGGGACCAAAATAAATCCCGGGGAATTACAGACCAGTTAGCCTAACATCAATAGTATGTAAACTCTTGGAGGGGATGATAAGGGACTATATACAAGATTTTAGTAATAAGAACGATATCATTAGCAGTAATCAGCATGGATTCATGAAGAATCGTTCTTGCCAAACCAATCTATTAACCTTCTATGAGGAGGTGAGTTGCCATCTAGATAAAGGAAGGCCCGTAGACGTGGTGTATCTGGATTTTGCAAAAGCATTTGACACAGTTCCCCATAAACGTTTACTGTACAAAATAAGGTCTGCTGGCATGAACCATAGGGTGAGTACATGGATTGAAAACTGGCTACAAGGGCGAGTTCAGAGGGTGGTGATAAATGGGGAGTACTCAGAATGGTCAGGGGTGGGTAGTGGGGTTCACCAGGGTTCTGTGCTGGGACCAATCCTATTTAATTTGTTTATAAACGACCTGGAGGATGGGATAAACAGTTCAATCTCTGTATTTGCAGACGATACTAAGCTAAGCAGGGCAATAACTTCTCCGCAGGATGTGGAAACCTTGCAAAAAGACCTGAACAAATTAATGGGGTGGGCGACTACATGGCAAATGAGGTTTAATGTAGAAAAATGTAAAATCATGCATTTCGGTGGCAAAAATATGAATGCAATCTATAGACTGGGGGGAGAACCTCTGGGGGAATCTAGGATGGAAAAGGACCTGGGGGTCCTAGTAGATGATAGGCTCAGCAATGGCATGCAATGCCAAGCTGCTGCTAATAAAGCAAACAGAATATTGGCATGCATTAAAAGGGGGATCAACTCCAGAGATACAACGATAATTCTCCCACTCCACAAGGCTCTGGTCCGGCCGCACCTGGAGTATGCTGTCCAGTTCTGGGCACCAGTCCTCAGGAAGGATGTACTGGAAATGGAGTGAGTACAAAGAAGGGCAACAAAGCTAATAAAGGTTCTGGAGGATCTTAGTTATGAGGAAAGGTTGCGAGCACTGAACTTATTCTCTCTGGAGAAGAGACGCTTGAGAGGGGATATGATTTCAATTTACAAATACTATACTGGTGACACCACAATAGGGATAAAACTTTTTCGCAGAAGAGTGTGTTTTTGGCTTAAGCCAGTACATGCCCGGGCCCGTCTGAGGTTTGCTAGAGAGCATTTGGATGATACAGAAGAGGATTGGGAAAAAGTCATATGGTCAGATGAAACCAAAGTAGAGCTGTTTGATAGAAACACAACTCGTCGTGTTTGGAGGAGAGAGAATGCTGAGTTGCAACCAAAGAACACCATACCTATTGTGAAGCATGGGGGTGGCAACATAATGCTTGGAGGCTGTTTCTCTGCAAAGGGAACAGGACGACTGATCTGTGTACATGAAAAAATGAATAGGGCCATGTATCGTGAGATTTTGAGTGCAAACCTCCTCCCATCAGCAAGGGCATTGAAGATGAAACGTGGCTGGGTCTTTCAGCATGACAATGATCCCAAACACACCGCTCAGGCAAACAAAGGAGTTGCTTCGTAAAGAGCATTTCAAGGTCCTGGAGTGGCCTAGCCAGTCTCCAGATCTCAACCCCATAGAAAACCTTTGGAGGGAGTTGAAAGTCCATGTTGCCCAGCGACAGCCCCAAAACATCACTGCTCTAGAGGAGATCTGCATGGAGGAATGGGCCAACATACCAGCAACAGTGTGTGACAACTTTGTGAAGACATACAGAAAACGTTTGACCTCTGTCATTGCCAACAAAGGATATATAACAAAGTATTGAGATGAACCTTTTTATATTGACAAAATACTTATTTTCCAACATAATTTGCAAATAAATTTTTAAAAAATCAGACAATGTGATTGTCTGGATTTGTTTCCACATTTCGACTCTCATAGTTGAGGTATACCTATGATAACAATTACAGGCCTCTCTCATCTTTTTAAGTGGGAGAACTTGCACAATTGGTGGCTGACTGAATACTTTTTTGCCTATGTATGTAAGTCGAAATGTTTGTAACACGGGGACCATATATATATATATATATATATATATATATATATATATATATATATATATATATATATATATATATATATATATATATATATATATATATATATATATATATATATATATATATAATCATACACACAGTATCTCACAAAAGTGAGTACACCCCTCACATTTTTGTAAATATTTTATTATACCTTTTCATGTGACAACACTGAAGAAATGACACTTTGCCACAATGTAAAGTAGTGAGTGTACAGCTTGTATACCAGTGTAAATTTGCTGTCCCCTCAAAATAACTCAACACACAGCCATTAATGTCTAAACCGCTGGCAACAAAAGTGAGTACACCCCTAAGTGAAAATGTCCAAATTGGGCCCAGTTAGCCATTTTCCCTCCCCAGTGTCATGTGACTCCTTAGTGTTACAAGGTCTCAAGTGTAAATGGGGAGCAGATGTGTTAAATTTGGTGTTGTTGCTCTCACTCTCTCATACTGGTCACTGGAAGTTCAACATGGCACCTCATGGCAAAGAACTCTGAGGATCTGAAAAAAATAATTTTTACTCTACATTAAAATGGCCTAGGCTATAAAAAGATTGCCCAGACCTTGAAACTGAACTGCAGCATGGTGGCCAAGACCATACAGCGGTTTAACAGGACTGGTTCCACTCAACAGGCCTTGCCATGGTCAACCAAAGAAGTTTAGTGCACATGCTCATTGTCATATCCAGAGGTTGTCTTTGGGAAACAGACGTATGAGTGCTGCCAGTATGGCTGCAGAGGTTGAAGGGGTGGGGGTCAGCGTGTCAGTGCTCAGACCATACGCTGCACACTGCATCAGATTGGTCTGCATGGCTGTGGTCCCAGAAGGAAGCATCTTATAAAGATGATGCACAAGAAAGCCTGCAAACAGTTTGCTGAAGACAAGCAGACTAAGGACACGGATTACTGGAACCATGTCCTGTGGTCTGATGAGATCAAGATAAAATTATTTGGTTTAGATGGTGTCAAGCATGTGTGGCGGCAACCAGGTGAGGAGTACAGAGACAAGTGTGTCTTGCCTACAGTCAAGCATGGTGGTGGGAGTGTCATGGTCTGGGGCTGCATGAGTGCTGCCAGCACTGGAGAGCTACAGTTCATTGTAGGGAACCATGAATGCCAACATGTACTGTGACATACTGATGCAGAGCATGAGCCCCTCCCTTCGGAGACTGGGCCACGGGGCAGTATTCCAACATGCTAACGACCCCAAACACACCTCCAAGATGACCACTGACTTGCTAAAGAAGCTGAGGGTAAAGGTGATGGACTGGCCAAGCATGTCTCCCGGCCTAAACCCTGTTGAGCATCTGTGGGGCATTCTCAAACGGAAGGTGGAAGAGCGCAAGGTCTCTAACATCCACCAGCTCCGTGATGTCATCATGGAGGAGTGGAAGAGGACTCCAGGGGCAACCTGTGAAGCTCTGGTGAACTCCATGCCCAAGAGGGTTAAGGCAGTGCTGGAAAATAATGTTGGCCACACAAAATATTGACACTTTGGGCCCAATTTGGAAATTTTCACTTAGGGGTGTACTCACTTTTGTTGCCAGCGGTTTAGACATTAATGGCTGTGTGTTGAGTTATTTTGAGGGGACAGCAAATTTACACTGTTATACAAGCTGTACACTCACTACTTTACATTGTAGCAAAGTGTCATTTCTTCAGTGTTGTCACATGAAAAGATATAATAAAATATTTACATGAATGTAAGGGGTGTACTCACTTTTGTGAGATTTTTTTACTAAATATAATCAGTTGAAACAATATCGCACTATGTGACTTGCCCTTATGTTTTCCAATATGTGTGTTGTGAGCCTTTCTGGTCAATCCTAACGGTACTGGAAGAACTTTGCTAAGCGTTGGTGTGAAATTGATCTTTTTCATGTGATGCAGATCTTGTGATTTTAAAGATCATAATGATCTGGTAAGACATTGGGGCACTTTATTTGGTGTTTAATACTTTAAAACTGGCACTTTGAGTGAACTCACATCACACATGAAATCAGAGCTGTATGATTTCACTTATGGACTTTTTATTTATGTTACTCACATTTAAAGGGAGATGACCTTTTTTGTTTTGAAGTAATATGTTTGCATGTATTACATGTTTATTTTACCTATTGATTTGTTTATTTGAATATGATATTCACTCATAAGCTTTTTTTATTCCCTAAAGGGACAGCGCACCTTGCATTTGTTTTGTCTTTTAGTGTGCTACTTCACCTTTTTTACATTTTACACATGAAGACAGCTGAACAAGTAATTGATGCAGAGTTTTTTTTTTTTTTTTTATTCAAGGTCCCTTTCCTTGTGATATCTGTGGACGTCAGTTCAATGACTCTGGAAATCTGAGACGCCATATTGAGTATACACATTGTGGAAAGAGAAAGTATAGCTGCTTTATCTGTGGGAAATCCGTAAGAGAAAGGTAGGTTTGGGAAGTTAGGAGTGAGGTGGAGGAAAGCTTTTCTTTAAAGTGTAAGTCCATCCTAACACTAAAATCCCTGCATCTACAGAAATCCACGATCTAACACTAACCTATCTAGCCCTGTAAAGAAGAAATCTGTATACATACCTTTTTTTCTCTAGTCTCTAGCGACGGAAGCTTTGCAGAGGACACAGCCGACAACGCCTGCAACATGAATGGGGAGTGACATCACCTATAGACTTACTATGGGGCTTCCATTGTTGACTGTGTCCTCTGCACCCGCCTCCTCAGCGAAGCAGCAGCTGACAGCTCAGTGTGGGATCTGGTCGGATCGGCATCAAAAAAGGTATGTATACTGATTTCTTCTTTACAGGGCTAGATAGGTTAGTGTTAGATCATGGATGTCTGTAGATAAAGCGGAGTTCCATCCATTTAAATGTCAACAGCTACAAAAAGTGTAGCTGCTGACTTTTAATAATTGGACACTCACCTGTCCCATGGTCCAGCGATGCTGACAAACAAAGCCCCACTCCTCTCCCCCTCCTTTCTGCGGCACCGGCATCACTACTGTGGGCGCCCGGCTGTGGCTTCACAGCCGGGCACGCACTGCGCATGTGCGAGCCTCGCTGTAATTGGCCGGGCAATCTTCTGGGACCTGTGACGTGTCCCAGAAGATTGCAGGGAGGGAGAGGTGAACCTCCTTCCGGCGCCACAGAGCCCCGGGAGAAAGTGGGAGCTGGATACCTCTTAAAAGAGGTTATCTGCTCTCCCCCCCCCCCCCCCCCCAAAAAAAATGACGCTCCAAATGTGGCATGTCAGGGGGTCACTTAAAGCGGAAGTTCCATTTTTGGGTGAAACTCCGCTTTTAAGTAGTCTAGCCACTTCAGCCCCAGAAGGTTTTACCCTCTTCCTGACCAGAGCACTTTTTACAATTTGACGCTGCGCTGCTTTGACCGGTAATTGCGCGGTCATGCAATGCTGTACCCAAACGAAATTTGCGTCCTTTTTCCACAAATAGAGCTTTCTTTTGGTGGTATTTGATCACCTCTGCGGTTTTTATTTTTTGCGATATAAACGAAAAAAGACCGAATATTTTGAAAACAAATATATTTTCAACTTTTTGTTATAATAAACAAAAATACAATAAACTCAATTTTAGTCATACATTTAGGCCAAAATGTATTCAGCCACATGTTTTGGGTAAAAAAAATTCAATAAGCGTATATTTATTGGTTTGCGCAAAAGTTTTATAGCGTCTACAAACTAGGGTACAATTTCTGGAATTTACGCAGCTTTTAGTTTGACTGCCTCTCATTTCTTGAGGTGCTAAAATGGCAGGGCAGTACAACCCCCCCCCCCCCCCTCCCCAAATGACCCTATTTTGGAAAGTAGACACCCCAAGGAATTTGCTGAGAGGCATGTTGAGCACATTGAATATTTTATTTTTTTGTCATAAGTGATTGACAAAATGACAAAAAAAAAATTTACACAAAGTTGTTGCGTACAGGACTCCAAAAACCAAGCACCGTCTTCAGCCTTTCTAAGGGCGCAAAGTTTTGATTTCACTCTTCACTACCTTACACAGTTTCGGAGGTCATGAAATGCCCAGATAGCACAACCCCCCCCCCAAATGACCCTATTTTGGAAAGTAGATACCCCAAGCTATTTGCTGAGAGGCATTTTGAGTATTTTGCAGATCACGCTTTTTGTCACAAAGTTTTCAAAATTGAAGAAAAAATAAATAAATTTGCCTTTTTTCTTTCTTCATTTTCAAAAACAAATGAGAGCTGCAAAATACTCACCATGCCTCTTAGCAAATACCTTGGGGTGTCTACTTTCCAAAATGTGGTCACATGGGGGGGGGGGGGTTGTGCTAGTTGGACATTTCAGGGCCTCCGTAACTGTGATAGGTAGTGAGAAGTGAAATCACCATTTTACGCCCTTAGAAATCCTGAAGGCGGTGATTGTTTTTCGGGGTCCTGTACACGGCTAGGCTCTCAAAAAGTCTCGAACATGTGGTACCCCGTACTCAGGAGAAGCAACAGAATGTATTTTGGGGTGTAATTTCACATATTCCCATGGCATGTTTGAGCAATATATCCTTTAGTGACAACTCTGTGAAAAAAAACTTGTGGCAAAATATAAAATGTTCATTAGCTTGGGGTGTCTTCTTTCCAAAATTGGGCGGTGCTTGGTTTTTGGGGGGCCTGTACGTGGCTAGGCTCCCAAAAAGTCACACATGTGGTATCCCCATACTCAGGAGAAGCAGCAGAATGAAAAATAAATATATATATATATATTGTAATTTTCCCGAAACTTGTGGCAAAATATAAAATATTCCATGGACTCAACATGCCTATCAGCAAATAACTTGGGGTGTCTACTTTCCAAAAAGGGGTCATTTGGGGTGGGGGGTTGACCTGTCCTGGTATTTTATGCACAACATTAGAAGGTTATGTCACACATTACCCACTCTTCTAACCATTTGAAGACAAAGCCCTTTCTGACACTTTTTTGTTTACATGAAAAAATACTTTTCTTTTGCTAGAAAATTACTTTGAACCCCCCCAAACAATATATTTTTTTTTAAAGCAAAGGCCCTACAGATTAAAATGGTGGGTGTTGCAATTTTTTTTTCACACAGTATTTTTTTGGGGAAAAAACTTTTTTGAATTTTAACCACTTGACAACTGGGCACTTAAACCCCCTTCCTAACCAGACCAATTTTCAGCTTTCGGTGCTCTCACACTCAGTCATACAACACTTTACCCATATAAAAATTTTTATCCTTTTTTTCACACAAATAGAGCTTTCTTTTGGTGGTATTTAATCACCGTTGGGTTTTTTATTTTTTGCGCTATAAAAGAAAAAAGACTGAAAATTTGGTAAAAAAATTAATTTTTCTTTGTTTCTGTTATAAAATTTAGCAAATTAGTAATTTTTCTTCGTAAATTTTGGCCAAAATTTATACCGCTACATATCTTTGGTAAAAATAAGTATAACTTGGTGTATATTATTTGGTCTTTGTGAATGTTAGAGAGTCCAAAAGCTACGGTGCCAATATCTGAAAATTGATCACACCTGAAGTACTGACGGCCTATCTAATTTCTTGAGACCCTAACATGCCAGAAAAGTACAAATACCCCCCAAATGACCCCTTTTTGGAAAGAAGACATTCCAAGGTATTTAGAAAGATGCATGGTGAGTTTTTTTGAAATTGTCATCTTTTCCCACAATTCTTTGCAAAATCAAGATTTTTTTTTTTCTTTTTTTTTTTTCACAAAATTGTCATATTAGAAGGTTATTTCTCACACACAGCATATGCATACCACAAATTACACCCCAAAACACATTCTGCTATTACTCCCGAGTATGGCGATACCACATATGTGAGACTTTTACACAGCGTGGCCACATACAGAGGCCCAACATGCAGGGGAGCACCTCCAGGCGTTCTGGAGTGCCCAGGCCAATTCTGACATTTCTCTCCTACATGTAAAAATCATCATTTATTTGCTTTAAAAAAAAACAAAACAGTAAAGTTAGCCCAATGTTTTTGCATAATGTGAAAGATGAAGTTACGCCGAGTAAATAGATACCTAACATGTCACCCTTCAAAATTGCACACGCTTGTGGAATGGTGCCAAACGTCGCTACTTAAAAATCTCCATAGGTGACGCTTTAAAATGTTTTCCTGGTTACATGTTTTGAGTTACAGAGGAGGTCTAGGGCCAAAATTATTGCTCTCGCTCTACCGATCGCAGTGATACCTCACATGTGTGGTTTGAACACCGTTTTCATATGTGGGCGGGACTTACGTATGTGTTCGCTTCTGCATGCGAGCACACGGACATGGGCGCTTTAAAAAATTTTTTTTTTTTTTTTTATTGTTTATTTTACTTTATTTATTTTAGTTTGACACTTTTCCCCCCCCCCCAAAATTTTTTTGATCACTTTTATTTCTATTACAAGGAATGTAAACATCCTTGTAATAGGAATATGGCATGACAGGTCCTCTTTACAGTGAGATATGGGGTCAATAAGACCCCACATCTCACCTCTAGGCTGGGAAGCATGAAATAATAATAAAAAAAAAACGATCTTGGCTTCGATCGTAGCGGTGAGTCGGTAGAAGCACCGGAGGGTGGCGGGAAGGGGGGGGGCGTCCCCTCTCGCCTCCCATAAGAATGATCAAGCAGTGGAACAGCAGCTATGATCATTCCTATGGTGTAGGAAATCGCTGGCTGAAAAAGCTGATATCTGAATGATGCCTGTAGCTGCACCCATCATTCAGATATCCCCGCTCAAAGTCAAGGACGTCATATGACTGTGGGCGGGAACTGGTTAAAAATTGCGGAGTATTGCGGGCTATTGCAGAGTATTGCGGGCTATTGCAGAGTATTGCCGGGTATATTGCAGAGTATTGCCGGGTATATTGCAGAGTATTGCCGGGTATATTGCAGAGTATTGCGGGGTATATTGCAGAGTATTGCGGGGTATATTGCAGAGTATTGCGGGGTATATTGCAGAGTATTGCGGGGTATATTGCAGAGTATTGCGGGGTATATTGCAGAGTATTGCGTGGTATATTGCAGAGTATTGCGTGGTATATTGCAGAGTATTGCGGGGTATATTGCAGAGTATTGCGGGGTATATTGCAGAGTATTGCCCGGGTATATTGCAGAGTATTGCCCGGGTATATTGCAGAGTATTGCCCGGGTATATTGCAGAGTATTGCCCGGGTATATTGCAGAGTATTGCCCGGGTATATTGCAGAGTATTGCCCGGGTATATTGCAGAGTATTGCCCGGGTATATTGCAGAGTATTGCCCGGGTATATTGCAGAGTATTGCCCGGGTATATTGCAGAGTATTGCCCGGGTATATTGCAGAGTATTGCCCGGGTATATTGCAGAGTATTGCCCGGGTATATTGCAGAGTATTGCAGGGTGTTATGCAGAGTATTGCAGGGTGTTATGCAGAGTATTGCAGGGTGTTATGCAGAGTATTGCAGGGTGTTATGCAGAGTATTGCAGGGTATAGTGCAGAGTATTGCAGGGTGTTATGCAGAGTATTGCAGGGTGTTATGCAGAGTATTGCAGGGTGTTATGCAGAGTATTGCAGGGTGTTATGCAGAGTATTGCAGGGTGTTATGCAGAGTATTGCAGGGTGTTATGCAGAGTATTGCAGGGTTGGCTGAGCATGGAGGGATGGATGGATGTGACTGCAAATGTCACTGAGCACCGCTGTGGGCACTACACATGCAGCCCACAGCGGTGCTGCCATCCGATCCCTCCCCCTCTCCCCTCGCACTGTACCGATCGGTACAGAGAGGGGAGGGAGGAACCGGCGTCATGAGATGACGCCGGTTTGTTGACATGTGATCGCTCCGTCATTTGACGGAACGATCACGTGGTAAACGGCCGCGATCAGCGGCTATTTACCGTAATCCGTGATGCGCCGGGTCCTCTGGACCCGGCGGTCACGGATGTTCCCGAGTGCGCGCCCCAGGGGGCGCGCGGGAGCATCATTCTGGAATCACGTCCATGGACGTCCACCCAGAACTAGCCGACCGCGCTGTTGCCGTCTTTCGGCAATGGCCCGGTCGGCAAGTGGTTAATGCACTAAAACACTATATTGCCCAAATGTTTGGTAAATAGAAAAGATCTTATGCTGAGTAGATCAATACCAAACACGACATGCTCTAAAATTGCGCGCAACCATGCAACGGCGACAAACTACATACGTTTTTAAAAGTCTTTACAGGCTACCACTTTAGATTTACAGAGGAGGTCTACTGGTAAAATTACTGCCCTCGATCTGACGTTTGCGGTGATACTTCACATGCATGGTGCAGTTGCTGTTTACATATGACACGAGACTGACGCTTGCATTCGCCATTGCGCGCAAGCACGGAGGGGCAGGGGTGCTTTTTTTTTTTTTTTTTTTTTTCTTTTTTTAAAATTTATTTTGCTTTTTTTTTTATTTTTACGCTGTTCCCCTATCAAAGTTCCCCTATCTTATAATAGTATGACAGCTGCTAGCACTAATCACGTCCCATACTAACGTGTGAGAATCATTGAATAAATATATCATGTGCTGCGCTATCCCCTAATGATCTGCTGAACCTGCAGTAAAAACCTAAAAAACAAGTTATTAATAAAGGTGATGTGCCTATAAATCAAATCCAAGAATATAATAATATTCATAATAATATATAAGCGACTAAAGTCGTCATTCAGCCTACAACATCATATAACGTGAATATACATACATTTCATAAAATATAAATGTTGATACAAAAGTGATCCATAAAGTGCTCAAGTGCATATAATTCCGTGATACTCTGACCACCCAGAATCAGTTTATAATACAACAATAATAAACATGACTTGATAGGTGACTGTGAATATAGCGATCTGCAGCAGTGATTACACTCAGGTGCTCCCCACTCCAAGGTAATGGCCGCTCACCTCAGAGTAGAGCTGCACAATTTCTAGCAAAAAGTATTGATTTTTAACTTAAACAAGTGTCAGAAAGATTTAGTTTTTTAGTCTCTAAAAAGATTTAGACTTTAAAGCGGGAGTCCCGCGAATTTTTATTTTTTTTAACAGTCAGCAGCAGCAAATACTGCCACTTCTGACGTTTAAAATAAGGACACTCACCTGTCCCGGGGTCCAGCGATGTCGGCACCCGAGACCGAACCGTCCCTCGGTCCTCGGGTGCTGCCGCCGCCATTTTCAGTGAGGGAATCAGGCAGTGAAGCATTGCGGCTTCACTACCCGGTTCCCTACTGCACATGCGCGAGTCGCACTGCGCGTTCTTAATGGTCCCCGCTATCTCCTGGGACCTGTGTGTTTCCCAGGAGACAGCGGGGGAGTGCGGAAGGGGGCGTGACTCCCGCGGGAGTCTATTCCCAGAAGTGGGTGCAGATACCTGTATTATACAGGTATCTGCACCCCCCTCCCCTCTGAAAGGTGCCAATTGTGGCACCGGAGGGGGGGGAATCCGATGAGCGGAAGTTCCACTTTTGGGTGGAACCCCGCTTTAAGTGATTTAAACTTCCTGCATTTATATGTTGTTTAAAAACTTGGCAGACTGCCTGGATTTTTTTTCACACATAAGCTTATCCCTTTGATCTAAGAAGGTAGAGTTAGTTACAATGTTTCAAATTAGAAACTTGGCAGACTGCCCGGATGATTTCTTTTGACAGCTGAGTGAGCAGATAAGTCTCTCCACTTGTTATTGGCAAACTCTGCAATAGAGATCGTCAGGGGGGTGGAATCGAGATCACGATTTTTTAAGGATTAATTGTGCAGCTCTACCTCAGAGCGTGTGACCTCACAATTAAGTTTGGTCAATACACGCTTTTGAATCATCAAAACGGATTCCAGGTCAGGTTGCAAGGTCCAAACACTGCTCAAAGATGTAGCCTCCTCACATATAAATATCAAAAAGAAATATGTGAGGAGGCTGCATCTTAAAGCAGTGTTTGGACCTTGCAACCTGCAACCCGTTTTGATGATTCAAAAGCGTCTATTGATCAAACTTAATTGTGAGGTCACACGCTCTGAGGTGAGCGAGGTCACACGCTCTTAGGTTTTTGCTGCAGGTTCAGCAGATCATGAAATGCTCGTAGCTTCCGGTTTCTTAGGCCATAGAGATGATTGGAGCTGTTCTGGTCTTCGATCAGCTCTATGGTCAGCTGGCAGAACCATCGGCTGCATTCTCAGATGCCCGGTGGGACAGGAGAGCCTGAGAAAGCCATGGGAGACGGCAGGAGGGCATTCCCTCCCACTGCTTGTAAAAGCAGTCTAGCGGCTAATCAGCCGCTAGGATTGCTTTTACATGAAGGCTGACCACTGGCTGATAAGAACGATTCCAAGATGATACCTAAACCTGCAGGCATCATTCTGGTAAACCCACTCAAAGTGCAGCAACATACCAGTACGTTGCTGGTCCTTGTTGGGCATATATTGTAATGTTCTTTTTTTTTTTATGCAGCCTGTGGGCTGAACGAAAAAAAGAGATTGATCGATGGGTTTTCCCACCATTAGAATACTGCCCTGCATTCACCCACTTCTAATGATGGACATACACCTTTTTTTATTTTCTTTTTTTTTTAACTGTGGTGGTGAAATCACCTCCTATAGCGCTGGAGTCGCTGGTTTACGTATCGTGAGAGCAAACACTGTTGCTGTCAAGATTAAAAAAATCAGTGCTGCAGCTGAATGGCGTACCTGAAAATAAAATAATGGTTAAGAATAAAACACATTAAACAGTAAAGTATAAAAGAATTACATACCTGAAAAGCAAACCTGATAAAACAAAACATAGTAACAGTAAAACATTGCAGTTAATAAATACAGTAAAATAGAGCAGAACAATAGAGAGAGAATAGAGAAAGAATAAAACGACAATTAATTTTGGCTTATTAATATATATATATATATATATATATATATATATATATATATATATATATATATATATATATATATATATTCGTATTTATCGGCACCCCAAGTTTAGGAGAGAATTTTAAGGAAAAGAAACAGTCTGTGCAGTGCTGTACCCTACGCTAATACTCCACTAGTGTGTGTGGTAGCGTTCAAAAACATTCATCGATGCAGAGACCAGGTTGGTCAGGACAGGAGGGACAACATTAGCGCGTGTCATGCCTAAATCCGCACTTGCTACCGACACGACATCTTCTTTGGGGTAATGGATTGGTAGGGATACCAGGGAGGACATACAGGAAATGCCTCCCATGCAGCCGGCTGGAAGTTGGGCCACAGCACCGTCTGGAAACAGAAGGGCTGTGATGATCTCTTCCTGGAATTACGGGCAATTAAGTACAGCGCCATCAACTGGTCGTTGAGGTCCAGCCCTCCCATATTAAGGGTGTATTTATGGACATAGAGGGGTTTCTCCACAACACCATTCGCTATTTGAATTTGGACTTTCGTATCTGCATGAAGGGAGGACAGAACGAAAACGGGAATCTACAAGCCGATGGGGTAAGCACGGCGGTTAGATCGCACGGTGCCACATCCATGATCAAACAAGTGACCTAAAAAGTGGCACGCAAGTGTAATAATCGCGAATAAGGGTGACGCCAAGTTCTACACCATCTTACCAGCATTTACATTTTGACCCCATATCTGGCGCGCTTGCTGGGAAGATGCTGTTTGAATGACAAGCAGCCAGAAAACTTAATCAGGGACTCATCAACGCAGACAAATTGACCAGGAGTAAACAAGGCTGTAAACTGTTGGTTGAAGTGGTTTACGAGGGGCCGAATTTTGTAGAGCCGATCGTATTCAGGGTCACCCCGAGGACAACAGAGGTCATTGTCATTGAAATGCATGAACCGCAAGATCTGCTCGTATTGTGTCCTGGTCATGCAAGCAGAGAACATGGGCATATGGTGAATTGGGTCAGTGGACCAATATGACCGAAACTCACTTTTTTTTAGTTATGCCCATGAGGAGGGATAGGCCCAGGAAGGTCTTAAATTCAGAGACTGTGATAGGTCTCCAATCTCTGGCAAGGGTCAACTGGGGATTAGCGGCGATTAATTGACCAGCATACAAATTGCTTTGGTCCACAATAGATCTATAGAAATCTTCAGTGAAAAACAGCGAATAAAAATCAAGTGACGTAAAATCAACTGTTTCCACCTGAATTCCGGGTTGGCCAGTGATTGGGGGAAGTACGGGTGCAGAAGTGGTGGGCTCTAAATTCGGATTGGCAAATGCAGCAGGAAGGGCACTATGGGCTTGACGGGCCTGTCTTTGTCTTCTTGGTGGCAGGGGGACACTAGTTGTGCTAGCCACCTCACCAGCTTAAACTGCACTTATGGGACTCGCCATATCACCACGTGATACTGCAGTGCTGGTTTGACTATGACCAGGATGTACTAGGCCGCTGGTGCTTGCCAGTTCACCAGGGTGAAGGATGAGCAGCAGTAGTACTGGCTCTCGGCTCCATACGAGAGCCCTGTGGTTCTTGCACCTCAGCAACAGAACGGGGTCGGGTACGCCTGACCTTAGCTCTGACGACGGAGTTGTGGTCCCTGCTCTCTGTCAGGGTGCTGCTGCTGTCTACATGATCATATTCTGAGCCTGAATCTGAAGGATGGGTGACTTCCTCTTCACTCTCATCTCAGTGTAGGCCTCTTCACTAGTGTACCTTCGATTGGACATTTTGGCGCCTCTTCACTAGTGTACCTTCGATTGGACATTTTGGCCTCTAAATTTACTGGTACACTAGTGAGACTCACAGGAAAAAAGAGCACTTGACTGTCAGCGACTGGTTCAAACGCTACCAAAGAAAACTGTTAGCATTCGCAGGGATTAGGCTTGACTCTGCGAACGCTGCAGTTATGTGTTTAGTGTTTTGTAAGTGACAGTGATCGATTGATACTGCACTTGGGTGGTCTGGGCTGGGCGGAGGGGCTAAATGCAGGTGCAAGCAAGTATCTGGGCTGATCCCGCTAACACTGTTTTTGGGAACCCTAAACTACTGGGGACGCTAGTATAGATCTGATCAGATATTGATCCGTTCAGACACTATACTACTAAGGGAGGTGTATGGTGCGTACGTGAGTGTTGGCGCTACTGGCATGACTCTGACGCTGCCTGGGGCGACGCAGACCCTGACTGATGCTAAAACCTAACTGATATCACCCGCCGGGTGATCAGGGGTTATACCTTTTATTTAGGTAATATACAGTGGGTACCCTGACGCTATAAAAAAAAATAACTAACCAGCGTCACCCGTAACACTAATACAGTGATCACTGGTGATGGGGTGATCAAGGGGTTAAACCTTTATTGGGGGGGGTTAGGGGGGACCCTAAAGCTACCGGGGCCTACCACTAACTGCCGTAACGCTGAATCACAAATGACACCAGTACAGTGATCAAAGAAAAATATGAACACTACACTGGGTGACA
This sequence comes from Lithobates clamitans, assembly GCA_037952925.1. Lineage (NCBI taxonomy): Eukaryota > Metazoa > Chordata > Amphibia > Anura > Ranidae > Lithobates > Lithobates clamitans. The sequence continues at coordinate 4,418,578 of JBBGZY010000430.1, read as the reverse complement.
CTGTGACAGGGAGTAAAGATGTCTGTCTCTCCCCCCCCTCTCCCCCTCTCTCTCTCTCTCTCTCTCTCTCTCTCTCTCTCTCTCTCTCTCTCTCTCTCTCTCTCTCTCTCTCTCTCTCTCTCTCTCTCCCCCCTCTCTCTCTCCCCCCTCTCTCTCTCCCCCCCCTCTCTCTCCCCCCCTCTCTCTCTCCCCCCTCTCTCTCTCCCCCCCCCTCTCTCTCCCCCCCCCTCTCTCTCTCCCCCCCTCTCTCTCTCCCCCCCTCTCCTCTCCCCCCCTCTCTCTCTCCCCCCTCTCTCTCTCTCCCCCCTCTCTCTCTCTCTCTCTCTCTCTCTCTCTCTCTCTCTCTCTCTCTCTCTCTCTCTCTCTCTCTCTCTCTCTCTCTCTCCCACAAGGGGAGATGACATCACTTCCCCTGCCTGTGTTTACACTTCCAGGCAGGGGAAGGATTTCATTCGCCAGAACCGATCAGCAGGTCCAGGCCATAAATCATTGATCAGTTCTGAAACAAATTCAATGGTCGTGAGCGTGGCCCCTGGCGGCGAAAGCGCACCCCGTACAGGTTTTCACACAGCTGTGCCATTGTGATGCAGTAAATGTACGCGACAAGGTTGGCCAGTGTCTAGACATGTTTACTAGACTGTACAGGTCTCCTATCAAGTAAAACATGTAATGTCTGATTTAACTCCTTTGTTTCACAAAAAAAAAGTATATACTCTGTTTCAGCCATTGCTAGTTCAGTACTCAAACTGCCTTTCATCACTGTAAATGTTATATGCACAATTAATTTGAGCTATTTATGTATGTGCATGTTTGTTTTAAGGACCACATTAAAGGAACATCTTAGGATTCACAGTGGGGAAAAGCCACACCTGTGTAGTATTTGTGGGCAGAATTTCCGCCATGGTAGCTCATACAGGTAAGTAAACAACACATAACGATAATAATAATGTTTTTATTACAGAGAAACTCAGACCTGACTAAACAGTTTAAAACCAGTAGGTAATAAAACTCCTAAATGTATTAAATGCATGCATTTGCCTGCTCATTTGCAATGAACATCAACGTGTGGACCAAACACCATGTCTCTGTCTATGGCAACATAATTGTGTTGACTGATCACATATCTGGTGAAGGAGGGGCCACACACAAGCTATATTTATTTAAATCCTTTCACTTGGTACACCAAGAAAGTTTTCTTTCACAGAAAAGGTTATATTTTTTTAGCATTTGTATGTTATGTGTCTGTTCAGTCAAACTGTAAATTCATTCCAGCATGTCCACTTATAAAAAAAGAAAAAAAAGGGGGTTTATAAATGCCTTTTTTTATTTTTTTTCTGGCAGTCTTTGGTCCAGTTGCCTGATGTTATGATTTCACTTCCTCCTTAGCTGGTCCCTGCAGTGGGTGGATCTTGAATGTTGCAGGGAGCAGTGTCATATGATGATGTGATTCTGGTCTCTGGTGCATTCGATAAGTCCAGGACGGCCTGTTGATGCAATTCCCAAAGGCTCTTGGTGCCCTGGGATCAAATTAGGTGGGTAGCAATGATGCCAACAATCATTCAGTGCGGGAAAGCTGTAGCATCTAATAGCGGAGAGGATTTACTGAGGGGGACAGCCTGACAGGGCAGGGTAAGTGTTGGAATCGGAGCTGCTTTTTTATGTAAAATTTTGGATACTGAATTTTTTTTGTGTGTTATAGTTGATTTTTAAATATATATCTAGTGCTTTTAGAATTACTTTTAAAATAATATCTATAACAAAAGCCCTTTTTTTTTTTTTTTGGTTTGGATAGAGTAAGGATTCCCTTATTAATAAGGATTCCCTTATTAATTAAAATCCCTTTTGAGGTTTTTTATTGCTGTCTCTGTGTGTCCAGATTACCACTTTTATCTGAACAGAAAATTAGTTTGTTGGTTGCCACCAGAATAGAAGGTAGGGGAAATGTTTCCTCTAGGGAAACCTGATCATGTTACTTTCCAAAAGATGATTTCCTCTTTCTGTTTTGTCCTTGGGTCTGAAAGCAAAAAGAAATCTTCCCAGTGGAACAGTGCAAAACAAGCTGTTAGGGGTCTAATTATCCCCTACTATATTTAAAATAGAAAGAGCTTGAAAAAGAGATAAAAAGTTTGGGCTAAATATACTTTCTTATAGTTTTTTTTAGAAACTGGCACAATAAATATTGTTAGATTTTGCACTTATGTACTAAAAGGGAAAAACTTGCCTTTTGTATCTTAGGCTACATATTCGTGTTCATCATGATGACAAGCGTTATGAGTGTGAAGATTGTGGGAAGACCTTTATACGACATGATCATCTCACTAAACACAAGAAGATACATTCTGGTAAGTTAGTTTTCGTTTGTATCCATCACCAGGAAAATACAGTTTCCAGTTATATTTTGGTACTACTGAAAAGAGGAGCCTAGTGCCTTTATTTAGCCTTTTCACTGCATGACCAGTTTTCTCATTTCTCTTAGCATTCATTAAGGGACACAGCAGACCTCTAAGTATATACTGTTCCACTAGGATAATCGTAAAGTACGGCTCCTCCTAGTGGCTATACCCCAACCACATACTGAGTAAGCCCAGTTTGGCTTAGTCTCCTTAGAAGGTAGGCAATCTCTCTATAGCTCAGCTGGATCAAGACGTTGAAGATTTCTTTACTTTGCTGCAGAATTATCTATCAGCAGCTGCCCCTCTGAGGTAAGAATAGGTTGGGATTAGTATGGTGTTATTTTCTTTTAATAGTATCAATTTTTGTCTTTATTACTTAAAAGAAAATTACACTTGGTAATAACTTTTGTCTTTTTTGAGTAATGTTCATGCTCACTGAAGTTAATGGTATGAAGTAACCCTAGAATATATGAAAAATGATTTCATGTGTGCACTTTTCATTGCCATTAGATTTGATTAAGGGCCAAAAAGTATGGCATGCATTTCAATTTTATGGGCCAGTATTTTTCATATATGCCATTCCGGATACATACTAAAAGTGGAATAGATTTAAAGAAGATGTATAGCTAAAGCCCTCTGTTTGCTGACATCATAGAGCCGGTCCAGGGTCTCAAAAGATCCCGATCATACACTGGCAGCTGGCTCAGCCTATCCGTGAGCCAGCCACTCCCCCTCCACAGCTCAGCAATCCAGTATGCATTCGAGGCACAGAGCAGAGAAACGGTGACTGACAAACTGGAATCATTAATACAGTGGTAAAAGATGTGAACCTCTTGGAATTGACTAGTTTTCGGCAGTATTTTGCCATAAAATGTGATCTGATCCTAATCTAAGTCACAATATACAAACACAGTGTGCTAAAGCTGATAACAAACAAACAATTCTAATTTCTCGTGTCTTCACTGAACACACCCTTGCTGGAGGAAAAAGTAAGTGAACCCATAGACTTATTATTTCAACGAAAGATAATTGGAATCAGTAGTTTGCATACCTGGAGTCCAGTTAATGAAATGAGTCTGGAGGTGTGGTTTGGAGCTATTTTTGATAAAAGACACTTAAACATTGTAAGATTTCTGTTCATAAGAAGTGTTAGCTAATGTGAACCATGCCTTGCAAAAAAGGAGTTCTCTGAAGATATACAATTTAAGAGTAGTTGATCTGCATAAGGCTGGAAAGGAATACAAAGCAATCTCAAAGTGTTTAGACATTCATTTAGATAAATTGTCTGTAAATGGAGACCGTTAACTACTGTGGCTACTTTTCCTAGAAGTGAGCACCCAGCCAGGATGACTTCCAAGGCACAACACAGAATCCTCCAGTGAAGTGAAGAAGGACCCACTAGTAAGAGCTAAAGGCTTGAAGACATCACTGAAACTGGCAAACATGCTTGTTCATGAGTCTACCATACATAAGTCTTTGAACAGGCAAGGGTGTCCATGGCAGAATACCACAGAGGAAGCCGCTGCTCTCCAAAAAAAACATTCCTGTGTGCCTGAAGTTTGCCAAAGAGAACCTTGGCAAACCACAAAGCTACTGGGAAAATATTTTGTGTACTGATGAAACAAAAGTTGAATTGTTGGGGAAGACTACTCAGCACTTTGTATGGCGCTAAAAGGACTAAGATTAACAACATCATCCCAATGGTGAAGTATGGTGGAGGGAACATCATGATTTGGGCTTGCTTCGCTGCCTCAGGGCCTGGACCGCTTGAAATCAGAGGAGAAAATTAATTCCTAAGTTTACCAAAATATCCTACAGGATAATGTCAGTATGGCTGTCCGCCAGTTGAAGCTTGGTAGAAGTTGGGTGATGCAGCAGGACAATGACTCTAAGAATTGAAGTAAATCCACCACAGTCTGGCTTCAGAAAAAGAAAATGTGCCTTTTTGGAGTGACCCAGTCAGAGCCCAAACCTTAACCTCATAGAGATGCTGTGGAATGACCTTGAGAGCCATTCACACCAGACATCCTAAAAAATGTGTCTGAGGTGAACCAGCTTTGTAAAGAAGAACGGTCAAATTCCTCCTGAAGTTGTGCAGGTCTGATCCAGAGCTATCACAAGTGCTTGCTTGAAGTTATTGCTACCAAAGAAGGTCAACCAGCTGTGAACTTAAGGGATAACTTACTTTTATCTCCAGCACTGTGAATGTTTGATGGGTGTGTTCAATAAAGACGCAATAAATTAAAACCCCTATTCCAAAAAAGTTGGGATGCTGTGTAAATTATACATAAAAAAACAGAATGTAATGATTTGAAATCTTTTAAACCCACTTTTTATTCACAATCGAAAAATAGAAAACATATCAAATGTTTACCACTTGCTGACCGCCCTATAGCACTTTTTTACTGCTACAGGGCATCAGCTGTGTACAGGATCACGTGTGTGTGTGTGTGTATGTGTATATATATATATATATATATATATATATATATATATATATATATATATATATAATTATATATACATACACACGTAATCCTGCACTTCCGCATGCAGGGGGTGCGCACTGCCGACGGCCACTTCTGCTGTGATAATTCACAGCAGAAGCCAATCTCTGGGTCCCGAGGACTCCTTGTCCTCCGGCACCTGCCGATCATCAGTAAAACACAGAGAACTGATGTAAATGAGGCATATCTCAGTTCTGACAGGGGGTAAGGGACCGGTGCTGTGCCTCTGCAAAGCAGGGACTAAAATCGATCTCTTTCCCTAGTGAAGGCAACACACGGTGTACACAAAAAACACTGGCTAGGAACACAGTTTAAACCTTTAATTGCCCTAGATGATTAACCCCTTGCCAGCCACTGTCATTAGTACAGTGACAGTGCATATTTTTAGCACTGATCACTGTATTGGTGTCACTGGTTCCTGCAAAGTGTCAGTTAGTGTCCAATCGTCCTCTGCAATATCGCAGTCCCGCTATAAGTCGCCGATTGCCGCCTTTACTAGTATAAAAAAATAAATAAAAATTCCATAAGTCTATCCCATAGTTTGTAGACACTATAACTTTTTTTTGTGTAAACCAGTCAATATACGCTTATTGGGATTTATTTTTACCAAAAACCTGTAGAATACATATTGGCATAAATTTATGAAGAAATTTGATTTTATTTAAAAAAATAAATTTATTGGATGTGTTTTGTAGCAGAAAGTAGAAAATATTTTTTTTTCTTCTTTTGACAATTTTTAGGAAAAAAAAAAAAAAAAAGGGACGTAAATATTATTTGGGTACAACTGCTTGAACGCGCAATTGTCAGTTAAAATAATGCAGTGCTGTATCACAAAAAATAGCCTTGCTTGAAAAAAAAATATATATACATATGGTGTTCTTGGTGTGTTGTAGTAAAGAGTGGGCATGGTTTTTATTGTGTCAGGGGCTTTGCTAGGATTGTAAAAGACCTGGGGTACCTTTGGGAACTCCAAAGTAGAGCAGTGGTGGGTCTGGCCAAATTGTTAACAGTGTGAGGAGGTTAAAGGGGTGTGGTTAAATAAATAATCCCTCTTGTACCCATAAAATATGCTTAGGTTGCTGTGCCACAAGTAAGCGTCTCACAAACATGTATACACCTCATCACAATCATTTAAAAAAAACTGAAACTCTTCCATACATATTACAGGGGGTCCCCTACTTACAAACATCCGACTTACAAACGACTCCTACATACAAACGGAGGGAGACAACAGGAAGTGAGAGGAAATCTACCCCTAGGAAGGGAAATTCACTCCTGTATTATGGGGAAAAGGTACCTCCACTGATGCTTTATCACCAATCCTTGTTTCCACAACAACCCAAAATTTTCAAAATGCAATTGTCATTGGGACATAAAGTGAGGTGAAATCTTCTGAACGGGGGCACAGACAGCAAAACAAATGTCACAGGGGTGATAACCCTTCCCTATGCTATCCAAAAAGCTTAAAAATATTTTTTTTGGTTGGAGCTACACTTAAAAAATGTACCTGTTCCGACTTACAAGCAAATTCAACTTAAGAACAAACCAACAGTCCCTAATTTGTTTGTAACCCGGGACCCCCTGTATTCTGTACATAATAAAAATACATTTGTAAGCTGTTATGTTACACCCTGGATATGGGTGTAACGTAACATATTGCAATAGGTGAAATTATCTATTAATGTTAAACTTGTGCTTGCTTTCTACTGCACAGATGCTCAATTCAGCATCAAACATTAGGTGGGCAGGGTACAGGGTGTCATGAGCGCAGAGCACAGGGGTTTAGCAGGGCAGAACACAAGGGGTCCGCACAGCAGGACATATTACATGGGGGCAAAGCAGAGTACATTATGTGGGGGACATAGCAGGGCACATTACAGTGCCTTGAGAAAGTATTCACACCCCTTGAAATTTTCCACATTTTGTCATGTTCCAATCAAAAATGTAAATTGTATTTTTGGGGGATTTTACGTGATAGACCAACACAAAGGGGGTTATTTAATAAAGGAAATTATTTGTAAAAAAAATTGAAAACAATTTATCATTTTACTTCCACTTCACAATTATGTACCACTTTGTGTTGGTCTATCACATAAAATCCCAGGGGTGTGAATACTTTTTCAAGGCACATTACATGGGGGGGACAGCAGGGTACAATACATGGGAGCACAGCGGGGCATATTACATGGGGGCACATTACATGAGGGGCAGCATGTCTGTCCCTCAGTATAATAAATAACCCCCTCTTCCAGGTCATTCTGTCACAGTGTGCAGAATCCCCCCCCCCCCCCCGCCTCTCTGAATTCACAGACCTCAGATAGTTCTCAGCTGCATGGGGGTTTTCCTTTTTCTTGGTGGTTAGGATGACATAATCGCCCCGCACCCCAGTGATGCCAAACCCACCCTCAGACAGCTGCCTGCTCTTGGGCAGCAAGAGGCTCTGTGTGAAAGTGTGTCACACAGGGAACAGTGACAGGATCCAGGCACTGGCAGTGACAGTTGTGGCTGTCACTGCCAGTGCCTGGCAGTCTCTGTCTCTTCTATGTGTGCAGTGTGTGACAGGGCTGAGTGGGACCCCCTTCCCTCGGGCCAGTGTGCCCTGCACACACTGAACACATTGATGATACGTCACTGGTTTCAAGATGTGCCAAATATTTTTTTAGTGAAGGGTCTTCACTGCCAGCAGGCCAGTTAAGCACCTGGACTCATCTACTGAGAAGACATGCTGTTGTCATATATGTAATGTGTAGTTTAGCATTGTTCTGCTAAAATATGCAATGCCTTCCACGAAAAAGTCATCACCTGCATGAGTGCATATGCTGCTCCAAAACCTGGATATATCTTTCAGCACTGATGGAGCTTTTCCAGATGTGCAAGTTGCCTATTCCATATGCACTTATCCACCCCATACCATCAAAGATGCAGGCTTTTGAACTGAGCGCTGATAACCCAGAAGGCCCCTTTCTATGTAAAATTACTGCAGAAAACCAGTTAATGTCGAGGGGCTCAAATCCTTTTCTTGCCACTGTAAAATGGGGTGTCTGCTCTTATAACTGTTACATGGAACCTGTAAATATACTGTATGCTAAAGGATTGAAAATGTTAAATTTTGTAAATTACTAGTTGCATTAACACATATATTTATATATATATTTTGCCCTGTAATCGGGACAAAATGTAGAGTTGTATTTTGTGCAGCAAAAATTACCGTTTGCATAATTTTGTAGAAGGGAATTGTGTATCCTTTACTTTTTCTCCCCACCTTGCGTAATAAACATAAACCTTATCGTACTGTTTATGCTACAGAAAGAAGGATCTAGCCCCAGAAAAATGAGGTGCTTCTTTAAAGTAATAAGAACAATATTAAAGAGTCTATATCACCTTGCTCATTCAGGACAAATGATTGATCTCTTTAAAACCTAACTATCCCTCTGATCCAGTTATACCCACCTTCAGAGTATTCCCCAGCTGCTCATTCCTCCATTGCATCTGCTGCAAAATGCCCAGTGTCAGAGCATACAGGGAGTGATTTCAGACCAATCCGTTGGCCACTATGCCTGAGCGTTGCCTTATAGGAGGAGGTGACATGCTCTCCCTTGCCCAGAAACAGGGAGTTGTGCTGTTTGTTGCAGATGACCAAGTAGCAGGGGAGTGTGATGAAGGTAAGTATAAGTGTGAGGTAAGGGCTCATGTACACTACAGCATCTAAACTTGAGTTTAGGAGCTTTTGGTGTTTTTGGGTTTTTTTTGCCTATGTTCCTAAACTTAACTCCATAAAAGCCTTTGTGTCCATGTACACATAGACTTTTACAAAAGTTCAGAAGCTGCTGTGGTTAGGGGAGGTTCAACCTCCCTCCCCTGAATGCGAAAGAATCCGTTCAGGATGGGAATGTTTTGACCGCCGGTCGCAAAAATGCGGTGCGATTTTACGGTTTCTCACGGCTGGCGGTCATCCTAGTCTGTGTGTACATGAAGCCTAAGGGGGGGCGTTAAACTGCCTTTGCACTAAATAAATAGGCAAGGTAACAGGGTCTCTAAATCGAGAACTTTAATTTATCTACTAATTTCTCTATACCTGATTGACTTTTACAGAAGTAGACATTTGTACTGTTTTTTTTTTTTTTTTTTTTTTTTTTTTTTTTAAATCAAATACAATTTGTACAAACTAAACATTTAATACCAAATCATAGCGATTAAATATTAAAATATGTATTTCAAGGTGAGAAAGCCCATCAATGTGAAGAGTGTGGAAAATGTTTTGGCCGCCGTGACCATCTTACTGTGCATTACAAGAGCGTTCATTTAGGGGAGAAGATTTGGCAGAAGTAAGTGATTTTATTTTAACAGTCAATGGATAGAAGAAAAATGTATGCAACCTATTGGTTCAAATATATTAATATTCAAAAGGGATAAAAATCTCACCTTTGGTCCCGTTTGCCCTTACAAAAAAGTTAGGTGTGAAAAATGCTGTAAATAAGAATGCTTTCAGAAATTAGAAGTGTTAATAGTTTATTTTTTTATCCAATTAATAATATTTGGTGTGACCACCCTTTGCCTGCAAAACAGAATCAGTGCTTCTCGGTACACTTGCGCACAGTTTTAGAAGGAACTCTGCAGGTAGGTTGTTCCAAACCTTGAGTAGAACTAACCACAGATCTTCTGTGGATGTAGGCTGCCTCAAATCCTTCTGTCTCTTCATGCATCTACAGTCCTCAGTGTTGGCCTTTTCTTTGTGTTTTTTTTATTTTTTCAAAAGAGCTTGAACAGCACATCTTGAAACCTCAGTCAGCTTTGAAATCTTTGCCTTGGAGAGACCTTGCTGATGCAGTATAACTACCTTGTGTCTTGTTGCTGTGCTTAAAGTAATTGTAAAGCTTTGAGGTTTTTTTAAATGACAAACATGTCATACTTACCTCCACTACCCAGTTTGTTTTGCACAGAGTGGCCCCGATAATCCTCTTCTGGGGTCCCTTGGCGGCGCTTGTTGGCAAGCACAGAGGTAGGATGTTTCTTGTAGTTGGTTACCAGGTTTGCACACATCTTAGGAGAGATTTTGGTCCACTCTACTTTACAGATCTTCTCGAAATACTTAAAGCGGTTGTATACCCGCTGAAATTTTTTTTTTTTTACCCCTGTAAAGCAAAAGGCATAATGAGCTAGTATGCACCGCATACTTGCTCATTATAAAATACTTACCTTAGAACGAGGCGTCGGTATCTTACCTGGTCCACGCCGAGGGAGCTGTCATGTTGCCTCGGCGTGTCTTCCGGGTATCGCGGTTCCAGCGCTGTGAGTGGCTGGAGCCACGATGTCATCACTCCCGCGCATTATTTTTATTTTTTTTATGTCATAATGTAGAGTATAAGATTTCCTATCATTTGAGCCCTGTCTTGCCACAAAGAGTTAATCTATCTCTGAGCAATCCTCTTTTATTGTTCAGTGAGATAAATCTCGACAGAGAAAAACTTTGTCAAATCCTCCCCCTTGCTGTGACAGGTGATTTGAATATCTCGTGCACTAGCCTAAGACACGTGCATTATTTTTTAATTCCCCCCACTCCTTTCTTCTGCTGCTCTGCCAGGATTGAATGTTCCACACCTCAGCATGATTTAGCATGCTGAAGTCATGTGGTTACTTTCCTGTCTTTTCACTGGATGTTAGAGATCATAGCAGAAGTTCAGTGTAAGAAATACACAGGAGAAAAATGCATATTGACAAGGGGAGTGTAAAGGTGGGCGGGGAGTCTACTGACATCACGACTCCATCCACCGAGCTCCAGACAACAGACCCACCCACAGAATCTGCAGTTTTTCGGCTCTCATAACAGACATTTGACAGGTAAAGATACATGCAGGAGGCATGTATATCCTTATAGATAACCCCTATGGCAGTAGTTTAGAAAGGATGACATTGGGTTTACATCCACCTTAATGTGCTTCTTCTGGAGCCACTTCTTTGTTGTCTTGGCGGTATGTTTTGGGTCATTGTAGTGCTGGAAGATCCATCCACGACCCATCTTCAGTGTTTTGGCTGAGGGAAGAAGGTTCTCATCCAAGATTTTCCAATACATGGCTCCATCCATTGGCACCTCAATGTGACAAAGTCGGCATGTACCTTTAGCAGAGAAACAGCCCAAAAGCATAATGTTTTCACCTCCGTGCTAGAATGTAGGGATGGGGTTCTTAGTCGAGTTAATGCCAAAGAGCTCAATTTTGGTCTCATCTGACCACAGCACTTTCTCCTAATCATTCTCTGAATCATTTAGATGTTCATTGTCAAACTTCAGATGAGCCTGTACACGTGCCTTCTTGAGAAGGGGGACATTGCGGGTGCTGCGCGATTTCATTCTATGGCAGCGTATTGTGTTACCAATGGTTTGTTTGGTGACTGTGATTCCAACTGCGTTAAGATCATTCACAAGCTCCTCCAGTGTAGTTCTGGGCTGATTTTTTCAGGTTTGAATGGAAGAAAGAGATTCTGTGGACAGGTGTCTTTTATACACATAACGAGTTGTCGTTAGGAGCACCTTCTTAAATTGACAGGACTAATCAGTGTACCACATGAGCACCTACTGTAGCCAGTCTGTGGGAGACAGAATTATTGTTGGTTGGTAGGGGATCAAATACTTATTTTACTCACTGAACTGCAAATCAATTTATAACATTTGCATCGTGCTTTTTTTTTTCTGGATTTTTGGTTGATATTCTGTCTCTTTCATTTTAAGATACAGCTATGATAAAAAAATGTAGACCCTTCATTTCTTTGTAAGTGGGCAAACGTACAAAATCTGCAGGGGATCAAATAATAATTTTCCTCACTGTATATATGTAAATGTATGTGCATTTTAAAGTGTAGATGTGTTTTCAGTTCTGTAAAATGTACATTATATGAAGCTGCAAGTTGTACCCATACTAAGCGTTTATTCTTTGAATGTGACTGCCTTGAGTCCTTTGGATAAATACATCAAGGAGAACACAGGGGTAAGTGTATTGTCCCCAGAAAAAGAGGGCTTATGCCCCTACAAGCTGGACTCTCCTACTCCTGAGGTTAGGAAGTTTTGCTCTTCTGTTGTGAAGTTACTATTCTGTTACTTGAAAATTGCACTATATGAAAACCTATTATTTACAGATATTTGTTGATTGGGGTAAACATCTGGTGTTCTACAACTTGTGTAAAAGTTTCCTTGTGCAAAATGATCGGAAAGTGCATTTTTTTCAAATTTTTCCCTATTTTATTCCTGATAAGAACCTAGGTTCTAAAAATATATGTATCAAAACCTGCTACTAAATAGTGGCCCTCTCTGTAAAACACTGTGTATAATCTGTTTGGGTAGACTGCAAAAGTTAAAGGTTCTAATGAGCAGAAAAAAAAAAACCCGCCATGGGTCTCAAGAAGGGCAAAAGAAGAAAAGAATCATATGGCTAAGGCTTTTTTTCCCCCGTGGCAGCAAGTTCTGGTTCTCTCTGAGCCCTGTAGTGAGCCAACTTTGAAGCCCACGTCTTCAGCTGCGTACTGTGTTGTGATTTGCATCTTAGACTTATAGGCAGGATGTCCTAGTCACTTAAAAACTATGTCCTACGGGAATTTCGGCATCCCCGGGCTCGAGTTGAGCGATCGGCTGAGCGGGAAGAGACGGATCCACCTGCAGCCGGGAATACTGTCCCTGGAGCGGATCGGAATGTGTGGGGATCTGGTCTCTTAACAAAAACGCAGCGAAAACAGATCCCGAACTCCTGCGGCCTACCATCACCTTGAGGCCTGTGAGGCTTCCGGCGTCCCCGGGCTCGAGTACCGCGATCGGCGGTACAATGGACAGCCGACATACCCACATCTGAAGCAGGCACTTCCGGGAGATTGCTGGTCAGTACACAACCCCTAACAAACATCAGAAGATCAGAGAAATGGGGTGGTTGGACACTCGGGGCCGGCCGCCATCTAACCTTCAGGAAGGAGAGATCCTTCACATCCAGGTACTGTGCCCTTACTATACTGTACCATCCTCCCTGACCCCTAACTATAAAGAAATCGTGCCTTGAAGTAAACCCCGACCCCGCATTGATAGGCTAGCATTGCTGCACTCTTCGGCCTAATCCCCAAGCACTGGCGCCCACCTACTGCCCCTCTTCAAACGTACAGCCCCCACTCTAAATACAAGACACACTGCAAGTAAAACCCCCCCAAACCCGCTTCATTCCTGAAGAACGGCTTACCCAGCCTTTAAATCTGACAGACATGTAAGCCTAGTACTTTACCCCCTTCCGTCTATCCGGGACTCCAGTTAACCTTTTTGAAGCACCTTCAGCCACAGGAGTCACCTCCTTAATCTCTTACAGTAACCGTGCACCCCATGGGAAAAATCGGAGACCAAAGGAAGAATTACACCTCAGTGTTTAACTCCCAGTCTTCTACAAGCATGGACCGCTTCCTGCACAGGCCTGCTTCCACAGCTTCAAATGGCGGAGACGCCACACAGGATTCACGTGAGCAAATTGAACCTATGACATGTACTTTATTTGACGTTCTACCTAATTCATCACAGGGAACGCTAGCTCCATTAACGGCAGATGTCCTAGATCTTAAACTGCAATCCCTGCTCCAGGCCATCACCCACAATATTGCCCAGGAAGTAGGGAAACTTGCTAAAGAACTCAGAGGTGAGATAGATCAACTAGGCAATCGTACGTACACTCTTGAGACAAAGTTTGATGAACTGGTACAATATGTCCAAGTCTTAGAAGAAGACAACGCCGCCATTAAACACTCAGTCACCCAACTCCAGGCCCAGCAAGAAGACCTTGAAAATAGAGAGCGCAGGCAGAATCTACGGATCAGAGGCATTCCTGAAACAGTAGAAGATGGAGACCTTCGCTCTTATCTCCTGAGTTTGTTTAATGTTGTGGCCCCCAAAATCCCTGATATTGATTGGCGTTTGGACAGAGCACACAGATCCTTAGCCCCTAAACCTCCGGCTGGAGCCAACCCAACAGATGTAATTGTCAGGTTTTACTACTACGACAGCAAAGAAGCCTTAACCATCGCTACTCGTAATCAATCCAGGCTTGACTTCAGGGGATCCAGGATCCAGATCTTCAGTGACCTTTCACCCATCACCCTGGCAAGACGAAGGAACCTTCGTCCATTGACTCTACACCTCCAGACACAAAGTCCTGTCTAGCTGGGGTTTCCCCTTCCGCCTCTCTGCCTCCCGTGATGGTATACAATACTCTCTACATGACATCCAGGAAAGTGATGCCTTCCTACGCAACTTAGGCCTACCGCCTCTTCCTGATGAAGATCCTGTGCCGCTTCCCGCCACTCCTAAACCGTCGGCAATTCTAGGCCGTATCTGGATCCCAGTGAGGCAAGAACCGCACAAGACCAATCTGGCTCCTCAGAGGCGCCCATCTTCAAGGGAGGCTCCCAACCTGAGGAACTTCTCACATGGCTACGGCTCTGTATGTTATTTCTGTTTGGCCTCCTGATGTTCTTAGGAGACTGCCTACCCCTCTGATGTGCCTACACACCCACCATTCTACCCATGGGGTGTTTCAACTTCAACTGTTGCTGTTCATTATGACACCTTGGTTTACCAGTTTTATATTTTTCACAATCTTATATATTTTTCACAGTTTATTTCTTTCTAAAACCTAGGTCTTTTGCTCCGGAAGAGGATCAATTTTTGGTGGTCCTCATGCTTCCCTTCCCAGCCCAAGGCACAGACCTGGGCTTCCTGGAGGGTATTGCCCTTCCAGGCTTCTCTTCGGATGATTTCTGGACTTTCTTTTTTTTTTTTTTTTTTTTTTTGCTACTTTTTTCTTTTTCTTTTTATTGCTATTTTATTTTGTATTTACATTTTCATTTCTATGTCTTTTTTTTACTGTTTTTCCTCTGGTCTTTTTTCATGACCAGAGGTGGTTACATCTCATAGATCGGAATTGTCAAGGTTACAGTTCTAATGATGTTTTATATATTGTCAGGTTACTCTACACCCTCCTTATAACCTTTGCACCATGGAATCCTTCACCCAACAAATGCTATGTTAATTATCAAGCGCATATCCACCAGGTTAAGTCGGTATGGCGCTAAAACTGTTTACTTGTAATGTTAAAGGTTTCAACTCTGTTCGGAAGCGATGGCTAGCTCTGAAAGAGTTTAAGGCTTCTAAAGCTGATATAATTCTAGTCCAGGAGACCCATTTCCGTCCTGGGGGTTCTCTCAAATTTGCCAGTAAACACTTTCCGACATCCTTTTTGGCATCTGACCCGTCTGGCAAAGCAGGCGTGGCTATTCTTATTAACCGCTTATGTCCCTTGCAAATTAAATCTTCCTATTCAGACCCCCATGGCAGATTTATTATCCTGGACTGTATGTACCTCTCCCAATCCCTTACGATTGTTAATGTATACGCTCCCAACTCTAGACAGGTTCATTTCCTCACTGCTATGTTTGACATCCTCGATAAATTTTTTCAACCCTTCACAGTGATCGGTGGGGATTTTAATATGACCATGTCCCCTAGTAAGGACAGGCATGTATTGTTTCCGTCTAAGACTCCATCTAACACTGATCGCCTTTCCAAATCATTTCGGAAACTCATCAGAGCCAAGAACCTCTTGGACATCTGGAAGATTAAACACCCCACACATAAGCAGTACACATTTTACTCTCACCCTCACAAACTCTACTCTAGACTAGACCATTTCTTTATCTCTCCACCCCTCCTGACATCCACAGTCTCGTCCGAAATTAATCCCGTTTCCTGGTCAGACCACTCCTCAGTCCATCTAGATATTGCCCTATCCTCTGCATCCCCTAGAACCTGTCTTTGGCGCCTCAAGGAAACACTTCTCCGAATTCCTGAAACCAGAGAACACCTATCCAATAGCTTAGTTGAATATTTTCAGCTTAATGATAATACGGTCTCGGAGCCCTCCACCCTGTGGGAGGCTCACAAAGCCGTCTTTAGAGGGCACTGTATTTCTGCAAGCTCTCGTATGAAAAAAGACGCAGCACTTCAACGCTCCTCTGCTATCTCCAAACTTCGCAAAGCTGAGAAACTTTTACTCTCCTCCCCCACGGTGGCTGGACTCCAAGCCCTTATTTCCTTACGCAATCAACTCAGATCCCTAGACAGGAATAAAATTGACAAATCTTTATTATGGTCTAAACAGAAATTCTATGAATACTCAAACAAACCCCACAGGATGTTGGTAAACAAATTGAAACCTCGTCCTTTCCACTCCTCCCCAGACTTTCTTAGACAACCTGACGGTACTCCCACATACTGCCCCTCTACAATGTCTAAGGTTTTTGGAGATTTTTATGGCAAATTGGACAATTGCCTGCAATCGGACCCCTATTACAACTTTACACAAGAAAAATTTGACTCTTTCTTTGAATCCCTAAATCTACCCAAACTCTCTCCCGATCACCTTTTATCTTTAAACTCGATAGTCACCCCTGAGGAACTAGCTGATGTAGTAAAAAACCTCCCCGCCCAAAAATCCCCTGTCCCTGACGGCTTGCCATATTCTTATTATAAAACCTTTCTACCAATTCTTAGCCCATTTCTAATTTCCCTGTTCTCCTCCCTATTCAAAGGTACCGTACCTCACCCTCAATTTCTTCATGCCCACATCTCTGTAATCCCAAAACCTGGTAAAGACCCCTCCCTCCCTGACAACTACAGGCCCATTGCATTACTCAACTCAGATTACAAAATATTTACAAAAATCCTAGCTAATCGACTATCCCAATTGATTCCCAGGCTTATGCATAAAGATCAAGTGGGTTTTGTAACAGCCAGACACGCGGGAGACAATACAAGACGCACTATAGACCTCATTGATCTATTGAACAAAACAACACGCCCAGCTCTAATACTAAGCCTGGATGCTCAGAAAGCCTTTGATACGCTGAGCTGGCCCTTTGTTTGCTACACTCTCTAATTATGGTTTTGAAGGTCCCTTCATTGCCGCTTTGCAGGCTTTATATTCACGCCCTTCATCCCAAGTCCAATTATTTCCATATTTATCACCAGCTTTCTCTTTAAGTAATGGTACAAGACAGGGATATCCCCTATCCCCCTTGCTTTTTATTCTTTGTCTGGAACCCCTGGCTGCAGCCATCCGCATTCACCCTGACATCCGTGGGGTCTCATTACGTCAAAATGAATACAAACTGTCCCTATTTGCAGATGACATTCTGTTGACTTTGACTAGACCCCACATCTCCCTCCCAAACCTGCATGCTCTGCTTAAAGAATTTAGTTCCATTTCAGGCTATAAGATCAACACAAGCAAAACAGAAGCTCTGGCCATACTCATCCTACCCTCAGATCTTATCGCCTTACAACAAAATTATCCATATCATTGGTGCACAAAATCCCTCAAATACTTAGGAATTAATTTAACCTCCTCGTATTCGAGCCTTTACCAGGCCAATTTTCCCCCTCTCTTCCGTGACATTGACCGACTCTTGCGACAATGGGACACATATCCCATTTCTCTCCTGGGTCGCATCAATGTCCTGAAGATGTCTATACTGCCGAGACTCCTCTATTTATTTGAGACCCTTCCAGTTCCCATCCCAATGTCACAACTCAAAGCCACTCAGAGGTCATTCCTTAACTTTATTTGGCACTGCAAAGCCCACCGAATAGCTAGTTCGGTTGTATTCGCCCCTAGGTCCAGAGGTGGGTTGGGAGCTCCAGACCTTATCAAATATTACTTTGCTACCCATCTAAAGCCGACCATAGTCTGGTCACATAGAATGGCATCCAGTATCTGGTCAGACATTGAAATGAACGTAACTTGCCCTGTCCACCCTTGTTCTATGATTTGGACAAATTTAGAGTCCTCTATAACCCAACTTAGAAACGTATGCTTACATCCGATGATTTTTCACTCTCTCTATTTGGAAAAAATGCTCTCGCCAGTTCTCCCTTTTATCTCCATGTCCACCCCTGTTAAATGTGCTGTTTAATCCTGACATACCGGATAGTTTATCATATACTAGAATGCTTCCATGGACTAGGGCTGGAATTTTTCAACTCCGAAATCTTGTACACCCACTCACCCACACACTTTTATCCTTTGAGGAAATTCAACGGAAACACCAACTCCCTAAACATTTATTCCATTCTTACCTCCAAATTTAAACATTAATCCCCCACCCTCACTCTAGACAAACCTACTCCTTTCAAGCTTTTATGTGCCCAGGGCCCATATCAAACTCATCTTATTTCTGAAATTTATAAGTATCTACATGAGGTTCTTCCACTCATCCCCACATATCATAACTACATGAAGAAATGGGCCCAAATCATCAAACAACCTATCTCCATCCCTCAATGGCAGAAAATATGGGAAGTTACATCCAAATCCTCGCGATGTGTTGAGCAGAATGAGACGTCCTATAAAATACTACTATTTTGGTACAGAACTCCTGTGTTCCTACATAGATACGACCCTAAGGCTCCCCAGGTGTGTTGGAGATGCCGTGCTGACATCGGCTCCCACTTTTATATTTTTTGGGAATGTCCCCTTATCCAACCCTTCTGGTCCTCTATTCATACATATTTACAAAACCTTTTTGAAGCTAATCTCCCCTTAAACCCAATCCACTTTCTCCTAAGTTTGCCATTCCCAGGCCTCCCTAAACATGCCCAAAAATTAGCTGGCTTTATCCTTTTGGCAGCCAAACGAGCCATACCCTTGAGATGGTTATCCCCATCCCCCCCACCCTCTCACAAGTCCTGCAAATATTGGAGCAAGTTCGCAGAATGGAACACCTCACTGCTACTATTCACGATACACTTCCTCAATTTTCAAGGATTTGGGATCTGTGGGACCACACAGAGCTAAACCCCGGAAATACTTCCCTCACTCTCTAGGAGCATATTTATTCTCTTGAACATATAGGGTAAATGCATGCCCTATCGGTTCCATCTGCATATTCCCCCGGAGATTCCATGGTGCACCCCCCCCCCCCCTCTCTTTTCCTTTGTGGGAATCCCTTGGAACGCCTCTGTCTGGTATAGGCGTTCCTGAGACCCCGCTAACCCCGGACCCAGTGAGCAACAACCCCTATGATGTGGATTACTAATATACCTAGACTGCCCCCTCCCTGGGTCCTTTCCCACCCTTAATCCCTATCTACACTTCCTTTTCATGATTTATATACCTGTCTTTTTGTTAACCTGTGAAATTTGGTAACACTGTGACCTGGCTATCTCAATTTATGCTAAATATTTTTCAAATGATTGTAATCACTTTTGTACTGACAATTGTTTGACGTTACCTCTCTTTTGTATTTTCTTTGAAACTCTTTAATAAAAATACAATTTAAAAAAAAAAAAAAGGTAAAAAAAAAAAAACTATGTCCTATCACCTTTGCATTCTAGCAACTGGGATTTTCCAGCTCCAATGTCAATAAGTTGTTTTTTTTTTTTTTGTTTTCTTTTGTTTTTTTTCAGTTACTGTTTATAATTTTAACAGATGGGATACTGATCACAAGCTTGATAATCACTAGATGGATTTAAATCCTGTAGGGGTGGTACACATCACACCGCAGCTTCTCAAAAAGACGAGGATAGTCATGGGGTTTGTTGGATGGCAGTTGCATAATATTGTTTGGTACAGAGAATTGTGTTTGCTGACTTTCAGTAAACCTGTGGTGCTTAAACAAGGTAATTAATCAAATTAGGATTTTACCTATTATCCCAATAGACTTGTATGTTGTATATTCCTGTCTATGCCTTTACAAAACAAAAAATGGAGATGTATCTTGTTTTTATTTTACAGATACAAGGCAACAATTCATCAGTGTGAAGTATGCAAAAAAGTCTTTAAGGGGAAATCAAGCCTTGAAATGCACTTCAGAACACATTCGGGTAATGTTTATTTATATTGTAAAGTGTTGTCAAGGCTATCTCTATGTGCCATTTACCACTTCACCTCTAGAGCAATTTTTACATTTTTGCACAGATGTAAAATCTGCATTTTTGGCCCTAAAACCCCCAGAACATTTATGTTGCACGATATTTGAGCAGGTGTTTATCAAACGCAAATTGTTGGGGAAAAATATATTAAAATGAATTTTAGTGCACACAAACACAATATATTACCCAATTTCTTTGTAAAATATAAAAGACAGGGTTGAATCGAGTAAATAGGTTTCAAACAAGTCTGAAAACTGTGTGTGCCTGCGATATCACGAAAAATGATGATACCCAAAATATCTCCATTTGTGACACTTTTTAATAGCCTTTACTGCTCATCAATTTGGAATAAACCATAAGCTATAGCGCTAAAATTATTACTCCCACTCCAATGTTCATGGCAGTACCCCACATGGTGCAGTCGTGGTTTACGGTAATCTCTGTGTCACGGAGCTGGTTTCAATTGCCCGGGCCTTAGTAACAATGTCCCGCCTCCTGTGATAGACGGCACACTGATCCAATGACGTGATCACGGAGATCGCCGCTCTGATCCGGGCACAGGCAGGCTGCATATGACGGGCACTGGTGATGCTGCTGGGCACAAGCAGGCTGCATATGATGGGCACTGGTAAAGCTGCTGGGCACAGGTAGGCTGCATTTGATGGGCACTGGTGATGCTGCTGGGCACAGGTAGTTTGCATATTATGGGCACTGGTGAGGCTGCTGGGCACAGGTAGGCTGCATATGACGGGCACTGGTGAGGCTGCTGGGCACAGGCAGGCTGCATATGACGGGCACTGTGAGGCTGCTGGGCACTGGTAGGCTTTATATGACGGGCACTGGTAGGCTGCATATGATGGGCACTGGTGAAGCTGCTGGGCACAGGTAGGCTGCATATAATGGGCACTGGTGAGGCTGTTGGGCACAGGTAGGCTGGTGATGCTGTTAGGCACAGGTAGGCTGCATATGACTGGCACTAGTAGGCTGCATATAACGGGCACTGGTGGGGCTGCTAGGCACTGGTAGGTTGCATATGACGGGCACTGGTGAGGCTGCTGGGCACTGGTAGGTTGCATATGACTGGCACTTGTGAGGCTTCTGGGCACTGGTAGGCTGCATATGACGGGAACTGGTGAGGCTGCTAGGCTGCATATGACGGGCAATGGTGAGGCTGCTGGACACAGGTATGCTGCATGTGATGGGCACTGGTGAGGCTGCTGAGCACTGGTAGGCTGCATATGATGGGCACTGGTGAGGCTGCATTGATCTCCTGTATCATGTCCGCTGTCTCTGACCATCCCCTGTATCATATCTGCTAAAGGTGCACCGAATGGGAAATTTTGCTAATACTATTAACAGTGTGTTTAAGTTTAAGTAAGAGATTGGAGACATGATACAAGGGATGGTTAGAGACTGCAGACTGCATGTTTCTTGACTTTTCTTGTACTAAAGGTGGCAATAATGGCCAACAAAAAAATATATTCATTTAACCCTTTCATGACTAAGCCTATTTTTGAAATTTGGTGTTTACAAGTTAAAATCCGTATTTTGTGCTAGAAAATTACTTAGAACCCCCAAACATTATATACATTTTTTTAGCAGAGAATCTAGAGAATAAAATGGAGATTGTTGCAATATTTTATATCACACGGTATTTGTGCAGCGGTGTTTTAAACGCAAATTTTTGGGAAAAGGGGCACTTTCATGAATTTTAAAAAATACAAACAGTAAAGTTACCCCAATTTTTTTATATAATGTGAAAGATGATGTTACGCCGATTAAATAGATACCAAACATATCACGCTTTATAATTGCACGCACTCGTGGAATGGCGACAAACTATGGTACTTAAGAATATCCATAGGCAACGCTTAAATTTTTTTTTTACGGTTACCAGGTTAGAGTTACAGAGGAGGTCTAGTGCTAGAGTTATTGCTCTTGCTCTGACGATCGCGGCGATACCTCACATGTGTGATTTGAACACCGTTTACATATGTGGGCGCGACTTCCGTATGTGTTTTCTTTGCTGCGCGTGCTCGCGGGGACGGGGGCGCTTTAAAAATTTTTAATTTTTTTTTTTATTTTATTTAATTATATATTTATAAATTATGTTTAAAAAAATTTTTTTTTGATGACTTTTATTGCTGTCACAAGGAATGTAAACATCCCTTGTTACAGTAATAGGTGGTGACAGGTACTCTTTATGGAGGGATCGGGGGTCTAAAAGACCCCCGATCCCTCCTTTGCACTTCAAAGTATTCAGAACACCGAAAGCGGCGTTTCTGAATACTGTGTATCTTTTTAAAACCGGCACCATTGACAGCCGAGTAAACGGGAAGTGACGTCATGACGACGCTTCCGTGTTTACGTTTAGGAGGCTGGAACTAAGCCGCCCACGGCTTCGTTCCAGCCCGCCCCCAGTCGCTGGAGGCAGCTGATTGGTCACCGGGCCTCCCGATCTAACGGGAGGCCCAGTAAGAGCGGCAGAAGGGGGGGGGGGTCCCACTCTTACGGTATAACAGCCGAGCGACTTTTAGCCGCATCGTTGTTATATTCGGATAGCCGATCGCCCGCTCTAAACAACGGTACCAGGATGATGCCTGCAGCTGCGGGCATCATCCCGGTATAACCCCGGAAAGCCGAGTATGTACATCTGCGTACGCTCGGCGGTAAGGGGTTAAATTGATTATATTAATTAAAAAGTTAAATATAATACAATTATATGTAAAAATATACATATTTTTTTAAAACAAATTTTCGGTTTCAGTTTTCAGTTTGTGCGCACGTTTGAATTAGTGAGTGTATGCAGACCAATGGGGGTTACAATTAATTTATTTTTAATTTCTTGGTTTTTAATACAGTGTATTGATTTTTTTTTTAAACCTTTATTTCTATTTAACTTTATTTTTTTTTATCACAATGGGGTTAACAAATCCCCATGTGATAGCATTGGCCAGGTGAAAGGTACTCTTTTTGGAGACCTTAGGAGCCTATTGGACTCCAATGTCTCTCTTGCCCTCCAAAGCAGCTAAGAACAAATTGTGCTTCATTAGCTGCTTCCCTGGCAGTATCAACCAGGGAATGTGCTGATACACCATGCAGAAAATTTGTTTGAGTGTTATCAGCACCTTTAAACCAGTACTATTGGGCAATATTTTACCGGCTGCAATTCAGACAGAAACTCCTTAAAATCTTGCATGCATTATCTGTATGAAGTATGCCTTAACCACTTCAGCCCCGGAAGATTTTACCCCCTTCCTGACCAGAGCACTTTTGCGCGGTCGTTTGACGCTGTACCCAAACAAAATTTGCGTCCTTTTTTTTTCCACAAATGGAGCTTTCTTTTGGTGGTATTTGATCACCTCTGCGGTTTTTATTTTTTTGCGCTATAAACAAAAAAGAGTGACAATTTTGAAAAAAAAATTTTTTTACTTTTTGCTATAATAAATATCCCCCAAATTAAAAAAAAAAAATTCTTCATCAGCTTAGGCCAATATATATTCTACATATTTTTGGTAAAAAAATTGCAATAAGCGTATATTGATTAGTTTGCGCAAAAGTTATAGCATCTGCAAACTATGTAATTATGACGTCTGCAAACTATATATAATTTTTTTTTTTTACTAGTAATGGCGGTGAGCTGCGATTTTTAGCAGTATTGCGATGGACAGATCGGAGACTTTTGGCACTTTTTTGGGACCATTGGCAATTATGCAGCGATCAGTGCTATAAAAATGCACTGATTACTGTGTAAATGTCACTGGCAGGGAAGGGGCTAACACTAGGGGGCGATCAAGGGGTAACTGTGTGTTCCCTCAGTGTGTTCTAACTGTATGGGGATAGGATTGACTAGGAGAGGAGACATATATCGTTTTTCCTACTTAGTAGGAACAAACGATATGGCTCCTCTCCTCTGGCAGCACACACAATCCCCGTGCTGGTGCTTGTGCACGCAATCTCGCGCGGCCGGCGGCGATCTTGCCCGCCGGCTACGCGCATCGGGTTCCCCGCCTCCGGTGGCGTGCGCGTGCCCTCTGGTGGCCAAAATGGGGTAGGACATACCCCTATAGGATTTCGCCCAGGAGAGCCATTGTGCTGCAGTATATCTGCGTGACATGGTCAGGAACCGGTTAAATACCACATTAAACCGTGTGGTAAGTTATCGCAAGCATCCGATTATGATGCTTTTTCAAAAAAAATTGTAAGGCAGCCAGCAATTTAGTCATGGCTGGTATGGCATGGCTTCTCTGGGGTTGGGGGTTAAAGGTACCCTATGAGTGGGGTATAAAGCTCCATGATAAGTGGCTTGGATAACCTGAACTTTTGCAGGGTATCAGCATTTGTTAATTGATCTAGCGATGTGCGCTCCTTAAAGCTTCTTTCCTTTTTAAAAGGACCACTTGATCTTCTCCGCCTCCTCTTCTCCATTGCTTTAAATTTTCAGAAGACTGGATTGAAAGGGCTCCATCCTTTTTGCTATGCCGTCTACCAGCCTCCAGAGACAACTCCTGAGTAAAATCTAGCTGACATTTGCTCCAGCTTGAACTTTTCAGCCTATTTCCTAAACCAATCACGGGGAGGGTCTGACCATTGCCATAGTTATTGCAAGCTTGGACCAGTACTTAATTACCACATGCATTTATTTATTTCCTTCTGTGAATTGACTTTGTTTTTTTATGCGGTATTTAATGAGTGTTTTTGGTGTTTGTGTTAAATACTGCATACATAGCTGCAAGCAATAGTAAATTTTACATTTTCATTATCGCATGCGTTATGTGGTCAAGTGACTGTCGGAACGCATTTGATAACCTTTTAGTGTATTGTGCCTATTGTCTTTTTAATTGTTTGTGCAAATACATTGGAAAGATATTGTAAATATCCTTATCAGTAGTATCTAAGGTCGGGTTTACATCTGTGCAGCTGTGGGACTCCCGCGCCTGCCGCAAAAATGCACTGCTGTTAGGAGGGGTGCGGGGGTACCATTAATTCTTAATGGCACTCTCACACAATGGAAACCACAGTGCATTTTACCTGTGGTGGGAAATGCAGAGCACTGTGGTTTACTGCGGCTGTGATTTTAGAAAAGGTGCAGGGACCTTGTCCCTGCATATCCACAGGTACACATGAATAGACTGCTGTGCCTGAACTAACGCAGATGCAGAGAATCTGCAGTAAAGTGCTTTTAGATGGGGTAGCAAGAGGAATTGGATGGGTGCTTTATTGTGGGAATTGGGGAAAATATATTTTTAGTTCTAGGATTTGATCTACTGAAATGTCCTGTATTTATTTAAAGTGATATTAAACCTTTGGGTTTTTTAAATTAAAATAACAAACATGTCTATACATACCTGTTCTGTGCAATGCTTTTGCACAGAGCAGCCCCAATCCTCTTCTTCTGTGGTCCCCCGCCTGTGTTCCAGGCCCCTCCTCCTTGGCGTGTGCCCCCATGGAAATCGGCTTTCCATAGGGGCACCTGTCCGTGCTCGCTTCCGAGCCCTGCTGCTGTGTCCATTGGCACAGAAAGTGGGACTTGGCTCTGCTCATGCTCCCGTGTCACAGCATTTGATTGACAGCTGCGGGAGTCAATCTTCCTATCAATCTTCCCATTTAGGAGAATGCATTAAAGGAGTCGTAAAGTCAGAGTGTTTTTTTTATCCTAATGCATTCTATGCATTAAGATAAAAAGCCTTCTGTGTGCAGCAGCCCCCTTAACACTTACCTGGGGATCCTCCCTGTCAAGCAATGTCCATGAGTGTCTCAGCCGTCCGAGATTCTCCCTCTTGATTGGCTGCCGCTGCTGTCAAAGTCTGCTAGCCAATCAGGGGAGAGAGGGGGCGGGCCGGGTCGGGGCTCCGTGTCTGAATGGACACAGGGAGCTGTGACTTGCATGGGTGCCCCCTTAGCAAGCTGCTTGCTGTGGGGGCACTGAACAGGAGGTAGGGCCCAGGATCACAGAAGAGGCACCCGAGAAGAGGAGGATCCAGGCTCTGTGAAAATCCACTGCCGTATAACATGTTTGTTATTTTTATAGGGAAAAAAAGGAGACTTTACAATCACTTTTAAGGTGAAAAATCTTAAGGCTTTAGAACCACTTTATACACACGGACATTATACTTGTACCAAAGGTGTGAACTTCAGTATAAGTAACTTATTCTGTCTTCGACAGGTGAAAAACCATATAAATGTCAGATCTGCAATCAAGCTTTTCGTATCAAAAAGACACTAACAAAACACATGGTCATACATTCAGATGCTCGTCCATTCAACTGCCAGTTTTGCAGTGCAGCTTTTAAACGCAAGGACAAGCTCAAGTACCACATTGACCATGTTCATAGTTTAAAGACAGAGGAAGAGGGAACAAAGGAAGAAAACAAGTTCTACCCAGCTGCTGCTCAGAGCTCAGAGACTGATATCTGTGTGCCTCTCACCCTGGTACCTGTGGAGATTGCAGAAAGTGAAGGTGAATTAGAGACCCATGCTGGCACCTCGGTATTGCCACAGGATGCACAGTACCAGCATCCTTCTGACTTAACCTTCTTGGAAAAGTACACTCTTACGCCACAGCCAGCAACCCTTTTACATCCAGTCAGACCTGAGCAAATAATTGAGACCCGAGAACACTCTTACTTGGGAACACTGCTTGGCCTGGAGTCACAGCCTTCTGTGCAGGCTGTTTCCAGCAGTGACCACCAGTGAAAATGACATTTTGCAGACTTTAATCTGTAGAGGTTGCTGCTTAGAAGGGTTATGGGCAGGCACCACCCTTAGCAGTCATTTGAATTGTTTCTGTAGACTACTTGCTCTGTTCCCCACCACCTGCATACATCAATGTGCTGTGTTGCATTAGATTCACCTAATTAATGATGTAATCGGTACAAATTTT
This sequence comes from Lithobates clamitans, assembly GCA_037952925.1. Lineage (NCBI taxonomy): Eukaryota > Metazoa > Chordata > Amphibia > Anura > Ranidae > Lithobates > Lithobates clamitans. The sequence continues at coordinate 4,391,854 of JBBGZY010000430.1, read as the reverse complement.
CAGCTAGGATCCTACATCACTGTAATGGTTATTAGAAAGTGAAAGAATAAAATTGCATTAGCAGGGGCAATCAGTATGGTTCTAGCTGTCATTTGTGAAGTTTGTTTTGTATAGCAAAACACTTTCCTCTTGTGTATAAATCTGCCTGTAGTGCTTTTAAATGGTGATTTTTCTTTTGAGTAACTGTTAAATGAACCTGCCAGGGAAGACCTGTAAGAGCTGCCTATAATGTAAGGGATTTGTTGTTTAAGGTACAAGATGCTGGGCTGCTATCCTTTTGACTACTGTCTTTTCTAGCTCAGCCAGTGACCCAGTGGCGGTGGTTTACTAAAGAAGCAGAGGCTGTTCACTTCGCAAAGTGAATGTAAGTAAATATAGTGAACCTGTAATCACTTTGAATACCCAAACATGTGCGATGGAAATAAAAAGAAAAAAAAATAGATTTTTGCTGGCACGTGATTGGTTGATTGAAAAGAACGTAGCTTCATCCTTTGTACCAAGCAAAATTAGAGTTCACTGAGCTAAGTTAACAGTTTCTACTCCTTTAGTGAGTCAACCCTTAGTATGTGCATACCTTGTGTCCTAATGCTTCACTGGCTGCATAATTGTTCCAAGCCAGGGACTCACTAGATGGAGAAAGAAGGCTGAAGATTGCAGCCGGGGATTTGTCACAATAACACATTTACCCATGGAGGCCCCTGTATTTCATCTCTGCAGGTTACCTTTAAAGCTTTTCTGGGTGTCCTTGAATGTACAGCAATAATTAGGTTAGTGTTAAAGTAGAACTATATGCAATTTTTTTTTTCATTTTGGTTAGGCTAAGGGAGGGTAATAATCCGTCAGATTTTTTTTTTTTTTGCATCTGTGTCCTATTGTGGAGATTTCCCTTCACATCCTTTTCCATAGCTAAACGTAGCTAAACAGGAAGTGAGAGGAAATCCCTGCAAATTAAGGGAATAAGTGGGACAAATGGAGAGGGAGGAGAGACGGTAATAAAAACTGACAGAGGTTCTAATCTATCCAAAACTAAAAAAGAAGTTTTGACATTTAGTTATACTTTAAGTAAAGAGAATGCCTTTCTTGCTCCAAAGATATAAAATTAAACCTTGTTTTTATATATAGATTTTTAATTGTACAAAAAAAGATACATTTTAGCCAACATAAAACTCAAATCTGAAGGACATACCTATAGAAAGAGTATGCTGATTATGTCAATTCATTTTCATTGAGTTTTTTTAAAGTGTGGTCCAAGTTATAAACAAAAACAAATTATTCCACTAAACAATAAGGTCATGTAAGCAAACTATTCAAATATATAATTTCTAAATTACTTGCATGGTAATTTCCTGTGAAATCAATGCTTTTGGTTGTGTCTAAACCGATAAAAAAATTATAAATTCATTTGGCAAACTTCTCTGTACTTGCGTTTTTTATTTTCATGTCCTTTTGATATTACAGAGTAATGGAGGAATTAATGTCCATTGTGTTGTTGTGATAATCAATGATCCTAACTCCAAATAAGGAAATTATTGTTAATTCTCTTCTCAATTATGTCCTTATAGTTTGCCTGTTTTTTTTTTTTTTATTTTAGGCTTCCCAGCCTAGAGGTGAGATGTGGGGTCTTATTGACCCCATATCTCACTGATCATGCCATATTCCTATTACAAGGGATGTTTACATTCCTTGTAATAGGCATAAAAGTGATCACATTTTTATTTTTTTTTAAAGTGTCAAATTACATTTTTTTTAAGTAAAATTAACAATAATAAAAAAAAAAATGTAAAGTGCCCCTGTCCCCATGTGCTAGCATACAAAAGCGAGGGCATACGTAAGTCCCGCCCACATATGAAAATGGTATTGAAACCATGTGAGGTGACGCCGCGAACGTTAGAGCGAGAGCAATTATTCTAGCCCTAGACCTCCTCTGTAACTAAAAAAAGCAGTAAAATTTTTTAAAGCATCGCCTATGGGGATTTTTAAGTACCGAAGTTTGGCGCCATTCCACGAGTGTGTGCAATTTCGAAGCGTGACATGTTAGTTTTCTATTTACTCGGCACAACTTCATATTTCACATTATGCAAAAAAATTGGGCTAACTTTACTGTGTTTTTTTTTTTTTTTTTAATGCACGTGCGAGATAAAAAGTTGCAATGACCGCCTTTGTATTCTCTAGGGTCTCTGCTAAAAAAACATATACAATGTTTGGGGGTTCTTTACATGTAGGAGCGAAGTATCAGAATTGGCCGGGTTGGTAAGTGGTTAAAGGAGAAGCATGGACTTTAAAAATAAACATTTATACTACCCTAGGTGGATGCAGTATCAGTCCAATGCTGCATATGTCCCCCGCTGGCTCTGCAGTGAGAACTGAGCAATCAAACACCGCTGATCGCTCAGTTCTTTCCCTCAACTCTGAGCAGAGAGCCATGACGGTCAGTCACTGGCTCTGTGCTCTGCCCCTCCAGTGCTCACTGGGCTATGGAGGGGGCAGGAGCGGTTGGCTCAGGCTCTCAGTGGATCGCTAGAGGCTGAGCCAGGTGTTGGTCCAGGCTTCTGGGTGCTTTCCGAACGTATGTCCCGAGTGACGTCAACCGACAGCAGACTTTAGTCCCCTGTCGGCTGAAAACAGGTCCCAGGAATGCAGAATGACCTGCACTTCTGTGACCTACAGAAGTATAGCCAAAATAGCTTTGGGCTATACTTCTCTTTTAAGCAAATGTTTACTGAATGTTTAGCAAGCATTTAAAACATTTTGGAAATTAGTTGCAGTGAATAATCACAGTGCGATCATACCTAAAACAAATATTAATCAAACACACCAGTTCTTGGGTACACACATCTTGATGACTCTGTGGTGTACACTACATTCTTATATTTCAAGACAGACTGCAGTACCATGCACACAAGCTGTTCACAAACACAGGTGTAGGGAGATGTATACTCTTTTTATCCATTGCTAACTTTGTCACAATTTCAGACTTATTTTACATTATATACGGTCTAACATACTGGAAGTTTTTTTACGGACTTCTGACATAGTGCTTTAAGGACTCCTATATGCAGGCTGATTGTTTGTCACTCTACCTGTTGCTGGATTCCTCAGAAACTTGTGCCTGATTGCTGCGATTCCCTTATACAGGCCACACTGAACCGCCATGATCCATGTCCATTCTATGAGTATCCTGCAGGTTAGGAACCCTCATTTGACAATGGAGGATTGCAGAGGCCTGGGAACGGAAACACAGGGTACAGACAGCAGTGAGTCTATTGCAGGCTCTAAAGAAGCTCAAATTATTAATAGGGGATCCCTAATTCTAGAGCAAAGTCTAGCACCTTCCCAGCTCCAGCACCCTAATGCAAGCTTCCTTACAGAAGTACACCCCGCAACTTGTCTGAGTAAGAGAGAATTTACTGCAACTATGTCTGGAATCTGAGGGGGCTACCAAATGCAAGAACTGCTCTCCCCATTCCCCCCCCCAACTATGCTCATGGGATAAAACTGTGATTTCAGCACTTTGCCTGGGGCAGATGCCAAAGATTTTTATCACCACCATTTATGGAACTTCCTCACCTACCCTCTCTCCATATGCTATCTACTGTGAACTAATTGGCGCAGTAAGTACTACTCTCTGGATAGATATGTGTCTATTGCTGCTCTGCAACTCGCATGCACAAAAAAGAGCTTTTTGTAGAAAATGGTAGTTCATTGAGAACTACAAGCCAACAGCTGCAAAGAATGTCAGGGCTTTTAGTTCATTTGCACACAGAGCTGTGTGAATGAGTGATGTGGCCATCTGGGAGGAGCCCTGCATGGCTGCGCTGGTTTCAAAAATTGACAGCTAGGATGGGGAACTTCTCCCTGTACGGCTGTCAAAGGGAGGGGGATTGGGCAGCGGCTGCAGCATTCGGAACATGTTACATGTTCCACCCTAGAAACGGGTGGAACATGTGACATATTCCCAAAGGTGAACTTCTCCTTAAAGCCAGAAAAAAAAATGCAAAGCCTAATGGAAGAGCATTTCTTCAACTGGAGATTCTGGGAGCCAGTTAACTGACTCACAAATTGAGATGAACAGGGTTTCTTCTGTCTGCGAAAGGTTATAGGCCCAACGTGGATAGACTTTCAACGGTTTGTGAATGAGCCCTCAAAAGAGCACTCTTGAAACTCACTAATGGAAGCTCACTCCCTGAACGTCATGCCATAGACAAACCAATGCCATAGCAGTCTGCACTTCCACATATTGGTTGCTTTTTTAAATGTATTAGTAAGATCAGTTTCCCTGTTCATTGTGTAACCTGACTATTGTGCAAAGACAACCATGCCTTGGCCAAGCAGGTATAAATATCCATGTGGCACTTACCATACTCCAAGGGAAGCAGCTGTCACTGAGATGCTGCAAAACAGGCACGCAACTGAAAAGCACAAGGCCACAACAACCCTTACATAAAGATGTCTGGGCTTACCCTCCCAAGCATGAAAGGGTGGAGCAGACAGACTGGAGTTCCTACTTTTACCTTTGTTCCTCTCTACCTGCATTTTCGCCTCACAAGAAGCACAGGTCTGCTTCTGTGGAGCATGGGGGATGTAGTTACTATGTAGCGCATGCTGAGTTGCCTAATGATCCCCACAAAGTGCAAAACCCTGCTGAGAACTTCTCTCTAAAGTCAAACTTCCTCCCCAAAAGAAAAAAAAAAAAGAGGCTGTGCTTGGTTTTGGGTGTCAGGTCATTTGAGTACAGGTGACAAATGTACCCCATTGGGGTCTGGAGTGCACCGCAAGGTAGTGGTCCCTACGGCTGACTGCTGCAGATGGAGCTCTAGGTGATGCAGGCAAGCATGTACTCTGTAGTACCAACATGGATAACACTGGAAGCTAGAGCATGAGATTTCCCAGGGCGCGGAATCTAAGAGCCAGCGGGTGTTTCCTAGAGGCCCCTAGTGGTGGGGATGGATTTAGCTGCAGTCTGTCTCCAGGTCGTGACCCCTAGGGCCTCCCAGCTCACAGACTACAGGGAGGTAGCAGACTGTGACAACAAAGGATAGTCAGGAGCTAGCCAAAGGTCGGGGCAGCAAGCAGGTAAGAATAGTCAAGAACAAGCCAAGATCAGTAACTGGAATCAGACGTAGCACACAGAAGCCAAACTGATCAGCAGGGTTGGCTTGCAGTGCACAGGTTTAATATAGAGTTCCCTGATAGGGGCTGGGGTGGAGCCATGCTTTGAGGAGAGATTACTTAAGCAGCCAGATGAGAGTGGCTGGCCTTTTAAGATGAACACATGCAGAGGTAAGCTGACAAACATTACTGCAGATCACTGACATTGGGAAGTGAAGGAAGCCCTAACTACTGCTAGGGAAACATTCATGGGAGGGCCTGGTGCTGAGTTCAAGGGTGCAACATTGTCTACAGTTTTGTGGGAAAAAAGGCACAGAAAAGCAAGAGAAAGAAGGGGATGTAGAGCGCGTGCTTTGCATGCATGAGGCCCCGGGTTCAATCCCCAGCATTTCCAGCCTTCACTTTAAACAAAGAGTTGGGGTGATTGCAACTAAGTTCAAACCCCTGCTAACAACTTTGCTGGGTAGGTCAAAATTAGTGGCAGTAGTAGGGAATAAACAGCAAGGAGGCTTCTCTTGGAAGTATGCTAATCACATATCTGAACCTGTACTTGACATTGGCTGTCTGTTGTTCACGTGAAGCTTTAAAGGTATCTCCGTTTTCGTCAGAATAAAAGATCGCATATAAGAAAAAATAATATAGCATATTCAATTGCACCACAAGCCATATTGTCATTTATAAAAAAAATTACCTTTCCTTTTCAATTGGCAGCGCTGTCATTTTCTGTAAAATTCAATGCAATATGGCAACCTGGAGGCGTTTCATAAACAATTGGTGTACAGAACACCCCCCAGAGATTTCACTTCCTGTTTGTGTGATTGGCTCACTGATTTCCCCAGAAGTCTGCACTAAGATACAGGTCGGACTTTAGGCATCCTCTGCAAGAAAAATGGCAGATTTGGTGAGACGCCCCTAAATGGTTAATTGCTTCTAAAGGAATGCAGGTCCTGTCATTCTTCTCACTAGAGCCCTACAAGTGCATCAGCTGATCAAAAGTGAAGGAAAAAAAATTGCTACCATTTAGAATAAGTCCTGTACAAGACATAATCTAACAAAGAGCTATTCCTTTCCGAGGACTAACAGGTAGGACTCTGCAACAAAGCTTGTTAAAATCCTTGCAATGTCTATTGCAGTGTTTCTCAACTCCAGTCCTCAAGGCGCACCAACAGGTCATGTTTTCAGGATTTCCCTCAGATGAAACAGCTGTGGTAATTACTAAGGCAGTGAAACTGATCAAATCACCTGTGCAAAATAGTGGAAATCCCGAAAACATGACCTGTTGGTGTGCCTTGAGGACTGGAGTTGAGAAACACTGGTCTATTGATCACGCAAAGGTGATTGTTTGTTTTTTTTTCTCTAAACAAAAGAGGAGTTACTCTTTAACCACTTAAGGACCGACCACCGTCGTTATACGTCGATACTTTGAAGAGGGTTGTGGTTGTTATGGCAGGAGCTAGCTGCCATAACCTCAGTATCCTCTTCTTCAGCGGGCGGTCCACTTTCAGATAAAAGTGGTCTCTGAGGCGGATTCGCCGCAAGATCACTTTTATCAGAGGCAATCGGGTCCTATGTCCTGTTGGGTATAGAGACGAGTGAGGGGAAGATGGCCCCCACCCGTCTCCATACCATTGCAAAGCGGAAGCAACGTCAAAATGTCACTTCCACCCATTGCTCTTATAGAGACTTTTTTTTATTGCATTTTAGTGTAAATATGAGATCTCATATTTAAGAGGTCCAGTCATGCTTTTTTTCTATTACAAGGGATGTTTACATTCCTTGTAATATGAAAAAAGTGACACAATTTTTTTTTTTAAAGAACAGTGCAAAAAATAAAAGGTTGAATAAATAAAAAAAAAAAAAAAATCGTAAAAACGCCACGTCCTGCCGAGCTCGTGTGCAGAAGCGAACGAAAAAATGGTGTTCAAACCACACATGTGAGGTATCACCGTGATCGTTAGAGCGAGAGCAATAATTCTAGCCCTAGACCTCCACTGTAACTCAAAACATGCAACCTGTAGAATTTTTTTAAACGTCGCTTATGGAGATTTTTAAGGGTAAAAGTTTGTCGCCATCCCACGAGCGGGTGCAGTTTTGAAGCGTGACATGTTGGGTAGCAATTTACTCAGCCTAACATTATCTTTCACAATATGAAATAAAATTGGGCTAACTTTTACCGTTGTCTTATTTTCTAATTCAAAAAAAAAAGTGTATCTATTACAAAAAAAGTGCTCTTGCAGGACCACTGCGCAAATACAGTGTGACAAAGTATTGCAACAACCGCCATTTTATTCTCTAGGGTGTTAGAAAAAAAGATATATATATATATATATATATATATATATATATATATATATATATATATATATATATATATATATATATATATATATATATATATATATATATATATATATATAATGTGTGGGGGTTCTAATTTTCTAGCAAAAAAAAACAGTTTTTACCTTGTAAACACAAAATCTCAGAAAGAGGCTTGGTCCTTAAATGGTTAAAGGCATGGTACAATCTTTCTCCCTTCAGTTGTGCACTGAAGATGTAGTTTGATGGTGTCATTTGTTGAACTGTATGCCTAACCTATAGTAGAGGGAATCTTCACATTCCTGTGTCAACAGTTTCTTATTGTGTTAAAACATGAGGCTTTCGGTATGGCTTTCCACGGGTTAATGCATGACCTCTGGCTGTGAGACCTGACACCTCCTGAGAAGAAACTACATTTTGCATAATCCCTCCCTCTCTCAGACTAGTCCTCGTGCAGGTGAGAGCCACACAGTAATTAGATGTGACAGACACAAAGAGAGCTCACTTATGCAGCTGGGAGATGATGTGTTGTCAGCTAACTAACAAACACAATTCGGACATAAATGGGTTTCTTTTGGCTCTTGAAAGCTAAAAGTCCTTCTTGGAAGAAAAAAAATGAAAGCGTGGTTGGTTTTGGGAAGTGAAGGAGGCCCTGAGTACTGATAGTGGAACACAGATGTGAAGGCCTGGTGCTGGGTTATAGGCTACAACATCGTTTAGAGCTTTGTGGAGAAAAAGGCACACAAACCTCCACAAGATAAGGGGATGTAGCTCAGTGGTAGAGTGCAGGCTTTGAATGTGTGAGGCCCCAGGTTCAATCCCGCGCATCTCCAAGTAAGCCTTAATTACGCTACTCCAAGGGAAGCAGCTGCAACCCAAGCATGTGCTCACACCTGAGAAACATTTGGCCTAAACAACCCGTACAACCCTTACAATAAACATGCCTGTCCTCACCCGCCAAAGCCATTAGCATTTAAAAGGGTGGAGCAGACAGCCTGGAATTCTTTCCTTTGTTACTCTCTACCTGCATTTTCGCCTCACAAGAAGCACAGGTCTGCTTCTGTGAAGCATGGGGATGTAGCTCAGTAGTAGTGTGTGAGCTTTGCATGTGTGAGGCCCTGGGTTCAATCCCTGGCATCTCCATTCTTTATCTTAAAACCGAGTCTAGTTACTATGTAGTGCATGCTGAGTTGCCTTATTATCCCCACAAAGTGCAAAATCCTGTTGAGAACTTCTCTCTAAAGTCAAACTTTCTCCCCAAAAGAAAAAAAAAGGCACAGAAAAGCCAGAGCAAGAAGTGGATATAGCTTAGTGGTAGAGTGCACGCTTTGCATGTGTCAGGCCCTGGGTTCAATCCCTGGCATCTCCAGCCTTCGCTTTAAACAGAGACTAGTTGGGGTGGTTGCAACTAAGTTCAAAACTTTGCTGGGTGCTGTCAAAATGAGTGGCAGTAGTAAGGAACAATCAGCAAGGAAGGCTTTTCTTGGAAGCATGCTAATCACATATATCAATCTGTAGTTGACATTGGCTGTCTGTTGTTCACGTGAAGGGTATTTCCATTTTCGTCAGAAAAAAAGATCGCAAATAAGAAAATATAATATAGTATATACAATTACACCACAAACCATATTGTCATTTATTTAAAAAATGATCTTTCCGGCACACTGAGGGGGGAGGAGCTGCTGACCAAGATGGCTGCTCAGTAAGATCGAGAAGCTAACATGCTGCAAGTGAGGAAGCAAGGAAGGCTTGTAAGGACAATGTTTGAGGACTTTTTGTGACTGAAGAGTATAAGGGGGGCTGTGGAGATAGGAATTAATTTATTGAAAGTGGTCATTGTTCCCTTCCCGTCTGCCCTCCCTAAAGTTGGATTTCTGGGAATAAATATGGCACCTAAGAGAGGTAATAAAACACCACAACCTCAAAAGAATAAAAAGGATAAACTGGAAAATTTAAACAAAAACACTACAGGGGTGCAAGAAACACAAACAATGGACATCAAAGGGTATTTTCAACAGCTGCAGTTGCAATCCCCCCATTCACAACAAATATTACAGACGTCTCAGGAATTGCTTAATGTAGCTGAATCCTCCTCAACATCAAGATCATCAGGGGAGGAAATGATAGGTCACCCTAGAATCAGCTCACCAATTGATATAATGGGGACATGAATAGAGCAGAAAGAAATGGATTAAGAAACATGGGATATGAGATCATATATACAATCTCTCCCAACTAGGGCAGACATGGACTTTTATGTGCATAGGCTGGAAAAATCATACAAAAAGGAGATACAAGAGCTCAAAACATCTACTAAGAACACACAAGAAAAATTGGGTACAATAGATACAAAAGTGACTGGTGTGGAACAGGATTTGATAAAAAATAAAGGAGAAAATCCTAGAGCAAGATAAACAATTAAAGCATATTATAAGCACGGTGGATGAACAGGAAAATAGAAATAGAAGAAATAATATTAGAATTAGAGGTTTATCTGAAAATGTGAGTTCAAAGGATATGATAACGGTATTGCAGAAAATATTCCAGGAAATGGTCCAGGACCTTGAGGAAAAGGATTTAATAATCGACCGGGCACATAGAGTAATGGGATCAAGAAGACCAGACCCTAGCAAGCCAAGAGACATTATTTGTAAAATGCATTACGCTCAAGCTAAAGATAAGATTATGTATTCAGCACAACAAAATAGAAACACGCAGTATGAGGGGGAACAACTAATATTCTTTCAGGACTTATCTAAATATACATTGGAGAGAAGAAGAGCATTAAACCCCTGTTGGAGCAGCTAATAAAGAAAAATATGCAATATAGATGGAGATACCCATTTCATCTATTAGTTCAACATGAAGGACTTATAGCGATATATAGGGATCTGGAGGACTTACCGGAATTCTTGAAAACTTCAAATCCCAGAAGTAAAATTACCGGACTGGCCCATTGTATACATAAATGAATTTAAAAACAAGAAAGAGATTATGAAAAGATCTTAAAAAGGATTGGGAGAGGGAAGGAGTGGAAGTTGAGGGGAGGAGGAAAAAGGTTAAAGGGGTATTGAGGGTTATGGAGACAGCTATAAAGGATAAAAGGAAAAAAAAAAAAAAGGACATTTTTTTTTTTGGGTGGGGGGAGGGAGGGTATGGTGAGGTATTAAGTATATAAGTAATTTATAATATTAATTGACTATTATGAAGAATCAATGTGAGTATTAAATTATAGGAGAAACACGCACAAACACTGCACAGGGTTCTCAGGGTGTTTGTTTGTTTTTTGGGAGAGTTGGGGGGAGGGTGGATTTAGAGGGTATCAATTATAAAAGTAATTGGGGGTTTGTTATGATGTTTCACTGTGATACTGTGATTATCAAAATACAAGAGAAATATGCACTAACACTGGGGTAAAATCTTAATTAATGTTTTTTTTTTTTGTTTTGTTTTTTTAGGGCTGGGGGGAGGGTGGATTTTGAGGGTATCAATTATAAAAGGTATTTGAGGTTTGTTATGAAGTTTCACTGTGATTATTAATATATAAGAGAAATATGCACTTATAATGGGAGTAATTTTTTTTTCTTTTTTGTGTTATTAAACATAAATAGAAATGTATAATATATGTTGGACAGGTAGAATCACTGTGATTATTAAAATATAGGAGAATGCACTTACACTTGGCAAAGTAGTTTTTTTTTGTTTTTTTGGGGATAAAGGGGTAATTACTAATGTAAGTAATTTGCAATATATGTTTGTTATAAATACTTACTGTGACTATTTAATTTTTTTTTTTTTGGGGGGGGGGGGGAGGGAGGGTCATATGGACATGGAGATTGAATGATAGTTTAATAAGGGATAAAGAATGCAAGGAGGATATTGATAAAACAATAAAGGAGTTTCTAACAATTCATGAAAACGATGAAACAGCATTTCCCATACAATGGGAAGCACTAAAAGGCGTTGTGCGGGGTGTGTTCATCAAGCACAGTTCAAGATTAAATAAAATAAAGGAACAAAAAAAACGCCAATTGCTGTAATAAATTGAAAAATTAGAGAGAAAACATTGGCGAAGTTTTAACTCTATAGATAAAATAAACTTAAAAAATAAACGTATGAGATTGAATGATAATTTATTAAGGGATAAAGAATGTGACGAGGATATTGATAAAACAATAAAGGAGTTTCTAACAATTCATGAAAACGATGAAACAGCATTTCCCATACAATGGGAAGCACTAAAATGCGTTGTGCGGGGTGTGTTCATCAAGCACGGTTCAAGATTAAAAAAAATAAAGGAACAAAAAAAACGCCAATTGCTGTCAGAAATTGAAAAATTAGAGAGAAAACATTGACAAAGTTTTAACTCTATAGATCAAATAAACTTAAAAAATAAAATTTTGGGGGGAGATAAGGGGATGTAGCTCAGTGGTAGAGCGCACGCTTTGTATGGTTGAGGCTCTAGGTTCAATCCCCGGCATCTCCAGCCTTTGCTTTAAACAGAGACTAGTTGGGGTGGTTGCAACTAAGTTCAAAACTTGCTGTCAAAATGAGTGGCAGTAGTAAGGAACAATCTGCAAGGAAGTCTTTTCTTGGAAGCATGCTAATCACATATATGAACCTGTAAAAAAAGTCTGGGTTTCTTTTGCCTCTTGAAGGCTAAAAGTCCTTCCTGGAAGAAAAAAAATGAAAGCGTGGTTGGTTTTGGGAAGTGAAGGAGGCCCTGAGTACTGGTAGTGGAACACAGATGTGAAGGCCTGGTGCCAGGTTAAAGACTGCAACATCGTTTAGAGCTTTGTGGAGGAAAAGGCACAAAAAACCTCCACAAGATAAGGGGATGTAGCTCAGTGGTAGAGCGCACGCTTTGCATGTGTGAGGCCCTGGGTTCAATCCCCGGCATCTCCAAGTAAGCCTTACCTAACTTTGCAACCCAGGCACGTGTACACACCTGAGAAACATTTGCCCAAAACAACCCTTACAATTAGGGATGAGCTTCGTGTTCGACTCAAACATCGGCTGTTCGGTCGTTCGCCGTATTGCGAACGATATGGGCCGTTCGCACCAAATTCGTGTGGCGCATCACAACAGCAGTGCATTGCTTGCTGATGATTGGCCAAGCATGCACTATGACCCGCATGCTTGGCCAATCACAGCGCCGCCTGAACAGAGAGCTGTAATTGGCCAAAGCCAAGGAGGAGGAGGCGGCTTTGGCCAATTATGGCTCAGGGGATTTAGTACACACCCCACACTATATAAGGCCGCCTGCACGGCGGCCCTGTGTAGTGTGTGTTCCGGCGTTGAAAGAGATAGCCAGAGATTTGAGTTAGATAGATTAGGCAGAACAGTCAGTCAGTTAGCTGCACTTACAGTGTATTTTGTATATATATGCATCCCAGGTGTTGCATATATATATATATATATATACACTGTATTCAGTTTAGCTAGATCCGTTCCTGTTATCTTCTAGACTATTTACATTTAGTGCAGTGCGTCCTGCTCACAGTGTTCAGCTAGATCCGTTCCTGTTATCTTCTAGACTATTTACATTTAGTGCAGTGCGTCCTGCTCACAGTGTTCAGCTAGATCCGTTCCTGTTAAATTCTAGACTATTTACATTTAGTGCAGTGCGTCCTGCTCACAGTGTTCAGCTAGATCCGTTCCTGTTATCTTCCTACTGACAGGCAGGCTTGTCTTGTTACAGTATTAACAGCTACCTAAAGAAAATTACTGGTGTTCTTTTGATCCTATTAGTACCACGGTCAGGCAGCTAGACTATTTACATTTAGTAAAGTGCGTCCTGCTCACAGTGTTCAGCTAGATCCGTTCCTGTTATCTTCTAGACTATTTACATTTAGTGCAGTGCGTCCTGCTCACAGTGTTCAGCTAGATCCGTTCCTGTTATCTTCCTACTGACTTGTTACAGTATTAACAGCTACCTAAAGAAAATTACTGGTGTTCTTTTGATCCTATTAGTACCACGGTCAGGCAGCTAGACTATTTACATTTAGTGCAGTGCGTCCTGCTCACAGTGTTCAGCTAGATCCGTTCCTGTTATCTTCCCACTGACAGGCAGGCTTGTCTTGTTACAGTATATAAAGCTACCTGAAGAAAATTACTGGTGTTCTTTTGATCCTATTAGTACCACGGTCAGGCAGCTAGACTATTTACAGTTAGTGCAGTGCGTCCTGCTCACAGTGTTCAGCTAGATCCGTTCCTGTTATCTTCCTACTGACAGGCAGGCTTGTCTTGTTACAGTATATAAAGCTACCTGAAGAAAATTACTGATGTTCTTTTGATCCTATTAGTACCACGGTCAGGCAGCTAGACTATTTACATATAGTGCAGTGCATCCTGCTCACAGTGTTCAGCTAGATCTGTTCCTGTTATCTTCCTACTGACAGGCAGGCTTGTCTTGTTACAGTATTAACAGCTACCTAAAGAAAATTACTGGTGTTCTTTTGATCCTATTAGTACCACGGTCAGGCAGCTAGACTATTTACATTTAGTGCAGTGTGTCCTGCTCACAGTGTTCAGCTAGATCCGTTCCTGTTATCTTCCTACTGACAGGCAGGCTTGTCTTGTTACAGTATATAAAGCTACCTGAAGAAAATTACTGGTGTTCTTTTGATCCTATTAGTACCACGGTCAGGCAGCTAGACTATTTACATTTAGTGCAGTGCGTCCTGCTCACAGTGTTCAGCTAGATCCGTTCCTGTTATCTTCCTACTGACAGGCAGGCTTGTCTTGTTACAGTATTAACAGCTACCTAAAGAAAATTACTGGTGTTCTTTGATCCTATTAGTACCACGGTCAGGCAGCTAGACTATTTACATTTAGTAAAGTGCGTCCTGCTCACAGTGTTCAGCTAGATCCGTTCCTGTTATCTTCCTACTGACAGGCAGGCTTGTCTTGTTACAGTATATAAAGCTACCTGAAGAAAATTACTGGTGTTCTTTTGATCCTATTAGTACCACGGTCAGGCAGCTAGACTATTTACATTTAGTGCAGTGCGTCCTGCTCACAGTGTTCAGCTAGATCCGTTCCTGTTATCTTCCTACTGACAGGCAGGCTTGTCTTGTTACAGTATATAAAGCTACCTGAAGAAAATTACTGGTGTTCTTTGGATCCTATTAGTACCACGGTCAGGCAGCTAGACTATTTACATTTAGTGCAGTGCGTCCTGCTCACAGTGTTCAGCTAGATCCGTTCCTGTTATCTTCCTACTGACAGGCAGGCTTGTCTTGTTACAGTATTAACAGCTACCTAAAGAAAATTACTGGTGTTCTTTTGATCCTATTAGTACCACGGTCAGGCAGCTAGACTATTTACATTTAGTAAAGTGCGTCCTGCTCACAGTGTTCAGCTAGATCCGTTCCTGTTATCTTCTAGACTATTTACATTTAGTGCAGTGTGTCCTGCTCACAGTGTTCAGCTAGATCCGTTCCTGTTATCTTCCTACTGACTTGTTACAGTATTAACAGCTACCTAAAGAAAATTACTGGTGTTCTTTTGATCCTATTAGTACCACGGTCAGGCAGCTAGACTATTTACATTTAGTGCAGTGCGTCCTGCTCACAGTGTTCAGCTAAACCTACAAATTAGTGGGGTGCGTCCACCTCACAGTGTTCAGCTAAAGCTACCTGTAGAAGGTTGGTGGTGTTCTCATACTACAGGCAGGCAGTTGATTTTGCTAGCTGCAGTATATATATATATATATATATATATATATATATATATATATCCCAGCTTTGTGCAGCTACAGGCCATTAGTATGTCTGGAAGGCCAAGAAGGAGAGGCAGACAGTCACAAGCCAATAAGAGAGGGCAAGCAGGCTCTGTGTCTAGTGCTGGTCATGGAGACGGTGCATCCTCATCAGCACGTGGCCATGGGACACGCTTGGCCTTTTTTTCGGCAGCTGGCCGTGTTGAGCCGCAACATGCGGAAGACTTGGTCGAGTGGAAGACCAAGCCGTCCTCATCCTCCTCATCCTCTCTCACCCATGCCCAGGGTGCTTTGCCTGGCAAAGCAGCGGCCTCTTCCCTCGGCTCAATGTCATCAGTGACTCCTTCCCTAGCTCCACCATGTCCTCCTGAGGAGTCCCTCGAACTGTTTGACCACAGTGTTGGGTACATGCTCCAGGAGGATGCCCAGCGTTTGGAAGGCTCTGATGATGATACTGAGCTCGATGAAGGCAGTAACATGAGCACGGACAGAGGGGGTGCCCAAGAAGGACAGCAATCTGGCAGTCATGCTCCCCCTGCTGCAGCATACTGCCAGGTTTGCTCCAGTGATGAGGAGGGAGGGGATGATGAGGTCACTGATTTAACGTGGGTGTGTGATAGGAGAGAGGAGGAGGAGGAGGCGGCACATCACCAACGAGGCAGGATGCCCTCCAGGGGCCAGCCTAAGGGCAGCACATTGACTGCATCACATGTGCAGGGCGCTGCAGTCTCTGCGCGTTATTCAAAAAGTTCTTTGGTGTGGGCCTTTTTTGAGACGAGTGCATCAGATCGCACCGCTGCTATTTGCAACATATGTCTCAAGCGTATCTCACGTGGCCAAAACATCTCCCGCTTGGGTACCACATGCTTGACCAGACATATGTTGACCTGCCATGCAGTTCGTTGGCAAGCACATCTAAAAGACCCACACCAAAGAACAAAGAGGACCTCTCCTTGCTCCTCATCAGCTGAGATTTCCAACCCCACTAGACCTTCAGTCCTCTCTGAGACCTGCACTGAGAGGAATGAAGGTGTAGAATTAGGTGTGTCACAGCCAAGTACTTGTGGGCAATCTGCTTTTGGTACACCGACGTCAGATTGTACCAGGCAAATTTCCCTGCCCCAGCTGCTGCACCGCCGAAAGAAGTTTGCTCCCAGCCATCCACATGCCCAGCGGTTGAATGCTAGCTTGGCAAAATTGCTGGCACTTCAACTGCTGCCTTTTGGTAGACTCTGCCCCCTTCCGTGAGTTTGTAGAATGTGCGGTTCCTCAGTGGCAGGTACCCAATCGCCACTTTTTCTCACGGAAGGCGATTCCGGCTCTCTACCGGCATGTGGAAGGCAATGTCCATGCCTCGCTGGACAGGGCGGTCAGCGGTAAGGTGCATATTACCGCTGACTCATGGTCCAGCAGGCATGGACAGGGACGTTACCTAAGTTTCACGGCGCATTGGGTGACTCTGCTGGCAGCTGGGAAGGATGCAGGACAAGGTGCAGTAGTGTTGGAGGTTGTTCCGCCACCACGCCTCCAAAATGCTAATGATTGTGACACACCTCTCTCCTCCACCCCCTCCTCTTCTTCTTCCTCCATGGCCTCTTCCTCGGAACCAGCGGTGCTCCGTAGTCATTCAAGGGGCTACGCAAGTACGCAGGCCAAAAGATGCCATGCGGTGCTTGAGCTGGTGTGCTTGGGGGACAGGAGCCACACTGGGGCAGAGGTTCTGTCAGCTCTGCAGGGGCAGGTTCAGAGGTGGTTGACGCCACGCCAACTTAAGGCAGGAATGGTGGTTTGCGACAATGGCACCAACCTCCTCTCTGCCCTCCGACAGGGACAAATGACCCATGTGCCCTGTTTGGTTCACGTCCTTAACTTGGTGGTGCAGCGGTTCTTGGGCAGGTACCCGGGCTTACAGGATGTCCTGAGGCAGGCCAGGAATGTCTGTGTGCATTTCCGCCGGTCATATAATGCCAGCGCTCGGCTGACGGACCTCCAAAAGGAGTTTAACCTGCCCAAGAACCGCCTAATCTGTGACATGCCCACCAGGTGGAACTCAACATTGGCCATGCTGCAGCGGCTGCACACGCAGCAGAGGGCCATCAATGAGTACCTGTGCGACTATGGCACCAGGACAGGGTCAGGGGAGCTTGGTTTTTTTTCCCCCACGCCAGTGGGCCATGATCAGGGATGCATGCACTGTCCTGTCACCATTTGAGGAGGCCACGAGGATGGTGAGCAGTGACAATGCATGCTTCAGTGACACTGTCCCCCTTGTCCACCTGTTGGAGCACACGCTGCGTGGAATAATGGACAGGGCACTTGAGGCAGAACAGAGGCAGGAAGAGGAGCACTTCCTTAGCTCTCAAGGCCCCCTTTATCCAGACAGTGTTCCTGCGTGCCCGCCGATCACACAGGAAGAGGACGAGGAGGAGGAGGAGGAGGAGGAGGAGGAGGAGGAGGAAGATTGTGTCAGTATGGAGGTGGAGCCTGGCAATCAGCATCAGCATGTCAGGGGATGTTATACATAACATCCCATGCAGGTGATCAGATCGCTGGGCTGCACCAAGGAATCAGGGACAAACGAGTAAATAAAGAAAGTATGTTTATTGTCAATGATAAAGATACACGTGAAAACAAGACAGCAAACCAAAAAAAGTAAATGGTGAAAACACAGCAAACCCCAAAACCCACCTAACTCTCTAACTAATATAATACACAAGCAAGGAAACCAACATGAAATAAAAAATAAGGCATGGGCCAAAGCGACAAGGGAACAGAAAACAGGAATAATGAAGCAGACCAAGGAGTAGGGAACAGGAAACAGGGTACAAGGTCAGGATACACAAACGGGGTTCAGGAACAAAACAGGAACAGGCTGGAACAAGAGCAGGTACTGGCAGGGACAAGGGCTTAGCAGAGGAATACTGAAGCACTGGAGGTTAGTTCAGGGCAGGTTTATATAGTCCAGCAAAACCATGACAGGTGTGCTTGATGGCAAGTCTGCAGTCCAGGCAGGGAGACCCCCGCTGGTGGCCACTGGAATTACACCCTTTTGGTGCTGAATGTAATAGTGCCACCAGCAGGAGAAACCGGAGATGACACCGTTCCTGACAGTTCCCCCTCCTAAAGGAGTGGCCTCCGGACACTCCATTCAGCCCTGGGTACGACAGTCCGAGTGGGTGCAGAAACACCTTAAAATGTTTCCCTACTGAGTCTGCGGACTTCTTCGCACTTCCAAGGCCAGAGTCTTTTAGTTCACTGGGGGACGTGCCATCAGAGTCTGAAAATAGGACATGTACCCCACCACCCGGGTCAGGAAGTTTGGATCTGGAAATGAAAATTAGCAGGGTAACGGGAAAGAAACCATCGGAGGCAGACCACACAGGAGCATTACATTTAAGCCAGGCGACAGACAGGATTGACCCAGCGGCAAGATGGCCATCAGTCAGGAACAGTTTTAGCAGGCCCCATGTCATCAGGCTGAGCAGAAAGCAGAGGTACATCACGCTGGGTAGTGGCACATCCGCATCGAGCTGGGCAGCAGGCATGGGCACAACAGGCTGAACAGCAGGTGCCTTGGACTGGATAGCAGGTACTGGAACTTCAAACCGGGCAGCTGGTACTGGAACTTCAGACTGGACAGTGGGCACAGGTGCTGGCACATCAGGCAGAACAGCAGGTGCAGTGGATTGAATAGCAGGTACTGGAACTTCAAACCGGGCAGCCGGTACTGGAACTTCAGACTGGGCAGCAAGCACAAACACTGGCACATCAGGCAGAACAGCAGGTGCTTTGGACTGGATAGTCGGTACTGGAACTTCAGACTGGACAGTGGGCACAGGCGCTGGCACATCAAGCAGAACAGCAGGTACTGGCACAACAGGCAGAACAGCAGGTGCATCGGACTGGATAGCAGGTACTGGAACTTCAACCCGGGCAGCTGGTAATGGAACTTCAGACTGGACAGTGGGCACAGGTGCTGGCACATCAGGCAGAACAGCAGGTGCAGTGGACTGAATAGCAGGTACTGGAACTTCAAACCGGGCAGCCGGTACTGGAACTTCAGACTGGACAGTGGGCACAGGTGCTGGCATATCAGGCAGAACAGCAGGTACTGGCACAATAGGCTGAACAGTAGATACATCGGACTGGATAGCAGGTACTGGAACTTCAAACCGGGCAGCTGGTACTGGAACTTCAGACTGGGCAGCAAGCACAAACACTGGCACATCAGGCAGAACAGCAGGTGCTTTGGACTGGATAGTCGGTACTGGAACTTCAGACTGGGCAGTGGGCACAGGCGCTGGCACATCAAGCAGAACAGCAGGTACTGGCACAACAGGCAGAACAGCAGGTGCATCGGACTGGATAGCAGGTACTGGAACTTCAACCCGGGCAGCTGGTAATGGAACTTCAGACTGGACAGTGGGCACAGGTGCTGGCACATCAGGCAGAACAGCAGGTGCAGTGGACTGAATAGCAGGTACTGGAACTTCAAACCGGGCAGCCGGTACTGGAACTTCAGACTGGACAGTGGGCACAGGTGCTGGCATATCAGGCAGAACAGCAGGTACTGGCACAATAGGCTGAACAGTAGATACAGCAGGTCCATCGGACTGGATAGCAGGTACTGGAACTTCAAACCGGGCAACTGGTACTGGAACTTCAGACTGGGCAGTGGGCAAAGGCGCTGGCACATCAGGCAGAACAGCAGGTGCTTTGGACTGGATAGTCAGTACTGGAACTTCAGACTGGGCAGTGGGCACAGGCGCTGGCACATCAGGCAGAACAGCAGGTACTGGCACAACAGCAGGTCCATCAGACTGGATAGAAGGTACTGGAACTTCAAACCGGGCAGCTGGTACTGGAACTTCAGACTGGACAGTGGGCACAGGTGCTGGCACACCAGGCAGAACAGCAGGCACTGGCACAACAGGCTGAACAGCAGGTGCATCGGACTGGATAGCAGGTACTGGAACTTCAAACCGGGCAGCTGGTACTGGAACTTCACACTGGGCAGCAAGCACAGACATTGGCACATCAGCAGGTACTGGCACAACAGCAGGCATCGGAACATCAGGCTGGGCGGCATACAGGAACACATCAGGCTGGAACAGATCAGCTGGTGGGGAGGCAGGATTGGATACTGGCATGATGGTATGGGTTGGAAAAAACTTCCGCTTCTTTTTGGTTTTAACCACTGGGGATCTATAAGTGGGTACAGGGCTGTAGGTAGTGAATGCAGCCGGTAGAAGCGAAGAGTGAAAGGATGGCATAACAGAGGGAGTAGGTTTTGAAGGGAGATTTAGTGGAGCTGATGGAGGCAGTTGAGAAGCAGAAGGGGAGTTAAAGGCAGGGTAGGTGCAGCAGGAGGAAACAGGGTACTGGTATTTCATTGGTAGAAAGGTATATTGGGAGCTAACAGAAGCTGAATGCGACAGACTTGACCAGGCCTGTATTAATGATTGCACTGCATCAGGTTTGCACTTGGCTTGTCTGACCAGAGACTGCACTGATTCAATGCATTTTGCAAGCACCTGCCGAGAACAAGCTGAATATTGTTAAAAAAAAAATGCTGAGTCATCCTCCAACAGCCAAACTAAAGATTCAACCTGAGCTGCACTAAAAGGGGGTGTATAGTCATCACCTCCCTCAGCGACATCAGACAGGGCCAACTCAGTACAGATCTTAATTAATGGTTGCACATCTCCAAACAAAAAACTGCCTTGCTCAATAAAAACATGAACTAGGCGGATGCATTCTAACAATTGTTCCCTAGTGTATTCAGCCAATGTCTGATAACAAAAGTTTCTGTCATCAGTTGCCAGGAGCGATAAATACAAAATACTTTCAAAATCCATCTTTAAAAAATAGCTGGGACTCAGGCCCCAATTCCCAGGTGCAACCGATCTGATTGTATGGCTTCAGTATTCTGTCAGGGGATGTTATACACAACATCCCATGCAGGTGATCAGATCGCTGGGCTGCACCAAGGAATCAGGGACAAACGAGTAAATAAAGAAAGTATGTTTATTGTCAATGATAAAGATACACGTGAAAACAAGACAGCAAACCAAAACAAGTAAATGGTGAAAACACAGCAAACCCCAAAACCCACCTAACTATCTAACTAATATAATACACAAGCAAGGAAACCAACATGAAATAAAAAATAAGGCATGGGCCAAAGCGACAAGGGAACAGAAAACAGGAATAATGAAGCAGACCAAGGAGTAGGGAACAGGAAACAGGGTACAAGGTCAGGATACACAAACGGGGTTCAGGAACAAACAGGAACAGGCTGGAACAAGAGCAGGTACTGGCAGGGACAAGGGCTTAGCAGAGGAATACTGAAGCACTGGAGGTTAGTTCAGGGCAGGTTTATATAGTCCAGCAAAACCATGACAGGTGTGCTTGATGGCAAGTCTGCAGTCCAGGCAGGGAGACCCCTGCTGGTGGCCACTGGAATTACACCCTTTTGGTGCTGAATGTAATAGTGCCACCAGCAGGAGAAACCGGAGATGACACCGTTCCTGACACAGCAGCAGTCTTTAAGGGATCAGTCCCAAGAAACACATGGACTTGTACGTGGCTGGGAGGAGGTGGCTGCGGACCATGTCGTCCTTAGTGACCCAGAGGACTCCGGACCGAATGCCTCAGCAAACCTACGCTGCATGGCCTCCCTGATCCTGCAAAGCCTGCGTAAGGATCCTCGTATTCGTGGTATCAAGGAGAAGGACCAATACTGGCTGGCAACCCTCCTTGATCCACGTTACAAGGGTAAGGTTGCGGACCTTATCTTGCCATCGCAGAGGGAGCAGAGGATGAAACATCTTCGGGAGGCCTCTTCTCTCTAAAATCAAACTTCCTCCCCCAAAAAAAAAAAAAAAAAGGCCCAGAAAAGCAGGAGCAAGAAGGGGATGTAGCTCAGTGGTAGAGCGCGCGCTTTGCATGTGTGAGGCCCCGGGTTCAATACCTGGCATCTCCAGCCTTCGCTTTAAACGGAGACTAGTTGGGGTGGTTGCAACTAAGTTCAAAACTTGCTGTTAAAATGAGTGGCAGTAGTAAGGAACAATCAGCAAGGAAGGCTTTTCTTGGAAGCATGATATACACATATATGAACCTGTAAAAAAAGTCACTCCCATTTAAAATCAGTCCCGCACAAGACATGATCTAACAAAAAGCTATTCCTTCAGAGAAAAAGAAACAGGTAAGACTCGGCAACAAAGCTTGTTAAAATCCTTGCAATGTCCATTGATCACCCAGAGGGGATGGTTTTTTTTCTCAACAAAAGAGGAGTTACTCTTTAAACGCATAGTAAATCTTCCTCCCTGTATAAGTTGTGCACTGAAGGTGTAGTTTAATGGTGTCATTTGTTGAACTGTACGCATAGCCTATAGTAGAGGAAATATTCACGTTCCTGTGTCAGCGGTTTCTTATTGTGTTGAGACCTATCTGCGGTGTGAGACCTGACACCTCCTGAGAAGAAACTTCATTTCGCATAATCCCTGCCTCTCTCAGACTAGTGCTCGTGCAGGTGAGAGCCACACAGTAATTAGATGTGACACAGACACAAAGAGAGCTCACTTATGCAGCTGGGAGATGATGTGTTGTCAGCTAACTGACAAACACAATTCGGACATAAATGGGTTTCTTTTGCCTCTTGAAGGCTAAAAGTCCTTCCTGGAAGAAAAAAAATGAAAGCGTGGTTGGTTTTGGGAAGTGAAGGAGGCCCTGAGTACTGGTAGTGGAACACAGATGTGAAGGCCTGGTGCCAGGTTAAAGACTACAACATCGTTTAGAGCTTTGTGGAGGAAAAGGCACAAAAAGGCACAATAAACATTCCTGTCCTCACCCTCCAAAGCCATTAGCATGTAAAAGGATGGAGCAGACAGCCTGCAATTCTTTCCTTTGCAACTCTCTACCTGCATTTTCGCCTCACAAGAAGCACAGGTCTGTTTCTGTCGAGCATGGGGGATGTAGCTCAGTGGTATAGTAAATCTTCCTCCCTGTATAAGTTGTGCACTGGAGGTGTAGTTTAATGGTGTCATTTGTTGAACTGTACGCATAGCCTATAGTAGAGGAAATCTTCACATTCCTGTGTCAGCGGTTTCTTATTGTGTTGAGACCTATCTGCGGTGTGAGACCTGACACCTCCTGAGAAGAAACTTCATTTCGCATAATCCCTGCCTCTCTCAGACTAGTGCTCGTGCAGGTGAGAGCCACACAGTAATTAGATGTGACACAGACACAAAGAGAGCTCACTTATGCTGCTGGGAGATGATGTGTTGTCAGCTAACTGACAAACACAATTCGGACATAAATGGGTTTCTTTTGCCTCTTGAAGGCTAAAAGTCCTTCCTGGAAGAAAAAAAATGAAAGCGTGGTTGGTTTTGGGAAGTGAAGGAGGCCCTGAGTACTGGTAGTGGAACACAGATGTGAAGGCCTGGTGCCAGGTTAAAGACTGCAACATCGTTTAGAGCTTTGTGGAGGAAAAGGCACAAAAAGGCACAATAAACATTCCTGTCCTCACCCTCCAAAGCCATTAGCATGTAAAAGGATGGAGCAGACAGCCTGCAATTCTTTCCTTTGTTCCTCTCTACCTGCATTTTCGCCTCACAAGAAGCACAGGTCTGTTTCTGTCGAGCATGGGGGATGTAGCTCAGTGGTATAGTAAATCTTCCTCCCTGTATAAGTTGTGCACTGAAGGTGTAGTTTAATGGTGTCATTTGTTGAACTGTACGCATAGCCTATAGTAGAGGAAATCTTCACATTCCTGTGTCAGCGGTTTCTTATTGTGTTGAGACCTATCTGCGGTGTGAGACCTGACACCTCCTGAGAAGAAACTTCATTTCGCATAATCCCTGCCTCTCTCAGACTAGTGCTTGTGCAGGTGAGAGCCACACAGTAATTAGATGTGACACAGACACAAAGAGAGCTCACTTATGCTGCTGGGAGATGATGTGTTGTCAGCTAACTGACAAACACAATTCGGACATAAATGGGTTTCTTTTGCCTCTTGAAGGCTAAAAGTCCTTCCTGGAAGAAAAAAAATGAAAGCGTGGTTGGTTTTGGGAAGTGAAGGAGGCCCTGAGTACTGGTAGTGGAACACAGATGTGAAGGCCTGGTGCCAGGTTAAAGACTGCAACATCGTTTAGAGCTTTGTGGAGGAAAAGGCACAAAAAACCTCCTCAAGATAGGGGGATGTAGCTCAGTGGTAGAGCGCATGCTTTGCATGTGTGAGGCCCCGGGTTCAATCCCCGGTATCTCCAAGTAAGTCTTACTTAACCTTGCAACCCAGGCACGTGTACACACCTGAGAAACAATTGCCCAAAACAACCCTTACAATAAACATTCCTGTCCTCACCCTCCAAAGCCATTAGCATATAAAAGGATGGAGCAGACAGCCTGCAATTCTTTCCTTTGTTGCTCTCTACCTGCATTTTCGCCTCACAAGAAGCACAGGTCTGTGTCTGTTGAGCATGGGTGATGTAGCTCAGTGGTAGAGCGCCCGATTCACATGTGTAAGGTCCCGGGTTCAACCCCCGGCATCTCGAATCTTTATCTTAAAACTGAGTCTAGTTACTATGTAGCGCATGCTGCGTTACCTAATGAACCCCACAAAGTGCAAAATCCTGCTGAGAACTTCTCTCTAAAGTCAAACTTCCTCCCCCAAAAGAAAAAAAAAAAAAAAAGCACAGAAACACAAGAGCAAGAAGGGGATGTAGCTCAGTGGTAGAGCGCACGCTTTGCATGTGTGAGGCCCTGGGTTCAATCCCCGGCATCTCCAGCCTTCGCTTTAAACGGAGACTAGTTGGGGTGGTTGCAACTAAGTTTAAAACTTGCTGTCAAAATGAGTGGCAGTAGTAAGGAACAATCAGCAAGGAAGGCTTTTCTTGGAAGCATGCTAATCACATATATGAACCTGTAAAAAAAGTCACTCCCATTTAAAATCAGTCCCGCACAAGACATGATCTAACAAAAAGCTATTCCTTCAGAGAAGAAGAAACAGGTAAGACTCGGCAACAAAGCTTGTTAAAATCCTTGCAATGTCCATTGATCACCCAGAGGGGATGGTTTCTTTTCTCAACAAAAGAGGAGTTACTCTTTAAACGCATAGTAAATCTTCCTCCCTGTATAAGTTGTGCACTGAAGGTGTAGTTTAATGGTGTCATTTGTTGAACTGTACGCATAGCCTATAGTAGAGGAAATCTTCACATTCCTGTGTCAGCGGTTTCTTATTGTGTTGAGACCTATCTGCGGTGTGAGACCTGACACCTCCTGAGAAGAAACTTCATTTCGCATAATCCCTGCGTCTCTCAGACTAGTGCTCGTGCAGGTGAGAGCCACACAGTAATTAGATGTGACACAGACACAAAGAGATCTCACTTATGCAGCTGGGAGATGATGTGTTGTCAGCTAACTGACAAACACAATTCGGACATAAATGGGTTTCTTTTGCCTCTTGAAGGCTAAAAGTCCTTCCTGGAAGAAAAAAAATGAAAGCGTGGTTGGTTTTGGGAAGTGAAGGAGGCCCTGAGTACTGGTAGTGGAACACAGATGTGATGGCCTGGTGCCAGGTTAAAGACTGCAACATCATTTAGAGCTTTGTGGAGGAAAAGGCACAAAAAACCTCCACAAGATAGGGGGATGTAGCTCAGTAGTAGAGCGCACGCTTTGCATGTGTGAGGCCCCGCGTTCAATCCCCGGCATCTCCAAGTAAGCCTTACTTAACCTTACTTAACCTTGCAACCCAGGCACGTGTACACACCTGAGAAACAATTGCCCAAAACAACCCTTACAATAAACATTCCTGTCCTCACCCTCCAAAGCCATTAGCATGTAAAAGGATGGAGCAGACAGCCTGCAATTCTTTCCTTTGTTCCTCTCTACCTGCATTTTCGCCTCACAAGAAGCACAGGTCTGTGTCTGTTGAGCATGGGTGATGTAGCTCAGTGGTAGAGCGCCCGATTCACATGTGTGAGGTCCCGGGTTCAACCCCTGGCATCTCGAATCTTTATCTTAAAACTGAGTCTAGTTACTATGTAGCGCATGCTGCGTTACCTAATGAACCCCACAAAGTGCAAAATCCTGCTGAGAACTTCTCTCTAAAGTCAAACTTCCTCCCCCAAAAGAAAAAAAAAAAAAAAAGCACAGAAACACAAGAGCAAGAAGGGGATGTAGCTCAGTGGTAGAGCGCACGCTTTGCATGTGTGAGGCCCTGGGTT
This sequence comes from Lithobates clamitans, assembly GCA_037952925.1. Classification (NCBI taxonomy): domain Eukaryota; kingdom Metazoa; phylum Chordata; class Amphibia; order Anura; family Ranidae; genus Lithobates; species Lithobates clamitans. The sequence continues at coordinate 4,365,481 of JBBGZY010000430.1, read as the reverse complement.
CAATCCCCGGCATCTCCAGCCTTCGCTTTAAACGGAGACTAGTTGGGGTGGTTGCAACTAAGTTTAAAACTTGCTGTCAAAATGAGTGGCAGTAGTAAGGAACAATCAGCAAGGAAGGCTTTTCTTGGAAGCATGCTAATCACATATATGAACCTGTAAAAAAAGTCACTCCCATTTAAAATCAGTCCCGCACAAGACATGATCTAACAAAAAGCTATTCCTTCAGAGAAGAAGAAACAGGTAAGACTCGGCAACAAAGCTTGTTAAAATCCTTGCAATGTCCATTGATCACCCAGAGGGGATGGTTTCTTTTCTCAACAAAAGAGGAGTTACTCTTTAAACGCATAGTAAATCTTCCTCCCTGTATAAGTTGTGCACTGAAGGTGTAGTTTAATGGTGTCATTTGTTGAACTGTACGCATAGCCTATAGTAGAGGAAATCTTCACATTCCTGTGTCAGCGGTTTCTTATTGTGTTGAGACCTATCTGCGGTGTGAGACCTGACACCTCCTGAGAAGAAACTTCATTTCGCATAATCCCTGCGTCTCTCAGACTAGTGCTCGTGCAGGTGAGAGCCACACAGTAATTAGATGTGACACAGACACAAAGAGATCTCACTTATGCAGCTGGGAGATGATGTGTTGTCAGCTAACTGACAAACACAATTCGGACATAAATGGGTTTCTTTTGCCTCTTGAAGGCTAAAAGTCCTTCCTGGAAGAAAAAAAATGAAAGCGTGGTTGGTTTTGGGAAGTGAAGGAGGCCCTGAGTACTGGTAGTGGAACACAGATGTGATGGCCTGGTGCCAGGTTAAAGACTGCAACATCATTTAGAGCTTTGTGGAGGAAAAGGCACAAAAAACCTCCACAAGATAGGGGGATGTAGCTCAGTAGTAGAGCGCACGCTTTGCATGTGTGAGGCCCCGCGTTCAATCCCCGGCATCTCCAAGTAAGCCTTACTTAACCTTACTTAACCTTGCAACCCAGGCACGTGTACACACCTGAGAAACAATTGCCCAAAACAACCCTTACAATAAACATTCCTGTCCTCACCCTCCAAAGCCATTAGCATGTAAAAGGATGGAGCAGACAGCCTGCAATTCTTTCCTTTGTTCCTCTCTACCTGCATTTTCGCCTCACAAGAAGCACAGGTCTGTTTCTGTCGAGCATGGGGGATGTAGCTCAGTGGTAGAGCGCACGCTTTGCATGTGTGAGGTCCCGCGTTCAACCCCCGGCATCTCCAATCTTTATCTTAAAACTGAGTCTAGTTACTATGTAGCGCATGCTGAGTTGCCTAATGAACCCCACAAAGTGCAAAATCCTGCTGAGAACTTCTCTCTAAAGTCAAACTTCAAAGAGGGGCGTGACCGGATGTTGAGGTGAACGGAGGTGCGTGAGTCCTCTCCTCGCTCCGGCTCCCTGCTGCTTTTCTGAACTGATCCAGCCTTGATTGTACTGCTGCCCATGTTCATTGGCCTTCTCGCTGTTTTACCCGCTCCACCGCCCTTCTAAGCTAACCCCACGGCACATCTTCCATCGAGTAACCGGAGTAAGTAAGGGGGAAGTGATCGGCAGCGGCGGCGGTCCGCCTCATCAGCTGGAGTGTTGCGGAGCACCCGGACGTCTATACCAGGCTTTGGTAACCTGGCAACGAGCTGCTAACATCCCGTGATCTCGCGGGAGCTGTGAGCCTCGCGGGACTGGCAGGAGGAGAACGGTAAGAGCTGCACAGTCTGACCGGCCGGGGAGACGGAAGAGAGGAAGATATCCTGGATGACAGAGGGCTCTGTTGGGTGGGATTAGCTGTGCGGTGCGCTCCTGAGAAGGACACCAGGTAATATTCTTAACTGCTGAACTGCACTGGATTGCTTTCTTCTCTATGCTAAACAAGGCACTAAGCTGGGGTATTACTGTTACATACCAGATTGACTGAAGTGTGTTATTTCCTAATCCTAGCCCTGTACCTGGTTTTTGAATAGCACCTCAGCTTGCTAACGAACGGAGGAACAGGGAATTGTTACTGAGTTACTGAGTATCCTCTTTCGGTCTTTGGTATAAATACACAGGATAGTCAGCACAAATCCTGGTATAAGTAAAAAATGACTAAGAAAAAGGGAGAAGAGCACCCCCAGCACTCCCAGGAAGGTCCCACTACACAGGTTACCCGGTCATCTAAGCAGAAAGGGAACTTGGCAGCATCGGCATCAGCAGCAGCAGCTAAGCTTGAGAAATATGTCCATACCCCCTCGCATTCCCCAGCTAAGGGCAACCAGCACCCCCAAGAAAAGACTCTAGCAGGAAGCTCGGGGGACAGAAAAAGTATAACTAAAACTACATCAGCATCATTAGCAATAACAAAAGCTGTGAATAAAAAAAGCCCAGAGAAGCTCCCCCTGGAAATGAGTGTAAGTAACCCTGACACAGAGGTGGCTAGCGAACCTGAGCCTACACTGAGAGAGGTACTACAGGCAGTTAACGCTTGCAGAGGGTCATTGAGCGAGCTATGCGTCCAGTTAAGAGGCCTCAAGGAAGAGCTGAGCTCTATGAGCCAAGAACTACAGAGTGTTGTGGAGAGGACTTCCAATTTGGAGGAGAGACTTAGCCAAGCAGAGGACATTCTACACCCTATGAGGCAGGAGTTTAAACTGATGCAGAACCAGATGGATACTTATAAATTTAAAATTGACGAAATGGAAAATCGCCTGCGTAGGCAAAATGTGAGGGTTCTAGGCCTCCCAGAGGGCAGTGAGGGGCCTTGCCCAGAAGCATTTCTGGAAAAATGGCTTAGGGAAGTTTTTGGGGCAGAGACATTTTCGCATTTTTTCGCTATCGAGAGGGCACATATAGTGCCCACCCGGCTAATCTCTCCAGGTTCCCGCCCTAGACCATTGATAATGAAGTTGTTTAGCTACAAAGATAAGACCCTACTAATGCAAAAATCTAGGGAAAGGGGGGACATTTTCTACAAAGACAATAAAATCTCAATCTACCCAGATTACTCCCCAGACCTGCAAAAGAAAAGGGCAGGATTTGCAGAAATTAAGCGCAGCCTGAGGACTATGAAAATATCATATGCACTGTTTTACCCGGCGCGATTACGCATTGATGCTCCAGGAGGGACACAATTTTTTGACTCGGCTGATAGGGCTACAAAATGGCTGGAGGAAAACAAAAAGAGCTTTTAGAGCTGGAGTATTACTAGCTGAATGATTGCTTCTTGTGTTTTTTTTTTTTGCAGCAGGGACTGGAGGAGGGGGGGGGGGTTGGTGCATTGGAGAAAACTTCCAATGAGAGTCTATAAATGGTGGAGGACGATTGTTTGGTTGTCAATAGCACAACAGGGATTGGTGGCTGAGGGGGGGGGAGGGAGGGGGTATGAGTTGGATGATAGGGTCAGAAGGGTCACAAGAAATGCCCTTAGGGTAGGCCTTGAAGGGCAAGGGGGGAGCGGGAGGGGGGGCAAAGGGGTTACAGGGAACGTGCCTAGGGTAGGACAAGAAAGGAAGGGGGGGGGGGAAGGTAGGGCACAAGGGTAGAGAAATACGTAAGTCACAATTAAAATTGAAGGGTTGGTATATATTATGGTTCAATTAGTTTTTATTGATTTTAGACAGGTTTATAACAAAAGAAGAAATACAACAAAAATAGAGACCTGACATGAAATCACTTGGGTTACCCAAGTGCACTAATTTATAGAATTCAGACTAGTGCAATCAATTGCCCAGACCTAGATACTTTACATTGTTTCATTCTCTGTAGGTCCTGAGTATGAGACATGAGTCTGTAAGGCATTAAGTACCCTGGTCTAGGAAGCCCCAATGGGGATCTTCTGCTTCCACAGACTCAGGGTATTATGGAAAATAACTAAAATAAAAATGTGCAAACGTAATATCTGCCATAAAGTGCACATACTTGTAAAGTATAAGGAGAGTAAGACAAAAATAAACCTCCACTGATGGAGGAGCGGTTATTGAAATAGATTGCATTTATATAGGTCTTATGAAATCTGGAAGAAGAAATTAGAAGTAAGAAAAGAAAAGAGAAAGAGGAAAGAACAGATACATTCAGTAGAAGAATAAAGAAAAAGGGGGGGGGGGGGAGGGGGGGGAGACAGCGAGCCCCACTCTGTAGAACAAACCAATCATGGGATTCAACCCACGTTTTACTGGTATACCGTGTGTGACCATTAGGGGGGGTTCGTATTCTTCAATCTCTGTTTAAGTTTGTCTGAAGTGGAGTAATGCCTCCAGACACTCCAGATGTATGAAAATTTAGCTTGTTTGTCCAGGACATTGGCCTGCATTTCCTCCATTAGCATTATATTGTTTATTTCATTGACCCATTCCGCAATAGAGGGGGAGTTGGTAGATTTCCAGTGTCTGGGAATGAGCTGTCTCCCTGCACTCATAAAAAACTTCAAAAGACTGTTTTTCTGTGATTTTACGGCTCCGGGAAAAATAGACAGGAGGGCAATGGTGGGAGAAGGCATAAGGGGTTTGTCATAGATCTCTGAATAAATGTGAAAAATCTGCGTCCAAAATGGTAAAAGCCTATCGCATTCCCACCAGATGTGCAAATAAGTACCTCTCTTGGAATTGCATCTCCAGCACGTATCTGAATTGGCCGGGAACATCATCCTGAGTGTTGTGGGGACCCGGTACCACCTTGAAAGGACTTTATAGTTCTTCTCCTGCATGTAGCTCGAGATCGAGGTCTTGCTTGTGAAAAGAAAGGCCTTCCTCCAGTCCGCCTCAGATATATCAATTCCGACCTCTGCTGACCATTTTGTTGTGTAAGTAGGAAGGACATCGTGTATGTGTTCTAAGATTTGTTTGTGTATAAGTGATAAAGGGTGTCTTGGGGTTTCCGGTAGGATGCATAGTTGTTCAAATCCTGTTAAAGGTCTATGAGTTAAGTTAGAGTTGTGTAGTTGTTTTCAGTATTCGCTTAAATGTCTACGGGTGAGCCAGGTCACCCTAGAGGTTGTATCTGGAGGGGCCGATGCAAATGTACCTAAGGTGGGGTCTACAAATTGTCGTGCGGTGGGCCAGTGCTCTCTAGAATAGTTGTCTATGGAGTTTATGGAGTGGCCCTCCGGAAATTTAGGGTTATCAAACAAAGGGGTGAGTGGGCTGGGTTCCGAGGATAGAGCGTAGGTGAGTTTCCTACGATACCAGATAGTCAAAGCGTCTCTTGTAAGGGGGGACAATGCCGCTATCGATTTAAATGAGTGGTCGTATCCCCATAGGAGGGCTCTGAGATCATGTATGGCTAGGTCTTGCTCCACAAATGTGGTAGCTTTGGTCATGGGTCGAGGAAACCACTCAAGGATACGGGAGATTACTGTAGATGTATGATATAGTTCAAAGTCAGGTAAACCCAGCCCACCTTTTGTAATAGGGGAGCTCAGGAGTTTATGCTTCAGCCTCGGGTGTCTGCCCTTCCAAACGAAACGGGTAGCCATTGATCTTAGGGAGCGGAAAAAGGCAGAGGGGAGGACTATGGGGAGGGCCTGAAACAAGTATAGGAGTTTGGGAAGGATGTCCATTTTTAGTGTATTGATACGGCCCATCCAAGATACCGCTAATTCCGTTCGTTCTTCCGATAAACGTCTGAGCTTGAGAAGGAGGGGGCCAAAGTTCAGGGCATAAATATCCGAAAAGTTTTTCGGGATGGCTGTACCTAGATAGGAAATGGAGTTCTGTTTCCATTGAAATGAAAAGTTTGATTGGAGGGTTGAGAGTGTGGGTTGTGATAAAGATATGTTTAGGGCCTCAGTCTTAGAGATGTTTAATTTATAGTTACTAAAGCGACCGAATCTGTCAATCTCTGCTAGTATAGAGGGTATGGATGTGTGGGGTTTGGTTACGTACAGGAGTAGGTCATCGGCGTAGAGAGAGAGTTTACAGTGAGATGAAGGGGTCTGGATGCCTTGTATATTGGGGTTCGATCTAATGGCTTGGGCGAGGTGTTCTATGACTAGGGCAAACAGGAGAGGGGAAAGGGGGCAGCCCTGCCTGGTGCCGTTAGTGATCGTAAAGTTTTGTGATTGGGTGCCGTTCACCAGGACAGTAGCTGAGGGTCTAGAGTAAAGGGCCATAATGCGTGCCAACATTTTCGGGCCAAGGCCTATTTGGGAGAGGGTGGACTGGAGAAAAGACCAGCTGACCCTATCAAAGGCCTTCTCCGCGTCGCAAGAGAGAAGGCAGGTTGGTATACGGTGGCGCTGGGCAAAGGGAATTAAGTGTATGGTCTTGGTGGTGTTGTCCCTGGCCTCTCGGCCTGGGACAAAACCAACCTGATCTTTATGTATTAGATTTGGTAGCAGGGGGGAGAGGCGGTTAGCAAGTATTTTGGCATATAACTTTAAATCAATGTTTAAGAGAGATATCGGTCTGTAGTTGGAACATATGGACGAGTCTTTTCCAGTCTTAGGGATGACCACTATTTGGGCTTGAAGGCTAGATGTGGAGAGAGCAATATTATCCTCTAGAGTGTTAAAAGCTCTCGCTAATAAAGGAGAGAGTTGTGTTGCAAAGAGTTTATAGAAACGAGATGAGAACCCGTCAGGTCCAGGGCTCTTACCATTCTTGAGGTTTTTAATGGCAGAGAGGAATTCCGTATCGGATAAGGACTCCTCTAGGTCTTGTGAATCTGATGTAGGGAGAGTTGGAAGGGCTGTCTCTTGAATATAAGAGGCTAAGTCAGGCGGTGAGGATGAGGATAGCGGAATCTGGGGGGTAAGGTTATACAGTGCTGAGTAGTACTGGCGGAATTCTTCAGCATTGGCCGAGTTCTGCCTGATTTTGCCTTTAGTGGGAGAATTTATGAATGGGATGGGTGTTCTCTTTTGGCGGGGTTGAAGGGTGGATGCGAGATGTCTACCGCACTTATTGGCTTGAGAATAATAAGTGAATCTGCCTTTGTCCCTAGCTATGAGAGATTTCTCTGCATAAATGCGCAGGAGGTCTCTCCTGGCATTGGTGAGGTCAATGAGTGTCGTGTCAATGGGATTTTGTTTGTGTGAGTCTTCTAGGGTGGCGATGGTAGTGAGAAGACGTTTCGTGTCTGCTATTCGCGCGTGTTTAAGTCTGGAGCTGTGCTGCATAAATTTACCCCTGAGCACACATTTAAGAGCCTCCCATTTCGTAAAAGGGTTAGTGGGGTCGTGAGTGTGGTCCGCCACAAAGTGTTTAATAGTCTGTGATATATCTTGAGAGCACACCAGGTCGTTTAAGAGATTGTCGTTCAATCTCCAGGACGAGTTTCGGTTGCGTGTTGGTGTGCGTCCCAAGCTAATGTGGATAGGGGCGTGGTCAGACCACAAAGAGATCCCGATAGATGCTGACGGTGAGAAGTCTAGTAGGGATTGTGAGATAAAGAGATAATCTAATCTCCTGTAAGTGGCGTGTACGGGTGAGTAAAAGGTGTAATCTTTGGTGGAAGGGTGTAACATACGCCACACATCCACCAAAGATAAGTCAGTTAGGAGGGTTCTGATTTTGGTCAGAGAGGTTGGAGAGATCGAGGACTTACCGGTTGAGGAGTCAAGACGAGGTATCAAGGTGGCATTCAGGTCCCCTCCCAGGATCATGTTGACCGTGCCAAACTTTTTCAGACGGGCGATGACGGAGGTGAGGAATTGTTGTTGGTTCTGGTTAGGAGAATACACGTTAATAACAGTGTATATAACATTTTTATATGACAATTTGAGAAAAATATATCTGCCTAGCGGGTCGATATAAGAGTCAAGCACATCTGGAGAAAAGGATGCGTGAAAGGCTATAGAAACCCCTTTAGATTTTGCTGAGGGATTGGAGCTATGAAACCAAGTAGGGTATCTTTTATGAGGAATTTGCGGGATTTTGTCTGACCTAAAATGGGTTTCCTGTAGAAGCAGGATTTGAGTCCGCATTTTGTGGAAATGAAAAAGAATTTGTCGTCTCTTCTCAGGAACATTAAGACCCCTGCAATTTAGTGAAGAAATTTTCAGGGCGGTTTCGGATGCCATAGGAAAATTGTGCTAATGGACAAAAAAAAACAGGTAGTAGGGAGGCTCGCTGTCTTCTTAGATAAATAAAAGGGGGTTAGGGGAGGGGAAGGGGGACATCTAGTGGTGAGAAAAAGGAAAGAGTTGAAGTTGAGAGACTTGAAAGAGGAAAAGAAAAAGAGAAAAGAAAAAAGAAGAAGAAGAAAAAAGGGCCAATACGGCTTCACTAATGGTGTTGTCAGCAACGTATCAGCTAATACCCCGAAGGGCGCTGAGTGACCTAAATGGGGGAACAGTGGTCAACACAGGGGGGAGCCCACACACGCCGGGCTATAGAGTTTGCAATAACAAGAGTAACATGAAGGCTCTGTATATTAACAAAAACTGGTAACAATGAACATAACATTTCAAGGCCCTGCATGTCTAGATAGGTTAAAGACTATACTGCTGACCTCTTAGGAGAGAATATCCCCCAAAGGTTTCAGATTAAATGTATTGCATACAGGGCTTTTACTCCAGCAACAAGGGATGAAGGGGAGGGAGGGGGGGGGGGTTGGGGGAGAGGGATGAGAGAGGATGGGACAATACATGGGGTTTGAAGGGCAGTGTCCTTGAAACGGAACACCGCACGTCAAAGATAACAGGGAACATAATATGTAATGTTAGTCCTGTAGTAAGGAAGGAAAACATATTGTGTTAGTTATTTAAATGTCCCAATGAGAATGTAACCGGGGACGCCGCCACCGATTAGGAACCTGTGGGAGAAATGGTAAAGAAAAAATGGAATAGTCGAGGAGAGAGTTCATCCTTCGGTCGCCGAAGAGAAGTCAGGCTTGGGTCGTTTGCTCTTCTTCGATCGTTTCTGCCAACCTGGCGCGGCTTTGAAACCTGGAGTGGCGGCATGAAGAGGCCAATCTGGGATGGAAATCTGTGGCAGTTCGAAAGTTCCAAGAAACTTAGGTAGATCACCTAATGTGCGGAAAGTCGCAGATTTTCCTTCATGGGATGCAGACAGGTTGAAGGGGAAACCCCAGCGATATTTAATCTGCTTGGCTTGAAGGGCCCCGGTGAGAGGCTTCAGGGCTCGTCGCATGTCCAGGGTCAATTTAGAAATATCAGGGAGGAGAGACACTGGGGTTTCGTTAAAGTAGATGGCAGCTTGAGCACGTGCAGCTTGCATGATGGCGTCTTTAACTGCATAGAAGTGTACTCTGCAGATCACATCTCTGGGGTGTTCCAGGTTTGGATTTTTGGGGCCTAGGGCTCTGTGGACCCTGTCTAGCTCCAGCGGATCATCTTTATCTTTCTGAAGAAGGTCATTAAAGATGGCAGTGACAGCCAGCGCAAGGTCCTTGGTTTCAACCGATTTAGGCAGACCGCGTATGCGGATGTTGTTGTGTCTGGCTCTGTTCTCTTGGTCATCTTGATGGTACATCAGTTGCTGTATCTGCAGAGTATGCTCATGTAAAATAATGTCATGCGTTTGTAGAGTGGATGCGGTTTCCTCCATGGTGTGTTCTACCTCCTCAATTCTGTGAGTAATGTCTCTGCGGAGCTCAGTTTATATGAGCGCTCTAAGCGTTGCACGTAGGCCTTTAAATCATGTCTGGTGGGGAGTGCTTTGATATATGCTTCCATGTCCCATCCTGTGTAAGATCTGTGGGATTCAGGGGAATGGCAGGCTGAGCGGGTGGATCCAGCTTCAGAATCAGGGGGAGATCGAGCCCTTTGCCTGGTTTTCATGTGTGGTGTGGAGCGCTGTGAAGCAGCTCCTTGTGAGGCAGCATTTGAGCCTGAGGTCCGGGCTGGCGCCATCTTGGACGAGGGGGGCCGGAGCGGTTATGGCCCAAGTGTGTAAAGAACCGGTCTATGTCCCCTTCGGGATGTGGATCGGGGGTTCGGTGCCTGTCTCCCCCACCCTTCCTCCCCATAACAGACCTGGATGGCGGTGCTGGGAAGCGCTAAGAGCCTCGTTTGTGCCGGCGTGTGCGGGAGCTCCTAAGGAGAGCGACTTACTCCTCCATGTGTCAGGCCACGCCCTCGGGTTGGTATATATTAGCACTAATTGCACACATGGTAAAGATAAAGTCGCTACACAGATTGCTGACACAGTTATTTGTATTTCAAACTTAGTAAAGATAAATTTAGTTAGATTAAAAAGGATGGGAACTTTTATATCCGAAGCACATATATATAACTTTTTGACACTGGTGGGGTTAGGTAAAGAAAGTCTTAATATTTATCATTATAGAGGGTTTATGCTCTTGAGGACGCTTTTCTTTTTTTTTTCTTTTTCTCCCGGTTTTTTTTTTTTTATTTATTTATTTTTTTCTTCCTCTTTTCCTCTTCTCTTTTTTTTATTTTTTTATTTTTTTTCTTCTACTTTTTTCCTTGACCAACAGAGTTTTTTATATTATTATATATAGGTACGCAGTTGGTATTTACTAATATGTATGTGTACAATTTAAAGGAAGGCTAGGATGGTAAGAATAACCTCATGGAATATACGGGGTATGAGAGACCCCACCAAGAGAGCTACGGTATTCTCAGAGCTGGAATTTCTGGGCACGGATCTGGTGTGCCTACAGGAGACACACCTCACCAACGAGTCTAAATCCTCAATTCGGAGTAAAAAATTCCAAGCACAATTCCATTCAGTGCACACCTCCTATTCTATAGGAGTGTGTGTACTGGTTAAAAAGGGTGTAGTGTTTTCCTGTAGGGATGCTAGGATAGACCCGTTGGGTTGTTATGTTTTTTTATTCTGCACAATTGAGGGTAAATCCTTTGTTATAGCTAATGTGTATATCCCCCCTCCTTTTAAAATGGGGATATTATATCATCTCTTGGAATATGTTGAGGACAAGGGGGATGTCCCACTCATAGTGGTGGGCGACTTCAATATGGTCCTTAACGGTAAACTTGACAGGTTCCCTCCAAGAGCAAGGGGGGATAGGGCAACTGAGGGGCGGCTTAGCCAGCTGTTCGAAGAGATTGGGTGGTGCGACCTCTGGAGAAATCGTAATCAAGAGGAGAGGCAGTACTCTTGCTTCTCAGAGTCGCACCACACTCTCTCCCGTATAGATATGGCAGTGGGAAACAGGGAGGTGCTTCCCCTTCTAGGAAAAATAGATTATAGGCCGAGAGGGGTGTCAGACCACTCTCCTCTGATGCTGACGATAAACATCTGTAATGGACCCAAGGAGAGAACATGGGCACTGAACTCCATATGGTTAGAGATCATAGGAAAAAGGGAGGAAATATCTGAAAAGATAAAAGATTTTGTGGTATTTAACTCAGGGTCGGCGCCGCAGGGGTTGGTCTGGGACTCTTTAAAAGCGTTTTTAAGAGGTATCCTCTTACAGTATATATCACGGGTTAAGCGACAATCAAGAGAAAGGGGTAATCAGATTAGGAAAGAGCTATTAAATTTAGAAAAACAATATGTGGCGGACCCCAGCCCAGAAAAACAGGAGTTATGGGTAAATAAGCAGCAGGAATATAAGATGGACACACTTAAGAATGCGGAAAATAAGAGATTATTTCAGAGGCAGAGGTATTTTGGGGAGGGTGAAAGAGTGGGCCGTATGCTGGCATTAATAGCGGATACTAATTCACCCTCCTCAACGATCGCAGCGATTCGGACTCCTAGAGGGGTAATCTCGTCAGACTCCTTCACGGTTAAAAAGGCTTTCTATGAATATTATAGTAACCTATATAAATCGCAACAGCAACTGGTAGTAGAAGAGATAGAGAATTTCTCGGAGGGTATTAACCTGCCACGTCTCTCGGAAAGCGACAGGATTAGTCTGGACTCCCCTATAACTCTGGAGGAAGTACAGCAAGCAGTATCAGATATGCCGAACCAGAAAGCCCCAGGCCAGGATGGGCTGCCTGTGGAAATATTTAAGTATTTTGGAGAGGCTTTACTCCCAGAACTGTTGAAGACATTGAACTGGGCGATGACGGATGGTACCTTGCCCCCTTCAATGACTGAAACCAATATAGTCCTTATAAGAAAAGAGGGAAAAGACCACCTTGAGGCAGCATCATATAGACCCATATCTCTACTATGCTCTGATATAAAAATATTGGCAAAGGTAATGGCTACCAGGCTAAAAAAATATATATCAGAGCTGGTGCACCCGGATCAGTCAGGGTTCATCCCCAACAGAGCTACTAGTATTAATATTAGGAGGGCTTACCTGAACCTCCAGTCACCAGCGGAGGTGGGAGGCTCTAGAGCGATCCTCGCTTTGGATATCGCCAAGGCGTTTGATAGCCTGGAGTGGGAATACCTCTGGTGGGTACTGGAGAAGTTTGGGTTTGGTCCTAAATTCATCGAATGGGTTAAGACCCTGTACTTCCACCCAAAAGCCAGGTTAAAAATTAACAGAGAATATACGGAGTGGTTCTTTTTGGAGAGAGGGAAGAGGCAGGGGTGTGCTCTCTCGCCTCTGCTATTTGCTCTAGCAATGGAGCCGCTGGCGGAGGCGATTAGACACTCGTCTGATATACAGGGATTTGGGGAGAGAACTAGGCGGGAAAAAGTGGCACTTTATGCTGACGACGTGCTGATTTTCCTTGGGGACACGGGGCCTTCCCTTGAAAAGGCAATACAACTAGTGGAAAGATTTGGGAAATCTTCAGGCCTGGTGGTCAATTGGGAGAAATCAACGTTGCTCCCATTAGACTCAACGTATAATATCCTAAGGGGAGGCATGTCGAGGCTGAGGGTAGTGGAGAGGATGCGATATCTGGGCATAATCATTTCGACTGACCCGGCACAATACATAGTGGATAATCTAGTCCCGCTACTGGAAAAATTCAGAAGAAAAAGCGCGATTTGGTGTCAACTCCCTTTATCCCTGGCAGGCAGAGTCAATCTGATTAAGATGGTCTGGATGCCACAATTATTATATGTACTCCACAACTCCCCAGTTTGGATTGGGAAGAGTTGGTTTAAGAAAATAGAAACCCTATTTAGAGAACTAATATGGAAGAAAGGGCAGGCAAGAATTAAGTTGCAAACACTCCAGCGCCCGGTTGGGGAAGGGGGATTGGCAGTACCACATCCCTACAGCTACTTCCTGGCGGCACAACTACAACAGCTAGGAGGCTGCGAATGCCAGGCCCTGTCGAATCCCAACGCGAAAGTTATGCTCTATGACTCCCCATATGGGTCCTTGGCAGAGGCATTAGAGGCGGGGACACTTCAGGAGGGACCTCCAACACATAAATTGATCTTTAAAGTATGGTGGGCTACTAAGAGGATTATGGGATACGAAGGCCACACGGAATTCTCGCCTATATGGAACAATAGGGAATTGAGGGAGCTGACCACAGTGGAAAAAAACTGGACATGGGTTCGCCACGGAATAAGTAGATTGGTACAGTTATACGAGGGCAAAAATTTGAAACCTTTCTCTGAATTAAGGGGGGAATATGGGATCCCAAATAACACTTTTTATACTTACCTGCAGATCAGGCATGCACTCAACTGTCAATTCAGTAAATCCCCATTAGAGTGGTGCAATATACCCCTTTTAAATAGAATTGTAGGAGCAAATACCACCAAGGGTCTGATAGCATCAATAAATGGTCAAATTTCCGAAAGGCTACTTGACCTGAGCACGACCCTGGACATTAGAGAGAGATGGGCGGGGGAAGGTTGGAGAGATTACGGACAGCCAGTGGAAGGGAATCTTGAAGGCCAGCCCATTAATATCGGTCTCTCCATCACAACAGATATCGCACCTATTTCTCATACATAGGGTTTACTATACCCCCAAGAGACTGTTTAGCTTTGGTCGCAGACCGGACGATAAATGCCCTAGATGTTTGGATACTGGTGACCTAATTCATATGGTATGGAGATGCCCAAGGTTGACGAGATATTGGTCAGAGGTAATTAGAACTGTGGAAGTCAGGTTTAAAACAAAGCTAAAGCAGGAGGCCAGGGAGTGTATTCTCGGACTACTGGGGGAAAATGGGGGGAGTTATAATAAGCAAATTGCCATGGGAAGGTGCCTTTACCAAGCCAGGAAATTAATAGCACAGTCCTGGCTATCCAATACACCCCCAACTATAGAGGACTGGATTAGGACAGTGGATAAGCTAGTTTGGACAGAAAAAACAGTTTATATTAGGAGACATAGTTATGAAAAATTTTTAAAAATCTGGAGCCCCTGGCTGCATTGGTTGGACACAACCCCTTGATCTGAATTAATTTTTGAATATCGCAAGGGAGGGAAGGAGAAAGGGAGGGAAAGGGAAAGTTATGGGACTATTTGTTAAGACGGTGTTGAGGTAATGAAGACTGAACGCCATTAGACTTAATAGCTGAAGTGACTCTAGTAATAGATAGAGGCCAGGCCACCTTTCAATGTAGCTCATCTTAAGGGGAGGGCTGGGAAGGAGTGAGTGGGGGGTGGGGTAGATAAGCATCAAAATGCAAGGTGTTTTTGTATAACTTGTACCGATGGACTGATGCCTATAAGGGGTTGGAAAAAATATATGTATTACTGGTTCTCTATATTTTACCTATGTATGTAACGAGGAAAAGTTTAATAAAGAATATTGAATTAAAAAAAAGCTCAGTGGTAGAGCGCGCGCTTTGCATGTGTGAGGCCCTGGGTTCAATCCCCGGCATCTCCATTCCTTATCTTAAAACTGAGTCTAGTTACTATGTAGCGCATGCTGAGTTGCCTTATTATCCCCACAAAGTGCAAAATCCTGTTGAGAACTTCTCTCTAAAGTCAAACTTCCTCCCCCAAAAAAAAAAAAAGGCCCAGAAAAGCAGGAGCAAGAAGGGGATGTAGCTCAGTGGTAGAGCGCGCGCTTTGCATGTGTGAGGCCCCGGGTTCAATACCTGGCATCTCCAGCCTTCGCTTTAAACAGAGACTTGTTGGGGTGGTTGCAACTAAGTTCAAAACTTGCTGTTAAAATGAGTGGCAGTAGTAAGGAACAATCAGCAAGGAAGGCTTTTCGTGGAAGCATGCTATACACATATATGAACCTGTAAAAAAAGTCACTCCCATTTAAAATCAGTCCCGCACAAGACATGATCTAACAAAAAGCTATTCCTTCAGAGAAGAAGAAACAGGTAAGACTCGGCAACAAAGCTTGTTAAAATCCTTGCAATGTCCATTGATCACCCAGAGGGGATGGTTTTTTTTCTCAACAAAAGAGGAGTTACTATTTAAACGCATAGTAAATCTTCCTCCCTGTATAAGTTGTGCACTGAAGGTGTAGTTTAATGGTGTCATTTGTTGAACTGTACGCATAGCCTATAGTAGAGGAAATCTTCACGTTCCTGTGTCAGCGGTTTCTTATTGTGTTGAGACCTATCTGCGGTGTGAGACCTGACACCTCCTGAGAAGAAACTTCATTTCGCATAATCCCTGCCTCTCTCAGACTAGTGCTCGTGCAGATGAGAGCCACACAGTAATTAGATGTGACACAGACACAAAGAGAGCTCACTTATGCAGCTGGGAGATGATGTGTTGTCAGCTAACTGACAAACACAATTCGGACATAAATGGGTTTCTTTTGCCTCTTGAAGGCTAAAAGTCCTTCCTGGAAGAAAAAAAATGAAAGCGTGGTTGGTTTTGGGAAGTGAAGGAGGCCCTGAGTACTAGTAGTGGAACACAGATGTGAAGGCCTGGTGCCAGGTTAAAGACTACAACATCGTTTAGAGCTTTGTGGAGGAAAAGGCACAAAAAAGCACAATAAACATTCCTGTCCTCACCCTCCAAAGCCATTAGCATGTAAAAGGATGGAGCAGACAGCCTGCAATTCTTTCCTTTGTTCCTCTCTACCTGCATTTTCGCCTCACAAGAAGCACAGGTCTGTTTCTGTCGAGCATGGGGGATGTAGCTCAGTGGTATAGTAAATCTTCCTCCCTGTATAAGTTGTGCACTGAAGGTGTAGTTTAATGGTGTCATTTGTTGAACTGTACGCATAGCCTATAGTAGAGGAAATCTTCACATTCCTGTGTCAGCGGTTTCTTATTGTGTTGAGACCTATCTGCGGTGTGAGACCTGACACCTCCTGAGAAGAAACTTCATTTCGCATAATCCCTGCCTCTCTCAGACTAGTGCTCGTGCAGGTGAGAGCCACACAGTAATTAGATGTGACACAGACACAAAGAGAGCTCACTTATGCAGCTGGGAGATGATGTGTTGTCAGCTAACTGACAAACACAATTCGGACATAAATGGGTTTCTTTTGCCTCTTGAAGGCTAAAAGTCCTTCCTGGAAGAAAAAAAATGAAAGCGTGGTTGGTTTTGGGAAGTGAAGGAGGCCCTGAGTACTGGTAGTGGAACACAGATGTGAAGGCCTGGTGCCAGGTTAAAGACTGCAACATCGTTTAGAGCTTTGTGGAGGAAATGTCCATTGATCACCCAGAGAGGATGATTTTTTTTCTCAACAAAAGAGGAGTTACTCTTTAAACGCATAGTAAATCTTCCTCCCTGTATAAGTTGTGCACTGAAGGTGTAGTTTAATGGTGTCATTTGTTGAACTGTACGCATAGCCTATAGTAGAGGAAATCTTCACATTCCTGTGTCAGCGGTTTCTTATTGTGTTGAGACCTATCTGCGGTGTGAGACCTGACACCTCCTGAGAAGAAACTTCATTTCGCATAATCCCTGCCTCTCTCAGACTAGTGCTCGTGCAGGTGAGAGCCACACAGTAATTAGATGTGACACAGACACAAAGAGAGCTCACTTATGCAGCTGCATCTTTATCTTAAAACTGAGTCTAGTTACTATGTAGCGCATGCTGAGTTGCCTAATGAACCCCACAAAGTGCAAAATCCTGCTGAGAACTTCTCTCTAAAGTCAAACTTCCTCCCCCAAAAGAAAAAAAAAAAAAAAAAAAGCACAGAAACACAAGAGCAAGAAGGGGATGTAGCTCAGTGGTAGAGCGCGCGCTTTGCATGTGTGAGGCCCCGGGTTCAATCCCCGGCATCTCCATTCTTTATCTTAAAACTGAGTCTAGTTACTATGTAGCGCATGCTGAGTTGCCTTATTATCCCCACAAAGTGCAAATTCCTGTTGAGAACTTCTCTCTAAAGTCAAACTTCCTCCCCCAAAAAAAAAAAAAAAAGGGCCCAGAAAAGCAGGAGCAAGAAGGGGATGTAGCTCAGTGGTAGAGCGCGCGCTTTGCATGTGTGAGGCCCCGGGTTCAATCCCCGGCATCTCCAGCCTTTGCTTTCAACAGAGACTAGTTGGGGTGGTTGCAACTAAGTTCAAAATGAGTGGCAGTAGTAAGGAACAATCAGCAAGGAAGGCTTTTCTTGGAAGCATGCTAATCACATATATGAACCTGTAAAAAAAAAGTCACTCCCATTTAAAATCAGTCCCGCACAAGACATGATCTAACAAAAAGCTATTCCTTCAGAGAAGAAGAAACAGGTAAGACTCGGCAACAATGCTTGTTAAAATCCTTGCAATGTCCATTGATCACCCAGAGAGGATGATTTTTTTTCTCAACAAAAGAGGAGTTACTCTTTAAACGCATAGTAAATCTTCCTCCCTGTATAAGTTGTGCACTGAAGGTGTAGTTTAATGGTGTCATTTGTTGAACTGTACGCATAGCCTATAGTAGAGGAAATCTTCACATTCCTGTGTCAGCGGTTTCTTATTGTGTTGAGACCTATCTGCGGTGTGAGACCTGACACCTCCTGAGAAGAAACTTCATTTCGCATAATCCCTGCCTCTCTCAGACTAGTGCTCGTGCAGGTGAGAGCCACACAGTAATTAGATGTGACACAGACACAAAGAGAGCTCACTTATGCAGCTGGGAGATGATGTGTTGTCAGCTAACTGACAAACACAATTCGGACATAAATGGGTTTCTTTTGCCTCTTGAAGGCTAAAAGTCCTTCCTGGAAGAAAAAAAATGAAAGCGTGGTTGGTTTTGGGAAGTGAAGGAGGCCCTGAGTACTGGTAGTGGAACACAGATGTGAAGGCCTGGTGCCAGGTTAAAGACTGCAACATCGTTTAGAGCTTTGTGGAGGAAAAGGCACAAAAATCCTCCACAAGATAAGGGGATGTAGCTCAGTGGTAGAGCGCACGCTTTGCATGTGTGAGGCCCCGGGTTCAATCCCCAGCATCTCCAAGTAAGCCTTACTTAACCTTGCAACCCAGGCACGTGTACACATCTGAGAAACAATTGCCCAAAACAACCCTTAAAATAAACATTCCTGTCCTCCCCCACCAAAGCCATTAGCATGTAAAAGGATGGAGCAGACAGCCTGCAATTCTTTCCTTTGTTCCTCTCTACCTGCATTTTCACCTCACAAGAAGCACAGGTCTGTTTCTGTCGAGCATGGGGGATGTAGCTCAGTGGTAGAGCGCACGCTTCGCATGTGTGAGGTCCCGGGTTCAACCCCCGGCATCTCCAATCTTTATCTTAAAACTGAGTCTAGTTACTATGTAGCGCATGCTGAGTTGCCTAATGAACCCCACAAAGTGCAAAATCCTGCTGAGAACTTCTCTCTAAAGTCAAACTTCCTCCCCCAAAAGAAAAAAAAAAAAAAAAAAGCACAGAAACACAAGAGCAAGAAGGGGATGTAGCTCAGTGGTAGAGCGCGCGCTTTGCATGTGTGAGGCCCCGGGTTCAATCCCCGGCATCTCCATTCTTTATCTTAAAACTGAGTCTAGTTACTATGTAGCGCATGCTGAGTTGCCTTATTATCCCCACAAAGTGCAAATTCCTGTTGAGAACTTCTCTCTAAAGTCAAACTTCCTCCCCCCAAAAAAAAAAAAAAGGGCCCAGAAAGGCAGGAGCAAGAAGGGGATGTAGCTCAGTGGTAGAGCGCACGCTTTGCATGTGTGAGGCCCCGGGTTCAATCCCCGGCATCTCCAGCCTTTGCTTTCAACAGAGACTAGTTGGGGTGGTTGCAACTAAGTTCAAAACTTGCTGTCAAAATGAGTGGCAGTAGTAAGGAACAATCAGCAAGGAAGGCTTTTCTTGGAAGCATGCTAATCACATATATGAACCTGTAAAAAAAGTCGATCCCATTTAAAATCAGTCCCGCACCAGACATGATCTAACAAAAAGCTATTCCTTCAGAGAAGAAGAAACAGGTAAGACTCGGCAACAATGCTTGTTAAAATCCTTGCAATGTCCATTGATCACCCAGAGAGGATGATTTTTTTTCTCAACAAAAGAGGAGTTACTCTTTAAACGCATAGTAAATCTTCCTCCCTGTATAAGTTGTGCACTGAAGGTGTAGTTTAATGGTGTCATTTGTTGAACTGTACGCATAGCCTATAGTAGAGGAAATCTTCACATTCCTGTGTCAGCGGTTTCTTATTGTGTTGAGACCTATCTGCGGTGTGAGACCTGACACCTCCTGAGAAGAAACTTCATTTCGCATAATCCCTGTTTGTGTCGAGCATGGGGGATGTAGCTCAGTGGTAGAGCGCACGCTTCGCATGTGTGAGGTCCCGGGTTCAACCCCCGGCATCTCCAATCTTTATCTTAAAACTGAGTCTAGTTACTATGTAGCGCATGCTGAGTTGCCTAATGAACCCCACAAAGTGCAAAATCCTGCTGAGAACTTCTCTCTAAAGTCAAACTTCCTCCCCCAAAAGAAAAAAAAAAGCACAGAAACACAAGAGCAAGAAGGGGATGTAGCTCAGTGGTAGAGCGCGCGCTTTGCATGTGTGAGGCCCCGGGTTCAATCCCCGGCATCTCCATCTCCCCGGCAACCCAGGCACGTGTACACACCTGAGAAACAATTGCCCAAAACAACCCTTAAAATAAACATTCCTGTCCTCCCCCACCAAAGCCATTAGCATGTAAAATGATGGAGCATACAGCCTGCAATTCTTTCCTTTGTTCCTCTCTACCTGCATTTTCACCTCACAAGAAGCACAGGTCTGTTTGTGTCGAGCATGGGGGATGTAGCTCAGTGGTAGAGCGCACGCTTCGCATGTGTGAGGTCCCGCGTTCAACCCCCGGCATCTCCAATCTTTATCTTAAAACTGAGTCTAGTTACTATGTAGCGCATGCTGAGTTGCCTAATGAACCCCACAAAGTGCAAAATCCTGCTGAGAACTTCTCTCTAAAGTCAAACTTTCTCCCCCAAAAGAAAAAAAAAAAAAAAAAAGCACAGAAACACAAGAGCAAGAAGGGGATGTAGCTCAGTGGTAGAGCGCGTGCTTTGCATGTGTGAGGCCCCGGGTTCAATACCCGGCATCTCCATTCTTTATCTTAAAACTGAGTCTAGTTACTATGTAGCGCATGCTGAGTTGCCTTATTATCCCCACAAAGTGCAAATTCCTGTTGAGAACTTCTCTCTAAAACTAAAACACATGCGCTCTACCACTGAGCTACATCCCCTTCTTGCTCCTGCTTTTCTGGGCCCTTTTTTTTTTTTTTTGGGGGGAGGAAGTTTGACTTTAGAGAGAAGTTCTCAACAGGAATTTGCACTTTGTGGGGTTCATTCCTCCCCCAAAAAAAAAGCACAGAAACACAAGAGCAAGAAGGGGATGTAGCTCAGTGGTAGAGCGCGCGCTAGACCGGCATCTCCATTCTTTATCTTAAAACTGAGTCTAGTTACTATGTAGCGCATGCTGAGTTGCCTTATTATCCCCACAAAGTGCAAATTCCTGTTGAGAACTTCTCTCTAAAGTCAAACTTCCTCCCCCCAAAAAAAAAAAAAAAGGGCCCAGAAAAGCAGGAGCAAGAAGGGGATGTAGCTCAGTGGTAGAGCGCGCGCTTTGCATGTGTGAGGCCCCGGGTTCAATCCCCGGCATCTCCAGCCTTTGCTTTCAACAGAGACTAGTTGGGGTGGTTGCAACTAAGTTCAAAACTTGCTGTCAAAATGAGTGGCAGTAGTAAGGAACAATCAGCAAGGAAGGCTTTTCTTGGAAGCATGCTAATCACATATATGAACCTGTAAAAAAAGTCACTCCCATTTAAAATCAGTCCCGCACAAGACATGATCGAACAAAAAGCTATTCCTTCAGAGAAGAAGAAACAGGTAAGACTCGGCAACAAAGCTTGTTAAAATCCTTGCAATGTCCATTGATCACCCAGAGAGGATGATTTTTTTTCTCAACAAAAGAGGAGTTACTCTTTAAACGCATAGTAAATCTTCCTCCCTGTATAAGTTGTGCACTGAAGGTGTAGTTTAATGGTGTCATTTGTTGAACTGTACGCATAGCCTATAGTAGAGGAAATCTTCACATTCCTGTGTCAGCGGTTTCTTATTGTGTTGAGACCTATCTGCGGTGTGAGACCTGACACCTCCTGAGAAGAAACTTCATTTCGCATAATCCCTGTTTGTGTCGAGCATGGGGGATGTAGCTCAGTGGTAGAGCGCACGCTTCGCATGTGTGAGGTCCCGCGTTCAACCCCCGGCATCTCCAATCTTTATCTTAAAACTGAGTCTAGTTACTATGTAGCGCATGCTGAGTTGCCTAATGAACCCCACAAAGTGCAAAATCCTGCTGAGAACTTCTCTCTAAAGTCAAACTTTCTCCCCCAAAAGAAAAAAAAAAAAAAAAAAGCACAGAAACACAAGAGCAAGAAGGGGATGTAGCTCAGTGGTAGAGCGCGCGCTTTGCATGTGTGAGGCCCCGGGTTCAACCCCCCGGAATCTCCAATCTTTATCTTAAAACTGAGTCTAGTTACTATGTAGCGCATGCTGAGTTGCCTAATGAACCCCACAAAGTGCAAAATCCTGCTGAGAACTTCTCTCTAAAGTCAAACTTCCTCCCCCAAAAGAAAAAAAAAAAAAAAAAAGCACAGAAACACCAGAGCAAGAAGGGGATGTAGCTCAGTGGTAGAGCGCGCGCTAGACCGGCATCTCCATTCTTTATCTTAAAACTGAGTCTAGTTACTATGTAGCGCATGCTGAGTTGCCTTATTATCCCCACAAAGTGCAAATTCCTGTTGAGAACTTCTCTCTAAAGTCAAACTTCCTCCCCCAAAAAAAAAAAAAAAAGGGCCCAGAAAAGCAGGAGCAAGAAGGGGATGTAGCTCAGTGGTAGAGCGTGCGCTTTGCATGTGTGAGGCCCCGGGTTCAATCCCCGGCATCTCCAGCCTTTGCTTTCAACAGAGACTAGTTGGGGTGGTTGCAACTAAGTTCAAAACTTGCTGTCAAAATGAGTGGCAGTAGTAAGGAACAATCAGCAAGGAAGGCTTTTCTTGGAAGCATGCTAATCACATATATGAACCTGTAAAAAAAGTCACTCCCATTTAAAATCAGTCCCGCACAAGACATGATCGAACAAAAAGCTATTCCTTCAGAGAAGAAGAAACAGGTAAGACTCGGCAACAAAGCTTGTTAAAATCCTTGCAATGTCCATTGATCACCCAGAGAGGATGATTTTTTTTCTCAACAAAAGAGGAGTTACTCTTTAAACGCATAGTAAATCTTCCTCCCTGTATAAGTTGTGCACTGAAGGTGTAGTTTAATGGTGTCATTTGTTGAACTGTACGCATAGCCTATAGTAGAGGAAATCTTCACATTCCTGTGTCAGCGGTTTCTTATTGTGTTGAGACCTATCTGCGGTGTGAGACCTGACACCTCCTGAGAAGAAACTTCATTTCGCATAATCCCTGCCTCTCTCAGACTAGTGCTCGTGCAGGTGAGAGCCACACAGTAATTAGATGTGACACAGACACAAAGAGAGCTCACTTATGCAGCTGGGAGATGATGTGTTGTCAGCTAACTGACAAACACAATTCGGACATAAATGGGTTTCTTTTGCCTCTTGAAGGCTAAAAGTCCTCCACAACTCGAGTGGTCTATACACTTACCTGTCCGTGTAATAAAACCTATGTGGGCAAAACCAAAAGAGCCCTAAGGGTTAGGATTCGGGAACATATTGCTGGTATTAAAAAACTGAATGATGAACGCCCCATTTCACTACACTTTGCCAAATTTCATAACCGGGACCCCAAGGGTCTAATAGTAAAAGGCATATATAGGTTGAATTTACCTACAAGACGTGGCGATTTCGACACCATTCTCCTTCAGAAGGAAAAGATGTGGACCTACTACTTGGAGGCGATGGCCCCCAATGGGTTAAATACCGAATGTAGCCTCCAGTCCTTTTTGGAGAAATGATTTAATTGACCTCTCCTGTAGTAACCATCTATATTAGTACCTTTTCCTGTTTTTTGTCTCTAAGCGACTCTCTATCGTTATACTGGTGCTTTAATTCGTTATGCTTTACCTGTGTTTTTGTCTTTATTTCTTATTTTTCGCTTCATTTGGTCTCCATGTAAAAGTACATACCCACCACCATCAAAGGATCTCTTGTATCACGATATATCATAGTTTAATGTGTATGTTTTTTGATCAAGTGATTACAGTCATATTTGTGAAGCCATCTGCGAGTTTTTTGCTTTTGCTGAAATGTCTGTGATGAGTGGTGACTGTGTGCGACATCTGGTGGACACTTGATGTAATTACACCCTATATTGGTTAGTCTATTTAACCCTCGCCCACGGACCCCTCCTTTGCTCTGAGGAAACCAGCGGTGATTGGCTGGTGAAACGCGTCAGAACGTGACGTCAGCACGTCATCTCGGAGCCGCGAGCACAGGGCGTTTGAATGCTTTACCGGGAACCAACAGCTGACGACCGACTTATACCATATGATAGAAGGTACTAACACAGCGGGACTTTCTCTACCAGACGGCACAAGCAAACGCAACAGTCTTTGTCTACAAGTGACCATTCGGGGTAGAGCCTGCGATTCTGTGAGCTGCTGATTTACCTGGTGAGAGATGTATTACTCCAATCTATGATGTCAGTGCAGCCTTGCCGTACATGCTCCCCCTTCTGCTTGTTGTCCGTATGAACTGCTCTGCTTGAAAGTCCATAGTTATCACAACCATCAATAGGTTTTACCGGTCATTGCGGTCAGCCTATATATACCATCGTTCAGTTCCCGGACTGGTACTAAATTTTCAATTGTGTTCAAATCATTGAACCTCCCTGCAATATTACCAAATCAAATTTACATTCATCCACCTCACCCCCACACCGCCACACCGCCCGTACTTGGACTTATCTGAGGTCTTACATCATCCAATTACTAGCTGATCAAGTTAGAATCTGCTGCTGTGATTGGTGTGTGTATGGGGTATGCTTGGCCGCGGCTCCGTTGTTTTTAATGATAACGTTATCAATTTTAATTAGTCATTTGATATCCTCCCTGATTTGCCCATAATTGCCAATTTTTGTATTTTTGTGTGGTGTTTATAGCCTAATAAATATATTGTTTTTTGACAGATTGTGTTTGGGTTTTGCCTTTCTTTGGGGAATCCCTTTTCCTTGTTATTTTTGTATGCCTTATAAGGCGACCCAAACTGCACCCATTAATAGTTTTTGGATGAATATCTGTCTATACTTAACTAATTAATATAATCTGGTGGTTGATCCGGGCTAAAATCACTTTTTCCTTTCAGGAACTTCTTTTTGGGATTTTTTCCCTCTTCCTAGCCCCTGTTGATCCCCCCACCACACACTAATAAATAGTAGTACAATTTATAAATTATTGGCTCAACTAAGCTATACTGGGCTGTCTCTAGGGTAGATTTCATTTGACCTTTACCTCGCATATATGGCTTATATGATTAACCATGATCTGGACATAGAGATTAATACTGCCTTTGATGTTGGTGTGGAAAGTTGTGATACAGAGAGAGAACCAATCAGGAAACTTTTTAAGCATCACAAAAAACTTGTAATTAAATTTCTTAACCGCAAATGGGATATTTCTTCATTGAAATCCCATATTTCTAAGGGGATTATCCCTAGGGGTTTACGTGAGAGAGTCATACCTGCGGAACACCTACATACCCCTAGATTTTTATCTGCTTGGAAAACTGAATGCCTAAATAGAGGTCTATCTTTGCTAAAACTCATTGTCGATGAGGAGGAAGCTCAGCTGGAGGAGATACGCGTGGAACTTGACGCAAGCTCCAAAGCACTAGAACCCTGTAAACATGATCCTGAATTTGACAAAAATAATGAGTATATAAAAAAGGAGATAGAAAGGATTCGAAAAAGTCTAAAATACAGCAAACAAGAAAAGTTCAGACAGAACCTAGCTGATTGGGAAAGTGGTGATATTTTTGATCCCACAACCCAAAAAAGAGGTAGATCACTTTCTAGAAACACCAGACAGCGACAACGCCAGTCCAAAACAGGGAATAGCTCCTCATCTGACAGTGAGTTTGACAAGGATATTGCTCAAAAGACAGTCTCTTTTTTAGAACACCCAGAAGGGAAGACACCCCCAGAGACTCAGAAGCGAAAAATAGACCAAAAACAAGAAAACGGAGGAGACAAAGGAAAAACAGAAAGAAAAGGAAAGGAGAGGGACAGTGTACAGAGTCGAACGAGTGGGAGATTAAGAAATCAGAGAAGACGTTGAATGTCTCGGACTGTGTTCCGATGGATCTCAACGTTGTGAACCTGTCAGATTTTCACCTCACAGAAATCCATATTAATCTACTTAAAAAAGGTCTCTCGTTTTCCCCTACGTCATCCATGAATGAGTTTGAGGTTTTCAAGGATGTTAGTTTATTCTTGAGGAAGGTTCTTTTCAAGTTATGGCATGCAAAACGACAAAATGATTCCCTCACCTCAGAGTCCTCACTAGATAAAGATGAAAAGGAGGCCATTGAATGCCTAATTTCTTTGTTAGATGAGAACTGTGACAGTGATGTTGATGAAAACTTATGCCATGCTTTGAGGAGACCTTCTGATCTAAGAATTAGATCCACCAAGATGCCCCCATTATCTAAGCACAAGTGGTTGCAGCTCTTCTTAGATCAAGTCAAATCTGACCTTATGAGGATCAATTGGAAATGGATCGGCCCTAACAACCTCACACACAAGGAAAGAAAAGCTCTATCTGAGTTGCAAAATGCACCAAACTTAGTGATTAAGAAGAGCGATAAGGGGGGAAACGTGGTACTTTTAAGTGAAAAAATGTATGAGGATGAAGCTTTAAGACTCCTTGGCGATGTCTCCACTTATCAGAGACTTACCAGTTCCCCCTTTCCCGCTCTTGTTGAGACACTGAATGAAAAACTCAAGTTGGGAATGGAGGCGGGCCTTCTAACGAAAAGGGAATTTTCTTTCCTTAGGGTAGATGAAATTACAATCCCTACCTTTTATATAATACCCAAACTCCATAAATCCCTCACATGTCCCCCTGGCAGGCCAATCGTCTCAGCTGTAAAGGGCCCTTTAGAAAAAACAGGCAAATACATAGATTCTATGATTAAACATATGGTTAATCTACTTCCTTCTTTTGTCCGTGACAGCAGAGACGTTCTGGTTAGATTACGACATTTTGTCATACCCCCAGAGGCCCTTTTGGTGGGTATCGACGTGGAGAGCTTGTATACGTCGATACCACACCACTGTGGTATTGAGGCTACAATGCATTTTTTGGACTTTCACCATCCTCAACAGGGTGCCCAAAATGAATTTATTGGGGAACTTCTTGAATTCATGCTTAGTAACAATTTCTTCCAATTTCTTGGTCATTACTACCAGCAGATTAGAGGCACCAGTATGGGGGCACCTTGGGCTCCCTCATACGCATGCCTCCACCTGGGAGTTTGGGAGGCAATGAAGGTCTATCAGTCCCCTTTGTACCTCAGCCACTCCCTCCTGTGGCTGAGGTACATTGATGACGTCTTGATGGTGTGGACTGGTTCAGTCGAACAACTTGAGGACTTTATGTCCGAACTTAATAGGAATAACTATAACATACGGCTGACCTATTCACACCATCCTGACACACTCCCCTTTCTGGATTTATCTATACGGAGATCTGGGAGTGAAATTGTTACTAGCACTTACAGGAAGGAAACAGCAGCTAACACCCTGTTGTCTGCCCAGAGTCACCACCCCAAACCATTAATCCATGGGATACCCACAGGACAATTCCTGAGGATCAGACGGAATTGTTCTGTGGAGGAGGAATTCCATAAGGAGGCATACGAGATGTATCACAGATTCAGACAAAGGGGTTACTCACACAGTTCCCTCAAAAAGGCAAAGAAAAAAGCTACCCTTAAAAATCGTGACGAACTCCTAACACCCCCTGCTAATTCTTCTCATGTTAAAAATAAAGATGATGAACCAAAAGGAAATGCGGAGGAGAATTTCCCAAGGATCATCACTAAATACGGATCCCAATGGAAAATGGTTCAAGGAGTCCTACAAAAACATTGGCATATTTTAACTTCAGCCCCCCTAATCTCCGAATTGGTGAGCCCAAGACCCCTCCTGACAGCAAAAAGAGCTAATAACCTTGGTGACCTGCTTGTCCACTCTGAATACACCCGTACCACTCAAAAGAACTGGCTTAGTGACTCCAGAATCTCCCCAGGCATGTTTAGATGCGGACACTGCAACATTTGCAAGTATGTCCACCAGACAAATATGTTCCCGAATCCCCGCGGAGGTGTAGACTATAGGATTAAACAGTTCATAAACTGCTCCACAACTCGAGTGGTCTATACACTTACCTGTCCGTGTAATAAAACCTATGTGGGCAAAACCAAAAGAGCCCTAAGGGTTAGGATTCGGGAACATATTGCTGGTATTAAAAAACTGAATGATGAACGCCCCATTTCACTACACTTTGCCAAATTTCATAACCGGGACCCCAAGGGTCTAATAGTAAAAGGCATATATAGGTTGAATTTACCTACAAGACGTGGCGATTTCGACACCATTCTCCTTCAGAAGGAAAAGATGTGGACCTACTACTTGGAGGCGATGGCCCCCAATGGGTTAAATACCGAATGTAGCCTCCAGTCCTTTTTGGAGAAATGATTTAATTGACCTCTCCTGTAGTAACCATCTATATTAGTACCTTTTCCTGTTTTTTGTCTCTAAGCGACTCTCTATCGTTATACTGGTGCTTTAATTCGTTATGCTTTACCTGTGTTTTTGTCTTTATTTCTTATTTTTCGCTTCATTTGGTCTCCATGTAAAAGTACATACCCACCACCATCAAAGGATCTCTTGTATCACGATATATCATAGTTTAATGTGTATGTTTTTTGATCAAGTGATTACAGTCATATTTGTGAAGCCATCTGCGAGTTTTTTGCTTTTGCTGAAATGTCTGTGATGAGTGGTGACTGTGTGCGACATCTGGTGGACACTTGATGTAATTACGCCCTATATTGGTTAGTCTATTTAACCCTCGCCCACGGACCCCTCCTTTGCTCTGAGGAAACCAGCGGTGATTGGCTGGTGAAACGCGTCAGCACGTGACGTCAGCACGTCATCTCGGAGCCGCGAGCACAGGGCGTTTGAATGCTTTACCGGGAACCAACAGCTGACGACCGACTTATACCATATGATAGAAGGTACTAACACAGCGGGACTTTCTCTACCAGACGGCACAAGCAAACGCAACAGTCTTTGTCTACAAGTGACCATTCGGGGTAGAGCCTGCGATTCTGTGAGCTGCTGATTTTTTTATTGTATAAGTTGTGCACTGAAGGTGTAGTTTAATGGTGTCATTTGTTGAACTGTACGCATAGCCTATAGTAGAGGAAATCTTCACATTCCTGTGTCAGCGGTTTCTTATTGTGTTGAGACCTATCTGCGGTGTGAGACCTGACACCTCCTGAGAAGAAACTTCATTTCGCATAATCCCTGCCTCTCTCAGACTAGTGCTCGTGCAGGTGAGAGCCACACAGTAATTAGATGTGACACAGACACAAAGAGAGCTCACTTATGCAGCTGGGAGATGATGTGTTGTCAGCTAACTGACAAACACAATTCGGACATAAATGGGTTTCTTTTGCCTCTTGAAGGCTAAAAGTCCTTCCTGGAAGAAAAAAAATGAAAGCGTGGTTGGTTTTGGGAAGTGAAGGAGGCCCTGAGTACTGGTAGTGGAACACAGATGTGAAGGCCTGGTGCCAGGTTAAAGACTGCAACATCGTTTAGAGCTTTGTGGAGGAAAAGGCACAAAAATCCTCCACAAGATAAGGGGATGTAGCTCAGTGGTAGAGCGCACGCTTTGCATGTGTGAGGCCCCGGGTTCAATCCCCGGCATCTCCAAGTAAGCCTTACTTAACCTTGCAACCCAGGCACGTGTACACATCTGAGAAACAATT
The DNA here is from genome assembly GCA_037952925.1 of Lithobates clamitans. NCBI lineage: Eukaryota > Metazoa > Chordata > Amphibia > Anura > Ranidae > Lithobates > Lithobates clamitans. The sequence goes on along the minus strand of JBBGZY010000430.1, from coordinate 4,336,359 downwards.
GCTCAAAACAACCCTTAAAATAAACATTCCTGTCCTCCCCCACCAAAGCCATTAGCATGTAAAAGGATGGAGCAGACAGCCTGCAATTCTTTCCTTTGTTCCTCTCTACCTGCATTTTCACCTCACAAGAAGCACAGGTCTGTTTGTGTAGAGCATGGGGGATGTAGCTCAGTGGTAGAGCGCACGCTTCGCATGTGTGAGGTCCCGGGTTCAACCCCCGGCATCTCCAATCTTTATCTTAAAACTGAGTCTAGTTACTATGTAGCGCATGCTGAGTTGCCTTATTATCCCCACAAAGTGCAAATTCCTGTTGAGAACTTCTCTCTAAAGTCAAACTTCCTCCCCCAAAAAAAAAAAAAAAAGGGCCCAGAAAAGCAGGAGCAAGAAGGGGATGTAGCTCAGTGGTAGAGTGCGCGCTTTGCATGTGTGAAGCCCCGGGTTCAATCCCCGGCATCTCCAGCCTTTGTTTTCAACAGAGACTAGTTGGGGTGGTTGCAACTAAGTTCAAAACTTGCTGTCAAAATGAGTGGCAGTAGTAAGGAACAATCAGCAAGGAAGGCTTTTCTTGGAAGCATGCTAATCACATATATGAACCTGTAAAAAAAGTCACTCCCATTTAAAATCAGTCCCGCACAAGACATGATCGAACAAAAAGCTATTCCTTCAGAGAAGAAGAAACAGGTAAGACTCGGCAACAAAGCTTGTTAAAATCCTTGCAATGTCCATTGATCACCCAGAGAGGATGATTTTTTTTCTCAACAAAAGAGGAGTTACTCTTTAAACGCATAGTAAATCTTCCTCCCTGTATAAGTTGTGCACTGAAGGTGTAGTTTAATGGTGTCATTTGTTGAACTGTACGCATAGCCTATAGTAGAGGAAATCTTCACATTCCTGTGTCAGCGGTTTCTTATTGTGTTGAGACCTATCTGCGGTGTGAGACCTGACACCTCCTGAGAAGAAACTTCATTTCGCATAATCCCTGCCTCTCTCAGACTAGTGCTCGTGCAGGTGAGAGCCACACAGTAATTAGATGTGACACAGACACAAAGAGAGCTCACTTATGCAGCTGGGAGATGATGTGTTGTCAGCTAACTGACAAACACAATTCGGACATAAATGGGTTTCTTTTGCCTCTTGAAGGCTAAAAGTCCTTCCTGGAAGAAAAAAAATGAAAGCGTGGTTGGTTTTGGGAAGTGAAGGAGGCCCTGAGTACTGGTAGTGGAACACAGATGTGAAGGCCTGGTGCCAGGTTAAAGACTGCAACATCGTTTAGAGCTTTGTGGAGGAAAAGGCACAAAAATCCTCCACAAGATAAGGGGATGTAGCTCAGTGGTAGAGCGCACGCTTTGCATGTGTGAGGCCCCGGGTTCAATCCCCGGCATCTCCAAGTAAGCCTTACTTAACCTTGCAACCCAGGCACGTGTACACATCTGAGAAAGAATTGCCCAAAACAACCCTTAAAATAAACATTCCTGTCCTCCCCCACCAAAGCCATTAGCATGTAAAAGGATGGAGCAGACAGCCTGCAATTCTTTCCTTTGTTCCTCTCTACCTGCATTTTCACCTCACAAGAAGCACAGGTCTGTTTGTGTCGAGCATGGGGGATGTAGCTCAGTGGTAGAGCGCACGCTTCGCATGTGTGAGGTCCCGGGTTCAACCCCCGGCATCTCCAATCTTTATCTTAAAACTGAGTCTAGTTACTATGTAGCGCATGCTGAGTTGCCTAATGAACCCCACAAAGTGCAAAATCCTGCTGAGAACTTCTCTCTAAAGTCAAACTTCCTCCCCCAAAAGAAAAAAAAAAAAAAAAAAGCACAGAAACACAAGAGCAAGAAGGGGATGTAGCTCAGTGGTAGAGCGCGCGCTTTGCATGTGTGAGGCCCCGGGTTCAATCCCCGGCATCTCCATTCTTTATCTTAAAACTGAGTCTAGTTACTATGTAGCGCATGCTGAGTTGCCTTATTATCCCCACAAAGTGCAAATTCCTGTTGAGAACTTCTCTCTAAAGTCAAACTTCCTCCCCCCCCAAAAAAAAAAAAAGGGCCCAGAAAAGCAGGAGCAAGAAGGGGATGTAGCTCAGTGGTAGAGCGCGCGCTTTGCATGTGTGAGGCCCCGGGTTCAATCCCCGACATCTCCATTCTTTATCTTAAAACTGAGTCTAGTTACTATGTAGCGCATGCTGAGTTGCCTTATTATCCCCACAAAGTGCAAATTCCTGTTGAGAACTTCTCTCTAAAGTCAAACTTCCTCCCCCAATAAAAAAAAAAAAAGGGCCCAGAAAAGCAGGAGCAAGAAGGGGATGTAGCTCAGTGGTAGAGCGCGCGCTTTGCATGTGTGAGGCCCCGGGTTCAATCCCCGGCATCTCCATTCTTTATCTTAAAACTGAGTCTAGTTGCTATGTAGCGCATGCTGAGTTGCCTTATTATCCCCACAAAGTGCAAATTCCTGTTGAGAACTTCTCTCTAAAGTCAAACTTCCTCCCCCCAAAAAAAAAAAAAAAGGGCCCAGAAAAGCAGGAGCAAGAAGGGGATGTAGCTCAGTGGTAGAGCGCGCGCTTTGCATGTGTGAGGCCCCGGGTTCAATCCCCGGCATCTCCATTCTTTATCTTAAAACTGAGTCTAGTTACTATGTAGCGCATGCTGAGTTGCCTTATTATCCCCACAAAGTGCAAATTCCTGTTGAGAACTTCTCTCTAAAGTCAAACTTCCTCCCCCCAAAAAAAAAAAAAAAGGGCCCAGAAAAGCAGGAGCAAGAAGGGGATGTAGCTCAGTGGTAGAGCGCGCGCTTTGCATGTGTGAGGCCCCGGGTTCAATCCCCGGCATCTCCATTCTTTATCTTAAAACTGAGTCTAGTTACTATGTAGCGCATGCTGAGTTGCCTAATGAACCCCACAAAGTGCAAAATCCTGCTGAGAACTTCTCTCTAAAGTCAAACTTCCTCCCCCAAAAGAAAAAAAAAAAAAAAAAAGCACAGAAACACAAGAGCAAGAAGGGGATGTAGCTCAGTGGTAGAGCGCGCGCTTTGCATGTGTGAGGCCCCGGGTTCAATCCCCGGCATCTCCATTCTTTATCTTAAAACTGAGTCTAGTTACTATGTAGCGCATGCTGAGTTGCCTTATTATCCCCACAAAGTGCAAATTCCTGTTGAGAACTTCTCTCTAAAGTCAAACTTCCTCCCCCCCCAAAAAAAAAAAAAGGGCCCAGAAAAGCAGGAGCAAGAAGGGGATGTAGCTCAGTGGTAGAGCGCGCGCTTTGCATGTGTGAGGCCCCGGGTTCAATCCCCGACATCTCCATTCTTTATCTTAAAACTGAGTCTAGTTACTATGTAGCGCATGCTGAGTTGCCTTATTATCCCCACAAAGTGCAAATTCCTGTTGAGAACTTCTCTCTAAAGTCAAACTTCCTCCCCCAATAAAAAAAAAAAAAGGGCCCAGAAAAGCAGGAGCAAGAAGGGGATGTAGCTCAGTGGTAGAGCGCGCGCTTTGCATGTGTGAGGCCCCGGGTTCAATCCCCGGCATCTCCATTCTTTATCTTAAAACTGAGTCTAGTTGCTATGTAGCGCATGCTGAGTTGCCTTATTATCCCCACAAAGTGCAAATTCCTGTTGAGAACTTCTCTCTAAAGTCAAACTTCCTCCCCCCAAAAAAAAAAAAAAAGGGCCCAGAAAAGCAGGAGCAAGAAGGGGATGTAGCTCAGTGGTAGAGCGCGCGCTTTGCATGTGTGAGGCCCCGGGTTCAATCCCCGGCATCTCCATTCTTTATCTTAAAACTGAGTCTAGTTACTATGTAGCGCATGCTGAGTTGCCTTATTATCCCCACAAAGTGCAAATTCCTGTTGAGAACTTCTCTCTAAAGTCAAACTTCCTCCCCCCAAAAAAAAAAAAAAAGGGCCCAGAAAAGCAGGAGCAAGAAGGGGATGTAGCTCAGTGGTAGAGCGCGCGCTTTGCATGTGTGAGGCCCCGGGTTCAATCCCCGGCATCTCCATTCTTTATCTTAAAACTGAGTCTAGTTACTATGTAGCGCATGCTGAGTTGCCTTATTATCCCCACAAAGTGCAAATTCCTGTTGAGAACTTCTCTCTAAAGTCAAACTTCCTCCCCCCCAAAAAAAAAAAAAAGGGCCCAGAAAAGCAGGAGCAAGAAGGGGATGTAGCTCAGTGGTAGAGCGCGCGCTTTGCATGTGTGAGGCCCCGGGTTCAATACCCGGCATCTCCAGCCTTTGCTTTCAACAGAGACTAGTTGGGGTGGTTGCAACTAAGTTCAAAACTTGCTGTCAAAATGAGTGGCAGTAGTAAGGAACAATCAGCAAGGAAGGCTTTTCTTGGAAGCATGCTAATCACATATATGAACCTGTAAAAAAAGTCACTCCCATTTAAAATCAGTCCCGCACAAGACATGATCGAACAAAAAGCTATTCCTTCAGAGAAGAAGAAACAGGTAAGACTCGGCAACAAAGCTTGTTAAAATCCTTGCAATGTCCATTGATCACCCAGAGAGGATGATTTTTTTTCTCAACAAAAGAGGAGTTACTCTTTAAACGCATAGTAAATCTTCCTCCCTGTATAAGTTGTGCACTGAAGGTGTAGTTTAATGGTGTCATTTGTTGAACTGTACGCATAGCCTATAGTAGAGGAAATCTTCACATTCCTGTGTCAGCGGTTTCTTATTGTGTTGAGACCTATCTGCGGTGTGAGACCTGACACCTCCTGAGAAGAAACTTCATTTCGCATAATCCCTGCCTCTCTCAGACTAGTGCTCGTGCAGGTGAGAGCCACACAGTAATTAGATGTGACACAGACACAAAGAGAGCTCACTTATGCAGCTGGGAGATGATGTGTTGTCAGCTAACTGACAAACACAATTCGGACATAAATGGGTTTCTTTTGCCTCTTGAAGGCTAAAAGTCCTTCCTGGAAGAAAAAAAATGAAAGCGTGGTTGGTTTTGGGAAGTGAAGGAGGCCCTGAGTACTGGTAGTGGAACACAGATGTGAAGGCCTGGTGCCAGGTTAAAGACTGCAACATCGTTTAGAGCTTTGTGGAGGAAAAGGCACAAAAATCCTCCACAAGATAAGGGGATGTAGCTCAGTGGTAGAGCGCACGCTTTGCATGTGTGAGGCCCCGGGTTCAATCCCCGGCATCTCCAAGTAAGCCTTACTTAACCTTGCAACCCAGGCACGTGTACACATCTGAGAAACAATTGCCCAAAACAACCCTTAAAATAAACATTCCTGTCCTTCCCCACCAAAGCCATTAGCATGTAAAAGGATGGAGCAGACAGCCTGCAATTCTTTCCTTTGTTCCTCTCTACCTGCATTTTCACCTCACAAGAAGCACAGGTCTGCTTGTGTCGAGCATGGGGGATGTAGCTCAGTGGTAGAGCGCACGCTTCGCATGTGTGAGGTCCCGAGTTCAACCCCCGGCATCTCCAATCTTTATCTTAAAACTGAGTCTAGTTACTATGTAGCGCATGCTGAGTTGCCTAATGAACCCCACAAAGTGCAAAATCCTGCTGAGAACTTCTCTCTAAAGTCAAACTTCCTCCCCCAAAAGAAAAAAAAAAAAAAAAAAGCACAGAAACACAAGAGCAAGAAGGGGATGTAGCTCAGTGGTAGAGCGCGCGCTTTGCATGTGTGAGGCCCCGGGTTCAATCCCCGGCATCTCCATTCTTTATCTTAAAACTGAGTCTAGTTACTATGTAGCGCATGCTGAGTTGCCTTATTATCCCCACAAAGTGCAAATTCCTGTTGAGAACTTCTCTCTAAAGTCAAACTTCCTCCCCCCAAAAAAAAAAAAAAAGGGCCCAGAAAAGCAGGAGCAAGAAGGGGATGTAGCTCAGTGGTAGAGCGTGCGCTTTGCATGTGTGAGGCCCCGGGTTCAATCCCCGGCATCTCCATTCTTTATCTTAAAACTGAGTCTAGTTACTATGTAGCGCATGCTGAGTTGCCTTATTATCCCCACAAAGTGCAAATTCCTGTTGAGAACTTCTCTCTAAAGTCAAACTTCCTCCCCCCAAAAAAAAAAAAAAAGGGCCCAGAAAAGCAGGAGCAAGAAGGGGATGTAGCTCAGTGGTAGAGCGCGCGCTTTGCATGTGTGAGGCCCCGGGTTCAATCCCCGGCATCTCCATTCTTTATCTTAAAACTGAGTCTAGTTACTATGTAGCGCATGCTGAGTTGCCTTATTATCCCCACAAAGTGCAAATTCCTGTTGAGAACTTCTCTCTAAAGTCAAACTTCCTCCCCCCAAAAAAAAAAAAAAGGGCCCAGAAAAGCAGGAGCAAGAAGGGGATGTAGCTCAGTGGTAGAGCGCGCGCTTTGCATGTGTGAGGCCCCGGGTTCAATACCCGGCATCTCCAGCCTTTGCTTTCAACAGAGACTAGTTGGGGTGGTTGCAACTAAGTTCAAAACTTGCTGTCAAAATGAGTGGCAGTAGTAAGGAACAATCAGCAAGGAAGGCTTTTCTTGGAAGCATGCTAATCACATATATGAACCTGTAAAAAAAGTCACTCCCATTTAAAATCAGTCCCGCACAAGACATGATCGAACAAAAAGCTATTCCTTCAGAGAAGAAGAAACAGGTAAGACTCGGCAACAAAGCTTGTTAAAATCCTTGCAATGTCCATTGATCACCCAGAGAGGATGATTTTTTTTCTCAACAAAAGAGGAGTTACTCTTTAAACGCATAGTAAATCTTCCTCCCTGTATAAGTTGTGCACTGAAGGTGTAGTTTAATGGTGTCATTTGTTGAACTGTACGCATAGCCTATAGTAGAGGAAATCTTCACATTCCTGTGTCAGCGGTTTCTTATTGTGTTGAGACCTATCTGCGGTGTGACACCTGACACCTCCTGAGAAGAAACTTCATTTCGCATAATCCCTGCCTCTCTCAGACTAGTGCTCGTGCAGGTGAGAGCCACACAGTAATTAGATGTGACACAGACACAAAGAGAGCTCACTTATGCAGCTGGGAGATGATGTGTTGTCAGCTAACTGACAAACACAATTCGGACATAAATGGGTTTCTTTTGCCTCTTGAAGGCTAAAAGTCCTTCCTGGAAGAAAAAAAATGAAAGCGTGGTTGGTTTTGGGAAGTGAAGGAGGCCCTGAGTACTGGTAGTGGAACACAGATGTGAAGGCCTGGTGCCAGGTTAAAGACTGCAACATCGTTTAGAGCTTTGTGGAGGAAAAGGCACAAAAATCCTCCACAAGATAAGGGGATGTAGCTCAGTGGTAGAGCGCATGCTTTGCATGTGTGAGGCCCCGGGTTCAATCCCCGGCATCTCCAAGTAAGCCTTACTTAACCTTGCAACCCAGGCACGTGTACACATCTGAGAAACAATTGCCCAAAACAACCCTTAAAATAAACATTCCTGTCCTCCCCCACCAAAGCCATTAGCATGTAAAAGGATGGAGCAGACAGCCTGCAATTCTTTCCTTTGTTCCTCTCTACCTGCATTTTCACCTCACAAGAAGCACAGGTCTGTTTGTGTCGAGCATGGGGGATGTAGCTCAGTGGTAGAGCGCACGCTTCGCATGTGTGAGGTCCCGGGTTCAACCCCCGGCATCTCCAATCTTTATCTTAAAACTGAGTCTAGTTACTATGTAGCGCATGCTGAGTTGCCTAATGAACCCCACAAAGTGCAAAATCCTGCTGAGAACTTCTCTCTAAAGTCAAACTTCCTCCCCCAAAAGAAAAAAAAAAAAAAAAAAGCACAGAAACACAAGAGCAAGAAGGGGATGTAGCTCAGTGGTAGAGCGCGCGCTTTGCATGTGTGAGGCCCCGGGTTCAATCCCCGGCATCTCCATTCTTTATCTTAAAACTGAGTCTAGTTACTATGTAGCGCATGCTGAGTTGCCTTATTATCCCCACAAAGTGCAAATTCCTGTTGAGAACTTCTCTCTAAAGTCAACCTTCCTCCCCCCAAAAAAAAAAAAAAAGGGCCCAGAAAAGCAGGAGCAAGAAGGGGATGTAGCTCAGTGGTAGAGCGCGCGCTTTGCATGTGTGAGGCCCCGGGTTCAATCCCCGGCATCTCCATTCTTTATCTTAAAACTGAGTCTAGTTACTATGTAGCGCATGCTGAGTTGCCTTATTATCCCCACAAAGTGCAAATTCCTGTTGAGAACTTCTCTCTAAAGTCAAACTTCCTCCCCCCAAAAAAAAAAAAAAAGGGCCCAGAAACGCAGGAGCAAGAAGGGGATGTAGCTCAGTGGTAGAGCGCGCGCTTTGCATGTGTGAGGCCCCGGGTTCAATACCCGGCATCTCCAGCCTTTGCTTTCAACAGAGACTAGTTGGGGTGGTTGCAACTAAGTTCAAAACTTGCTGTCAAAATGAGTGGCAGTAGTAAGGAACAATCAGCAAGGAAGGCTTTTCTTGGAAGCATGCTAATCACATATATGAACCTGTAAAAAAAGTCACTCCCATTTAAAATCAGTCCCGCACAAGACATGATCGAACAAAAAGCTATTCCTTCAGAGAAGAAGAAACAGGTAAGACTCGGCAACAAAGCTTGTTAAAATCCTTGCAATGTCCATTGATCACCCAGAGAGGATGATTTTTTTTCTCAACAAAAGAGGAGTTACTCTTTAAACGCATAGTAAATCTTCCTCCCTGTATAAGTTGTGCACTGAAGGTGTAGTTTAATGGTGTCATTTGTTGAACTGTACGCATAGCCTATAGTAGAGGAAATCTTCACATTCCTGTGTCAGCGGTTTCTTATTGTGTTGAGACCTATCTGCGGTGTGAGACCTGACACCTCCTGAGAAGAAACTTCATTTCGCATAATCCCTGCCTCTCTCAGACTAGTGCTCGTGCAGGTGAGAGCCACACAGTAATTAGATGTGACACAGACACAAAGAGAGCTCACTTATGCAGCTGGGAGATGATGTGTTGTCAGCTAACTGACAAACACAATTCGGACATAAATGGGTTTCTTTTGCCTCTTGAAGGCTAAAAGTCCTTCCTGGAAGAAAAAAAATGAAAGCGTGGTTGGTTTTGGGAAGTGAAGGAGGCCCTGAGTACTGGTAGTGGAACACAGATGTGAAGGCCTGGTGCCAGGTTAAAGACTGCAACATCGTTTAGAGCTTTGTGGAGGAAAAGGCACAAAAATCCTCCACAAGATAAGGGGATGTAGCTCAGTGGTAGAGCGCACGCTTTGCATGTGTGAGGCCCCGGGTTCAATCCCCGGCATCTCCAAGTAAGCCTTACTTAACCTTGCAACCCAGGCACGTGTACACATCTGAGAAACAATTGCCCAAAACAACCCTTAAAATAAACATTCCTGTCCTCCCCCACAAAAGGATGGAGCAGACAGCCTGCAATTCTTTCCTTTGTTCCTCTCTACCTGCATTTTCACCTCACAAGAAGCACAGGTCTGTTTGTGTCGAGCATGGGGGATGTAGCTCAGTGGTAGAGCGCACGCTTCGCATGTGTGAGGTCCCGGGTTCAACCCCCGGCATCTCCAATCTTTATCTTAAAACTGAGTCTAGTTACTATGTAGCGCATGCTGAGTTGCCTAATGAACCCCACAAAGTGCAAAATCCTGCTGAGAACTTCTCTCTAAAGTCAAACTTCCTCCCCCAAAAGAAAAAAAAAAAAAAAAAAGCACAGAAACACAAGAGCAAGAAGGGGATGTAGCTCAGTGGTAGAGCGCGCGCTTTGCATGTGTGAGGCCCCGGGTTCAATCCCCGGCATCTCCATTCTTTATCTTAAAACTGAGTCTAGTTACTATGTAGCGCATGCTGAGTTGCCTTATTATCCCCACAAAGTGCAAATTCCTGTTGAGAACTTCTCTCTAAAGTCAACCTTCCTCCCCCCAAAAAAAAAAAAAAAGGGCCCAGAAAAGCAGGAGCAAGAAGGGGATGTAGCTCAGTGGTAGAGCGCGCGCTTTGCATGTGTGAGGCCCCGGGTTCAATCCCCGGCATCTCCATTCTTTATCTTAAAACTGAGTCTAGTTACTATGTAGCGCATGCTGAGTTGCCTTATTATCCCCACAAAGTGCAAATTCCTGTTGAGAACTTCTCTCTAAAGTCAAACTTCCTCCCCCCAAAAAAAAAAAAAAAGGGCCCAGAAACGCAGGAGCAAGAAGGGGATGTAGCTCAGTGGTAGAGCGTGCGCTTTGCATGTGTGAGGCCCCGGGTTCAATACCCGGCATCTCCAGCCTTTGCTTTCAACAGAGACTAGTTGGGGTGGTTGCAACTAAGTTCAAAACTTGCTGTCAAAATGAGTGGCAGTAGTAAGGAACAATCAGCAAGGAAGGCTTTTCTTGGAAGCATGCTAATCACATATATGAACCTGTAAAAAAAGTCACTCCCATTTAAAATCAGTCCCGCACAAGACATGATCGAACAAAAAGCTATTCCTTCAGAGAAGAAGAAACAGGTAAGACTCGGCAACAAAGCTTGTTAAAATCCTTGCAATGTCCATTGATCACCCAGAGAGGATGATTTTTTTTCTCAACAAAAGAGGAGTTACTCTTTAAACGCATAGTAAATCTTCCTCCCTGTATAAGTTGTGCACTGAAGGTGTAGTTTAATGGTGTCATTTGTTGAACTGTACGCATAGCCTATAGTAGAGGAAATCTTCACATTCCTGTGTCAGCGGTTTCTTATTGTGTTGAGACCTATCTGCGGTGTGAGACCTGACACCTCCTGAGAAGAAACTTCATTTCGCATAATCCCTGCCTCTCTCAGACTAGTGCTCGTGCAGGTGAGAGCCACACAGTAATTAGATGTGACACAGACACAAAGAGAGCTCACTTATGCAGCTGGGAGATGATGTGTTGTCAGCTAACTGACAAACACAATTCGGACATAAATGGGTTTCTTTTGCCTCTTGAAGGCTAAAAGTCCTTCCTGGAAGAAAAAAAATGAAAGCGTGGTTGGTTTTGGGAAGTGAAGGAGGCCCTGAGTACTGGTAGTGGAACACAGATGTGAAGGCCTGGTGCCAGGTTAAAGACTGCAACATCGTTTAGAGCTTTGTGGAGGAAAAGGCACAAAAATCCTCCACAAGATAAGGGGATGTAGCTCAGTGGTAGAGCGCACGCTTTGCATGTGTGAGGCCCCGGGTTCAATCCCCGGCATCTCCAAGTAAGCCTTACTTAACCTTGCAACCCAGGCACGTGTACACATCTGAGAAACAATTGCCCAAAACAACCCTTAAAATAAACATTCCTGTCCTCCCCCACCAAAGCCATTAGCATGTAAAAGGATGGAGCAGACAGCCTGCAATTCTTTCCTTTGTTCCTCTCTACCTGCATTTTCACCTCACAAGAAGCACAGGTCTGTTTGTGTCGAGCATGGGGGATGTAGCTCAGTGGTAGAGCGCACGCTTCGCATGTGTGAGGTCCCGGGTTCAACCCCCGGCATCTCCAATCTTTATCTTAAAACTGAGTCTAGTTACTATGTAGCGCATGCTGAGTTGCCTAATGAACCCCACAAAGTGCAAAATCCTGCTGAGAACTTCTCTCTAAAGTCAAACTTCCTCCCCCAAAAGAAAAAAAAAAAAAAAAAAGCACAGAAACACAAGAGCAAGAAGGGGATGTAGCTCAGTGGTAGAGCGCGCGCTTTGCATGTGTGAGGCCCCGGGTTCAATCCCCGGCATCTCCATTCTTTATCTTAAAACTGAGTCTAGTTACTATGTAGCGCATGCTGAGTTGCCTTATTATCCCCACAAAGTGCAAATTCCTGTTGAGAACTTCTCTCTAAAGTCAACCTTCCTCCCCCCAAAAAAAAAAAAAAAGGGCCCAGAAAAGCAGGAGCAAGAAGGGGATGTAGCTCAGTGGTAGAGCGCGCGCTTTGCATGTGTGAGGCCCCGGGTTCAATCCCCGGCATCTCCATTCTTTATCTTAAAACTGAGTCTAGTTACTATGTAGCGCATGCTGAGTTGCCTTATTATCCCCACAAAGTGCAAATTCCTGTTGAGAACTTCTCTCTAAAGTCAAACTTCCTCCCCCCAAAAAAAAAAAAAAGGGCCCAGAAACGCAGGAGCAAGAAGGGGATGTAGCTCAGTGGTAGAGCGCGCGCTTTGCATGTGTGAGGCCCCGGGTTCAATACCCGGCATCTCCAGCCTTTGCTTTCAACAGAGACTAGTTGGGGTGGTTGCAACTAAGTTCAAAACTTGCTGTCAAAATGAGTGGCAGTAGTAAGGAACAATCAGCAAGGAAGGCTTTTCTTGGAAGCATGCTAATCACATATATGAACCTGTAAAAAAAGTCACTCCCATTTAAAATCAGTCCCGCACAAGACATGATCGAACAAAAAGCTATTCCTTCAGAGAAGAAGAAACAGGTAAGACTCGGCAACAAAGCTTGTTAAAATCCTTGCAATGTCCATTGATCACCCAGAGAGGATGATTTTTTTTCTCAACAAAAGAGGAGTTACTCTTTAAACGCATAGTAAATCTTCCTCCCTGTATAAGTTGTGCACTGAAGGTGTAGTTTAATGGTGTCATTTGTTGAACTGTACGCATAGCCTATAGTAGAGGAAATCTTCACATTCCTGTGTCAGCGGTTTCTTATTGTGTTGAGACCTATCTGCGGTGTGAGACCTGACACCTCCTGAGAAGAAACTTCATTTCGCATAATCCCTGCCTCTCTCAGACTAGTGCTCGTGCAGGTGAGAGCCACACAGTAATTAGATGTGACACAGACACAAAGAGAGCTCACTTATGCAGCTGGGAGATGATGTGTTGTCAGCTAACTGACAAACACAATTCGGACATAAATGGGTTTCTTTTGCCTCTTGAAGGCTAAAAGTCCTTCCTGGAAGAAAAAAAATGAAAGCGTGGTTGGTTTTGGGAAGTGAAGGAGGCCCTGAGTACTGGTAGTGGAACACAGATGTGAAGGCCTGGTGCCAGGTTAAAGACTGCAACATCGTTTAGAGCTTTGTGGAGGAAAAGGCACAAAAATCCTCCACAAGATAAGGGGATGTAGCTCAGTGGTAGAGCGCACGCTTTGCATGTGTGAGGCCCCGGGTTCAATCCCCGGCATCTCCAAGTAAGCCTTACTTAACCTTGCAACCCAGGCACGTGTACACATCTGAGAAACAATTGCCCAAAACAACCCTTAAAATAAACATTCCTGTCCTCCCCCACCAAAGCCATTAGCATGTAAAAGGATGGAGCAGACAGCCTGCAATTCTTTCCTTTGTTCCTCTCTACCTGCATTTTCACCTCACAAGAAGCACAGGTCTGTTTCTGTCGAGCATGGGGGATGTAGCTCAGTGGTAGAGCGCACGCTTCGCATGTGTGAGGTCTTTATCTTAAAACTGAGTCTAGTTACTATGTAGCGCATGCTGAGTTGCCTTATTATCCCCACAAAGTGCAAAATCCTGCTGAGAACTTCTCTCTAAAGTCAAACTTCCTCCCCCAAAAGAAAAAAAAAAAAAAAAAAGCACAGAAACACAAGAGCAAGAAGGGGATGTAGCTCAGTGGTAGAGCGCGCGCTTTGCATGTGTGAGGCCCCGGGTTCAATCCACGGCATGTCCATTCTTTATCTTAAAACTGAGTCTAGTTACTATGTAGCGCATGCTGAGTTGCCTTATTATCCCCACAAAGTGCAAATTCCTGTTGAGAACTTCTCTCTAAAGTCAAACTTCCTCCCCCCAAAAAAAAAAAAAAAGGGCCCAGAAAAGCAGGAGCAAGAAGGGGATGTAGCTCAGTGGTAGAGCGCGCGCTTTGCATGTGTGAGGCCCCGGGTTCGATCCCCGGCATCTCCAGCCTTTGCTTTCAACAGAGACTAGTTGGGGTGGTTGCAGCTAAGTTCAAAACTTGCTGTCAAAATGAGTGGCAGTAGTAAGGAACAATCAGCAAGGAAGGCTTTTCTTGGAAGCATGCTAATCACATATATGAACCTGTAAAAAAAGTCACTCCCATTTAAAATCAGTTCCGCACAAGACATGATCTAACAAAAAGCTATTCCTTCAGAGAAGAAGAAACAGGTAAGACTCGGCAACAAAGCTTGTTAAAATCCTTGCAATGTCCATTGATCACCCAGAGAGGATGATTTTTTTTCTCAAAAAAAGAGGAGTTACTCTTTAAACGCATAGTAAATCTTCCTCCCTGTATAAGTTGTGCACTGAAGGTGTAGTTTAATGGTGTCATTTGTTGAACTGTACGCATAGCCTATAGTAGAGGAAATCTTCACATTCCTGTGTCAGCGGTTTCTTATTGTGTTGAGACCTATCTGCGGTGTGAGACCTGACACCTCCTGAGAAGAAACTTCATTTCGCATAATCCCTGCCTCTCTCAGACTAGTGCTCGTGCAGGTGAGAGCCACACAGTAATTAGATGTGACACAGACACAAAGAGAGCTCACTTATGCAGCTGGGAGATGATGTGTTGTCAGCTAACTGACAAACACAATTCGGACATAAATGGGTTTCTTTTGCCTCTTGAAGGCTAAAAGTCCTTCCTGGAAGAAAAAAAATGAAAGCGTGGTTGGTTTTGGGAAGTGAAGGAGGCCCTGAGTACTGGTAGTGGAACACAGATGTGAAGGCCTGGTGCCAGGTTAAAGACTGCAACATCGTTTAGAGCTTGCCTAATGAACCCCACAAAGTGCAAAATCCTGCTGAGAACTTCTCTCTAAAGTCAAACTTCCTCCCCCAAAAGAAAAAAAAAAAAAAAAAAGCACAGAAACACAAGAGCAAGAAGGGGATGTAGCTCAGTGGTAGAGCACGCGCTTTGCATGTGTGAGGCCCCGGGTTCAATCCCCGGCATCTCCATTCTTTATCTTAAAACTGAGTCTAGTTACTATGTAGCGCATGCTGAGTTGCCTTATTATCCCCACAAAGTGCAAATTCCTGTTGAGAATTTCTCTCTAAAGTCAAACTTCCTCCCCCAAAAAAAAAAAAAAAAGGGCCCAGAAAAGCAGGAGCAAGAAGGGGATGTAGCTCAGTGGTAGAGCGCGCGCTTTGCATGTGTGAGGCCCCGGGTTCAATCCCCGGCATCTCCAGCCTTTGCTTTCAACAGAGACTAGTTGGGGTGGTTGCAACTAAGTTCAAAACTTGCTGTCAAAATGAGTGGCAGTAGTAAGGAACAATCAGCAAGGAAGGCTTTTCTTGGAAGCATGCTAATCACATATATGAACCTGTAAAAAAAGTCACTCCCATTTAAAATCAGTCCCGCACAAGACATGATCTAACAAAAAGCTATTCCTTCAGAGAAGAAGAAACAGGTAGGACTCGGCAACAAAGCTTGTTAAAATCCTTGCAATGTCCATTGATCACCCAGAGAGGATGATTTTTTTTCTCAACAAAAGAGGAGTTACTCTTTAAACGCATAGTAAATCTTCCTCCCTGTATAAGTTGTGCACTGAAGGTGTAGTTTAATGGTGTCATTTGTTGAACTGTACGCATAGCCTATAGTAGAGGAAATCTTCACATTCCTGTGTCAGCGGTTTCTTATTGTGTTGAGACCTATCTGCGGTGTGAGACCTGACACCTCCTGAGAAGAAACTTCATTTCGCATAATCCCTGCCTCTCTCAGACTAGTGCTCGTGCAGGTGAGAGCCACACAGTAATTAGATGTGACACAGACACAAAGAGAGCTCACTTATGCAGCTGGGAGATGATGTGTTGTCAGCTAACTGACAAACACAATTCGGACATAAATGGGTTTCTTTTGCCTCTTGAAGGCTAAAAGTCCTCCACAACTCGAGTGGTCTATACACTTACCTGTCCGTGTAATAAAACCTATGTGGGCAAAACCAAAAGAGCCCTAAGGGTTAGGATTCGGGAACGTATTGCTGGTATTAAAAAACTGAATGATGAACGCCCCATTTCACTACACTTTGCCAAATTTCATAACCGGGACCCCAAGGGTCTAATAGTAAAAGGCATATATAGGTTGAATTTACCTACAAGACGTGGCGATTTCGACACCATTCTCCTTCAGAAGGAAAAGATGTGGACCTACTACTTGGAGGCGATGGCCCCCAATGGGTTAAATACCGAATGTAGCCTCCAGTCCTTTTTGGAGAAATGATTTAATTGACCTCTCCTGTAGTAACCATCTATATTAGTACCTTTTCCTGTTTTTTGTCTCTAAGCGACTCTCTATCGTTATACTGGTGCTTTAATTCGTTATGCTTTACCTGTGTTTTTGTCTTTATTTCTTATTTTTCGCTTCATTTGGTCTCCATGTAAAAGTACATACCCACCACCATCAAAGGATCTCTTGTATCACGATATATCATAGTTTAATG
Organism: Lithobates clamitans; assembly: GCA_037952925.1. Classification (NCBI taxonomy): domain Eukaryota; kingdom Metazoa; phylum Chordata; class Amphibia; order Anura; family Ranidae; genus Lithobates; species Lithobates clamitans. The sequence continues at coordinate 4,320,168 of JBBGZY010000430.1, read as the reverse complement.
TGTATGTTTTTTGATCAAGTGATTACAGTCATATTTGTGAAGCCATCTGCGAGTTTTTTGCTTTTGCTGAAATGTCTGTGATGAGTGGTGACTGTGTGCGACATCTGGTGGACACTTGATGTAATTACACCCTATATTGGTTAGTCTATTTAACCCTCGCCCACGGACCCCTCCTTTGCTCTGAGGAAACCAGCGGTGATTGGCTGGTGAAACGCGTCAGCACGTGACGTCAGCACTTCATCTCGGAGCCGCGAGCACAGGGCGTTTGAATGCTTTACCGGGAACCAACAGCTGACGACCGACTTATACCATATGATAGAAGGTACTAACACAGCGGGACTTTCTCTACCAGACGGCACAAGCAAACGCAACAGTCTTTGTCTACAAGTGACCATTCGGGGTAGAGCCTGCGATTCTGTGAGCTGCTGATTTACCTGGTGAGAGATGTATTACTCCAATCTATGATGTCAGTGCAGCCTTGCCGTACATGCTCCCCCTTCTGCTTGTTGTCCGTATGAACTGCTCTGCTTGAAAGTCCATAGTTATCACAACCATCAATAGGTTTTACCGGTCATTGCGGTCAGCCTATATATACCATCGTTCAGTTCCCGGACTGGTACTAAATTTTCAATTGTGTTCAAATCATTGAACCTCCCTGCAATATTACCAAATCAAATTTACATTCATCCACCTCACCCCCACACCGCCACACCGCCCGTACTTGGACTTATCTGAGGTCTTACATCATCCAATTACTAGCTGATCAAGTTAGAATCTGCTGCTGTGATTGGTGTGTGTATGGGGTATGCTTGGCCGCGGCTCCGTTGTTTTTAATGATAACGTTATCAATTTTAATTAGTCATTTGATATCCTCCCTGATTTGCCCATAATTGCCAATTTTTGTATTTTTGTGTGGTGTTTATAGCCTAATAAATATATTGTTTTTTGACAGATTGTGTTTGGGTTTTGCCTTTCTTTGGGGAATCCCTTTTCCTTGTTATTTTTGTATGCCTTATAAGGCGACCCAAACTGCACCCATTAATAGTTTTTGGATGAATATCTGTCTATACTTAACTAATTAATATAATCTGGTGGTTGATCCGGGCTAAAATCACTTTTTCCTTTCAGGAACTTCTTTTTGGGATTTTTTCCCTCTTCCTAGCCCCTGTTGATCCCCCCACCACACACTAATAAATAGTAGTACAATTTATAAATTATTGGCTCAACTAAGCTATACTGGGCTGTCTCTAGGGTAGATTTCATTTGACCTTTACCTCGCATATATGGCTTATATGATTAACCATGATCTGGACATAGAGATTAATACTGCCTTTGATGTTGGTGTGGAAAGTTGTGATACAGAGAGAGAACCAATCAGGAAACTTTTTAAGCATCACAAAAAACTTGTAATTAAATTTCTTAACCGCAAATGGGATATTTCTTCATTGAAATCCCATATTTCTAAGGGGATTATCCCTAGGGGTTTACGTGAGAGAGTCATACCTGCGGAACACCTACATACCCCTAGATTTTTATCTGCTTGGAAAACTGAATGCCTAAATAGAGGTCTATCTTTGCTAAAACTCATTGTCGATGAGGAGGAAGCTCAGCTGGAGGAGATACGCGTGGAACTTGACGCAAGCTCCAAAGCACTAGAACCCTTTAAACATGATCCTGAATTTGACAAAAATAATGAGTATATAAAAAAGGAGATAGAAAGGATTCGAAAAAGTCTAAAATACAGCAAACAAGAAAAGTTCAGACAGAACCTAGCTGATTGGGAAAGTGGTGATATTTTTGATCCCACAACCCAAAAAAGAGGTAGATCACTTTCTAGAAACACCAGACAGCGACAACGCCAGTCCAAAACAGGGAATAGCTCCTCATCTGACAGTGAGTTTGACAAGGATATTGCTCAAAAGACAGTCTCTTTTTTAGAACACCCAGAAGGGAAGACACCCCCAGAGACTCAGAAGCGAAAAATAGACCAAAAACAAGAAAACGGAGGAGACAAAGGAAAAACAGAAAGAAAAGGAAAGGAGAGGGACAGTGTACAGAGTCGAACGAGTGGGAGATTAAGAAATCAGAGAAGACGTTGAATGTCTCGGACTGTGTTCCGATGGATCTCAACGTTGTGAACCTGTCAGATTTTCACCTCACAGAAATCCATATTAATCTACTTAAAAAAGGTCTCTCGTTTTCCCCTACGTCATCCATGAATGAGTTTGAGGTTTTCAAGGATGTTAGTTTATTCTTGAGGAAGGTTCTTTTCAAGTTATGGCATGCAAAACGACAAAATGATTCCCTCACCTCAGAGTCCTCACTAGATAAAGATGAAAAGGAGGCCATTGAATGCCTAATTTCTTTGTTAGATGAGAACTGTGACAGTGATGTTGATGAAAACTTATGCCATGCTTTGAGGAGACCTTCTGATCTAAGAATTAGATCCACCAAGATGCCCCCATTATCTAAGCACAAGTGGTTGCAGCTCTTCTTAGATCAAGTCAAATCTGACCTTATGAGGATCAATTGGAAATGGATCGGCCCTAACAACCTCACACACAAGGAAAGAAAAGCTCTATCTGAGTTGCAAAATGCACCAAACTTAGTGATTAAGAAGAGCGATAAGGGGGGAAACGTGGTACTTTTAAGTGAAAAAATGTATGAGGATGAAGCTTTAAGACTCCTTGGCGATGTCTCCACTTATCAGAGACTTACCAGTTCCCCCTTTCCCGCTCTTGTTGAGACACTGAATGAAAAACTCAAGTTGGGAATGGAGGCGGGCCTTCTAACGAAAAGGGAATTTTCTTTCCTTAGGGTAGATGAAATTACAATCCCTACCTTTTATATAATACCCAAACTCCATAAATCCCTCACATGTCCCCCTGGCAGGCCAATCGTCTCAGCTGTAAAGGGCCCTTTAGAAAAAACAGGCAAATACATAGATTCTATGATTAAACATATGGTTAATCTACTTCCTTCTTTTGTCCGTGACAGCAGAGACGTTCTGGTTAGATTACGACATTTTGTCATACCCCCAGAGGCCCTTTTGGTGGGTATCGACGTGGAGAGCTTGTATACGTCGATACCACACCACTGTGGTATTGAGACTACAATGCATTTTTTGGACTTTCACCATCCTCAACAGGGTGCCCAAAATTAATTTATTGGGGAACTTCTTGAATTCATGCTTAGTAACAATTTCTTCCAATTTCTTGGTCATTACTACCAGCAGATTAGAGGCACCAGTATGGGGGCACCTTGGGCTCCCTCATACGCATGCCTCCACCTGGGAGTTTGGGAGGCAATGAAGGTCTATCAGTCCCCTTTGTACCTCAGCCACTCCCTCCTGTGGCTGAGGTACATTGATGACGTCTTGATGGTGTGGACTGGTTCAGTCGAACAACTTGAGGACTTTATGTCCGAACTTAATAGGAATAACTATAACATACGGCTGACCTATTCACACCATCCTGACACACTCCCCTTTCTGGATTTATCTATACGGAGATCTGGGAGTGAAATTGTTACTAGCACTTACAGGAAGGAAACAGCAGCTAACACCCTGTTGTCTGCCCAGAGTCACCACCCCAAACCATTAATCCATGGGATACCCACAGGACAATTCCTGAGGATCAGACGGAATTGTTCTGTGGAGGAGGAATTCCATAAGGAGGCATACGAGATGTATCACAGATTCAGACAAAGGGGTTACTCACACAGTTCCCTCAAAAAGGCAAAGAAAAAAGCTACCCTTAAAAATCGTGACGAACTCCTAACACCCCCTGCTAATTCTTCTCATGTTAAAAATAAAGATGATGAACCAAAAGGAAATGCGGAGGAGAATTTCCCAAGGATCATCACTAAATACGGATCCCAATGGAAAATGGTTCAAGGAGTCCTACAAAAACATTGGCATATTTTAACTTCAGCCCCCCTAATCTCCGAATTGGTGAGCCCAAGACCCCTCCTGACAGCAAAAAGAGCTAATAACCTTGGTGACCTGCTTGTCCACTCTGAATACACCCGTACCACTCAAAAGAACTGGCTTAGTGACTCCAGAATCTCCCCAGGCATGTTTAGATGCGGACACTGCAACATTTGCAAGTATGTCCACCAGACAAATATGTTCCCGAATCCCCGCGGAGGTGTAGACTATAGGATTAAACAGTTCATAAACTGCTCCACAACTCGAGTGGTCTATACACTTACCTGTCCGTGTAATAAAACCTATGTGGGCAAAACCAAAAGAGCCCTAAGGGTTAGGATTCGGGAACATATTGCTGGTATTAAAAAACTGAATGATGAACGCCCCATTTCACTACACTTTGCCAAATTTCATAACCGGGACCCCAAGGGTCTAATAGTAAAAGGCATATATAGGTTGAATTTACCTACAAGACGTGGCGATTTCGACACCATTCTCCTTCAGAAGGAAAAGATGTGGACCTACTACTTGGAGGCGATGGCCCCCAATGGGTTAAATACCGAATGTAGCCTCCAGTCCTTTTTGGAGAAATGATTTAATTGACCTCTCCTGTAGTAACCATCTATATTAGTACCTTTTCCTGTTTTTTTGTCTCTAAGCGACTCTCTATCGTTATACTGGTGCTTTAATTCGTTATGCTTTACCTGTGTTTTTGTCTTTATTTCTTATTTTTCGCTTCATTTGGTCTCCATGTAAAAGTACATACCCACCACCATCAAAGGATCTCTTGTATCACGATATATCATAGTTTAATGTGTATGTTTTTTGATCAAGTGATTACAGTCATATTTGTGAAGCCATCTGCGAGTTTTTTGCTTTTGCTGAAATGTCTGTGATGAGTGGTGACTGTGTGCGACATCTGGTGGACACTTGATGTAATTACACCCTATATTGGTTAGTCTATTTAACCCTCGCCCACGGACCCCTCCTTTGCTCTGAGGAAACCAGCGGTGATTGGCTGGTGAAACGCGTCAGCACGTGACGTCAGCACGTCATCTCGGAGCCGCGAGCACAGGGCGTTTGAATGCTTTACCGGGAACCAACAGCTGACGACCGACTTATACCATATGATAGAAGGTACTAACACAGCGGGACTTTCTCTACCAGACGGCACAAGCAAACGCAACAGTCTTTGTCTACAAGTGACCATTCGGGGTAGAGCCTGCGATTCTGTGAGCTGCTGATTTACCTGGTGAGAGATGTATTACTCCAATCTATGATGTCAGTGCAGCCTTGCCGTACATGCTCCCCCTTCTGCTTGTTGTCCGTATGAACTGCTCTGCTTGAAAGTCCATAGTTATCACAACCATCAATAGGTTTTACCGGTCATTGCGGTCAGCCTATATATACCATCGTTCAGTTCCCGGACTGGTACTAAATTTTCAATTGTGTTCAAATCATTGAACCTCCCTGCAATATTACCAAATCAAATTTACATTCATCCACCCCACCCCCACACCGCCACACCGCCCGTACTTGGACTTATCTGAGGTCTTACATCATCCAATTACTAGCTGATCAAGTTAGAATCTGCTGCTGTGATTGGTGTGTGTATGGGGTATGCTTGGCCGCGGCTCCGTTGTTTTTAATGATAACGTTATCAATTTTAATTAGTCATTTGATATCCTCCCTGATTTGCCCATAATTGCCAATTTTTGTATTTTTGTGTGGTGTTTATAGCCTAATAAATATATGGTTTTTGACAGATTGTGTTTGGGTTTTGCCTTTCTTTGGGGAATCCCTTTTCCTTGTTATTTTTGTATGCCTTATAATGCGACCCAAACTGCACCCATTAATAGTTTTTGGATGAATATCTGTCTATACTTAACTAATTAATATAATCTGGTGGTTGATCCGGGCTAAAATCACTTCTTCCTAAAAGTCCTTCCTGGAAGAAAAAAAATGAAAGCATGGTTGGTTTTGGGAAGTGAAGGAGGCCCTGAGTACTGGTAGTGGAACACAGATGTGAAGGCCTGGTGCCAGGTTAAAGACTGCAACATCGTTTAGAGCTTTGTGGAGGAAAAGGCACAAAAATCCTCCACAAGATAAGGGGATGTAGCTCAGTGGTAGAGCGCACGCTTTGCATGTGTGAGGCCCCGGGTTCAATCCCCGGCATCTCCAAGTAAGCCTTACTTAACCTTGCAACCCAGGCACGTGTACACATCTGAGAAACAACTTCTCTCTAAAGTCAAACTTCCTCCCCCAAAAGAAAAAAAAAAAAAAAAAAGCACAGAAACACAAGAGCAAGAAGGGGATGTAGCTCAGTGGTAGAGCGCGCGCTTTGCATGTGTGAGGCCCCGGGTTCAATCCCCGGCATCTCCAAGTAAGCCTTACTTAACCTTGCAACCCAGGCACGTGTACACATCTGAGAAACAATTGCCCAAAACAACCCTTAAAATAAACATTCCTGTCCTCCCCCACCAAAGCCATTAGCAAGAGGGTCCCGGAGCAGAGAAAGGCAGGGGATCAGCGTAGGGACAGCATGACCTGTGTGGACTTCACAGGCACGCTGTATTAGGCTGCTCTGCTTTCCCCTTTAAGAAAGGGGGAGTGGCTGTAGCAAGGGAGGTTTTCCTGAGGGAAGTTAGTGAAGAAGAAGGGGGAGTGATGTCAGTGGAGAGCGATCAGTGGAGAGCGACGGGGAAAGAAGATTACACGCTCCCACATCTCTCCTCTAAAACTGTGTCTAATGGCGGCATTAACGGCGGCGGCGATGCTAGAGCAGCTACGAGCGGCGGCCGCAGCTCAAGGGGCAGACTGGCTGCAGGCTCAGGTCTCAGCCATACTAAATGAGGACAGAGCGGCTCCGAGCGGGGGGGCGCCGGAGACTCCACGTGCGCGCCGGTCCAGGCCGCCTGAGCGTTTCAGCCCTGACCCTGCTCCTGGGGGTCAGAGGCCACAGATCCAGCACAGAGGACGATCGAGCCAGCCATCCCCCAGTGCGCAGCAGGCTCGGGGAGCCCGACGAGATGATGGACGGCGGTCACAGCGAAGAGGTCGGAGTGCAGGGATGGGGGAGACCAACGCAACCCACGGTTCCCCCCCCTCAGTGCGTCGCAGATGTCAGGAACAGCCGGATGGTGAGCCACGGGGGGCTGCGAGCGGTCAGTCGGACCGACAGGCGTCGTCAGTCAATCGGGGGGCTGGCCAGGCGGCCGAGGCGGCCAGCAGCCCTACACCAGACAGAGGCAGAACCGTGAGGAGCGCGGTCTCGGTTGTGCGGAGAGGCAGAGGGAGAACAACAGTGGCCCAGTACGGTCAGAGGAACAGAAGTGCATCTAAGAGGCCAGGACACGGGTCTGGTGTTGCTGCGCAGCGGGTGGGAAGAGAGCAACAGCGGAGACCCCCGGCAGCCAGAGCGGGTCCCTCTGGTGTGCAGCCAGCAGTCGTTCGTCAGGAAGAAGTCAGCGACAGATCGGAAGGCGAGCTGTCCGGGTCGGAGAGGGACGAGGACCAGGGACATTCGGCAGCGGTGGATTCCGGAGTGGCGGCTGTTGGGCCCAGTCCTGGGCAGCCCGGTGAGTCCAGCTCTACTTTTGCTATTTCTTCTTTGTTAGAAAAATTATTAGAGCAGGGCAGACAGGGGGTTTCTTCCGGGGAGGGTAGTTCAGTGGGTGTTAGTGTGGTCAGGTCGCCCGTAGCGCAACCTAGGGGGGCAGGTGAGGAGGTGAGCAATAAGGGCTTGCAGGACTTATTGGCTGGGTTGCGGGATTTGGTACAGCGTTTTGATTCAACCACGGGGGGCAGTTCATCACCAGCGCGGGCGTGGGCCACACCTCGAGAAAAGGAGACGGCTGTGGTAAGTACGCCGGGTATGGCGGTGGCGGTTAGTGGAGGTGCGGAGACAACGGCAAATAGCACGGGGTCGGCTGTGGTTGAGCAGCCCGGGACGTCAACTGGCGTTTCGGTCTCGGACAGCCAGGAGAAAACAGGGGAAAAGAAGGCAGAGTCAGTCAGATTGGCCGACGCTGCAAAAAGTGAAGTGTACGTCTGCTTCGAAGGCCCATTGGGAGCACATCTTAAAGCAGAAGTAAAGGAAAAAATTTGGAAAGGGGAATATGTGGAGATATTTACATTATTGCCGTTAGAGAAATTCAATCTGGATAGATTGAAACCTGAAGAACGCAAGAAGGAGGATGAAGAAAAACGCAGGTATCGGCTGATTCCGCGTACTTTTTCAAACTGGTTACAGGCGTTCGCTATCCTGGCAAGCGTGGTTGGGGAAAAGGCCCCCGAGCACTGCTCGGCCTTATTTGTGTATTTAGATGCCATTAGCGAGGCACACCGGACATACGGAGGAGTGGCGTGGCTGCGATACGACGAGCAGTTTAGGCAACGGATGGCCGTCCGACCTTCACTTCGCTGGGATCATAAGGACATCAGCCTATGGATGAAGCTTATGACAGCAGCGAGGGCTCCGAACCAGTTTTTTCAGGCAGGGGTCGGAGGTAACGCAGCTCCAGGACAACCGACCGACAAAAAATGGGGCTTTTGTTGGCAGTTTAATGAAGGCACCTGTAAGTTTGGTGCAACCTGCCGGTTCAAGCACACATGCTCGGGTTGCGGGGGATCTCATGCCCTGTCCAAGTGCTTCAGAAGAGGAAAGGGGCGTGGGGGAGAGCCTGCGAACAAAAGGGAGGACTCCAGTGCTGGTGGAAAGGATGCGTCCTTTTCTCAGTAGATACCCCGACAGAGAGGCAGCACAGTTATTAGACTCAGGATTTGAGCATGGTTTTCAAATACCGTGTTCATTGGATGTGGCACCTCCTTTAGCTAAGAATTTACGGTCGGCCCTCATGCATCCGTTAGTGGTTGCTAGTAAACTGGAAAAAGAGGTGCAATTAGGGCGCATGGTCGGTCCTTTTACCTCGGCACCGATTCCGGGATTGGTGGTTTCTCCTTTGGGAGTTGTCCCGAAGAAGGAGCCCAATAAATTTAGGTTGATTCAGCATCTTTCTTTTCCGAAGGGTGCTTCAGTTAACGATGCGATTGCGCCGGAAATGTGTGCGGTGTCGTATACTCCCTTTGATGCAGCTGTATCATGGGTGCGGCGCTATGGGCGGGGGGCACTGTTGGCAAAAGCGGATATTGAATCTGCTTTCCGGCTTTTGCCGGTTCATCCGGATAGTTTCCGTTTGCTTGGCTGCACATGGAATGGGGCGTTCTACGTGGATCGCTGCCTTCCGATGGGATGCTCTATCTCATGCGCTTTCTTTGAAAAGTTTAGCTCATTTTTAGAATGGGTGGTTAGGGACGTTTCAGGGATCCAATCGGTGATCCACTATCTGGACGATTTCCTTTGTGTTGGCCCAGCGGGTTCCAACGTTTGTGCAGTCCTTTTGGGGACCTTACAGCACATAGCGGAACGTTTTGGGGTTCCGTTAGCACCGGAAAAAACGGAGGGCCCTAAGTCCTCCATCATTTTTTTGGGAATTGAGATAGATTCCATGAATATGGAGTGCCGACTGCCAGCAGACAAGCTGGGCAATCTCAAAGCAGAAGTGGGTGGGGCCATCGGCAAGCGCAAGGTGCAATTGAGGCAGCTCCAATCTTTGTTGGGCAAACTAAATTTTGCTTGCCGAATAATTCCCATGGGCAGGGTTTTTTGCCGACGATTGTCGGCAGCGACCGCGGGGGTCACGGCTCCCACTCACTTTGTGACGCTTAACAAGGAACACAGAGAGGACTTATGGGTATGGCAGGAGTTCCTAGAATCATTCAATGGGCGTGCTTTGTGGATGTCAGGTCCCATCAGTAACTGGGATCTCGAATTATTTACGGATGCGGCAGGTTCTACGGGCTACGGGGCCATTTTGCAAAAGAAGTGGAGCGCAGCACGCTGGCCCACAACGTGGGTTGAGGCGGGGTTCTTGAAGAACCTGGTCCTGCTGGAATTGTTTCCAATTGTAGTGGCAATGGAAATATGGGGGGAATCATTTCGCAACTTGAAAGTGCGACTCAACTGCGACAACCTAGGTGTCGTGCAAGTGATTAACCGTTTGTCAGCCAAGTCATTGCCAGTGGTTAGGTTGTTGAGGCATTTAGTATTGCGTTGTTTGAAACTGAATGTTTTCATCTACGCTGTGCACTTACCTGGAGTTGAAAACACCTTAGCTGATGCACTGTCTCGTTTTCAGTGGGACAGGTTTCGGGAATTGGCACCAGACGCGGAGCAGCAGGGGGTTACCTGCCCGGACTGGATGTGGACCGTTGCATTGGGAACGCGGCCAGGTGGATCCAGAACTCAGTGAGTAAGGCCACTTGGGACGCTTACTCCAAGGTATGGCAAGAATGGTTGGCTTGCTTACATAGGCTAGAAACTGACCCTGTGAGCCGGGAAGTGCCTCAGGTGTTGCTGTATTTTATTAATGCGGGATTTGAGCGGGGCATCTCGGCAGCTGCCATTGATAAGAAATTGGCGGGTTTGGCCTTTCTTTTCAAGCTACAAGGGCTGCGGGACCATACCAAAGATTTTTGGGTGAGGCAAGCAGTGAAAGGTTATAGAAAAGCACACAAGGGCAGGGATGGTCGGCGCCCGGTGTCTTTTGACATGCTGCATGTCCTATTCAGGCAGATAGAACTGATTTGCTGTTCAAAGTTTGAAAGCGCTTTATTTTGTGCGGCTTTCGCACTAGCATTCTTTGGGGCGTTACGGATCAGTGAATTGGTCAGCCCGTCTAAGCGTGCAAAAGGGGAACTTCAGTGGGAGGATTTGGAGTGTTCGAAGGATTCAGTTCGGATTTATATTAAACGGTCAAAAACCGATCAGGTGGGGAAGGGAGTACAGCTGGAGGTGTTCCGGATTGCGGAATCACACATATGCCCCGTAGCAGCGGTGGCAGCATTTAGGGATATGCGCCCGCGAGGTCCGGGGTCATTTTTAATTCATGCAGACGGATCGTCCTTGTCAAAATTTCAATTTATAGCCGTATTCAAGAAGTGTTTATCCGCGGCCGGCTATGACCCCACCAGTTATTCGTCCCACTCTTTTCGTATAGGTGCGGCCACGGAAGCGGCTAGGGCAGGGCTCAGTTCTGAGGCAGTAAAGCGCATTGGCAGGTGGGACTCAGATAGATTTAAGCTTTATATCCGCCCACATCTAGTTTAGGTTTGTTAAAAAGGGGTAGTATTTTGGTGTAATTCAGGGGGGTTCAGGGTTCATGTTAGGTAATTTATTGTGGTGTTTTGTTAATCTTGCTTTGCAGGTGAATCGGTGGCCCTCGTTTGGATATTGGGTCACTCATTCGTTTTCTGGGGGGCCAAACGAGCAGACGTTCGGCCGAATGGTAGGCAGCTGGGTATCCCAAGGCAGGAGGCACGGGTAAGGTGGATTGGGTTATCGGGGATGCTGTGGAACAGGGTAAGGTCGGAAGTTCATAAGTTTGCTAGGTGGGACAGGGCTCCAGATGTTCTAGTGCTACATGTGGGGGGGAATGACATGGGGGTTAGGTCTATGAGGGACCTCATCCGAGATATAAAATGCGATGTTTTACGCCTTCTGGCTGCATTTCCTGGGATGGTGATAGTATGGTCAGACATGGTAGGGAGGAGGTCATGGCGCTGGGCTTTGTCTGATAAAAAGGTTGACAGGGCCCGTGTAAAGGTTAATAAGGAGGTTAGCGGGTTTGTTATGCGGAATGGGGGCGTGACTATAAGGCACAGGGAGTTGGAGGTGGATACTTGGAGGTACCTTAGGAGTGATGGGGTGCACCTTAATGATGTGGGCACGGACCTTTGGGCACTTGGTTTGCAGGACGGAGTACAGCGGGCTTTGAAGGTGTGGAGGTGCGCGCAAGGGTAAGGTTTTACCCCTTGCGCGCGGTGGCAGTGGTTTGGGTCTGGGAGGAGGAGGAGAGTATGGTATGGTGATATAATCTGGTTGGTACCCATATATAATATGGGCTGTTTTTTGTACCTTCCGGTTACGAGTGGTTAACCAGGAAGGGGAAGAGTTAGGTCACTGAGAAGGTTGGGTACTGTCTCACAGTCTGGGGTTAGCGACTGGAGGCCAAAAAGTTTACGAGGTTTTACGCAGTGACCTGTGGGTGTGTTCCCCTTCCAGACTACAGTAAGTTCTGAGAAATTATTATTAAAAGTTATTTAAAAGTTATTTAAAAAGGAAAGTTATTTTAAAATGTTATTTATTGATTTATATTTTGTTAATAAAAGGCCGGCAAGGCCATTTACTCCAACACCTTGTCACGTCATTTGTGGGAGTATTTTGAGGGGTATTTAATTATGATAAGGGGTAACTTGGAAGACTGAGGTATGTCCTTCATAGGTCAAGAGGGTCCCGGAGCAGAGAAAGGCAGGGGATCAGCGTAGGGACAGCATGACCTGTGTGGACTTCACAGGCACGCTGTATTAGGCTGCTCTGCTTTCCCCTTTAAGAAAGGGGGAGTGGCTGTAGCAAGGGAGGTTTTCCTGAGGGAAGTTAGTGAAGAAGAAGGGGGAGTGACGTCAGTGGAGAGCGACGGGGAAAGAAGATTCCCACCCACCCTCCCTGGTGTTTATGGAAAAGGTAACGAGGGGCGGCTAGGCAGTGGTTTGGGTCTGGGAGGAGGAGGAGAGTATGGTATGGTGATATAATCTGGTTGGTACCCATATATAATATGGGCTGTTTTTTGTACCTTCCGGTTACGAGTGGTTAACCAGGAAGGGGAAGAGTTAGGTCACTGAGAAGGTTGGGTACTGTCTCACAGTCTGGGGTTAGCGACTGGAGGCCAAAAAGTTTACGAGGTTTTACGCAGTGACCTGTGGGTGTGTTCCCCTTCCAGACTACAATAAGTTCTGAGAAATTATTATTAAAAGTTATTTAAAAGTTATTTAAAAAGGAAAGTTATTTTAAAATGTTATTTATTGATTTATATTTTGTTAATAAAAGGCCGGCAAGGCCATTTACTCCAACACCTTGTCACGTCATTTGTGGGAGTATTTTGAGGGGTATTTAATTATGATAAGGGGTAACTTGGAAGACTGAGGTATGTCCTTCATAGGTCATGTAAAAGGATGGAGCAGACAGCCTGCAATTCTTTCCTTTGTTCCTCTCTACCTGCATTTTCACCTCACAAGAAGCACAGGTCTGTTTGTGTCGAGCATGGGGGATGTAGCTCAGTGGTAGAGCGCACGCTTCGCATGTGTGAGGTCCCGCGTTCAACCCCCGGCATCTCCAATCTTTATCTTAAAACTGAGTCTAGTTACTATGTAGCGCATGCTGAGTTGCCTAATGAACCCCACAAAGTGCAAAATCCTGCTGAGAACTTCTCTCTAAAGTCAAACTTCCTCCCCCAAAAGAAAAAAAAAAAAAAAAAGCACAGAAACACGAGAGCAAGAAGGGGATGTAGCTCAGTGGTAGAGCGCGCGCTTTGCATGTGTGAGGCCCCGGGTTCAATCCCCGGCATCTCCATTCTTTATCTTAAAACTGAGTCTAGTTACTATGTAGCGCATGCTGAGTTGCCTTATTATCCCCACAAAGTGCAAATTCCTGTTGAGAACTTCTCTCTAAAGTCAAACTTCCTCCCCCAAAAAAAAAAAAAAAAGGGCCCAGAAAAGCAGGAGCAAGAAGGGGATGTAGCTCAGTGGTAGAGCGCGCGCTTTGCATGTGTGAGGCCCTGGGTTCAATACCCGGCATCTCCAGCCTTTGCTTTCAACAGAGACTAGTTGGGGTGGTTGCAACTAAGTTCAAAACTTGCTGTCAAAATGAGTGGCAGTAGTAAGGAACAATCAGCAAGGAAGGCTTTTCTTGGAAGCATGCTAATCACATATATGAACCTGTAAAAAAAGTCACTCCCATTTAAAATCAGTCCCGCACAAGACATGATCGAACAAAAAGCTATTCCTTCAGAGAAGAAGAAACAGGTAAGACTCGGCAACAAAGCTTGTTAAAATCCTTGCAATGTCCATTGATCACCCAGAGAGGATGATTTTTTTTCTCAACAAAAGAGGAGTTACTCTTTAAACGCATAGTAAATCTTCCTCCCTGTATAAGTTGTGCACTGAAGGTGTAGTTTAATGGTGTCATTTGTTGAACTGTACGCATAGCCTATAGTAGAGGAAATCTTCACATTCCTGTGTCAGCGGTTTCTTATTGTGTTGAGACCTATCTGCGGTGTGAGACCTGACACCTCCTGAGAAGAAACTTCATTTCGCATAATCCCTGTTTGTGTCGAGCATGGGGGATGTAGCTCAGTGGTAGAGCGCACGCTTCGCATGTGTGAGGTCCCGGGTTCAACCCCCGGCATCTCCAATCTTTATCTTAAAACTGAGTCTAGTTACTATGTAGCGCATGCTGAGTTGCCTAATGAACCCCACAAAGTGCAAAATCCTGCTGAGAACTTCTCTCTAAAGTCAAACTTCCTCCCCCAAAAGAAAAAAAAAAGCACAGAAACACAAGAGCAAGAAGGGGATGTAGCTCAGTGGTAGAGCGCGCGCTTTGCATGTGTGAGGCCCCGGGTTCAATCCCCGGCATCTCCATCTCCCCGGCAACCCAGGCACGTGTACACACCTGAGAAACAATTGCCCAAAACAACCCTTAAAATAAACATTCCTGTCCTCCCCCACCAAAGCCATTAGCATGTAAAATGATGGAGCATACAGCCTGCAATTCTTTCCTTTGTTCCTCTCTACCTGCATTTTCACCTCACAAGAAGCACAGGTCTGTTTGTGTCGAGCATGGGGGATGTAGCTCAGTGGTAGAGCGCACGCTTCGCATGTGTGAGGTCCCGCGTTCAACCCCCGGCATCTCCAATCTTTATCTTAAAACTGAGTCTAGTTACTATGTAGCGCATGCTGAGTTGCCTAATGAACCCCACAAAGTGCAAAATCCTGCTGAGAACTTCTCTCTAAAGTCAAACTTTCTCCCCCAAAAGAAAAAAAAAAAAAAAAAAGCACAGAAACACAAGAGCAAGAAGGGGATGTAGCTCAGTGGTAGAGCGCGCGCTTTGCATGTGTGAGGCCCCGGGTTCAACCCCCCGGAATCTCCAATCTTTATCTTAAAACTGAGTCTAGTTACTATGTAGCGCATGCTGAGTTGCCTAATGAACCCCACAAAGTGCAAAATCCTGCTGAGAACTTCTCTCTAAAGTCAAACTTCCTCCCCCAAAAGAAAAAAAAAAAAAAAAAAGCACAGAAACACCAGAGCAAGAAGGGGATGTAGCTCAGTGGTAGAGCGCGCGCTAGACCGGCATCTCCATTCTTTATCTTAAAACTGAGTCTAGTTACTATGTAGCGCATGCTGAGTTGCCTTATTATCCCCACAAAGTGCAAATTCCTGTTGAGAACTTCTCTCTAAAGTCAAACTTCCTCCCCCAAAAAAAAAAAAAAAAGGGCCCAGAAAAGCAGGAGCAAGAAGGGGATGTAGCTCAGTGGTAGAGCGTGCGCTTTGCATGTGTGAGGCCCCGGGTTCAATCCCCGGCATCTCCAGCCTTTGCTTTCAACAGAGACTAGTTGGGGTGGTTGCAACTAAGTTCAAAACTTGCTGTCAAAATGAGTGGCAGTAGTAAGGAACAATCAGCAAGGAAGGCTTTTCTTGGAAGCATGCTAATCACATATATGAACCTGTAAAAAAAGTCACTCCCATTTAAAATCAGTCCCGCACAAGACATGATCGAACAAAAAGCTATTCCTTCAGAGAAGAAGAAACAGGTAAGACTCGGCAACAAAGCTTGTTAAAATCCTTGCAATGTCCATTGATCACCCAGAGAGGATGATTTTTTTTCTCAACAAAAGAGGAGTTACTCTTTAAACGCATAGTAAATCTTCCTCCCTGTATAAGTTGTGCACTGAAGGTGTAGTTTAATGGTGTCATTTGTTGAACTGTACGCATAGCCTATAGTAGAGGAAATCTTCACATTCCTGTGTCAGCGGTTTCTTATTGTGTTGAGACCTATCTGCGGTGTGAGACCTGACACCTCCTGAGAAGAAACTTCATTTCGCATAATCCCTGCCTCTCTCAGACTAGTGCTCGTGCAGGTGAGAGCCACACAGTAATTAGATGTGACACAGACACAAAGAGAGCTCACTTATGCAGCTGGGAGATGATGTGTTGTCAGCTAACTGACAAACACAATTCGGACATAAATGGGTTTCTTTTGCCTCTTGAAGGCTAAAAGTCCTCCACAACTCGAGTGGTCTATACACTTACCTGTCCGTGTAATAAAACCTATGTGGGCAAAACCAAACGAGCCCTAAGGGTTAGGATTCGGGAACATATTGCTGGTATTAAAAAACTGAATGATGAACGCCCCATTTCACTACACTTTGCCAAATTTCATAACCGGGACCCCAAGGGTCTAATAGTAAAAGGCATATATAGGTTGAATTTACCTACAAGACGTGGCGATTTCGACACCATTCTCCTTCAGAAGGAAAAGATGTGGACCTACTACTTGGAGGCGATGGCCCCCAATGGGTTAAATACCGAATGTAGCCTCCAGTCCTTTTTGGAGAAATGATTTAATTGACCTCTCCTGTAGTAACCATCTATATTAGTACCTTTTCCTGTTTTTTGTCTCTAAGCGACTCTCTATCGTTATACTAGTGCTTTAATTCGTTATGCTTTACCTGTGTTTTTGTCTTTATTTCTTATTTTTCGCTTCATTTGGTCTCCATGTAAAAGTACATACCCACCACCATCAAAGGATCTCTTGTATCACGATATATCATAGTTTAATGTGTATGTTTTTTGATCAAGTGATTACAGTCATATTTGTGAAGCCATCTGCGAGTTTTTTGCTTTTGCTGAAATGTCTGTGATGAGTGGTGACTGTGTGCGACATCTGGTGGACACTTGATGTAATTACACCCTATATTGGTTAGTCTATTTAACCCTCGCCCACGGACCCCTCCTTTGCTCTGAGGAAACCAGCGGTGATTGGCTGGTGAAACGCGTCAGCACGTGACGTCAGCACGTCATCTCGGAGCCGCGAGCACAGGGCGTTTGAATGCTTTACCGGGAACCAACAGCTGACGACCGACTTATACCATATGATAGAAGGTACTAACACAGCGGGACTTTCTCTACCAGACGGCACAAGCAAACGCAACAGTCTTTGTCTACAAGTGACCATTCGGGGTAGAGCCTGCGATTCTGTGAGCTGCTGATTTACCTGGTGAGAGATGTATTACTCCAATCTATGATGTCAGTGCAGCCTTGCCGTACATGCTCCCCCTTCTGCTTGTTGTCCGTATGAACTGCTCTGCTTGAAAGTCCATAGTTATCACAACCATCAATAGGTTTTACCGGTCATTGCGGTCAGCCTATATATACCATCGTTCAGTTCCCGGACTGGTACTAAATTTTCAATTGTGTTCAAATCATTGAACCTCCCTGCAATATTACCAAATCAAATTTACATTCATCCACCTCACCCCCACACCGCCACACCGCCCGTACTTGGACTTATCTGAGGTCTTACATCATCCAATTACTAGCTGATCAAGTTAGAATCTGCTGCTGTGATTGGTGTGTGTATGGGGTATGCTTGGCCGCGGCTCCGTTGTTTTTAATGATAACGTTATCAATTTTAATTAGTCATTTGATATCCTCCCTGATTTGCCCATAATTGCCAATTTTTGTATTTTTGTGTGGTGTTTATAGCCTAATAAATATATTGTTTTTTGACAGATTGTGTTTGGGTTTTGCCTTTCTTTGGGGAATCCCTTTTCCTTGTTATTTTTGTATGCCTTATAAGGCGACCCAAACTGCACCCATTAATAGTTTTTGGATGAATATCTGTCTATACTTAACTAATTAATATAATCTGGTGGTTGATCCGGGCTAAAATCACTTTTTCCTTTCAGGAACTTCTTTTTGGGATTTTTTCCCTCTTCCTAGCCCCTGTTGATCCCCCCACCACACACTAATAAATAGTAGTACAATTTATAAATTATTGGCTCAACTAAGCTATACTGGGCTGTCTCTAGGGTAGATTTCATTTGACCTTTACCTCGCATATATGGCTTATATGATTAACCATGATCTGGACATAGAGATTAATACTGCCTTTGATGTTGGTGTGGAAAGTTGTGATACAGAGAGAGAACCAATCAGGAAACTTTTTAAGCATCACAAAAAACTTGTAATTAAATTTCTTAACCGCAAATGGGATATTTCTTCATTGAAATCCCATATTTCTAAGGGGATTATCCCTAGGGGTTTACGTGAGAGAGTCATACCTGCGGAACACCTACATACCCCTAGATTTTTATCTGCTTGGAAAACTGAATGCCTAAATAGAGGTCTATCTTTGCTAAAACTCATTGTCGATGAGGAGGAAGCTCAGCTGGAGGAGATACGCGTGGAACTTGACGCAAGCTCCAAAGCACTAGAACCCTGTAAACATGATCCTGAATTTGACAAAAATAATGAGTATATAAAAAAGGAGATAGAAAGGATTCGAAAAAGTCTAAAATACAGCAAACAAGAAAAGTTCAGACAGAACCTAGCTGATTGGGAAAGTGGTGATATTTTTGATCCCACAACCCAAAAAAGAGGTAGATCACTTTCTAGAAACACCAGACAGCGACAACGCCAGTCCAAAACAGGGAATAGCTCCTCATCTGACAGTGAGTTTGACAAGGATATTGCTCAAAAGACAGTCTCTTTTTTAGAACACCCAGAAGGGAAGACACCCCCAGAGACTCAGAAGCGAAAAATAGACCAAAAACAAGAAAACGGAGGAGACAAAGGAAAAACAGAAAGAAAAGGAAAGGAGAGGGACAGTGTACAGAGTCGAACGAGTGGGAGATTAAGAAATCAGAGAAGACGTTGAATGTCTCGGACTGTGTTCCGATGGATCTCAACGTTGTGAACCTGTCAGATTTTCACCTCACAGAAATCCATATTAATCTACTTAAAAAAGGTCTCTCGTTTTCCCCTACGTCATCCATGAATGAGTTTGAGGTTTTCAAGGATGTTAGTTTATTCTTGAGGAAGGTTCTTTTCAAGTTATGGCATGCAAAACGACAAAATGATTCCCTCACCTCAGAGTCCTCACTAGATAAAGATGAAAAGGAGGCCATTGAATGCCTAATTTCTTTGTTAGATGAGAACTGTGACAGTGATGTTGATGAAAACTTATGCCATGCTTTGAGGAGACCTTCTGATCTAAGAATTAGATCCACCAAGATGCCCCCATTATCTAAGCACAAGTGGTTGCAGCTCTTCTTAGATCAAGTCAAATCTGACCTTATGAGGATCAATTGGAAATGGATCGGCCCTAACAACCTCACACACAAGGAAAGAAAAGCTCTATCTGAGTTGCAAAATGCACCAAACTTAGTGATTAAGAAGAGCGATAAGGGGGGAAACGTGGTACTTTTAAGTGAAAAAATGTATGAGGATGAAGCTTTAAGACTCCTTGGCGATGTCTCCACTTATCAGAGACTTACCAGTTCCCCCTTTCCCGCTCTTGTTGAGACACTGAATGAAAAACTCAAGTTGGGAATGGAGGCGGGCCTTCTAACGAAAAGGGAATTTTCTTTCCTTAGGGTAGATGAAATTACAATCCCTACCTTTTATATAATACCCAAACTCCATAAATCCCTCACATGTCCCCCTGGCAGGCCAATCGTCTCAGCTGTAAAGGGCCCTTTAGAAAAAACAGGCAAATACATAGATTCTATGATTAAACATATGGTTAATCTACTTCCTTCTTTTGTCCGTGACAGCAGAGACGTTCTGGTTAGATTACGACATTTTGTCATACCCCCAGAGGCCCTTTTGGTGGGTATCGACGTGGAGAGCTTGTATACGTCGATACCACACCACTGTGGTATTGAGGCTACAATGCATTTTTTGGACTTTCACCATCCTCAACAGGGTGCCCAAAATGAATTTATTGGGGAACTTCTTGAATTCATGCTTAGTAACAATTTCTTCCAATTTCTTGGTCATTACTACCAGCAGATTAGAGGCACCAGTATGGGGGCACCTTGGGCTCCCTCATACGCATGCCTCCACCTGGGAGTTTGGGAGGCAATGAAGGTCTATCAGTCCCCTTTGTACCTCAGCCACTCCCTCCTGTGGCTGAGGTACATTGATGACGTCTTGATGGTGTGGACTGGTTCAGTCGAACAACTTGAGGACTTTATGTCCGAACTTAATAGGAATAACTATAACATACGGCTGACCTATTCACACCATCCTGACACACTCCCCTTTCTGGATTTATCTATACGGAGATCTGGGAGTGAAATTGTTACTAGCACTTACAGGAAGGAAACAGCAGCTAACACCCTGTTGTCTGCCCAGAGTCACCACCCCAAACCATTAATCCATGGGATACCCACAGGACAATTCCTGAGGATCAGACGGAATTGTTCTGTGGAGGAGGAATTCCATAAGGAGGCATACGAGATGTATCACAGATTCAGACAAAGGGGTTACTCACACAGTTCCCTCAAAAAGGCAAAGAAAAAAGCTACCCTTAAAAATCGTGACGAACTCCTAACACCCCCTGCTAATTCTTCTCATGTTAAAAATAAAGATGATGAACCAAAAGGAAATGCGGAGGAGAATTTCCCAAGGATCATCACTAAATACGGATCCCAATGGAAAATGGTTCAAGGAGTCCTACAAAAACATTGGCATATTTTAACTTCAGCCCCCCTAATCTCCGAATTGGTGAGCCCAAGACCCCTCCTGACAGCAAAAAGAGCTAATAACCTTGGTGACCTGCTTGTCCACTCTGAATACACCTGTACCACTCAAAAGAACTGGCTTAGTGACTCCAGAATCTCCCCAGGCATGTTTAGATGCGGACACTGCAACATTTGCAAGTATGTCCACCAGACAAATATGTTCCCGAATCCCCGCGGAGGTGTAGACTATAGGATTAAACAGTTCATAAACTGCTCCACAACTCGAGTGGTCTATACACTTACCTGTCCGTGTAATAAAACCTATGTGGGCAAAACCAAAAGAGCCCTAAGGGTTAGGATTCGGGAACATATTGCTGGTATTAAAAAACTGAATGATGAACGCCCCATTTCACTACACTTTGCCAAATTTCATAACCGGGACCCCAAGGGTCTAATAGTAAAAGGCATATATAGGTTGAATTTACCTACAAGACGTGGCGATTTCGACACCATTCTCCTTCAGAAGGAAAAGATGTGGACCTACTACTTGGAGGCGATGGCCCCCAATGGGTTAAATACCGAATGTAGCCTCCAGTCCTTTTTGGAGAAATGATTTAATTGACCTCTCCTGTAGTAACCATCTATATTAGTACCTTTTCCTGTTTTTTGTCTCTAAGCGACTCTCTATCGTTATACTGGTGCTTTAATTCGTTATGCTTTACCTGTGTTTTTGTCTTTATTTCTTATTTTTCGCTTCATTTGGTCTCCATGTAAAAGTACATACCCACCACCATCAAAGGATCTCTTGTATCACGATATATCATAGTTTAATGTGTATGTTTTTTGATCAAGTGATTACAGTCATATTTGTGAAGCCATCTGCGAGTTTTTTGCTTTTGCTGAAATGTCTGTGATGAGTGGTGACTGTGTGCGACATCTGGTGGACACTTGATGTAATTACGCCCTATATTGGTTAGTCTATTTAACCCTCGCCCACGGACCCCTCCTTTGCTCTGAGGAAACCAGCGGTGATTGGCTGGTGAAACGCGTCAGCACGTGACGTCAGCACGTCATCTCGGAGCCGCGAGCACAGGGCGTTTGAATGCTTTACCGGGAACCAACAGCTGACGACCGACTTATACCATATGATAGAAGGTACTAACACAGCGGGACTTTCTCTACCAGACGGCACAAGCAAACGCAACAGTCTTTGTCTACAAGTGACCATTCGGGGTAGAGCCTGCGATTCTGTGAGCTGCTGATTTACCTGGTGAGAGATGTATTACTCCAATCTATGATGTCAGTGCAGCCTTGCCGTACATGCTCCCCCTTCTGCTTGTTGTCCGTATGAACTGCTCTGCTTGAAAGTCCATAGTTATCACAACCATCAATAGGTTTTACCGGTCATTGCGGTCAGCCTATATATACCATCGTTCAGTTCCCGGACTGGTACTAAATTTTCAATTGTGTTCAAATCATTGAACCTCCCTGCAATATTACCAAATCAAATTTACATTCATCCACCCCACCCCCACACCGCCACACCGCCCGTACTTGGACTTATCTGAGGTCTTACATCATCCAATTACTAGCTGATCAAGTTAGAATCTGCTGCTGTGATTGGTGTGTGTATGGGGTATGCT
Source organism: Lithobates clamitans (assembly GCA_037952925.1). Taxonomy (NCBI): domain Eukaryota; kingdom Metazoa; phylum Chordata; class Amphibia; order Anura; family Ranidae; genus Lithobates; species Lithobates clamitans. The sequence goes on along the minus strand of JBBGZY010000430.1, from coordinate 4,297,956 downwards.
TGGCCGCGGCTCCGTTGTTTTTAATGATAACGTTATCAATTTTAATTAGTCATTTGATATCCTCCCTGATTTGCCCATAATTGCCAATTTTTGTATTTTTGTGTGGTGTTTATAGCCTAATAAATATATGGTTTTTGACAGATTGTGTTTGGGTTTTGCCTTTCTTTGGGGAATCCCTTTTCCTTGTTATTTTTGTATGCCTTATAAGGCGACCCAAACTGCACCCATTAATAGTTTTTAAATGAATATCTGTCTATACTTAACTAATTAATATAATCTGGTGGTTGATCCGGGCTAAAATCACTTTTTCCTAAAAGTCCTTCCTGGAAGAAAAAAAATGAAAGCGTGGTTGGTTTTGGGAAGTGAAGGAGGCCCTGAGTACTGGTAGTGGAACACAGATGTGAAGGCCTGGTGCCAGGTTAAAGACTGCAACATCGTTTAGAGCTTTGTGGAGGAAAAGGCACAAAAATCCTCCACAAGATAAGGGGATGTAGCTCAGTGGTAGAGCGCACGCTTTGCATGTGTGAGGCCCCGGGTTCAATCCCCGGCATCTCCAAGTAAGCCTTACTTAACCTTGCAACCCAGGCACGTGTACACGCCTGAGAAACAATTGCCCAAAACAACCCTTAAAATAAACATTCCTGTCCTCCCCCACCAAAGCCATTAGCATGTAAAAGGATGGAGCAGACAGCCTGCAATTCTTTCCTTTGTTCCTATCTACCTGCATTTTCACCTCACAAGAAGCACAGGTCTGTTTGTGTCGAGCATGGGGGATGTAGCTCAGTGGTAGAGCGCACGCTTCGCATGTGTGAGGTCCCGGGTTCAACCCCCGGCATCTCCAATCTTTATCTTAAAACTGAGTCTAGTTACTATGTAGCGCATGCTGAGTTGCCTAATGAACCCCACAAAGTGCAAAATCCTGCTGAGAACTTCTCTCTAAAGTCAAACTTCCTCCCCCAAAAGAAAAAAAAAAAAAAAAAGCACAGAAACACAAGAGCAAGAAGGGGATGTAGCTCAGTGGTAGAGCGCGCGCTTTGCATGTGTGAGGCCCCGGGTTCAATCCCCAGCATCTCCATTCTTTATCTTAAAACTGAGTCTAGTTACTATGTAGCGCATGCTGAGTTGCCTTATTATCCCCACAAAGTGCAAATTCCTGTTGAGAACTTCTCTCTAAAGTCAAACTTCCTCCCCCAAAAAAAAAAAAAAAAGGGCCCAGAAAAGCAGGAGCAAGAAGGGGATGTAGCTCAGTGGTAGAGCGCGCGCTTTGCATGTGTGAGGCCCCGGGTTCAATCCCCGGCATCTCCATTCTTTATCTTAAAACTGAGTCTAGTTACTATGTAGCGCATGCTGAGTTGCCTTATTATCCCCACAAAGTGCAAATTCCTGTTGAGAACTTCTCTCTAAAGTCAAACTTCCTCCCCCCAAAAAAAAAAAAAAGGGCCCAGAAAAGCAGGAGCAAGAAGGGGATGTAGCTCAGTGGTAGAGCGCGCGCTTTGCATGTGTGAGGCCCCGGGTTCAATCCCCGGCATCTCCAGCCTTTGCTTTCAACAGAGACTAGTTGGGGTGGTTGCAACTAAGTTCAAAACTTGCTGTCAAAATGAGTGGCAGTAGTAAGGAACAATCAGCAAGGAAGGCTTTTCTTGGAAGCATGCTAATCACATATATGAACCTGTAAAAAAAGTCACTCCCATTTAAAATCAGTCCCGCACAAGACATGATCGAACAAAAAGCTATTCCTTCAGAGAAGAAGAAACAGGTAAGACTCGGCAACAAAGCTTGTTAAAATCCTTGCAATGTCCATTGATCACCCAGAGAGGATGATTTTTTTTCTCAACAAAAGAGGAGTTACTCTTTAAACGCATAGTAAATCTTCCTCCCTGTATAAGTTGTGCACTGAAGGTGTAGTTTAATGGTGTCATTTGTTGAACTGTACGCATAGCCTATAGTAGAGGAAATCTTCACATTCCTGTGTCAGCGGTTTCTTATTGTGTTGAGACCTATCTGCGGTGTGAGACCTGACACCTCCTGAGAAGAAACTTCATTTCGCATAATCCCTGCCTCTCTCAGACTAGTGCTCGTGCAGGTGAGAGCCACACAGTAATTAGATGTGACACAGACACAAAGAGAGCTCACTTATGCAGCTGGGAGATGATGTGTTGTCAGCTAACTGACAAACACAATTCGGACATAAATGGGTTTCTTTTGCCTCTTGAAGGCTAAAAGTCCTTCCTGGAAGAAAAAAAATGAAAGCGTGGTTGGTTTTGGGAAGTGAAGGAGGCCCTGAGTACTGGTAGTGGAACACAGATGTGAAGGCCTGGTGCCAGGTTAAAGACTGCAACATCGTTTAGAGCTTTGTGGAGGAAAAGGCACAAAAATCCTCCACAAGATAAGGGGATGTAGCTCAGTGGTAGAGCGCACGCTTTGCATGTGTGAGGCCCCGGGTTCAATCCCCGGCATCTCCAAGTAAGCCTTACTTAACCTTGCAACCCAGGCACGTGTACACATCTGAGAAACAATTGCCCAAAACAACCCTTAAAATAAACACTCCTGTCCTCCCCCACCAAAGCCATTAGCATGTAAAAGGATGGAGCAGACAGCCTGCAATTCTTTCCTTTGTTCCTCTCTACCTGCATTTTCACCTCACAAGAAGCACAGGTCTGCTTGTGTCGAGCATGGGGGATGTAGCTCAGTGGTAGAGCGCACGCTTCGCATGTGTGAGGTCCCGGGTTCAACCCCCGGCATCTCCAATCTTTATCTTAAAACTGAGTCTAGTTACTATGTAGCGCATGCTGAGTTGCCTAATGAACCCCACAAAGTGCAAAATCCTGCTGAGAACTTCTCTCTAAAGTCAAACTTCCTCCCCCAAAAGAAAAAAAAAAAAAAAAAAGCACAGAAACACAAGAGCAAGCAGGGGATGTAGCTCAGTGATAGAGCGCGCGCTTTGCATGTGTGAAGCCCCGGGTTCAATCCCCGGCATCTCCATTCTTTATCTTAAAACTGAGTCTAGTTACTATGTAGCGCATGCTGAGTTGCCTTATTATCCCCACAAAGTGCAAATTCCTGTTGAGAACTTCTCTCTAAAGTCAAACTTCCTCCCCCAAAAAAAAAAAAAAAAGGGCCCAGAAAAGCAGGAGCAAGAAGGGGATGTAGCTCAGTGGTAGAGCGCGCGCTTTGCATGTGTGAGGCCCCGGGTTCAATCCCCGGCATCTCCATTCTTTATCTTAAAACTGAGTCTAGTTACTATGTAGCGCATGCTGAGTTGCCTTATTATCCCCACAAAGTGCAAATTCCTGTTGAGAACTTCTCTCTAAAGTCAAACTTCCTCCCCCCAAAAAAAAAAAAAAAGGGCCCAGAAAAGCAGGAGCAAGAAGGGGATGTAGCTCAGTGGTAGAGCGCGCGCTTTGCATGTGTGAGGCCCCGGGTTCAATCCCCAGCATCTCCAGCCTTTGCTTTCAACAGAGACTAGTTGGGGTGGTTGCAACTAAGTTCAAAACTTGCTGTCAAAATGAGTGGCAGTAGTAAGGAACAATCAGCAAGGAAGGCTTTTCTTGGAAGCATGCTAATCACATATATGAACCTGTAAAAAAAGTCACTCCCATTTAAAATCAGTCCCGCACAAGACATGATCGAACAAAAAGCTATTCCTTCAGAGAAGAAGAAACAGGTAAGACTCGGCAACAAAGCTTGTTAAAATCCTTGCAATGTCCATTGATCACCCAGAGAGGATGATTTTTTTTCTCAACAAAAGAGGAGTTACTCTTTAAACGCATAGTAAATCTTCCTCCCTGTATAAGTTGTGCACTGAAGGTGTAGTTTAATGGTGTCATTTGTTGAACTGTACGCATAGCCTATAGTAGAGGAAATCTTCACATTCCTGTGTCAGCGGTTTCTTATTGTGTTGAGACCTATCTGCGGTGTGAGACCTGACACCTCCTGAGAAGAAACTTCATTTCGCATAATCCCTGCCTCTCTCAGACTAGTGCTCGTGCAGGTGAGAGCCACACAGTAATTAGATGTGACACAGACACAAAGAGAGCTCACTTATGCAGCTGGGAGATGATGTGTTGTCAGCTAACTGACAAACACAATTCGGACATAAATGGGTTTCTTTTGCCTCTTGAAGGCTAAAAGTCCTTCCTGGAAGAAAAAAAATGAAAGCGTGGTTGGTTTTGGGAAGTGAAGGAGGCCCTGAGTACTGGTAGTGGAACACAGATGTGAAGGCCTGGTGCCAGGTTAAAGACTGCAACATCGTTTAGAGCTTTGTGGAGGAAAAGGCACAAAAATCCTCCACAAGATAAGGGGATGTAGCTCAGTGGTAGAGCGCACGCTTTGCATGTGTGAGGCCCCGGGTTCAATCCCCGGCATCTCCAAGTAAGCCTTACTTAACCTTGCAACCCAGGCACGTGTACACATCTGAGAAACAATTGCCCAAAACAACCCTTAAAATAAACACTCCTGTCCTCCCCCACCAAAGCCATTAGCATGTAAAAGGATGGAGCAGACAGCCTGCAATTCTTTCCTTTGTTCCTCTCTACCTGCATTTTCACCTCACAAGAAGCACAGGTCTGCTTGTGTCGAGCATGGGGGATGTAGCTCAGTGGTAGAGCGCACGCTTCGCATGTGTGAGGTCCCGGGTTCAACCCCCGGCATCTCCAATCTTTATCTTAAAACTGAGTCTAGTTACTATGTAGCGCATGCTGAGTTGCCTAATGAACCCCACAAAGTGCAAAATCCTGCTGAGAACTTCTCTCTAAAGTCAAACTTCCTCCCCCAAAAGAAAAAAAAAAAAAAAAAAGCACAGAAACACAAGAGCAAGCAGGGGATGTAGCTCAGTGATAGAGCGCGCGCTTTGCATGTGTGAAGCCCCGGGTTCAATCCCCGGCATCTCCATTCTTTATCTTAAAACTGAGTCTAGTTACTATGTAGCGCATGCTGAGTTGCCTTATTATCCCCACAAAGTGCAAATTCCTGTTGAGAACTTCTCTCTAAAGTCAAACTTCCTCCCCCAAAAAAAAAAAAAAAAGGGCCCAGAAAAGCAGGAGCAAGAAGGGGATGTAGCTCAGTGGTAGAGCGCGCGCTTTGCATGTGTGAGGCCCCGGGTTCAATCCCCGGCATCTCCATTCTTTATCTTAAAACTGAGTCTAGTTACTATGTAGCGCATGCTGAGTTGCCTTATTATCCCCACAAAGTGCAAATTCCTGTTGAGAACTTCTCTCTAAAGTCAAACTTCCTCCCCCCAAAAAAAAAAAAAAAGGGCCCAGAAAAGCAGGAGCAAGAAGGGGATGTAGCTCAGTGGTAGAGCGCGCGCTTTGCATGTGTGAGGCCCCGGGTTCAATCCCCAGCATCTCCAGCCTTTGCTTTCAACAGAGACTAGTTGGGGTGGTTGCAACTAAGTTCAAAACTTGCTGTCAAAATGAGTGGCAGTAGTAAGGAACAATCAGCAAGGAAGGCTTTTCTTGGAAGCATGCTAATCACATATATGAACCTGTAAAAAAAGTCACTCCCATTTAAAATCAGTCCCGCACAAGACATGATCGAACAAAAAGCTATTCCTTCAGAGAAGAAGAAACAGGTAAGACTCGGCAACAAAGCTTGTTAAAATCCTTGCAATGTCCATTGATCACCCAGAGAGGATGATTTTTTTTCTCAACAAAAGAGGAGTTACTCTTTAAACGCATAGTAAATCTTCCTCCCTGTATAAGTTGTGCACTGAAGGTGTAGTTTAATGGTGTCATTTGTTGAACTGTACGCATAGCCTATAGTAGAGGAAATCTTCACATTCCTGTGTCAGCGGTTTCTTATTGTGTTGAGACCTATCTGCGGTGTGAGACCTGACACCTCCTGAGAAGAAACTTCATTTCGCATAATCCCTGCCTCTCTCAGACTAGTGCTCGTGCAGGTGAGAGCCACACAGTAATTAGATGTGACACAGACACAAAGAGAGCTCACTTATGCAGCTGGGAGATGATGTGTTGTCAGCTAACTGACAAACACAATTCGGACATAAATGGGTTTCTTTTGCCTCTTGAAGGCTAAAAGTCCTTCCTGGAAGAAAAAAAATGAAAGCGTGGTTGGTTTTGGGAAGTGAAGGAGGCCCTGAGTACTGGTAGTGGAACACAGATGTGAAGGCCTGGTGCCAGGTTAAAGACTGCAACATCGTTTAGAGCTTTGTGGAGGAAAAGGCACAAAAATCCACCACAAGATAAGGGGATGTAGCTCAGTGGTAGAGCGCACGCTTTGCATGTGTGAGGCCCCGGGTTCAATCCCCGGCATCTCCAAGTAAGCCTTACTTAACCTTGCAACCCAGGCACGTGTACACATCTGAGAAACAATTGCCCAAAACAACCCTTAAAATAAACATTCCTGTCCTCCCCCACCAAAGCCATTAGCATGTAAAAGGATGGAGCAGACAGCCTGCAATTCTTTCCTTTGTTCCTCTCTACCTGCATTTTCACCTCACAAGAAGCACAGGTCTGTTTGTGTCGAGCATGGGGGATGTAGCTCAGTGGTAGAGCGCACGCTTCGCATGTGTGAGGTCCCGGGTTCAACCCCCGGCATCTCCAATCTTTATCTTAAAACTGAGTCTAGTTACTATGTAGCGCATGCTGAGTTGCCTAATGAACCCCACAAAGTGCAAAATCCTGCTGAGAACTTCTCTCTAAAGTCAAACTTCCTCCCCCAAAAGAAAAAAAAAAAAAAAAAAGAATTTGCGCTTTGCATGTGTGAGGCCCCGGGTTCAATCCCCGGCATCTCCATTCTTTATCTTAAAACTGAGTCTAGTTACTATGTAGCGCATGCTGAGTTGCCTTATTATCCCCACAAAGTGCAAATTCCTGTTGAGAACTTCTCTCTAAAGTCAAACTTCCTCCCCCAAAAAAAAAAAAAAAAGGGCCCAGAAAAGCAGGAGCAAGAAGGGGATGTAGCTCAGTGGTAGAGCGCGCGCTTTGCATGTGTGAGGCCCCGGGTTCAATCCCCGGCATCTCCAGCCTTTGCTTTCAACAGAGACTAGTTGGGGTGTTTGCAACTAAGTTCAAAACTTGATGTCAAAATGAGTGGCAGTAGTAAGGAACAATCAGCAAGGAAGGCTTTTCTTGGAAGCATGCTAATCACATATATGAACCTGTAAAAAAAGTCACTCCCATTTAAAATCAGTCCCGCACAAGACATGATCGAACAAAAAGCTATTCCTTCAGAGAAGAAGAAACAGGTAAGACTCGGCAACAAAGCTTGTTAAAATCCTTGCAATGTCCATTGATCACCCAGAGAGGATGATTTTTTTTCTCAACAAAAGAGGAGTTACTCTTTAAACGCATAGTAAATCTTCCTCCCTGTATAAGTTGTGCACTGAAGGTGTAGTTTAATGGTGTCATTTGTTGAACTGTACGCATAGCCTATAGTAGAGGAAATCTTCACATTCCTGTGTCAGCGGTTTCTTATTGTGTTGAGACCTATCTGCGGTGTGAGACCTGACACCTCCTGAGAAGAAACTTCATTTCGCATAATCCCTGCCTCTCTCAGACTAGTGCTCGTGCAGGTGAGAGCCACACAGTAATTAGATGTGACACAGACACAAAGAGAGCTCACTTATGCAGCTGGGAGATGATGTGTTGTCAGCTAACTGACAAACACAATTCGGACATAAATGGGTTTCTTTTGCCTCTTGAAGGCTAAAAGTCCTTCCTGGAAGAAAAAAAATGAAAGCGTGGTTGGTTTTGGGAAGTGAAGGAGGCCCTGAGTACTGGTAGTGGAACACGGATGTGAAGGCCTGGTGCCAGGTTAAAGACTGCAACATCGTTTAGAGCTTTGTGGAGGAAAAGGCACAAAAATCCTACACAAGATAAGGGGATGTAGCTCAGTGGTAGAGCGCACGCTTTGCATGTGTGAGGCCCCGGGTTCAATCCCCGGCATCTCCAAGTAAGCCTTACTTAACCTTGCAACCCAGGCACGTGTACACATCTGAGAAACAATTGCCCAAAACAACCCTTAAAATAAACATTCCTGTCCTCCCCCACCAAAGCCATTAGCATGTAAAAGGATGGAGCAGACAGCCTGCAATTCTTTCCTTTGTTCCTCTCTACCTGCATTTTCACCTCACAAGAAGCACAGGTCTGTTTGTGTCGAGCATGGGGGATGTAGCTCAGTGGTAGAGCGCACGCTTCGCATGTGTGAGGTCCCGGGTTCAACCCCCGGCATCTCCAATCTTTATCTTAAAACTGAGTCTAGTTACTATGTAGCGCATGCTGAGTTGCCTAATGAACCCCACAAAGTGCAAAATCCTGCTGAGAACTTCTCTCTAAAGTCAAACTTCCTCCCCCAAAAGAAAAAAAAAAAAAAAAAAGAATTTGCGCTTTGCATGTGTGAGGCCCCGGGTTCAATCCCCGGCATCTCCATTCTTTATCTTAAAACTGAGTCTAGTTACTATGTAGCGCATGCTGAGTTGCCTTATTATCCCCACAAAGTGCAAATTCCTGTTGAGAACTTCTCTCTAAAGTCAAACTTCCTCCCCCAAAAAAAAAAAAAAAAGGGCCCAGAAAAGCAGGAGCAAGAAGGGGATGTAGCTCAGTGGTAGAGCGCGCGCTTTGCATGTGTGAGGCCCCGGGTTCAATCCCCGGCATCTCCAGCCTTTGCTTTCAACAGAGACTAGTTGGGGTGTTTGCAACTAAGTTCAAAACTTGATGTCAAAATGAGTGGCAGTAGTAAGGAACAATCAGCAAGGAAGGCTTTTCTTGGAAGCATGCTAATCACATATATGAACCTGTAAAAAAAGTCACTCCCATTTAAAATCAGTCCCGCACAAGACATGATCGAACAAAAAGCTATTCCTTCAGAGAAGAAGAAACAGGTAAGACTCGGCAACAAAGCTTGTTAAAATCCTTGCAATGTCCATTGATCACCCAGAGAGGATGATTTTTTTTCTCAACAAAAGAGGAGTTACTCTTTAAACGCATAGTAAATCTTCCTCCCTGTATAAGTTGTGCACTGAAGGTGTAGTTTAATGGTGTCATTTGTTGAACTGTACGCATAGCCTATAGTAGAGGAAATCTTCACATTCCTGTGTCAGCGGTTTCTTATTGTGTTGAGACCTATCTGCGGTGTGAGACCTGACACCTCCTGAGAAGAAACTTCATTTCGCATAATCCCTGCCTCTCTCAGACTAGTGCTCGTGCAGGTGAGAGCCACACAGTAATTAGATGTGACACAGACACAAAGAGAGCTCACTTATGCAGCTGGGAGATGATGTGTTGTCAGCTAACTGACAAACACAATTCGGACATAAATGGGTTTCTTTTGCCTCTTGAAGGCTAAAAGTCCTTCCTGGAAGAAAAAAAATGAAAGCGTGGTTGGTTTTGGGAAGTGAAGGAGGCCCTGAGTACTGGTAGTGGAACACGGATGTGAAGGCCTGGTGCCAGGTTAAAGACTGCAACATCGTTTAGAGCTTTGTGGAGGAAAAGGCACAAAAATCCTACACAAGATAAGGGGATGTAGCTCAGTGGTAGAGCGCACGCTTTGCATGTGTGAGGCCCCGGGTTCAATCCCCGGCATCTCCAAGTAAGCCTTACTTAACCTTGCAACCCAGGCACGTGTACACATCTGAGAAACAATTGCCCAAAACAACCCTTAAAATAAACATTCCTGTCCTCCCCCACCAAAGCCATTAGCATGTAAAAGGATGGAGCAGACAGCCTGCAATTCTTTCCTTTGTTCCTCTCTACCTGCATTTTCACCTCACAAGAAGCACAGGTCTGTTTGTGTCGAGCATGGGGGATGTAGCTCAGTGGTAGAGCGCACGCTTCGCATGTGTGAGGTCCCGGGTTCAACCCCCGGCATCTCCAATCTTTATCTTAAAACTGAGTCTAGTTACTATGTAGCGCATGCTGAGTTGCCTAATGAACCCCACAAAGTGCAAAATCCTGCTGAGAACTTCTCTCTAAAGTCAAACTTCCTCCCCCAAAAGAAAAAAAAAAAAAAAAAGAATTTGCGCTTTGCATGTGTGAGGCCCCGGGTTCAATCCCCGGCATCTCCATTCTTTATCTTAAAACTGAGTCTAGTTACTATGTAGCGCATGCTGAGTTGCCTTATTATCCCCACAAAGTGCAAATTCCTGTTGAGAACTTCTCTCTAAAGTCAAACTTCCTCCCCCAAAAAAAAAAAAAAAAGGGCCCAGAAAAGCAGGAGCAAGAAGGGGATGTAGCTCAGTGGTAGAGCGCGCGCTTTGCATGTGTGAGGCCCCGGGTTCAATCCCCGGCATCTCCAGCCTTTGCTTTCAACAGAGACTAGTTGGGGTGTTTGCAACTAAGTTCAAAACTTGATGTCAAAATGAGTGGCAGTAGTAAGGAACAATCAGCAAGGAAGGCTTTTCTTGGAAGCATGCTAATCACATATATGAACCTGTAAAAAAAGTCACTCCCATTTAAAATCAGTCCCGCACAAGACATGATCGAACAAAAAGCTATTCCTTCAGAGAAGAAGAAACAGGTAAGACTCGGCAACAAAGCTTGTTAAAATCCTTGCAATGTCCATTGATCACCCAGAGAGGATGATTTTTTTTCTCAACAAAAGAGGAGTTACTCTTTAAACGCATAGTAAATCTTCCTCCCTGTATAAGTTGTGCACTGAAGGTGTAGTTTAATGGTGTCATTTGTTGAACTGTACGCATAGCCTATAGTAGAGGAAATCTTCACATTCCTGTGTCAGCGGTTTCTTATTGTGTTGAGACCTATCTGCGGTGTGAGACCTGACACCTCCTGAGAAGAAACTTCATTTCGCATAATCCCTGCCTCTCTCAGACTAGTGCTCGTGCAGGTGAGAGCCACACAGTTGCCTAATGAACCCCACAAAGTGCAAAATCCTGCTGAGAACTTCTCTCTAAAGTCAAACTTCCTCCCCCAAAAGAAAAAAAAAAAAAAAAAAGCACAGAAACACAAGAGCAAGAAGGGGATGTAGCTCAGTGGTAGAGCGCGCGCTTTGCATGTGTGAGGCCCCGGGTTCAATCCCCGGCATCTCCATTCTTTATCTTAAAACTGAGTCTAGTTACTATGTAGCGCATGCTGAGTTGCCTTATTATCCCCACAAAGTGCAAATTCCTGTTGAGAACTTCTCTCTAAAGTCAAACTTCCTCCCCCAAAAAAAAAAAAAAAAGGGCCCAGAAAAGCAAGAGCAAGAAGGGGATGTAGCTCAGTGGTAGAGCGCGCGCTTTGCATGTGTGAGGCCCCGGGTTCAATCCCCGGCATCTCCATTCTTTATCTTAAAACTGAGTCTAGTTACTATGTAGCGCATGCTGAGTTGCCTTATTATCCCCACAAAGTGCAAATTCCTGTTGAGAACTTCTCTCTAAAGTCAAACTTCCTCCCCCAAAAAAAAAAAAAAAAGGGCCCAGAAAAGCAGGAGCAAGAAGGGGATGTAGCTCAGTGGTAGAGCGCGCGCTTTGCATGTGTGAGGCCCCGGGTTCAATCCCCGGCATCTCCAGCCTTTGCTTTCAACAGAGACTAGTTGGGGTGGTTGCAACTAAGTTCAAAACTTGCTGTCAAAATGAGTGGCAGTAGTAAGGAACAATCAGCAAGGAAGGCTTTTCTTGGAAGCATGCTAATCACATATATGAACCTGTAAAAAAAGTCACTCCCATTTAAAATCAGTCCCGCACAAGACATGATCGAACAAAAAGCTATTCCTTCAGAGAAGAAGAAACAGGTAAGACTCGGCAACAAAGCTTGTTAAAATCCTTGCAATGTCCATTGATCACCCAGAGAGGATGATTTTTTTTCTCAACAAAAGAGGAGTTACTCTTTAAACGCATAGTAAATCTTCCTCCCTGTATAAGTTGTGCACTGAAGGTGTAGTTTAATGGTGTCATTTGTTGAACTGTACGCATAGCCTATAGTAGAGGAAATCTTCACATTCCTGTGTCAGCGGTTTCTTATTGTGTTGAGACCTATCTGCGGTGTGAGACCTGACACCTCCTGAGAAGAAACTTCATTTCGCATAATCCCTGCCTCTCTCAGACTAGTGCTCGTGCAGGTGAGAGCCACACAGTAATTAGATGTGACACAGACACAAAGAGAGCTCACTTATGCAGCTGGGAGATGATGTGTTGTCAGCTAACTGACAAACACAATTCGGACATAAATGGGTTTCTTTTGCCTCTTGAAGGCTAAAAGTCCTTCCTGGAAGAAAAAAAATGAAAGCGTGGTTGGTTTTGGGAAGTGAAGGAGGCCCTGAGTACTGGTAGTGGAACACAGATGTGAAGGCCTGGTGCCAGGTTAAAGACTGCAACATCGTTTAGAGCTTTGTGGAGGAAAAGGCACAAAAATCCTCCACAAGATAAGGGGATGTAGCTCAGTGGTAGAGCGCACGCTTTGCATGTGTGAGGCCCCGGGTTCAATCCCTGGCATCTCCATTCTTTATCTTAAAACTGAGTCTAGTTACTATGTAGCGCATGCTGAGTTGCCTTATTATCCCCACAAAGTGCAAATTCCTGTTGAGAACTTCTCTCTAAAGTCAAACTTCCTCCCCCCAAAAAAAAAAAAAAAGGGCCCAGAAAAGCAGGAGCAAGAAGGGGATGTAGCTCAGTGGTAGAGCGCGCGCTTTGCATGTGTGAGGCCCTGGGTTCAATACCCGGCTTCTCCAGCCTTTGCTTTCAACAGAGACTAGTTGGGGTGGTTGCAACTAAGTTCAAAACTTGCTGTCAAAATGAGTGGCAGTAGTAAGGAACAATCAGCAAGGAAGGCTTTTCTTGGAAGCATGCTAATCACATATATGAACCTGTAAAAAAAGTCACTCCCATTTAAAATCAGTCCCGCACAAGACATGATCGAACAAAAAGCTATTCCTTCAGAGAAGAAGAAACAGGTAAGACTCGGCAACAAAGCTTGTTAAAATCCTTGCAATGTCCATTGATCACCCAGAGAGGATGATTTTTTTTCTCAACAAAAGAGGAGTTACTCTTTAAACGCATAGTAAATCTTCCTCCCTGTATAAGTTGTGCACTGAAGGTGTAGTTTAATGGTGTCATTTGTTGAACTGTACGCATAGCCTATAGTAGAGGAAATCTTCACATTCCTGTGTCAGCGGTTTCTTATTGTGTTGAGACCTATCTGCGGTGTGAGACCTGACACCTCCTGAGAAGAAACTTCATTTCGCATAATCCCTGCCTCTCTCAGACTAGTGCTCGTGCAGGTGAGAGCCACACAGTAATTAGATGTGACACAGACACAAAGAGAGCTCACTTATGCAGCTGGGAGATGATGTGTTGTCAGCTAACTGACAAACACAATTCGGACATAAATGGGTTTCTTTTGCCTCTTGAAGGCTAAAAGTCCTTCCTGGAAGAAAAAAAATGAAAGCGTGGTTGGTTTTGGGAAGTGAAGGAGGCCCTGAGTACTGGTAGTGGAACACAGATGTGAAGGCCTGGTGCCAGGTTAAAGACTGCAACATCGTTTAGAGCTTTGTGGAGGAAAAGGCACAAAAATCCTCCAAAAGATACCTGCATTTTCACCTCACAAGAAGCACAGGTCTGTTTGTGTCGAGCATGGGGGATGTAGCTCAGTGGTAGAGCGCACGCTGCGCATGTGTGAGGTCCCGGGTTCAACCCCCGGCATCTCCAATCTTTATCTTAAAACTGAGTCTAGTTACTATGTAGCGCATGCTGAGTTGCCTAATGAACCCCACAAAGTGCAAAATCCTGCTGAGAACTTCTCTCTAAAGTCAAACTTCCTCCCCCAAAAGAAAAAAAAAAAAAAAAAAAAGCACAGAAACACAAGAGCAAGAAGGGGATGTAGCTCAGTGGTAGAGCGCGCGCTTTGCATGTGTGAGGCCCCGGGTTCAATCCCCGGCATCTCCATTCTTTATCTTAAAACTGAGTCTAGTTACTATGTAGCGCATGCTGAGTTGCCTTATTATCCCCACAAAGTGCAAATTCCTGTTGAGAACTTCTCTCTAAAGTCAAACTTCCTCCCCCCAAAAAAAAAAAAAAAAGGGCCCAGAAAAGCAGGAGCAAGAAGGGGATGTAGCTCAGTGGTAGAGCGCGCGCTTTGCATGTGTGAGGCCCCGGGTTCAATCCCCGGCATCTCCATTCTTTATCTTAAAACTGAGTCTAGTTACTATGTAGCGCATGCTGAGTTGCCTTATTATCCCCACAAAGTGCAAATTCCTGTTGAGAACTTCTCTCTAAAGTCAAACTTCCTCCCCCAAAAAAAAAAAAAAAAAAAAAAAGGGCCCAGAAAAGCAGGAGCAAGAAGGGGATGTAGCTCAGTGGTAGAGCGCGCGCTTTGCATGTGTGAGGCCCCGGGTTCAATCCCCGGCATCTCCAGCCTTTGCTTTCAACAGAGACTAGTTGGGGTGGTTGCAACTAAGTTCAAAACTTGCTGTCAAAATGAGTGGCAGTAGTAAGGAACAATCAGCAAGGAAGGCTTTTCTTGGAAGCATGCTAATCACATATATGAACCTGTAAAAAAAGTCACTCCCATTTAAAATCAGTCCCGCACAAGACATGATCGAACAAAAAGCTATTCCTTCAGAGAAGAAGAAACAGGTAAGACTTGGCAACAAAGCTTGTTAAAATCCTTGCAATGTCCATTGATCACCCAGAGAGGATGATTTTTTTTCTCAACAAAAGAGGAGTTACTCTTTAAACGCATAGTAAATCTTCCTCCCTGTATAAGTTGTGCACTGAAGGTGTAGTTTAATGGTGTCATTTGTTGAACTGTACGCATAGCCTATAGTAGAGGAAATCTTCACATTCCTGTGTCAGCGGTTTCTTATTGTGTTGAGACCTATCTGCGGTGTGAGACCTGACACCTCCTGAGAAGAAACTTCATTTCGCATAATCCCTGCCTCTCTCAGACTAGTGCTCGTGCAGGTGAGAGCCACACAGTAATTAGATGTGACACAGACACAAAGAGAGCTCACTTATGCAGCTGGGAGATGATGTGTTGTCAGCTAACTGACAAACACAATTCGGACATAAATGGGTTTCTTTTGCCTCTTGAAGGCTAAAAGTCCTTCCTGGAAGAAAAAAAATGAAAGCGTGGTTGGTTTTGGGAAGTGAAGGAGGCCCTGAGTACTGGTAGTGGAACACAGATGTGAAGGCCTGGTGCCAGGTTAAAGACTGCAACATCGTTTAGAGCTTTGTGGAGGAAAAGGCACAAAAATCCTCCAAAAGATACCTGCATTTTCACCTCACAAGAAGCACAGGTCTGTTTGTGTCGAGCATGGGGGATGTAGCTCAGTGGTAGAGCGCACGCTGCGCATGTGTGAGGTCCCGGGTTCAACCCCCGGCATCTCCAATCTTTATCTTAAAACTGAGTCTAGTTACTATGTAGCGCATGCTGAGTTGCCTAATGAACCCCACAAAGTGCAAAATCCTGCTGAGAACTTCTCTCTAAAGTCAAACTTCCTCCCCCAAAAGAAAAAAAAAAAAAAAAAAAAGCACAGAAACACAAGAGCAAGAAGGGGATGTAGCTCAGTGGTAGAGCGCGCGCTTTGCATGTGTGAGGCCCCGGGTTCAATCCCCGGCATCTCCATTCTTTATCTTAAAACTGAGTCTAGTTACTATGTAGCGCATGCTGAGTTGCCTTATTATCCCCACAAAGTGCAAATTCCTGTTGAGAACTTCTCTCTAAAGTCAAACTTCCTCCCCCCAAAAAAAAAAAAAAAAGGGCCCAGAAAAGCAGGAGCAAGAAGGGGATGTAGCTCAGTGGTAGAGCGCGCGCTTTGCATGTGTGAGGCCCCGGGTTCAATCCCCGGCATCTCCATTCTTTATCTTAAAACTGAGTCTAGTTACTATGTAGCGCATGCTGAGTTGCCTTATTATCCCCACAAAGTGCAAATTCCTGTTGAGAACTTCTCTCTAAAGTCAAACTTCCTCCCCCAAAAAAAAAAAAAAAAAGGGCCCAGAAAAGCAGGAGCAAGAAGGGGATGTAGCTCAGTGGTAGAGCGCGCGCTTTGCATGTGTGAGGCCCCGGGTTCAATCCCCGGCATCTCCAGCCTTTGCTTTCAACAGAGACTAGTTGGGGTGGTTGCAACTAAGTTCAAAACTTGCTGTCAAAATGAGTGGCAGTAGTAAGGAACAATCAGCAAGGAAGGCTTTTCTTGGAAGCATGCTAATCACATATATGAACCTGTAAAAAAAGTCACTCCCATTTAAAATCAGTCCCGCACAAGACATGATCGAACAAAAAGCTATTCCTTCAGAGAAGAAGAAACAGGTAAGACTCGGCAACAAAGCTTGTTAAAATCCTTGCAATGTCCATTGATCACCCAGAGAGGATGATTTTTTTTCTCAACAAAAGAGGAGTTACTCTTTAAACGCATAGTAAATCTTCCTCCCTGTATAAGTTGTGCACTGAAGGTGTAGTTTAATGGTGTCATTTGTTGAACTGTACGCATAGCCTATAGTAGAGGAAATCTTCACATTCCTGTGTCAGCGGTTTCTTATTGTGTTGAGACCTATCTGCGGTGTGAGACCTGACACCTCCTGAGAAGAAACTTCATTTCGCATAATCCCTGCCTCTCTCAGACTAGTGCTCGTGCAGGTGAGAGCCACACAGTAATTAGATGTGACACAGACACAAAGAGAGCTCACTTATGCAGCTGGGAGATGATGTGTTGTCAGCTAACTGACAAACACAATTCGGACATAAATGGGTTTCTTTTGCCTCTTGAAGGCTAAAAGTCCTTCCTGGAAGAAAAAAAATGAAAGCGTGGTTGGTTTTGGGAAGTGAAGGAGGCCCTGAGTACTGGTAGTGGAACACAGATGTGAAGGCCTGGTGCCAGGTTAAAGACTGCAACATCGTTTAGAGCTTTGTGGAGGAAAAGGCACAAAAATCCTCCACAAGATAAGGGGATGTAGCTCAGTGGTAGAGCGCACGCTTTGCATGTGTGAGGCCCCGGGTTCAATCCCCGGCATCTCCAAGTAAGCCTTACTTAACCTTGCAACCCAGGCACGTGTACACATCTGAGAAACAATTGCCCAAAACAACCCTTAAAATAAACATTCCTGTCCTCCCCCACCAAAGCCATTAGCATGTAAAAGGATGGAGCAGACAGCCTGCAATTCTTTCCTTTGTTCCTCTCTACCTGCATTTTCACCTCACAAGAAGCACAGGTCTGTTTGTGTCGAGCATGGGGGATGTAGCTCAGTGGTAGAGCGCACGCTTCGCATGTGTGAGGTCCCGGGTTCAACCCCCGGCATCTCCAATCTTTATCTTAAAACTGAGTCTAGTTACTATGTAGCGCATGCTGAGTTGCCTAATGAACCCCACAAAGTGCAAAATCCTGCTGAGAACTTCTCTCTAAAGTCAAACTTCCTCCCCCAAAAGAAAAAAAAAAAAAAAAAAGCACAGAAACACAAGAGCAAGAAGGGGATGTAGCTCAGTGGTAGAGCGCGTGCTTTGCATGTGTGAGGCCCCGGGTTCAATCCCCGGCATCTCCATTCTTTATCTTAAAACTGAGTCTAGTTACTATGTAGCGCATGCTGAGTTGCCTTATTATCCCCACAAAGTGCAAATTCCTGTTGAGAACTTCTCTCTAAAGTCAAACTTCCTCCCCCAAAAAAAAAAAAAAAAGGGCCCAGAAAAGCAGGAGCAAGAAGGGGATGTAGCTCAGTGGTAGAGCGCGCGCTTTGCATGTGTGAGGCCCCGGGTTCAATCCCCGGCATCTCCATTCTTTATCTTAAAACTGAGTCTAGTTACTATGTAGCGCATGCTGAGTTGCCTTATTATCCCCACAAAGTGCAAATTCCTGTTGAGAACTTCTCTCTAAAGTCAAACTTCCTCCCCCCAAAAAAAAAAAAAAAGGGCCCAGAAAAGCAGGAGCAAGAAGGGGATGTAGCTCAGTGGTAGAGCGCGCGCTTTGCATGTGTGAGGCCCCGGGTTCAATCCCCGGCATCTCCAGCCTTTGCTTTCAACAGAGACTAGTTGGGGTGGTTGCAACTAAGTTCAAAACTTGCTGTCAAAATGAGTGGCAGTAGTAAGGAACAATCAGCAAGGAAGGCTTTTCTTGGAAGCATGCTAATCACATATATGAACCTGTAAAAAAAGTCACTCCCATTTAAAATCAGTCCCGCACAAGACATGATCGAACAAAAAGCTATTCCTTCAGAGAAGAAGAAACAGGTAAGACTCGGCAACAAAGCTTGTTAAAATCCTTGCAATGTCCATTGATCACCCAGAGAGGATGATTTTTTTTCTCAACAAAAGAGGAGTTACTCTTTAAACGCATAGTAAATCTTCCTCCCTGTATAAGTTGTGCACTGAAGGTGTAGTTTAATGGTGTCATTTGTTGAACTGTACGCATAGCCTATAGTAGAGGAAATCTTCACATTCCTGTGTCAGCGGTTTCTTATTGTGTTGAGACCTATCTGCGGTGTGAGACCTGACACCTCCTGAGAAGAAACTTCATTTCGCATAATCCCTGCCTCTCTCAGACTAGTGCTCGTGCAGGTGAGAGCCACACAGTAATTAGATGTGACACAGACACAAAGAGAGCTCACTTATGCAGCTGGGAGATGATGTGTTGTCAGCTAACTGACAAACACAATTCGGACATAAATGGGTTTCTTTTGCCTCTTGAAGGCTAAAAGTCCTTCCTGGAAGAAAAAAAATGAAAGCGTGGTTGGTTTTGGGAAGTGAAGGAGGCCCTGAGTACTGGTAGTGGAACACAGATGTGAAGGCCTGGTGCCAGGTTAAAGACTGCAACATCGTTTAGAGCTTTGTGGAGGAAAAGGCACAAAAATCCTCCACAAGATAAGGGGATGTAGCTCAGTGGTAGAGCGCACGCTTTGCATGTGTGAGGCCCCGGGTTCAATCCCCGGCATCTCCAAGTAAGCCTTGCAACCCAGGCACGTGTACACATCTGAGAAACAATTGCCCAAAACAACCCTTAAAATAAACATTCCTGTCCTCCCCCACCAAAGCCATTAGCATGTAAAAGGATGGAGCAGACAGCCTGCAATTCTTTCCTTTGTTCCTCTCTACCTGCATTTTCACCTCACAAGAAGCACAGGTCTGTTTGTGTCGAGCATGGGGGATGTAGCTCAGTGGTAGAGCGCACGCTTCGCATGTGTGAGGTCCCGGGTTCAACCCCCGGCATCTCCAATCTTTATCTTAAAACTGAGTCTAGTTACTATGTAGCGCATGCTGAGTTGCCTAATGAACCCCACAAAGTGCAAAATCCTGCTGAGAACTTCTCTCTAAAGTCAAACTTCCTCCCCCAAAAGAAAAAAAAAAAAAAAAAAGCACAGAAACTCAAGAGCAAGAAGGGGATGTAGCTCAGTGGTAGAGCGCGCACTTTGCATGTGTGAGGCCCCGGGTTCAATCCCCGGCATC
Organism: Lithobates clamitans; assembly: GCA_037952925.1. NCBI lineage: Eukaryota > Metazoa > Chordata > Amphibia > Anura > Ranidae > Lithobates > Lithobates clamitans. The sequence continues at coordinate 4,278,634 of JBBGZY010000430.1, read as the reverse complement.
TCCATTCTTTATCTTAAAACTGAGTCTAGTTACTATGTAGCGCATGCTGAGTTGCCTTATTATCCCCACAAAGTGCAAATTCCTGTTGAGAACTTCTCTCTAAAGTCAAACTTCCTCCCCCCAAAAAAAAAAAAAAAGGGCCCAGAAAAGCAGGAGCAAGAAGGGGATGTAGCTCAGTGGTAGAGCGCGCGCTTTGCATGTGTGAGGCCCCGGGTTCAATCCCCGGCATCTCCAGCCTTTGCTTTCAACAGAGACTAGTTGGGGTGGTTGCAACTAAGTTCAAAACTTGCTGTCAAAATGAGTGGCAGTAGTAAGGAACAATCAGCAAGGAAGGCTTTTCTTGGAAGCATGCTAATCACATATATGAACCTGTAAAAAAAGTCACTCCCATTTAAAATCAGTCCCGCACAAGACATGATCGAACAAAAAGCTATTCCTTCAGAGAAGAAGAAACAGGTAAGACTCGGCAACAAAGCTTGTTAAAATCCTTGCAATGTCCATTGATCACCCAGAGAGGATGCTTTTTTTTCTCAACAAAAGAGGAGTTACTCTTTAAACGCATAGTAAATCTTCCTCCCTGTATAAGTTGTGCACTGAAGGTGTAGTTTAATGGTGTCATTTGTTGAACTGTACGCATAGCCTATAGTAGAGGAAATCTTCACATTCCTGTGTCAGCGGTTTCTTATTGTGTTGAGACCTATCTGCGGTGTGAGACCTGACACCTCCTGAGAAGAAACTTCATTTCGCATAATCCCTGCCTCTCTCAGACTAGTGCTCGTGCAGGTGAGAGCCACACAGTAATTAGATGTGACACAGACACAAAGAGAGCTCACTTATGCAGCTGGGAGATGATGTGTTGTCAGCTAACTGACAAACACAATTCGGACATAAATGGGTTTCTTTTGCCTCTTGAAGGCTAAAAGTCCTTCCTGGAAGAAAAAAAATGAAAGCGTGGTTGGTTTTGGGAAGTGAAGGAGGCCCTGAGTACTGGTAGTGGAACACAGATGTGAAGGCCTGGTGCCAGGTTAAAGACTGCAACATCGTTTAGAGCTTTGTGGAGGAAAAGGCACAAAAATCCTCCACAAGATAAGGGGATGTAGCTCAGTGGTAGAGCGCACGCTTTGCATGTGTGAGGCCCCGGGTTCAATCCCCGGCATCTCCATTCTTTATCTTAAAACTGAGTCTAGTTACTATGTAGCGCATGCTGAGTTGCCTTATTATCCCCACAAAGTGCAAATTCCTGTTGAGAACTTCTCTCTAAAGTCAAACTTCCTCCCCCCAAAAAAAAAAAAAAGGGCCCAGAAAAGCAGGAGCAAGAAGGGGATGTAGCTCAGTGGTAGAGCGCGCGCTTTGCATGTGTGAGGCCCCGGGTTCAATCCCCGGCATCTCCAGCCTTTGCTTTCAACAGAGACTAGTTGGGGTGGTTGCAACTAAGTTCAAAACTTGCTGTCAAAATGAGTGGCAGTAGTAAGGAACAATCAGCAAGGAAGGCTTTTCTTGGAAGCATGCTAATCACATATATGAACCTGTAAAAAAAGTCACTCCCATTTAAAATCAGTCCCGCACAAGACATGATCGAACAAAAAGCTATTCCTTCAGAGAAGAAGAAACAGGTAAGACTCGGCAACAAAGCTTGTTAAAATCCTTGCAATGTCCATTGATCACCCAGAGAGGATGATTTTTTTTCTCAACAAAAGAGGAGTTACTCTTTAAACGCATAGTAAATCTTCCTCCCTGTATAAGTTGTGCACTGAAGGTGTAGTTTAATGGTGTCATTTGTTGAACTGTACGCATAGCCTATAGTAGAGGAAATCTTCACATTCCTGTGTCAGCGGTTTCTTATTGTGTTGAGACCTATCTGCGGTGTGAGACCTGACACCTCCTGAGAAGAAACTTCATTTCGCATAATCCCTGCCTCTCTCAGACTAGTGCTCGTGCAGGTGAGAGCCACACAGTAATTAGATGTGACACAGACACAAAGAGAGCTCACTTATGCAGCTGGGAGATGATGTGTTGTCAGCTAACTGACAAACACAATTCGGACATAAATGGGTTTCTTTTGCCTCTTGAAGGCTAAAAGTCCTTCCTGGAAGAAAAAAAATGAAAGCGTGGTTGGTTTTGGGAAGTGAAGGAGGCCCTGAGTACTGGTAGTGGAACACAGATGTGAAGGCCTGGTGCCAGGTTAAAGACTGCAACATCGTTTAGAGCTTTGTGGAGGAAAAGGCACAAAAATCCTCCACAAGATAAGGGGATGTAGCTCAGTGGTAGAGCGCACGCTTTGCATGTGTGAGGCCCCGGGTTCAATCCCCGGCATCTCCAAGTAAGCCTTGCAACCCAGGCACGTGTACACATCTGAGAAACAATTGCCCAAAACAACCCTTAAAATAAACATTCCTGTCCTCCCCCACCAAAGCCATTAGCATGTAAAAGGATGGAGCAGACAGCCTGCAATTCTTTCCTTTGTTCCTCTCTACCTGCATTTTCACCTCACAAGAAGCACAGGTCTGTTTGTGTCGAGCATGGGGGATGTAGCTCAGTGGTAGAGCGCACGCTTCGCATGTGTGAGGTCCCGGGTTCAACCCCCGGCATCTCCAATCTTTATCTTAAAACTGAGTCTAGTTACTATGTAGCGCATGCTGAGTTGCCTAATGAACCCCACAAAGTGCAAAATCCTGCTGAGAACTTCTCTCTAAAGTCAAACTTCCTCCCCCAAAAGAAAAAAAAAAAAAAAAAAGCACAGAAACTCAAGAGCAAGAAGGGGATGTAGCTCAGTGGTAGAGCGCGCACTTTGCATGTGTGAGGCCCCGGGTTCAATCCCCGGCATCTCCATTCTTTATCTTAAAACTGAGTCTAGTTACTATGTAGCGCATGCTGAGTTGCCTTATTATCCCCACAAAGTGCAAATTCCTGTTGAGAACTTCTCTCTAAAGTCAAACTTCCTCCCCCAAAAAAAAAAAGGGCCCAGAAAAGCAGGAGCAAGAAGGGGATGTAGCTCAGTGGTAGAGCGCGCGCTTTGCATGTGTGAGGCCCCGGGTTCAATCCCCGGCATCTCCATTCTTTATCTTAAAACTGAGTCTAGTTACTATGTAGCGCATGCTGAGTTGCCTTATTATCCCCACAAAGTGCAAATTCCTGTTGAGAACTTCTCTCTAAAGTCAAACTTCCTCCCCCAAAAAAAAAAAAAAAAGGGCCCAGAAAAGCAGGAGCAAGAAGGGGATGTAGCTCAGTGGTAGAGCGCGCGCTTTGCATGTGTGAGGCCCCGGGTTCAATCCCCGGCATCTCCATTCTTTATCTTAAAACTGAGTCTAGTTACTATGTAGCGCATGCTGAGTTGCCTTATTATCCCCACAAAGTGCAAATTCCTGTTGAGAACTTCTCTCTAAAGTCAAACTTCCTCCCCCAAAAAAAAAAAAAAAAGGGCCCAGAAAAGCAGGAGCAAGAAGGGGATGTAGCTCAGTGGTAGAGCGCGCGCTTTGCATGTGTGAGGCCCCGGGTTCAATCCCCGGCATCTCCATTCTTTATCTTAAAACTGAGTCTAGTTACTATGTAGCGCATGCTGAGTTGCCTTATTATCCCCACAAAGTGCAAATTCCTGTTGAGAACTTCTCTCTAAAGTCAAACTTCCTCCCCCCAAAAAAAAAAAAAAGGGCCCAGAAAAGCAGGAGCAAGAAGGGGATGTAGCTCAGTGGTAGAGCGCGCGCTTTGCATGTGTGAGGCCCCGGGTTCAATCCCCGGCATCTCCATTCTTTATCTTAAAACTGAGTCTAGTTACTATGTAGCGCATGCTGAGTTGCCTTATTATCCCCACAAAGTGCAAATTCCTGTTGAGAACTTCTCTCTAAAGTCAAACTTCCTCCCCCCCAAAAAAAAAAAAAAGGGCCCAGAAAAGCAGGAGCAAGAAGGGGATGTAGCTCAGTGGTAGAGCGCGCGCTTTGCATGTGTGAGGCCCCGGGTTCAATCCCCGGCATCTCCATTCTTTATCTTAAAACTGAGTCTAGTTACTATGTAGCGCATGCTGAGTTGCCTTATTATCCCCACAAAGTGCAAATTCCTGTTGAGAACTTCTCTCTAAAGTCAAACTTCCTCCCCCCCAAAAAAAAAAAAAAGGGCCCAGAAAAGCAGGAGCAAGAAGGGGATGTAGCTCAGTGGTAGAGCGCGCGCTTTGCATGTGTGAGGCCCCGGGTTCAATCCCCGGCATCTCCATTCTTTATCTTAAAACTGAGTCTAGTTACTATGTAGCGCATGCTGAGTTGCCTTATTATCCCCACAAAGTGCAAATTCCTGTTGAGAACTTCTCTCTAAAGTCAAACTTCCTCCCCCAAAAAAAAAAAAAAAAGGGCCCAGAAAAGCAGGAGCAAGAAGGGGATGTAGCTCAGTGGTAGAGCGCGCGCTTTGCATGTGTGAGGCCCCGGGTTCAATACCCGGCATCTCCAGCCTTTGCTTTCAACAGAGACTAGTTGGGGTGGTTGCAACTAAGTTCAAAACTTGCTGTCAAAATGAGTGGCAGTAGTAAGGAACAATCAGCAAGGAAGGCTTTTCTTGGAAGCATGCTAATCACATATATGAACCTGTAAAAAAGTCACTCCCATTTAAAATCAGTCCCGCACAAGACATGATCGAACAAAAAGCTATTCCTTCAGAGAAGAAGAAACAGGTAAGACTCGGCAACAAAGCTTGTTAAAATCCTTGCAATGTCCATTGATCACCCAGAGAGGATAATTTTTTTTCTCAACAAAAGAGGAGTTACTCTTTAAACGCATAGTAAATCTTCCTCCCTGTATAAGTTGTGCACTGAAGGTGTAGTTTAATGGTGTCATTTGTTGAACTGTACGCATAGCCTATAGTAGAGGAAATCTTCACATTCCTGTGTCAGCGGTTTCTTATTGTGTTGAGACCTATCTGCGGTGTGAGACCTGACACCTCCTGAGAAGAAACTTCATTTCGCATAATCCCTGCCTCTCTCAGACTAGTGCTCGTGCAGGTGAGAGCCACACAGTAATTAGATGTGACACAGACACAAAGAGAGCTCACTTATGCAGCTGGGAGATGATGTGTTGTCAGCTAACTGACAAACACAATTCGGACATAAATGGGTTTCTTTTGCCTCTTGAAGGCTAAAAGTCCTTCCTGGAAGAAAAAAAATGAAAGCGTGGTTGGTTTTGGGAAGTGAAGGAGGCCCTGAGTACTGGTAGTGGAACACAGATGTGAAGGCCTGGTGCCAGGTTAAAGACTGCAACATCGTTTAGAGCTTTGTGGAGGAAAAGGCACAAAAATCCTCCACAAGATAAGGGGATGTAGCTCAGTGGTAGAGCGCACGCTTTGCATGTGTGAGGCCCCGGGTTCAATCCCCGGCATCTCCAAGTAAGCCTTACTTAACCTTGCAACCCAGGCACGTATACACATCTGAGAAACAAATGCCCAAAACAACCCTTAAAATAAACATTCCTGTCCTCCCCCACCAAAGCCATTAGCATGTAAAAGGATGGAGCAGACAGCCTGCAATTCTTTCCTTTGTTCCTCTCTACCTGCATTTTCACCTCACAAGAAGCACAGGTCTGTTTGTGTCGAGCATGGGGGATGTAGCTCAGTGGTAGAGCGCACGCTTCGCATGTGTGAGGTCCCGGGTTCAACCCCCGGCATCTCCAATCTTTATCTTAAAACTGAGTCTAGTTACTATGTAGCGCATGCTGAGTTGCCTAATGAACCCCACAAAGTGCAAAATCCTGCTGAGAACTTCTCTCTAAAGTCAAACTTCCTCCCCCAAAAAAAAAAAAAAAAGGGCCCAGAAAAGCAGGAGCAAGAAGAGGATGTAGCTCAGTGGTAGAGCGCGCGCTTTGCATGTGTGAGGCCCTGGGTTCAATCCCCGGCATCTCCATTCTTTATCTTAAAACTGAGTCTAGTTACTATGTAGCGCATGCTGAGTTGCCTTATTATCCCCACAAAGTGCAAATTCCTGTTGAGAACTTCTCTCTAAAGTCAAACTTCCTCCCCCCAAAAAAAAAAAAAAAGGGCCCAGAAAAGCAGGAGCAAGAAGGGGATGTAGCTCAGTGGTAGAGCGCGCGCTTTGCATGTGTGAGGCCCCGGGTTCAATCCCCGGCATCTCCATTCTTTATCTTAAAACTGAGTCTAGTTACTATGTAGCGCATGCTGAGTTGCCTTATTATCCCCACAAAGTGCAAATTCCTGTTGAGAACTTCTCTCTAAAGTCAAACTTCCTCCCCCCAAAAAAAAAAAAAAAGGGCCCAGAAAAGCAGGAGCAAGAAGGGGATGTAGCTCAGTGGTAGAGCGCGCGCTTTGCATGTGTGAGGCCCCGGGTTCAATCCCTGGCATCTCCATTCTTTATCTTAAAACTGAGTCTAGTTACTATGTAGCGCATGCTGAGTTGCCTTATTATCCCCACAAAGTGCAAATTCCTGTTGAGAACTTCTCTCTAAAGTCAAACTTCCTCCCCCCCAAAAAAAAAAAAAAGGGCCCAGAAAAGCAGGAGCAAGAAGGGGATGTAGCTCAGTGGTAGAGCGCGCGCTTTGCATGTGTGAGGCCCCGGGTTCAATCCCCGGCATCTCCATTCTTTATCTTAAAACTGAGTCTAGTTACTATGTAGCGCATGCTGAGTTGCCTTATTATCCCCACAAAGTGCAAATTCCTGTTGAGAACTTCTCTCTAAAGTCAAACTTCCTCCCCCCAAAAAAAAAAAAAAAGGGCCCAGAAAAGCAGGAGCAAGAAGGGGATGTAGCTCAGTGGTAGAGCGCGCGCTTTGCATGTGTGAGGCCCCGGGTTCAATCCCCGGCATCTCCAGCCTTTGCTTTCAACAGAGACTAGTTGGGGTGGTTGCAACTAAGTTCAAAACTTGCTGTCAAAATGAGTGGCAGTAGTAAGGAACAATCAGCAAGGAAGGCTTTTCTTGGAAGCATGCTAATCACATATATGAACCTGTAAAAAAAGTCACTCCCATTTAAAATCAGTCCCGCACAAGACATGATCGAACAAAAAGCTATTCCTTCAGAGAAGAAGAAACAGGTAAGACTCGGCAACAAAGCTTGTTAAAATCCTTGCAATGTCCATTGATCACCCAGAGAGGATAATTTTTTTTCTCAACAAAAGAGGAGTTACTCTTTAAACGCATAGTAAATCTTCCTCCCTGTATAAGTTGTGCACTGAAGGTGTAGTTTAATGGTGTCATTTGTTGAACTGTACGCATAGCCTATAGTAGAGGAAATCTTCACATTCCTGTGTCAGCGGTTTCTTATTGTGTTGAGACCTATCTGCGGTGTGAGACCTGACACCTCCTGAGAAGAAACTTCATTTCGCATAATCCCTGCCTCTCTCAGACTAGTGCTCGTGCATTTGAGAGCCACACAGTAATTAGATGTGACACAGACACAAAGAGAGCTCACTTATGCAGCTGGGAGATGATGTGTTGTCAGCTAACTGACAAACACAATTCGGACATAAATGGGTTTCTTTTGCCTCTTGAAGGCTAAAAGTCCTTCCTGGAAGAAAAAAAATGAAAGCGTGGTTGGTTTTGGGAAGTGAAGGAGGCCCTGAGTACTGGTAGTGGAACACAGATGTGAAGGCCTGGTGCCAGGTTAAAGACTGCAACATCGTTTAGAGCTTTGTGGAGGAAAAGGCACAAAAATCCTCCACAAGATAAGGGGATGTAGCTCAGTGGTAGAGCGCACGCTTTGCATGTGTGAGGCCCCGGGTTCAATCCCCGGCATCTCCAAGTAAGCCTTGCAACCCAGGCACGTGTACACATCTGAGAAACAATTGCCCAAAACAACCCTTAAAATAAACATTCCTGTCCTCCCCCACCAAAGCCATTAGCATGTAAAAGGATGGAGCAGACAGCCTGCAATTCTTTCCTTTGTTCCTCTCTACCTGCATTTTCACCTCACAAGAAGCACAGGTCTGTTTGTGTCGAGCATGGGGGATGTAGCTCAGTGGTAGAGCGCACACTTCGCATGTGTGAGGTCCCGGGTTCAACCCCCGGCATCTCCAATCTTTATCTTAAAACTGAGTCTAGTTACTATGTAGCGCATGCTGAGTTGCCTAATGAACCCCACAAAGTGCAAAATCCTGCTGAGAACTTCTCTCTAAAGTCAAACTTCCTCCCCCAAAAGAAAAAAAAAAAAAAAAAAGCACAGAAACACAAGAGCAAGAAGGGGATGTAGCTCAGTGGTAGAGCGCGCGCTTTGCATGTGTGAGGCCCCGGGTTCAATCCCCGGCATCTCCATTCTTTATCTTAAAACTGAGTCTAGTTACTATGTAGCGCATGCTGAGTTGCCTTATTATCCCCACAAAGTGCAAATTCCTGTTGAGAACTTCTCTCTAAAGTCAAACTTCCTCCCCCCAAAAAAAAAAAAAAAGGGCCCAGAAAAGCAGGAGCAAGAAGGGGATGTAGCTCAGTAAGAGAGCGCGCGCTTTGCATGTGTGAGGCCCCGGGTTCAATCCCCGGCATCTCCATTCTTTATCTTAAAACTGAGTCTAGTTACTATGTAGCGCATGCTGAGTTGCCTTATTATCCCCACAAAGTGCAAATTCCTGTTGAGAACTTCTCTCTAAAGTCAAACTTCCTCCCCCCAAAACAAAAAAAAAAGGGCCCAGAAAAGCAGGAGCAAGAAGGGGATGTAGCTCAGTGGTAGAGCGCACGCTTTGCATGTGTGAGGCCCCGGGTTCAATCCCCGGCATCTCCATTCTTTATCTTAAAACTGAGTCTAGTTACTATGTAGCGCATGCTGAGTTGCCTTATTATCCCCACAAAGTGCAAATTCCTGTTGAGAACTTCTCTCTAAATTCAAACTTCCTCCCCCAAAAAAAAAAAAAAAAGGGCCCAGAAAAGCAGGAGCAAGAAGGGGATGTAGCTCAGTGGTAGAGCGCGCGCTTTGCATGTGTGAGGCCCTGGGTTCAATACCCGGCATCTCCAGCCTTTGCTTTCAACAGAGACTAGTTGGGGTGGTTGCAACTAAGTTCAAAACTTGCTGTCAAAATGAGTGGCAGTAGTAAGGAACAATCAGCAAGGAAGGCTTTTCTTGGAAGCATGCTAATCACATATATGAACCTGTAAAAAAAGTCACTCCCATTTAAATTCAGTCCCGCACAAGACATGATCGAACAAAAAGCTATTCCTTCAGAGAAGAAGAAACAGGTAAGACTCGGCAACAAAGCTTGTTAAAATCCTTGCAATGTCCATTGATCACCCAGAGAGGATGATTTTTTTTTCTCAACAAAAGAGGAGTTACTCTTTAAACGCATAGTAAATCTTCCTCCCTGTATAAGTTGTGCACTGAAGGTGTAGTTTAATGGTGTCATTTGTTGAACTGTACGCATAGCCTATAGTAGAGGAAATCTTCACATTCCTGTGTCAGCGGTTTCTTATTGTGTTGAGACCTATCTGCGGTGTGAGACCTGACACCTCCTGAGAAGAAACTTCATTTCGCATAATCCCTGCCTCTCTCAGACTAGTGCTCGTGCAGGTGAGAGCCACACAGTAATTAGATGTGACACAGACACAAAGAGAGCTCACTTATGCAGCTGGGAGATGATGTGTTGTCAGCTAACTGACAAACACAATTCGGACATAAATGGGTTTCTTTTGCCTCTTGAAGGCTAAAAGTCCTTCCTGGAAGAAAAAAAATGAAAGCGTGGTTGGTTTTGGGAAGTGAAGGAGGCCCTGAGTACTGGTAGTGGAACACAGATGTGAAGGCCTGGTGCCAGGTTAAAGACTGCAACATCGTTTAGAGCTTTGTGGAGGAAAAGGCACAAAAATCCTCCACAAGATAAGGGGATGTAGCTCAGTGGTAGAGTGCACGCTTTGCATGTGTGAGGCCCCGGGTTCAATCCCCGGCATCTCCAAGTAAGCCTTGCAACCCAGGCACGTGTACACATCTGAGAAACAATTGCCCAAAACAACCCTTAAAATAAACATTCCTGTCCTCCCCCACCAAAGCCATTAGCATGTAAAAGGATGGAGCAGACAGCCTGCAATTCTTTCCTTTGTTCCTCTCTACCTGCATTTTCACCTCACAAGAAGCACAGGTCTGTTTGTGTCGAGCATGGGGGATGTAGCTCAGTGGTAGAGCGCACGCTTCGCATGTGTGAGGTCCCGGGTTCAACCCCCGGCATCTCCAATCTTTATCTTAAAACTGAGTCTAGTTACTATGTAGCGCATGCTGAGTTGCCTAATGAACCCCACAAAGTGCAAAATCCTGCTGAGAACTTCTCTCTAAAGTCAAACTTCCTCCCCCAAAAGAAAAAAAAAAAAAAAAAAGCACAGAAACACAAGAGCAAGAAGGGGATGTAGCTCAGTGGTAGAGCGCGCGCTTTGCATGTGTGAGGCCCCGGGTTCAATCCCCGGCATCTCCATTCTTTATCTTAAAACTGAGTCTAGTTACTATGTAGCGCATGCTGAGTTGCCTTATTATCCCCACAAAGTGCAAATTCCTGTTGAGAACTTCTCTCTAAAGTCAAACTTCCTCCCCCCAAAAAAAAAAAAAAGGGCCCAGAAAAGCAGGAGCAAGAAGGGGATGTAGCTCAGTGGTAGAGCGCGCGCTTTGCATGTGTGAGGCCCCGGGTTCAATCCCCGGCATCTCCAGCCTTTGCTTTCAACAGAGACTAGTTGGGGTGGTTGCAACTAAGTTCAAAACTTGCTGTCAAAATGAGTGGCAGTAGTAAGGAACAATCAGCAAGGAAGGCTTTTCTTGGAAGCATGCTAATCACATATATGAACCTGTAAAAAAAGTCACTCCCATTTAAAATCAGTCCCGCACAAGACATGATCGAACAAAAAGCTATTCCTTCAGAGAAGAAGAAACAGGTAAGACTCGGCAACAAAGCTTGTTAAAATCCTTGCAATGTCCATTGATCACCCAGAGAGGATGATTTTTTTTCTCAACAAAAGAGGAGTTACTCTTTAAACGCATAGTAAATCTTCCTCCCTGTATAAGTTGTGCACTGAAGGTGTAGTTTAATGGTGTCATTTGTTGAACTGTACGCATAGCCTATAGTAGAGGAAATCTTCACATTCCTGTGTCAGCGGTTTCTTATTGTGTTGAGACCTATCTGCGGTGTGAGACCTGACACCTCCTGAGAAGAAACTTCATTTCGCATAATCCCTGCCTCTCTCAGACTAGTGCTCGTGCAGGTGAGAGCCACACAGTAATTAGATGTGACACAGACACAAAGAGAGCTCACTTATGCAGCTGGGAGATGATGTGTTGTCAGCTAACTGACAAACACAATTCGGACATAAATGGGTTTCTTTTGCCTCTTGAAGGCTAAAAGTCCTTCCTGGAAGAAAAAAAATGAAAGCGTGGTTGGTTTTGGGAAGTGAAGGAGGCCCTGAGTACTGGTAGTGGAACACAGATGTGAAGGCCTGGTGCCAGGTTAAAGACTGCAACATCGTTTAGAGCTTTGTGGAGGAAAAGGCACAAAAATCCTCCACAAGATAAGGGGATGTAGCTCAGTGGTAGAGCGCACGCTTTGCATGTGTGAGGCCCCGGGTTCAATCCCCGGCATCTCCAAGTAAGCCTTACTTAACCTTGCAACCCAGGCACGTGTACACATCTGAGAAACAATTGCCCAAAACAACCCTTAAAATAAACATTCCTGTCCTCCCCCACCAAAGCCATTAGCATGTAAAAGGATGGAGCAGACAGCCTGCAATTCTTTCCTTTGTTCCTCTCTACCTGCATTTTCACCTCACAAGAAGCACAGGTCTGTTTGTGTCGAGCATGGGGGATGTAGCTCAGTGGTAGAGCGCACGCTTCGCATGTGTGAGGTCCCGGGTTCAACCCCCGGCATCTCCAATCTTTATCTTAAAACTGAGTCTAGTTACTATGTAGCGCATGCTGAGTTGCCTAATGAACCCCACAAAGTGCAAAATCCTGCTGAGAACTTCTCTCTAAAGTCAAACTTCCTCCCCCCAAAAAAAAAAAAAAAGGGCCCAGAAAAGCAGGAGCAAGAAGAGGATGTAGCTCAGTGGTAGAGCGCGCGCTTTGCATGTGTGAGGCCCTGGGTTCAATCCCCGGCATCTCCATTCTTTATCTTAAAACTGAGTCTAGTTACTATGTAGCGCATGCTGAGTTGCCTTATTATCCCCACAAAGTGCAAATTCCTGTTGAGAACTTCTCTCTAAAGTCAAACTTCCTCCCCCCAAAAAAAAAAAAAAAGGGCCCAGAAAAGCAGGAGCAAGAAGGGGATGTAGCTCAGTGGTAGAGCGCGCACTTTGCATGTGTGAGGCCCCGGGTTCAATCCCCGGCATCTCCATTCTTTATCTTAAAACTGAGTCTAGTTACTATGTAGCGCATGCTGAGTTGCCTTATTATCCCCACAAAGTGCAAATTCCTGTTGAGAACTTCTCTCTAAAGTCAAACTTCCTCCCCCCAAAAAAAAAAAAAAAGGGCCCAGAAAAGCAGGAGCAAGAAGGGGATGTAGCTCAGTGGTAGAGCGCGCGCTTTGCATGTGTGAGGCCCCGGGTTCAATCCCTGGCATCTCCATTCTTTATCTTAAAACTGAGTCTAGTTACTATGTAGCGCATGCTGAGTTGCCTTATTATCCCCACAAAGTGCAAATTCCTGTTGAGAACTTCTCTCTAAAGTCAAACTTCCTCCCCCCCAAAAAAAAAAAAAAGGGCCCAGAAAAGCAGGAGCAAGAAGGGGATGTAGCTCAGTGGTAGAGCGCGTGCTTTGCATGTGTGAGGCCCCGGGTTCAATCCCCGGCATCTCCATTCTTTATCTTAAAACTGAGTCTAGTTACTATGTAGCGCATGCTGAGTTGCCTTATTATCCCCACAAAGTGCAAATTCCTGTTGAGAACTTCTCTCTAAAGTCAAACTTCCTCCCCCCAAAAAAAAAAAAAAAGGGCCCAGAAAAGCAGGAGCAAGAAGGGGATGTAGCTCAGTGGTAGAGCGCGCGCTTTGCATGTGTGAGGCCCCGGGTTCAATCCCCGGCATCTCCAGCCTTTGCTTTCAACAGAGACTAGTTGGGGTGGTTGCAACTAAGTTCAAAACTTGCTGTCAAAATGAGTGGCAGTAGTAAGGAACAATCAGCAAGGAAGGCTTTTCTTGGAAGCATGCTAATCACATATATGAACCTGTAAAAAAAGTCACTCCCATTTAAAATCAGTCCCGCACAAGACATGATCGAACAAAAAGCTATTCCTTCAGAGAAGAAGAAACAGGTAAGACTCGGCAACAAAGCTTGTTAAAATCCTTGCAATGTCCATTGATCACCCAGAGAGGATAATTTTTTTTCTCAACAAAAGAGGAGTTACTCTTTAAACGCATAGTAAATCTTCCTCCCTGTATAAGTTGTGCACTGAAGGTGTAGTTTAATGGTGTCATTTGTTGAACTGTACGCATAGCCTATAGTAGAGGAAATCTTCACATTCCTGTGTCAGCGGTTTCTTATTGTGTTGAGACCTATCTGCGGTGTGAGACCTGACACCTCCTGAGAAGAAACTTCATTTCGCATAATCCCTGCCTCTCTCAGACTAGTGCTCGTGCATTTGAGAGCCACACAGTAATTAGATGTGACACAGACACAAAGAGAGCTCACTTATGCAGCTGGGAGATGATGTGTTGTCAGCTAACTGACAAACACAATTCGGACATAAATGGGTTTCTTTTGCCTCTTGAAGGCTAAAAGTCCTTCCTGGAAGAAAAAAAATGAAAGCGTGGTTGGTTTTGGGAAGTGAAGGAGGCCCTGAGTACTGGTAGTGGAACACAGATGTGAAGGCCTGGTGCCAGGTTAAAGACTGCAACATCGTTTAGAGCTTTGTGGAGGAAAAGGCACAAAAATCCTCCACAAGATAAGGGGATGTAGCTCAGTGGTAGAGCGCACGCTTTGCATGTGTGAGGCCCCGGGTTCAATCCCCGGCATCTCCAAGTAAGCCTTGCAACCCAGGCACGTGTACACATCTGAGAAACAATTGCCCAAAACAACCCTTAAAATAAACATTCCTGTCCTCCCCCACCAAAGCCATTAGCATGTAAAAGGATGGAGCAGACAGCCTGCAATTCTTTCCTTTGTTCCTCTCTACCTGCATTTTCACCTCACAAGAAGCACAGGTCTGTTTGTGCCGAGCATGGGGGATGTAGCTCAGTGGTAGAGCGCACGCTTCGCATGTGTGAGGTCCCGGGTTCAACCCCCGGCATCTCCAATCTTTATCTTAAAACTGAGTCTAGTTACTATGTAGCGCATGCTGAGTTGCCTAATGAACCCCACAAAGTGCAAAATCCTGCTGAGAACTTCTCTCTAAAGTCAAACTTCCTCCCCCAAAAGAAAAAAAAAAAAAAAAAAGCACAGAAACACAAGAGCAAGAAGGGGATGTAGCTCAGTGGTAGAGCGCGCGCTTTGCATGTGTGAGGCCCCGGGTTCAATCCCCGGCATCTCCATTCTTTATCTTAAAACTGAGTCTAGTTACTATGTAGCGCATGCTGAGTTGCCTTATTATCCCCACAAAGTGCAAATTCCTGTTGAGAACTTCTCTCTAAAGTCAAACTTCCTCCCCCAAAAAAAAAAAAAAAAGGGCCCAGAAAAGCAGGAGCAAGAAGGGGATGTAGCTCAGTAAGAGAGCGCGCGCTTTGCATGTGTGAGGCCCCGGGTTCAATCCCCGGCATCTCCATTCTTTATCTTAAAACTGAGTCTAGTTACTATGTAGCGCATGCTGAGTTGCCTTATTATCCCCACAAAGTGCAAATTCCTGTTGAGAACTTCTCTCTAAAGTCAAACTTCCTCCCCCCAAAAAAAAAAAAAAAGGGCCCAGAAAAGCAGGAGCAAGAAGGGGATGTAGCTCAGTGGTAGAGCGCACGCTTTGCATGTGTGAGGCCCCGGGTTCAATCCCCGGCATCTCCATTCTTTATCTTAAAACTGAGTCTAGTTACTATGTAGCGCATGCTGAGTTGCCTTATTATCCCCACAAAGTGCAAATTCCTGTTGAGAACTTCTCTCTAAATTCAAACTTCCTCCCCCAAAAAAAAAAAAAAAAGGGCCCAGAAAAGCAGGAGCAAGAAGGGGATGTAGCTCAGTGGTAGAGCGCGCGCTTTGCATGTGTGAGGCCCTGGGTTCAATACCCGGCATCTCCAGCCTTTGCTTTCAACAGAGACTAGTTGGGGTGGTTGCAACTAAGTTCAAAACTTGCTGTCAAAATGAGTGGCAGTAGTAAGGAACAATCAGCAAGGAAGGCTTTTCTTGGAAGCATGCTAATCACATATATGAACCTGTAAAAAAAGTCACTCCCATTTAAATTCAGTCCCGCACAAGACATGATCGAACAAAAAGCTATTCCTTCAGAGAAGAAGAAACAGGTAAGACTCGGCAACAAAGCTTGTTAAAATCCTTGCAATGTCCATTGATCACCCAGAGAGGATGATTTTTTTTTCTCAACAAAAGAGGAGTTACTCTTTAAACGCATAGTAAATCTTCCTCCCTGTATAAGTTGTGCACTGAAGGTGTAGTTTAATGGTGTCATTTGTTGAACTGTACGCATAGCCTATAGTAGAGGAAATCTTCACATTCCTGTGTCAGCGGTTTCTTATTGTAGTGAGACCTATCTGCGGTGTGAGACCTGACACCTCCTGAGAAGAAACTTCATTTCGCATAATCCCTGCCTCTCTCAGACTAGTGCTCGTGCAGGTGAGAGCCACACAGTAATTAGATGTGACACAGACACAAAGAGAGCTCACTTATGCAGCTGGGAGATGATGTGTTGTCAGCTAACTGACAAACACAATTCGGACATAAATGGGTTTCTTTTGCCTCTTGAAGGCTAAAAGTCCTTCCTGGAAGAAAAAAAATGAAAGCGTGGTTGGTTTTGGGAAGTGAAGGAGGCCCTGAGTACTGGTAGTGGAACACAGATGTGAAGGCCTGGTGCCAGGTTAAAGACTGCAACATCGTTTAGAGCTTTGTGGAGGAAAAGGCACAAAAATCCTCCACAAGATAAGGGGATGTAGCTCAGTGGTAGAGTGCACGCTTTGCATGTGTGAGGCCCCGGGTTCAATCCCCGGCATCTCCAAGTAAGCCTTGCAACCCAGGCACGTGTACACATCTGAGAAACAATTGCCCAAAACAACCCTTAAAATAAACATTCCTGTCCTCCCCCACCAAAGCCATTAGCATGTAAAAGGATGGAGCAGACAGCCTGCAATTCTTTCCTTTGTTCCTCTCTACCTGCATTTTCACCTCACAAGAAGCACAGGTCTGTTTGTGTCGAGCATGGGGGATGTAGCTCAGTGGTAGAGCGCACGCTTCGCATGTGTAAGGTCCCGGGTTCAACCCCCGGCATCTCCAATCTTTATCTTAAAACTGAGTCTAGTTACTATGTAGCGCATGCTGAGTTGCCTAATGAACCCCACAAAGTGCAAAATCCTGCTGAGAACTTCTCTCTAAAGTCAAACTTCCTCCCCCAAAAGAAAAAAAAAAAAAAAAAAGCACAGAAACACAAGAGCAAGAAGGGGATGTAGCTCAGTGGTAGAGCGCGCGCTTTGCATGTGTGAGGCCCCGGGTTCAATCCCCGGCATCTCCATTCTTTATCTTAAAACTGAGTCTAGTTACTATGTAGCGCATGCTGAGTTGCCTTATTATCCCCACAAAGTGCAAATTCCTGTTGAGAACTTCTCTCTAAAGTCAAACTTCCTCCCCCCAAAAAAAAAAAAAAGGGCCCAGAAAAGCAGGAGCAAGAAGGGGATGTAGCTCAGTGGTAGAGCGCGCGCTTTGCATGTGTGAGGCCCCGGGTTCAATCCCCGGCATCTCCAGCCTTTGCTTTCAACAGAGACTAGTTGGGGTGGTTGCAACTAAGTTCAAAACTTGCTGTCAAAATGAGTGGCAGTAGTAAGGAACAATCAGCAAGGAAGGCTTTTCTTGGAAGCATGCTAATCACATATATGAACCTGTAAAAAAAGTCACTCCCATTTAAAATCAGTCCCGCACAAGACATGATCGAACAAAAAGCTATTCCTTCAGAGAAGAAGAAACAGGTAAGACTCGGCAACAAAGCTTGTTAAAATCCTTGCAATGTCCATTGATCACCCAGAGAGGATGATTTTTTTTCTCAACAAAAGAGGAGTTACTCTTTAAACGCATAGTAAATCTTCCTCCCTGTATAAGTTGTGCACTGAAGGTGTAGTTTAATGGTGTCATTTGTTGAACTGTACGCATAGCCTATAGTAGAGGAAATCTTCACATTCCTGTGTCAGCGGTTTCTTATTGTGTTGAGACCTATCTGCGGTGTGAGACCTGACACCTCCTGAGAAGAAACTTCATTTCGCATAATCCCTGCCTCTCTCAGACTAGTGCTCGTGCAGGTGAGAGCCACACAGTAATTAGATGTGACACAGACACAAAGAGAGCTCACTTATGCAGCTGGGAGATGATGTGTTGTCAGCTAACTGACAAACACAATTCGGACATAAATGGGTTTCTTTTGCCTCTTGAAGGCTAAAAGTCCTTCCTGGAAGAAAAAAAATGAAAGCGTGGTTGGTTTTGGGAAGTGAAGGAGGCCCTGAGTAGGGATGAGCCGAACACCCCCCGGTTCGGTTCGCACCAGAACCCGCGAACGGACCGCAAGTTCGCACGAACGTTAGAACCCCATTGACGTCTATGGGACTCGAACGTTCGAAATCAAAAGTGCTCATTTTAAAGGCTAATTTGCATGGTATTGTCCTAAAAAGGGTTTGGGGACCCGGGTCCTACCCCAGGGGACATGTATCAATGCAAAAAAAACTTTTAAAAACGGCCGTTTTTTCGGGAGCAGTGATTTTAATGATGCTTAAAGTAAAAAAAAAAAAGTGAAATATTCCTTTAAATATCGTACCTGGGGGGTGTCTATAGTATGCCTGTAAAGTGACGCGTGTTTCCCATGTTTAGAACAGTCCCTGCACCAAATGTCATTTTTAAAGGAAAAAATCTCATTTAAAACTGCTTGCGGGTTTAATGTCATGTCGGGTCATGGCAATATGGATGAAAATCAGTGAGACAAACGGCATGGGTACCCCCCAGTCCATTACCAGGCCCTTTGGGTCTTGTATGGATATTAAGGGGAACCCCGCACCCAAATTAAAATAAGGAAAGGTCCCTATATACTCTGAACAGCAGTATTCAGGCGGTGCAAACAAGACAGGGACTGTAGGTTTGTTGTTAAGTAGAATCTGTTTGTAATTTTGAACATTTTTAATGTGTTTAGCTCCAGCCAAAAAATCTTTTCTAAGCTTTTTGGAAAACATAGGGAAGGGTTATCACCCCTGTGACATTTGTTTTGCGTCTTTCCTCCTCTTCAGAAGATTTCACCTCACTTTTTTGTCCCAATGAAAAATGTTTTTGGAAAATTTGGGTTTTTTTGTGGAACAAGGATTGGAAAGCATCAGTGGAAAGGAGAAATTGTTTTCCCATATTAACTCTTACAGGAGAGAATTTCCCTTCCTTAGGGGTAGATTTCATCTCACTTCCTGTTGTCTCCTTCCGTTTGCAAGTAGGAGTCGTTTGTAAGTTAGATGTTTGAAAGTAGGGTCCTGCCCTATATACTCAGCAGAAATTTGGGCCTTAGGTGTTGCTGTGGCCAAAACACTGTAAGCCCTCACAGGGCCCTGCTGTGAAATATTAGATCAAGAATTGTAATTACATGCCCCTGTTGAACAGGAGCTGAAAAATTAGGCCTTAGGCACTGGTGCTGGTGCCACAACACTGCAACCCCTCACAGACACTCTAGTTGGAACGCAGGAACGAGCCCTGCTGCAAAGTATTGCATCAAAAATTGTAATTACACGCCCCTGTTAGACAGGGGCAGAAAAATTGGGTCTTAGGCACTGGTGCTGGTGCCACAACACTGCAACCCCTCACAGACACTCTAGTTGAAACGCAGGAACAAGCCCTGCTGCAAAGTATTGCATCAAAAATTGTAATTACACGCCCCTGTTAGACAGGGGCTGAAAAATTGGGTCTTAGGCACTGGTGCTGGTGCCACAACACTGCAACCCCTCACAGACACTCTAGTTGGAATGCAGGAACGAGCCCTGCTGCAAAGTATTACATCAAAAATTGTAATTACACGCCCCTGTTAAACAGGGGCTGAAAAATTGTGCCTTAGGCACTGGTGGTGGCGCCCAGAACCAAAAATGTTCTTACAAGCTATCAGCGTGATGATTGAGGAGGAAGAGGATAATTACTCAGGGATAGTCACTCAGCATCAGCATAGGCAGTCTTTGAAGGGATCTGAGATTTCAAAAAAAATTATTCGGTTACATCTGCATCAGGTGCTTGGTAGCTGGTGGTGATCCAAGACTGATTCATTTTTATGAAGGTCAGCCGATCGACCGAGTCGGTGGACAGACGCACCCTGTGATCGGTTACCACGCCTCCAGCAGCACTGAATGTGCGTTCCGAAAGAACGCTGGATGCAGGACAGGCCAGTAGCTCAATTGCATACTGTGCAAGCTCTGGCCAGTGATCCATCCTCAAGACCCAGTAACCCAGAGGATTTTCGGTGGGAAAGGTGTCCAAGTCTGATCTTGCCCCTAGGTATTCCTGCACCATGTAAAACAGACGCTGGCGATGGTTGCTGGAACCGATCATACCTTGGGGCTGCGGACCAAAAAATTGTCTGAACGCATCGGTCAGACGGCCACCTTCTCCACCGCTCCTTCTTTGACTGACCGAAGCCTCAGCAACACGTTGTCCAGAAACAGGAGTTTGTAACCTCCCAGTCTCTGGGAACGCGTTGCACAGACCTTTCTGCAAGGCCTCCCGAAGATGTTTCATCCTCTGCTCCCTCTGCGATGGCAAGATAAGGTCCGCAACCTTACCCTTGTAACGTGGATCAAGGAGGGTTGCCAGCCAGTATTGGTCCTTCTCCTTGATACCACGAATACGAGGATCCTTACGCAGGCTTTGCAGGATCAGGGAGGCCATGCAGCGTAGGTTTGCTGAGGCATTCGGTCCGGAGTCCTCTGGGTCACTAAGGACAACAACGTCCGCAGCCACCTCCTCCCAGCCACGTACAAGTCCATGTGTTCCTTGGGACTGATCCCTTAAAGACTGCTGATGCTGAGTGCCAGGCTCCACCTCCATACTGACACAATCTTCCTCCTCCTCCTCCTCCTCCTCCTCGTCCTCTTCCTGTGTGATCGGCGGGCACGCAGGAACACTGTCTGGATAAAGGGGGCCTTGAGAGCTAAGGAAGTCCTCCTCTTCCTGCCTCTGTTCTGCCTCAAGTGCCCTGTCCATTATTCCACGCAGCGTGTGCTCCAACAGGTGGACAAGGGGGACAGTGTCACTGATGCATGCACTGTCAGTGCTCACCATCCTCGTGGCCTCCTCGAATGGTGACAGGACAGTGCATGCATCCCTGATCATGGCCCACTGGCGTGGGGAAAAAAAACCAAGGTCCCCTGACCCTGTCCTGGTGCCATAGTCGCACAGGTACTCATTGATGGCCCTCTGCTGCGTGTGCAGCCGCTGCAGCATGGCCAACGTCGAGTTCCACCTGGTGGGCATGTCACAGATTAGGCGGTTCTTGGGCAGGTTAAACTCCTTTTGGAGGTCCGTCAGCCGAGCACTGGCATTATATGACCGGCGGAAATGCACAGAGACTTTCCTGGCCTGCCTCAGGACATCCTGTAAGCCCGGGTACCTGCCCAAGAACCGCTGCACCACCAAGTTAAGGACGTGAGCCAAACAGGGCACATGGGTCAGTTGTCCCTGTCGGAGGGCAGAGAGGAGGTTGGTGCCATTGTCGCAAACCACCATTCCTGCCTTAAGTTGGCGTGGCGTCAACCACCTCTGAACCTGCCCCTGCAGAGCTGACAGAACCTCTGCCCCAGTGTGGCTCCTGTCCCCCAAGCACACCAGCTCAAGCACCGCATGGCATCTTTTGGCCTGCGTACTTGCGTAGCCCCTTGAACGCCTACGGAGCACCGCTGGTTCCGAGGAAGAGGCCATGGAGGAAGAAGAAGAGGAGGGGGTGGAGGAGAGAGGTGTGTCACAATCAGCATTTTGGAGGCGTGGTGGCGGAACAACCTCCAACACTACTGCACCTTGTCCTGCATCCTTCCCAGCTGCCAGCAGAGTCACCCAATGCGCCGTGAAACTTAAGTAACGTCCCTGTCCATGCCTGCTGGACCATGAGTCAGCGGTAATATGCACCTTACCGCTGACCGCCCTGTCCAGCGAGGCATGGACATTGCCTTCCACATGCCGGTAGAGAGCCGGAATCGCCTTCCGTGAGAAAAAGTGGCGTTTGGGTACCTGCCACTGAGGAACCGCACATTCCACAAACTCACGGAAGGGGGCAGAGTCTACCAACTGAAAAGGCAGCAGTTGAAGTGCTAGCAATTTTGCCAAGCTAGCATTCAACCGCTGGGCATGTGGATGGCTGGGAGCAAACTTCTTTCGGCGGTGCAGCAGCTGGGGCAGGGAAATTTGCCTGGTACAATCTGACGTCGGTGTACCAAAAGCAGATTGCCCACAAGTACTTGGCTGTGACACACCTAATTCTACACCTTCATTCCTCTCACTGCAGGTCGCAGAGAGGACTGAAGGTCTAGTGGGGTTGGAAATCTCAGCTGATGAGGAGCAAGGAGAGATCGTCTTTGTTCTTTGGTGTGGGTCTTTTAGATACGCTTGCCAACGAACTGCATGGCAGGTCAAAATATGTCTGGTCAAGCATGTGGTACCCAAGCGGGAGATGTTTTGGCCACGCGAGATACGCTTGAGACATATGTTGCAAATAGCAGCGGTGCGATCTGATGCACTCGTCTCAAAAAAGGCCCACACCAAAGAACTTTTTGAATAACGCGCAGAGACTGCAGCGCCCTGCACATGTGGAGCTTTGGGGTGTGATGCAGTCAATGTGCTGCCCTTAGGCTGGCCCCTGGAGGGCATCCTGCCTAGTTGGTGATGTGCCACCTCCTCCTCCTCCTCCTCCTCCTCCTCCTCTCTCCTATCAGGCACCCACGTTGAGTCAGTGACCTCATCATCCCCTCCCTCCTCATCACTGGAGCAAACCTGGCAGTATGCTGCAGCAGGGGGAGCATGACTGCCAGATTGCTGTCCTTCTTGGGCACCCCCTCTGTCCGTGCTCATGTTACTGCCTTCATTGAGCTCAGTATCATCATCAGAGCCTTCCAAACGCTGGGCATCCTCCTGGAGCATGTACCCAACACTGTGGTCAAACAGTTCGAGGGAATCCTCATGAGGACATGGTGGAGCTAGGGAAGGAGTCACTGATGACATTGAGCTGAGGGAAGAGGCCGCTGCTTTGCCAGACAAAGCACCCTGGGCATGGGTGAGAGAGGATGAGGAGGATGAGGACGGCTTGGTCATCCACTCGACCAAGTCTTCCGCATGTTGCGGCTCAACACGGCCAGCTGCCGAAAAAAAGGCCAAGCGTGTCCCATGGCCACGTGCTGATGAGGATGCACCGTCTCCACGACCAGCACTAGACACAGAGCCTGCTTGCCCTCTCTTATTGGCTTGTGACTGTCTGCCTCTCCTTCTTGGCCTTCCAGACATACTAATGGCCTGTAGCTGCACTAAGCTGGGATAGAACACCTGTAATTTTCTTCAGGTAGCTTTATATACTGTAACCAGACAAGCCTGCCTGTCAGTAGGAAGATAACAGGAACGGATCTAGCTGAACACTGTGAGCAGGACGTACTGCACTAAATGTATATAGCAGGAACGGATCTAGCTGAACACTGTGAGCAGGACGCACTGCACTGAATGTAAATAGTCTAGCTGCCTGACCGTGGTACTAATAGGATCAAAAAGAACACCTGTAATTTTCTTAAGGTAGCTTTATATACTGTAACCAGACAAGCCTGCCTGTCAGTAGGAAGATAACAGGAACGGATCTAGCTGAACACTGTGAGCAGGACACACTGTACTAAATGTAAATAGTCTAGCTGCCTGACCGTGGTACTAATAGGATCAAAAAGAACACCTGTAATTTTCTTCAGGTAGCTTTATATACTGTAACCAGACAAGCCTGCCTGTCAGTAGGAAGATAACAGGAACGGATCTAGCTGAACACTGTGAGCAGGACGTACTGCACTAAATGTATATAGCAGGAACGGATCTAGCTGAACACTGTGAGCAGGACGCACTGCACTGAATGTAAATAGCAGGAACGGATCTAGCTGAACACTGTGAGCAGGACGCACTGCACTAAATGTAAATAGCAGGAATGGATCTAGCTGAACACTGTGAGCAGGACGCACTGCACTGAATGTAAATAGCAGGAACGGATCTAGCTGAACACTGTGAGCAGGACGCACTGCACTGAATGTAAATACCAGGAACGGATCTAGCTGAACACTGTGAGCAGGACGCACTGCACTGAATGTAAATAGTCTAGCTGCCTGACCGTGGTACTAATAGGATCAAAAAGAACACCTGTAATTTTCTTCAGGTAGCTTTATATACTGTAACCAGACAAGCCTGCCTGTCAGTAGGAAGATAACAGGAACGGATCTAGCTGAACACTGTGAGCAGGACGTACTGCACTAAATGTATATAGCAGGAACGGATCTAGCTGAACACTGTGAGCAGGACGCACTGCACTGAATGTAAATAGCAGGAACGGATCTAGCTGAACACTGTGAGCAGGACGCACTGCACTAAATGTAAATAGCAGGAACGGATCTAGCTGAACACTGTGAGCAGGACGCACTGCACTGAATGTAAATAGCAGGAACGGATCTAGCTGAACACTGTGAGCAGGACGCACTGCACTAAATGTAAATACCAGGAACGGATCTAGCTGAACACTGTGAGCAGGACGCACTGCACTAAATGTAAATACCAGGAACGGATCTAGCTGAACACTGTGAGCAGGACGCACTGCACTGAATGTAAATACCAGGAACGGATCTAGCTGAACACTGTGAGCAGGACGCACTGCACTGAATGTAAATAGTCTAGCTGCCTGACCGTGGTACTAATAGGATCAAAAAGAACACCTGTAATTTTCTTAAGGTAGCTTTATATACTGTAACCAGACAAGCCTGCCTGTCAGTAGGAAGATAACAGGAACGGATCTAGCTGAACACTGTGAGCAGGACACACTGTACTAAATGTAAATAGTCTAGCTGCCTGACCGTGGTACTAATAGGATCAAAAAGAACACCTGTAATTTTCTTAAGGTAGCTTTATATACTGTAACCAGACAAGCCTGCCTGTCAGTAGGAAGATAACAGGAACGGATCTAGCTGAACACTGTGAGCAGGACACACTGTACTAAATGTAAATAGTCTAGCTGCCTGACCGTGGTACTAATAGGATCAAAAAGAACACCTGTAATTTTCTTAAGGTAGCTTTATATACTGTAACCAGACAAGCCTGCCTGTCAGTAGGAAGATAACAGGAACGGATCTAGCTGAACACTGTGAGCAGGACACACTGTACTAAATGTAAATAGTCTAGCTGCCTGACCGTGGTACTAATAGGATCAAAAAGAACACCTGTAATTTTCTTAAGGTAGCTTTATATACTGTAACCAGACAAGCCTGCCTGTCAGTAGGAAGATAACAGGAACGGATCTAGCTGAACACTGTGAGCAGGACACACTGTACTAAATGTAAATAGTCTAGCTGCCTGACCGTGGTACTAATAGGATCAAAAAGAACACCTGTAATTTTCTTCAGGTAGCTTTATATACTGTAACCAGACAAGCCTGCCTGTCAGTAGGAAGATAACAGGAACGGATCTAGCTGAACATTGTGAGCAGGACGTACTGCACTAAATGTATATAGCAGGAACGGATCTAGCTGAACACTGTGAGCAGGACGCACTGCACTGAATGTAAATAGCAGGAACGGATCTAGCTGAACACTGTGAGCAGGACGCACTGCACTGAATGTAAATAGCAGGAACGGATCTAGCTGAACACTGTGAGCAGGACGCACTGCACTGAATGTAAATAGCAGGAACGGATCTAGCTGAACACTGTGAGCAGGACGCACTGCACTGAATGTAAATAGCAGGAACGGATCTAGCTGAACACTGTGAGCAGGACGCACTGCACTGAATGTAAACAGCAGGAACGGATGTAGCTGAACACTGTGAGCAGGACGCACTGCACTGAATGTAAATAGCAGGAATGGATCTAGCTGAACACTGTGAGCAGGACGCACTGCACTGAATGTAAATAGCAGGAACGGATGTAGCTGAACACTGTGAGCAGGACGCACTGCACTAAATGTAAATACCAGGAACGGATCTAGCTGAACACTGTGAGCAGGACGCACTGCACTGAATGTAAATAGCAGGAACGGATCTAGCTGAACACTGTGAGCAGGACGCACTGCACTAAATGTAAATACCAGGAACGGATCTAGCTGAACACTGTGAGCAGGACGCACTGCACTGAATGTAAATAGCAGGAACGGATCTAGCTGAACACTGTGAGCAGGACGCACTGCACTGAATGTAAATAGCAGGAACGGATCTAGCTGAACACTGTGAGCAGGACGCACTGCACTGAATGTAAATAGCAGGAACGGATCTAGCTGAACACTGTGAGCAGGACGCACTGCACTGAATGTAAATAGCAGGAACGGATCTAGCTGAACACTGTGAGCAGGACGCACTGCACTGAATGTAAATAGCAGGAACGGATCTAGCTGAACACTGTGAGCAGGACACACTGCACTAAATGTAAATAGTCTAGATAGAAGATAACAGGAACGGATCTAGCTAAACTGAATACAGTGTATATATATATATGCAACACCTGGGATGCATATATATACACAATACACTGTAAGTGCAGCTAACTGACTGACTGTTCTGCCTAATCTATCTAACTCAAATCAAATGACACTGTCTCTCTCTCTCTCTATCTCTCAGCACACCGGAACACACACTACACAGGGCCGCCGTGCAGGCGGCCTTATATAGTGTGGGGTGTGTACTAAATCCCCTGAGCCATAATTGGCCAAAGCCACCCTGGCTTTGGCCAATTACAGCTCTCTCTACTGACGGCGCTGTGATTGGCCAAGCATGCGGGTCATAGTGCATGCTTGGCCAATCATCAGCCAGCAATGCACTGCGATGCCGCAGTGAATTATGGGCCGTGACGCGCCACACGAATTTGGCGCGAACGGCCCATATCGTTCGCAATTCGACGGACGGTCGAACAGCCGATGTTCGAGTCGAACATGGGTTCGACTCGAACACGAAGCTCATCCCTAGCCCTGAGTACTGGTAGTGGAACACAGATGTGAAGGCCTGGTGCCAGGTTAAAGACTGCAACATCGTTTAGAGCTTTGTGGAGGAAAAGGCACAAAAATCCTCCACAAGATAAGGGGATGTAGCTCAGTGGTAGAGCGCACGCTTTGCATGTGTGAGGCCCCGGGTTCAATCCCCGGCATCTCCAAGTAAGCCTTACTTAACCTTGCAACCCAGGCACGTGTACACATCTGAGAAAGAATTGCCCAAAACAACCCTTAAAATAAACATTCCTGTCCTCCCCCACCAAAGCCATTAGCATGTAAAAGGATGGAGCAGACAGCCTGCAATTCTTTCCTTTGTTCCTCTCTACCTGCATTTTCACCTCACAAGAAGCACAGGTCTGTTTGTGTCGAGCATGGGGGATGTAGCTCAGTGGTAGAGCGCACGCTTCGCATGTGTGAGGTCCCGGGTTCAACCCCCGGCATCTCCAATCTTTATCTTAAAACTGAGTCTAGTTACTATGTAGCGCATGCTGAGTTGCCTAATGAACCCCACAAAGTGCAAAATCCTGCTGAGAACTTCTCTCTAAAGTCAAACTTCCTCCCCCAAAAGAAAAAAAAAAAAAAAAAAGCACAGAAACACAAGAGCAAGAAGGGGATGTAGCTCAGTGGTAGAGCGCGCGCTTTGCATGTGTGAGGCCCCGGGTTCAATCCCCGGCATCTCCATTCTTTATCTTAAAACTGAGTCTAGTTACTATGTAGCGCATGCTGAGTTGCCTTATTATCCCCACAAAGTGCAAATTCCTGTTGAGAACTTCTCTCTAAAGTCAAACTTCCTCCCCCCAAAAAAAAAAAAAAAGGGCCCAGAAAAGCAGGAGCAAGAAGGGGATGTAGCTCAGTGGTAGAGCGCGCGCTTTGCATGTGTGAGGCCCCGGGTTCAATCCCCGGCATCTCCATTCTTTATCTTAAAACTGAGTCTAGTTACTATGTAGCGCATGCTGAGTTGCCTTATTATCCCCACAAAGTGCAAATTCCTGTTGAGAACTTCTCTCTAAAGTCAAACTTCCTCCCCCCAAAAAAAAAAAAAAAGGGCCCAGAAAAGCAGGAGCAAGAAGGGGATGTAGCTCAGTGGTAGAGCGCGCGCTTTGCATGTGTGAGGCCCAGGGTTCAATCCCCGGCATCTCCATTCTTTATCTTAAAACTGAGTCTAGTTACTATGTAGCGCATGCTGAGTTGCCTTATTATCCCCACAAAGTGCAAATTCCTGTTGAGAACTTCTCTCTAAAGTCAAACTTCCTCCCCCCCAAAAAAAAAAAAAAGGGCCCAGAAAAGCAGGAGCAAGAAGGGGATGTAGCTCAGTGGTAGAGCGTGCGCTTTGCATGTGTGAGGCCCCGGGTTCAATACCCGGCATCTCCAGCCTTTGCTTTCAACAGAGACTAGTTGGGGTGGTTGCAACTAAGTTCAAAACTTGCTGTCAAAATGAGTGGCAGTAGTAAGGAACAATCAGCAAGGAAGGCTTTTCTTGGAAGCATGCTAATCACATATATGAACCTGTAAAAAAAGTCACTCCCATTTAAAATCAGTCCCGCACAAGACATGATCGAACAAAAAGCTATTCCTTCAGAGAAGAAGAAACAGGTAAGACTCGGCAACAAAGCTTGTTAAAATCCTTGCAATGTCCATTGATCACCCAGAGAGGATGATTTTTTTTCTCAACAAAAGAGGAGTTACTCTTTAAACGCATAGTAAATCTTCCTCCCTGTATAAGTTGTGCACTGAAGGTGTAGTTTAATGGTGTCATTTGTTGAACTGAACGCATAGCCTATAGTAGAGGAAATCTTCACATTCCTGTGTCAGCGGTTTCTTATTGTGTTGAGACCTATCTGCGGTGTGAGACCTGACACCTCCTGAGAAGAAACTTCATTTCGCATAATCCCTGCCTCTCTCAGACTAGTGCTCGTGCAGGTGAGAGCCACACAGTAATTAGATGTGACACAGACACAAAGAGAGCTCACTTATGCAGCTGGGAGATGATGTGTTGTCAGCTAACTGACAAACACAATTCGGACATAAATGGGTTTCTTTTGCCTCTTGAAGGCTAAAAGTCCTTCCTGGAAGAAAAAAAATGAAAGCGTGGTTGGTTTTGGGAAGTGAAGGAGGCCCTGAGTACTGGTAGTGGAACACAGATGTGAAGGCCTGGTGCCAGGTTAAAGACTGCAACATCGTTTAGAGCTTTGTGGAGGAAAAGGCACAAAAATCCTCCACAAGATAAGGGGATGTAGCTCAGTGGTAGAGCGCACGCTTTGCATGTGTGAGGCCCCGGGTTCAATCCCCGGCATCTCCAAGTAAGCCTTACTTAACCTTGCAACCCAGGCACGTGTACACATCTGAGAAACAATTGCCCAAAACAACCCTTAAAATAAACATTCCTGTCCTTCCCCACCAAAGCCATTAGCATGTAAAAGGATGGAGCAGACAGCCTGCAATTCTTTCCTTTGTTCCTCTCTACCTGCATTTTCACCTCACAAGAA
The DNA here is from genome assembly GCA_037952925.1 of Lithobates clamitans. Taxonomy (NCBI): domain Eukaryota; kingdom Metazoa; phylum Chordata; class Amphibia; order Anura; family Ranidae; genus Lithobates; species Lithobates clamitans. The sequence goes on along the minus strand of JBBGZY010000430.1, from coordinate 4,249,945 downwards.
GCACAGGTCTGCTTGTGTCGAGCATGGGGGATGTAGCTCAGTGGTAGAGCGCACGCTTCGCATGTGTGAGGTCCTGAGTTCAACCCCCGGCATCTCCAATCTTTATCTTAAAACTGAGTCTAGTTACTATGTAGCGCATGCTGAGTTGCCTAATGAACCCCACAAAGTGCAAAATCCTGCTGAGAACTTCTCTCTAAAGTCAAACTTCCTCCCCCAAAAGAAAAAAAAAAAAAAAAAAGCACAGAAACACAAGAGCAAGAAGGGGATGTAGCTCAGTGGTAGAGCGCGCGCTTTGCATGTGTGAGGCCCCGGGTTCAATCCCCGGCATCTCCATTCTTTATCTTAAAACTGAGTCTAGTTACTATGTAGCGCATGCTGAGTTGCCTTATTATCCCCACAAAGTGCAAATTCCTGTTGAGAACTTCTCTCTAAAGTCAAACTTCCTCCCCCCAAAAAAAAAAAAAAAGGGCCCAGAAAAGCAGGAGCAAGAAGGGGATGTAGCTCAGTGGTAGAGCGCGCGCTTTGCATGTGTGAGGCCCCGGGTTCAATCCCCGGCATCTCCATTCTTTATCTTAAAACTGAGTCTAGTTACTATGTAGCGCATGCTGAGTTGCCTTATTATCCCCACAAAGTGCAAATTCCTGTTGAGAACTTCTCTCTAAAGTCAAACTTCCTCCCCCCCAAAAAAAAAAAAAAGGGCCCAGAAAAGCAGGAGCAAGAAGGGGATGTAGCTCAGTGGTAGAGCGTGCGCTTTGCATGTGTGAGGCCCCGGGTTCAATACCCGGCATCTCCAGCCTTTGCTTTCAACAGAGACTAGTTGGGGTGGTTGCAACTAAGTTCAAAACTTGCTGTCAAAATGAGTGGCAGTAGTAAGGAACAATCAGCAAGGAAGGCTTTTCTTGGAAGCATGCTAATCACATATATGAACCTGTAAAAAAAGTCACTCCCATTTAAAATCAGTCCCGCACAAGACATGATCGAACAAAAAGCTATTCCTTCAGAGAAGAAGAAACAGGTAAGACTCGGCAACAAAGCTTGTTAAAATCCTTGCAATGTCCATTGATCACCCAGAGAGGATGATTTTTTTTCTCAACAAAAGAGGAGTTACTCTTTAAACGCATAGTAAATCTTCCTCCCTGTATAAGTTGTGCACTGAAGGTGTAGTTTAATGGTGTCATTTGTTGAACTGTACGCATAGCCTATAGTAGAGGAAATCTTCACATTCCTGTGTCAGCGGTTTCTTATTGTGTTGAGACCTATCTGCGGTGTGAGACCTGACACCTCCTGAGAAGAAACTTCATTTCGCATAATCCCTGCCTCTCTCAGACTAGTGCTCGTGCAGGTGAGAGCCACACAGTAATTAGATGTGACACAGACACAAAGAGAGCTCACTTATGCAGCTGGGAGATGATGTGTTGTCAGCTAACTGACAAACACAATTCGGACATAAATGGGTTTCTTTTGCCTCTTGAAGGCTAAAAGTCCTTCCTGGAAGAAAAAAAATGAAAGCGTGGTTGGTTTTGGGAAGTGAAGGAGGCCCTGAGTACTGGTAGTGGAACACAGATGTGAAGGCCTGGTGCCAGGTTAAAGACTGCAACATCGTTTAGAGCTTTGTGGAGGAAAAGGCACAAAAATCCTCCACAAGATAAGGGGATGTAGCTCAGTGGTAGAGCGCACGCTTTGCATGTGTGAGGCCCCGGGTTCAATCCCCGGCATCTCCAAGTAAGCCTTACTTAACCTTGCAACCCAGGCACGTGTACACATCTGAGAAACAATTGCCCAAAACAACCCTTAAAATAAACATTCCTGTCCTTCCCCACCAAAGCCATTAGCATGTAAAAGGATGGAGCAGACAGCCTGCAATTCTTTCCTTTGTTCCTCTCTACCTGCATTTTCACCTCACAAGAAGCACAGGTCTGCTTGTGTCGAGCATGGGGGATGTAGCTCAGTGGTAGAGCGCACGCTTCGCATGTGTGAGGTCCTGAGTTCAACCCCCGGCATCTCCAATCTTTATCTTAAAACTGAGTCTAGTTACTATGTAGCGCATGCTGAGTTGCCTAATGAACCCCACAAAGTGCAAAATCCTGCTGAGAACTTCTCTCTAAAGTCAAACTTCCTCCCCCAAAAGAAAAAAAAAAAAAAAAAAGCACAGAAACACAAGAGCAAGAAGGGGATGTAGCTCAGTGGTAGAGCGCGCGCTTTGCATGTGTGAGGCCCCGGGTTCAATCCCCGGCATCTCCATTCTTTATCTTAAAACTGAGTCTAGTTACTATGTAGCGCATGCTGAGTTGCCTTATTATCCCCACAAAGTGCAAATTCCTGTTGAGAACTTCTCTCTAAAGTCAAACTTCCTCCCCCCAAAAAAAAAAAAAAAGGGCCCAGAAAAGCAGGAGCAAGAAGGGGATGTAGCTCAGTGGTAGAGCGCGCGCTTTGCATGTGTGAGGCCCCGGGTTCAATCCCCGGCATCTCCATTCTTTATCTTAAAACTGAGTCTAGTTACTATGTAGCGCATGCTGAGTTGCCTTATTATCCCCACAAAGTGCAAATTCCTGTTGAGAACTTCTCTCTAAAGTCAAACTTCCTCCCCCCAAAAAAAAAAAAAAAGGGCCCAGAAAAGCAGGAGCAAGAAGGGGATGTAGCTCAGTGGTAGAGCGCGCGCTTTGCATGTGTGAGGCCCCGGGTTCAATACCCGGCATCTCCAGCCTTTGCTTTCAACAGAGACTAGTTGGGGTGGTTGCAACTAAGTTCAAAACTTGCTGTCAAAATGAGTGGCAGTAGTAAGGAACAATCAGCAAGGAAGGCTTTTCTTGGAAGCATGCTAATCACATATATGAACCTGTAAAAAAAGTCACTACCATTTAAAATCAGTCCCGCACAAGACATGATCGAACAAAAAGCTATTCCTTCAGAGAAGAAGAAACAGGTAAGACTCGGCAACAAAGCTTGTTAAAATCCTTGCAATGTCCATTGATCACCCAGAGAGGATGATTTTTTTTCTCAACAAAAGAGGAGTTACTCTTTAAACGCATAGTAAATCTTCCTCCCTGTATAAGTTGTGCACTGAAGGTGTAGTTTAATGGTGTCATTTGTTGAACTGTACGCATAGCCTATAGTAGAGGAAATCTTCACATTCCTGTGTCAGCGGTTTCTTATTGTGTTGAGACCTATCTGCGGTGTGAGACCTGACACCTCCTGAGAAGAAACTTCATTTCGCATAATCCCTGCCTCTCTCAGACTAGTGCTCGTGCAGGTGAGAGCCACACAGTAATTAGATGTGACACAGACACAAAGAGAGCTCACTTATGCAGCTGGGAGATGATGTGTTGTCAGCTAACTGACAAACACAATTCGGACATAAATGGGTTTCTTTTGCCTCTTGAAGGCTAAAAGTCCTTCCTGGAAGAAAAAAAATGAAAGCGTGGTTGGTTTTGGGAAGTGAAGGAGGCCCTGAGTACTGGTAGTGGAACACAGATGTGAAGGCCTGGTGCCAGGTTAAAGACTGCAACATCGTTTAGAGCTTTGTGGAGGAAAAGGCACAAAAATCCTCCACAAGATAAGGGGATGTAGCTCAGTGGTAGAGCGCACGCTTTGCATGTGTGAGGCCCCGGGTTCAATCCCCGGCATCTCCAAGTAAGCCTTACTTAACCTTGCAACCCAGGCACGTGTACACATCTGAGAAACAATTGCCCAAAACAACCCTTAAAATAAACATTCCTGTCCTCCCCCACCAAAGCCATTAGCATGTAAAAGGATGGAGCAGACAGCCTGCAATTCTTTCCTTTGTTCCTCTCTACCTGCATTTTCACCTCACAAGAAGCACAGGTCTGTTTATGTCGAGCATGGGGGATGTAGCTCAGTGGTAGAGCGCACGCTTCGCATGTGTGAGGTCCCGGGTTCAACCCCCGGCATCTCCAATCTTTATCTTAAAACTGAGTCTAGTTACTATGTAGCGCATGCTGAGTTGCCTAATGAACCCCACAAAGTGCAAAATCCTGCTGAGAACTTCTCTCTAAAGTCAAACTTCCTCCCCCAAAAGAAAAAAAAAAAAAAAAAAGCACAGAAACACAAGAGCAAGAAGGGGATGTAGCTCAGTGGTAGAGCGCGCGCTTTGCATGTGTGAGGCCCCGGGTTCAATCCCCGGCATCTCCATTCTTTATCTTAAAACTGAGTCTAGTTACTATGTAGCGCATGCTGAGTTGCCTTATTATCCCCACAAAGTGCAAATTCCTGTTGAGAACTTCTCTCTAAAGTCAACCTTCCTCCCCCCAAAAAAAAAAAAAAAGGGCCCAGAAAAGCAGGAGCAAGAAGGGGATGTAGCTCAGTGGTAGAGCGCGCGCTTTGCATGTGTGAGGCCCCGGGTTCAATCCCCGGCATCTCCATTCTTTATCTTAAAACTGAGTCTAGTTACTATGTAGCGCATGCTGAGTTGCCTTATTATCCCCACAAAGTGCAAATTCCTGTTGAGAACTTCTCTCTAAAGTCAAACTTCCTCCCCCCAAAAAAAAAAAAAAAGGGCCCAGAAACGCAGGAGCAAGAAGGGGATGTAGCTCAGTGGTAGAGCGCGCGCTTTGCATGTGTGAGGCCCCGGGTTCAATACCCGGCATCTCCAGCCTTTGCTTTCAACAGAGACTAGTTGGGGTGGTTGCAACTAAGTTCAAAACTTGCTGTCAAAATGAGTGGCAGTAGTAAGGAACAATCAGCAAGGAAGGCTTTTCTTGGAAGCATGCTAATCACATATATGAACCTGTAAAAAAAGTCACTCCCATTTAAAATCAGTCCCGCACAAGACATGATCGAACAAAAAGCTATTCCTTCAGAGAAGAAGAAACAGGTAAGACTCGGCAACAAAGCTTGTTAAAATCCTTGCAATGTCCATTGATCACCCAGAGAGGATGATTTTTTTTCTCAACAAAAGAGGAGTTACTCTTTAAACGCATAGTAAATCTTCCTCCCTGTATAAGTTGTGCACTGAAGGTGTAGTTTAATGGTGTCATTTGTTGAACTGTACGCATAGCCTATAGTAGAGGAAATCTTCACATTCCTGTGTCAGCGGTTTCTTATTGTGTTGAGACCTATCTGCGGTGTGAGACCTGACACCTCCTGAGAAGAAACTTCATTTCGCATAATCCCTGCCTCTCTCAGACTAGTGCTCGTGCAGGTGAGAGCCACACAGTAATTAGATGTGACACAGACACAAAGAGAGCTCACTTATGCAGCTGGGAGATGATGTGTTGTCAGCTAACTGACAAACACAATTCGGACATAAATGGGTTTCTTTTGCCTCTTGAAGGCTAAAAGTCCTTCCTGGAAGAAAAAAAATGAAAGCGTGGTTGGTTTTGGGAAGTGAAGGAGGCCCTGAGTACTGGTAGTGGAACACAGATGTGAAGGCTTGGTGCCAGGTTAAAGACTGCAACATCGTTTAGAGCTTTGTGGAGGAAAAGGCACAAAAATCCTCCACAAGATAAGGGGATGTAGCTCAGTGGTAGAGCGCACGCTTTGCATGTGTGAGGCCCCGGGTTCAATCCCCGGCATCTCCAAGTAAGCCTTACTTAACCTTGCAACCCAGGCACGTGTACACATCTGAGAAACAATTGCCCAAAACAACCCTTAAAATAAACATTCCTGTCCTCCCCCACCAAAGCCATTAGCATGTAAAAGGATGGAGCAGACAGCCTGCAATTCTTTCCTTTGTTCCTCTCTACCTGCATTTTCACCTCACAAGAAGCACAGGTCTGTTTGTGTCGAGCATGGGGGATGTAGCTCAGTGGTAGAGCGCACGCTTCGCATGTGTGAGGTCCCGGGTTCAACCCCCGGCATCTCCAATCTTTATCTTAAAACTGAGTCTAGTTACTATGTAGCGCATGCTGAGTTGCCTAATGAACCCCACAAAGTGCAAAATCCTGCTGAGAACTTCTCTCTAAAGTCAAACTTCCTCCCCCAAAAGAAAAAAAAAAAAAAAAAAGCACAGAAACACAAGAGCAAGAAGGGGATGTAGCTCAGTGGTAGAGCGCGCGCTTTGCATGTGTGAGGCCCCGGGTTCAATCCCCGGCATCTCCATTCTTTATCTTAAAACTGAGTCTAGTTACTATGTAGCGCATGCTGAGTTGCCTTATTATCCCCACAAAGTGCAAATTCCTGTTGAGAACTTCTCTCTAAAGTCAACCTTCCTCCCCCCAAAAAAAAAAAAAAAGGGCCCAGAAAAGCAGGAGCAAGAAGGGGATGTAGCTCAGTGGTAGAGCGCGCGCTTTGCATGTGTGAGGCCCAGGGTTCAATCCCCGGCATCTCCATTCTTTATCTTAAAACTGAGTCTAGTTACTATGTAGCGCATGCTGAGTTGCCTTATTATCCCCACAAAGTGCAAATTCCTGTTGAGAACTTCTCTCTAAAGTCAAACTTCCTCCCCCCAAAAAAAAAAAAAAGGGCCCAGAAACGCAGGAGCAAGAAGGGGATGTAGCTCAGTGGTAGAGCGCGCGCTTTGCATGTGTGAGGCCCCGGGTTCAATACCCGGCATCTCCAGCCTTTGCTTTCAACAGAGACTAGTTGGGGTGGTTGCAACTAAGTTCAAAACTTGCTGTCAAAATGAGTGGCAGTAGTAAGGAACAATCAGCAAGGAAGGCTTTTCTTGGAAGCATGCTAATCACATATATGAACCTGTAAAAAAAGTCACTCCCATTTAAAATCAGTCCCGCACAAGACATGATCGAACAAAAAGCTATTCCTTCAGAGAAGAAGAAACAGGTAAGACTCGGCAACAAAGCTTGTTAAAATCCTTGCAATGTCCATTGATCACCCAGAGAGGATGATTTTTTTTCTCAACAAAAGAGGAGTTACTCTTTAAACGCATAGTAAATCTTCCTCCCTGTATAAGTTGTGCACTGAAGGTGTAGTTTAATGGTGTCATTTGTTGAACTGTACGCATAGCCTATAGTAGAGGAAATCTTCACATTCCTGTGTCAGCGGTTTCTTATTGTGTTGAGACCTATCTGCGGTGTGAGACCTGACACCTCCTGAGAAGAAACTTCATTTCGCATAATCCCTGCCTCTCTCAGACTAGTGCTCGTGCAGGTGAGAGCCACACAGTAATTAGATGTGACACAGACACAAAGAGAGCTCACTTATGCAGCTGGGAGATGATGTGTTGTCAGCTAACTGACAAACACAATTCGGACATAAATGGGTTTCTTTTGCCTCTTGAAGGCTAAAAGTCCTTCCTGGAAGAAAAAAAATGAAAGCGTGGTTGGTTTTGGGAAGTGAAGGAGGCCCTGAGTACTGGTAGTGGAACACAGATGTGAAGGCCTGGTGCCAGGTTAAAGACTGCAACATCGTTTAGAGCTTTGTGGAGGAAAAGGCACAAAAATCCTCCACAAGATAAGGGGATGTAGCTCAGTGGTAGAGCGCACGCTTTGCATGTGTGAGGCCCCGGGTTCAATCCCCGGCATCTCCAAGTAAGCCTTACTTAACCTTGCAACCCAGGCACGTGTACACATCTGAGGAACAATTGCCCAAAACAACCCTTAAAATAAACATTCCTGTCCTCCCCCACCAAAGCCATTAGCATGTAAAAGGATGGAGCAGACAGCCTGCAATTCTTTCCTTTGTTCCTCTCTACCTGCATTTTCACCTCACAAGAAGCACAGGTCTGTTTGTGTCGAGCATGGGGGATGTAGCTCAGTGGTAGAGCGCACGCTTCGCATGTGTGAGGTCCCGGGTTCAACCCCCGGCATCTCCAATCTTTATCTTAAAACTGAGTCTAGTTACTATGTAGCGCATGCTGAGTTGCCTAATGAACCCCACAAAGTGCAAAATCCTGCTGAGAACTTCTCTCTAAAGTCAAACTTCCTCCCCCAAAAGAAAAAAAAAAAAAAAAAAGCACAGAAACACAAGAGCAAGAAGGGGATGTAGCTCAGTGGTAGAGCGCGCGCTTTGCATGTGTGAGGCCCCGGGTTCAATCCCCGGCATCTCCATTCTTTATCTTAAAACTGAGTCTAGTTACTATGTAGCGCATGCTGAGTTGCCTTATTATCCCCACAAAGTGCAAATTCCTGTTGAGAACTTCTCTCTAAAGTCAACCTTCCTCCCCCCAAAAAAAAAAAAAAAGGGCCCAGAAAAGCAGGAGCAAGAAGGGGATGTAGCTCAGTGGTAGAGCGCGCGCTTTGCATGTGTGAGGCCCCGGGTTCAATACCCGGCATCTCCAGCCTTTGCTTTCAACAGAGACTAGTTGGGGTGGTTGCAACTAAGTTCAAAACTTGCTGTCAAAATGAGTGGCAGTAGTAAGGAACAATCAGCAAGGAAGGCTTTTCTTGGAAGCATGCTAATCACATATATGAACCTGTAAAAAAAGTCACTCCCATTTAAAATCAGTCCCGCACAAGACATGATCGAACAAAAAGCTATTCCTTCAGAGAAGAAGAAACAGGTAAGACTCGGCAACAAAGCTTGTTAAAATCCTTGCAATGTCCATTGATCACCCAGAGAGGATGATTTTTTTTCTCAACAAAAGAGGAGTTACTCTTTAAACGCATAGTAAATCTTCCTCCCTGTATAAGTTGTGCACTGAAGGTGTAGTTTAATGGTGTCATTTGTTGAACTGTACGCATAGCCTATAGTAGAGGAAATCTTCACATTCCTGTGTCAGCGGTTTCTTATTGTGTTGAGACCTATCTGCGGTGTGAGACCTGACACCTCCTGAGAAGAAACTTCATTTCGCATAATCCCTGCCTCTCTCAGACTAGTGCTCGTGCAGGTGAGAGCCACACAGTAATTAGATGTGACACAGACACAAAGAGAGCTCACTTATGCAGCTGGGAGATGATGTGTTGTCAGCTAACTGACAAACACAATTCGGACATAAATGGGTTTCTTTTGCCTCTTGAAGGCTAAAAGTCCTTCCTGGAAGAAAAAAAATGAAAGCGTGGTTGGTTTTGGGAAGTGAAGGAGGCCCTGAGTACTGGTAGTGGAACACAGATGTGAAGGCCTGGTGCCAGGTTAAAGACTGCAACATCGTTTAGAGCTTTGTGGAGGAAAAGGCACAAAAATCCTCCACAAGATAAGGGGATGTAGCTCAGTGGTAGAGCGCACGCTTTGCATGTGTGAGGCCCCGGGTTCAATCCCCGGCATCTCCAAGTAAGCCTTACTTAACCTTGCAACCCAGGCACGTGTACACATCTGAGAAACAATTGCCCAAAACAACCCTTAAAATAAACATTCCTGTCCTCCCCCACCAAAGCCATTAGCATGTAAAAGGATGGAGCAGACAGCCTGCAATTCTTTCCTTTGTTCCTCTCTACCTGCATTTTCACCTCACAAGAAGCACAGGTCTGTTTGTGTCGAGCATGGGGGATGTAGCTCAGTGGTAGAGCGCACGCTTCGCATGTGTGAGGTCCCGGGTTCAACCCCCGGCATCTCCAATCTTTATCTTAAAACTGAGTCTAGTTACTATGTAGCGCATGCTGAGTTGCCTAATGAACCCCACAAAGTGCAAAATCCTGCTGAGAACTTCTCTCTAAAGTCAAACTTCCTCCCCCAAAAGAAAAAAAAAAAAAAAAAAGCACAGAAACACAAGAGCAAGAAGGGGATGTAGCTCAGTGGTAGAGCGCGCGCCTTGCATGTGTGAGGCCCCGGGTTCAATCCCCGGCATCTCCATTCTTTATCTTAAAACTGAGTCTAGTTACTATGTAGCGCATGCTGAGTTGCCTTATTATCCCCACAAAGTGCAAATTCCTGTTGAGAACTTCTCTCTAAAGTCAACCTTCCTCCCCCCAAAAAAAAAAAAAAGGGCCCAGAAAAGCAGGAGCAAGAAGGGGATGTAGCTCAGTGGTAGAGCGCGCGCTTTGCATGTGTGAGGCCCCGGGTTCAATCCCCGGCATCTCCATTCTTTATCTTAAAACTGAGTCTAGTTACTATGTAGCGCATGCTGAGTTGCCTTATTATCCCCACAAAGTGCAAATTCCTGTTGAGAACTTCTCTCTAAAGTCAAACTTCCTCCCCCCAAAAAAAAAAAAAAAGGGCCCAGAAAAGCAGGAGCAAGAAGGGGATGTAGCTCAGTGGTAGAGCGCGCGCTTTGCATGTGTGAGGCCCCGGGTTCAATACCCGGCATCTCCAGCCTTTGCTTTCAACAGAGACTAGTTGGGGTGGTTGCAACTAAGTTCAAAACTTGCTGTCAAAATGAGTGGCAGTAGTAAGGAACAATCAGCAAGGAAGGCTTTTCTTGGAAGCATGCTAATCACATATATGAACCTGTAAAAAAAGTCACTCCCATTTAAAATCAGTCCCGCACAAGACATGATCGAACAAAAAGCTATTCCTTCAGAGAAGAAGAAACAGGTAAGACTCGGCAACAAAGCTTGTTAAAATCCTTGCAATGTCCATTGATCACCCAGAGAGGATGATTTTTTTTCTCAACAAAAGAGGAGTTACTCTTTAAACGCATAGTAAATCTTCCTCCCTGTATAAGTTGTGCACTGAAGGTGTAGTTTAATGGTGTCATTTGTTGAACTGTACGCATAGCCTATAGTAGAGGAAATCTTCACATTCCTGTGTCAGCGGTTTCTTATTGTGTTGAGACCTATCTGCGGTGTGAGACCTGACACCTCCTGAGAAGAAACTTCATTTCGCATAATCCCTGCCTCTCTCAGACTAGTGCTCGTGCAGGTGAGAGCCACACAGTAATTAGATGTGACACAGACACAAAGAGAGCTCACTTATGCAGCTGGGAGATGATGTGTTGTCAGCTAACTGACAAACACAATTCGGACATAAATGGGTTTCTTTTGCCTCTTGAAGGCTAAAAGTCCTTCCTGGAAGAAAAAAAATGAAAGCGTGGTTGGTTTTGGGAAGTGAAGGAGGCCCTGAGTACTGGTAGTGGAACACAGATGTGAAGGCCTGGTGCCAGGTTAAAGACTGCAACATCGTTTAGAGCTTTGTGGAGGAAAAGGCACAAAAATCCTCCACAAGATAAGGGGATGTAGCTCAGTGGTAGAGCGCACGCTTTGCATGTGTGAGGCCCCGGGTTCAATCCCCGGCATCTCCAAGTAAGCCTTGCAACCCAGGCACGTGTACACATCTGAGAAGCAATTGCCCAAAACAACCCTTAAAATAAACATTCCTGTCCTCCCCCACCAAAGCCATTAGCATGTAAAAGGATGGAGCAGACAGCCTGCAATTCTTTCCTTTGTTCCTCTCTACCTGCATTTTCACCTCACAAGAAGCACAGGTCTGTTTGTGTCGAGCATGGGGGATGTAGCTCAGTGGTAGAGCGCACGCTTCGCATGTGTGAGGTCCCGGGTTCAACCCCCGGCATCTCCAATCTTTATCTTAAAACTGAGTCTAGTTACTATGTAGCGCATGCTGAGTTGCCTAATGAACCCCACAAAGTGCAAAATCCTGCTGAGAACTTCTCTCTAAAGTCAAACTTCCTCCCCCAAAAGAAAAAAAAAAAAAAAAAAGCACAGAAACACAAGAGCAAGAAGGGGATGTAGCTCAGTGGTAGAGCGCGCGCTTTGCATGTGTGAGGCCCCGGGTTCAATCCCCGGCATCTCCATTCTTTATCTTAAAACTGAGTCTAGTTACTATGTAGCGCATGCTGAGTTGCCTTATTATCCCCACAAAGTGCAAATTCCTGTTGAGAACTTCTCTCTAAAGTCAAACTTCCTCCCCCCAAAAAAAAAAAAAAAGGGCCCAGAAAAGCAGGAGCAAGAAGGGGATGTAGCTCAGTGGTAGAGCGCGCGCTTTGCATGTGTGAGGCCCCGGGTTCAATCCCCGGCATCTCCAGCCTTTGCTTTCAACAGAGACTAGTTGGGGTGGTTGCAACTAAGTTCAAAACTTGCTGTCAAAATGAGTGGCAGTAGTAAGGAACAATCAGCAAGGAAGGCTTTTCTTGGAAGCATGCTAATCACATATATGAACCTGTAAAAAAAGTCACTCCCATTTAAAATCAGTCCCGCACAAGACATGATCGAACAAAAAGCTATTCCTTCAGAGAAGAAGAAACAGGTAAGACTCGGCAACAAAGCTTGTTAAAATCCTTGCAATGTCTATTGATCACCCAGAGAGGATGATTTTTTTTCTCAACAAAAGAGGAGTTACTCTTTAAACGCATAGTAAATCTTCCTCCCTGTATAAGTTGTGCACTGAAGGTGTAGTTTAATGGTGTCATTTGTTGAACTGTACGCATAGCCTATAGTAGAGGAAATCTTCACATTCCTGTGTCAGCGGTTTCTTATTGTGTTGAGACCTATCTGCGGTGTGAGACCTGACACCTCCTGAGAAGAAACTTCATTTCGCATAATCCCTGCCTCTCTCAGACTAGTGCTCGTGCAGGTGAGAGCCACACAGTAATTAGATGTGACACAGACACAAAGAGAGCTCACTTATGCAGCTGGGAGATGATGTGTTGTCAGCTAACTGACAAACACAATTCGGACATAAATGGGTTTCTTTTGCCTCTTGAAGGCTAAAAGTCCTTCCTGGAAGAAAAAAAATGAAAGCGTGGTTGGTTTTGGGAAGTGAAGGAGGCCCTGAGTAGGGATGAGCCGAACACCCCCCGGTTCGGTTCGCACCAGAACCCGCGAACGGACCGCAAGTTCGCACGAACGTTAGAACCCCATTGACGTCTATGGGACTCGAACGTTCGAAATCAAAAGTGCTCATTTTAAAGGCTAATTTGCATGGTATTGTCCTAAAAAGGGTTTGGGGACCCGGGTCCTACCCCAGGGGACATGTATCAATGCAAAAAAAACTTTTAAAAACGGCCGTTTTTTCGGGAGCAGTGATTTTAATGATGCTTAAAGTAAAAAAAAAAAAGTGAAATATTCCTTTAAATATCGTACCTGGGGGGTGTCTATAGTATGCCTGTAAAGTGACGCGTGTTTCCCATGTTTAGAACAGTCCCTGCACCAAATGTCATTTTTAAAGGAAAAAATCTCATTTAAAACTGCTTGCGGGTTTAATGTCATGTCGGGTCATGGCAATATGGATGAAAATCAGTGAGACAAACGGCATGGGTACCCCCCAGTCCATTACCAGGCCCTTTGGGTCTTGTATGGATATTAAGGGGAACCCCGCACCCAAATTAAAATAAGGAAAGGTCCCTATATACTCTGAACAGCAGTATTCAGGCGGTGCAAACAAGACAGGGACTGTAGGTTTGTTGTTAAGTAGAATCTGTTTGTAATTTTGAACATTTTTAATGTGTTTAGCTCCAGCCAAAAAATCTTTTCTAAGCTTTTTGGAAAACATAGGGAAGGGTTATCACCCCTGTGACATTTGTTTTGCGTCTTTCCTCCTCTTCAGAAGATTTCACCTCACTTTTTTGTCCCAATGAAAAATGTTTTTGGAAAATTTGGGTTTTTTTGTGGAACAAGGATTGGAAAGCATCAGTGGAAAGGAGAAATTGTTTTCCCATATTAACTCTTACAGGAGAGAATTTCCCTTCCTTAGGGGTAGATTTCATCTCACTTCCTGTTGTCTCCTTCCGTTTGCAAGTAGGAGTCGTTTGTAAGTTAGATGTTTGAAAGTAGGGTCCTGCCCTATATACTCAGCAGAAATTTGGGCCTTAGGTGTTGCTGTGGCCAAAACACTGTAAGCCCTCACAGGGCCCTGCTGTGAAATATTAGATCAAGAATTGTAATTACATGCCCCTGTTGAACAGGAGCTGAAAAATTAGGCCTTAGGCACTGGTGCTGGTGCCACAACACTGCAACCCCTCACAGACACTCTAGTTGGAACGCAGGAACGAGCCCTGCTGCAAAGTATTGCATCAAAAATTGTAATTACACGCCCCTGTTAGACAGGGGCAGAAAAATTGGGTCTTAGGCACTGGTGCTGGTGCCACAACACTGCAACCCCTCACAGACACTCTAGTTGAAACGCAGGAACAAGCCCTGCTGCAAAGTATTGCATCAAAAATTGTAATTACACGCCCCTGTTAGACAGGGGCTGAAAAATTGGGTCTTAGGCACTGGTGCTGGTGCCACAACACTGCAACCCCTCACAGACACTCTAGTTGGAATGCAGGAACGAGCCCTGCTGCAAAGTATTACATCAAAAATTGTAATTACACGCCCCTGTTAAACAGGGGCTGAAAAATTGTGCCTTAGGCACTGGTGGTGGCGCCCAGAACCAAAAATGTTCTTACAAGCTATCAGCGTGATGATTGAGGAGGAAGAGGATAATTACTCAGGGATAGTCACTCAGCATCAGCATAGGCAGTCTTTGAAGGGATCTGAGATTTCAAAAAAAATTATTCGGTTACATCTGCATCAGGTGCTTGGTAGCTGGTGGTGATCCAAGACTGATTCATTTTTATGAAGGTCAGCCGATCGACCGAGTCGGTGGACAGACGCACCCTGTGATCGGTTACCACGCCTCCAGCAGCACTGAATGTGCGTTCCGAAAGAACGCTGGATGCAGGACAGGCCAGTAGCTCAATTGCATACTGTGCAAGCTCTGGCCAGTGATCCATCCTCAAGACCCAGTAACCCAGAGGATTTTCGGTGGGAAAGGTGTCCAAGTCTGATCTTGCCCCTAGGTATTCCTGCACCATGTAAAACAGACGCTGGCGATGGTTGCTGGAACCGATCATACCTTGGGGCTGCGGACCAAAAAATTGTCTGAACGCATCGGTCAGACGGCCACCTTCTCCACCGCTCCTTCTTTGACTGACCGAAGCCTCAGCAACACGTTGTCCAGAAACAGGAGTTTGTAACCTCCCAGTCTCTGGGAACGCGTTGCACAGACCTTTCTGCAAGGCCTCCCGAAGATGTTTCATCCTCTGCTCCCTCTGCGATGGCAAGATAAGGTCCGCAACCTTACCCTTGTAACGTGGATCAAGGAGGGTTGCCAGCCAGTATTGGTCCTTCTCCTTGATACCACGAATACGAGGATCCTTACGCAGGCTTTGCAGGATCAGGGAGGCCATGCAGCGTAGGTTTGCTGAGGCATTCGGTCCGGAGTCCTCTGGGTCACTAAGGACAACAACGTCCGCAGCCACCTCCTCCCAGCCACGTACAAGTCCATGTGTTCCTTGGGACTGATCCCTTAAAGACTGCTGATGCTGAGTGCCAGGCTCCACCTCCATACTGACACAATCTTCCTCCTCCTCCTCCTCCTCCTCCTCGTCCTCTTCCTGTGTGATCGGCGGGCACGCAGGAACACTGTCTGGATAAAGGGGGCCTTGAGAGCTAAGGAAGTCCTCCTCTTCCTGCCTCTGTTCTGCCTCAAGTGCCCTGTCCATTATTCCACGCAGCGTGTGCTCCAACAGGTGGACAAGGGGGACAGTGTCACTGATGCATGCACTGTCAGTGCTCACCATCCTCGTGGCCTCCTCGAATGGTGACAGGACAGTGCATGCATCCCTGATCATGGCCCACTGGCGTGGGGAAAAAAAACCAAGGTCCCCTGACCCTGTCCTGGTGCCATAGTCGCACAGGTACTCATTGATGGCCCTCTGCTGCGTGTGCAGCCGCTGCAGCATGGCCAACGTCGAGTTCCACCTGGTGGGCATGTCACAGATTAGGCGGTTCTTGGGCAGGTTAAACTCCTTTTGGAGGTCCGTCAGCCGAGCACTGGCATTATATGACCGGCGGAAATGCACAGAGACTTTCCTGGCCTGCCTCAGGACATCCTGTAAGCCCGGGTACCTGCCCAAGAACCGCTGCACCACCAAGTTAAGGACGTGAGCCAAACAGGGCACATGGGTCAGTTGTCCCTGTCGGAGGGCAGAGAGGAGGTTGGTGCCATTGTCGCAAACCACCATTCCTGCCTTAAGTTGGCGTGGCGTCAACCACCTCTGAACCTGCCCCTGCAGAGCTGACAGAACCTCTGCCCCAGTGTGGCTCCTGTCCCCCAAGCACACCAGCTCAAGCACCGCATGGCATCTTTTGGCCTGCGTACTTGCGTAGCCCCTTGAACGCCTACGGAGCACCGCTGGTTCCGAGGAAGAGGCCATGGAGGAAGAAGAAGAGGAGGGGGTGGAGGAGAGAGGTGTGTCACAATCAGCATTTTGGAGGCGTGGTGGCGGAACAACCTCCAACACTACTGCACCTTGTCCTGCATCCTTCCCAGCTGCCAGCAGAGTCACCCAATGCGCCGTGAAACTTAAGTAACGTCCCTGTCCATGCCTGCTGGACCATGAGTCAGCGGTAATATGCACCTTACCGCTGACCGCCCTGTCCAGCGAGGCATGGACATTGCCTTCCACATGCCGGTAGAGAGCCGGAATCGCCTTCCGTGAGAAAAAGTGGCGTTTGGGTACCTGCCACTGAGGAACCGCACATTCCACAAACTCACGGAAGGGGGCAGAGTCTACCAACTGAAAAGGCAGCAGTTGAAGTGCTAGCAATTTTGCCAAGCTAGCATTCAACCGCTGGGCATGTGGATGGCTGGGAGCAAACTTCTTTCGGCGGTGCAGCAGCTGGGGCAGGGAAATTTGCCTGGTACAATCTGACGTCGGTGTACCAAAAGCAGATTGCCCACAAGTACTTGGCTGTGACACACCTAATTCTACACCTTCATTCCTCTCACTGCAGGTCGCAGAGAGGACTGAAGGTCTAGTGGGGTTGGAAATCTCAGCTGATGAGGAGCAAGGAGAGATCGTCTTTGTTCTTTGGTGTGGGTCTTTTAGATACGCTTGCCAACGAACTGCATGGCAGGTCAACATATGTCTGGTCAAGCATGTGGTACCCAAGCGGGAGATGTTTTGGCCACGCGAGATACGCTTGAGACATATGTTGCAAATAGCAGCGGTGCGATCTGATGCACTCGTCTCAAAAAAGGCCCACACCAAAGAACTTTTTGAATAACGCGCAGAGACTGCAGCGCCCTGCACATGTGGAGCTTTGGGGTGTGATGCAGTCAATGTGCTGCCCTTAGGCTGGCCCCTGGAGGGCATCCTGCCTAGTTGGTGATGTGCCACCTCCTCCTCCTCCTCCTCCTCCTCCTCCTCTCTCCTATCAGGCACCCACGTTGAGTCAGTGACCTCATCATCCCCTCCCTCCTCATCACTGGAGCAAACCTGGCAGTATGCTGCAGCAGGGGGAGCATGACTGCCAGATTGCTGTCCTTCTTGGGCACCCCCTCTGTCCGTGCTCATGTTACTGCCTTCATTGAGCTCAGTATCATCATCAGAGCCTTCCAAACGCTGGGCATCCTCCTGGAGCATGTACCCAACACTGTGGTCAAACAGTTCGAGGGAATCCTCATGAGGACATGGTGGAGCTAGGGAAGGAGTCACTGATGACATTGAGCTGAGGGAAGAGGCCGCTGCTTTGCCAGACAAAGCACCCTGGGCATGGGTGAGAGAGGATGAGGAGGATGAGGACGGCTTGGTCATCCACTCGACCAAGTCTTCCGCATGTTGCGGCTCAACACGGCCAGCTGCCGAAAAAAAGGCCAAGCGTGTCCCATGGCCACGTGCTGATGAGGATGCACCGTCTCCACGACCAGCACTAGACACAGAGCCTGCTTGCCCTCTCTTATTGGCTTGTGACTGTCTGCCTCTCCTTCTTGGCCTTCCAGACATACTAATGGCCTGTAGCTGCACTAAGCTGGGATAGAACACCTGTAATTTTCTTCAGGTAGCTTTATATACTGTAACCAGACAAGCCTGCCTGTCAGTAGGAAGATAACAGGAACGGATCTAGCTGAACACTGTGAGCAGGACGTACTGCACTAAATGTATATAGCAGGAACGGATCTAGCTGAACACTGTGAGCAGGACGCACTGCACTGAATGTAAATAGTCTAGCTGCCTGACCGTGGTACTAATAGGATCAAAAAGAACACCTGTAATTTTCTTAAGGTAGCTTTATATACTGTAACCAGACAAGCCTGCCTGTCAGTAGGAAGATAACAGGAACGGATCTAGCTGAACACTGTGAGCAGGACACACTGTACTAAATGTAAATAGTCTAGCTGCCTGACCGTGGTACTAATAGGATCAAAAAGAACACCTGTAATTTTCTTCAGGTAGCTTTATATACTGTAACCAGACAAGCCTGCCTGTCAGTAGGAAGATAACAGGAACGGATCTAGCTGAACACTGTGAGCAGGACGTACTGCACTAAATGTATATAGCAGGAACGGATCTAGCTGAACACTGTGAGCAGGACGCACTGCACTGAATGTAAATAGCAGGAACGGATCTAGCTGAACACTGTGAGCAGGACGCACTGCACTAAATGTAAATAGCAGGAACGGATCTAGCTGAACACTGTGAGCAGGACGCACTGCACTGAATGTAAATAGCAGGAACGGATCTAGCTGAACACTGTGAGCAGGACGCACTGCACTGAATGTAAATACCAGGAACGGATCTAGCTGAACACTGTGAGCAGGACGCACTGCACTGAATGTAAATAGTCTAGCTGCCTGACCGTGGTACTAATAGGATCAAAAAGAACACCTGTAATTTTCTTCAGGTAGCTTTATATACTGTAACCAGACAAGCCTGCCTGTCAGTAGGAAGATAACAGGAACGGATCTAGCTGAACACTGTGAGCAGGACGTACTGCACTAAATGTATATAGCAGGAACGGATCTAGCTGAACACTGTGAGCAGGACGCACTGCACTGAATGTAAATAGCAGGAACGGATCTAGCTGAACACTGTGAGCAGGACGCACTGCACTAAATGTAAATAGCAGGAACGGATCTAGCTGAACACTGTGAGCAGGACGCACTGCACTGAATGTAAATAGCAGGAACGGATCTAGCTGAACACTGTGAGCAGGACGCACTGCACTAAATGTAAATACCAGGAACGGATCTAGCTGAACACTGTGAGCAGGACGCACTGCACTAAATGTAAATACCAGGAACGGATCTAGCTGAACACTGTGAGCAGGACGCACTGCACTGAATGTAAATACCAGGAACGGATCTAGCTGAACACTGTGAGCAGGACGCACTGCACTGAATGTAAATAGTCTAGCTGCCTGACCGTGGTACTAATAGGATCAAAAAGAACACCTGTAATTTTCTTAAGGTAGCTTTATATACTGTAACCAGACAAGCCTGCCTGTCAGTAGGAAGATAACAGGAACGGATCTAGCTGAACACTGTGAGCAGGACACACTGTACTAAATGTAAATAGTCTAGCTGCCTGACCGTGGTACTAATAGGATCAAAAAGAACACCTGTAATTTTCTTAAGGTAGCTTTATATACTGTAACCAGACAAGCCTGCCTGTCAGTAGGAAGATAACAGGAACGGATCTAGCTGAACACTGTGAGCAGGACACACTGTACTAAATGTAAATAGTCTAGCTGCCTGACCGTGGTACTAATAGGATCAAAAAGAACACCTGTAATTTTCTTAAGGTAGCTTTATATACTGTAACCAGACAAGCCTGCCTGTCAGTAGGAAGATAACAGGAACGGATCTAGCTGAACACTGTGAGCAGGACACACTGTACTAAATGTAAATAGTCTAGCTGCCTGACCGTGGTACTAATAGGATCAAAAAGAACACCTGTAATTTTCTTAAGGTAGCTTTATATACTGTAACCAGACAAGCCTGCCTGTCAGTAGGAAGATAACAGGAACGGATCTAGCTGAACACTGTGAGCAGGACACACTGTACTAAATGTAAATAGTCTAGCTGCCTGACCGTGGTACTAATAGGATCAAAAAGAACACCTGTAATTTTCTTCAGGTAGCTTTATATACTGTAACCAGACAAGCCTGCCTGTCAGTAGGAAGATAACAGGAACGGATCTAGCTGAACACTGTGAGCAGGACGTACTGCACTAAATGTATATAGCAGGAACGGATCTAGCTGAACACTGTGAGCAGGACGCACTGCACTGAATGTAAATAGCAGGAACGGATCTAGCTGAACACTGTGAGCAGGACGCACTGCACTGAATGTAAATAGCAGGAACGGATCTAGCTGAACACTGTGAGCAGGACGCACTGCACTGAATGTAAATAGCAGGAACGGATCTAGCTGAACACTGTGAGCAGGACGCACTGCACTGAATGTAAATAGCAGGAACGGATCTAGCTGAACACTGTGAGCAGGACGCACTGCACTGAATGTAAACAGCAGGAACGGATGTAGCTGAACACTGTGAGCAGGACGCACTGCACTGAATGTAAATAGCAGGAACGGATCTAGCTGAACACTGTGAGCAGGACGCACTGCACTGAATGTAAATAGCAGGAACGGATGTAGCTGAACACTGTGAGCAGGACGCACTGCACTAAATGTAAATACCAGGAACGGATCTAGCTGAACACTGTGAGCAGGACGCACTGCACTGAATGTAAATAGCAGGAACGGATCTAGCTGAACACTGTGAGCAGGACGCACTGCACTAAATGTAAATACCAGGAACGGATCTAGCTGAACACTGTGAGCAGGACGCACTGCACTGAATGTAAATAGCAGGAACGGATCTAGCTGAACACTGTGAGCAGGACGCACTGCACTGAATGTAAATAGCAGGAACGGATCTAGCTGAACACTGTGAGCAGGACGCACTGCACTGAATGTAAATAGCAGGAACGGATCTAGCTGAACACTGTGAGCAGGACGCACTGCACTGAATGTAAATAGCAGGAACGGATCTAGCTGAACACTGTGAGCAGGACGCACTGCACTGAATGTAAATAGCAGGAACGGATCTAGCTGAACACTGTGAGCAGGACACACTGCACTAAATGTAAATAGTCTAGATAGAAGATAACAGGAACGGATCTAGCTAAACTGAATACAGTGTATATATATATATATGCAACACCTGGGATGCATATATATACACAATACACTGTAAGTGCAGCTAACTGACTGACTGTTCTGCCTAATCTATCTAACTCAAATCAAATGACACTGTCTCTCTCTCTCTCTATCTCTCAGCACACCGGAACACACACTACACAGGGCCGCCGTGCAGGCGGCCTTATATAGTGTGGGGTGTGTACTAAATCCCCTGAGCCATAATTGGCCAAAGCCACCCTGGCTTTGGCCAATTACAGCTCTCTCTACTGACGGCGCTGTGATTGGCCAAGCATGCGGGTCATAGTGCATGCTTGGCCAATCATCAGCCAGCAATGCACTGCGATGCCGCAGTGAATTATGGGCCGTGACGCGCCACACGAATTTGGCGCGAACGGCCCATATCGTTCGCAATTCGACGGACGGTCGAACAGCCGATGTTCGAGTCGAACATGGGTTCGACTCGAACACGAAGCTCATCCCTAGCCCTGAGTACTGGTAGTGGAACACAGATGTGAAGGCCTGGTGCCAGGTTAAAGACTGCAACATCGTTTAGAGCTTTGTGGAGGAAAAGGCACAAAAATCCTCCACAAGATAAGGGGATGTAGCTCAGTGGTAGAGCGCACGCTTTGCATGTGTGAGGCCCTGGGTTCAATCCCCGGCATCTCCAAGTAAGCCTTACTTAACCTTGCAACCCAGGCACGTGTACACATCTGAGAAAGAATTGCCCAAAACAACCCTTAAAATAAACATTCCTGTCCTCCCCCACCAAAGCCATTAGCATGTAAAAGGATGGAGCAGACAGCCTGCAATTCTTTCCTTTGTTCCTCTCTACCTGCATTTTCACCTCACAAGAAGCACAGGTCTGTTTGTGTCAAGCATGGGGGATGTAGCTCAGTGGTAGAGCGCACGCTTCGCATGTGTGAGGTCCCGGGTTCAACCCCCGGCATCTCCAATCTTTATCTTAAAACTGAGTCTAGTTACTATGTAGCGCATGCTGAGTTGCCTAATGAACCCCACAAAGTGCAAAATCCTGCTGAGAACTTCTCTCTAAAGTCAAACTTCCTCCCCCAAAAGAAAAAAAAAAAAAAAAAAGCACAGAAACACAAGAGCAAGAAGGGGATGTAGCTCAGTGGTAGAGCGCGCGCTTTGCATGTGTGAGGCCCCGGGTTCAATCCCCGGCATCTCCATTCTTTATCTTAAAACTGAGTCTAGTTACTATGTAGCGCATGCTGAGTTGCCTTATTATCCCCACAAAGTGCAAATTCCTGTTGAGAACTTCTCTCTAAAGTCAAACTTCCTCCCCCCAAAAAAAAAAAAAAAGGGCCCAGAAAAGCAGGAGCAAGAAGGGGATGTAGCTCAGTGGTAGAGCGCGCGCTTTGCATGTGTGAGGCCCCGGGTTCAATCCCCGACATCTCCATTCTTTATCTTAAAACTGAGTCTAGTTACTATGTAGCGCATGCTGAGTTGCCTTATTATCCCCACAAAGTGCAAATTCCTGTTGAGAACTTCTCTCTAAAGTCAAACTTCCTCCCCCCAAAAAAAAAAAAAAAGGGCCCAGAAAAGCAGGAGCAAGAAGGGGATGTAGCTCAGTGGTAGAGCGCGCGCTTTGCATGTGTGAGGCCCCGGGTTCAATCCCCGGCATCTCCATTCTTTATCTTAAAACTGAGTCTAGTTACTATGTAGCGCATGCTGAGTTGCCTTATTATCCCCACAAAGTGCAAATTTCTGTTGAGAACTTCTCTCTAAAGTCAAACTTCCTCCCCCCAAAAAAAAAAAAAAAGGGCCCAGAAAAGCAGGAGCAAGAAGGGGATGTAGCTCAGTGGTAGAGCGCGCGCTTTGCATGTGTGAGGCCCCGGGTTCAATACCTGGCATCTCCAGCCTTTGCTTTCAACAGAGACTAGTTGGGGTGGTTGCAACTAAGTTCAAAACTTGCTGTCAAAATGAGTGGCAGTAGTAAGGAACAATCAGCAAGGAAGGCTTTTCTTGGAAGCATGCTAATCACATATATGAACCTGTAAAAAAAGTCACTCCCATTTAAAATCAGTCCCGCACAAGACATGATCGAACAAAAAGCTATTCCTTCAGAGAAGAAGAAACAGGTAAGACTCGGCAACAAAGCTTGTTAAAATCCTTGCAATGTCCATTGATCACCCAGAGAGGATGATTTTTTTTCTCAACAAAAGAGGAGTTACTCTTTAAACGCATAGTAAATCTTCCTCCCTGTATAAGTTGTGCACTGAAGGTGTAGTTTAATGGTGTCATTTGTTGAACTGTACGCATAGCCTATAGTAGAGGAAATCTTCACATTCCTGTGTCAGCGGTTTCTTATTGTGTTGAGACCTATCTGCGGTGTGAGACCTGACACCTCCTGAGAAGAAACTTCATTTCGCATAATCCCTGCCTCTCTCAGACTAGTGCTCGTGCAGGTGAGAGCCACACAGTAATTAGATGTGACACAGACACAAAGAGAGCTCACTTATGCAGCTGGGAGATGATGTGTTGTCAGCTAACTGACAAACACAATTCGGACATAAATGGGTTTCTTTTGCCTCTTGAAGGCTAAAAGTCCTTCCTGGAAGAAAAAAAATGAAAGCGTGGTTGGTTTTGGGAAGTGAAGGAGGCCCTGAGTACTGGTAGTGGAACACAGATGTGAAGGCCTGGTGCCAGGTTAAAGACTGCAACATCGTTTAGAGCTTTGTGGAGGAAAAGGCACAAAAATCCTCCACAAGATAAGGGGATGTAGCTCAGTGGTAGAGCGCACGCTTTGCATGTGTGAGGCCCCGGGTTCAATCCCCGGCATCTCCAAGTAAGCCTTACTTAACCTTGCAACCCAGGCACGTGTACACATCTGAGAAACAATTGCCCAAAACAACCCTTAAAATAAACATTCCTGTCCTCCCCCACCAAAGCCATTAGCATGTAAAAGGATGGAGCAGACAGCCTGCAATTCTTTCCTTTGTTCCTCTCTACCTGCATTTTCACCTCACAAGAAGCACAGGTCTGCTTGTGTCGAGCATGGGGGATGTAGCTCAGTGGTAGAGCGCACGCTTCGCATGTGTGAGGTCCCGGGTTCAACCCCCGGCATCTCCAATCTTTATCTTAAAACTGAGTCTAGTTACTATGTAGCGCATGCTGAGTTGCCTAATGAACCCCACAAAGTGCAAAATCCTGCTGAGAACTTCTCTCTAAAGTCAAACTTCCTCCCCCAAAAGAAAAAAAAAAAAAAAAAAGCACAGAAACACAAGAGCAAGAAGGGGATGTAGCTCAGTGGTAGAGCGCGCGCTTTGCATGTGTGAGGCCCCGGGTTCAATCCCCGGCATCTCCATTCTTTATCTTAAAACTGAGTCTAGTTACTATGTAGCGCATGCTGAGTTGCCTTATTATCCCCACAAAGTGCAAATTCCTGTTGAGAACTTCTCTCTAAAGTCAAACTTCCTCCCCCCAAAAAAAAAAAAAAAGGGCCCAGAAAAGCAGGAGCAAGAAGGGGATGTAGCTCAGTGGTAGAGCGCGCGCTTTGCATGTGTGAGGCCCCGGGTTCAATCCCCGGCATCTCCATTCTTTATCTTAAAACTGAGTCTAGTTACTATGTAGCGCATGCTGAGTTGCCTTATTATCCCCACAAAGTGCAAATTCCTGTTGAGAACTTCTCTCTAAAGTCAAACTTCCTCCCCCCCAAAAAAAAAAAAAAGGGCCCAGAAAAGCAGGAGCAAGAAGGGGATGTAGCTCAGTGGTAGAGCGCGCGCTTTGCATGTGTGAGGCCCCGGGTTCAATACCCGGCATCTCCAGCCTTTGCTTTCAACAGAGACTAGTTGGGGTGGTTGCAACTAAGTTCAAAACTTGCTGTCAAAATGAGTGGCAGTAGTAAGGAACAATCAGCAAGGAAGGCTTTTCTTGGAAGCATGCTAATCACATATATGAACCTGTAAAAAAAGTCACTCCCATTTAAAATCAGTCCCGCACAAGACATGATCGAACAAAAAGCTATTCCTTCAGAGAAGAAGAAACAGGTAAGACTCGGCAACAAAGCTTGTTAAAATCCTTGCAATGTCCATTGATCACCCAGAGAGGATGATTTTTTTTCTCAACAAAAGAGGAGTTACTCTTTAAACGCATAGTAAATCTTCCTCCCTGTATAAGTTGTGCACTGAAGGTGTAGTTTAATGGTGTCATTTGTTGAACTGTACGCATAGCCTATAGTAGAGGAAATCTTCACATTCCTGTGTCAGCGGTTTCTTATTGTGTTGAGACCTATCTGCGGTGTGAGACCTGACACCTCCTGAGAAGAAACTTCATTTCGCATAATCCCTGCCTCTCTCAGACTAGTGCTCGTGCAGGTGAGAGCCACACAGTAATTAGATGTGACACAGACACAAAGAGAGCTCACTTATGCAGCTGGGAGATGATGTGTTGTCAGCTAACTGACAAACACAATTCGGACATAAATGGGTTTCTTTTGCCTCTTGAAGGCTAAAAGTCCTTCCTGGAAGAAAAAAAATGAAAGCGTGGTTGGTTTTGGGAAGTGAAGGAGGCCCTGAGTACTGGTAGTGGAACACAGATGTGAAGGCCTGGTGCCAGGTTAAAGACTGCAACATCGTTTAGAGCTTTGTGGAGGAAAAGGCACAAAAATCCTCCACAAGATAAGGGGATGTAGCTCAGTGGTAGAGCGCACGCTTTGCATGTGTGAGGCCCCGGGTTCAATCCCCGGCATCTCCAAGTAAGCCTTACTTAACCTTGCAACCCAGGCACGTGTACACATCTGAGAAACAATTGCCCAAAACAACCCTTAAAATAAACATTCCTGTCCTCCCCCACCAAAGCCATTAGCATGTAAAAGGATGGAGCAGACAGCCTGCAATTCTTTCCTTTGTTCCTCTCTACCTGCATTTTCACCTCACAAGAAGCACAGGTCTGTTTGTGTCGAGCATGGGGGATGTAGCTCAGTGGTAGAGCGCACGCTTCGCATGTGTGAGGTCCCGGGTTCAACCCCCGGCATCTCCAATCTTTATCTTAAAACTGAGTCTAGTTACTATGTAGCGCATGCTGAGTTGCCTAATGAACCCCACAAAGTGCAAAATCCTGCTGAGAACTTCTCTCTAAAGTCAAACTTCCTCCCCCAAAAGAAAAAAAAAAAAAAAAAAGCACAGAAACACAAGAGCAAGAAGGGGATGTAGCTCAGTGGTAGAGCGCGCGCTTTGCATGTGTGAGGCCCCGGGTTCAATCCCCGGCATCTCCATTCTTTATCTTAAAACTGAGTCTAGTTACTATGTAGCGCATGCTGAGTTGCCTTATTATCCCCACAAAGTGCAAATTCCTGTTGAGAACTTCTCTCTAAAGTCAAACTTCCTCCCCCCAAAAAAAAAAAAAAAAGGGCCCAGAAAAGCAGGAGCAAGAAGGGGATGTAGCTCAGTGGTAGAGCGCGCGCTTTGCATGTGTGAGGCCCCGGGTTCAATCCCCGGCATCTCCATTCTTTATCTTAAAACTGAGTCTAGTTACTATGTAGCGCATGCTGAGTTGCCTTATTATCCCCACAAAGTGCAAATTCCTGTTGAGAACTTCTCTCTAAAGTCAAACTTCCTCCCCCCAAAAAAAAAAAAAAAGGGCCCAGAAAAGCAGGAGCAAGAAGGGGATGTAGCTCAGTGGTAGAGCGCGCGCTTTGCATGTGTGAGGCCCCGGGTTCAATACCCGGCATCTCCAGCCTTTGCTTTCAACAGAGACTAGTTGGGGTGGTTGCAACTAAGTTCAAAACTTGCTGTCAAAATGAGTGGCAGTAGTAAGGAACAATCAGCAAGGAAGGCTTTTCTTGGAAGCATGCTAATCACATATATGAACCTGTAAAAAAAGTCACTCCCATTTAAAATCAGTCCCGCACAAGACATGATCGAACAAAAAGCTATTCCTTCAGAGAAGAAGAAACAGGTAAGACTCGGCAACAAAGCTTGTTAAAATCCTTGCAATGTCCATTGATCACCCAGAGAGGATGATTTTTTTTCTCAACAAAAGAGGAGTTACTCTTTAAACGCATAGTAAATCTTCCTCCCTGTATAAGTTGTGCACTGAAGGTGTAGTTTAATGGTGTCATTTGTTGAACTGTACGCATAGCCTATAGTAGAGGAAATCTTCACATTCCTGTGTCAGCGGTTTCTTATTGTGTTGAGACCTATCTGCGGTGTGAGACCTGACACCTCCTGAGAAGAAACTTCATTTCGCATAATCCCTGCCTCTCTCAGACTAGTGCTCGTGCAGGTGAGAGCCACACAGTAATTAGATGTGACACAGACACAAAGAGAGCTCACTTATGCAGCTGGGAGATGATGTGTTGTCAGCTAACTGACAAACACAATTCGGACATAAATGGGTTTCTTTTGCCTCTTGAAGGCTAAAAGTCCTTCCTGGAAGAAAAAAAATGAAAGCGTGGTTGGTTTTGGGAAGTGAAGGAGGCCCTGAGTACTGGTAGTGGAACACAGATGTGAAGGCCTGGTGCCAGGTTAAAGACTGCAACATCGTTTAGAGCTTTGTGGAGGAAAAGGCACAAAAATCCTCCACAAGATAAGGGGATGTAGCTCAGTGGTAGAGCGCACGCTTTGCATGTGTGAGGCCCCGGGTTCAATCCCCGGCATCTCCAAGTAAGCCTTACTTAACCTTGCAACCCAGGCACGTGTACACATCTGAGAAACAATTGCCCAAAACAACCCTTAAAATAAACATTCCTGTCCTCCCCCACCAAAGCCATTAGCATGTAAAAGGATGGAGCAGACAGCCTGCAATTCTTTCCTTTGTTCCTCTCTACCTGCATTTTCACCTCACAAGAAGCACAGGTCTGTTTGTGTCGAGCATGGGGGATGTAGCTCAGTGGTAGAGCGCACGCTTCGCATGTGTGAGGTCCCGGGTTCAACCCCCGGCATCTCCAATCTTTATCTTAAAACTGAGTCTAGTTACTATGTAGCGCATGCTGAGTTGCCTAATGAACCCCACAAAGTGCAAAATCCTGCTGAGAACTTCTCTCTAAAGTCAAACTTCCTCCCCCAAAAGAAAAAAAAAAAAAAAAAAGCACAGAAACACAAGAGCAAGAAGGGGATGTAGCTCAGTGGTAGAGCGCGCGCTTTGCATGTGTGAGGCCCCGGGTTCAATCCCCGGCATCTCCATTCTTTATCTTAAAACTGAGTCTAGTTACTATGTAGCGCATGCTGAGTTGCCTTATTATCCCCACAAAGTGCAAAATCCTGCTGAGAACTTCTCTCTAAAGTCAAACTTCCTCCCCCAAAAGAAAAAAAAAAAAAAAAAAGCACAGAAACACAAGAGCAAGAAGGGGATGTAGCTCAGTGGTAGAGCGCGCGCTTTGCATGTGTGAGGCCCCGGGTTCAATCCCCGGCATCTCCATTCTTTATCTTAAAACTGAGTCTAGTTACTATGTAGCGCATGCTGAGTTGCCTTATTATCCCCACAAAGTGCAAATTCCTGTTGAGAACTTCTCTCTAAAGTCAAACTTCCTCCCCCCAAAAAAAAAAAAAAAGGGCCCAGAAAAGCAGGAGCAAGAAGGGGATGTAGCTCAGTGGTAGAGCGCGCGCTTTGCATGTGTGAGGCCCCGGGTTCAATACCCGGCATCTCCAGCCTTTGCTTTCAACAGAGACTAGTTGGGGTGGTTGCAACTAAGTTCAAAACTTGCTGTCAAAATGAGTGGCAGTAGTAAGGAACAATCAGCAAGGAAGGCTTTTCTTGGAAGCATGCTAATCACATATATGAACCTGTAAAAAAAGTCACTCCCATTTAAAATCAGTCCCGCACAAGACATGATCGAACAAAAAGCTATTCCTTCAGAGAAGAAGAAACAGGTAAGACTCGGCAACAAAGCTTGTTAAAATCCTTGCAATGTCCATTGATCACCCAGAGAGGATGATTTTTTTTCTCAACAAAAGAGGAGTTACTCTTTAAACGCATAGTAAATCTTCCTCCCTGTATAAGTTGTGCACTGAAGGTGTAGTTTAATGGTGTCATTTGTTGAACTGTACGCATAGCCTATAGTAGAGGAAATCTTCACATTCCTGTGTCAGCGGTTTCTTATTGTGTTGAGACCTATCTGCGGTGTGAGACCTGACACCTCCTGAGAAGAAACTTCATTTCGCATAATCCCTGCCTCTCTCAGACTAGTGCTCGTGCAGGTGAGAGCCACACAGTAATTAGATGTGACACAGACACAAAGAGAGCTCACTTATGCAGCTGGGAGATGATGTGTTGTCAGCTAACTGACAAACACAATTCGGACATAAATGGGTTTCTTTTGCCTCTTGAAGGCTAAAAGTCCTTCCTGGAAGAAAAAAAATGAAAGCGTGGTTGGTTTTGGGAAGTGAAGGAGGCCCTGAGTACTGGTAGTGGAACACAGATGTGAAGGCCTGGTGCCAGGTTAAAGACTGCAACATCGTTTAGAGCTTTGTGGAGGAAAAGGCACAAAAATCCTCCACAAGATAAGGGGATGTAGCTCAGTGGTAGAGCGCACGCTTTGCATGTGTGAGGCCCCGGGTTCAATCCCCGGCATCTCCAAGTAAGCCTTACTTAACCTTGCAACCCAGGCACGTGTACACATCTGAGAAACAATTGCCCAAAACAACCCTTAAAATAAACATTCCTGTCCTCCCCCACCAAAGCCATTAGCATGTAAAAGGATGGAGCAGACAGCCTGCAATTCTTTCCTTTGTTCCTCTCTACCTGCATTTTCACCTCACAAGAAGCACAGGTCTGTTTGTGTCGAGCATGGGGGATGTAGCTCAGTGGTAGAGCGCACGCTTCGCATGTGTGAGGTCCCGGGTTCAACCCCCGGCATCTCCAATCTTTATCTTAAAACTGAGTCTAGTTACTATGTAGCGCATGCTGAGTTGCCTAATGAACCCCACAAAGTGCAAAATCCTGCTGAGAACTTCTCTCTAAAGTCAAACTTCCTCCCCCAAAAGAAAAAAAAAAAAAAAAAAGCACAGAAACACAAGAGCAAGAAGGGGATGTAGCTCAGTGGTAGAGCGCGCGCTTTGCATGTGTGAGGCCCCGGGTTCAATCCCCGGCATCTCCATTCTTTATCTTAAAACTGAGTCTAGTTACTATGTAGCGCATGCTGAGTTGCCTTATTATCCCCACAAAGTGCAAAATCCTGCTGAGAACTTCTCTCTAAAGTCAAACTTCCTCCCCCAAAAGAAAAAAAAAAAAAAAAAAGCACAGAAACACAAGAGCAAGAAGGGGATGTAGCTCAGTGGTAGAGCGCGCGCTTTGCATGTGTGAGGCCCCGGGTTCAATCCCCGGCATCTCCATTCTTTATCTTAAAACTGAGTCTAGTTACTATGTAGCGCATGCTGAGTTGCCTTATTATCCCCACAAAGTGCAAATTCCTGTTGAGAACTTCTCTCTAAAGTCAAACTTCCTCCCCCCAAAAAAAAAAAAAAAGGGCCCAGAAAAGCAGGAGCAAGAAGGGGATGTAGCTCAGTGGTAGAGCGCGCGCTTTGCATGTGTGAGGCCCCGGGTTCAATCCCCGGCATCTCCAGCCTTTGCTTTCAACAGAGACTAGTTGGGGTGGTTGCAACTAAGTTCAAAACTTGCTGTCAAAATGAGTGGCAGTAGTAAGGAACAATCAGCAAGGAAGGCTTTTCTTGGAAGCATGCTAATCACATATATGAACCTGTAAAAAAAGTCACTCCCATTTAAAATCAGTCCCGCACAAGACATGATCGAACAAAAAGCTATTCCTTCAGAGAAGAAGAAACAGGTAAGACTCGGCAACAAAGCTTGTTAAAATCCTTGCAATGTCCATTGATCACCCAGAGAGGATGATTTTTTTTCTCAACAAAAGAGGAGTTACTCTTTAAACGCATAGTAAATCTTCCTCCCTGTATAAGTTGTGCACTGAAGGTGTAGTTTAATGGTGTCATTTGTTGAACTGTACGCATAGCCTATAGTAGAGGAAATCTTCACATTCCTGTGTCAGCGGTTTCTTATTGTGTTGAGACCTATCTGCGGTGTGAGACCTGACACCTCCTGAGAAGAAACTTCATTTCGCATAATCCCTGCCTCTCTCAGACTAGTGCTCGTGCAGGTGAGAGCCACACAGTAATTAGATGTGACACAGACACAAAGAGAGCTCACTTATGCAGCTGGGAGATGATGTGTTGTCAGCTAACTGACAAACACAATTCGGACATAAATGGGTTTCTTTTGCCTCTTGAAGGCTAAAAGTCCTTCCTGGAAGAAAAAAAATGAAAGCGTGGTTGGTTTTGGGAAGTGAAGGAGGCCCTGAGTAGGGATGAGCCGAACACCCCCCGGTTCGGTTCGCACCAGAACCCGCGAACGGACCGCAAGTTCGCACGAACGTTAGAACCCCATTGACGTCTATGGGACTCGAACGTTCGAAATCAAAAGTGCTCATTTTAAAGGCTAATTTGCATGGTATTGTCCTAAAAAGGGTTTGGGGACCCGGGTCCTACCCCAGGGGACATGTATCAATGCAAAAAAAACTTTTAAAAACGGCCGTTTTTTCGGGAGCAGTGATTTTAATGATGCTTAAAGTAAAAAAAAAAAAGTGAAATATTCCTTTAAATATCGTACCTGGGGGGTGTCTATAGTATGCATGTAAAGTGACGCGTGTTTCCCATGTTTAGAACAGTCCCTGCACCAAATGTCATTTTTAAAGGAAAAAATCTCATTTAAAACTGCTTGCGGGTTTAATGTCATGTCGGGTCATGGCAATATGGATGAAAATCAGTGAGACAAACGGCATGGGTACCCCCCAGTCCATTACCAGGCCCTTTGGGTCTTGTATGGATATTAAGGGGAACCCCGCACCCAAATTAAAATAAGGAAAGGTCCCTATATACTCTGAACAGCAGTATTCAGGCGGTGCAAACAAGACAGGGACTGTAGGTTTGTTGTTAAGTAGAATCTGTTTGTAATTTTGAACATTTTTAATGTGTTTAGCTCCAGCCAAAAAATCTTTTCTAAGCTTTTTGGAAAACATAGGGAAGGGTTATCACCCCTGTGACATTTGTTTTGCGTCTTTCCTCCTCTTCAGAAGATTTCACCTCACTTTTTTGTCCCAATGAAAAATGTTTTTGGAAAATTTGGGTTTTTTTGTGGAACAAGGATTGGAAAGCATCAGTGGAAAGGAGAAATTGTTTTCCCATATTAACTCTTACAGGAGAGAATTTCCCTTCCTTAGGGGTAGATTTCATCTCACTTCCTGTTGTCTCCTTCCGTTTGCAAGTAGGAGTCGTTTGTAAGTTAGATGTTTGAAAGTAGGGTCCTGCCCTATATACTCAGCAGAAATTTGGGCCTTAGGTGTTGCTGTGGCCAAAACACTGTAAGCCCTCACAGGGCCCTGCTGTGAAATATTAGATCAAGAATTGTAATTACATGCCCCTGTTGAACAGGAGCTGAAAAATTAGGCCTTAGGCACTGGTGCTGGTGCCACAACACTGCAACCCCTCACAGACACTCTAGTTGGAACGCAGGAACGAGCCCTGCTGCAAAGTATTGCATCAAAAATTGTAATTACACGCCCCTGTTAGACAGGGGCAGAAAAATTGGGTCTTAGGCACTGGTGCTGGTGCCACAACACTGCAACCCCTCACAGACACTCTAGTTGAAACGCAGGAACAAGCCCTGCTGCAAAGTATTGCATCAAAAATTGTAATTACACGCCCCTGTTAGACAGGGGCTGAAAAATTGGGTCTTAGGCACTGGTGCTGGTGCCACAACACTGCAACCCCTCACAGACACTCTAGTTGGAATGCAGGAACGAGCCCTGCTGCAAAGTATTACATCAAAAATTGTAATTACACGCCCCTGTTAAACAGGGGCTGAAAAATTGTGCCTTAGGCACTGGTGGTGGCGCCCAGAACCAAAAATGTTCTTACAAGCTATCAGCGTGATGATTGAGGAGGAAGAGGATAATTACTCAGGGATAGTCACTCAGCATCAGCATAGGCAGTCTTTGAAGGGATCTGAGATTTCAAAAAAAATTATTCGGTTACATCTGCATCAGGTGCTTGGTAGCTGGTGGTGATCCAAGACTGATTCATTTTTATGAAGGTCAGCCGATCGACCGAGTCGGTGGACAGACGCACCCTGTGATCGGTTACCACGCCTCCAGCAGCACTGAATGTGCGTTCCGAAAGAACGCTGGATGCAGGACAGGCCAGTAGCTCAATTGCATACTGTGCAAGCTCTGGCCAGTGATCCATCCTCAAGACCCAGTAACCCAGAGGATTTTCGGTGGGAAAGGTGTCCAAGTCTGATCTTGCCCCTAGGTATTCCTGCACCATGTAAAACAGACGCTGGCGATGGTTGCTGGAACCGATCATACCTTGGGGCTGCGGACCAAAAAATTGTCTGAACGCATCGGTCAGACGGCCACCTTCTCCACCGCTCCTTCTTTGACTGACCGAAGCCTCAGCAACACGTTGTCCAGAAACAGGAGTTTGTAACCTCCCAGTCTCTGGGAACGCGTTGCACAGACCTTTCTGCAAGGCCTCCCGAAGATGTTTCATCCTCTGCTCCCTCTGCGATGGCAAGATAAGGTCCGCAACCTTACCCTTGTAACGTGGATCAAGGAGGGTTGCCAGCCAGTATTGGTCCTTCTCCTTGATACCACGAATACGAGGATCCTTACGCAGGCTTTGCAGGATCAGGGAGGCCATGCAGCGTAGGTTTGCTGAGGCATTCGGTCCGGAGTCCTCTGGGTCACTAAGGACAACAACGTCCGCAGCCACCTCCTCCCAGCCACGTACAAGTCCATGTGTTCCTTGGGACTGATCCCTTAAAGACTGCTGATGCTGAGTGCCAGGCTCCACCTCCATACTGACACAATCTTCCTCCTCCTCCTCCTCCTCCTCCTCGTCCTCTTCCTGTGTGATCGGCGGGCACGCAGGAACACTGTCTGGATAAAGGGGGCCTTGAGAGCTAAGGAAGTCCTCCTCTTCCTGCCTCTGTTCTGCCTCAAGTGCCCTGTCCATTATTCCACGCAGCGTGTGCTCCAACAGGTGGACAAGGGGGACAGTGTCACTGATGCATGCACTGTCAGTGCTCACCATCCTCGTGGCCTCCTCGAATGGTGACAGGACAGTGCATGCATCCCTGATCATGGCCCACTGGCGTGGGGAAAAAAAACCAAGGTCCCCTGACCCTGTCCTGGTGCCATAGTCGCACAGGTACTCATTGATGGCCCTCTGCTGCGTGTGCAGCCGCTGCAGCATGGCCAACGTCGAGTTCCACCTGGTGGGCATGTCACAGATTAGGCGGTTCTTGGGCAGGTTAAACTCCTTTTGGAGGTCCGTCAGCCGAGCACTGGCATTATATGACCGGCGGAAATGCACAGAGACTTTCCTGGCCTGCCTCAGGACATCCTGTAAGCCCGGGTACCTGCCCAAGAACCGCTGCACCACCAAGTTAAGGACGTGAGCCAAACAGGGCACATGGGTCAGTTGTCCCTGTCGGAGGGCAGAGAGGAGGTTGGTGCCATTGTCGCAAACCACCATTCCTGCCTTAAGTTGGCGTGGCGTCAACCACCTCTGAACCTGCCCCTGCAGAGCTGACAGAACCTCTGCCCCAGTGTGGCTCCTGTCCCCCAAGCACACCAGCTCAAGCACCGCATGGCATCTTTTGGCCTGCGTACTTGCGTAGCCCCTTGAACGCCTACGGAGCACCGCTGGTTCCGAGGAAGAGGCCATGGAGGAAGAAGAAGAGGAGGGGGTGGAGGAGAGAGGTGTGTCACAATCAGCATTTTGGAGGCGTGGTGGCGGAACAACCTCCAACACTACTGCACCTTGTCCTGCATCCTTCCCAGCTGCCAGCAGAGTCACCCAATGCGCCGTGAAACTTAAGTAACGTCCCTGTCCATGCCTGCTGGACCATGAGTCAGCGGTAATATGCACCTTACCGCTGACCGCCCTGTCCAGCGAGGCATGGACATTGCCTTCCACATGCCGGTAGAGAGCCGGAATCGCCTTCCGTGAGAAAAAGTGGCGTTTGGGTACCTGCCACTGAGGAACCGCACATTCCACAAACTCACGGAAGGGGGCAGAGTCTACCAACTGAAAAGGCAGCAGTTGAAGTGCTAGCAATTTTGCCAAGCTAGCATTCAACCGCTGGGCATGTGGATGGCTGGGAGCAAACTTCTTTCGGCGGTGCAGCAGCTGGGGCAGGGAAATTTGCCTGGTACAATCTGACGTCGGTGTACCAAAAGCAGATTGCCCACAAGTACTTGGCTGTGACACACCTAATTCTACACCTTCATTCCTCTCACTGCAGGTCGCAGAGAGGACTGAAGGTCTAGTGGGGTTGGAAATCTCAGCTGATGAGGAGCAAGGAGAGATCGTCTTTGTTCTTTGGTGTGGGTCTTTTAGATACGCTTGCCAACGAACTGCATGGCAGGTCAACATATGTCTGGTCAAGCATGTGGTACCCAAGCGGGAGATGTTTTGGCCACGCGAGATACGCTTGAGACATATGTTGCAAATAGCAGCGGTGCGATCTGATGCACTCGTCTCAAAAAAGGCCCACACCAAAGAACTTTTTGAATAACGCGCAGAGACTGCAGCGCCCTGCACATGTGGAGCTTTGGGGTGTGATGCAGTCAATGTGCTGCCCTTAGGCTGGCCCCTGGAGGGCATCCTGCCTAGTTGGTGATGTGCCACCTCCTCCTCCTCCTCCTCCTCCTCCTCCTCTCTCCTATCAGGCACCCACGTTGAGTCAGTGACCTCATCATCCCCTCCCTCCTCATCACTGGAGCAAACCTGGCAGTATGCTGCAGCAGGGGGAGCATGACTGCCAGATTGCTGTCCTTCTTGGGCACCCCCTCTGTCCGTGCTCATGTTACTGCCTTCATTGAGCTCAGTATCATCATCAGAGCCTTCCAAACGCTGGGCATCCTCCTGGAGCATGTACCCAACACTGTGGTCAAACAGTTCGAGGGAATCCTCATGAGGACATGGTGGAGCTAGGGAAGGAGTCACTGATGACATTGAGCTGAGGGAAGAGGCCGCTGCTTTGCCAGACAAAGCACCCTGGGCATGGGTGAGAGAGGATGAGGAGGATGAGGACGGCTTGGTCATCCACTCGACCAAGTCTTCCGCATGTTGCGGCTCAACACGGCCAGCTGCCGAAAAAAAGGCCAAGCGTGTCCCATGGCCACGTGCTGATGAGGATGCACCGTCTCCACGACCAGCACTAGACACAGAGCCTGCTTGCCCTCTCTTATTGGCTTGTGACTGTCTGCCTCTCCTTCTTGGCCTTCCAGACATACTAATGGCCTGTAGCTGCACTAAGCTGGGATAGAACACCTGTAATTTTCTTCAGGTAGCTTTATATACTGTAACCAGACAAGCCTGCCTGTCAGTAGGAAGATAACAGGAACGGATCTAGCTGAACACTGTGAGCAGGACGTACTGCACTAAATGTATATAGCAGGAACGGATCTAGCTGAACACTGTGAGCAGGACGCACTGCACTGAATGTAAATAGTCTAGCTGCCTGACCGTGGTACTAATAGGATCAAAAAGAACACCTGTAATTTTCTTAAGGTAGCTTTATATACTGTAACCAGACAAGCCTGCCTGTCAGTAGGAAGATAACAGGAACGGATCTAGCTGAACACTGTGAGCAGGACACACTGTACTAAATGTAAATAGTCTAGCTGCCTGACCGTGGTACTAATAGGATCAAAAAGAACACCTGTAATTTTCTTCAGGTAGCTTTATATACTGTAACCAGACAAGCCTGCCTGTCAGTAGGAAGATAACAGGAACGGATCTAGCTGAACACTGTGAGCAGGACGTACTGCACTAAATGTATATAGCAGGAACGGATCTAGCTGAACACTGTGAGCAGGACGCACTGCACTGAATGTAAATAGCAGGAACGGATCTAGCTGAACACTGTGAGCAGGACGCACTGCACTAAATGTAAATAGCAGGAACGGATCTAGCTGAACACTGTGAGCAGGACGCACTGCACTGAATGTAAATAGCAGGAACGGATCTAGCTGAACACTGTGAGCAGGACGCACTGCACTGAATGTAAATACCAGGAACGGATCTAGCTGAACACTGTGAGCAGGACGCACTGCACTGAATGTAAATAGTCTAGCTGCCTGACCGTGGTACTAATAGGATCAAAAAGAACACCTGTAATTTTCTTCAGGTAGCTTTATATACTGTAACCAGACAAGCCTGCCTGTCAGTAGGAAGATAACAGGAACGGATCTAGCTGAACACTGTGAGCAGGACGTACTGCACTAAATGTATATAGCAGGAACGGATCTAGCTGAACACTGTGAGCAGGACGCACTGCACTGAATGTAAATAGCAGGAACGGATCTAGCTGAACACTGTGAGCAGGACGCACTGCACTAAATGTAAATAGCAGGAACGGATCTAGCTGAACACTGTGAGCAGGACGCACTGCACTGAATGTAAATAGCAGGAACGGATCTAGCTGAACACTGTGAGCAGGACGCACTGCACTAAATGTAAATACCAGGAACGGATCTAGCTGAACACTGTGAGCAGGACGCACTGCACTAAATGTAAATACCAGGAACGGATCTAGCTGAACACTGTGAGCAGGACGCACTGCACTGAATGTAAATACCAGGAACGGATCTAGCTGAACACTGTGAGCAGGACGCACTGCACTGAATGTAAATAGTCTAGCTGCCTGACCGTGGTACTAATAGGATCAAAAAGAACACCTGTAATTTTCTTAAGGTAGCTTTATATACTGTAACCAGACAAGCCTGCCTGTCAGTAGGAAGATAACAGGAACGGATCTAGCTGAACACTGTGAGCAGGACACACTGTACTAAATGTAAATAGTCTAGCTGCCTGACCGTGGTACTAATAGGATCAAAAAGAACACCTGTAATTTTCTTAAGGTAGCTTTATATACTGTAACCAGACAAGCCTGCCTGTCAGTAGGAAGATAACAGGAACGGATCTAGCTGAACACTGTGAGCAGGACACACTGTACTAAATGTAAATAGTCTAGCTGCCTGACCGTGGTACTAATAGGATCAAAAAGAACACCTGTAATTTTCTTAAGGTAGCTTTATATACTGTAACCAGACAAGCCTGCCTGTCAGTAGGAAGATAACAGGAACGGATCTAGCTGAACACTGTGAGCAGGACACACTGTACTAAATGTAAATAGTCTAGCTGCCTGACCGTGGTACTAATAGGATCAAAAAGAACACCTGTAATTTTCTTAAGGTAGCTTTATATACTGTAACCAGACAAGCCTGCCTGTCAGTAGGAAGATAACAGGAACGGATCTAGCTGAACACTGTGAGCAGGACACACTGTACTAAATGTAAATAGTCTAGCTGCCTGACCGTGGTACTAATAGGATCAAAAAGAACACCTGTAATTTTCTTCAGGTAGCTTTATATACTGTAACCAGACAAGCCTGCCTGTCAGTAGGAAGATAACAGGAACGGATCTAGCTGAACACTGTGAGCAGGACGTACTGCACTAAATGTATATAGCAGGAACGGATCTAGCTGAACACTGTGAGCAGGACGCACTGCACTGAATGTAAATAGCAGGAACGGATCTAGCTGAACACTGTGAGCAGGACGCACTGCACTGAATGTAAATAGCAGGAACGGATCTAGCTGAACACTGTGAGCAGGACGCACTGCACTGAATGTAAATAGCAGGAACGGATCTAGCTGAACACTGTGAGCAGGACGCACTGCACTGAATGTAAATAGCAGGAACGGATCTAGCTGAACACTGTGAGCAGGACGCACTGCACTGAATGTAAACAGCAGGAACGGATGTAGCTGAACACTGTGAGCAGGACGCACTGCACTGAATGTAAATAGCAGGAACGGATCTAGCTGAACACTGTGAGCAGGACGCACTGCACTGAATGTAAATAGCAGGAACGGATGTAGCTGAACACTGTGAGCAGGACGCACTGCACTAAATGTAAATACCAGGAACGGATCTAGCTGAACACTGTGAGCAGGACGCACTGCACTGAATGTAAATAGCAGGAACGGATCTAGCTGAACACTGTGAGCAGGACGCACTGCACTAAATGTAAATACCAGGAACGGATCTAGCTGAACACTGTGAGCAGGACGCACTGCACTGAATGTAAATAGCAGGAACGGATCTAGCTGAACACTGTGAGCAGGACGCACTGCACTGAATGTAAATAGCAGGAACGGATCTAGCTGAACACTGTGAGCAGGACGCACTGCACTGAATGTAAATAGCAGGAACGGATCTAGCTGAACACTGTGAGCAGGACGCACTGCACTGAATGTAAATAGCAGGAACGGATCTAGCTGAACACTGTGAGCAGGACGCACTGCACTGAATGTAAATAGCAGGAACGGATCTAGCTGAACACTGTGAGCAGGACACACTGCACTAAATGTAAATAGTCTAGATAGAAGATAACAGGAACGGATCTAGCTAAACTGAATACAGTGTATATATATATATATGCAACACCTGGGATGCATATATATACACAATACACTGTAAGTGCAGCTAACTGACTGACTGTTCTGCCTAATCTATCTAACTCAAATCAAATGACACTGTCTCTCTCTCTCTCTATCTCTCAGCACACCGGAACACACACTACACAGGGCCGCCGTGCAGGCGGCCTTATATAGTGTGGGGTGTGTACTAAATCCCCTGAGCCATAATTGGCCAAAGCCACCCTGGCTTTGGCCA
Source organism: Lithobates clamitans (assembly GCA_037952925.1). Lineage (NCBI taxonomy): Eukaryota > Metazoa > Chordata > Amphibia > Anura > Ranidae > Lithobates > Lithobates clamitans. The sequence continues at coordinate 4,210,508 of JBBGZY010000430.1, read as the reverse complement.
ATTACAGCTCTCTCTACTGACGGCGCTGTGATTGGCCAAGCATGCGGGTCATAGTGCATGCTTGGCCAATCATCAGCCAGCAATGCACTGCGATGCCGCAGTGAATTATGGGCCGTGACGCGCCACACGAATTTGGCGCGAACGGCCCATATCGTTCGCAATTCGACGGACGGTCGAACAGCCGATGTTCGAGTCGAACATGGGTTCGACTCGAACACGAAGCTCATCCCTAGCCCTGAGTACTGGTAGTGGAACACAGATGTGAAGGCCTGGTGCCAGGTTAAAGACTGCAACATCGTTTAGAGCTTTGTGGAGGAAAAGGCACAAAAATCCTCCACAAGATAAGGGGATGTAGCTCAGTGGTAGAGCGCACGCTTTGCATGTGTGAGGCCCTGGGTTCAATCCCCGGCATCTCCAAGTAAGCCTTACTTAACCTTGCAACCCAGGCACGTGTACACATCTGAGAAAGAATTGCCCAAAACAACCCTTAAAATAAACATTCCTGTCCTCCCCCACCAAAGCCATTAGCATGTAAAAGGATGGAGCAGACAGCCTGCAATTCTTTCCTTTGTTCCTCTCTACCTGCATTTTCACCTCACAAGAAGCACAGGTCTGTTTGTGTCAAGCATGGGGGATGTAGCTCAGTGGTAGAGCGCACGCTTCGCATGTGTGAGGTCCCGGGTTCAACCCCCGGCATCTCCAATCTTTATCTTAAAACTGAGTCTAGTTACTATGTAGCGCATGCTGAGTTGCCTAATGAACCCCACAAAGTGCAAAATCCTGCTGAGAACTTCTCTCTAAAGTCAAACTTCCTCCCCCAAAAGAAAAAAAAAAAAAAAAAAGCACAGAAACACAAGAGCAAGAAGGGGATGTAGCTCAGTGGTAGAGCGCGCGCTTTGCATGTGTGAGGCCCCGGGTTCAATCCCCGGCATCTCCATTCTTTATCTTAAAACTGAGTCTAGTTACTATGTAGCGCATGCTGAGTTGCCTTATTATCCCCACAAAGTGCAAATTCCTGTTGAGAACTTCTCTCTAAAGTCAAACTTCCTCCCCCCAAAAAAAAAAAAAAAGGGCCCAGAAAAGCAGGAGCAAGAAGGGGATGTAGCTCAGTGGTAGAGCGCGCGCTTTGCATGTGTGAGGCCCCGGGTTCAATACCCGGCATCTCCAGCCTTTGCTTTCAACAGAGACTAGTTGGGGTGGTTGCAACTAAGTTCAAAACTTGCTGTCAAAATGAGTGGCAGTAGTAAGGAACAATCAGCAAGGAAGGCTTTTCTTGGAAGCATGCTAATCACATATATGAACCTGTAAAAAAAGTCACTCCCATTTAAAATCAGTCCCGCACAAGACATGATCGAACAAAAAGCTATTCCTTCAGAGAAGAAGAAACAGGTAAGACTCGGCAACAAAGCTTGTTAAAATCCTTGCAATGTCCATTGATCACCCAGAGAGGATGATTTTTTTTCTCAACAAAAGAGGAGTTACTCTTTAAACGCATAGTAAATCTTCCTCCCTGTATAAGTTGTGCACTGAAGGTGTAGTTTAATGGTGTCATTTGTTGAACTGTACGCATAGCCTATAGTAGAGGAAATCTTCACATTCCTGTGTCAGCGGTTTCTTATTGTGTTGAGACCTATCTGCGGTGTGAGACCTGACACCTCCTGAGAAGAAACTTCATTTCGCATAATCCCTGCCTCTCTCAGACTAGTGCTCGTGCAGGTGAGAGCCACACAGTAATTAGATGTGACACAGACACAAAGAGAGCTCACTTATGCAGCTGGGAGATGATGTGTTGTCAGCTAACTGACAAACACAATTCGGACATAAATGGGTTTCTTTTGCCTCTTGAAGGCTAAAAGTCCTTCCTGGAAGAAAAAAAATGAAAGCGTGGTTGGTTTTGGGAAGTGAAGGAGGCCCTGAGTACTGGTAGTGGAACACAGATGTGAAGGCCTGGTGCCAGGTTAAAGACTGCAACATCGTTTAGAGCTTTGTGGAGGAAAAGGCACAAAAATCCTCCACAAGATAAGGGGATGTAGCTCAGTGGTAGAGCGCACGCTTTGCATGTGTGAGGCCCCGGGTTCAATCCCCGGCATCTCCAAGTAAGCCTTACTTAACCTTGCAACCCAGGCACGTGTACACATCTGAGAAACAATTGCCCAAAACAACCCTTAAAATAAACATTCCTGTCCTCCCCCACCAAAGCCATTAGCATGTAAAAGGATGGAGCAGACAGCCTGCAATTCTTTCCTTTGTTCCTCTCTACCTGCATTTTCACCTCACAAGAAGCACAGGTCTGTTTGTGTCGAGCATGGGGGATGTAGCTCAGTGGTAGAGCGCACGCTTCGCATGTGTGAGGTCCCGGGTTCAACCCCCGGCATCTCCAATCTTTATCTTAAAACTGAGTCTAGTTACTATGTAGCGCATGCTGAGTTGCCTAATGAACCCCACAAAGTGCAAAATCCTGCTGAGAACTTCTCTCTAAAGTCAAACTTCCTCCCCCAAAAGAAAAAAAAAAAAAAAAAAGCACAGAAACACAAGAGCAAGAAGGGGATGTAGCTCAGTGGTAGAGCGCGCGCTTTGCATGTGTGAGGCCCCGGGTTCAATCCCCGGCATCTCCATTCTTTATCTTAAAACTGAGTCTAGTTACTATGTAGCGCATGCTGAGTTGCCTTATTATCCCCACAAAGTGCAAAATCCTGCTGAGAACTTCTCTCTAAAGTCAAACTTCCTCCCCCAAAAGAAAAAAAAAAAAAAAAAAGCACAGAAACACAAGAGCAAGAAGGGGATGTAGCTCAGTGGTAGAGCGCGCGCTTTGCATGTGTGAGGCCCCGGGTTCAATCCCCGGCATCTCCATTCTTTATCTTAAAACTGAGTCTAGTTACTATGTAGCGCATGCTGAGTTGCCTTATTATCCCCACAAAGTGCAAATTCCTGTTGAGAACTTCTCTCTAAAGTCAAACTTCCTCCCCCCAAAAAAAAAAAAAAAGGGCCCAGAAAAGCAGGAGCAAGAAGGGGATGTAGCTCAGTGGTAGAGCGCGCGCTTTGCATGTGTGAGGCCCCGGGTTCAATCCCCGGCATCTCCAGCCTTTGCTTTCAACAGAGACTAGTTGGGGTGGTTGCAACTAAGTTCAAAACTTGCTGTCAAAATGAGTGGCAGTAGTAAGGAACAATCAGCAAGGAAGGCTTTTCTTGGAAGCATGCTAATCACATATATGAACCTGTAAAAAAAGTCACTCCCATTTAAAATCAGTCCCGCACAAGACATGATCGAACAAAAAGCTATTCCTTCAGAGAAGAAGAAACAGGTAAGACTCGGCAACAAAGCTTGTTAAAATCCTTGCAATGTCCATTGATCACCCAGAGAGGATGATTTTTTTTCTCAACAAAAGAGGAGTTACTCTTTAAACGCATAGTAAATCTTCCTCCCTGTATAAGTTGTGCACTGAAGGTGTAGTTTAATGGTGTCATTTGTTGAACTGTACGCATAGCCTATAGTAGAGGAAATCTTCACATTCCTGTGTCAGCGGTTTCTTATTGTGTTGAGACCTATCTGCGGTGTGAGACCTGACACCTCCTGAGAAGAAACTTCATTTCGCATAATCCCTGCCTCTCTCAGACTAGTGCTCGTGCAGGTGAGAGCCACACAGTAATTAGATGTGACACAGACACAAAGAGAGCTCACTTATGCAGCTGGGAGATGATGTGTTGTCAGCTAACTGACAAACACAATTCGGACATAAATGGGTTTCTTTTGCCTCTTGAAGGCTAAAAGTCCTTCCTGGAAGAAAAAAAATGAAAGCGTGGTTGGTTTTGGGAAGTGAAGGAGGCCCTGAGTAGGGATGAGCCGAACACCCCCCGGTTCGGTTCGCACCAGAACCCGCGAACGGACCGCAAGTTCGCACGAACGTTAGAACCCCATTGACGTCTATGGGACTCGAACGTTCGAAATCAAAAGTGCTCATTTTAAAGGCTAATTTGCATGGTATTGTCCTAAAAAGGGTTTGGGGACCCGGGTCCTACCCCAGGGGACATGTATCAATGCAAAAAAAACTTTTAAAAACGGCCGTTTTTTCGGGAGCAGTGATTTTAATGATGCTTAAAGTAAAAAAAAAAAAGTGAAATATTCCTTTAAATATCGTACCTGGGGGGTGTCTATAGTATGCATGTAAAGTGACGCGTGTTTCCCATGTTTAGAACAGTCCCTGCACCAAATGTCATTTTTAAAGGAAAAAATCTCATTTAAAACTGCTTGCGGGTTTAATGTCATGTCGGGTCATGGCAATATGGATGAAAATCAGTGAGACAAACGGCATGGGTACCCCCCAGTCCATTACCAGGCCCTTTGGGTCTTGTATGGATATTAAGGGGAACCCCGCACCCAAATTAAAATAAGGAAAGGTCCCTATATACTCTGAACAGCAGTATTCAGGCGGTGCAAACAAGACAGGGACTGTAGGTTTGTTGTTAAGTAGAATCTGTTTGTAATTTTGAACATTTTTAATGTGTTTAGCTCCAGCCAAAAAATCTTTTCTAAGCTTTTTGGAAAACATAGGGAAGGGTTATCACCCCTGTGACATTTGTTTTGCGTCTTTCCTCCTCTTCAGAAGATTTCACCTCACTTTTTTGTCCCAATGAAAAATGTTTTTGGAAAATTTGGGTTTTTTTGTGGAACAAGGATTGGAAAGCATCAGTGGAAAGGAGAAATTGTTTTCCCATATTAACTCTTACAGGAGAGAATTTCCCTTCCTTAGGGGTAGATTTCATCTCACTTCCTGTTGTCTCCTTCCGTTTGCAAGTAGGAGTCGTTTGTAAGTTAGATGTTTGAAAGTAGGGTCCTGCCCTATATACTCAGCAGAAATTTGGGCCTTAGGTGTTGCTGTGGCCAAAACACTGTAAGCCCTCACAGGGCCCTGCTGTGAAATATTAGATCAAGAATTGTAATTACATGCCCCTGTTGAACAGGAGCTGAAAAATTAGGCCTTAGGCACTGGTGCTGGTGCCACAACACTGCAACCCCTCACAGACACTCTAGTTGGAACGCAGGAACGAGCCCTGCTGCAAAGTATTGCATCAAAAATTGTAATTACACGCCCCTGTTAGACAGGGGCAGAAAAATTGGGTCTTAGGCACTGGTGCTGGTGCCACAACACTGCAACCCCTCACAGACACTCTAGTTGAAACGCAGGAACAAGCCCTGCTGCAAAGTATTGCATCAAAAATTGTAATTACACGCCCCTGTTAGACAGGGGCTGAAAAATTGGGTCTTAGGCACTGGTGCTGGTGCCACAACACTGCAACCCCTCACAGACACTCTAGTTGGAATGCAGGAACGAGCCCTGCTGCAAAGTATTACATCAAAAATTGTAATTACACGCCCCTGTTAAACAGGGGCTGAAAAATTGTGCCTTAGGCACTGGTGGTGGCGCCCAGAACCAAAAATGTTCTTACAAGCTATCAGCGTGATGATTGAGGAGGAAGAGGATAATTACTCAGGGATAGTCACTCAGCATCAGCATAGGCAGTCTTTGAAGGGATCTGAGATTTCAAAAAAAATTATTCGGTTACATCTGCATCAGGTGCTTGGTAGCTGGTGGTGATCCAAGACTGATTCATTTTTATGAAGGTCAGCCGATCGACCGAGTCGGTGGACAGACGCACCCTGTGATCGGTTACCACGCCTCCAGCAGCACTGAATGTGCGTTCCGAAAGAACGCTGGATGCAGGACAGGCCAGTAGCTCAATTGCATACTGTGCAAGCTCTGGCCAGTGATCCATCCTCAAGACCCAGTAACCCAGAGGATTTTCGGTGGGAAAGGTGTCCAAGTCTGATCTTGCCCCTAGGTATTCCTGCACCATGTAAAACAGACGCTGGCGATGGTTGCTGGAACCGATCATACCTTGGGGCTGCGGACCAAAAAATTGTCTGAACGCATCGGTCAGACGGCCACCTTCTCCACCGCTCCTTCTTTGACTGACCGAAGCCTCAGCAACACGTTGTCCAGAAACAGGAGTTTGTAACCTCCCAGTCTCTGGGAACGCGTTGCACAGACCTTTCTGCAAGGCCTCCCGAAGATGTTTCATCCTCTGCTCCCTCTGCGATGGCAAGATAAGGTCCGCAACCTTACCCTTGTAACGTGGATCAAGGAGGGTTGCCAGCCAGTATTGGTCCTTCTCCTTGATACCACGAATACGAGGATCCTTACGCAGGCTTTGCAGGATCAGGGAGGCCATGCAGCGTAGGTTTGCTGAGGCATTCGGTCCGGAGTCCTCTGGGTCACTAAGGACAACAACGTCCGCAGCCACCTCCTCCCAGCCACGTACAAGTCCATGTGTTCCTTGGGACTGATCCCTTAAAGACTGCTGATGCTGAGTGCCAGGCTCCACCTCCATACTGACACAATCTTCCTCCTCCTCCTCCTCCTCCTCCTCGTCCTCTTCCTGTGTGATCGGCGGGCACGCAGGAACACTGTCTGGATAAAGGGGGCCTTGAGAGCTAAGGAAGTCCTCCTCTTCCTGCCTCTGTTCTGCCTCAAGTGCCCTGTCCATTATTCCACGCAGCGTGTGCTCCAACAGGTGGACAAGGGGGACAGTGTCACTGATGCATGCACTGTCAGTGCTCACCATCCTCGTGGCCTCCTCGAATGGTGACAGGACAGTGCATGCATCCCTGATCATGGCCCACTGGCGTGGGGAAAAAAAACCAAGGTCCCCTGACCCTGTCCTGGTGCCATAGTCGCACAGGTACTCATTGATGGCCCTCTGCTGCGTGTGCAGCCGCTGCAGCATGGCCAACGTCGAGTTCCACCTGGTGGGCATGTCACAGATTAGGCGGTTCTTGGGCAGGTTAAACTCCTTTTGGAGGTCCGTCAGCCGAGCACTGGCATTATATGACCGGCGGAAATGCACAGAGACTTTCCTGGCCTGCCTCAGGACATCCTGTAAGCCCGGGTACCTGCCCAAGAACCGCTGCACCACCAAGTTAAGGACGTGAGCCAAACAGGGCACATGGGTCAGTTGTCCCTGTCGGAGGGCAGAGAGGAGGTTGGTGCCATTGTCGCAAACCACCATTCCTGCCTTAAGTTGGCGTGGCGTCAACCACCTCTGAACCTGCCCCTGCAGAGCTGACAGAACCTCTGCCCCAGTGTGGCTCCTGTCCCCCAAGCACACCAGCTCAAGCACCGCATGGCATCTTTTGGCCTGCGTACTTGCGTAGCCCCTTGAACGCCTACGGAGCACCGCTGGTTCCGAGGAAGAGGCCATGGAGGAAGAAGAAGAGGAGGGGGTGGAGGAGAGAGGTGTGTCACAATCAGCATTTTGGAGGCGTGGTGGCGGAACAACCTCCAACACTACTGCACCTTGTCCTGCATCCTTCCCAGCTGCCAGCAGAGTCACCCAATGCGCCGTGAAACTTAAGTAACGTCCCTGTCCATGCCTGCTGGACCATGAGTCAGCGGTAATATGCACCTTACCGCTGACCGCCCTGTCCAGCGAGGCATGGACATTGCCTTCCACATGCCGGTAGAGAGCCGGAATCGCCTTCCGTGAGAAAAAGTGGCGTTTGGGTACCTGCCACTGAGGAACCGCACATTCCACAAACTCACGGAAGGGGGCAGAGTCTACCAACTGAAAAGGCAGCAGTTGAAGTGCTAGCAATTTTGCCAAGCTAGCATTCAACCGCTGGGCATGTGGATGGCTGGGAGCAAACTTCTTTCGGCGGTGCAGCAGCTGGGGCAGGGAAATTTGCCTGGTACAATCTGACGTCGGTGTACCAAAAGCAGATTGCCCACAAGTACTTGGCTGTGACACACCTAATTCTACACCTTCATTCCTCTCACTGCAGGTCGCAGAGAGGACTGAAGGTCTAGTGGGGTTGGAAATCTCAGCTGATGAGGAGCAAGGAGAGATCGTCTTTGTTCTTTGGTGTGGGTCTTTTAGATACGCTTGCCAACGAACTGCATGGCAGGTCAACATATGTCTGGTCAAGCATGTGGTACCCAAGCGGGAGATGTTTTGGCCACGCGAGATACGCTTGAGACATATGTTGCAAATAGCAGCGGTGCGATCTGATGCACTCGTCTCAAAAAAGGCCCACACCAAAGAACTTTTTGAATAACGCGCAGAGACTGCAGCGCCCTGCACATGTGGAGCTTTGGGGTGTGATGCAGTCAATGTGCTGCCCTTAGGCTGGCCCCTGGAGGGCATCCTGCCTAGTTGGTGATGTGCCACCTCCTCCTCCTCCTCCTCCTCCTCCTCCTCTCTCCTATCAGGCACCCACGTTGAGTCAGTGACCTCATCATCCCCTCCCTCCTCATCACTGGAGCAAACCTGGCAGTATGCTGCAGCAGGGGGAGCATGACTGCCAGATTGCTGTCCTTCTTGGGCACCCCCTCTGTCCGTGCTCATGTTACTGCCTTCATTGAGCTCAGTATCATCATCAGAGCCTTCCAAACGCTGGGCATCCTCCTGGAGCATGTACCCAACACTGTGGTCAAACAGTTCGAGGGAATCCTCATGAGGACATGGTGGAGCTAGGGAAGGAGTCACTGATGACATTGAGCTGAGGGAAGAGGCCGCTGCTTTGCCAGACAAAGCACCCTGGGCATGGGTGAGAGAGGATGAGGAGGATGAGGACGGCTTGGTCATCCACTCGACCAAGTCTTCCGCATGTTGCGGCTCAACACGGCCAGCTGCCGAAAAAAAGGCCAAGCGTGTCCCATGGCCACGTGCTGATGAGGATGCACCGTCTCCACGACCAGCACTAGACACAGAGCCTGCTTGCCCTCTCTTATTGGCTTGTGACTGTCTGCCTCTCCTTCTTGGCCTTCCAGACATACTAATGGCCTGTAGCTGCACTAAGCTGGGATAGAACACCTGTAATTTTCTTCAGGTAGCTTTATATACTGTAACCAGACAAGCCTGCCTGTCAGTAGGAAGATAACAGGAACGGATCTAGCTGAACACTGTGAGCAGGACGTACTGCACTAAATGTATATAGCAGGAACGGATCTAGCTGAACACTGTGAGCAGGACGCACTGCACTGAATGTAAATAGTCTAGCTGCCTGACCGTGGTACTAATAGGATCAAAAAGAACACCTGTAATTTTCTTAAGGTAGCTTTATATACTGTAACCAGACAAGCCTGCCTGTCAGTAGGAAGATAACAGGAACGGATCTAGCTGAACACTGTGAGCAGGACACACTGTACTAAATGTAAATAGTCTAGCTGCCTGACCGTGGTACTAATAGGATCAAAAAGAACACCTGTAATTTTCTTCAGGTAGCTTTATATACTGTAACCAGACAAGCCTGCCTGTCAGTAGGAAGATAACAGGAACGGATCTAGCTGAACACTGTGAGCAGGACGTACTGCACTAAATGTATATAGCAGGAACGGATCTAGCTGAACACTGTGAGCAGGACGCACTGCACTGAATGTAAATAGCAGGAACGGATCTAGCTGAACACTGTGAGCAGGACGCACTGCACTAAATGTAAATAGCAGGAACGGATCTAGCTGAACACTGTGAGCAGGACGCACTGCACTGAATGTAAATAGCAGGAACGGATCTAGCTGAACACTGTGAGCAGGACGCACTGCACTGAATGTAAATACCAGGAACGGATCTAGCTGAACACTGTGAGCAGGACGCACTGCACTGAATGTAAATAGTCTAGCTGCCTGACCGTGGTACTAATAGGATCAAAAAGAACACCTGTAATTTTCTTCAGGTAGCTTTATATACTGTAACCAGACAAGCCTGCCTGTCAGTAGGAAGATAACAGGAACGGATCTAGCTGAACACTGTGAGCAGGACGTACTGCACTAAATGTATATAGCAGGAACGGATCTAGCTGAACACTGTGAGCAGGACGCACTGCACTGAATGTAAATAGCAGGAACGGATCTAGCTGAACACTGTGAGCAGGACGCACTGCACTAAATGTAAATAGCAGGAACGGATCTAGCTGAACACTGTGAGCAGGACGCACTGCACTGAATGTAAATAGCAGGAACGGATCTAGCTGAACACTGTGAGCAGGACGCACTGCACTAAATGTAAATACCAGGAACGGATCTAGCTGAACACTGTGAGCAGGACGCACTGCACTAAATGTAAATACCAGGAACGGATCTAGCTGAACACTGTGAGCAGGACGCACTGCACTGAATGTAAATACCAGGAACGGATCTAGCTGAACACTGTGAGCAGGACGCACTGCACTGAATGTAAATAGTCTAGCTGCCTGACCGTGGTACTAATAGGATCAAAAAGAACACCTGTAATTTTCTTAAGGTAGCTTTATATACTGTAACCAGACAAGCCTGCCTGTCAGTAGGAAGATAACAGGAACGGATCTAGCTGAACACTGTGAGCAGGACACACTGTACTAAATGTAAATAGTCTAGCTGCCTGACCGTGGTACTAATAGGATCAAAAAGAACACCTGTAATTTTCTTAAGGTAGCTTTATATACTGTAACCAGACAAGCCTGCCTGTCAGTAGGAAGATAACAGGAACGGATCTAGCTGAACACTGTGAGCAGGACACACTGTACTAAATGTAAATAGTCTAGCTGCCTGACCGTGGTACTAATAGGATCAAAAAGAACACCTGTAATTTTCTTAAGGTAGCTTTATATACTGTAACCAGACAAGCCTGCCTGTCAGTAGGAAGATAACAGGAACGGATCTAGCTGAACACTGTGAGCAGGACACACTGTACTAAATGTAAATAGTCTAGCTGCCTGACCGTGGTACTAATAGGATCAAAAAGAACACCTGTAATTTTCTTAAGGTAGCTTTATATACTGTAACCAGACAAGCCTGCCTGTCAGTAGGAAGATAACAGGAACGGATCTAGCTGAACACTGTGAGCAGGACACACTGTACTAAATGTAAATAGTCTAGCTGCCTGACCGTGGTACTAATAGGATCAAAAAGAACACCTGTAATTTTCTTCAGGTAGCTTTATATACTGTAACCAGACAAGCCTGCCTGTCAGTAGGAAGATAACAGGAACGGATCTAGCTGAACACTGTGAGCAGGACGTACTGCACTAAATGTATATAGCAGGAACGGATCTAGCTGAACACTGTGAGCAGGACGCACTGCACTGAATGTAAATAGCAGGAACGGATCTAGCTGAACACTGTGAGCAGGACGCACTGCACTGAATGTAAATAGCAGGAACGGATCTAGCTGAACACTGTGAGCAGGACGCACTGCACTGAATGTAAATAGCAGGAACGGATCTAGCTGAACACTGTGAGCAGGACGCACTGCACTGAATGTAAATAGCAGGAACGGATCTAGCTGAACACTGTGAGCAGGACGCACTGCACTGAATGTAAACAGCAGGAACGGATGTAGCTGAACACTGTGAGCAGGACGCACTGCACTGAATGTAAATAGCAGGAACGGATCTAGCTGAACACTGTGAGCAGGACGCACTGCACTGAATGTAAATAGCAGGAACGGATGTAGCTGAACACTGTGAGCAGGACGCACTGCACTAAATGTAAATACCAGGAACGGATCTAGCTGAACACTGTGAGCAGGACGCACTGCACTGAATGTAAATAGCAGGAACGGATCTAGCTGAACACTGTGAGCAGGACGCACTGCACTAAATGTAAATACCAGGAACGGATCTAGCTGAACACTGTGAGCAGGACGCACTGCACTGAATGTAAATAGCAGGAACGGATCTAGCTGAACACTGTGAGCAGGACGCACTGCACTGAATGTAAATAGCAGGAACGGATCTAGCTGAACACTGTGAGCAGGACGCACTGCACTGAATGTAAATAGCAGGAACGGATCTAGCTGAACACTGTGAGCAGGACGCACTGCACTGAATGTAAATAGCAGGAACGGATCTAGCTGAACACTGTGAGCAGGACGCACTGCACTGAATGTAAATAGCAGGAACGGATCTAGCTGAACACTGTGAGCAGGACACACTGCACTAAATGTAAATAGTCTAGATAGAAGATAACAGGAACGGATCTAGCTAAACTGAATACAGTGTATATATATATATATGCAACACCTGGGATGCATATATATACACAATACACTGTAAGTGCAGCTAACTGACTGACTGTTCTGCCTAATCTATCTAACTCAAATCAAATGACACTGTCTCTCTCTCTCTCTATCTCTCAGCACACCGGAACACACACTACACAGGGCCGCCGTGCAGGCGGCCTTATATAGTGTGGGGTGTGTACTAAATCCCCTGAGCCATAATTGGCCAAAGCCACCCTGGCTTTGGCCAATTACAGCTCTCTCTACTGACGGCGCTGTGATTGGCCAAGCATGCGGGTCATAGTGCATGCTTGGCCAATCATCAGCCAGCAATGCACTGCGATGCCGCAGTGAATTATGGGCCGTGACGCGCCACACGAATTTGGCGCGAACGGCCCATATCGTTCGCAATTCGACGGACGGTCGAACAGCCGATGTTCGAGTCGAACATGGGTTCGACTCGAACACGAAGCTCATCCCTAGCCCTGAGTACTGGTAGTGGAACACAGATGTGAAGGCCTGGTGCCAGGTTAAAGACTGCAACATCGTTTAGAGCTTTGTGGAGGAAAAGGCACAAAAATCCTCCACAAGATAAGGGGATGTAGCTCAGTGGTAGAGCGCACGCTTTGCATGTGTGAGGCCCTGGGTTCAATCCCCGGCATCTCCAAGTAAGCCTTACTTAACCTTGCAACCCAGGCACGTGTACACATCTGAGAAAGAATTGCCCAAAACAACCCTTAAAATAAACATTCCTGTCCTCCCCCACCAAAGCCATTAGCATGTAAAAGGATGGAGCAGACAGCCTGCAATTCTTTCCTTTGTTCCTCTCTACCTGCATTTTCACCTCACAAGAAGCACAGGTCTGTTTGTGTCAAGCATGGGGGATGTAGCTCAGTGGTAGAGCGCACGCTTCGCATGTGTGAGGTCCCGGGTTCAACCCCCGGCATCTCCAATCTTTATCTTAAAACTGAGTCTAGTTACTATGTAGCGCATGCTGAGTTGCCTAATGAACCCCACAAAGTGCAAAATCCTGCTGAGAACTTCTCTCTAAAGTCAAACTTCCTCCCCCAAAAGAAAAAAAAAAAAAAAAAAGCACAGAAACACAAGAGCAAGAAGGGGATGTAGCTCAGTGGTAGAGCGCGCGCTTTGCATGTGTGAGGCCCCGGGTTCAATCCCCGGCATCTCCATTCTTTATCTTAAAACTGAGTCTAGTTACTATGTAGCGCATGCTGAGTTGCCTTATTATCCCCACAAAGTGCAAATTCCTGTTGAGAACTTCTCTCTAAAGTCAAACTTCCTCCCCCAAAAAAAAAAAAAAAAGGGCCCAGAAAAGCAGGAGCAAGAAGGGGATGTAGCTCAGTGGTAGAGCGCGCGCTTTGCATGTGTGAGGCCCCGGGTTCAATCCCCGACATCTCCATTCTTTATCTTAAAACTGAGTCTAGTTACTATGTAGCGCATGCTGAGTTGCCTTATTATCCCCACAAAGTGCAAATTCCTGTTGAGAACTTCTCTCTAAAGTCAAACTTCCTCCCCCAAAAAAAAAAAAAAAAGGGCCCAGAAAAGCAGGAGCAAGAAGGGGATGTAGCTCAGTGGTAGAGCGCGCGCTTTGCATGTGTGAGGCCCCGGGTTCAATCCCCGGCATCTCCATTCTTTATCTTAAAACTGAGTCTAGTTGCTATGTAGCGCATGCTGAGTTGCCTTATTATCCCCACAAAGTGCAAATTCCTGTTGAGAACTTCTCTCTAAAGTCAAACTTCCTCCCCCCAAAAAAAAAAAAAAAGGGCCCAGAAAAGCAGGAGCAAGAAGGGGATGTAGCTCAGTGGTAGAGCGCGCGCTTTGCATGTGTGAGGCCCCGGGTTCAATCCCCGGCATCTCCATTCTTTATCTTAAAACTGAGTCTAGTTACTATGTAGCGCATGCTGAGTTGCCTAATGAACCCCACAAAGTGCAAAATCCTGCTGAGAACTTCTCTCTAAAGTCAAACTTCCTCCCCCAAAAGAAGAAAAAAAAAAAAAAAAAAGCACAGAAACACAAGAGCAAGAAGGGGATGTAGCTCAGTGGTAGAGCGCGTGCTTTGCATGTGTGAGGCCCTGGGTTCAATCCCCGGCATCTCCATTCTTTATCTTAAAACTGAGTCTAGTTACTATGTAGCGCATGCTGAGTTGCCTTATTATCCCCACAAAGTGCAAATTCCTGTTGAGAACTTCTCTCTAAAGTCAAACTTCCTCCCCCCCAAAAAAAAAAAAAAAGGGCCCAGAAAAGCAGGAGCAAGAAGGGGATGTAGCTCAGTGGTAGAGCGCGCGCTTTGCATGTGTGAGGCCCCGGGTTCAATACCCGGCATCTCCAGCCTTTGCTTTCAACAGAGACTAGTTGGGGTGGTTGCAACTAAGTTCAAAACTTGCTGTCAAAATGAGTGGCAGTAGTAAGGAACAATCAGCAAGGAAGGCTTTTCTTGGAAGCATGCTAATCACATATATGAACCTGTAAAAAAAGTCACTCCCATTTAAAATCAGTCCCGCACAAGACATGATCGAACAAAAAGCTATTCCTTCAGAGAAGAAGAAACAGGTAAGACTCGGCAACAAAGCTTGTTAAAATCCTTGCAATGTCCATTGATCACCCAGAGAGGATGATTTTTTTTCTCAACAAAAGAGGAGTTACTCTTTAAACGCATAGTAAATCTTCCTCCCTGTATAAGTTGTGCACTGAAGGTGTAGTTTAATGGTGTCATTTGTTGAACTGTACGCATAGCCTATAGTAGAGGAAATCTTCACATTCCTGTGTCAGCGGTTTCTTATTGTGTTGAGACCTATCTGCGGTGTGAGACCTGACACCTCCTGAGAAGAAACTTCATTTCGCATAATCCCTGCCTCTCTCAGACTAGTGCTCGTGCAGGTGAGAGCCACACAGTAATTAGATGTGACACAGACACAAAGAGAGCTCACTTATGCAGCTGGGAGATGATGTGTTGTCAGCTAACTGACAAACACAATTCGGACATAAATGGGTTTCTTTTGCCTCTTGAAGGCTAAAAGTCCTTCCTGGAAGAAAAAAAATGAAAGCGTGGTTGGTTTTGGGAAGTGAAGGAGG
This sequence comes from Lithobates clamitans, assembly GCA_037952925.1. Lineage (NCBI taxonomy): Eukaryota > Metazoa > Chordata > Amphibia > Anura > Ranidae > Lithobates > Lithobates clamitans. The sequence continues at coordinate 4,195,389 of JBBGZY010000430.1, read as the reverse complement.
CCCTGAGTACTGGTAGTGGAACACAGATGTGAAGGCCTGGTGCCAGGTTAAAGACTGCAACATCGTTTAGAGCTTTGTGGAGGAAAAGGCACAAAAATCCTCCACAAGATAAGGGGATGTAGCTCAGTGGTAGAGCGCACGCTTTGCATGTGTGAGGCCCCGGGTTCAATCCCCGGCATCTCCAAGTAAGCCTTACTTAACCTTGCAACCCAGGCACGTGTACACATCTGAGAAACAATTGCCCAAAACAACCCTTAAAATAAACATTCCTGTCCTCCCCCACCAAAGCCATTAGCATGTAAAAGGATGGAGCAGACAGCCTGCAATTCTTTCCTTTGTTCCTCTCTACCTGCATTTTCACCTCACAAGAAGCACAGGTCTGTTTGTGTCGAGCATGGGGGATGTAGCTCAGTGGTAGAGCGCACGCTTCGCATGTGTGAGGTCCCGGGTTCAACCCCCGGCATCTCCAATCTTTATCTTAAAACTGAGTCTAGTTACTATGTAGCGCATGCTGAGTTGCCTAATGAACCCCACAAAGTGCAAAATCCTGCTGAGAACTTCTCTCTAAAGTCAAACTTCCTCCCCCAAAAGAAAAAAAAAAAAAAAAAAAAACACAGAAACACAAGAGCAAGAAGGGGATGTAGCTCAGTGGTAGAGCGCGCGCTTTGCATGTGTGAGGCCCCGGGTTCAATCCCCGGCATCTCCATTCTTTATCTTAAAACTGAGTCTAGTTACTATGTAGCGCATGCTGAGTTGCCTTATTATCCCCACAAAGTGCAAATTCCTGTTGAGAACTTCTCTCTAAAGTCAAACTTCCTCCCCCCAAAAAAAAAAAAAAAGGGCCCAGAAAAGCAGGAGCAAGAAGGGGATGTAGCTCAGTGGTAGAGCGCGCGCTTTGCATGTGTGAGGCCCCGGGTTCAATCCCCGGCATCTCCATTCTTTATCTTAAAGCTGAGTCTAGTTACTATGTAGCGCATGCTGAGTTGCCTTATTATCCCCACAAAGTGCAAATTCCTGTTGAGAACTTCTCTCTAAAGTCAAACTTCCTCCCCCAAAAAAAAAAAAAAAAGGGCCCAGAAAAGCAGGAGCAAGAAGGGGATGTAGCTCAGTGGTAGAGCGCGCGCTTTGCATGTGTGAGGCCCCGGGTTCAATACCCGGCATCTCCAGCCCTTGCTTTCAACAGAGACTAGTTGGGGTGGTTGCAACTAAGTTCAAAACTTGCTGTCAAAATGAGTGGCAGTAGTAAGGAACAATCAGCAAGGAAGGCTTTTCTTGGAAGCATGCTAATCACATATATGAACCTGTAAAAAAAGTCACTCCCATTTAAAATCAGTCCCGCACAAGACATGATCGAACAAAAAGCTATTCCTTCAGAGAAGAAGAAACAGGTAAGACTCGGCAACAAAGCTTGTTAAAATCCTTGCAATGTCCATTGATCACCCAGAGAGGATGATTTTTTTTCTCAACAAAAGAGGAGTTACTCTTTAAACGCATAGTAAATCTTCCTCCCTGTATAAGTTGTGCACTGAAGGTGTAGTTTAATGGTGTCATTTGTTGAACTGTACGCATAGCCTATAGTAGAGGAAATCTTCACATTCCTGTGTCAGCGGTTTCTTATTGTGTTGAGACCTATCTGCGGTGTGAGACCTGACACCTCCTGAGAAGAAACTTCATTTCGCATAATCCCTGCCTCTCTCAGACTAGTGCTCGTGCAGGTGAGAGCCACACAGTAATTAGATGTGACACAGACACAAAGAGAGCTCACTTATGCAGCTGGGAGATGATGTGTTGTCAGCTAACTGACAAACACAATTCGGACATAAATGGGTTTCTTTTGCCTCTTGAAGGCTAAAAGTCCTTCCTGGAAGAAAAAAAATGAAAGCGTGGTTGGTTTTGGGAAGTGAAGGAGGCCCTGAGTACTGGTAGTGGAACACAGATGTGAAGGCCTGGTGCCAGGTTAAAGACTGCAACATCGTTTAGAGCTTTGTGGAGGAAAAGGCACAAAAATCCTCCACAAGATAAGGGAATGTAGCTCAGTGGTAGAGCGCACAGAAACACAAGAGCAAGAAGGGGATGTAGCTCAGTGGTAGAGCGCGCGCTTTGCATGTGTGAGGCCCCGGGTTCAATCCCCGGCATCTCCATTCTTTATCTAAAAACTGAGTCTAGTTACTATGTAGCGCATGCTGAGTTGCCTTATTATCCCCACAAAGTGCAAATTCCTGTTGAGAACTTCTCTCTAAAGTCAACCTTCCTCCCCCCCAAAAAAAAAAAAAAAGGGCCCAGAAAAGCAGGAGCAAGAAGGGGATGTAGCTCAGTGGTAGAGCGCGCGCTTTGCATGTGTGAGGCCCCGGGTTCAATCCCCGGCATCTCCATTCCTTATCTTAAAACTGAGTCTAGTTACTATGTAGCGCATGCTGAGTTGCCTTATTATCCCCACAAAGTGCAAATTCCTGTTGAGAACTTCTCTCTAAAGTCAAACTTCCTCCCCCCAAAAAAAAAAAAAAAGGGCCCAGAAAAGCAGGAGCAAGAAGGGGATGTAGCTCAGTGGTAGAGCGCGCGCTTTGCATGTGTGAGGCCCCGGGTTCAATACCCGGCATCTCCAGCCTTTGCTTTCAACAGAGACTAGTTGGGGTGGTTGCAACTAAGTTCAAAACTTGCTGTCAAAATGAGTGGCAGTAGTAAGGAACAATCAGCAAGGAAGGCTTTTCTTGGAAGCATGCTAATCACATATATGAACCTGTAAAAAAAGTCACTCCCATTTAAAATCAGTCCCGCACAAGACATGATCGAACAAAAAGCTATTCCTTCAGAGAAGAAGAAACAGGTAAGACTCGGCAACAAAGCTTGTTAAAATCCTTGCAATGTCCATTGATCACCCAGAGAGGATGATTTTTTTTCTCAACAAAAGAGGAGTTACTCTTTAAACGCATAGTAAATCTTCCTCCCTGTATAAGTTGTGCACTGAAGGTGTAGTTTAATGGTGTCATTTGTTGAACTGTACGCATAGCCTATAGTAGAGGAAATCTTCACATTCCTGTGTCAGCGGTTTCTTATTGTGTTGAGACCTATCTGCGGTGTGAGACCTGACACCTCCTGAGAAGAAACTTCATTTCGCATAATCCCTGCCTCTCTCAGACTAGTGCTCGTGCAGGTGAGAGCCACACAGTAATTAGATGTGACACAGACACAAAGAGAGCTCACTTATGCAGCTGGGAGATGATGTGTTGTCAGCTAACTGACAAACACAATTCGGACATAAATGGGTTTCTTTTGCCTCTTGAAGGCTAAAAGTCCTTCCTGGAAGAAAAAAAATGAAAGCGTGGTTGGTTTTGGGAAGTGAAGGAGGCCCTGAGTACTGGTAGTGGAACACAGATGTGAAGGCCTGGTGCCAGGTTAAAGACTGCAACATCGTTTAGAGCTTTGTGGAGGAAAAGGCACAAAAATCCTCCACAAGATAAGGGGATGTAGCTCAGTGGTAGAGCGCACGCTTTGCATGTGTGAGGCCCCGGGTTCAATCCCCGGCATCTCCAAGTAAGCCTTACTTAACCTTGCAACCCAGGCACGTGTACACATCTGAGAAACAATTGCCCAAAACAACCCTTAAAATAAACATTCCTGTCCTCCCCCACCAAAGCCATTAGCATGTAAAAGGATGGAGCAGACAGCCTGCAATTCTTTCCTTTGTTCCTCTCTACCTGCATTTTCACCTCACAAGAAGCACAGGTCTGTTTGTGTCGAGCATGGGGGATGTAGCTCAGTGGTAGAGCGCACGCTTCGCATGTGTGAGGTCCCGGGTTCAACCCCCGGCATCTCCAATCTTTATCTTAAAACTGAGTCTAGTTACTATGTAGCGCATGCTGAGTTGCCTAATGAACCCCACAAAGTGCAAAATCCTGCTGAGAACTTCTCTCTAAAGTCAAACTTCCTCCCCCAAAAGAAAAAAAAAAAAAAAAAGCACAGAAACACAAGAGCAAGAAGGGGATGTAGCTCAGTGGTAGAGTGCGCGCTTTGCATGTGTGAGGCCCCGGGTTCAATCCCCGGCATCTCCATTCTTTATCTTAAAACTGAGTCTAGTTACTATGTAGCGCATGCTGAGTTGCCTTATTATCCCCACAAAGTGCAAATTCCTGTTGAGAACTTCTCTCTAAAGTCAAACTTCCTCCCCCCCAAAAAAAAAAAAAAGGGCCCAGAAAAGCAGGAGCAAGAAGGGGATGTAGCTCAGTGGTAGAGCGTGCGCTTTGCATGTGTGAGGCCCCGGGTTCAATCCCCGGCATCTCCATTCTTTATCTTAAAACTGAGTCTAGTTACTATGTAGCGCATGCTGAGTTGCCTTATTATCCCCACAAAGTGCAAATTCCTGTTGAGAACTTCTCTCTAAAGTCAAACTTCCTCCCCCCAAAAAAAAAAAAAAGGGCCCAGAAAAGCAGGAGCAAGAAGGGGATGTAGCTCAGTGGTAGAGCGCGCGCTTTGCATGTGTGAGGCCCCGGGTTCAATCCCCGGCATCTCCAGCCTTTGCTTTCAACAGAGACTAGTTGGGGTGGTTGCAACTAAGTTCAAAACTTGCTGTCAAAATGAGTGGCAGTAGTAAGGAACAATCAGCAAGGAAGGCTTTTCTTGGAAGCATGCTAATCACATATATGAACCTGTAAAAAAAGTCACTCCCATTTAAAATCAGTCCCGCACAAGACATGATCGAACAAAAAGCTATTCCTTCAGAGAAGAAGAAACAGGTAAGACTCGGCAACAAAGCTTGTTAAAATCCTTGCAATGTCCATTGATCACCCAGAGAGGATGATTTTTTTTCTCAACAAAAGAGGAGTTACTCTTTAAACGCATAGTAAATCTTCCTCCCTGTATAAGTTGTGCACTGAAGGTGTAGTTTAATGGTGTCATTTGTTGAACTGTACGCATAGCCTATAGTAGAGGAAATCTTCACATTCCTGTGTCAGCGGTTTCTTATTGTGTTGAGACCTATCTGCGGTGTGAGACCTGACACCTCCTGAGAAGAAACTTCATTTCGCATAATCCCTGCCTCTCTCAGACTAGTGCTCGTGCAGGTGAGAGCCACACAGTAATTAGATGTGACACAGACACAAAGAGAGCTCACTTATGCAGCTGGGAGATGATGTGTTGTCAGCTAACTGACAAACACAATTCGGACATAAATGGGTTTCTTTTGCCTCTTGAAGGCTAAAAGTCCTTCCTGGAAGAAAAAAAATGAAAGCGTGGTTGGTTTTGGGAAGTGAAGGAGGCCCTGAGTACTGGTAGTGGAACACAGATGTGAAGGCCTGGTGCCAGGTTAAAGACTGCAACATCGTTTAGAGCTTTGTGGAGGAAAAGGCACAAAAATCCTCCACAAGATAAGGGGATGTAGCTCAGTGGTAGAGCGCACGCTTTGCATGTGTGAGGCCCCGGGTTCAATCCCCGGCATCTCCAAGTAAGCCTTACTTAACCTTGCAACCCAGGCACGTGTACACATCTGAGAAACAATTGCCCAAAACAACCCTTAAAATAAACATTCCTGTCCTCCCCCACCAAAGCCATTAGCATGTAAAAGGATGGAGCAGACAGCCTGCAATTCTTTCCTTTGTTCCTCTCTACCTGCATTTTCACCTCACAAGAAGCACAGGTCTGCTTGTGTCGAGCATGGGGGATGTAGCTCAGTGGTAGAGCGCACGCTTCGCATGTGTGAGGTCCCGGGTTCAACTCCCGGCATCTCCAATCTTTATCTTAAAACTGAGTCTAGTTACTATGTAGCGCATGCTGAGTTGCCTAATGAACCCCACAAAGTGCAAAATCCTGCTGAGAACTTCTCTCTAAAGTCAAACTTCCTCCCCCAAAAGAAAAAAAAAAAAAAAAAAGCACAGAAACACAAGAGCAAGAAGGGGATGTAGCTCAGTGGTAGAGCGCGCGCTTTGCATGTGTGAGGCCCCGGGTTCAATCCCCGGCATCTCCATTCTTTATCTTAAAACTGAGTCTAGTTACTATGTAGCGCATGCTGAGTTGCCTTATTATCCCCACAAAGTGCAAATTCCTGTTGAGAACTTCTCTCTAAAGTCAAACTTCCTCCCCCCAAAAAAAAAAAAAAAGGGCCCAGAAAAGCAGGAGCAAGAAGGGGATGTAGCTCAGTGGTAGAGCGCGCGCTTTGCATGTGTGAGGCCCCGGGTTCAATCCCCGGCATCTCCATTCTTTATCTTAAAACTGAGTCTAGTTACTATGTAGCGCATGCTGAGTTGCCTTATTATCCCCACAAAGTGCAAATTCCTGTTGAGAACTTCTCTCTAAAGTCAAACTTCCTCCCCCCAAAAAAAAAAAAAAAGGGCCCAGAAAAGCAGGAGCAAGAAGGGGATGTAGCTCAGTGGTAGAGCGCGCGCTTTGCATGTGTGAGGCCCCGGGTTCAATACCCGGCATCTCCAGCCTTTGCTTTCAACAGAGACTAGTTGGGGTGGTTGCAACTAAGTTCAAAACTTGCTGTCAAAATGAGTGGCAGTAGTAAGGAACAATCAGCAAGGAAGGCTTTTCTTGGAAGCATGCTAATCACATATATGAACCTGTAAAAAAAGTCACTCCCATTTAAAATCAGTCCCGCACAAGACATGATCGAACAAAAAGCTATTCCTTCAGAGAAGAAGAAACAGGTAAGACTCGGCAACAAAGCTTGTTAAAATCCTTGCAATGTCCATTGATCACCCAGAGAGGATGATTTTTTTTCTCAACAAAAGAGGAGTTACTCTTTAAACGCATAGTAAATCTTCCTCCCTGTATAAGTTGTGCACTGAAGGTGTAGTTTAATGGTGTCATTTGTTGAACTGTACGCATAGCCTATAGTAGAGGAAATCTTCACATTCCTGTGTCAGCGGTTTCTTATTGTGTTGAGACCTATCTGCGGTGTGAGACCTGACACCTCCTGAGAAGAAACTTCATTTCGCATAATCCCTGCCTCTCTCAGACTAGTGCTCGTGCAGGTGAGAGCCACACAGTAATTAGATGTGACACAGACACAAAGAGAGCTCACTTATGCAGCTGGGAGATGATGTGTTGTCAGCTAACTGACAAACACAATTCGGACATAAATGGGTTTCTTTTGCCTCTTGAAGGCTAAAAGTCCTTCCTGGAAGAAAAAAAATGAAAGCGTGGTTGGTTTTGGGAAGTGAAGGAGGCCCTGAGTACTGGTAGTGGAACACAGATGTGAAGGCCTGGTGCCAGGTTAAAGACTGCAACATCGTTTAGAGCTTTGTGGAGGAAAAGGCACAAAAATCCTCCACAAGATAAGGGGATGTAGCTCAGTGGTAGAGCGCACGCTTTGCATGTGTGAGGCCCCGGGTTCAATCCCCGGCATCTCCAAGTAAGCCTTACTTAACCTTGCAACCCAGGCACGTGTACACATCTGAGAAACAATTGCCCAAAACAACCCTTAAAATAAACATTCCTGTCCTCCCCCACCAAAGCCATTAGCATGTAAAAGGATGGAGCAGACAGCCTGCAATTCTTTCCTTTGTTCCTCTCTACCTGCATTTTCACCTCACAAGAAGCACAGGTCTGTTTGTGTCGAGCATGGGGGATGTAGCTCAGTGGTAGAGCGCACGCTTCGCATGTGTGAGGTCCTGGGTTCAACCCCCGGCATCTCCAATCTTTATCTTAAAACTGAGTCTAGTTACTATGTAGCGCATGCTGAGTTGCCTAATGAACCCCACAAAGTGCAAAATCCTGCTGAGAACTTCTCTCTAAAGTCAAACTTCCTCCCCCAAAAGAAAAAAAAAAAAAAAAAAGCACAGAAACACAAGAGCAAGAAGGGGATGTAGCTCAGTGGTAGAGTGCGCGCTTTGCATGTGTGAGGCCCCGGGTTCAATCCCCGGCATCTCCATTCTTTATCTTAAAACTGAGTCTAGTTACTATGTAGCGCATGCTGAGTTGCCTTATTATCCCCACAAAGTGCAAATTCCTGTTGAGAACTTCTCTCTAAAGTCAAACTTCCTCCCCCCCAAAAAAAAAAAAAAGGGCCCAGAAAAGCAGGAGCAAGAAGGGGATGTAGCTCAGTGGTAGAGCGCGCGCTTTGCATGTGTGAGGCCCCGGGTTCAATCCCCGGCATCTCCATTCTTTATCTTAAAACTGAGTCTAGTTACTATGTAGCGCATGCTGAGTTGCCTTATTATCCCCACAAAGTGCAAATTCCTGTTGAGAACTTCTCTCTAAAGTCAAACTTCCTCCCCCCCAAAAAAAAAAAAAGGGCCCAGAAAAGCAGGAGCAAGAAGGGGATGTAGCTCAGTGGTAGAGCGCGCGCTTTGCATGTGTGAGGCCCCGGGTTCAATCCCCGGCATCTCCAGCCTTTGCTTTCAACAGAGACTAGTTGGGGTGGTTGCAACTAAGTTCAAAACTTGCTGTCAAAATGAGTGGCAGTAGTAAGGAACAATCAGCAAGGAAGGCTTTTCTTGGAAGCATGCTAATCACATATATGAACCTGTAAAAAAAGTCACTCCCATTTAAAATCAGTCCCGCACAAGACATGATCGAACAAAAAGCTATTCCTTCAGAGAAGAAGAAACAGGTAAGACTCGGCAACAAAGCTTGTTAAAATCCTTGCAATGTCCATTGATCACCCAGAGAGGATGATTTTTTTTCTCAACAAAAGAGGAGTTACTCTTTAAACGCATAGTAAATCTTCCTCCCTGTATAAGTTGTGCACTGAAGGTGTAGTTTAATGGTGTCATTTGTTGAACTGTACGCATAGCCTATAGTAGAGGAAATCTTCACATTCCTGTGTCAGCGGTTTCTTATTGTGTTGAGACCTATCTGCGGTGTGAGACCTGACACCTCCTGAGAAGAAACTTCATTTCGCATAATCCCTGCCTCTCTCAGACTAGTGCTCGTGCAGGTGAGAGCCACACAGTAATTAGATGTGACACAGACACAAAGAGAGCTCACTTATGCAGCTGGGAGATGATGTGTTGTCAGCTAACTGACAAACACAATTCGGACATAAATGGGTTTCTTTTGCCTCTTGAAGGCTAAAAGTCCTTCCTGGAAGAAAAAAAATGAAAGCGTGGTTGGTTTTGGGAAGTGAAGGAGGCCCTGAGTACTGGTAGTGGAACACAGATGTGAAGGCCTGGTGCCAGGTTAAAGACTGCAACATCGTTTAGAGCTTTGTGGAGGAAAAGGCACAAAAATCCTCCACAAGATAAGGGGATGTAGCTCAGTGGTAGAGCGCACGCTTTGCATGTGTGAGGCCCCGGGTTCAATCCCCGGCATCTCCAAGTAAGCCTTGCAACCCAGGCACGTGTACACATCTGAGAAACAATTGCCCAAAACAACCCTTAAAATAAACATTCCTGTCCTCCCCCACCAAAGCCATTAGCATGTAAAAGGATGGAGCAGACAGCCTGCAATTCTTTCCTTTGTTCCTCTCTACCTGCATTTTCACCTCACAAGAAGCACAGGTCTGTTTGTGTCAAGCATGGGGGATGTAGCTCAGTGGTAGAGCGCACGCTTCGCATGTGTGAGGTCCCGGGTTCAACCCCCGGCATCTCCAATCTTTATCTTAAAACTGAGTCTAGTTACTATGTAGCGCATGCTGAGTTGCCTAATGAACCCCACAAAGTGCAAAATCCTGCTGAGAACTTCTCTCTAAAGTCAAACTTCCTCCCCCAAAAGAAAAAAAAAAAAAAAAAAGCACAGAAACACAAGAGCAAGAAGGGGATGTAGCTCAGTGGTAGAGCGCGCGCTTTGCATGTGTGAGGCCCCGGGTTCAATCCCCGGCATCTCCATTCTTTATCTTAAAACTGAGTCTAGTTACTATGTAGCGCATGCTGAGTTGCCTTATTATCCCCACAAAGTGCAAATTCCTGTTGAGAACTTCTCTCTAAAGTCAAACTTCCTCCCCCAAAAAAAAAAAAAAAAAAAAAAGGGCCCAGAAAAGCAGGAGCAAGAAGGGGATGTAGCTCAGTGGTAGAGCGCGCGCTTTGCATGTGTGAGGCCCCGGGTTCAATCCCCGACATCTCCATTCTTTATCTTAAAACTGAGTCTAGTTACTATGTAGCGCATGCTGAGTTGCCTTATTATCCCCACAAAGTGCAAATTCCTGTTGAGAACTTCTCTCTAAAGTCAAACTTCCTCCCCCCAAAAAAAAAAAAAAAGGGCCCAGAAAAGCAGGAGCAAGAAGGGGATGTAGCTCAGTGGTAGAGCGCGCGCTTTGCATGTGTGAGGCCCCGGGTTCAATCCCCGGCATCTCCATTCTTTATCTTAAAACTGAGTCTAGTTGCTATGTAGCGCATGCTGAGTTGCCTTATTATCCCCACAAAGTGCAAATTCCTGTTGAGAACTTCTCTCTAAAGTCAAACTTCCTCCCCCCCAAAAAAAAAAAAAAGGGCCCAGAAAAGCAGGAGCAAGAAGGGGATGTAGCTCAGTGGTAGAGCGCGCGCTTTGCATGTGTGAGGCCCCGGGTTCAATCCCCGGCATCTCCATTCTTTATCTTAAAACTGAGTCTAGTTACTATGTAGCGCATGCTGAGTTGCCTTATTATCCCCACAAAGTGCAAATTTCTGTTGAGAACTTCTCTCTAAAGTCAAACTTCCTCCCCCCAAAAAAAAAAAAAAAGGGCCCAGAAAAGCAGGAGCAAGAAGGGGATGTAGCTCAGTGGTAGAGCGCGCGCTTTGCATGTGTGAGGCCCCGGGTTCAATACCTGGCATCTCCAGCCTTTGCTTTCAACAGAGACTAGTTGGGGTGGTTGCAACTAAGTTCAAAACTTGCTGTCAAAATGAGTGGCAGTAGTAAGGAACAATCAGCAAGGAAGGCTTTTCTTGGAAGCATGCTAATCACATATATGAACCTGTAAAAAAAGTCACTCCCATTTAAAATCAGTCCCGCACAAGACATGATCGAACAAAAAGCTATTCCTTCAGAGAAGAAGAAACAGGTAAGACTCGGCAACAAAGCTTGTTAAAATCCTTGCAATGTCCATTGATCACCCAGAGAGGATGATTTTTTTTCTCAACAAAAGAGGAGTTACTCTTTAAACGCATAGTAAATCTTCCTCCCTGTATAAGTTGTGCACTGAAGGTGTAGTTTAATGGTGTCATTTGTTGAACTGTACGCATAGCCTATAGTAGAGGAAATCTTCACATTCCTGTGTCAGCGGTTTCTTATTGTGTTGAGACCTATCTGCGGTGTGAGACCTGACACCTCCTGAGAAGAAACTTCATTTCGCATAATCCCTGCCTCTCTCAGACTAGTGCTCGTGCAGGTGAGAGCCACACAGTAATTAGATGTGACACAGACACAAAGAGAGCTCACTTATGCAGCTGGGAGATGATGTGTTGTCAGCTAACTGACAAACACAATTCGGACATAAATGGGTTTCTTTTGCCTCTTGAAGGCTAAAAGTCCTTCCTGGAAGAAAAAAAATGAAAGCGTGGTTGGTTTTGGGAAGTGAAGGAGGCCCTGAGTACTGGTAGTGGAACACAGATGTGAAGGCCTGGTGCCAGGTTAAAGACTGCAACATCGTTTAGAGCTTTGTGGAGGAAAAGGCACAAAAATCCTCCACAAGATAAGGGGATGTAGCTCAGTGGTAGAGCGCACGCTTTGCATGTGTGAGGCCCCGGGTTCAATCCCCGGCATCTCCAAGTAAGCCTTACTTAACCTTGCAACCCAGGCACGTGTACACATCTGAGAAACAATTGCCCAAAACAACCCTTAAAATAAACATTCCTGTCCTCCCCCACCAAAGCCATTAGCATGTAAAAGGATGGAGCAGACAGCCTGCAATTCTTTCCTTTGTTCCTCTCTACCTGCATTTTCACCTCACAAGAAGCACAGGTCTGCTTGTGTCGAGCATGGGGGATGTAGCTCAGTGGTAGAGCGCACGCTTCGCATGTGTGAGGTCCCGGGTTCAACTCCCGGCATCTCCAATCTTTATCTTAAAACTGAGTCTAGTTACTATGTAGCGCATGCTGAGTTGCCTAATGAACCCCACAAAGTGCAAAATCCTGCTGAGAACTTCTCTCTAAAGTCAAACTTCCTCCCCCAAAAGAAAAAAAAAAAAAAAAAAGCACAGAAACACAAGAGCAAGAAGGGGATGTAGCTCAGTGGTAGAGCGCGCGCTTTGCATGTGTGAGGCCCCGGGTTCAATCCCCGGCATCTCCATTCTTTATCTTAAAACTGAGTCTAGTTACTATGTAGCGCATGCTGAGTTGCCTTATTATCCCCACAAAGTGCAAATTCCTGTTGAGAACTTCTCTCTAAAGTCAAACTTCCTCCCCCCAAAAAAAAAAAAAAAGGGCCCAGAAAAGCAGGAGCAAGAAGGGGATGTAGCTCAGTGGTAGAGCGCGCGCTTTGCATGTGTGAGGCCCCGGGTTCAATCCCCGGCATCTCCATTCTTTATCTTAAAACTGAGTCTAGTTACTATGTAGCGCATGCTGAGTTGCCTTATTATCCCCACAAAGTGCAAATTCCTGTTGAGAACTTCTCTCTAAAGTCAAACTTCCTCCCCCCAAAAAAAAAAAAAAAGGGCCCAGAAAAGCAGGAGCAAGAAGGGGATGTAGCTCAGTGGTAGAGCGCGCGCTTTGCATGTGTGAGGCCCCGGGTTCAATACCCGGCATCTCCAGCCTTTGCTTTCAACAGAGACTAGTTGGGGTGGTTGCAACTAAGTTCAAAACTTGCTGTCAAAATGAGTGGCAGTAGTAAGGAACAATCAGCAAGGAAGGCTTTTCTTGGAAGCATGCTAATCACATATATGAACCTGTAAAAAAAGTCACTCCCATTTAAAATCAGTCCCGCACAAGACATGATCGAACAAAAAGCTATTCCTTCAGAGAAGAAGAAACAGGTAAGACTCGGCAACAAAGCTTGTTAAAATCCTTGCAATGTCCATTGATCACCCAGAGAGGATGATTTTTTTTCTCAACAAAAGAGGAGTTACTCTTTAAACGCATAGTAAATCTTCCTCCCTGTATAAGTTGTGCACTGAAGGTGTAGTTTAATGGTGTCATTTGTTGAACTGTACGCATAGCCTATAGTAGAGGAAATCTTCACATTCCTGTGTCAGCGGTTTCTTATTGTGTTGAGACCTATCTGCGGTGTGAGACCTGACACCTCCTGAGAAGAAACTTCATTTCGCATAATCCCTGCCTCTCTCAGACTAGTGCTCGTGCAGGTGAGAGCCACACAGTAATTAGATGTGACACAGACACAAAGAGAGCTCACTTATGCAGCTGGGAGATGATGTGTTGTCAGCTAACTGACAAACACAATTCGGACATAAATGGGTTTCTTTTGCCTCTTGAAGGCTAAAAGTCCTTCCTGGAAGAAAAAAAATGAAAGCGTGGTTGGTTTTGGGAAGTGAAGGAGGCCCTGAGTACTGGTAGTGGAACACAGATGTGAAGGCCTGGTGCCAGGTTAAAGACTGCAACATCGTTTAGAGCTTTGTGGAGGAAAAGGCACAAAAATCCTCCACAAGATAAGGGGATGTAGCTCAGTGGTAGAGCGCACGCTTTGCATGTGTGAGGCCCCGGGTTCAATCCCCGGCATCTCCAAGTAAGCCTTACTTAACCTTGCAACCCAGGCACGTGTACACATCTGAGAAACAATTGCCCAAAACAACCCTTAAAATAAACATTCCTGTCCTCCCCCACCAAAGCCATTAGCATGTAAAAGGATGGAGCAGACAGCCTGCAATTCTTTCCTTTGTTCCTCTCTACCTGCATTTTCACCTCACAAGAAGCACAGGTCTGTTTGTGTCGAGCATGGGGGATGTAGCTCAGTGGTAGAGCGCACGCTTCGCATGTGTGAGGTCCCGGGTTCAACCCCCGGCATCTCCAATCTTTATCTTAAAACTGAGTCTAGTTACTATGTAGCGCATGCTGAGTTGCCTAATGAACCCCACAAAGTGCAAAATCCTGCTGAGAACTTCTCTCTAAAGTCAAACTTCCTCCCCCAAAAGAAAAAAAAAAAAAAAAAAGCACAGAAACACAAGAGCAAGAAGGGGATGTAGCTCAGTGGTAGAGCGCGCGCTTTGCATGTGTGAGGCCCCGGGTTCAATCCCCGGCATCTCCATTCTTTATCTTAAAACTGAGTCTAGTTACTATGTAGCGCATGCTGAGTTGCCTTATTATCCCCACAAAGTGCAAATTCCTGTTGAGAACTTCTCTCTAAAGTCAAACTTCCTCCCCCCAAAAAAAAAAAAAAAAAAGGGCCCAGAAAAGCAGGAGCAAGAAGGGGATGTAGCTCAGTGGTAGAGCGCGCGCTTTGCATGTGTGAGGCCCCGGGTTCAATCCCCGGCATCTCCATTCTTTATCTTAAAACTGAGTCTAGTTACTATGTAGCGCATGCTGAGTTGCCTTATTATCCCCACAAAGTGCAAATTCCTGTTGAGAACTTCTCTCTAAAGTCAAACTTCCTCCCCCCAAAAAAAAAAAAAAAGGGCCCAGAAAAGCAGGAGCAAGAAGGGGATGTAGCTCAGTGGTAGAGCGCGCGCTTTGCATGTGTGAGGCCCCGGGTTCAATACCCGGCATCTCCAGCCTTTGCTTTCAACAGAGACTAGTTGGGGTGGTTGCAACTAAGTTCAAAACTTGCTGTCAAAATGAGTGGCAGTAGTAAGGAACAATCAGCAAGGAAGGCTTTTCTTGGAAGCATGCTAATCACATATATGAACCTGTAAAAAAAGTCACTCCCATTTAAAATCAGTCCCGCACAAGACATGATCGAACAAAAAGCTATTCCTTCAGAGAAGAAGAAACAGGTAAGACTCGGCAACAAAGCTTGTTAAAATCCTTGCAATGTCCATTGATCACCCAGAGAGGATGATTTTTTTTCTCAACAAAAGAGGAGTTACTCTTTAAACGCATAGTAAATCTTCCTCCCTGTATAAGTTGTGCACTGAAGGTGTAGTTTAATGGTGTCATTTGTTGAACTGTACGCATAGCCTATAGTAGAGGAAATCTTCACATTCCTGTGTCAGCGGTTTCTTATTGTGTTGAGACCTATCTGCGGTGTGAGACCTGACACCTCCTGAGAAGAAACTTCATTTCGCATAATCCCTGCCTCTCTCAGACTAGTGCTCGTGCAGGTGAGAGCCACACAGTAATTAGATGTGACACAGACACAAAGAGAGCTCACTTATGCAGCTGGGAGATGATGTGTTGTCAGCTAACTGACAAACACAATTCGGACATAAATGGGTTTCTTTTGCCTCTTGAAGGCTAAAAGTCCTTCCTGGAAGAAAAAAAATGAAAGCGTGGTTGGTTTTGGGAAGTGAAGGAGGCCCTGAGTACTGGTAGTGGAACACAGATGTGAAGGCCTGGTGCCAGGTTAAAGACTGCAACATCGTTTAGAGCTTTGTGGAGGAAAAGGCACAAAAATCCTCCACAAGATAAGGGGATGTAGCTCAGTGGTAGAGCGCACGCTTTGCATGTGTGAGGCCCCGGGTTCAATCCCCGGCATCTCCAAGTAAGCCTTACTTAACCTTGCAACCCAGGCACGTGTACACATCTGAGAAACAATTGCCCAAAACAACCCTTAAAATAAACATTCCTGTCCTCCCCCACCAAAGCCATTAGCATGTAAAAGGATGGAGCAGACAGCCTGCAATTCTTTCCTTTGTTCCTCTCTACCTGCATTTTCACCTCACAAGAAGCACAGGTCTGTTTGTGTCGAGCATGGGGGATGTAGCTCAGTGGTAGAGCGCACGCTTCGCATGTGTGAGGTCCCGGGTTCAACCCCCGGCATCTCCAATCTTTATCTTAAAACTGAGTCTAGTTACTATGTAGCGCATGCTGAGTTGCCTAATGAACCCCACAAAGTGCAAAATCCTGCTGAGAACTTCTCTCTAAAGTCAAACTTCCTCCCCCAAAAGAAAAAAAAAAAAAAAAGCACAGAAACACAAGAGCAAGAAGGGGATGTAGCTCAGTGGTAGAGCGCGCGCTTTGCATGTGTGAGGCCCCGGGTTCAATCCCCGGCATCTCCATTCTTTATCTTAAAACTGAGTCTAGTTACTATGTAGCGCATGCTGAGTTGCCTTATTATCCCCACAAAGTGCAAATTCCTGTTGAGAACTTCTCTCTAAAGTCAACCTTCCTCCCCCCAAAAAAAAAAAAAAAAAAAAAAAGGGCCCAGAAAAGCAGGAGCAAGAAGGGGATGTAGCTCAGTGGTAGAGCGCGCGCTTTGCATGTGTGAGGCCCCGGGTTCAATCCCCGGCATCTCCATTCTTTATCTTAAAACTGAGTCTAGTTACTATGTAGCGCATGCTGAGTTGCCTTATTATCCCCACAAAGTGCAAATTCCTGTTGAGAACTTCTCTCTAAAGTCAAACTTCCTCCCCCCAAAAAAAAAAAAAAAGGGCCCAGAAAAGCAGGAGCAAGAAGGGGATGTAGCTCAGTGGTAGAGCGCGCGCTTTGCATGTGTGAGGCCCCGGGTTCAATACCCGGCATCTCCAGCCTTTGCTTTCAACAGAGACTAGTTGGGGTGGTTGCAACTAAGTTCAAAACTTGCTGTCAAAATGAGTGGCAGTAGTAAGGAACAATCAGCAAGGAAGGCTTTTCTTGGAAGCATGCTAATCACATATATGAACCTGTAAAAAAAGTCACTCCCATTTAAAATCAGTCCCGCACAAGACATGATCGAACAAAAAGCTATTCCTTCAGAGAAGAAGAAACAGGTAAGACTCGGCAACAAAGCTTGTTAAAATCCTTGCAATGTCCATTGATCACCCAGAGAGGATGATTTTTTTTCTCAACAAAAGAGGAGTTACTCTTTAAACGCATAGTAAATCTTCCTGCCTGTATAAGTTGTGCACTGAAGGTGTAGTTTAATGGTGTCATTTGTTGAACTGTACGCATAGCCTATAGTAGAGGAAATCTTCACATTCCTGTGTCAGCGGTTTCTTATTGTGTTGAGACCTATCTGCGGTGTGAGACCTGACACCTCCTGAGAAGAAACTTCATTTCGCATAATCCCTGCCTCTCTCAGACTAGTGCTCGTGCAGGTGAGAGCCACACAGTAATTAGATGTGACACAGACACAAAGAGAGCTCACTTATGCAGCTGGGAGATGATGTGTTGTCAGCTAACTGACAAACACAATTCGGACATAAATGGGTTTCTTTTGCCTCTTGAAGGCTAAAAGTCCTTCCTGGAAGAAAAAAAATGAAAGCGTGGTTGGTTTTGGGAAGTGAAGGAGGCCCTGAGTACTGGTAGTGGAACACAGATGTGAAGGCCTGGTGCCAGGTTAAAGACTGCAACATCGTTTAGAGCTTTGTGGAGGAAAAGGCACAAAAATCCTCCACAAGATAAGGGGATGTAGCTCAGTGGTAGAGCGCACGCTTTGCATGTGTGAGGCCCCGGGTTCAATCCCCGGCATCTCCAAGTAAGCCTTACTTAACCTTGCAACCCAGGCACGTGTACACATCTGTCAAACTTCCTCCCCCAAAAGAAAAAAAAAAAAAAAAAAGCACAGAAACACAAGAGCAAGAAGGGGATGTAGCTCAGTGGTAGAGCGCGCGCTTTGCATGTGTGAGGCCCCGGGTTCAATCCCCGGCATCTCCATTCTTTATCTTAAAACTGAGTCTAGTTACTATGTAGCGCATGCTGAGTTGCCTTATTATCCCCACAAAGTGCAAATTCCTGTTGAGAACTTCTCTCTAAAGTCAACCTTCCTCCCCCCAAAAAAAAAAAAAAAAAAAGGGCCCAGAAAAGCAGGAGCAAGAAGGGGATGTAGCTCAGTGGTAGAGCGCGCGCTTTGCATGTGTGAGGCCCCGGGTTCAATCCCCGGCATCTCCATTCTTTATCTTAAAACTGAGTCTAGTTACTATGTAGCGCATGCTGAGTTGCCTTATTATCCCCACAAAGTGCAAATTCCTGTTGAGAACTTCTCTCTAAAGTCAAACTTCCTCCCCCCAAAAAAAAAAAAAAAGGGCCCAGAAAAGCAGGAGCAAGAAGGGGATGTAGCTCAGTGGTAGAGCGCGCGCTTTGCATGTGTGAGGCCCCGGGTTCAATACCCGGCATCTCCAGCCTTTGCTTTCAACAGAGACTAGTTGGGGTGGTTGCAACTAAGTTCAAAACTTGCTGTCAAAATGAGTGGCAGTAGTAAGGAACAATCAGCAAGGAAGGCTTTTCTTGGAAGCATGCTAATCACATATATGAACCTGTAAAAAAAGTCACTCCCATTTAAAATCAGTCCCGCACAAGACATGATCGAACAAAAAGCTATTCCTTCAGAGAAGAAGAAACAGGTAAGACTCGGCAACAAAGCTTGTTAAAATCCTTGCAATGTCCATTGATCACCCAGAGAGGATGATTTTTTTTCTCAACAAAAGAGGAGTTACTCTTTAAACGCATAGTAAATCTTCCTCCCTGTATAAGTTGTGCACTGAAGGTGTAGTTTAATGGTGTCATTTGTTGAACTGTACGCATAGCCTATAGTAGAGGAAATCTTCACATTCCTGTGTCAGCGGTTTCTTATTGTGTTGAGACCTATCTGCGGTGTGAGACCTGACACCTCCTGAGAAGAAACTTCATTTCGCATAATCCCTGCCTCTCTCAGACTAGTGCTCGTGCAGGTGAGAGCCACACAGTAATTAGATGTGACACAGACACAAAGAGAGCTCACTTATGCAGCTGGGAGATGATGTGTTGTCAGCTAACTGACAAACACAATTCGGACATAAATGGGTTTCTTTTGCCTCTTGAAGGCTAAAAGTCCTTCCTGGAAGAAAAAAAATGAAAGCGTGGTTGGTTTTGGGAAGTGAAGGAGGCCCTGAGTACTGGTAGTGGAACACAGATGTGAAGGCCTGGTGCCAGGTTAAAGACTGCAACATCGTTTAGAGCTTTGTGGAGGAAAAGGCACAAAAATCCTCCACAAGATAAGGGGATGTAGCTCAGTGGTAGAGCGCACGCTTTGCATGTGTGAGGCCCCGGGTTCAATCCCCGGCATCTCCAAGTAAGCCTTACTTAACCTTGCAACCCAGGCACGTGTACACATCTGAGAAACAATTGCCCAAAACAACCCTTAAAATAAACATTCCTGTCCTCCCCCACCAAAGCCATTAGCATGTAAAAGGATGGAGCAGACAGCCTGCAATTCTTTCCTTTGTTCCTCTCTACCTGCATTTTCACCTCACAAGAAGCACAGGTCTGTTTCTGTCGAGCATGGGGGATGTAGCTCAGTGGTAGAGCGCACGCTTCGCATGTGTGAGGTCCCGGGTTCAACCCCCGGCATCTCCAATCTTTATCTTAAAACTGAGTCTAGTTACTATGTAGCGCATGCTGAGTTGCCTAATGAACCCCACAAAGTGCAAAATCCTGCTGAGAACTTCTCTCTAAAGTCAAACTTCCTCCCCCAAAAGAAAAGCACAGAAACACAAGAGCAAGAAGGGGATGTAGCTCAGTGGTAGAGCGCGCGCTTTGCATGTGTGAGGCCCCGGGTTCAATCCCCGGCATCTCCATTCTTTATCTTAAAACTGAGTCTAGTTACTATGTAGCGCATGCTGAGTTGCCTTATTATCCCCACAAAGTGCAAATTCCTGTTGAGAACTTTTCTCTAAAGTCAACCTTCCTCCCCCCAAAAAAAAAAAAAAAAAGGGCCCAGAAAAGCAGGAGCAAGAAGGGGATGTAGCTCAGTGGTAGAGCGCGCGCTTTGCATGTGTGAGGCCCCGGGTGCACTGAAGGTGTAGTTTAATGGTGTCATTTGTTGAACTGTACGCATAGCCTATAGTAGAGGAAATCTTCACATTCCTGTGTCAGCGGTTTCTTATTGTGTTGAGACCTATCTGCGGTGTGAGACCTGACACCTCCTGAGAAGAAACTTCATTTCGCATAATCCCTGCCTCTCTCAGACTAGTGCTCGTGCAGGTGAGAGCCACACAGTAATTAGATGTGACACAGACACAAAGAGAGCTCACTTATGCAGCTGGGAGATGATGTGTTGTCAGCTAACTGACAAACACAATTCGGACATAAATGGGTTTCTTTTGCCTCTTGAAGGCTAAAAGTCCTTCCTGGAAGAAAAAAAATGAAAGCGTGGTTGGTTTTGGGAAGTGAAGGAGGCCCTGAGTACTGGTAGTGGAACACAGATGTGAAGGCCTGGTGCCAGGTTAAAGACTGCAACATCGTTTAGAGCTTTGTGGAGGAAAAGGCACAAAAATCCTCCACAAGATAAGGGGATGTAGCTCAGTGGTAGAGCGCACGCTTTGCATGTGTGAGGCCCCGGGTTCAATCCCCGGCATCTCCAAGTAAGCCTTACTTAACCTTGCAACCCAGGCACGTGTACACATCTGTCAAACTTCCTCCCCCAAAAGAAAAAAAAAAAAAAAAAAGCACAGAAACACAAGAGCAAGAAGGGGATGTAGCTCAGTGGTAGAGCGCGCGCTTTGCATGTGTGAGGCCCCGGGTTCAATCCCCGGCATCTCCATTCTTTATCTTAAAACTGAGTCTAGTTACTATGTAGCGCATGCTGAGTTGCCTTATTATCCCCACAAAGTGCAAATTCCTGTTGAGAACTTCTCTCTAAAGTCAACCTTCCTCCCCCCAAAAAAAAAAAAAAAAAAAAGGGCCCAGAAAAGCAGGAGCAAGAAGGGGATGTAGCTCAGTGGTAGAGCGCGTGCTTTGCATGTGTGAGGCCCCGGGTTCAATCCCCGGCATCTCCATTCTTTATCTTAAAACTGAGTCTAGTTACTATGTAGCGCATGCTGAGTTGCCTTATTATCCCCACAAAGTGCAAATTCCTGTTGAGAACTTCTCTCTAAAGTCAAACTTCCTCCCCCCAAAAAAAAAAAAAAAGGGCCCAGAAAAGCAGGAGCAAGAAGGGGATGTAGCTCAGTGGTAGAGCGCGCGCTTTGCATGTGTGAGGCCCCGGGTTCAATACCCGGCATCTCCAGCCTTTGCTTTCAACAGAGACTAGTTGGGGTGGTTGCAACTAAGTTCAAAACTTGCTGTCAAAATGAGTGGCAGTAGTAAGGAACAATCAGCAAGGAAGGCTTTTCTTGGAAGCATGCTAATCACATATATGAACCTGTAAAAAAAGTCACTCCCATTTAAAATCAGTCCCGCACAAGACATGATCGAACAAAAAGCTATTCCTTCAGAGAAGAAGAAACAGGTAAGACTCGGCAACAAAGCTTGTTAAAATCCTTGCAATGTCCATTGATCACCCAGAGAGGATGATTTTTTTTCTCAACAAAAGAGGAGTTACTCTTTAAACGCATAGTAAATCTTCCTCCCTGTATAAGTTGTGCACTGAAGGTGTAGTTTAATGGTGTCATTTGTTGAACTGTACGCATAGCCTATAGTAGAGGAAATCTTCACATTCCTGTGTCAGCGGTTTCTTATTGTGTTGAGACCTATCTGCGGTGTGAGACCTGACACCTCCTGAGAAGAAACTTCATTTCGCATAATCCCTGCCTCTCTCAGACTAGTGCTCGTGCAGGTGAGAGCCACACAGTAATTAGATGTGACACAGACACAAAGAGAGCTCACTTATGCAGCTGGGAGATGATGTGTTGTCAGCTAACTGACAAACACAATTCGGACATAAATGGGTTTCTTTTGCCTCTTGAAGGCTAAAAGTCCTTCCTGGAAGAAAAAAAATGAAAGCGTGGTTGGTTTTGGGAAGTGAAGGAGGCCCTGAGTACTGGTAGTGGAACACAGATGTGAAGGCCTGGTGCCAGGTTAAAGACTGCAACATCGTTTAGAGCTTTGTGGAGGAAAAGGCACAAAAATCCTCCACAAGATAAGGGGATGTAGCTCAGTGGTAGAGCGCACGCTTTGCATGTGTGAGGCCCCGGGTTCAATCCCCGGCATCTCCAAGTAAGCCTTACTTAACCTTGCAACCCAGGCACGTGTACACATCTGAGAAACAATTGCCCAAAACAACCCTTAAAATAAACATTCCTGTCCTCCCCCACCAAAGCCATTAGCATGTAAAAGGATGGAGCAGACAGCCTGCAATTCTTTCCTTTGTTCCTCTCTACCTGCATTTTCACCTCACAAGAAGCACAGGTCTGTTTCTGTCGAGCATGGGGGATGTAGCTCAGTGGTAGAGCGCACGCTTCGCATGTGTGAGGTCCCGGGTTCAACCCCCGGCATCTCCAATCTTTATCTTAAAACTGAGTCTAGTTACTATGTAGCGCATGCTGAGTTGCCTAATGAACCCCACAAAGTGCAAAATCCTGCTGAGAACTTCTCTCTAAAGTCAAACTTCCTCCCCCAAAAGAAAAAAAAAAAAAAAAAAAACACAGAAACACAAGAGCAAGAAGGGGATGTAGCTCAGTGGTAGAGCGCGCGCTTTGCATGTGTGAGGCCCCGGGTTCAATCCCCGGCATCTCCATTCTTTATCTTAAAACTGAGTCTAGTTACTATGTAGCGCATGCTGAGTTGCCTTATTATCCCCACAAAGTGCAAATTCCTGTTGAGAACTTCTCTCTAAAGTCAACCTTCCTCCCCCCAAAAAAAAAAAAAAAGGGCCCAGAAAAGCAGGAGCAAGAAGGGGATGTAGCTCAGTGGTAGAGCGCGCGCTTTGCATGTGTGAGGCCCCGGGTTCAATCCCCGGCATCTCCATTCTTTATCTTAAAACTGAGTCTAGTTACTATGTAGCGCATGCTGAGTTGCCTTATTATCCCCACAAAGTGCAAATTCCTGTTGAGAACTTCTCTCTAAAGTCAAACTTCCTCCCCCCAAAAAAAAAAAAAAAGGGCCCAGAAAAGCAGGAGCAAGAAGGGGATGTAGCTCAGTGGTAGAGCGCGCGCTTTGCATGTGTGAGGCCCCGGGTTCAATACCCGGCATCTCCAGCCTTTGCTTTCAACAGAGACTAGTTGGGGTGGTTGCAACTAAGTTCAAAACTTGCTGTCAAAATGAGTGGCAGTAGTAAGGAACAATCAGCAAGGAAGGCTTTTCTTGGAAGCATGCTAATCACATATATGAACCTGTAAAAAAAGTCACTCCCATTTAAAATCAGTCCCGCACAAGACATGATCGAACA
Organism: Lithobates clamitans; assembly: GCA_037952925.1. NCBI lineage: Eukaryota > Metazoa > Chordata > Amphibia > Anura > Ranidae > Lithobates > Lithobates clamitans. The sequence continues at coordinate 4,172,433 of JBBGZY010000430.1, read as the reverse complement.
AAAAGCTATTCCTTCAGAGAAGAAGAAACAGGTAAGACTCGGCAACAAAGCTTGTTAAAATCCTTGCAATGTCCATTGATCACCCAGAGAGGATGATTTTTTTTCTCAACAAAAGAGGAGTTACTCTTTAAACGCATAGTAAATCTTCCTCCCTGTATAAGTTGTGCACTGAAGGTGTAGTTTAATGGTGTCATTTGTTGAACTGTACGCATAGCCTATAGTAGAGGAAATCTTCACATTCCTGTGTCAGCGGTTTCTTATTGTGTTGAGACCTATCTGCGGTGTGAGACCTGACACCTCCTGAGAAGAAACTTCATTTCGCATAATCCCTGCCTCTCTCAGACTAGTGCTCGTGCAGGTGAGAGCCACACAGTAATTAGATGTGACACAGACACAAAGAGAGCTCACTTATGCAGCTGGGAGATGATGTGTTGTCAGCTAACTGACAAACACAATTCGGACATAAATGGGTTTCTTTTGCCTCTTGAAGGCTAAAAGTCCTTCCTGGAAGAAAAAAAATGAAAGCGTGGTTGGTTTTGGGAAGTGAAGGAGGCCCTGAGTACTGGTAGTGGAACACAGATGTGAAGGCCTGGTGCCAGGTTAAAGACTGCAACATCGTTTAGAGCTTTGTGGAGGAAAAGGCACAAAAATCCTCCACAAGATAAGGGGATGTAGCTCAGTGGTAGAGCGCACGCTTTGCATGTGTGAGGCCCCGGGTTCAATCCCCGGCATCTCCAAGTAAGCCTTACTTAACCTTGCAACCCAGGCACGTGTACACATCTGAGAAACAATTGCCCAAAACAACCCTTAAAATAAACATTCCTGTCCTCCCCCACCAAAGCCATTAGCATGTAAAAGGATGGAGCAGACAGCCTGCAATTCTTTCCTTTGTTCCTCTCTACCTGCATTTTCACCTCACAAGAAGCACAGGTCTGTTTGTGTCGAGCATGGGGGATGTAGCTCAGTGGTAGAGCGCACGCTTCGCATGTGTGAGGTCCCGGGTTCAACCCCCGGCATCTCCAATCTTTATCTTAAAACTGAGTCTAGTTACTATGTAGCGCATGCTGAGTTGCCTAATGAACCCCACAAAGTGCAAAATCCTGCTGAGAACTTCTCTCTAAAGTCAAACTTCCTCCCCCAAAAGAAAAAAAAAAAAAAAAAAAAACACAGAAACACAAGAGCAAGAAGGGGATGTAGCTCAGTGGTAGAGCGCGCGCTTTGCATGTGTGAGGCCCCGGGTTCAATCCCCGGCATCTCCATTCTTTATCTTAAAACTGAGTCTAGTTACTATGTAGCGCATGCTGAGTTGCCTTATTATCCCCACAAAGTGCAAATTCCTGTTGAGAACTTCTCTCTAAAGTCAACCTTCCTCCCCCCAAAAAAAAAAAAAAAAGGGCCCAGAAAAGCAGGAGCAAGAAGGGGATGTAGCTCAGTGGTAGAGCGCGCGCTTTGCATGTGTGAGGCCCCGGGTTCAATCCCCGGCATCTCCATTCTTTATCTTAAAACTGAGTCTAGTTACTATGTAGCGCATGCTGAGTTGCCTTATTATCCCCACAAAGTGCAAATTCCTGTTGAGAACTTCTCTCTAAAGTCAAACTTCCTCCCCCAAAAAAAAAAAAAAGGGCCCAGAAAAGCAGGAGCAAGAAGGGGATGTAGCTCAGTGGTAGAGCGCGCGCTTTGCATGTGTGAGGCCCCGGGTTCAATACCCGGCATCTCCAGCCTTTGCTTTCAACAGAGACTAGTTGGGGTGGTTGCAACTAAGTTCAAAACTTGCTGTCAAAATGAGTGGCAGTAGTAAGGAACAATCAGCAAGGAAGGCTTTTCTTGGAAGCATGCTAATCACATATATGAACCTGTAAAAAAAGTCACTCCCATTTAAAATCAGTCCCGCACAAGACATGATCGAACAAAAAGCTATTCCTTCAGAGAAGAAGAAACAGGTAAGACTCGGCAACAAAGCTTGTTAAAATCCTTGCAATGTCCATTGATCACCCAGAGAGGATGATTTTTTTTCTCAACAAAAGAGGAGTTACTCTTTAAACGCATAGTAAATCTTCCTCCCTGTATAAGTTGTGCACTGAAGGTGTAGTTTAATGGTGTCATTTGTTGAACTGTACGCATAGCCTATAGTAGAGGAAATCTTCACATTCCTGTGTCAGCGGTTTCTTATTGTGTTGAGACCTATCTGCGGTGTGAGACCTGACACCTCCTGAGAAGAAACTTCATTTCGCATAATCCCTGCCTCTCTCAGACTAGTGCTCGTGCAGGTGAGAGCCACACAGTAATTAGATGTGACACAGACACAAAGAGAGCTCACTTATGCAGCTGGGAGATGATGTGTTGTCAGCTAACTGACAAACACAATTCGGACATAAATGGGTTTCTTTTGCCTCTTGAAGGCTAAAAGTCCTTCCTGGAAGAAAAAAAATGAAAGCGTGGTTGGTTTTGGGAAGTGAAGGAGGCCCTGAGTACTGGTAGTGGAACACAGATGTGAAGGCCTGGTGCCAGGTTAAAGACTGCAACATCGTTTAGAGCTTTGTGGAGGAAAAGGCACAAAAATCCTCCACAAGATAAGGGGATGTAGCTCAGTGGTAGAGCGCACGCTTTGCATGTGTGAGGCCCCGGGTTCAATCCCCGGCATCTCCAAGTAAGCCTTACTTAACCTTGCAACCCAGGCACGTGTACACATCTGAGAAACAATTGCCCAAAACAACCCTTAAAATAAACATTCCTGTCCTCCCCCACCAAAGCCATTAGCATGTAAAAGGATGGAGCAGACAGCCTGCAATTCTTTCCTTTGTTCCTCTCTACCTGCATTTTCACCTCACAAGAAGCACAGGTCTGTTTGTGTCGAGCATGGGGGATGTAGCTCAGTGGTAGAGCGCACGCTTCGCATGTGTGAGGTCCCGGGTTCAACCCCCGGCATCTCCAATCTTTATCTTAAAACTGAGTCTAGTTACTATGTAGCGCATGCTGAGTTGCCTAATGAACCCCACAAAGTGCAAAATCCTGCTGAGAACTTCTCTCTAAAGTCAAACTTCCTCCCCCAAAAGAAAAAAAAAAAAAAAAAAGCACAGAAACACAAGAGCAAGAAGGGGATGTAGCTCAGTGGTAGAGCTCGTGCTTTGCATGTGTGAGGCCCTGGGTTCAATCCCCGGCATCTCCATTCTTTATCTTAAAACTGAGTCTAGTTACTATGTAGCGCATGCTGAGTTGCCTTATTATCCCCACAAAGTGCAAATTCCTGTTGAGAACTTCTCTCTAAAGTCAAACTTCCTCCCCCCAAAAAAAAAAAAAAAGGGCCCAGAAAAGCAGGAGCAAGAAGGGGATGTAGCTCAGTGGTAGAGCGCGCGCTTTGCATGTGTGAGGCCCTGGGTTCAATCCCCGGCATCTCCATTCTTTATCTTAAAACTGAGTCTAGTTACTATGTAGCGCATGCTGAGTTGCCTTATTATCCCCACAAAGTGCAAATTCCTGTTGAGAACTTCTCTCTAAAGTCAACCTTCCTCCCCCCAAAAAAAAAAAAAAAAAAAAGGGCCCAGAAAAGCAGGAGCAAGAAGGGGATGTAGCTCAGTGGTAGAGCGCGCGCTTTGCATGTGTGAGGCCCCGGGTTCAATCCCCGGCATCTCCATTCTTTATCTTAAAACTGAGTCTAGTTACTATGTAGCGCATGCTGAGGGCTAAAAGTCCTTATTATCCCCACAAAGTGCAAATTCCTGTTGAGAACTTCTCTCTAAAGTCAAACTTCCTCCCCCCAAAAAAAAAAAAAAGGGCCCAGAAAAGCAGGAGCAAGAAGGGGATGTAGCTCAGTGGTAGAGCGCGCGCTCAGTGGTAGAGCGCGCGCTTTGCATGTGTGAGGCCCCGGGTTCAATCCCCGGCATCTCCATTCTTTATCTTAAAACTGAGTCTAGTTACTATGTAGCGCATGCTGAGTTGCCTTATTATCCCCACAAAGTGCAAATTCCTGTTGAGAACTTCTCTCTAAAGTCAAACTTCCTCCCCCCAAAAAAAAAAAAAAAGGGCCCAGAAAAGCAGGAGCAAGAAGGGGATGTAGCTCAGTGGTAGAGCGCGCGCTTTGCATGTGTGAGGCCCCGGGTTCAATACCCGGCATCTCCAGCCTTTGCTTTCAACAGAGACTAGTTGGGGTGGTTGCAACTAAGTTCAAAACTTGCTGTCAAAATGAGTGGCAGTAGTAAGGAACAATCAGCAAGGAAGGCTTTTCTTGGAAGCATGCTAATCACATATATGAACCTGTAAAAAAAGTCACTCCCATTTAAAATCAGTCCCGCACAAGACATGATCGAACAAAAAGCTATTCCTTCAGAGAAGAAGAAACAGGTAAGACTCGGCAACAAAGCTTGTTAAAATCCTTGCAATGTCCATTGATCACCCAGAGAGGATGATTTTTTTTCTCAACAAAAGAGGAGTTACTCTTTAAACGCATAGTAAATCTTCCTCCCTGTATAAGTTGTGCACTGAAGGTGTAGTTTAATGGTGTCATTTGTTGAACTGTACGCATAGCCTATAGTAGAGGAAATCTTCACATTCCTGTGTCAGCGGTTTCTTATTGTGTTGAGACCTATCTGCGGTGTGAGACCTGACACCTCCTGAGAAGAAACTTCATTTCGCATAATCCCTGCCTCTCTCAGACTAGTGCTCGTGCAGGTGAGAGCCACACAGTAATTAGATGTGACACAGACACAAAGAGAGCTCACTTATGCAGCTGGGAGATGATGTGTTGTCAGCTAACTGACAAACACAATTCGGACATAAATGGGTTTCTTTTGCCTCTTGAAGGCTAAAAGTCCTTCCTGGAAGAAAAAAAATGAAAGCGTGGTTGGTTTTGGGAAGTGAAGGAGGCCCTGAGTACTGGTAGTGGAACACAGATGTGAAGGCCTGGTGCCAGGTTAAAGACTGCAACATCGTTTAGAGCTTTGTGGAGGAAAAGGCACAAAAATCCTCCACAAGATAAGGGGATGTAGCTCAGTGGTAGAGCGCACGCTTTGCATGTGTGAGGCCCCGGGTTCAATCCCCGGCATCTCCAAGTAAGCCTTACTTAACCTTGCAACCCAGGCACGTGTACACATCTGAGAAACAATTGCCCAAAACAACCCTTAAAATAAACATTCCTGTCCTCCCCCACCAAAGCCATTAGCATGTAAAAGGATGGAGCAGACAGCCTGCAATTCTTTCCTTTGTTCCTCTCTACCTGCATTTTCACCTCACAAGAAGCACAGGTCTGTTTGTGTCGAGCATGGGGGATGTAGCTCAGTGGTAGAGCGCACGCTTCGCATGTGTGAGGTCCCGGGTTCAACCCCCGGCATCTCCAATCTTTATCTTAAAACTGAGTCTAGTTACTATGTAGCGCATGCTGAGTTGCCTAATGAACCCCACAAAGTGCAAAATCCTGCTGAGAACTTCTCTCTAAAGTCAAACTTCCTCCCCCAAAAGAAAAAAAAAAAAAAAAAAGCACAGAAACACAAGAGCAAGAAGGGGATGTAGCTCAGTGGTAGAGCGCGCGCTTTGCATGTGTGAGGCCCCGGGTTCAATCCCCGGCATCTCCATTCTTTATCTTAAAACTGAGTCTAGTTACTATGTAGCGCATGCTGAGTTGCCTTATTATCCCCACAAAGTGCAAATTCCTGTTGAGAACTTCTCTCTAAAGTCAACCTTCCTCCCCCCAAAAAAAAAAAAAAGGGCCCAGAAAAGCAGGAGCAAGAAGGGGATGTAGCTCAGTGGTAGAGCGCGCGCTTTGCATGTGTGAGGCCCCGGGTTCAATCCCCGGCATCTCCATTCTTTATCTTAAAACTGAGTCTAGTTACTATGTAGCGCATGCTGAGTTGCCTTATTATCCCCACAAAGTGCAAATTCCTGTTGAGAACTTCTCTCTAAAGTCAAACTTCCTCCCCCCAAAAAAAAAAAAAAAGGGCCCAGAAAAGCAGGAGCAAGAAGGGGATGTAGCTCAGTGGTAGAGCGCGCGCTTTGCATGTGTGAGGCCCCGGGTTCAATACCCGGCATCTCCAGCCTTTGCTTTCAACAGAGACTAGTTGGGGTGGTTGCAACTAAGTTCAAAACTTGCTGTCAAAATGAGTGGCAGTAGTAAGGAACAATCAGCAAGGAAGGCTTTTCTTGGAAGCATGCTAATCACATATATGAACCTGTAAAAAAAGTCACTCCCATTTAAAATCAGTCCCGCACAAGACATGATCGAACAAAAAGCTATTCCTTCAGAGAAGAAGAAACAGGTAAGACTCGGCAACAAAGCTTGTTAAAATCCTTGCAATGTCCATTGATCACCCAGAGAGGATGATCTTTTTTCTCAACAAAAGAGGAGTTACTCTTTAAACGCATAGTAAATCTTCCTCCCTGTATAAGTTGTGCACTGAAGGTGTAGTTTAATGGTGTCATTTGTTGAACTGTACGCATAGCCTATAGTAGAGGAAATCTTCACATTCCTGTGTCAGCGGTTTCTTATTGTGTTGAGACCTATCTGCGGTGTGAGACCTGACACCTCCTGAGAAGAAACTTCATTTCGCATAATCCCTGCCTCTCTCAGACTAGTGCTCGTGCAGGTGAGAGCCACACAGTAATTAGATGTGACACAGACACAAAGAGAGCTCACTTATGCAGCTGGGAGATGATGTGTTGTCAGCTAACTGACAAACACAATTCGGACATAAATGGGTTTCTTTTGCCTCTTGAAGGCTAAAAGTCCTTCCTGGAAGAAAAAAAATGAAAGCGTGGTTGGTTTTGGGAAGTGAAGGAGGCCCTGAGTACTGGTAGTGGAACACAGATGTGAAGGCCTGGTGCCAGGTTAAAGACTGCAACATCGTTTAGAGCTTTGTGGAGGAAAAGGCACAAAAATCCTCCACAAGATAAGGGGATGTAGCTCAGTGGTAGAGCGCACGCTTTGCATGTGTGAGGCCCTGGGTTCAATCCCCGGCATCTCCAAGTAAGCCTTACTTAACCTTGCAACCCAGGCACGTGTACACATCTGAGAAACAATTGCCCAAAACAACCCTTAAAATAAACATTCCTGTCCTCCCCCACCAAAGCCATTAGCATGTAAAAGGATGGAGCAGACAGCCTGCAATTCTTTCCTTTGTTCCTCTCTACCTGCATTTTCACCTCACAAGAAGCACAGGTCTGTTTGTGTCGAGCATGGGGGATGTAGCTCAGTGGTAGAGCGCACGCTTCGCATGTGTGAGGTCCCGGGTTCAACCCCCGGCATCTCCAATCTTTATCTTAAAACTGAGTCTAGTTACTATGTAGCGCATGCTGAGTTGCCTAATGAACCCCACAAAGTGCAAAATCCTGCTGAGAACTTCTCTCTAAAGTCAAACTTCCTCCCCCAAAAGAAAAAAAAAAAAAAAAAAAAAGCACAGAAACACAAGAGCAAGAAGGGGATGTAGCTCAGTGGTAGAGCGCGCGCGCTTTGCATGTGTGAGGCCCCGGGTTCAATCCCCGGCATCTCCATTCTTTATCTTAAAACTGAGTCTAGTTACTATGTAGCGCATGCTGAGTTGCCTTATTATCCCCACAAAGTGCAAATTCCTGTTGAGAACTTCTCTCTAAAGTCAACCTTCCTCCCCCCAAAAAAAAAAAAAAAAAAAAAAAAAGGGCCCAGAAAAGCAGGAGCAAGAAGGGGATGTAGCTCAGTGGTAGAGCGCGCGCTTTGCATGTGTGAGGCCCCGGGTTCAATCCCCGGCATCTCCATTCTTTATCTTAAAACTGAGTCTAGTTACTATGTAGCGCATGCTGAGTTGCCTTATTATCCCCACAAAGTGCAAATTCCTGTTGAGAACTTCTCTCTAAAGTCAAACTTCCTCCCCCAAAAAAAAAAAAAAAGGGCCCAGAAAAGCAGGAGCAAGAAGGGGATGTAGCTCAGTGGTAGAGCGCGCGCTTTGCATGTGTGAGGCCCCGGGTTCAATACCCGGCATCTCCAGCCTTTGCTTTCAACAGAGACTAGTTGGGGTGGTTGCAACTAAGTTCAAAACTTGCTGTCAAAATGAGTGGCAGTAGTAAGGAACAATCAGCAAGGAAGGCTTTTCTTGGAAGCATGCTAATCACATATATGAACCTGTAAAAAAAGTCACTCCCATTTAAAATCAGTCCCGCACAAGACATGATCGAACAAAAAGCTATTCCTTCAGAGAAGAAGAAACAGGTAAGACTCGGCAACAAAGCTTGTTAAAATCCTTGCAATGTCCATTGATCACCCAGAGAGGATGATTTTTTTTCTCAACAAAAGAGGAGTTACTCTTTAAACGCATAGTAAATCTTCCTCCCTGTATAAGTTGTGCACTGAAGGTGTAGTTTAATGGTGTCATTTGTTGAACTGTACGCATAGCCTATAGTAGAGGAAATCTTCACATTCCTGTGTCAGCGGTTTCTTATTGTGTTGAGACCTATCTGCGGTGTGAGACCTGACACCTCCTGAGAAGAAACTTCATTTCGCATAATCCCTGCCTCTCTCAGACTAGTGCTCGTGCAGGTGAGAGCCACACAGTAATTAGATGTGACACAGACACAAAGAGAGCTCACTTATGCAGCTGGGAGATGATGTGTTGTCAGCTAACTGACAAACACAATTCGGACATAAATGGGTTTCTTTTGCCTCTTGAAGGCTAAAAGTCCTTCCTGGAAGAAAAAAAATGAAAGCGTGGTTGGTTTTGGGAAGTGAAGGAGACCCTGAGTACTGGTAGTGGAACACAGATGTGAAGGCCTGGTGCCAGGTTAAAGACTGCAACATCGTTTAGAGCTTTGTGGAGGAAAAGGCACAAAAATCCTCCACAAGATAAGGGGATGTAGCTCAGTGGTAGAGCGCACGCTTTGCATGTGTGAGGCCCCGGGTTCAATCCCCGGCATCTCCAAGTAAGCCTTACTTAACCTTGCAACCCAGGCACGTGTACACATCTGAGAAACAATTGCCCAAAACAACCCTTAAAATAAACATTCCTGTCCTCCCCCACCAAAGCCATTAGCATGTAAAAGGATGGAGCAGACAGCCTGCAATTCTTTCCTTTGTTCCTCTCTACCTGCATTTTCACCTCACAAGAAGCACAGGTCTGTTTGTGTCGAGCATGGGGGATGTAGCTCAGTGGTAGAGCGCACGCTTCGCATGTGTGAGGTCCCGGGTTCAACCCCCGGCATCTCCAATCTTTATCTTAAAACTGAGTCTAGTTACTATGTAGCGCATGCTGAGTTGCCTAATGAACCCCACAAAGTGCAAAATCCTGCTGAGAACTTCTCTCTAAAGTCAAACTTCCTCCCCCAAAAGAAAAAAAAAAAAAAAAAAGCACAGAAACACAAGAGCAAGAAGGGGATGTAGCTCAGTGGTAGAGCGCGCGCTTTGCATGTGTGAGGCCCCGGGTTCAATCCCCGGCATCTCCATTCTTTATCTTAAAACTGAGTCTAGTTACTATGTAGCGCATGCTGAGTTGCCTTATTATCCCCACAAAGTGCAAATTCCTGTTGAGAACTTCTCTCTAAAGTCAACCTTCCTCCCCCCAAAAAAAAAAAAAAAGGGCCCAGAAAAGCAGGAGCAAGAAGGGGATGTAGCTCAGTGGTAGAGCGCGCGCTTTGCATGTGTGAGGCCCCGGGTTCAATCCCCGGCATCTCCATTCTTTATCTTAAAACTGAGTCTAGTTACTATGTAGCGCATGCTGAGTTGCCTTATTATCCCCACAAAGTGCAAATTCCTGTTGAGAACTTCTCTCTAAAGTCAAACTTCCTCCCCCCCAAAAAAAAAAAAAAGGGCCCAGAAAAGCAGGAGCAAGAAGGGGATGTAGCTCAGTGGTAGAGCGCGCGCTTTGCATGTGTGAGGCCCCGGGTTCAATACCCGGCATCTCCAGCCTTTGCTTTCAACAGAGACTAGTTGGGGTGGTTGCAACTAAGTTCAAAACTTGCTGTCAAAATGAGTGGCAGTAGTAAGGAACAATCAGCAAGGAAGGCTTTTCTTGGAAGCATGCTAATCACATATATGAACCTGTAAAAAAAGTCACTCCCATTTAAAATCAGTCCCGCACAAGACATGATCGAACAAAAAGCTATTCCTTCAGAGAAGAAGAAACAGGTAAGACTCGGCAACAAAGCTTGTTAAAATCCTTGCAATGTCCATTGATCACCCAGAGAGGATGATTTTTTTTCTCAACAAAAGAGGAGTTACTCTTTAAACGCATAGTAAATCTTCCTCCCTGTATAAGTTGTGCACTGAAGGTGTAGTTTAATGGTGTCATTTGTTGAACTGTACGCATAGCCTATAGTAGAGGAAATCTTCACATTCCTGTGTCAGCGGTTTCTTATTGTGTTGAGACCTATCTGCGGTGTGAGACCTGACACCTCCTGAGAAGAAACTTCATTTCGCATAATCCCTGCCTCTCTCAGACTAGTGCTCGTGCAGGTGAGAGCCACACAGTAATTAGATGTGACACAGACACAAAGAGAGCTCACTTATGCAGCTGGGAGATGATGTGTTGTCAGCTAACTGACAAACACAATTCGGACATAAATGGGTTTCTTTTGCCTCTTGAAGGCTAAAAGTCCTTCCTGGAAGAAAAAAAATGAAAGCGTGGTTGGTTTTGGGAAGTGAAGGAGGCCCTGAGTACTGGTAGTGGAACACAGATGTGAAGGCCTGGTGCCAGGTTAAAGACTGCAACATCGTTTAGAGCTTTGTGCAAATTCCTGTTGAGAACTTCTCTCTAAAGTCAAACTTCCTCCCCCAAAAAAAAAAAAAAAGGGCCCAGAAAAGCAGGAGCAAGAAGGGGATGTAGCTCAGTGGTAGAGCGCGCGCTTTGCATGTGTGAGGCCCCGGGTTCAATACCCGGCATCTCCAGCCTTTGCTTTCAACAGAGACTAGTTGGGGTGGTTGCAACTAAGTTCAAAACTTGCTGTCAAAATGAGTGGCAGTAGTAAGGAACAATCAGCAAGGAAGGCTTTTCTTGGAAGCATGCTAATCACATATATGAACCTGTAAAAAAAGTCACTCCCATTTAAAATCAGTCCCGCACAAGACATGATCGAACAAAAAGCTATTCCTTCAGAGAAGAAGAAACAGGTAAGACTCGGCAACAAAGCTTGTTAAAATCCTTGCAATGTCCATTGATCACCCAGAGAGGATGATTTTTTTTCTCAACAAAAGAGGAGTTACTCTTTAAACGCATAGTAAATCTTCCTCCCTGTATAAGTTGTGCACTGAAGGTGTAGTTTAATGGTGTCATTTGTTGAACTGTACGCATAGCCTATAGTAGAGGAAATCTTCACATTCCTGTGTCAGCGGTTTCTTATTGTGTTGAGACCTATCTGCGGTGTGAGACCTGACACCTCCTGAGAAGAAACTTCATTTCGCATAATCCCTGCCTCTCTCAGACTAGTGCTCGTGCAGGTGAGAGCCACACAGTAATTAGATGTGACACAGACACAAAGAGAGCTCACTTATGCAGCTGGGAGATGATGTGTTGTCAGCTAACTGACAAACACAATTCGGACATAAATGGGTTTCTTTTGCCTCTTGAAGGCTAAAAGTCCTTCCTGGAAGAAAAAAAATGAAAGCGTGGTTGGTTTTGGGAAGTGAAGGAGGCCCTGAGTACTGGTAGTGGAACACAGATGTGAAGGCCTGGTGCCAGGTTAAAGACTGCAACATCGTTTAGAGCTTTGTGGAGGAAAAGGCACAAAAATCCTCCACAAGATAAGGGGATGTAGCTCAGTGGTAGAGCGCACGCTTTGCATGTGTGAGGCCCCGGGTTCAATCCCCGGCATCTCCAAGTAAGCCTTACTTAACCTTGCAACCCAGGCACGTGTACACATCTGAGAAACAATTGCCCAAAACAACCCTTAAAATAAACATTCCTGTCCTCCCCCACCAAAGCCATTAGCATGTAAAAGGATGGAGCAGACAGCCTGCAATTCTTTCCTTTGTTCCTCTCTACCTGCATTTTCACCTCACAAGAAGCACAGGTCTGTTTGTGTCGAGCATGGGGGATGTAGCTCAGTGGTAGAGCGCACGCTTCGCATGTGTGAGGTCCCGGGTTCAACCCCCGGCATCTCCAATCTTTATCTTAAAACTGAGTCTAGTTACTATGTAGCGCATGCTGAGTTGCCTAATGAACCCCACAAAGTGCAAAATCCTGCTGAGAACTTCTCTCTAAAGTCAAACTTCCTCCCCCAAAAGAAAAAAAAAAAAAAAAAGCACAGAAACACAAGAGCAAGAAGGGGATGTAGCTCAGTGGTAGAGCGCGCGCTTTGCATGTGTGAGGCCCCGGGTTCAATCCCCGGCATCTCCATTCTTTATCTTAAAACTGAGTCTAGTTACTATGTAGCGCATGCTGAGTTGCCTTATTATCCCCACAAAGTGCAAATTCCTGTTGAGAACTTCTCTCTAAAGTCAAACTTCCTCCCCCCCAAAAAAAAAAAAAAAGGGCCCAGAAAAGCAGGAGTAAGAAGGGGATGTAGCTCAGTGGTAGAGCGCGCGCTTTGCATGTGTGAGGCCCCGGGTTCAATCCCCGGCATCTCCATTCTTTATCTTAAAACTGAGTCTAGTTACTATGTAGCGCATGCTGAGTTGCCTTATTATCCCCACAAAGTGCAAATTCCTGTTGAGAACTTCTCTCTAAAGTCAAACTTCCTCCCCCCAAAAAAAAAAAAAAAGGGCCCAGAAAAGCAGGAGCAAGAAGGGGATGTAGCTCAGTGGTAGAGCGCGCGCTTTGCATGTGTGAGGCCCCGGGTTCAATACCCGGCATCTCCAGCCTTTGCTTTCAACAGAGACTAGTTGGGGTGGTTGCAACTAAGTTCAAAACTTGCTGTCAAAATGAGTGGCAGTAGTAAGGAACAATCAGCAAGGAAGGCTTTTCTTGGAAGCATGCTAATCACATATATGAACCTGTAAAAAAAGTCACTCCCATTTAAAATCAGTCCCGCACAAGACATGATCGAACAAAAAGCTATTCCTTCAGAGAAGAAGAAACAGGTAAGACTCGGCAACAAAGCTTGTTAAAATCCTTGCAATGTCCATTGATCACCCAGAGAGGATGATTTTTTTTCTCAACAAAAGAGGAGTTACTCTTTAAACGCATAGTAAATCTTCCTCCCTGTATAAGTTGTGCACTGAAGGTGTAGTTTAATGGTGTCATTTGTTGAACTGTACGCATAGCCTATAGTAGAGGAAATCTTCACATTCCTGTGTCAGCGGTTTCTTATTGTGTTGAGACCTATCTGCGGTGTGAGACCTGACACCTCCTGAGAAGAAACCTCATTTCGCATAATCCCTGCCTCTCTCAGACTAGTGCTCGTGCAGGTGAGAGCCACACAGTAATTAGATGTGACACAGACACAAAGAGAGCTCACTTATGCAGCTGGGAGATGATGTGTTGTCAGCTAACTGACAAACACAATTCGGACATAAATGGGTTTCTTTTGCCTCTTGAAGGCTAAAAGTCCTTCCTGGAAGAAAAAAAATGAAAGCGTGGTTGGTTTTGGGAAGTGAAGGAGGCCCTGAGTACTGGTAGTGGAACACAGATGTGAAGGCCTGGTGCCAGGTTAAAGACTGCAACATCGTTTAGAGCTTTGTGGAGGAAAAGGCACAAAAATCCTCCACAAGATAAGGGGATGTAGCTCAGTGGTAGAGCGCACGCTTTGCATGTGTGAGGCCCCGGGTTCAATCCCCGGCATCTCCAAGTAAGCCTTACTTAACCTTGCAACCCAGGCACGTGTACACATCTGAGAAACAATTGCCCAAAACAACCCTTAAAATAAACATTGCTGTCCTCCCCCACCAAAGCCATTAGCATGTAAAAGGATGGAGCAGACAGCCTGCAATTCTTTCCTTTGTTCCTCTCTACCTGCATTTTCACCTCACAAGAAGCACAGGTCTGTTGGTGTCGAGCATGGGGGATGTAGCTCAGTGGTAGAGCGCACGCTTCGCATGTGTGAGGTCCCGGGTTCAACCCCCGGCATCTCCAATCTTTATCTTAAAACTGAGTCTAGTTACTATGTAGCGCATGCTGAGTTGCCTAATGAACCCCACAAAGTGCAAAATCCTGCTGAGAACTTCTCTCTAAAGTCAAACTTCCTCCCCCAAAAGAAAAAAAAAAAAAAAAAAGCACAGAAACACAAGAGCAAGAAGGGGATGTAGCTCAGTGGTAGAGCGCGCGCTTTGCATGTGTGAGGCCCCGGGTTCAATCCCCGGCATCTCCATTCTTTATCTTAAAACTGAGTCTAGTTACTATGTAGCGCATGCTGAGTTGCCTTATTATCCCCACAAAGTGCAAATTCCTGTTGAGAACTTCTCTCTAAAGTCAACCTTCCTCCCCCCAAAAAAAAAAAAAAAGGGCCCAGAAAAGCAGGAGCAAGAAGGGGATGTAGCTCAGTGGTAGAGCGCGCGCTTTGCATGTGTGAGGCCCCGGGTTCAATCCCCGGCATCTCCATTCTTTATCTTAAAACTGAGTCTAGTTACTATGTAGCGCATGCTGAGTTGCCTTATTATCCCCACAAAGTGCAAATTCCTGTTGAGAACTTCTCTCTAAAGTCAAACTTCCTCCCCCCAAAAAAAAAAAAAAAGGGCCCAGAAAAGCAGGAGCAAGAAGGGGATGTAGCTCAGTGGTAGAGCGCGCGCTTTGCATGTGTGAGGCCCCGGGTTCAATACCCGGCATCTCCAGCCTTTGCTTTCAACAGAGACTAGTTGGGGTGGTTGCAACTAAGTTCAAAACTTGCTGTCAAAATGAGTGGCAGTAGTAAGGAACAATCAGCAAGGAAGGCTTTTCTTGGAAGCATGCTAATCACATATATGAACCTGTAAAAAAAGTCACTCCCATTTAAAATCAGTCCCGCACAAGACATGATCGAACAAAAAGCTATTCCTTCAGAGAAGAAGAAACAGGTAAGACTCGGCAACAAAGCTTGTTAAAATCCTTGCAATGTCCATTGATCACCCAGAGAGGATGATTTTTTTTCTCAACAAAAGAGGAGTTACTCTTTAAACGCATAGTAAATCTTCCTCCCTGTATAAGTTGTGCACTGAAGGTGTAGTTTAATGGTGTCATTTGTTGAACTGTACGCATAGCCTATAGTAGAGGAAATCTTCACATTCCTGTGTCAGCGGTTTCTTATTGTGTTGAGACCTATCTGCGGTGTGAGACCTGACACCTCCTGAGAAGAAACTTCATTTCGCATAATCCCTGCCTCTCTCAGACTAGTGCTCGTGCAGGTGAGAGCCACACAGTAATTAGATGTGACACAGACACAAAGAGAGCTCACTTATGCAGCTGGGAGATGATGTGTTGTCAGCTAACTGACAAACACAATTCGGACATAAATGGGTTTCTTTTGCCTCTTGAAGGCTAAAAGTCCTTCCTGGAAGAAAAAAAATGAAAGCGTGGTTGGTTTTGGGAAGTGAAGGAGGCCCTGAGTACTGGTAGTGGAACACAGATGTGAAGGCCTGGTGCCAGGTTAAAGACTGCAACATCGTTTAGAGCTTTGTGCAAATTCCTGTTGAGAACTTCTCTCTAAAGTCAAACTTCCTCCCCCCAAAAAAAAAAAAAAGGGCCCAGAAAAGCAGGAGCAAGAAGGGGATGTAGCTCAGTGGTAGAGCGCGCGCTTTGCATGTGTGAGGCCCCGGGTTCAATACCCGGCATCTCCAGCCTTTGCTTTCAACAGAGACTAGTTGGGGTGGTTGCAACTAAGTTCAAAACTTGCTGTCAAAATGAGTGGCAGTAGTAAGGAACAATCAGCAAGGAAGGCTTTTCTTGGAAGCATGCTAATCACATATATGAACCTGTAAAAAAAGTCACTCCCATTTAAAATCAGTCCCGCACAAGACATGATCGAACAAAAAGCTATTCCTTCAGAGAAGAAGAAACAGGTAAGACTCGGCAACAAAGCTTGTTAAAATCCTTGCAATGTCCATTGATCACCCAGAGAGGATGATTTTTTTTCTCAACAAAAGAGGAGTTACTCTTTAAACGCATAGTAAATCTTCCTCCCTGTATAAGTTGTGCACTGAAGGTGTAGTTTAATGGTGTCATTTGTTGAACTGTACGCATAGCCTATAGTAGAGGAAATCTTCACATTCCTGTGTCAGCGGTTTCTTATTGTGTTGAGACCTATCTGCGGTGTGAGACCTGACACCTCCTGAGAAGAAACTTCATTTCGCATAATCCCTGCCTCTCTCAGACTAGTGCTCGTGCAGGTGAGAGCCACACAGTAATTAGATGTGACACAGACACAAAGAGAGCTCACTTATGCAGCTGGGAGATGATGTGTTGTCAGCTAACTGACAAACACAATTCGGACATAAATGGGTTTCTTTTGCCTCTTGAAGGCTAAAAGTCCTTCCTGGAAGAAAAAAAATGAAAGCGTGGTTGGTTTTGGGAAGTGAAGGAGGCCCTGAGTACTGGTAGTGGAACACAGATGTGAAGGCCTGGTGCCAGGTTAAAGACTGCAACATCGTTTAGAGCTTTGTGGAGGAAAAGGCACAAAAATCCTCCACAAGATAAGGGGATGTAGCTCAGTGGTAGAGCGCACGCTTTGCATGTGTGAGGCCCCGGGTTCAATCCCCGGCATCTCCAAGTAAGCCTTACTTAACCTTGCAACCCAGGCACGTGTACACATCTGAGAAACAATTGCCCAAAACAACCCTTAAAATAAACATTCCTGTCCTCCCCCACCAAAGCCATTAGCATGTAAAAGGATGGAGCAGACAGCCTGCAATTCTTTCCTTTGTTCCTCTCTACCTGCATTTTCACCTCACAAGAAGCACAGGTCTGTTTGTGTCGAGCATGGGGGATGTAGCTCAGTGGTAGAGCGCACGCTTCGCATGTGTGAGGTCCCGGGTTCAACCCCCGGCATCTCCAATCTTTATCTTAAAACTGAGTCTAGTTACTATGTAGCGCATGCTGAGTTGCCTAATGAACCCCACAAAGTGCAAAATCCTGCTGAGAACTTCTCTCTAAAGTCAAACTTCCTCCCCCAAAAGAAAAAAAAAAAAAAAAAAAAAGCAC
This sequence comes from Lithobates clamitans, assembly GCA_037952925.1. Classification (NCBI taxonomy): domain Eukaryota; kingdom Metazoa; phylum Chordata; class Amphibia; order Anura; family Ranidae; genus Lithobates; species Lithobates clamitans. The sequence goes on along the minus strand of JBBGZY010000430.1, from coordinate 4,155,442 downwards.
AGAAACACAAGAGCAAGAAGGGGATGTAGCTCAGTGGTAGAGCGCGCGCGCTTTGCATGTGTGAGGCCCCGGGTTCAATCCCCGGCATCTCCATTCTTTATCTTAAAACTGAGTCTAGTTACTATGTAGCGCATGCTGAGTTGCCTTATTATCCCCACAAAGTGCAAATTCCTGTTGAGAACTTCTCTCTAAAGTCAAACTTCCTCCCCCCAAAAAAAAAAAAAAAGGGCCCAGAAAAGCAGGAGCAAGAAGGGGATGTAGCTCAGTGGTAGAGCGCGCGCTTTGCATGTGTGAGGCCCCGGGTTCAATACCCGGCATCTCCATTCTTTATCTTAAAACTGAGTCTAGTTACTATGTAGCGCATGCTGAGTTGCCTTATTATCCCCACAAAGTGCAAATTCCTGTTGAGAACTTCTCTCTAAAGTCAAACTTCCTCCCCCCAAAAAAAAAAAAAAAGGGCCCAGAAAAGCAGGAGCAAGAAGGGGATGTAGCTCAGTGGTAGAGCGCGCGCTTTGCATGTGTGAGGCCCCGGGTTCAATACCCGGCATCTCCAGCCTTTGCTTTCAACAGAGACTAGTTGGGGTGGTTGCAACTAAGTTCAAAACTTGCTGTCAAAATGAGTGGCAGTAGTAAGGAACAATCAGCAAGGAAGGCTTTTCTTGGAAGCATGCTAATCACATATATGAACCTGTAAAAAAAGTCACTCCCATTTAAAATCAGTCCCGCACAAGACATGATCGAACAAAAAGCTATTCCTTCAGAGAAGAAGAAACAGGTAAGACTCGGCAACAAAGCTTGTTAAAATCCTTGCAATGTCCATTGATCACCCAGAGAGGATGATTTTTTTTCTCAACAAAAGAGGAGTTACTCTTTAAACGCATAGTAAATCTTCCTCCCTGTATAAGTTGTGCACTGAAGGTGTAGTTTAATGGTGTCATTTGTTGAACTGTACGCATAGCCTATAGTAGAGGAAATCTTCACATTCCTGTGTCAGCGGTTTCTTATTGTGTTGAGACCTATCTGCGGTGTGAGACCTGACACCTCCTGAGAAGAAACTTCATTTCGCATAATCCCTGCCTCTCTCAGACTAGTGCTCGTGCAGGTGAGAGCCACACAGTAATTAGATGTGACACAGACACAAAGAGAGCTCACTTATGCAGCTGGGAGATGATGTGTTGTCAGCTAACTGACAAACACAATTCGGACATAAATGGGTTTCTTTTGCCTCTTGAAGGCTAAAAGTCCTTCCTGGAAGAAAAAAAATGAAAGCGTGGTTGGTTTTGGGAAGTGAAGGAGGCCCTGAGTACTGGTAGTGGAACACAGATGTGAAGGCCTGGTGCCAGGTTAAAGACTGCAACATCGTTTAGAGCTTTGTGCAAATTCCTGTTGAGAACTTCTCTCTAAAGTCAAACTTCCTCCCCCCAAAAAAAAAAAAAAGGGCCCAGAAAAGCAGGAGCAAGAAGGGGATGTAGCTCAGTGGTAGAGCGCGCGCTTTGCATGTGTGAGGCCCCGGGTTCAATACCCGGCATCTCCAGCCTTTGCTTTCAACAGAGACTAGTTGGGGTGGTTGCAACTAAGTTCAAAACTTGCTGTCAAAATGAGTGGCAGTAGTAAGGAACAATCAGCAAGGAAGGCTTTTCTTGGAAGCATGCTAATCACATATATGAACCTGTAAAAAAAGTCACTCCCATTTAAAATCAGTCCCGCACAAGACATGATCGAACAAAAAGCTATTCCTTCAGAGAAGAAGAAACAGGTAAGACTCGGCAACAAAGCTTGTTAAAATCCTTGCAATGTCCATTGATCACCCAGAGAGGATGATTTTTTTTCTCAACAAAAGAGGAGTTACTCTTTAAACGCATAGTAAATCTTCCTCCCTGTATAAGTTGTGCACTGAAGGTGTAGTTTAATGGTGTCATTTGTTGAACTGTACGCATAGCCTATAGTAGAGGAAATCTTCACATTCCTGTGTCAGCGGTTTCTTATTGTGTTGAGACCTATCTGCGGTGTGAGACCTGACACCTCCTGAGAAGAAACTTCATTTCGCATAATCCCTGCCTCTCTCAGACTAGTGCTCGTGCAGGTGAGAGCCACACAGTAATTAGATGTGACACAGACACAAAGAGAGCTCACTTATGCAGCTGGGAGATGATGTGTTGTCAGCTAACTGACAAACACAATTCGGACATAAATGGGTTTCTTTTGCCTCTTGAAGGCTAAAAGTCCTTCCTGGAAGAAAAAAAATGAAAGCGTGGTTGGTTTTGGGAAGTGAAGGAGGCCCTGAGTACTGGTAGTGGAACACAGATGTGAAGGCCTGGTGCCAGGTTAAAGACTGCAACATCGTTTAGAGCTTTGTGGAGGAAAAGGCACAAAAATCCTCCACAAGATAAGGGGATGTAGCTCAGTGGTAGAGCGCACGCTTTGCATGTGTGAGGCCCCGGGTTCAATCCCCGGCATCTCCAAGTAAGCCTTACTTAACCTTGCAACCCAGGCACGTGTACACATCTGAGAAACAATTGCCCAAAACAACCCTTAAAATAAACATTCCTGTCCTCCCCCACCAAAGCCATTAGCATGTAAAAGGATGGAGCAGACAGCCTGCAATTCTTTCCTTTGTTCCTCTCTACCTGCATTTTCACCTCACAAGAAGCACAGGTCTGTTTGTGTCGAGCATGGGGGATGTAGCTCAGTGGTAGAGCGCACGCTTCGCATGTGTGAGGTCCCGGGTTCAACCCCCGGCATCTCCAATCTTTATCTTAAAACTGAGTCTAGTTACTATGTAGCGCATGCTGAGTTGCCTAATGAACCCCACAAAGTGCAAAATCCTGCTGAGAACTTCTCTCTAAAGTCAAACTTCCTCCCCCAAAAGAAAAAAAAAAAAAAAAAAGCACAGAAACACAAGAGCAAGAAGGGGATGTAGCTCAGTGGTAGAGCGCGCGCTTTGCATGTGTGAGGCCCCGGGTTCAATCCCCGGCATCTCCATTCTTTATCTTAAAACTGAGTCTAGTTACTATGTAGCGCATGCTGAGTTGCCTTATTATCCCCACAAAGTGCAAATTCCTGTTGAGAACTTCTCTCTAAAGTCAACCTTCCTCCCCCCAAAAAAAAAAAAAAAGGGCCCAGAAAAGCAGGAGCAAGAAGGGGATGTAGCTCAGTGGTAGAGCGCGCGCTTTGCATGTGTGAGGCCCCGGGTTCAATCCCCGGCATCTCCATTCTTTATCTTAAAACTGAGTCTAGTTACTATGTAGCGCATGCTGAGTTGCCTTATTATCCCCACAAAGTGCAAATTCCTGTTGAGAACTTCTCTCTAAAGTCAAACTTCCTCCCCCCAAAAAAAAAAAAAAAGGGCCCAGAAAAGCAGGAGCAAGAAGGGGATGTAGCTCAGTGGTAGAGCGCGCGCTTTGCATGTATGAGGCCCCGGGTTCAATACCCGGCATCTCCAGCCTTTGCTTTCAACAGAGACTAGTTGGGGTGGTTGCAACTAAGTTCAAAACTTGCTGTCAAAATGAGTGGCAGTAGTAAGGAACAATCAGCAAGGAAGGCTTTTCTTGGAAGCATGCTAATCACATATATGAACCTGTAAAAAAAGTCACTCCCATTTAAAATCAGTCCCGCACAAGACATGATCGAACAAAAAGCTATTCCTTCAGAGAAGAAGAAACAGGTAAGACTCGGCAACAAAGCTTGTTAAAATCCTTGCAATGTCCATTGATCACCCAGAGAGGATGATTTTTTTTCTCAACAAAAGAGGAGTTACTCTTTAAACGCATAGTAAATCTTCCTCCCTGTATAAGTTGTGCACTGAAGGTGTAGTTTAATGGTGTCATTTGTTGAACTGTATGCATAGCCTATAGTAGAGGAAATCTTCACATTCCTGTGTCAGCGGTTTCTTATTGTGTTGAGACCTATCTGCGGTGTGAGACCTGACACCTCCTGAGAAGAAACTTCATTTCGCATAATCCCTGCCTCTCTCAGACTAGTGCTCGTGCAGGTGAGAGCCACACAGTAATTAGATGTGACACAGACACAAAGAGAGCTCACTTATGCAGCTGGGAGATGATGTGTTGTCAGCTAACTGACAAACACAATTCGGACATAAATGGGTTTCTTTTGCCTCTTGAAGGCTAAAAGTCCTTCCTGGAAGAAAAAAAATGAAAGCGTGGTTGGTTTTGGGAAGTGAAGGAGGCCCTGAGTACTGGTAGTGGAACACAGATGTGAAGGCCTGGTGCCAGGTTAAAGACTGCAACATCGTTTAGAGCTTTGTGGAGGAAAAGGCACAAAAATCCTCCACAAGATAAGGGGATGTAGCTCAGTGGTAGAGCGCACGCTTTGCATGTGTGAGGCCCCGGGTTCAATCCCCGGCATCTCCAAGTAAGCCTTACTTAACCTTGCAACCCAGGCATGTGTACACATCTGAGAAACAATTGCCCAAAACAACCCTTAAAATAAACATTCCTGTCCTCCCCCACCAAAGCCATTAGCATGTAAAAGGATGGAGCAGACAGCCTGCAATTCTTTCCTTTGTTCCTCTCTACCTGCATTTTCACCTCACAAGAAGCACAGGTCTGTTTGTGTCGAGCATGGGGGATGTAGCTCAGTGGTAGAGCGCACGCTTCGCATGTGTGAGGTCCCGGGTTCAACCCCCGGCATCTCCAATCTTTATCTTAAAACTGAGTCTAGTTACTATGTAGCGCATGCTGAGTTGCCTAAAGAACCCCACAAAGTGCAAAATCCTGCTGAGAACTTCTCTCTAAAGTCAAACTTCCTCCCCCAAAAGAAAAAAAAAAAAAAAAAAGCACAGAAACACAAGAGCAAGAAGGGGATGTAGCTCAGTGGTAGAGCGCGCGCTTTGCATGTGTGAGGCCCCGGGTTCAATCCCCGGCATCTCCATTCTTTATCTTAAAACTGAGTCTAGTTACTATGTAGCGCATGCTGAGTTGCCTTATTATCCCCACAAAGTGCAAATTCCTGTTGAGAACTTCTCTCTAAAGTCAACCTTCCTCCCCCCAAAAAAAAAAAAAAGGGGCCCAGAAAAGCAGGAGCAAGAAGGGGATGTAGCTCAGTGGTAGAGCGCGCGCTTTGCATGTGTGAGGCCCCGGGTTCAATCCCCGGCATCTCCATTCTTTATCTTAAAACTGAGTCTAGTTACTATGTAGCGCATGCTGAGTTGCCTTATTATCCCCACAAAGTGCAAATTCCTGTTGAGAACTTCTCTCTAAAGTCAAACTTCCTCCCCCCAAAAAAAAAAAAAAAGGGCCCAGAAAAGCAGGAGCAAGAAGGGGATGTAGCTCAGTGGTAGAGCGCGCGCTTTGCATGTGTGAGGCCCCGGGTTCAATCCCCGGCATCTCCATTCTTTATCTTAAAACTGAGTCTAGTTACTATGTAGCGCATGCTGAGTTGCCTTATTATCCCCACAAAGTGCAAATTCCTGTTGAGAACTTCTCTCTAAAGTCAAACTTCCTCCCCCCAAAAAAAAAAAAAAAGGGCCCAGAAAAGCAGGAGCAAGAAGGGGATGTAGCTCAGTGGTAGAGCGCGCGCTTTGCATGTGTGAGGCCCCGGGTTCAATACCCGGCATCTCCAGCCTTTGCTTTCAACAGAGACTAGTTGGGGTGGTTGCAACTAAGTTCAAAACTTGCTGTCAAAATGAGTGGCAGTAGTAAGGAACAATCAGCAAGGAAGGCTTTTCTTGGAAGCATGCTAATCACATATATGAACCTGTAAAAAAAGTCACTCCCATTTAAAATCAGTCCCGCACAAGACATGATCGAACAAAAAGCTATTCCTTCAGAGAAGAAGAAACAGGTAAGACTCGGCAACAAAGCTTGTTAAAATCCTTGCAATGTCCATTGATCACCCAGAGAGGATGATTTTTTTTCTCAACAAAAGAGGAGTTACTCTTTAAACGCATAGTAAATCTTCCTCCCTGTATAAGTTGTGCACTGAAGGTGTAGTTTAATGGTGTCATTTGTTGAACTGTACGCATAGCCTATAGTAGAGGAAATCTTCCCATTCCTGTGTCAGCGGTTTCTTATTGTGTTGAGACCTATCTGCGGTGTGAGACCTGACACCTCCTGAGAAGAAACTTCATTTCGCATAATCCCTGCCTCTCTCAGACTAGTGCTCGTGCAGGTGAGAGCCACACAGTAATTAGATGTGACACAGACACAAAGAGAGCTCACTTATGCAGCTGGGAGATGATGTGTTGTCAGCTAACTGACAAACACAATTCGGACATAAATGGGTTTCTTTTGCCTCTTGAAGGCTAAAAGTCCTTCCTGGAAGAAAAAAAATGAAAGCGTGGTTGGTTTTGGGAAGTGAAGGAGGCCCTGAGTACTGGTAGTGGAACACAGATGTGAAGGCCTGGTGCCAGGTTAAAGACTGCAACATCGTTTAGAGCTTTGTGGAGGAAAAGGCACAAAAATCCTCCACAAGATAAGGGGATGTAGCTCAGTGGTAGAGCGCACGCTTTGCATGTGTGAGGCCCCGGGTTCAATCCCCGGCATCTCCAAGTAAGCCTTACTTAACCTTGCAACCCAGGCACGTGTACACATCTGAGAAACAATTGCCCAAAACAACCCTTAAAATAAACATTCCTGTCCTCCCCCACCAAAGCCATTAGCATGTAAAAGGATGGAGCAGACAGCCTGCAATTCTTTCCTTTGTTCCTCTCTACCTGCATTTTCACCTCACAAGAAGCACAGGTCTGTTTGTGTCGAGCATGGGGGATGTAGCTCAGTGGTAGAGCGCACGCTTCGCATGTGTGAGGTCCCGGGTTCAACCCCCGGCATCTCCAATCTTTATCTTAAAACTGAGTCTAGTTACTATGTAGCGCATGCTGAGTTGCCTAATGAACCCCACAAAGTGCAAAATCCTGCTGAGAACTTCTCTCTAAAGTCAAACTTCCTCCCCCAAAAGAAAAAAAAAAAAAAAAAAAAAGCACAGAAACACAAGAGCAAGAAGGGGATGTAGCTCAGTGGTAGAGCGCGCGCTTTGCATGTGTGAGGCCCCGGGTTCAATCCCCGGCATCTCCATTCTTTATCTTAAAACTGAGTCTAGTTACTATGTAGCGCATGCTGAGTTGCCTTATTATCCCCACAAAGTGCAAATTCCTGTTGAGAACTTCTCTCTAAAGTCAACCTTCCTCCCCCCCAAAAAAAAAAAAAAAGGGCCCAGAAAAGCAGGAGCAAGAAGGGGATGTAGCTCAGTGGTAGAGCGCGCGCTTTGCATGTGTGAGGCCCCGGGTTCAATCCCCGGCATCTCCATTCTTTATCTTAAAACTGAGTCTAGTTACTATGTAGCGCATGCTGAGTTGCCTTATTATCCCCACAAAGTGCAAATTCCTGTTGAGAACTTCTCTCTAAAGTCAAACTTCCTCCCCCCAAAAAAAAAAAAAAAGGGCCCAGAAAAGCAGGAGCAAGAAGGGGATGTAGCTCAGTGGTAGAGCGCGCGCTTTGCATGTGTGAGGCCCCGGGTTCAATACCCGGCATCTCCAGCCTTTGCTTTCAACAGAGACTAGTTGGGGTGGTTGCAACTAAGTTCAAAACTTGCTGTCAAAATGAGTGGCAGTAGTAAGGAACAATCAGCAAGGAAGGCTTTTCTTGGAAGCATGCTAATCACATATATGAACCTGTAAAAAAAGTCACTCCCATTTAAAATCAGTCCCGCACAAGACATGATCGAACAAAAAGCTATTCCTTCAGAGAAGAAGAAACAGGTAAGACTCGGCAACAAAGCTTGTTAAAATCCTTGCAATGTCCATTGATCACCCAGAGAGGATGATTTTTTTTCTCAACAAAAGAGGAGTTACTCTTTAAACGCATAGTAAATCTTCCTCCCTGTATAAGTTGTGCACTGAAGGTGTAGTTTAATGGTGTCATTTGTTGAACTGTACGCATAGCCTATAGTAGAGGAAATCTTCACATTCCTGTGTCAGCGGTTTCTTATTGTGTTGAGACCTATCTGCGGTGTGAGACCTGACACCTCCTGAGAAGAAACTTCATTTCGCATAATCCCTGCCTCTCTCAGACTAGTGCTCGTGCAGGTGAGAGCCACACAGTAATTAGATGTGACACAGACACAAAGAGAGCTCACTTATGCAGCTGGGAGATGATGTGTTGTCAGCTAACTGACAAACACAATTCGGACATAAATGGGTTTCTTTTGCCTCTTGAAGGCTAAAAGTCCTTCCTGGAAGAAAAAAAATGAAAGCGTGGTTGGTTTTGGGAAGTGAAGGAGGCCCTGAGTACTGGTAGTGGAACACAGATGTGAAGGCCTGGTGCCAGGTTAAAGACTGCAACATCGTTTAGAGCTTTGTGGAGGAAAAGGCACAAAAATCCTCCACAAGATAAGGGGATGTAGCTCAGTGGTAGAGCGCACGCTTTGCATGTGTGAGGCCCCGGGTTCAATCCCCGGCATCTCCAAGTAAGCCTTACTTAACCTTGCAACCCAGGCACGTGTACACATCTGAGAAACAATTGCCCAAAACAACCCTTAAAATAAACATTCCTGTCCTCCCCCACCAAAGCCATTAGCATGTAAAAGGATGGAGCAGACAGCCTGCAATTCTTTCCTTTGTTCCTCTCTACCTGCATTTTCACCTCACAAGAAGCACAGGTCTGTTTGTGTCGAGCATGGGGGATGTAGCTCAGTGGTAGAGCGCACGCTTCGCATGTGTGAGGTCCCGGGTTCAACCCCCGGCATCTCCAATCTTTATCTTAAAACTGAGTCTAGTTACTATGTAGCGCATGCTGAGTTGCCTAATGAACCCCACAAAGTGCAAAATCCTGCTGAGAACTTCTCTCTAAAGTCAAACTTCCTCCCCCAAAAGAAAAAAAAAAAAAAAAAAAAGCACAGAAACACAAGAGCAAGAAGGGGATGTAGCTCAGTGGTAGAGCGCGCGCTTTGCATGTGTGAGGCCCCGGGTTCAATCCCCGGCATCTCCATTCTTTATCTTAAAACTGAGTCTAGTTACTATGTAGCGCATGCTGAGTTGCCTTATTATCCCCACAAAGTGCAAATTCCTGTTGAGAACTTCTCTCTAAAGTCAACCTTCCTCCCCCCAAAAAAAAAAAAAAAGGGCCCAGAAAAGCAGGAGCAAGAAGGGGATGTAGCTCAGTGGTAGAGCGCGCGCTTTGCATGTGTGAGGCCCCGGGTTCAATACCCGGCATCTCCAGCCTTTGCTTTCAACAGAGACTAGTTGGGGTGGTTGCAACTAAGTTCAAAACTTGCTGTCAAAATGAGTGGCAGTAGTAAGGAACAATCAGCAAGGAAGGCTTTTCTTGGAAGCATGCTAATCACATATATGAACCTGTAAAAAAAGTCACTCCCATTTAAAATCAGTCCCGCACAAGACATGATCGAACAAAAAGCTATTCCTTCAGAGAAGAAGAAACAGGTAAGACTCGGCAACAAAGCTTGTTAAAATCCTTGCAATGTCCATTGATCACCCAGAGAGGATGATTTTTTTTCTCAACAAAAGAGGAGTTACTCTTTAAACGCATAGTAAATCTTCCTCCCTGTATAAGTTGTGCACTGAAGGTGTAGTTTAATGGTGTCATTTGTTGAACTGTACGCATAGCCTATAGTAGAGGAAATCTTCACATTCCTGTGTCAGCGGTTTCTTATTGTGTTGAGACCTATCTGCGGTGTGAGACCTGACACCTCCTGAGAAGAAACTTCATTTCGCATAATCCCTGCCTCTCTCAGACTAGTGCTCGTGCAGGTGAGAGCCACACAGTAATTAGATGTGACACAGACACAAAGAGAGCTCACTTATGCAGCTGGGAGATGATGTGTTGTCAGCTAACTGACAAACACAATTCGGACATAAATGGGTTTCTTTTGCCTCTTGAAGGCTAAAAGTCCTTCCTGGAAGAAAAAAAATGAAAGCGTGGTTGGTTTTGGGAAGTGAAGGAGGCCCTGAGTACTGGTAGTGGAACACAGATGTGAAGGCCTGGTGCCAGGTTAAAGACTGCAACATCGTTTAGAGCTTTGTGGAGGAAAAGGCACAAAAATCCTCCACAAGATAAGGGGATGTAGCTCAGTGGTAGAGCGCACGCTTTGCATGTGTGAGGCCCCGGGTTCAATCCCCGGCATCTCCAAGTAAGCCTTACTTAACCTTGCAACCCAGGCACGTGTACACATCTGAGAAACAATTGCCCAAAACAACCCTTAAAATAAACATTCCTGTCCTCCCCCACCAAAGCCATTAGCATGTAAAAGGATGGAGCAGACAGCCTGCAATTCTTTCCTTTGTTCCTCTCTACCTGCATTTTCACCTCACAAGAAGCACAGGTCTGTTTGTGTCGAGCATGGGGGATGTAGCTCAGTGGTAGAGCGCACGCTTCGCATGTGTGAGGTCCCGGGTTCAACCCCCGGCATCTCCAATCTTTATCTTAAAACTGAGTCTAGTTACTATGTAGCGCATGCTGAGTTGCCTAATGAACCCCACAAAGTGCAAAATCCTGCTGAGAACTTCTCTCTAAAGTCAAACTTCCTCCCCCAAAAGAAAAAAAAAAAAAAAAAAAAAGCACAGAAACACAAGAGCAAGAAGGGGATGTAGCTCAGTGGTAGAGCGCGCGCTTTGCATGTGTGAGGCCCCGGGTTCAATCCCCGGCATCTCCATTCTTTATCTTAAAACTGAGTCTAGTTAATATGTAGCGCATGCTGAGTTGCCTTATTATCCCCACAAAGTGCAAATTCCTGTTGAGAACTTCTCTCTAAAGTCAACCTTCCTCCCCCCAAAAAAAAAAAAAAAAGGGCCCAGAAAAGCAGGAGCAAGAAGGGGATGTAGCTCAGTGGTAGAGCGCGCGCTTTGCATGTGTGAGGCCCCGGGTTCAATCCCCGGCATCTCCATTCTTTATCTTAAAACTGAGTCTAGTTACTATGTAGCGCATGCTGAGTTGCCTTATTATCCCCACAAAGTGCAAATTCCTGTTGAGAACTTCTCTCTAAAGTCAAACTTCCTCCCCCCAAAAAAAAAAAAAAAGGGCCCAGAAAAGCAGGAGCAAGAAGGGGATGTAGCTCAGTGGTAGAGCGCGCGCTTTGCATGTGTGAGGCCCCGGGTTCAATACCCGGCATCTCCAGCCTTTGCTTTCAACAGAGACTAGTTGGGGTGGTTGCAACTAAGTTCAAAACTTGCTGTCAAAATGAGTGGCAGTAGTAAGGAACAATCAGCAAGGAAGGCTTTTCTTGGAAGCATGCTAATCACATATATGAACCTGTAAAAAAAGTCACTCCCATTTAAAATCAGTCCCGCACAAGACATGATCGAACAAAAAGCTATTCCTTCAGAGAAGAAGAAACAGGTAAGACTCGGCAACAAAGCTTGTTAAAATCCTTGCAATGTCCATTGATCACCCAGAGAGGATGATTTTTTTTCTCAACAAAAGAGGAGTTACTCTTTAAACGCATAGTAAATCTTCCTCCCTGTATAAGTTGTGCACTGAAGGTGTAGTTTAATGGTGTCATTTGTTGAACTGTACGCATAGCCTATAGTAGAGGAAATCTTCACATTCCTGTGTCAGCGGTTTCTTATTGTGTTGAGACCTATCTGCGGTGTGAGACCTGACACCTCCTGAGAAGAAACTTCATTTCGCATAATCCCTGCCTCTCTCAGACTAGTGCTCGTGCAGGTGAGAGCCACACAGTAATTAGATGTGACACAGACACAAAGAGAGCTCACTTATGCAGCTGGGAGATGATGTGTTGTCAGCTAACTGACAAACACAATTCGGACATAAATGGGTTTCTTTTGCCTCTTGAAGGCTAAAAGTCCTTCCTGGAAGAAAAAAAATGAAAGCGTGGTTGGTTTTGGGAAGTGAAGGAGGCCCTGAGTACTGGTAGTGGAACACAGATGTGAAGGCCTGGTGCCAGGTTAAAGACTGCAACATCGTTTAGAGCTTTGTGGAGGAAAAGGCACAAAAATCCTCCACAAGATAAGGGGATGTAGCTCAGTGGTAGAGCGCACGCTTTGCATGTGTGAGGCCCCGGGTTCAATCCCCGGCATCTCCAAGTAAGCCTTACTTAACCTTGCAACCCAGGCACGTGTACACATCTGAGAAACAATTGCCCAAAACAACCCTTAAAATAAACATTCCTGTCCTCCCCCACCAAAGCCATTAGCATGTAAAAGGATGGAGCAGACAGCCTGCAATTCTTTCCTTTGTTCCTCTCTACCTGCATTTTCACCTCACAAGAAGCACAGGTCTGTTTGTGTCGAGCATGGGGGATGTAGCTCAGTGGTAGAGCGCACGCTTCGCATGTGTGAGGTCCCGGGTTCAACCCCCGGCATCTCCAATCTTTATCTTAAAACTGAGTCTAGTTACTATGTAGCGCATGCTGAGTTGCCTAATGAACCCCACAAAGTGCAAAATCCTGCTGAGAACTTCTCTCTAAAGTCAAACTTCCTCCCCCAAAAGAAAAAAAAAAAAAAAAAAAAGCACAGAAACACAAGAGCAAGAAGGGGATGTAGCTCAGTGGTAGAGCGCGCGCTTTGCATGTGTGAGGCCCCGGGTTCAATCCCCGGCATCTCCATTCTTTATCTTAAAACTGAGTCTAGTTACTATGTAGCGCATGCTGAGTTGCCTTATTATCCCCACAAAGTGCAAATTCCTGTTGAGAACTTCTCTCTAAAGTCAACCTTCCTCCCCCCAAAAAAAAAAAAAAAGGGCCCAGAAAAGCAGGAGCAAGAAGGGGATGTAGCTCAGTGGTAGAGCGCGCGCTTTGCATGTGTGAGGCCCCGGGTTCAATACCCGGCATCTCCAGCCTTTGCTTTCAACAGAGACTAGTTGGGGTGGTTGCAACTAAGTTCAAAACTTGCTGTCAAAATGAGTGGCAGTAGTAAGGAACAATCAGCAAGGAAGGCTTTTCTTGGAAGCATGCTAATCACATATATGAACCTGTAAAAAAAGTCACTCCCATTTAAAATCAGTCCCGCACAAGACATGATCGAACAAAAAGCTATTCCTTCAGAGAAGAAGAAACAGGTAAGACTCGGCAACAAAGCTTGTTAAAATCCTTGCAATGTCCATTGATCACCCAGAGAGGATGATTTTTTTTCTCAACAAAAGAGGAGTTACTCTTTAAACGCATAGTAAATCTTCCTCCCTGTATAAGTTGTGCACTGAAGGTGTAGTTTAATGGTGTCATTTGTTGAACTGTACGCATAGCCTATAGTAGAGGAAATCTTCACATTCCTGTGTCAGCGGTTTCTTATTGTGTTGAGACCTATCTGCGGTGTGAGACCTGACACCTCCTGAGAAGAAACTTCATTTCGCATAATCCCTGCCTCTCTCAGACTAGTGCTCGTGCAGGTGAGAGCCACACAGTAATTAGATGTGACACAGACACAAAGAGAGCTCACTTATGCAGCTGGGAGATGATGTGTTGTCAGCTAACTGACAAACACAATTCGGACATAAATGGGTTTCTTTTGCCTCTTGAAGGCTAAAAGTCCTTCCTGGAAGAAAAAAAATGAAAGCGTGGTTGGTTTTGGGAAGTGAAGGAGGCCCTGAGTACTGGTAGTGGAACACAGATGTGAAGGCCTGGTGCCAGGTTAAAGACTGCAACATCGTTTAGAGCTTTGTGGAGGAAAAGGCACAAAAATCCTCCACAAGATAAGGGGATGTAGCTCAGTGGTAGAGCGCACGCTTTGCATGTGTGAGGCCCCGGGTTCAATCCCCGGCATCTCCAAGTAAGCCTTACTTAACCTTGCAACCCAGGCACGTGTACACATCTGAGAAACAATTGCCCAAAACAACCCTTAAAATAAACATTCCTGTCCTCCCCCACCAAAGCCATTAGCATGTAAAAGGATGGAGCAGACAGCCTGCAATTCTTTCCTTTGTTCCTCTCTACCTGCATTTTCACCTCACAAGAAGCACAGGTCTGTTTGTGTCGAGCATGGGGGATGTAGCTCAGTGGTAGAGCGCACGCTTCGCATGTGTGAGGTCCCGGGTTCAACCCCCGGCATCTCCAATCTTTATCTTAAAACTGAGTCTAGTTACTATGTAGCGCATGCTGAGTTGCCTAATGAACCCCACAAAGTGCAAAATCCTGCTGAGAACTTCTCTCTAAAGTCAAACTTCCTCCCCCAAAAGAAAAAAAAAAAAAAAAAAGCACAGAAACACAAGAGCAAGAAGGGGATGTAGCTCAGTGGTAGAGCGCGCGCTTTGCATGTGTGAGGCCCCGGGTTCAATCCCCAGCATCTCCATTCTTTATCTTAAAACTGAGTCTAGTTACTATGTAGCGCATGCTGAGTTGCCTTATTATCCCCACAAAGTGCAAATTCCTGTTGAGAACTTCTCTCTAAAGTCAACCTTCCTCCCCCCAAAAAAAAAAAAAAGGGGCCCAGAAAAGCAGGAGCAAGAAGGGGATGTAGCTCAGTGGTAGAGCGCGCGCTTTGCATGTGTGAGGCCCCGGGTTCAATCCCCGGCATCTCCATTCTTTATCTTAAAACTGAGTCTAGTTACTATGTAGCGCATGCTGAGTTGCCTTATTATCCCCACAAAGTGCAAATTCCTGTTGAGAACTTCTCTCTAAAGTCAAACTTCCTCCCCCCAAAAAAAAAAAAAAAGGGCCCAGAAAAGCAGGAGCAAGAAGGGGATGTAGCTCAGTGGTAGAGCGCGCGCTTTGCATGTGTGAGGCCCTGGGTTCAATACCCGGCATCTCCAGCCTTTGCTTTCAACAGAGACTAGTTGGGGTGGTTGCAACTAAGTTCAAAACTTGCTGTCAAAATGAGTGGCAGTAGTAAGGAACAATCAGCAAGGAAGGCTTTTCTTGGAAGCATGCTAATCACATATATGAACCTGTAAAAAAAGTCACTCCCATTTAAAATCAGTCCCGCACAAGACATGATCGAACAAAAAGCTATTCCTTCAGAGAAGAAGAAACAGGTAAGACTCGGCAACAAAGCTTGTTAAAATCCTTGCAATGTCCATTGATCACCCAGAGAGGATGATTTTTTTTCTCAACAAAAGAGGAGTTACTCTTTAAACGCATAGTAAATCTTCCTCCCTGTATAAGTTGTGCACTGAAGGTGTAGTTTAATGGTGTCATTTGTTGAACTGTACGCATAGCCTATAGTAGAGGAAATCTTCACATTCCTGTGTCAGCGGTTTCTTATTGTGTTGAGACCTATCTGCGGTGTGAGACCTGACACCTCCTGAGAAGAAACTTCATTTCGCATAATCCCTGCCTCTCTCAGACTAGTGCTCGTGCAGGTGAGAGCCACACAGTAATTAGATGTGACACAGACACAAAGAGAGCTCACTTATGCAGCTGGGAGATGATGTGTTGTCAGCTAACTGACAAACACAATTCGGACATAAATGGGTTTCTTTTGCCTCTTGAAGGCTAAAAGTCCTTCCTGGAAGAAAAAAAATGAAAGCGTGGTTGGTTTTGGGAAGTGAAGGAGGCCCTGAGTACTGGTAGTGGAACACAGATGTGAAGGCCTGGTGCCAGGTTAAAGACTGCAACATCGTTTAGAGCTTTGTGGAGGAAAAGGCACAAAAATCCTCCACAAGATAAGGGGATGTAGCTCAGTGGTAGAGCGCACGCTTTGCATGTGTGAGGCCCCGGGTTCAATCCCCGGCATCTCCAAGTAAGCCTTACTTAACCTTGCAACCCAGGCACGTGTACACATCTGAGAAACAATTGCCCAAAACAACCCTTAAAATAAACATTCCTGTCCTCCCCCACCAAAGCCATTAGCATGTAAAAGGATGGAGCAGACAGCCTGCAATTCTTTCCTTTGTTCCTCTCTACCTGCATTTTCACCTCACAAGAAGCACAGGTCTGTTTGTGTCGAGCATGGGGGATGTAGCTCAGTGGTGGAGCGCACGCTTCGCATGTGTGAGGTCCCGGGTTCAACCCCCGGCATCTCCAATCTTTATCTTAAAACTGAGTCTAGTTACTATGTAGCGCATGCTGAGTTGCCTTATTATCCCCACAAAGTGCAAATTCCTGTTGAGAACTTCTCTCTAAAGTCAACCTTCCTCCCCCCAAAAAAAAAAAAAAAAGGGCCCAGAAAAGCAGGAGCAAGAAGGGGATGTAGCTCAGTGGTAGAGCGCGCGCTTTGCATGTGTGAGGCCCCGGGTTCAATCCCCGGCATCTCCATTCTTTATCTTAAAACTGAGTCTAGTTACTATGTAGCGCATGCTGAGTTGCCTTATTATCCCCACAAAGTGCAAATTCCTGTTGAGAACTTCTCTCTAAAGTCAAACTTCCTCCCCCCAAAAAAAAAAAAAAAGGGCCCAGAAAAGCAGGAGCAAGAAGGGGATGTAGCTCAGTGGTAGAGCGCGCGCTTTGCATGTGTGAGGCCCCGGGTTCAATACCCGGCATCTCCAGCCTTTGCTTTCAACAGAGACTAGTTGGGGTGGTTGCAACTAAGTTCAAAACTTGCTGTCAAAATGAGTGGCAGTAGTAAGGAACAATCAGCAAGGAAGGCTTTTCTTGGAAGCATGCTAATCACATATATGAACCTGTAAAAAAAGTCACTCCCATTTAAAATTAGTCCCGCACAAGACATGATCGAACAAAAAGCTATTCCTTCAGAGAAGAAGAAACAGGTAAGACTCGGCAACAAAGCTTGTTAAAATCCTTGCAATGTCCATTGATCACCCAGAGAGGATGATTTTTTTTCTCAACAAAAGAGGAGTTACTCTTTAAACGCATAGTAAATCTTCCTCCCTGTATAAGTTGTGCACTGAAGGTGTAGTTTAATGGTGTCATTTGTTGAACTGTACGCATAGCCTATAGTAGAGGAAATCTTCCCATTCCTGTGTCAGCGGTTTCTTATTGTGTTGAGACCTATCTGCGGTGTGAGACCTGACACCTCCTGAGAAGAAACTTCATTTCGCATAATCCCTGCCTCTCTCAGACTAGTGCTCGTGCAGGTGAGAGCCACACAGTAATTAGATGTGACACAGACACAAAGAGAGCTCACTTATGCAGCTGGGAGATGATGTGTTGTCAGCTAACTGACAAACACAATTCGGACATAAATGGGTTTCTTTTGCCTCTTGAAGGCTAAAAGTCCTTCCTGGAAGAAAAAAAATGAAAGCGTGGTTGGTTTTGGGAAGTGAAGGAGGCCCTGAGTACTGGTAGTGGAACACAGATGTGAAGGCCTGGTGCCAGGTTAAAGACTGCAACATCGTTTAGAGCTTTGTGGAGGAAAAGGCACAAAAATCCTCCACAAGATAAGGGGATGTAGCTCAGTGGTAGAGCGCACGCTTTGCATGTGTGAGGCCCCGGGTTCAATCCCCGGCATCTCCAAGTAAGCCTTACTTAACCTTGCAACCCAGGCACGTGTACACATCTGAGAAACAATTGCCCAAAACAACCCTTAAAATAAACATTCCTGTCCTCCCCCACCAAAGCCATTAGCATGTAAAAGGATGGAGCAGACAGCCTGCAATTCTTTCCTTTGTTCCTCTCTACCTGCATTTTCACCTCACAAGAAGCACAGGTCTGTTTGTGTCGAGCATGGGGGATGTAGCTCAGTGGTAGAGCGCACGCTTCGCATGTGTGAGGTCCCGGGTTCAACCCCCGGCATCTCCAATCTTTATCTTAAAACTGAGTCTAGTTACTATGTAGCGCATGCTGAGTTGCCTAATGAACCCCACAAAGTGCAAAATCCTGCTGAGAACTTCTCTCTAAAGTCAAACTTCCTCCCCCAAAAGAAAAAAAAAAAAAAAAAAGCACAGAAACACAAGAGCAAGAAGGGGATGTAGCTCAGTGGTAGAGCGCGCGCTTTGCATGTGTGAGGCCCCGGGTTCAATCCCTGGCATCTCCATTCTTTATCTTAAAACTGAGTCTAGTTACTATGTAGCGCATGCTGAGTTGCCTTATTATCCCCACAAAGTGCAAATTCCTGTTGAGAACTTCTCTCTAAAGTCAACCTTCCTCCCCCCAAAAAAAAAAAAAAAAGGGCCCAGAAAAGCAGGAGCAAGAAGGGGATGTAGCTCAGTGGTAGAGCGCACGCTTTGCATGTGTGAGGCCCCGGGTTCAATCCCCGGCATCTCCATTCTTTATCTTAAAACTGAGTCTAGTTACTATGTAGCGCATGCTGAGTTGCCTTATTATCCCCACAAAGTGCAAATTCCTGTTGAGAACTTCTCTATAAAGTCAAACTTCCTCCCCCCAAAAAAAAAAAAAAAGGGCCCAGAAAAGCAGGAGCAAGAAGGGGATGTAGCTCAGTGGTAGAGCGCGCGCTTTGCATGTGTGAGGCCCCGGGTTCAATACCCGGCATCTCCAGCCTTTGCTTTCAACAGAGACTAGTTGGGGTGGTTGCAACTAAGTTCAAAACTTGCTGTCAAAATGAGTGGCAGTAGTAAGGAACAATCAGCAAGGAAGGCTTTTCTTGGAAGCATGCTAATCACATATATGAACCTGTAAAAAAAGTCACTCCCATTTAAAATCAGTCCCGCACAAGACATGATCGAACAAAAAGCTATTCCTTCAGAGAAGAAGAAACAGGTAAGACTCGGCAACAAAGCTTGTTAAAATCCTTGCAATGTCCATTGATCACCCAGAGAGGATGATTTTTTTTCTCAACAAAAGAGGAGTTACTCTTTAAACGCATAGTAAATCTTCCTCCCTGTATAAGTTGTGCACTGAAGGTGTAGTTTAATGGTGTCATTTGTTGAACTGTACGCATAGCCTATAGTAGAGGAAATCTTCACATTCCTGTGTCAGCGGTTTCTTATTGTGTTGAGACCTATCTGCGGTGTGAGACCTGACACCTCCTGAGAAGAAACTTCATTTCGCATAATCCCTGCCTCTCTCAGACTAGTGCTCGTGCAGGTGAGAGCCACACAGTAATTAGATGTGACACAGACACAAAGAGAGCTCACTTATGCAGCTGGGAGATGATGTGTTGTCAGCTAACTGACAAACACAATTCGGACATAAATGGGTTTCTTTTGCCTCTTGAAGGCTAAAAGTCCTTCCTGGAAGAAAAAAAATGAAAGCGTGGTTGGTTTTGGGAAGTGAAGGAGGCCCTGAGTACTGGTAGTGGAACACAGATGTGAAGGCCTGGTGCCAGGTTAAAGACTGCAACATCGTTTAGAGCTTTGTGGAGGAAAAGGCACAAAAATCCTCCACAAGATAAGGGGATGTAGCTCAGTGGTAGAGCGCACGCTTTGCATGTGTGAGGCCCCGGGTTCAATCCCCGGCATCTCCAAGTAAGCCTTACTTAACCTTGCAACCCAGGCACGTGTACACATCTGAGAAACAATTGCCCAAAACAACCCTTAAAATAAACATTCCTGTCCTCCCCCACCAAAGCCATTAGCATGTAAAAGGATGGAGCAGACAGCCTGCAATTCTTTCCTTTGTTCCTCTCTACCTGCATTTTCACCTCACAAGAAGCACAGGTCTGTTTGTGTCGAGCATGGGGGATGTAGCTCAGTGGTAGAGCGCACGCTTCGCATGTGTGAGGTCCCGGGTTCAACCCCCGGCATCTCCAATCTTTATCTTAAAACTGAGTCTAGTTACTATGTAGCGCATGCTGAGTTGCCTAATGAACCCCACAAAGTGCAAAATCCTGCTGAGAACTTCTCTCTAAAGTCAAACTTCCTCCCCCAAAAGAAAAAAAAAAAAAAAAAAAAGCACAGAAACACAAGAGCAAGAAGGGGATGTAGCTCAGTGGTAGAGCGCGCGCTTTGCATGTGTGAGGCCCCGGGTTCAATCCCCGGCATCTCCATTCTTTATCTTAAAACTGAGTCTAGTTACTATGTAGCGCATGCTGAGTTGCCTTATTATCCCCACAAAGTGCAAATTCCTGTTGAGAACTTCTCTCTAAAGTCAACCTTCCTCCCCCCAAAAAAAAAAAAAAAGGGCCCAGAAAAGCAGGAGCAAGAAGGGGATGTAGCTCAGTGGTAGAGCGCGCGCTTTGCATGTGTGAGGCCCCGGGTTCAATACCCGGCATCTCCAGCCTTTGCTTTCAACAGAGACTAGTTGGGGTGGTTGCAACTAAGTTCAAAACTTGCTGTCAAAATGAGTGGCAGTAGTAAGGAACAATCAGCAAGGAAGGCTTTTCTTGGAAGCATGCTAATCACATATATGAACCTGTAAAAAAAGTCACTCCCATTTAAAATCAGTCCCGCACAAGACATGATCGAACAAAAAGCTATTCCTTCAGAGAAGAAGAAACAGGTAAGACTCGGCAACAAAGCTTGTTAAAATCCTTGCAATGTCCATTGATCACCCAGAGAGGATGATTTTTTTTCTCAACAAAAGAGGAGTTACTCTTTAAACGCATAGTAAATCTTCCTCCCTGTATAAGTTGTGCACTGAAGGTGTAGTTTAATGGTGTCATTTGTTGAACTGTACGCATAGCCTATAGTAGAGGAAATCTTCACATTCCTGTGTCAGCGGTTTCTTATTGTGTTGAGACCTATCTGCGGTGTGAGACCTGACACCTCCTGAGAAGAAACTTCATTTCGCATAATCCCTGCCTCTCTCAGACTAGTGCTCGTGCAGGTGAGAGCCACACAGTAATTAGATGTGACACAGACACAAAGAGAGCTCACTTATGCAGCTGGGAGATGATGTGTTGTCAGCTAACTGACAAACACAATTCGGACATAAATGGGTTTCTTTTGCCTCTTGAAGGCTAAAAGTCCTTCCTGGAAGAAAAAAAATGAAAGCGTGGTTGGTTTTGGGAAGTGAAGGAGGCCCTGAGTACTGGTAGTGGAACACAGATGTGAAGGCCTGGTGCCAGGTTAAAGACTGCAACATCGTTTAGAGCTTTGTGGAGGAAAAGGCACAAAAATCCTCCACAAGATAAGGGGATGTAGCTCAGTGGTAGAGCGCACGCTTTGCATGTGTGAGGCCCCGGGTTCAATCCCCGGCATCTCCAAGTAAGCCTTACTTAACCTTGCAACCCAGGCACGTGTACACATCTGAGAAACAATTGCCCAAAACAACCCTTAAAATAAACATTCCTGTCCTCCCCCACCAAAGCCATTAGCATGTAAAAGGATGGAGCAGACAGCCTGCAATTCTTTCCTTTGTTCCTCTCTACCTGCATTTTCACCTCACAAGAAGCACAGGTCTGTTTGTGTCGAGCATGGGGGATGTAGCTCAGTGGTAGAGCGCACGCTTCGCATGTGTGAGGTCCCGGGTTCAACCCCCGGCATCTCCAATCTTTATCTTAAAACTGAGTCTAGTTACTATGTAGCGCATGCTGAGTTGCCTAATGAACCCCACAAAGTGCAAAATCCTGCTGAGAACTTCTCTCTAAAGTCAAACTTCCTCCCCCAAAAGAAAAAAAAAAAAAAAAAAGCACAGAAACACAAGAGCAAGAAGGGGATGTAGCTCAGTGGTAGAGCGCGCGCTTTGCATGTGTGAGGCCCCGGGTTCAATCCCCAGCATCTCCATTCTTTATCTTAAAACTGAGTCTAGTTACTATGTAGCGCATGCTGAGTTGCCTTATTATCCCCACAAAGTGCAAATTCCTGTTGAGAACTTCTCTCTAAAGTCAACCTTCCTCCCCCCAAAAAAAAAAAAAAGGGGCCCAGAAAAGCAGGAGCAAGAAGGGGATGTAGCTCAGTGGTAGAGCGCGCGCTTTGCATGTGTGAGGCCCCGGGTTCAATCCCCGGCATCTCCATTCTTTATCTTAAAACTGAGTCTAGTTACTATGTAGCGCATGCTGAGTTGCCTTATTATCCCCACAAAGTGCAAATTCCTGTTGAGAACTTCTCTCTAAAGTCAAACTTCCTCCCCCCAAAAAAAAAAAAAAAGGGCCCAGAAAAGCAGGAGCAAGAAGGGGATGTAGCTCAGTGGTAGAGCGCGCGCTTTGCATGTGTGAGGCCCTGGGTTCAATACCCGGCATCTCCAGCCTTTGCTTTCAACAGAGACTAGTTGGGGTGGTTGCAACTAAGTTCAAAACTTGCTGTCAAAATGAGTGGCAGTAGTAAGGAACAATCAGCAAGGAAGGCTTTTCTTGGAAGCATGCTAATCACATATATGAACCTGTAAAAAAAGTCACTCCCATTTAAAATCAGTCCCGCACAAGACATGATCGAACAAAAAGCTATTCCTTCAGAGAAGAAGAAACAGGTAAGACTCGGCAACAAAGCTTGTTAAAATCCTTGCAATGTCCATTGATCACCCAGAGAGGATGATTTTTTTTCTCAACAAAAGAGGAGTTACTCTTTAAACGCATAGTAAATCTTCCTCCCTGTATAAGTTGTGCACTGAAGGTGTAGTTTAATGGTGTCATTTGTTGAACTGTACGCATAGCCTATAGTAGAGGAAATCTTCACATTCCTGTGTCAGCGGTTTCTTATTGTGTTGAGACCTATCTGCGGTGTGAGACCTGACACCTCCTGAGAAGAAACTTCATTTCGCATAATCCCTGCCTCTCTCAGACTAGTGCTCGTGCAGGTGAGAGCCACACAGTAATTAGATGTGACACAGACACAAAGAGAGCTCACTTATGCAGCTGGGAGATGATGTGTTGTCAGCTAACTGACAAACACAATTCGGACATAAATGGGTTTCTTTTGCCTCTTGAAGGCTAAAAGTCCTTCCTGGAAGAAAAAAAATGAAAGCGTGGTTGGTTTTGGGAAGTGAAGGAGGCCCTGAGTACTGGTAGTGGAACACAGATGTGAAGGCCTGGTGCCAGGTTAAAGACTGCAACATCGTTTAGAGCTTTGTGGAGGAAAAGGCACAAAAATCCTCCACAAGATAAGGGGATGTAGCTCAGTGGTAGAGCGCACGCTTTGCATGTGTGAGGCCCCGGGTTCAATCCCCGGCATCTCCAAGTAAGCCTTACTTAACCTTGCAACCCAGGCACGTGTACACATCTGAGAAACAATTGCCCAAAACAACCCTTAAAATAAACATTCCTGTCCTCCCCCACCAAAGCCATTAGCATGTAAAAGGATGGAGCAGACAGCCTGCAATTCTTTCCTTTGTTCCTCTCTACCTGCATTTTCACCTCACAAGAAGCACAGGTCTGTTTGTGTCGAGCATGGGGGATGTAGCTCAGTGGTGGAGCGCACGCTTCGCATGTGTGAGGTCCCGGGTTCAACCCCCGGCATCTCCAATCTTTATCTTAAAACTGAGTCTAGTTACTATGTAGCGCATGCTGAGTTGCCTTATTATCCCCACAAAGTGCAAATTCCTGTTGAGAACTTCTCTCTAAAGTCAACCTTCCTCCCCCCAAAAAAAAAAAAAAAAGGGCCCAGAAAAGCAGGAGCAAGAAGGGGATGTAGCTCAGTGGTAGAGCGCGCGCTTTGCATGTGTGAGGCCCCGGGTTCAATCCCCGGCATCTCCATTCTTTATCTTAAAACTGAGTCTAGTTACTATGTAGCGCATGCTGAGTTGCCTTATTATCCCCACAAAGTGCAAATTCCTGTTGAGAACTTCTCTCTAAAGTCAAACTTCCTCCCCCCAAAAAAAAAAAAAAAGGGCCCAGAAAAGCAGGAGCAAGAAGGGGATGTAGCTCAGTGGTAGAGCGCGCGCTTTGCATGTGTGAGGCCCCGGGTTCAATACCCGGCATCTCCAGCCTTTGCTTTCAACAGAGACTAGTTGGGGTGGTTGCAACTAAGTTCAAAACTTGCTGTCAAAATGAGTGGCAGTAGTAAGGAACAATCAGCAAGGAAGGCTTTTCTTGGAAGCATGCTAATCACATATATGAACCTGTAAAAAAAGTCACTCCCATTTAAAATTAGTCCCGCACAAGACATGATCGAACAAAAAGCTATTCCTTCAGAGAAGAAGAAACAGGTAAGACTCGGCAACAAAGCTTGTTAAAATCCTTGCAATGTCCATTGATCACCCAGAGAGGATGATTTTTTTTCTCAACAAAAGAGGAGTTACTCTTTAAACGCATAGTAAATCTTCCTCCCTGTATAAGTTGTGCACTGAAGGTGTAGTTTAATGGTGTCATTTGTTGAACTGTACGCATAGCCTATAGTAGAGGAAATCTTCCCATTCCTGTGTCAGCGGTTTCTTATTGTGTTGAGACCTATCTGCGGTGTGAGACCTGACACCTCCTGAGAAGAAACTTCATTTCGCATAATCCCTGCCTCTCTCAGACTAGTGCTCGTGCAGGTGAGAGCCACACAGTAATTAGATGTGACACAGACACAAAGAGAGCTCACTTATGCAGCTGGGAGATGATGTGTTGTCAGCTAACTGACAAACACAATTCGGACATAAATGGGTTTCTTTTGCCTCTTGAAGGCTAAAAGTCCTTCCTGGAAGAAAAAAAATGAAAGCGTGGTTGGTTTTGGGAAGTGAAGGAGGCCCTGAGTACTGGTAGTGGAACACAGATGTGAAGGCCTGGTGCCAGGTTAAAGACTGCAACATCGTTTAGAGCTTTGTGGAGGAAAAGGCACAAAAATCCTCCACAAGATAAGGGGATGTAGCTCAGTGGTAGAGCGCACGCTTTGCATGTGTGAGGCCCCGGGTTCAATCCCCGGCATCTCCAAGTAAGCCTTACTTAACCTTGCAACCCAGGCACGTGTACACATCTGAGAAACAATTGCCCAAAACAACCCTTAAAATAAACATTCCTGTCCTCCCCCACCAAAGCCATTAGCATGTAAAAGGATGGAGCAGACAGCCTGCAATTCTTTCCTTTGTTCCTCTCTACCTGCATTTTCACCTCACAAGAAGCACAGGTCTGTTTGTGTCGAGCATGGGGGATGTAGCTCAGTGGTAGAGCGCACGCTTCGCATGTGTGAGGTCCCGGGTTCAACCCCCGGCATCTCCAATCTTTATCTTAAAACTGAGTCTAGTTACTATGTAGCGCATGCTGAGTTGCCTAATGAACCCCACAAAGTGCAAAATCCTGCTGAGAACTTCTCTCTAAAGTCAAACTTCCTCCCCCAAAAGAAAAAAAAAAAAAAAAAAGCACAGAAACACAAGAGCAAGAAGGGGATGTAGCTCAGTGGTAGAGCGCGCGCTTTGCATGTGTGAGGCCCCGGGTTCAATCCCTGGCATCTCCATTCTTTATCTTAAAACTGAGTCTAGTTACTATGTAGCGCATGCTGAGTTGCCTTATTATCCCCACAAAGTGCAAATTCCTGTTGAGAACTTCTCTCTAAAGTCAACCTTCCTCCCCCCAAAAAAAAAAAAAAAGGGCCCAGAAAAGCAGGAGCAAGAAGGGGATGTAGCTCAGTGGTAGAGCGCACGCTTTGCATGTGTGAGGCCCCGGGTTCAATCCCCGGCATCTCCATTCTTTATCTTAAAACTGAGTCTAGTTACTATGTAGCGCATGCTGAGTTGCCTTATTATCCCCACAAAGTGCAAATTCCTGTTGAGAACTTCTCTATAAAGTCAAACTTCCTCCCCCCAAAAAAAAAAAAAAAGGGCCCAGAAAAGCAGGAGCAAGAAGGGGATGTAGCTCAGTGGTAGAGCGCGCGCTTTGCATGTGTGAGGCCCCGGGTTCAATACCCGGCATCTCCAGCCTTTGCTTTCAACAGAGACTAGTTGGGGTGGTTGCAACTAAGTTCAAAACTTGCTGTCAAAATGAGTGGCAGTAGTAAGGAACAATCAGCAAGGAAGGCTTTTCTTGGAAGCATGCTAATCACATATATGAACCTGTAAAAAAAGTCACTCCCATTTAAAATCAGTCCCGCACAAGACATGATCGAACAAAAAGCTATTCCTTCAGAGAAGAAGAAACAGGTAAGACTCGGCAACAAAGCTTGTTAAAATCCTTGCAATGTCCATTGATCACCCAGAGAGGATGATTTTTTTTCTCAACAAAAGAGGAGTTACTCTTTAAACGCATAGTAAATCTTCCTCCCTGTATAAGTTGTGCACTGAAGGTGTAGTTTAATGGTGTCATTTGTTGAACTGTACGCATAGCCTATAGTAGAGGAAATCTTCACATTCCTGTGTCAGCGGTTTCTTATTGTGTTGAGACCTATCTGCGGTGTGAGACCTGACACCTCCTGAGAAGAAACTTCATTTCGCATAATCCCTGCCTCTCTCAGACTAGTGCTCGTGCAGGTGAGAGCCACACAGTAATTAGATGTGACACAGACACAAAGAGAGCTCACTTATGCAGCTGGGAGATGATGTGTTGTCAGCTAACTGACAAACACAATTCGGACATAAATGGGTTTCTTTTGCCTCTTGAAGGCTAAAAGTCCTTCCTGGAAGAAAAAAAATGAAAGCGTGGTTGGTTTTGGGAAGTGAAGGAGGCCCTGAGTACTGGTAGTGGAACACAGATGTGAAGGCCTGGTGCCAGGTTAAAGACTGCAACATCGTTTAGAGCTTTGTGGAGGAAAAGGCACAAAAATCCTCCACAAGATAAGGGGATGTAGCTCAGTGGTAGAGCGCACGCTTTGCATGTGTGAGGCCCCGGGTTCAATCCCCGGCATCTCCAAGTAAGCCTTACTTAACCTTGCAACCCAGGCACGTGTACACATCTGAGAAACAATTGCCCAAAACAACCCTTAAAATAAACATTCCTGTCCTCCCCCACCAAAGCCATTAGCATGTAAAAGGATGGAGCAGACAGCCTGCAATTCTTTCCTTTGTTCCTCTCTACCTGCATTTTCACCTCACAAGAAGCACAGGTCTGTTTGTGTCGAGCATGGGGGATGTAGCTCAGTGGTAGAGCGCACGCTTCGCATGTGTGAGGTCCCGGGTTCAACCCCCGGCATCTCCAATCTTTATCTTAAAACTGAGTCTAGTTACTATGTAGCGCATGCTGAGTTGCCTAATGAACCCCACAAAGTGCAAAATCCTGCTGAGAACTTCTCTCTAAAGTCAAACTTCCTCCCCCAAAAGAAAAAAAAAAAAAAAAAAGCACAGAAACACAAGAGCAAGAAGGGGATGTAGCTCAGTGGTAGAGCGCGCGCTTTGCATGTGTGAGGCCCCGAGTTCAATCCCCGGCATCTCCTTTCTTTATCTTAAAACTGAGTCTAGTTACTATGTAGCGCATGCTGAGTTGCCTTATTATCCCCACAAAGTGCAAATTCCTGTTGAGAACTTCTCTCTAAAGTCAACCTTCCTCCCCCCAAAAAAAAAAAAAAAAAAGGGCCCAGAAAAGCAGGAGCAAGAAGGGGATGTAGCTCAGTGGTAGAGCGCGCGCTTTGCATGTGTGAGGCCCCGGGTTCAATCCCCGGCATCTCCAGCCTTTGCTTTCAACAGAGACTAGTTGGGGTGGTTGCAACTAAGTTCAAAACTTGCTGTCAAAATGAGTGGCAGTAGTAAGGAACAATCAGCAAGGAAGGCTTTTCTTGGAAGCATGCTAATCACATATATGAACCTGTAAAAAAAGTCACTCCCATTTAAAATCAGTCCCGCACAAGACATGATCGAACAAAAAGCTATTCCTTCAGAGAAGAAGAAACAGGTAAGACTCGGCAACAAAGCTTGTTAAAATCCTTGCAATGTCCATTGATCACCCAGAGAGGATGATTTTTTTTCTCAACAAAAGAGGAGTTACTCTTTAAACGCATAGTAAATCTTCCTCCCTGTATAAGTTGTGCACTGAAGGTGTAGTTTAATGGTGTCATTTGTTGAACTGTACGCATAGCCTATAGTAGAGGAAATCTTCACATTCCTGTGTCAGCGGTTTCTTATTGTGTTGAGACCTATCTGCGGTGTGAGACCTGACACCTCCTGAGAAGAAACTTCATTTCGCATAATCCCTGCCTCTCTCAGACTAGTGCTCGTGCAGGTGAGAGCCACACAGTAATTAGATGTGACACAGACACAAAGAGAGCTCACTTATGCAGCTGGGAGATGATGTGTTGTCAGCTAACTGACAAACACAATTCGGACATAAATGGGTTTCTTTTGCCTCTTGAAGGCTAAAAGTCCTTCCTGGAAGAAAAAAAATGAAAGCGTGGTTGGTTTTGGGAAGTGAAGGAGGCCCTGAGTACTGGTAGTGGAACACAGATGTGAAGGCCTGGTGCCAGGTTAAAGACTGCAACATCGTTTAGAGCTTTGTGGAGGAAAAGGCACAAAAATCCTCCACAAGATAAGGGGATGTAGCTCAGTGGTAGAGCGCACGCTTTGCATGTGTGAGGCCCCGGGTTCAATCCCCGGCATCTCCAAGTAAGCCTTACTTAACCTTGCAACCCAGGCACGTGTACACATCTGAGAAACAATTGCCCAAAACAACCCTTAAAATAAACATTCCTGTCCTCCCCCACCAAAGCCATTAGCATGTAAAAGGATGGAGCAGACAGCCTGCAATTCTTTCCTTTGTTCCTCTCTACCTGCATTTTCACCTCACAAGAAGCACAGGTCTGTTTGTGTCGAGCATGGGGGATGTAGCTCAGTGGTAGAGCGCACGCTTCGCATGTGTGAGGTCCCGGGTTCAACCCCCGGCATCTCCAATCTTTATCTTAAAACTGAGTCTAGTTACTATGTAGCGCATGCTGAGTTGCCTAATGAACCCCACAAAGTGCAAAATCCTGCTGAGAACTTCTCTCTAAAGTCAAACTTCCTCCCCCAAAAGAAAAAAAAAAAAAAAAAAGCACAGAAACACAAGAGCAAGAAGGGGATGTAGCTCAGTGGTAGAGCGCGCGCTTTGCATGTGTGAGGCCCCGGGTTCAATCCCTGGCATCTCCATTCTTTATCTTAAAACTGAGTCTAGTTACTATGTAGCGCATGCTGAGTTGCCTTATTATCCCCACAAAGTGCAAATTCCTGTTGAGAACTTCTCTCTAAAGTCAACCTTCCTCCCCCCAAAAAAAAAAAAAAAGGGCCCAGAAAAGCAGGAGCAAGAAGGGGATGTAGCTCAGTGGTAGAGCGCGCGCTTTGCATGTGTGAGGCCCCGGGTTCAATCCCCGGCATCTCCATTCTTTATCTTAAAACTGAGTCTAGTTACTATGTAGCGCATGCTGAGTTGCCTTATTATCCCCACAAAGTGCAAATTCCTGTTGAGAACTTCTCTCTAAAGTCAAACTTCCTCCCCCCAAAAAAAAAAAAAAAGGGCCCAGAAAAGCAGGAGCAAGAAGGGGATGTAGCTCAGTGGTAGAGCGCGCGCTTTGCATGTGTGAGGCCCTGGGTTCAATACCCGGCATCTCCAGCCTTTGCTTTCAACAGAGACTAGTTGGGGTGGTTGCAACTAAGTTCAAAACTTGCTGTCAAAATGAGTGGCAGTAGTAAGGAACAATCAGCAAGGAAGGCTTTTCTTGGAAGCATGCTAATCACATATATGAACCTGTAAAAAAAGTCACTCCCATTTAAAATCAGTCCCGCACAAGACATGATCGAACAAAAAGCTATTCCTTCAGAGAAGAAGAAACAGGTAAGACTCGGCAACAAAGCTTGTTAAAATCCTTGCAATGTCCATTGATCACCCAGAGAGGATGATTTTTTTTCTCAACAAAAGAGGAGTTACTCTTTAAACGCATAGTAAATCTTCCTCCCTGTATAAGTTGTGCACTGAAGGTGTAGTTTAATGGTGTCATTTGTTGAACTGTACGCATAGCCTATAGTAGAGGAAATCTTCACATTCCTGTGTCAGCGGTTTCTTATTGTGTTGAGACCTATCTGCGGTGTGAGACCTGACACCTCCTGAGAAGAAACTTCATTTCGCATAATCCCTGCCTCTCTCAGACTAGTGCTCGTGCAGGTGAGAGCCACACAGTAATTAGATGTGACACAGACACAAAGAGAGCTCACTTATGCAGCTGGGAGATGATGTGTTGTCAGCTAACTGACAAACACAATTCGGACATAAATGGGTTTCTTTTGCCTCTTGAAGGCTAAAAGTCCTTCCTGGAAGAAAAAAAATGAAAGCGTGGTTGGTTTTGGGAAGTGAAGGAGGCCCTGAGTACTGGTAGTGGAACACAGATGTGAAGGCCTGGTGCCAGGTTAAAGACTGCAACATCGTTTAGAGCTTTGTGGAGGAAAAGGCACAAAAATCCTCCACAAGATAAGGGGATGTAGCTCAGTGGTAGAGCGCACGCTTTGCATGTGTGAGGCCCCGGGTTCAATCCCCGGCATCTCCAAGTAAGCCTTACTTAACCTTGCAACCCAGGCACGTGTACACATCTGAGAAACAATTGCCCAAAACAACCCTTAAAATAAACATTCCTGTCCTCCCCCACCAAAGCCATTAGCATGTAAAAGGATGGAGCAGACAGCCTGCAATTCTTTCCTTTGTTCCTCTCTACCTGCATTTTCACCTCACAAGAAGCACAGGTCTGTTTGTGTCGAGCATGGGGGATGTAGCTCAGTGGTGGAGCGCACGCTTCGCATGTGTGAGGTCCCGGGTTCAACCCCCGGCATCTCCAATCTTTATCTTAAAACTGAGTCTAGTTACTATGTAGCGCATGCTGAGTTGCCTTATTATCCCCACAAAGTGCAAATTCCTGTTGAGAACTTCTCTCTAAAGTCAACCTTCCTCCCCCCAAAAAAAAAAAAAAAGGGCCCAGAAAAGCAGGAGCAAGAAGGGGATGTAGCTCAGTGGTAGAGCGCGCGCTTTGCATGTGTGAGGCCCCGGGTTCAATCCCCGGCATCTCCATTCTTTATCTTAAAACTGAGTCTAGTTACTATGTAGCGCATGCTGAGTTGCCTTATTATCCCCACAAAGTGCAAATTCCTGTTGAGAACTTCTCTCTAAAGTCAAACTTCCTCCCCCCAAAAAAAAAAAAAAAGGGCCCAGAAAAGCAGGAGCAAGAAGGGGATGTAGCTCAGTGGTAGAGCGCGCGCTTTGCATGTGTGAGGCCCCGGGTTCAATACCCGGCATCTCCAGCCTTTGCTTTCAACAGAGACTAGTTGGGGTGGTTGCAACTAAGTTCAAAACTTGCTGTCAAAATGAGTGGCAGTAGTAAGGAACAATCAGCAAGGAAGGCTTTTCTTGGAAGCATGCTAATCACATATATGAACCTGTAAAAAAAGTCACTCCCATTTAAAATCAGTCCCGCACAAGACATGATCGAACAAAAAGCTATTCCTTCAGAGAAGAAGAAACAGGTAAGACTCGGCAACAAAGCTTGTTAAAATCCTTGCAATGTCCATTGATCACCCAGAGAGGATGATTTTTTTTCTCAACAAAAGAGGAGTTACTCTTTAAACGCATAGTAAATCTTCCTCCCTGTATAAGTTGTGCACTGAAGGTGTAGTTTAATGGTGTCATTTGTTGAACTGTACGCATAGCCTATAGTAGAGGAAATCTTCACATTCCTGTGTCAGCGGTTTCTTATTGTGTTGAGACCTATCTGCGGTGTGAGACCTGACACCTCCTGAGAAGAAACTTCATTTCGCATAATCCCTGCCTCTCTCAGACTAGTGCTCGTGCAGGTGAGAGCCACACAGTAATTAGATGTGACACAGACACAAAGAGAGCTCACTTATGCAGCTGGGAGATGATGTGTTGTCAGCTAACTGACAAACACAATTCGGACATAAATGGGTTTCTTTTGCCTCTTGAAGGCTAAAAGTCCTTCCTGGAAGAAAAAAAATGAAAGCGTGGTTGGTTTTGGGAAGTGAAGGAGGCCCTGAGTACTGGTAGTGGAACACAGATGTGAAGGCCTGGTGCCAGGTTAAAGACTGCAACATCGTTTAGAGCTTTGTGGAGGAAAAGGCACAAAAATCCTCCACAAGATAAGGGGATGTAGCTCAGTGGTAGAGCGCACGCTTTGCATGTGTGAGGCCCCGGGTTCAATCCCCGGCATCTCCAAGTAAGCCTTACTTAACCTTGCAACCCAGGCACGTGTACACATCTGAGAAACAATTGCCCAAAACAACCCTTAAAATAAACATTCCTGTCCTCCCCCACCAAAGCCATTAGCATGTAAAAGGATGGAGCAGACAGCCTGCAATTCTTTCCTTTGTTCCTCTCTACCTGCATTTTCACCTCACAAGAAGCACAGGTCTGTTTGTGTCAAGCATGGGGGATGTAGCTCAGTGGTGGAGCGCACGCTTCGCATGTGTGAGGTCCCGGGTTCAACCCCCGGCATCTCCAATCTTTATCTTAAAACTGAGTCTAGTTACTATGTAGCGCATGCTGAGTTGCCTTATTATCCCCACAAAGTGCAAATTCCTGTTGAGAACTTCTCTCTAAAGTCAACCTTCCTCCCCCAAAAGAAAAAAAAAAAAAAAAAAGCACAGAAACACAAGAGCAAGAAGGGGATGTAGCTCAGTGGTAGAGCGCGCGCTTTGCATGTGTGAGGCCCCGGGTTCAATCCCCGGCATCTCCATTCTTTATCTTAAAACTGAGTCTAGTTACTATGTAGCGCATGCTGAGTTGCCTTATTATCCCCACAAAGTGCAAATTCCTGTTGAGAACTTCTCTCTAAAGTCAACCTTCCTCCCCCCAAAAAAAAAAAAAAAGGGCCCAGAAAAGCAGGAGCAAGAAGGGGATGTAGCTCAGTGGTAGAGCGCGCGCTTTGCATGTGTGAGGCCCCGGGTTCAATCCCCGGCATCTCCATTCTTTATCTTAAAACTGAGTCTAGTTACTATGTAGCGCATGCTGAGTTGCCTTATTATCCCCACAAAGTGCAAATTCCTGTTGAGAACTTCTCTCTAAAGTCAAACTTCCTCCCCCCAAAAAAAAAAAAAAAGGGCCCAGAAAAGCAGGAGCAAGAAGGGGATGTAGCTCAGTGGTAGAGCGCGCGCTTTGCATGTGTGAGGCCCCGGGTTCAATACCCGGCATCTCCAGCCTTTGCTTTCAACAGAGACTAGTTGGGGTGGTTGCAACTAAGTTCAAAACTTGCTGTCAAAATGAGTGGCAGTAGTAAGGAACAATCAGCAAGGAAGGCTTTTCTTGGAAGCATGCTAATCACATATATGAACCTGTAAAAAAAGTCACTCCCATTTAAAATCAGTCCCGCACAAGACATGATCGAACAAAAAGCTATTCCTTCAGAGAAGAAGAAACAGGTAAGACTCGGCAACAAAGCTTGTTAAAATCCTTGCAATGTCCATTGATCACCCAGAGAGGATGATTTTTTTTCTCAACAAAAGAGGAGTTACTCTTTAAACGCATAGTAAATCTTCCTCCCTGTATAAGTTGTGCACTGAAGGTGTAGTTTAATGGTGTCATTTGTTGAACTGTACGCATAGCCTATAGTAGAGGAAATCTTCACATTCCTGTGTCAGCGGTTTCTTATTGTGTTGAGACCTATCTGCGGTGTGAGACCTGACACCTCCTGAGAAGAAACTTCATTTCGCATAATCCCTGCCTCTCTCAGACTAGTGCTCGTGCAGGTGAGAGCCACACAGTAATTAGATGTGACACAGACACAAAGAGAGCTCACTTATGCAGCTGGGAGATGATGTGTTGTCAGCTAACTGACAAACACAATTCGGACATAAATGGGTTTCTTTTGCCTCTTGAAGGCTAAAAGTCCTTCCTGGAAGAAAAAAAATGAAAGCGTGGTTGGTTTTGGGAAGTGAAGGAGGCCCTGAGTACTGGTAGTGGAACACAGATGTGAAGGCCTGGTGCCAGGTTAAAGACTGCAACATCGTTTAGAGCTTTGTGGAGGAAAAGGCACAAAAATCCTCCACAAGATAAGGGGATGTAGCTCAGTGGTAGAGCGCACGCTTTGCATGTGTGAGGCCCTGGGTTCAATCCCCGGCATCTCCAAGTAAGCCTTACTTAACCTTGCAACCCAGGCACGTGTACACATCTGAGAAACAATTGCCCAAAACAACCCTTAAAATAAACATTCCTGTCCTCCCCCACCAAAGCCATTAGCATGTAAAAGGATGGAGCAGACAGCCTGCAATTCTTTCCTTTGTTCCTCTCTACCTGCATTTTCACCTCACAAGAAGCACAGGTCTGTTTGTGTCGAGCATGGGGGATGTAGCTCAGTGGTAGAGCGCACGCTTCGCATGTGTGAGGTCCCGGGTTCAACCCCCGGCATCTCCAATCTTTATCTTAAAACTGAGTCTAGTTACTATGTAGCGCATGCTGAGTTGCCTAATGAACCCCACAAAGTGCAAAATCCTGCTGAGAACTTCTCTCTAAAGTCAAACTTCCTCCCCCAAAAGAAAAAAAAAAAAAAAAAAAAAGCACAGAAACACAAGAGCAAGAAGGGGATGTAGCTCAGTGGTAGAGCGCGCGCTTTGCATGTGTGAGGCCCCGGGTTCAATCCCCGGCATCTCCATTCTTTATCTTAAAACTGAGTCTAGTTACTATGTAGCGCATGCTGAGTTGCCTTATTATCCCCACAAAGTGCAAATTCCTGTTGAGAACTTCTCTCTAAAGTCAACCTTCCTCCCCCCAAAAAAAAAAAAAAAAAAAAAAGGGCCCAGAAAAGCAGGAGCAAGAAGGGGATGTAGCTCAGTGGTAGAGCGCGCGCTTTGCATGTGTGAGGCCCCGGGTTCAATCCCCGGCATCTCCATTCTTTATCTTAAAACTGAGTCTAGTTACTATGTAGCGCATGCTGAGTTGCCTTATTATCCCCACAAAGTGCAAATTCCTGTTGAGAACTTCTCTCTAAAGTCAAACTTCCTCCCCCCAAAAAAAAAAAAAAAGGGCCCAGAAAAGCAGGAGCAAGAAGGGGATGTAGCTCAGTGGTAGAGCGCGCGCTTTGCATGTGTGAGGCCCCGGGTTCAATACCCGGCATCTCCAGCCTTTGCTTTCAACAGAGACTAGTTGGGGTGGTTGCAACTAAGTTCAAAACTTGCTGTCAAAATGAGTGGCAGTAGTAAGGAACAATCAGCAAGGAAGGCTTTTCTTGGAAGCATGCTAATCACATATATGAACCTGTAAAAAAAGTCACTCCCATTTAAAATCAGTCCCGCACAAGACATGATCGAACAAAAAGCTATTCCTTCAGAGAAGAAGAAACAGGTAAGACTCGGCAACAAAGCTTGTTAAAATCCTTGCAATGTCCATTGATCACCCAGAGAGGATGATTTTTTTTCTCAACAAAAGAGGAGTTACTCTTTAAACGCATAGTAAATCTTCCTCCCTGTATAAGTTGTGCACTGAAGGTGTAGTTTAATGGTGTCATTTGTTGAACTGTACGCATAGCCTATAGTAGAGGAAATCTTCACATTCCTGTGTCAGCGGTTTCTTATTGTGTTGAGACCTATCTGCGGTGTGAGACCTGACACCTCCTGAGAAGAAACTTCATTTCGCATAATCCCTGCCTCTCTCAGACTAGTGCTCGTGCAGGTGAGAGCCACACAGTAATTAGATGTGACACAGACACAAAGAGAGCTCACTTATGCAGCTGGGAGATGATGTGTTGTCAGCTAACTGACAAACACAATTCGGACATAAATGGGTTTCTTTTGCCTCTTGAAGGCTAAAAGTCCTTCCTGGAAGAAAAAAAATGAAAGCGTGGTTGGTTTTGGGAAGTGAAGGAGGCCCTGAGTACTGGTAGTGGAACACAGATGTGAAGGCCTGGTGCCAGGTTAAAGACTGCAACATCGTTTAGAGCTTTGTGGAGGAAAAGGCACAAAAATCCTCCACAAGATAAGGGGATGTAGCTCAGTGGTAGAGCGCACGCTTTGCATGTGTGAGGCCCCGGGTTCAATCCCCGGCATCTCCAAGTAAGCCTTACTTAACCTTGCAACCCAGGCACGTGTACACATCTGAGAAACAATTGCCCAAAACAACCCTTAAAATAAACATTCCTGTCCTCCCCCACCAAAGCCATTAGCATGTAAAAGGATGGAGCAGACAGCCTGCAATTCTTTCCTTTGTTCCTCTCTACCTGCATTTTCACCTCACAAGAAGCACAGGTCTGTTTGTGTCGAGCATGGGGGATGTAGCTCAGTGGTAGAGCGCACGCTTCGCATGTGTGAGGTCCCGGGTTCAACCCCCGGCATCTCCAATCTTTATCTTAAAACTGAGTCTAGTTACTATGTAGCGCATGCTGAGTTGCCTAATGCAGGGTTTCTCAACTCCAGTCCTCAAGGCGCCCCAACAGGTCATGTTTTCAGGCTCTCCATTATATTGCACAGGTGATTTGATCAGTTTCACTGCCTTAGTAATGACCACAGCTGTTTCATCTGAGGGAAATCCTGAAAACATGACCTGTTGGGGCGCCTTGAGGACTGGAGTTGAGAAACACTGGCCTAATGAACCCCACAAAGTGCAAAATCCTGCTGAGAACTTCTCTCTAAAGTCAAACTTCCTCCCCCAAAAGAAAAAAAAAAAAAAAAAAGCACAGAAACACAAGAGCAAGAAGGGGATGTAGCTCAGTGGTAGAGCGCGCGCTTTGCATGTGTGAGGCCCCGGGTTCAATCCCTGGCATCTCCATTCTTTATCTTAAAACTGAGTCTAGTTACTATGTAGCGCATGCTGAGTTGCCTTATTATCCCCACAAAGTGCAAATTCCTGTTGAGAACTTCTCTCTAAAGTCAACCTTCCTCCCCCCAAAAAAAAAAAAAAAGGGCCCAGAAAAGCAGGAGCAAGAAGGGGATGTAGCTCAGTGGTAGAGCGCGTGCTTTGCATGTGTGAGGCCCCGGGTTCAATCCCCGGCATCTCCATTCTTTATCTTAAAACTGAGTCTAGTTACTATGTAGCGCATGCTGAGTTGCCTTATTATCCCCACAAAGTGCAAATTCCTGTTGAGAACTTCTCTCTAAAGTCAAACTTCCTCCCCCCAAAAAAAAAA
This sequence comes from Lithobates clamitans, assembly GCA_037952925.1. Classification (NCBI taxonomy): domain Eukaryota; kingdom Metazoa; phylum Chordata; class Amphibia; order Anura; family Ranidae; genus Lithobates; species Lithobates clamitans. Next base: position 4,118,930 of record JBBGZY010000430.1, on the reverse strand, counting down.
AAAAAGGGCCCAGAAAAGCAAGAGCAAGAAGGGGATGTAGCTCAGTGGTAGAGCGCGCGCTTTGCATGTGTGAGGCCCCGGGTTCAATACCCGGCATCTCCAGCCTTTGCTTTCAACAGAGACTAGTTGGGGTGGTTGCAACTAAGTTCAAAACTTGCTGTCAAAATGAGTGGCAGTAGTAAGGAACAATCAGCAAGGAAGGCTTTTCTTGGAAGCATGCTAATCACATATATGAACCTGTAAAAAAAGTCACTCCCATTTAAAATCAGTCCCGCACAAGACATGATCGAACAAAAAGCTATTCCTTCAGAGAAGAAGAAACAGGTAAGACTCGGCAACAAAGCTTGTTAAAATCCTTGCAATGTCCATTGATCACCCAGAGAGGATGATTTTTTTTCTCAACAAAAGAGGAGTTACTCTTTAAACGCATAGTAAATCTTCCTCCCTGTATAAGTTGTGCACTGAAGGTGTAGTTTAATGGTGTCATTTGTTGAACTGTACGCATAGCCTATAGTAGAGGAAATCTTCACATTCCTGTGTCAGCGGTTTCTTATTGTGTTGAGACCTATCTGCGGTGTGAGACCTGACACCTCCTGAGAAGAAACTTCATTTCGCATAATCCCTGCCTCTCTCAGACTAGTGCTCGTGCAGGTGAGAGCCACACAGTAATTAGATGTGACACAGACACAAAGAGAGCTCACTTATGCAGCTGGGAGATGATGTGTTGTCAGCTAACTGACAAACACAATTCGGACATAAATGGGTTTCTTTTGCCTCTTGAAGGCTAAAAGTCCTTCCTGGAAGAAAAAAAATGAAAGCGTGGTTGGTTTTGGGAAGTGAAGGAGGCCCTGAGTACTGGTAGTGGAACACAGATGTGAAGGCCTGGTGCCAGGTTAAAGACTGCAACATCGTTTAGAGCTTTGTGGAGGAAAAGGCACAAAAATCCTCCACAAGATAAGGGGATGTAGCTCAGTGGTAGAGCGCACGCTTTGCATGTGTGAGGCCCCGGGTTCAATCCCCGGCATTCTCCAAGTAAGCCTTACTTAACCTTGCAACCCAGGCACGTGTACACATCTGAGAAACAATTGCCCAAAACAACCCTTAAAATAAACATTCCTGTCCTCCCCCACCAAAGCCATTAGCATGTAAAAGGATGGAGCAGACAGCCTGCAATTCTTTCCTTTGTTCCTCTCTACCTGCATTTTCACCTCACAAGAAGCACAGGTCTGTTTGTGTCGAGCATGGGGGATGTAGCTCAGTGGTAGAGCGCACGCTTCGCATGTGTGAGGTCCCGGGTTCAACCCCCGGCATCTCCAATCTTTATCTTAAAACTGAGTCTAGTTACTATGTAGCGCATGCTGAGTTGCCTAATGAACCCCACAAAGTGCAAAATCCTGCTGAGAACTTCTCTCTAAAGTCAAACTTCCTCCCCCAAAAGAAAAAAAAAAAAAAAAAAAGCACAGAAACACAAGAGCAAGAAGGGGATGTAGCTCAGTGGTAGAGCGCGTGCTTTGCATGTGTGAGGCCCCGGGTTCAATCCCCGGCATCTCCATTCTTTATCTTAAAACTGAGTCTAGTTACTATGTAGCGCATGCTGAGTTGCCTTATTATCCCCACAAAGTGCAAATTCCTGTTGAGAACTTCTCTCTAAAGTCAAACTTCCTCCCCCCAAAAAAAAAAAAAAAGGGCCCAGAAAAGCAGGAGCAAGAAGGGGATGTAGCTCAGTGGTAGAGCGCGCGCTTTGCATGTGTGAGGCCCCGGGTTCAATACCCGGCATCTCCAGCCTTTGCTTTCAACAGAGACTAGTTGGGGTGGTTGCAACTAAGTTCAAAACTTGCTGTCAAAATGAGTGGCAGTAGTAAGGAACAATCAGCAAGGAAGGCTTTTCTTGGAAGCATGCTAATCACATATATGAACCTGTAAAAAAAGTCACTCCCATTTAAAATCAGTCCCGCACAAGACATGATCGAACAAAAAGCTATTCCTTCAGAGAAGAAGAAACAGGTAAGACTCGGCAACAAAGCTTGTTAAAATCCTTGCAATGTCCATTGATCACCCAGAGAGGATGATTTTTTTTCTCAACAAAAGAGGAGTTACTCTTTAAACGCATAGTAAATCTTCCTCCCTGTATAAGTTGTGCACTGAAGGTGTAGTTTAATGGTGTCATTTGTTGAACTGTACGCATAGCCTATAGTAGAGGAAATCTTCACATTCCTGTGTCAGCGGTTTCTTATTGTGTTGAGACCTATCTGCGGTGTGAGACCTGACACCTCCTGAGAAGAAACTTCATTTCGCATAATCCCTGCCTCTCTCAGACTAGTGCTCGTGCAGGTGAGAGCCACACAGTAATTAGATGTGACACAGACACAAAGAGAGCTCACTTATGCAGCTGGGAGATGATGTGTTGTCAGCTAACTGACAAACACAATTCGGACATAAATGGGTTTCTTTTGCCTCTTGAAGGCTAAAAGTCCTTCCTGGAAGAAAAAAAATGAAAGCGTGGTTGGTTTTGGGAAGTGAAGGAGGCCCTGAGTACTGGTAGTGGAACACAGATGTGAAGGCCTGGTGCCAGGTTAAAGACTGCAACATCGTTTAGAGCTTTGTGGAGGAAAAGGCACAAAAATCCTCCACAAGATAAGGGGATGTAGCTCAGTGGTAGAGCGCACGCTTTGCATGTGTGAGGCCCCGGGTTCAATCCCCGGCATCTCCAAGTAAGCCTTACTTAACCTTGCAACCCAGGCACGTGTACACATCTGAGAAACAATTGCCCAAAACAACCCTTAAAATAAACATTCCTGTCCTCCCCCACCAAAGCCATTAGCATGTAAAAGGATGGAGCAGACAGCCTGCAATTCTTTCCTTTGTTCCTCTCTACCTGCATTTTCACCTCACAAGAAGCACAGGTCTGTTTGTGTCGTGCATGGGGGATGTAGCTCAGTGGTAGAGCGCACGCTTCGCATGTGTGAGGTCCCGGGTTCAACCCCCGGCATCTCCAATCTTTATCTTAAAACTGAGTCTAGTTACTATGTAGCGCATGCTGAGTTGCCTAATGAACCCCACAAAGTGCAAAATCCTGCTGAGAACTTCTCTCTAAAGTCAAACTTCCTCCCCCAAAAGAAAAAAAAAAAAAAAAAAGCACAGAAACACAAGAGCAAGAAGGGGATGTAGCTCAGTGGTAGAGCGCGCGCTTTGCATGTGTGAGGCCCCGGGTTCAATCCCTGGCATCTCCATTCTTTATCTTAAAACTGAGTCTAGTTACTATGTAGCGCATGCTGAGTTGCCTTATTATCCCCACAAAGTGCAAATTCCTGTTGAGAACTTCTCTCTAAAGTCAACCTTCCTCCCCCCAAAAAAAAAAAAAAAGGGCCCAGAAAAGCAGGAGCAAGAAGGGGATGTAGCTCAGTGGTAGAGCGCGCGCTTTGCATGTGTGAGGCCCCGGGTTCAATCCCCGGCATCTCCATTCTTTATCTTAAAACTGAGTCTAGTTACTATGTAGCGCATGCTGAGTTGCCTTATTATCCCCACAAAGTGCAAATTCCTGTTGAGAACTTCTCTCTAAAGTCAAACTTCCTCCCCCCAAAAAAAAAAAAAAAAGGGCCCAGAAAAGCAGGAGCAAGAAGGGGATGTAGCTCAGTGGTAGAGCGCGCGCTTTGCATGTGTGAGGCCCCGGGTTCAATACCCGGCATCTCCAGCCTTTGCTTTCAACAGAGACTAGTTGGGGTGGTTGCAACTAAGTTCAAAACTTGCTGTCAAAATGAGTGGCAGTAGTAAGGAACAATCAGCAAGGAAGGCTTTTCTTGGAAGCATGCTAATCACATATATGAACCTGTAAAAAAAGTCACTCCCATTTAAAATCAGTCCCGCACAAGACATGATCGAACAAAAAGCTATTCCTTCAGAGAAGAAGAAACAGGTAAGACTCGGCAACAAAGCTTGTTAAAATCCTTGCAATGTCCATTGATCACCCAGAGAGGATGATTTTTTTTCTCAACAAAAGAGGAGTTACTCTTTAAACGCATAGTAAATCTTCCTCCCTGTATAAGTTGTGCACTGAAGGTGTAGTTTAATGGTGTCATTTGTTGAACTGTACGCATAGCCTATAGTAGAGGAAATCTTCACATTCCTGTGTCAGCGGTTTCTTATTGTGTTGAGACCTATCTGCGGTGTGAGACCTGACACCTCCTGAGAAGAAACTTCATTTCGCATAATCCCTGCCTCTCTCAGACTAGTGCTCGTGCAGGTGAGAGCCACACAGTAATTAGATGTGAAACAGACACAAAGAGAGCTCACTTATGCAGCTGGGAGATGATGTGTTGTCAGCTAACTGACAAACACAATTCGGACATAAATGGGTTTCTTTTGCCTCTTGAAGGCTAAAAGTCCTTCCTGGAAGAAAAAAAATGAAAGCGTGGTTGGTTTTGGGAAGTGAAGGAGGCCCTGAGTACTGGTAGTGGAACACAGATGTGAAGGCCTGGTGCCAGGTTAAAGACTGCAACATCGTTTAGAGCTTTGTGGAGGAAAAGGCACAAAAATCCTCCACAAGATAAGGGGATGTAGCTCAGTGGTAGAGCGCACGCTTTGCATGTGTGAGGCCCCGGGTTCAATCCCCGGCATCTCCAAGTAAGCCTTACTTAACCTTGCAACCCAGGCACGTGTACACATCTGAGAAACAATTGCCCAAAACAACCCTTAAAATAAACATTCCTGTCCTCCCCCACCAAAGCCATTAGCATGTAAAAGGATGGAGCAGACAGCCTGCAATTCTTTCCTTTGTTCCTCTCTACCTGCATTTTCACCTCACAAGAAGCACAGGTCTGTTTGTGTCGAGCATGGGGGATGTAGCTCAGTGGTAGAGCGCACGCTTCGCATGTGTGAGGTCCTGGGTTCAACCCCCGGCATCTCCAATCTTTATCTTAAAACTGAGTCTAGTTACTATGTAGCGCATGCTGAGTTGCCTAATGAACCCCACAAAGTGCAAAATCCTGCTGAGAACTTCTCTCTAAAGTCAAACTTCCTCCCCCAAAAAAAAAAAAAAAAAAAAAAAAAAGCACAGAAACACAAGAGCAAGAAGGGGATGTAGCTCAGTGGTAGAGCGCGCGCTTTGCATGTGTGAGGCCCCGGGTTCAATCCCCGGCATCTCCATTCTTTATCTTAAAACTGAGTCTAGTTACTATGTAGCGCATGCTGAGTTGCCTTATTATCCCCACAAAGTGCAAATTCCTGTTGAGAACTTCTCTCTAAAGTCAACCTTCCTCCCCCCAAAAAAAAAAAAAAAAAAAAAAGGGCCCAGAAAAGCAGGAGCAAGAAGGGGATGTAGCTCAGTGGTAGAGCGCGCGCTTTGCATGTGTGAGGCCCCGGGTTCAATCCCCGGCATCTCCATTCTTTATCTTAAAACTGAGTCTAGTTACTATGTAGCGCATGCTGAGTTGCCTTATTATCCCCACAAAGTGCAAATTCCTGTTGAGAACTTCTCTCTAAAGTCAAACTTCCTCCCCCCAAAAAAAAAAAAAAGGGCCCAGAAAAGCAGGAGCAAGAAGGGGATGTAGCTCAGTGGTAGAGCGCGCGCTTTGCATGTGTGAGGCCCCGGGTTCAATACCCGGCATCTCCAGCCTTTGCTTTCAACAGAGACTAGTTGGGGTGGTTGCAACTAAGTTCAAAACTTGCTGTCAAAATGAGTGGCAGTAGTAAGGAACAATCAGCAAGGAAGGCTTTTCTTGGAAGCATGCTAATCACATATATGAACCTGTAAAAAAAGTCACTCCCATTTAAAATCAGTCCCGCACAAGACATGATCGAACAAAAAGCTATTCCTTCAGAGAAGAAGAAACAGGTAAGACTCGGCAACAAAGCTTGTTAAAATCCTTGCAATGTCCATTGATCACCCAGAGAGGATGATTTTTTTTCTCAACAAAAGAGGAGTTACTCTTTAAACGCATAGTAAATCTTCCTCCCTGTATAAGTTGTGCACTGAAGGTGTAGTTTAATGGTGTCATTTGTTGAACTGTACGCATAGCCTATAGTAGAGGAAATCTTCACATTCCTGTGTCAGCGGTTTCTTATTGTGTTGAGACCTATCTGCGGTGTGAGACCTGACACCTCCTGAGAAGAAACTTCATTTCGCATAATCCCTGCCTCTCTCAGACTAGTGCTCGTGCAGGTGAGAGCCACACAGTAATTAGATGTGACACAGACACAAAGAGAGCTCACTTATGCAGCTGGGAGATGATGTGTTGTCAGCTAACTGACAAACACAATTCGGACATAAATGGGTTTCTTTTGCCTCTTGAAGGCTAAAAGTCCTTCCTGGAAGAAAAAAAATGAAAGCGTGGTTGGTTTTGGGAAGTGAAGGAGGCCCTGAGTACTGGTAGTGGAACACAGATGTGAAGGCCTGGTGCCAGGTTAAAGACTGCAACATCGTTTAGAGCTTTGTGGAGGAAAAGGCACAAAAATCCTCCACAAGATAAGGGGATGTAGCTCAGTGGTAGAGCGCACGCTTTGCATGTGTGAGGCCCCGGGTTCAATCCCCGGCATCTCCAAGTAAGCCTTACTTAACCTTGCAACCCAGGCACGTGTACACATCTGAGAAACAATTGCCCAAAACAACCCTTAAAATAAACATTCCTGTCCTCCCCCACCAAAGCCATTAGCATGTAAAAGGATGGAGCAGACAGCCTGCAATTCTTTCCTTTGTTCCTCTCTACCTGCATTTTCACCTCACAAGAAGCACAGGTCTGTTTGTGTCGAGCATGGGGGATGTAGCTCAGTGGTAGAGCGCACGCTTCGCATGTGTGAGGTCCCGGGTTCAACCCCCGGCATCTCCAATCTTTATCTTAAAACTGAGTCTAGTTACTATGTAGCGCATGCTGAGTTGCCTAATGAACCCCACAAAGTGCAAAATCCTGCTGAGAACTTCTCTCTAAAGTCAAACTTCCTCCCCCAAAAGAAAAAAAAAAAAAAAAAAGCACAGAAACACAAGAGCAAGAAGGGGATGTAGCTCAGTGGTAGAGCGCGCGCTTTGCATGTGTGAGGCCCCGGGTTCAATCCCCGGCATCTCCATTCTTTATCTTAAAACTGAGTCTAGTTACTATGTAGCGCATGCTGAGTTGCCTTATTATCCCCACAAAGTGCAAATTCCTGTTGAGAACTTCTCTCTAAAGTCAACCTTCCTCCCCCCAAAAAAAAAAAAAAAGGGCCCAGAAAAGCAGGAGCAAGAAGGGGATGTAGCTCAGTGGTAGAGCGCGCGCTTTGCATGTGTGAGGCCCCGGGTTCAATCCCCGGCATCTCCATTCTTTATCTTAAAACTGAGTCTAGTTACTATGTAGCGCATGCTGAGTTGCCTTATTATCCCCACAAAGTGCAAATTCCTGTTGAGAACTTCTCTCTAAAGTCAAACTTCCTCCCCCCAAAAAAAAAAAAAAAGGGCCCAGAAAAGCAGGAGCAAGAAGGGGATGTAGCTCAGTGGTAGAGCGCGCGCTTTGCATGTGTGAGGCCCCGGGTTCAATACCCGGCATCTCCAGCCTTTGCTTTCAACAGAGACTAGTTGGGGTGGTTGCAACTAAGTTCAAAACTTGCTGTCAAAATGAGTGGCAGTAGTAAGGAACAATCAGCAAGGAAGGCTTTTCTTGGAAGCATGCTAATCACATATATGAACCTGTAAAAAAAGTCACTCCCATTTAAAATCAGTCCCGCACAAGACATGATCGAACAAAAAGCTATTCCTTCAGAGAAGAAGAAACAGGTAAGACTCGGCAACAAAGCTTGTTAAAATCCTTGCAATGTCCATTGATCACCCAGAGAGGATGATTTTTTTTCTCAACAAAAGAGGAGTTACTCTTTAAACGCATAGTAAATCTTCCTCCCTGTATAAGTTGTGCACTGAAGGTGTAGTTTAATGGTGTCATTTGTTGAACTGTACGCATAGCCTATAGTAGAGGAAATCTTCACATTCCTGTGTCAGCGGTTTCTTATTGTGTTGAGACCTATCTGCGGTGTGAGACCTGACACCTCCTGAGAAGAAACTTCATTTCGCATAATCCCTGCCTCTCTCAGACTAGTGCTCGTGCAGGTGAGAGCCACACAGTAATTAGATGTGAAACAGACACAAAGAGAGCTCACTTATGCAGCTGGGAGATGATGTGTTGTCAGCTAACTGACAAACACAATTCGGACATAAATGGGTTTCTTTTGCCTCTTGAAGGCTAAAAGTCCTTCCTGGAAGAAAAAAAATGAAAGCGTGGTTGGTTTTGGGAAGTGAAGGAGGCCCTGAGTACTGGTAGTGGAACACAGATGTGAAGGCCTGGTGCCAGGTTAAAGACTGCAACATCGTTTAGAGCTTTGTGGAGGAAAAGGCACAAAAATCCTCCACAAGATAAGGGGATGTAGCTCAGTGGTAGAGCGCACGCTTTGCATGTGTGAGGCCCCGGGTTCAATCCCCGGCATCTCCAAGTAAGCCTTACTTAACCTTGCAACCCAGGCACGTGTACACATCTGAGAAACAATTGCCCAAAACAACCCTTAAAATAAACATTCCTGTCCTCCCCCACCAAAGCCATTAGCATGTAAAAGGATGGAGCAGACAGCCTGCAATTCTTTCCTTTGTTCCTCTCTACCTGCATTTTCACCTCACAAGAAGCACAGGTCTGTTTGTGTCGAGCATGGGGGATGTAGCTCAGTGGTAGAGCGCACGCTTCGCATGTGTGAGGTCCCGGGTTCAACCCCCGGCATCTCCAATCTTTATTTTAAAACTGAGTCTAGTTACTATGTAGCGCATGCTGAGTTGCCTAATGAACCCCACAAAGTGCAAAATCCTGCTGAGAACTTCTCTCTAAAGTCAAACTTCCTCCCCCAAAAGAAAAAAAAAAAAAAAAAAAAGCACAGAAACACAAGAGCAAGAAGGGGATGTAGCTCAGTGGTAGAGCGCGCGCTTTGCATGTGTGAGGCCCCGGGTTCAATCCCCGGCATCTCCATTCTTTATCTTAAAACTGAGTCTAGTTACTATGTAGCGCATGCTGAGTTGCCTTATTATCCCCACAAAGTGCAAATTCCTGTTGAGAACTTCTCTCTAAAGTCAACCTTCCTCCCCCCAAAAAAAAAAAAAAAAGGGCCCAGAAAAGCAGGAGCAAGAAGGGGATGTAGCTCAGTGGTAGAGCGCGCGCTTTGCATGTGTGAGGCCCCGGGTTCAATCCCCGGCATCTCCATTCTTTATCTTAAAACTGAGTCTAGTTACTATGTAGCGCATGCTGAGTTGCCTTATTATCCCCACAAAGTGCAAATTCCTGTTGAGAACTTCTCTCTAAAGTCAAACTTCCTCCCCCCAAAAAAAAAAAAAAAGGGCCCAGAAAAGCAGGAGCAAGAAGGGGATGTAGCTCAGTGGTAGAGCGCGCGCTTTGCATGTGTGAGGCCCCGGGTTCAATACCTGGCATCTCCAGCCTTTGCTTTCAACAGAGACTAGTTGGGGTGGTTGCAACTAAGTTCAAAACTTGCTGTCAAAATGAGTGGCAGTAGTAAGGAACAATCAGCAAGGAAGGCTTTTCTTGGAAGCATGCTAATCACATATATGAACCTGTAAAAAAAGTCACTCCCATTTAAAATCAGTCCCGCACAAGACATGATCGAACAAAAAGCTATTCCTTCAGAGAAGAAGAAACAGGTAAGACTCGGCAACAAAGCTTGTTAAAATCCTTGCAATGTCCATTGATCACCCAGAGAGGATGATTTTTTTTCTCAACAAAAGAGGAGTTACTCTTTAAACGCATAGTAAATCTTCCTCCCTGTATAAGTTGTGCACTGAAGGTGTAGTTTAATGGTGTCATTTGTTGAACTGTACGCATAGCCTATAGTAGAGGAAATCTTCACATTCCTGTGTCAGCGGTTTCTTATTGTGTTGAGACCTATCTGCGGTGTGAGACCTGACACCTCCTGAGAAGAAACTTCATTTCGCATAATCCCTGCCTCTCTCAGACTAGTGCTCGTGCAGGTGAGAGCCACACAGTAATTAGATGTGACACAGACACAAAGAGAGCTCACTTATGCAGCTGGGAGATGATGTGTTGTCAGCTAACTGACAAACACAATTCGGACATAAATGGGTTTCTTTTGCCTCTTGAAGGCTAAAAGTCCTTCCTGGAAGAAAAAAAATGAAAGCGTGGTTGGTTTTGGGAAGTGAAGGAGGCCCTGAGTACTGGTAGTGGAACACAGATGTGAAGGCCTGGTGCCAGGTTAAAGACTGCAACATCGTTTAGAGCTTTGTGGAGGAAAAGGCACAAAAATCCTCCACAAGATAAGGGGATGTAGCTCAGTGGTAGAGCGCACGCTTTGCATGTGTGAGGCCCCGGGTTCAATCCCCGGCATCTCCAAGTAAGCCTTACTTAACCTTGCAACCCAGGCACGTGTACACATCTGAGAAACAATTGCCCAAAACAACCCTTAAAATAAACATTCCTGTCCTCCCCCACCAAAGCCATTAGCATGTAAAAGGATGGAGCAGACAGCCTGCAATTCTTTCCTTTGTTCCTCTCTACCTGCATTTTCACCTCACAAGAAGCACAGGTCTGTTTGTGTCGAGCATGGGGGATGTAGCTCAGTGGTAGAGCGCACGCTTCGCATGTGTGAGGTCCTGGGTTCAACCCCCGGCATCTCCAATCTTTATCTTAAAACTGAGTCTAGTTACTATGTAGCGCATGCTGAGTTGCCTAATGAACCCCACAAAGTGCAAAATCCTGCTGAGAACTTCTCTCTAAAGTCAAACTTCCTCCCCCAAAAGAAAAAAAAAAAAAAAAAAAAGCACAGAAACACAAGAGCAAGAAGGGGATGTAGCTCAGTGGTAGAGCGCGCGCTTTGCATGTGTGAGGCCCCGGGTTCAATCCCCGGCATCTCCATTCTTTATCTTAAAACTGAGTCTAGTTACTATGTAGCGCATGCTGAGTTGCCTTATTATCCCCACAAAGTGCAAATTCCTGTTGAGAACTTCTCTCTAAAGTCAACCTTCCTCCCCCCAAAAAAAAAAAAAAAAGGGCCCAGAAAAGCAGGAGCAAGAAGGGGATGTAGCTCAGTGGTAGAGCGCGCGCTTTGCATGTGTGAGGCCCCGGGTTCAATCCCCGGCATCTCCATTCTTTATCTTAAAACTGAGTCTAGTTACTATGTAGCGCATGCTGAGTTGCCTTATTATCCCCACAAAGTGCAAATTCCTGTTGAGAACTTCTCTCTAAAGTCAAACTTCCTCCCCCCAAAAAAAAAAAAAAAGGGCCCAGAAAAGCAGGAGCAAGAAGGGGATGTAGCTCAGTGGTAGAGCGCGCGCTTTGCATGTGTGAGGCCCCGGGTTCAATACCCGGCATCTCCAGCCTTTGCTTTCAACAGAGACTAGTTGGGGTGGTTGCAACTAAGTTCAAAACTTGCTGTCAAAATGAGTGGCAGTAGTAAGGAACAATCAGCAAGGAAGGCTTTTCTTGGAAGCATGCTAATCACATATATGAACCTGTAAAAAAAGTCACTCCCATTTAAAATCAGTCCCGCACAAGACATGATCGAACAAAAAGCTATTCCTTCAGAGAAGAAGAAACAGGTAAGACTCGGCAACAAAGCTTGTTAAAATCCTTGCAATGTCCATTGATCACCCAGAGAGGATGATTTTTTTTCTCAACAAAAGAGGAGTTACTCTTTAAACGCATAGTAAATCTTCCTCCCTGTATAAGTTGTGCACTGAAGGTGTAGTTTAATGGTGTCATTTGTTGAACTGTACGCATAGCCTATAGTAGAGGAAATCTTCACATTCCTGTGTCAGCGGTTTCTTATTGTGTTGAGACCTATCTGCGGTGTGAGACCTGACACCTCCTGAGAAGAAACTTCATTTCGCATAATCCCTGCCTCTCTCAGACTAGTGCTCGTGCAGGTGAGAGCCACACAGTAATTAGATGTGACACAGACACAAAGAGAGCTCACTTATGCAGCTGGGAGATGATGTGTTGTCAGCTAACTGACAAACACAATTCGGACATAAATGGGTTTCTTTTGCCTCTTGAAGGCTAAAAGTCCTTCCTGGAAGAAAAAAAATGAAAGCGTGGTTGGTTTTGGGAAGTGAAGGAGGCCCTGAGTACTGGTAGTGGAACACAGATGTGAAGGCCTGGTGCCAGGTTAAAGACTGCAACATCGTTTAGAGCTTTGTGGAGGAAAAGGCACAAAAATCCTCCACAAGATAAGGGGATGTAGCTCAGTGGTAGAGCGCACGCTTTGCATGTGTGAGGCCCCGGGTTCAATCCCCGGCATCTCCAAGTAAGCCTTACTTAACCTTGCAACCCAGGCACGTGTACACATCTGAGAAACAATTGCCCAAAACAACCCTTAAAATAAACATTCCTGTCCTCCCCCACCAAAGCCATTAGCATGTAAAAGGATGGAGCAGACAGCCTGCAATTCTTTCCTTTGTTCCTCTCTACCTGCATTTTCACCTCACAAGAAGCACAGGTCTGTTTGTGTCGAGCATGGGGGATGTAGCTCAGTGGTAGAGCGCACGCTTCGCATGTGTGAGGTCCCGGGTTCAACCCCCGGCATCTCCAATCTTTATCTTAAAACTGAGTCTAGTTACTATGTAGCGCATGCTGAGTTGCCTAATGAACCCCACAAAGTGCAAAATCCTGCTGAGAACTTCTCTCTAAAGTCAAACTTCCTCCCCCAAAAGAAAAAAAAAAAAAAAAAAGCACAGAAACACAAGAGCAAGAAGGGGATGTAGCTCAGTGGTAGAGCGCGCGCTTTGCATGTGTGAGGCCCCGGGTTCAATCCCCGGCATCTCCATTCTTTATCTTAAAACTGAGTCTAGTTACTATGTAGCGCATGCTGAGTTGCCTTATTATCCCCACAAAGTGCAAATTCCTGTTGAGAACTTCTCTCTAAAGTCAACCTTCCTCCCCCCAAAAAAAAAAAAAAAGGGCCCAGAAAAGCAGGAGCAAGAAGGGGATGTAGCTCAGTGGTAGAGCGCGCGCTTTGCATGTGTGAGGCCCCGGGTTCAATCCCCGGCATCTCCATTCTTTATCTTAAAACTGAGTCTAGTTACTATGTAGCGCATGCTGAGTTGCCTTATTATCCCCACAAAGTGCAAATTCCTGTTGAGAACTTCTCTCTAAAGTCAAACTTCCTCCCCCCAAAAAAAAAAAAAAAGGGCCCAGAAAAGCAGGAGCAAGAAGGGGATGTAGCTCAGTGGTAGAGCGCGCGCTTTGCATGTGTGAGGCCCCGGGTTCAATACCCGGCATCTCCAGCCTTTGCTTTCAACAGAGACTAGTTGGGGTGGTTGCAACTAAGTTCAAAACTTGCTGTCAAAATGAGTGGCAGTAGTAAGGAACAATCAGCAAGGAAGGCTTTTCTTGGAAGCATGCTAATCACATATATGAACCTGTAAAAAAAGTCACTCCCATTTAAAATCAGTCCCGCACAAGACATGATCGAACAAAAAGCTATTCCTTCAGAGAAGAAGAAACAGGTAAGACTCGGCAACAAAGCTTGTTAAAATCCTTGCAATGTCCATTGATCACCCAGAGAGGATGATTTTTTTTCTCAACAAAAGAGGAGTTACTCTTTAAACGCATAGTAAATCTTCCTCCCTGTATAAGTTGTGCACTGAAGGTGTAGTTTAATGGTGTCATTTGTTGAACTGTACGCATAGCCTATAGTAGAGGAAATCTTCACATTCCTGTGTCAGCGGTTTCTTATTGTGTTGAGACCTATCTGCGGTGTGAGACCTGACACCTCCTGAGAAGAAACTTCATTTCGCATAATCCCTGCCTCTCTCAGACTAGTGCTCGTGCAGGTGAGAGCCACACAGTAATTAGATGTGAAACAGACACAAAGAGAGCTCACTTATGCAGCTGGGAGATGATGTGTTGTCAGCTAACTGACAAACACAATTCGGACATAAATGGGTTTCTTTTGCCTCTTGAAGGCTAAAAGTCCTTCCTGGAAGAAAAAAAATGAAAGCGTGGTTGGTTTTGGGAAGTGAAGGAGGCCCTGAGTACTGGTAGTGGAACACAGATGTGAAGGCCTGGTGCCAGGTTAAAGACTGCAACATCGTTTAGAGCTTTGTGGAGGAAAAGGCACAAAAATCCTCCACAAGATAAGGGGATGTAGCTCAGTGGTAGAGCGCACGCTTTGCATGTGTGAGGCCCCGGGTTCAATCCCCGGCATCTCCAAGTAAGCCTTACTTAACCTTGCAACCCAGGCACGTGTACACATCTGAGAAACAATTGCCCAAAACAACCCTTAAAATAAACATTCCTGTCCTCCCCCACCAAAGCCATTAGCATGTAAAAGGATGGAGCAGACAGCCTGCAATTCTTTCCTTTGTTCCTCTCTACCTGCATTTTCACCTCACAAGAAGCACAGGTCTGTTTGTGTCGAGCATGGGGGATGTAGCTCAGTGGTAGAGCGCACGCTTCGCATGTGTGAGGTCCCGGGTTCAACCCCCGGCATCTCCAATCTTTATCTTAAAACTGAGTCTAGTTACTATGTAGCGCATGCTGAGTTGCCTAATGAACCCCACAAAGTGCAAAATCCTGCTGAGAACTTCTCTCTAAAGTCAAACTTCCTCCCCCAAAAGAAAAAAAAAAAAAAAAAAAAGCACAGAAACACAAGAGCAAGAAGGGGATGTAGCTCAGTGGTAGAGCGCGCGCTTTGCATGTGTGAGGCCCCGGGTTCAATCCCCGGCATCTCCATTCTTTATCTTAAAACTGAGTCTAGTTACTATGTAGCGCATGCTGAGTTGCCTTATTATCCCCACAAAGTGCAAATTCCTGTTGAGAACTTCTCTCTAAAGTCAACCTTCCTCCCCCCAAAAAAAAAAAAAAAAAAGGGCCCAGAAAAGCAGGAGCAAGAAGGGGATGTAGCTCAGTGGTAGAGCGCGCGCTTTGCATGTGTGAGGCCCCGGGTTCAATCCCCGGCATCTCCATTCTTTATCTTAAAACTGAGTCTAGTTACTATGTAGCGCATGCTGAGTTGCCTTATTATCCCCACAAAGTGCAAATTCCTGTTGAGAACTTCTCTCTAAAGTCAAACTTCCTCCCCCCAAAAAAAAAAAAAAAGGGCCCAGAAAAGCAGGAGCAAGAAGGGGATGTAGCTCAGTGGTAGAGCGCGCGCTTTGCATGTGTGAGGCCCCGGGTTCAATACCCGGCATCTCCAGCCTTTGCTTTCAACAGAGACTAGTTGGGGTGGTTGCAACTAAGTTCAAAACTTGCTGTCAAAATGAGTGGCAGTAGTAAGGAACAATCAGCAAGGAAGGCTTTTCTTGGAAGCATGCTAATCACATATATGAACCTGTAAAAAAAGTCACTCCCATTTAAAATCAGTCCCGCACAAGACATGATCGAACAAAAAGCTATTCCTTCAGAGAAGAAGAAACAGGTAAGACTCGGCAACAAAGCTTGTTAAAATCCTTGCAATGTCCATTGATCACCCAGAGAGGATGATTTTTTTTCTCAACAAAAGAGGAGTTACTCTTTAAACGCATAGTAAATCTTCCTCCCTGTATAAGTTGTGCACTGAAGGTGTAGTTTAATGGTGTCATTTGTTGAACTGTACGCATAGCCTATAGTAGAGGAAATCTTCACATTCCTGTGTCAGCGGTTTCTTATTGTGTTGAGACCTATCTGCGGTGTGAGACCTGACACCTCCTGAGAAGAAACTTCATTTCGCATAATCCCTGCCTCTCTCAGACTAGTGCTCGTGCAGGTGAGAGCCACACAGTAATTAGATGTGACACAGACACAAAGAGAGCTCACTTATGCAGCTGGGAGATGATGTGTTGTCAGCTAACTGACAAACACAATTCGGACATAAATGGGTTTCTTTTGCCTCTTGAAGGCTAAAAGTCCTTCCTGGAAGAAAAAAAATGAAAGCGTGGTTGGTTTTGGGAAGTGAAGGAGGCCCTGAGTACTGGTAGTGGAACACAGATGTGAAGGCCTGGTGCCAGGTTAAAGACTGCAACATCGTTTAGAGCTTTGTGGAGGAAAAGGCACAAAAATCCTCCACAAGATAAGGGGATGTAGCTCAGTGGTAGAGCGCACGCTTTGCATGTGTGAGGCCCCGGGTTCAATCCCCGGCATCTCCAAGTAAGCCTTACTTAACCTTGCAACCCAGGCACGTGTACACATCTGAGAAACAATTGCCCAAAACAACCCTTAAAATAAACATTCCTGTCCTCCCCCACCAAAGCCATTAGCATGTAAAAGGATGGAGCAGACAGCCTGCAATTCTTTCCTTTGTTCCTCTCTACCTGCATTTTCACCTCACAAGAAGCACAGGTCTGTTTGTGTCGAGCATGGGGGATGTAGCTCAGTGGTAGAGCACACGCTTCGCATGTGTGAGGTCCCGGGTTCAACCCCCGGCATCTCCAATCTTTATCTTAAAACTGAGTCTAGTTACTATGTAGCGCATGCTGAGTTGCCTAATGAACCCCACAAAGTGCAAAATCCTGCTGAGAACTTCTCTCTAAAGTCAAACTTCCTCCCCCAAAAGAAAAAAAAAAAAAAAAAAGCACAGAAACACAAGAGCAAGAAGGGGATGTAGCTCAGTGGTAGAGCGCGCGCTTTGCATGTGTGAGGCCCCGGGTTCAATCCCCGGCATCTCCATTCTTTATCTTAAAACTGAGTCTAGTTACTATGTAGCGCATGCTGAGTTGCCTTATTATCCCCACAAAGTGCAAATTCCTGTTGAGAACTTCTCTCTAAAGTCAACCTTCCTCCCCCCAAAAAAAAAAAAAAAGGGCCCAGAAAAGCAGGAGCAAGAAGGGGATGTAGCTCAGTGGTAGAGCGCGCGCTTTGCATGTGTGAGGCCCCGGGTTCAATCCCCGGCATCTCCATTCTTTATCTTAAAACTGAGTCTAGTTACTATGTAGCGCATGCTGAGTTGCCTTATTATCCCCACAAAGTGCAAATTCCTGTTGAGAACTTCTCTCTAAAGTCAAACTTCCTCCCCCCAAAAAAAAAAAAAAAGGGCCCAGAAAAGCAGGAGCAAGAAGGGGATGTAGCTCAGTGGTAGAGCGCGCGCTTTGCATGTGTGAGGCCCCGGGTTCAATACCCGGCATCTCCAGCCTTTGCTTTCAACAGAGACTAGTTGGGGTGGTTGCAACTAAGTTCAAAACTTGCTGTCAAAATGAGTGGCAGTAGTAAGGAACAATCAGCAAGGAAGGCTTTTCTTGGAAGCATGCTAATCACATATATGAACCTGTAAAAAAAGTCACTCCCATTTAAAATCAGTCCCGCACAAGACATGATCGAACAAAAAGCTATTCCTTCAGAGAAGAAGAAACAGGTAAGACTCGGCAACAAAGCTTGTTAAAATCCTTGCAATGTCCATTGATCACCCAGAGAGGATGATTTTTTTTCTCAACAAAAGAGGAGTTACTCTTTAAACGCATAGTAAATCTTCCTCCCTGTATAAGTTGTGCACTGAAGGTGTAGTTTAATGGTGTCATTTGTTGAACTGTACGCATAGCCTATAGTAGAGGAAATCTTCACATTCCTGTGTCAGCGGTTTCTTATTGTGTTGAGACCTATCTGCGGTGTGAGACCTGACACCTCCTGAGAAGAAACTTCATTTCGCATAATCCCTGCCTCTCTCAGACTAGTGCTCGTGCAGGTGAGAGCCACACAGTAATTAGATGTGACACAGACACAAAGAGAGCTCACTTATGCAGCTGGGAGATGATGTGTTGTCAGCTAACTGACAAACACAATTCGGACATAAATGGGTTTCTTTTGCCTCTTGAAGGCTAAAAGTCCTTCCTGGAAGAAAAAAAATGAAAGCGTGGTTGGTTTTGGGAAGTGAAGGAGGCCCTGAGTACTGGTAGTGGAACACAGATGTGAAGGCCTGGTGCCAGGTTAAAGACTGCAACATCGTTTAGAGCTTTGTGGAGGAAAAGGCACAAAAATCCTCCACAAGATAAGGGGATGTAGCTCAGTGGTAGAGCGCACGCTTTGCATGTGTGAGGCCCCGGGTTCAATCCCCGGCATCTCCAAGTAAGCCTTACTTAACCTTGCAACCCAGGCACGTGTACACATCTGAGAAACAATTGCCCAAAACAACCCTTAAAATAAACATTCCTGTCCTCCCCCACCAAAGCCATTAGCATGTAAAAGGATGGAGCAGACAGCCTGCAATTCTTTCCTTTGTTCCTCTCTACCTGCATTTTCACCTCACAAGAAGCACAGGTCTGTTTGTGTCGAGCATGGGGGATGTAGCTCAGTGGTAGAGCGCACGCTTCGCATGTGTGAGGTCCCGGGTTCAACCCCCGGCATCTCCAATCTTTATCTTAAAACTGAGTCTAGTTACTATGTAGCGCATGCTGAGTTGCCTAATGAACCCCACAAAGTGCAAAATCCTGCTGAGAACTTCTCTCTAAAGTCAAACTTCCTCCCCCAAAAGGAAAAAAAAAAAAAAAAGCACAGAAACACAAGAGCAAGAAGGGGATGTAGCTCAGTGGTAGAGCGCGCGCTTTGCATGTGTGAGGCCCCGGGTTCAATCCCCGGCATCTCCATTCTTTATCTTAAAACTGAGTCTAGTTACTATGTAGCGCATGCTGAGTTGCCTTATTATCCCCACAAAGTGCAAATTCCTGTTGAGAACTTCTCTCTAAAGTCAACCTTCCTCCCCCCAAAAAAAAAAAAAAAGGGCCCAGAAAAGCAGGAGCAAGAAGGGGATGTAGCTCAGTGGTAGAGCGCGCGCTTTGCATGTGTGAGGCCCCGGGTTCAATCCCCGGCATCTCCATTCTTTATCTTAAAACTGAGTCTAGTTACTATGTAGCGCATGCTGAGTTGCCTTATTATCCCCACAAAGTGCAAATTCCTGTTGAGAACTTCTCTCTAAAGTCAAACTTCCTCCCCCCAAAAAAAAAAAAAAAGGGCCCAGAAAAGCAGGAGCAAGAAGGGGATGTAGCTCAGTGGTAGAGCGCGCGCTTTGCATGTGTGAGGCCCCGGGTTCAATACCCGGCATCTCCAGCCTTTGCTTTCAACAGAGACTAGTTGGGGTGGTTGCAACTAAGTTCAAAACTTGCTGTCAAAATGAGTGGCAGTAGTAAGGAACAATCAGCAAGGAAGGCTTTTCTTGGAAGCATGCTAATCACATATATGAACCTGTAAAAAAAGTCACTCCCATTTAAAATCAGTCCCGCACAAGACATGATCGAACAAAAAGCTATTCCTTCAGAGAAGAAGAAACAGGTAAGACTCGGCAACAAAGCTTGTTAAAATCCTTGCAATGTCCATTGATCACCCAGAGAGGATGATTTTTTTTCTCAACAAAAGAGGAGTTACTCTTTAAACGCATAGTAAATCTTCCTCCCTGTATAAGTTGTGCACTGAAGGTGTAGTTTAATGGTGTCATTTGTTGAACTGTACGCATAGCCTATAGTAGAGGAAATCTTCACATTCCTGTGTCAGCGGTTTCTTATTGTGTTGAGACCTATCTGCGGTGTGAGACCTGACACCTCCTGAGAAGAAACTTCATTTCGCATAATCCCTGCCTCTCTCAGACTAGTGCTCGTGCAGGTGAGAGCCACACAGTAATTAGATGTGACACAGACACAAAGAGAGCTCACTTATGCAGCTGGGAGATGATGTGTTGTCAGCTAACTGACAAACACAATTCGGACATAAATGGGTTTCTTTTGCCTCTTGAAGGCTAAAAGTCCTTCCTGGAAGAAAAAAAATGAAAGCGTGGTTGGTTTTGGGAAGTGAAGGAGGCCCTGAGTACTGGTAGTGGAACACAGATGTGAAGGCCTGGTGCCAGGTTAAAGACTGCAACATCGTTTAGAGCTTTGTGGAGGAAAAGGCACAAAAATCCTCCACAAGATAAGGGGATGTAGCTCAGTGGTAGAGCGCACGCTTTGCATGTGTGAGGCCCTGGGTTCAATCCCCGGCATCTCCAAGTAAGCCTTACTTAACCTTGCAACCCAGGCACGTGTACACATCTGAGAAACAATTGCCCAAAACAACCCTTAAAATAAACATTCCTGTCCTCCCCCACCAAAGCCATTAGCATGTAAAAGGATGGAGCAGACAGCCTGCAATTCTTTCCTTTGTTCCTCTCTACCTGCATTTTCACCTCACAAGAAGCACAGGTCTGTTTGTGTCGAGCATGGGGGATGTAGCTCAGTGGTAGAGCGCACGCTTCGCATGTGTGAGGTCCCGGGTTCAACCCCCGGCATCTCCAATCTTTATCTTAAAACTGAGTCTAGTTACTATGTAGCGCATGCTGAGTTGCCTAATGAACCCCACAAAGTGCAAAATCCTGCTGAGAACTTCTCTCTAAAGTCAAACTTCCTCCCCCAAAAGAAAAAAAAAAAAAAAAAAAAAGCACAGAAACACAAGAGCAAGAAGGGGATGTAGCTCAGTGGTAGAGCGCGCGCTTTGCATGTGTGAGGCCCCGGGTTCAATCCCCGGCATCTCCATTCTTTTTCTTAAAACTGAGTCTAGTTACTATGTAGCGCATGCTGAGTTGCCTTATTATCCCCACAAAGTGCAAATTCCTGTTGAGAACTTCTCTCTAAAGTCAACCTTCCTCCCCCCCAAAAAAAAAAAAAAAAAAAAAAAAGGGCCCAGAAAAGCAGGAGCAAGAAGGGGATGTAGCTCAGTGGTAGAGCGCGCGCTTTGCATGTGTGAGGCCCCGGGTTCAATCCCCGGCATCTCCATTCTTTATCTTAAAACTGAGTCTAGTTACTATGTAGCGCATGCTGAGTTGCCTTATTATCCCCACAAAGTGCAAATTCCTGTTGAGAACTTCTCTCTAAAGTCAAACTTCCTCCCCCCAAAAAAAAAAAAAAAGGGCCCAGAAAAGCAGGAGCAAGAAGGGGATGTAGCTCAGTGGTAGAGCGCGCGCTTTGCATGTGTGAGGCCCCGGGTTCAATACCCGGCATCTCCAGCCTTTGCTTTCAACAGAGACTAGTTGGGGTGGTTGCAACTAAGTTCAAAACTTGCTGTCAAAATGAGTGGCAGTAGTAAGGAACAATCAGCAAGGAAGGCTTTTCTTGGAAGCATGCTAATCACATATATGAACCTGTAAAAAAAGTCACTCCCATTTAAAATCAGTCCCGCACAAGACATGATCGAACAAAAAGCTATTCCTTCAGAGAAGAAGAAACAGGTAAGACTCGGCAACAAAGCTTGTTAAAATCCTTGCAATGTCCATTGATCACCCAGAGAGGATGATTTTTTTTCTCAACAAAAGAGGAGTTACTCTTTAAACGCATAGTAAATCTTCCTCCCTGTATAAGTTGTGCACTGAAGGTGTAGTTTAATGGTGTCATTTGTTGAACTGTACGCATAGCCTATAGTAGAGGAAATCTTCACATTCCTGTGTCAGCGGTTTCTTATTGTGTTGAGACCTATCTGCGGTGTGAGACCTGACACCTCCTGAGAAGAAACTTCATTTCGCATAATCCCTGCCTCTCTCAGACTAGTGCTCGTGCAGGTGAGAGCCACACAGTAATTAGATGTGACACAGACACAAAGAGAGCTCACTTATGCAGCTGGGAGATGATGTGTTGTCAGCTAACTGACAAACACAATTCGGACATAAATGGGTTTCTTTTGCCTCTTGAAGGCTAAAAGTCCTTCCTGGAAGAAAAAAAATGAAAGCGTGGTTGGTTTTGGGAAGTGAAGGAGGCCCTGAGTACTGGTAGTGGAACACAGATGTGAAGGCCTGGTGCCAGGTTAAAGACTGCAACATCGTTTAGAGCTTTGTGGAGGAAAAGGCACAAAAATCCTCCACAAGATAAGGGGATGTAGCTCAGTGGTAGAGCGCACGCTGAGTTGCCTAATGAACCCCACAAAGTGCAAAATCCTGCTGAGAACTTCTCTCTAAAGTCAAACTTCCTCCCCCAAAAGAAAAAAAAAAAAAAAAAAAAAGCACAGAAACACAAGAGCAAGAAGGGGATGTAGCTCAGTGGTAGAGCGCGCGCTTTGCATGTGTGAGGCCCCGGGTTCAATCCCCGGCATCTCCATTCTTTATCTTAAAACTGAGTCTAGTTACTATGTAGCGCATGCTGAGTTGCCTTATTATCCCCACAAAGTGCAAATTCCTGTTGAGAACTTCTCTCTAAAGTCAACCTTCCTCCCCCCAAAAAAAAAAAAAAAAGGGCCCAGAAAAGCAGGAGCAAGAAGGGGATGTAGCTCAGTGGTAGAGCGCGCGCTTTGCATGTGTGAGGCCCCGGGTTCAATCCCCGGCATCTCCATTCTTTATCTTAAAACTGAGTCTAGTTACTATGTAGCGCATGCTGAGTTGCCTTATTATCCCCACAAAGTGCAAATTCCTGTTGAGAACTTCTCTCTAAAGTCAAACTTCCTCCCCCCAAAAAAAAAAAAAAAGGGCCCAGAAAAGCAGGAGCAAGAAGGGGATGTAGCTCAGTGGTAGAGCGCGCGCTTTGCATGTGTGAGGCCCCGGGTTCAATACCCGGCATCTCCAGCCTTTGCTTTCAACAGAGACTAGTTGGGGTGGTTGCAACTAAGTTCAAAACTTGCTGTCAAAATGAGTGGCAGTAGTAAGGAACAATCAGCAAGGAAGGCTTTTCTTGGAAGCATGCTAATCACATATATGAACCTGTAAAAAAAGTCACTCCCATTTAAAATCAGTCCCGCACAAGACATGATCGAACAAAAAGCTATTCCTTCAGAGAAGAAGAAACAGGTAAGACTCGGCAACAAAGCTTGTTAAAATCCTTGCAATGTCCATTGATCACCCAGAGAGGATGATTTTTTTTCTCAACAAAAGAGGAGTTACTCTTTAAACGCATAGTAAATCTTCCTCCCTGTATAAGTTGTGCACTGAAGGTGTAGTTTAATGGTGTCATTTGTTGAACTGTACGCATAGCCTATAGTAGAGGAAATCTTCACATTCCTGTGTCAGCGGTTTCTTATTGTGTTGAGACCTATCTGCGGTGTGAGACCTGACACCTCCTGAGAAGAAACTTCATTTCGCATAATCCCTGCCTCTCTCAGACTAGTGCTCGTGCAGGTGAGAGCCACACAGTAATTAGATGTGACACAGACACAAAGAGAGCTCACTTATGCAGCTGGGAGATGATGTGTTGTCAGCTAACTGACAAACACAATTCGGACATAAATGGGTTTCTTTTGCCTCTTGAAGGCTAAAAGTCCTTCCTGGAAGAAAAAAAATGAAAGCGTGGTTGGTTTTGGGAAGTGAAGGAGGCCCTGAGTACTGGTAGTGGAACACAGATGTGAAGGCCTGGTGCCAGGTTAAAGACTGCAACATCGTTTAGAGCTTTGTGGAGGAAAAGGCACAAAAATCCTCCACAAGATAAGGGGATGTAGCTCAGTGGTAGAGCGCACGCTTTGCATGTGTGAGGCCCCGGGTTCAATCCCCGGCATCTCCAAGTAAGCCTTACTTAACCTTGCAACCCAGGCACGTGTACACATCTGAGAAACAATTGCCCAAAACAACCCTTAAAATAAACATTCCTGTCCTCCCCCACCAAAGCCATTAGCATGTAAAAGGATGGAGCAGACAGCCTGCAATTCTTTCCTTTGTTCCTCTCTACCTGCATTTTCACCTCACAAGAAGCACAGGTCTGTTTGTGTCGAGCATGGGGGATGTAGCTCAGTGGTAGAGCGCACGCTTCGCATGTGTGAGGTCCCGGGTTCAACCCCCGGCATCTCCAATCTTTATCTTAAAACTGAGTCTAGTTACTATGTAGCGCATGCTGAGTTGCCTAATGAACCCCACAAAGTGCAAAATCCTGCTGAGAACTTCTCTCTAAAGTCAAACTTCCTCCCCCAAAAGAAAAAAAAAAAAAAAAAAGCACAGAAACAGAAGAGCAAGAAGGGGATGTAGCTCAGTGGTAGAGCGCACGCTTTGCATGTGTGAGGCCCCGGGTTCAATCCCTGGCATCTCCATTCTTTATCTTAAAACTGAGTCTAGTTACTATGTAGCGCATGCTGAGTTGCCTTATTATCCCCACAAAGTGCAAATTCCTGTTGAGAACTTCTCTCTAAAGTCAACCTTCCTCCCCCCAAAAAAAAAAAAAAGGGCCCAGAAAAGCAGGAGCAAGAAGGGGATGTAGCTCAGTGGTAGAGCGCGCGCTTTGCATGTGTGAGGCCCCGGGTTCAATCCCCGGCATCTCCATTCTTTATCTTAAAACTGAGTCTAGTTACTATGTAGCGCATGCTGAGTTGCCTTATTATCCCCACAAAGTGCAAATTCCTGTTGAGAACTTCTCTCTAAAGTCAAACTTCCTCCCCCCAAAAAAAAAAAAAAAGGGCCCAGAAAAGCAGGAGCAAGAAGGGGATGTAGCTCAGTGGTAGAGCGCGCGCTTTGCATGTGTGAGGCCCTGGGTTCAATACCCGGCATCTCCAGCCTTTGCTTTCAACAGAGACTAGTTGGGGTGGTTGCAACTAAGTTCAAAACTTGCTGTCAAAATGAGTGGCAGTAGTAAGGAACAATCAGCAAGGAAGGCTTTTCTTGGAAGCATGCTAATCACATATATGAACCTGTAAAAAAAGTCACTCCCATTTAAAATCAGTCCCGCACAAGACATGATCGAACAAAAAGCTATTCCTTCAGAGAAGAAGAAACAGGTAAGACTCGGCAACAAAGCTTGTTAAAATCCTTGCAATGTCCATTGATCACCCAGAGAGGATGATTTTTTTTCTCAACAAAAGAGGAGTTACTCTTTAAACGCATAGTAAATCTTCCTCCCTGTATAAGTTGTGCACTGAAGGTGTAGTTTAATGGTGTCATTTGTTGAACTGTACGCATAGCCTATAGTAGAGGAAATCTTCACATTCCTGTGTCAGCGGTTTCTTATTGTGTTGAGACCTATCTGCGGTGTGAGACCTGACACCTCCTGAGAAGAAACTTCATTTCGCATAATCCCTGCCTCTCTCAGACTAGTGCTCGTGCAGGTGAGAGCCACACAGTAATTAGATGTGACACAGACACAAAGAGAGCTCACTTATGCAGCTGGGAGATGATGTGTTGTCAGCTAACTGACAAACACAATTCGGACATAAATGGGTTTCTTTTGCCTCTTGAAGGCTAAAAGTCCTTCCTGGAAGAAAAAAAATGAAAGCGTGGTTGGTTTTGGGAAGTGAAGGAGGCCCTGAGTACTGGTAGTGGAACACAGATGTGAAGGCCTGGTGCCAGGTTAAAGACTGCAACATCGTTTAGAGCTTTGTGGAGGAAAAGGCACAAAAATCCTCCACAAGATAAGGGGATGTAGCTCAGTGGTAGAGCGCACGCTTTGCATGTGTGAGGCCCCCGGGTTCAATCCCCGGCATCTCCAAGTAAGCCTTACTTAACCTTGCAACCCAGGCACGTGTACACATCTGAGAAACAATTGCCCAAAACAACCCTTAAAATAAACATTCCTGTCCTCCCCCACCAAAGCCATTAGCATGTAAAAGGATGGAGCAGACAGCCTGCAATTCTTTCCTTTGTTCCTCTCTACCTGCATTTTCACCTCACAAGAAGCACAGGTCTGTTTGTGTCGAGCATGGGGGATGTAGCTCAGTGGTAGAGCGCACGCTTCGCATGTGTGAGGTCCCGGGTTCAACCCCCGGCATCTCCAATCTTCATCTTAAAACTGAGTCTAGTTACTATGTAGCGCATGCTGAGTTGCCTAATGAACCCCACAAAGTGCAAAATCCTGCTGAGAACTTCTCTCTAAAGTCAAACTTCCTCCCCCAAAAGAAAAAAAAAAAAAAAAAAGCACAGAAACACAAGAGCAAGAAGGGGATGTAGCTCAGTGGTAGAGCGCGTGCTTTGCATGTGTGAGGCCCTGGGTTCAATCCCCGGCATCTCCATTCTTTATCTTAAAACTGAGTCTAGTTACTATGTAGCGCATGCTGAGTTGCCTTATTATCCCCACAAAGTGCAAATTCCTGTTGAGAACTTCTCTCTAAAGTCAAACTTCCTCCCCCCAAAAAAAAAAAAAAAGGGCCCAGAAAAGCAGGAGCAAGAAGGGGATGTAGCTCAGTGGTAGAGCGCGCGCTTTGCATGTGTGAGGCCCCGGGTTCAATACCCGGCATCTCCAGCCTTTGCTTTCAACAGAGACTAGTTGGGGTGGTTGCAACTAAGTTCAAAACTTGCTGTCAAAATGAGTGGCAGTAGTAAGGAACAATCAGCAAGGAAGGCTTTTCTTGGAAGCATGCTAATCACATATATGAACCTGTAAAAAAAGTCACTCCCATTTAAAATCAGTCCCGCACAAGACATGATCGAACAAAAAGCTATTCCTTCAGAGAAGAAGAAACAGGTAAGACTCGGCAACAAAGCTTGTTAAAATCCTTGCAATGTCCATTGATCACCCAGAGAGGATGATTTTTTTTCTCAACAAAAGAGGAGTTACTCTTTAAACGCATAGTAAATCTTCCTCCCTGTATAAGTTGTGCACTGAAGGTGTAGTTTAATGGTGTCATTTGTTGAACTGTACGCATAGCCTATAGTAGAGGAAATCTTCACATTCCTGTGTCAGCGGTTTCTTATTGTGTTGAGACCTATCTGCGGTGTGAGACCTGACACCTCCTGAGAAGAAACTTCATTTCGCATAATCCCTGCCTCTCTCAGACTAGTGCTCGTGCAGGTGAGAGCCACACAGTAATTAGATGTGACACAGACACAAAGAGAGCTCACTTATGCAGCTGGGAGATGATGTGTTGTCAGCTAACTGACAAACACAATTCGGACATAAATGGGTTTCTTTTGCCTCTTGAAGGCTAAAAGTCCTTCCTGGAAGAAAAAAAATGAAAGCGTGGTTGGTTTTGGGAAGTGAAGGAGGCCCTGAGTACTGGTAGTGGAACACAGATGTGAAGGCCTGGTGCCAGGTTAAAGACTGCAACATCGTTTAGAGCTTTGTGGAGGAAAAGGCACAAAAATCCTCCACAAGATAAGGGGATGTAGCTCAGTGGTAGAGCGCACGCTTTGCATGTGTGAGGCCCCGGGTTCAATCCCCGGCATCTCCAAGTAAGCCTTACTTAACCTTGCAACCCAGGCACGTGTACACATCTGAGAAACAATTGCCCAAAACAACCCTTAAAATAAACATTCCTGTCCTCCCCCACCAAAGCCATTAGCATGTAAAAGGATGGAGCAGACAGCCTGCAATTCTTTCCTTTGTTCCTCTCTACCTGCATTTTCACCTCACAAGAAGCACAGGTCTGTTTGTGTCGAGCATGGGGGATGTAGCTCAGTGGTAGAGCGCACGCTTCGCATGTGTGAGGTCCCGGGTTCAACCCCCGGCATCTCCAATCTTTATCTTAAAACTGAGTCTAGTTACTATGTAGCGCATGCTGAGTTGCCTAATGAACCCCACAAAGTGCAAAATCCTGCTGAGAACTTCTCTCTAAAGTCAAACTTCCTCCCCCAAAAGAAAAAAAAAAAAAAAAAAGCACAGAAACACAAGAGCAAGCAGGGGATGTAGCTCAGTGGTAGAGCGCGTGCTTTGCATGTGTGAGGCCCCGGGTTCAATCCCCGGCATCTCCATTCTTTATCTTAAAACTGAGTCTAGTTACTATGTAGCGCATGCTGAGTTGCCTTATTATCCCCACAAAGTGCAAATTCCTGTTGAGAACTTCTCTCTAAAGTCAAACTTCCTCCCCCCCCAAAAAAAAAAAAAGGGCCCAGAAAAGCAGGAGCAAGAAGGGGATGTAGCTCAGTGGTAGAGCGCGCGCTTTGCATGTGTGAGGCCCCGGGTTCAATCCCCGGCATCTCCAGCCTTTGCTTTCAACAGAGACTAGTTGTGGTGGTTGCAACTAAGTTCAAAACTTGCTGTCAAAATGAGTGGCAGTAGTAAGGAACAATCAGCAAGGAAGGCTTTTCTTGGAAGCATGCTAATCACATATATGAACCTGTAAAAAAAGTCACTCCCATTTAAAATCAGTCCCGCACAAGACATGATCTAACAAAAAGCTATTCCTTCAGAGAAGAAGAAACAGGTAAGACAGCCTGCAATTCTTTCCTTTGTTCCTCTCTACCTGCATTTTCACCTCACAAGAAGCACAGGTCTGTTTCTGTCAAGCATGGGGGATATAGCTCAGTGGTAGAGCGCACGCTTCGCATGTGTGAGGTCCCGGGTTCAACCCCCGGCATCTCCAATCTTTATCTTAAAACTGAGTCTAGTTACTATGTAGCGCATGCTGAGTTGCCTAATGAACCCCACAAAGTGCAAAATCCTGCTGAGAACTTCTCTCTAAAGTCAAACTTCCTCCCCCAAAAGAAAAAAAAAAAAAAAAGCACAGAAACACAAGAGCAAGAAGGGGATGTAGCTCAGTGGTAGAGCGCACGCTTTGCATGTGTGAGGCCCCGGGTTCAATCCCCGGCATCTCCATTCTTTATCTTAAAACTGAGTCTAGTTACTATGTAGCGCATGCTGAGTTGCCTTATTATCCCCACAAAGTGCAAATTCCTGTTGAGAACTTCTCTCTAAAGTCAAACTTCCTCCCCCCAAAAAAAAAAAAAAAGGGCCCAGAAAAGCAGGAGCAAGAAGGGGATGTAGCTCAGTGGTAGAGCGCGCGCTTTGCATGTGTGAGGCCCTGGGTTCAATACCCGGCATCTCCAGCCTTTGCTTTCAACAGAGACTAGTTGGGGTGGTTGCAACTAAGTTCAAAACTTGCTGTCAAAATGAGTGGCAGTAGTAAGGAACAATCAGCAAGGAAGGCTTTTCTTGGAAGCATGCTAATCACATATATGAACCTGTAAAAAAAGTCACTCCCATTTAAAATCAGTCCCGCACAAGACATGATCGAACAAAAAGCTATTCCTTCAGAGAAGAAGAAACAGGTAAGACTCGGCAACAAAGCTTGTTAAAATCCTTGCAATGTCCATTGATCACCCAGAGAGGATGATTTTTTTTCTCAACAAAAGAGGAGTTACTCTTTAAACGCATAGTAAATCTTCCTCCCTGTATAAGTTGTGCACTGAAGGTGTAGTTTAATGGTGTCATTTGTTGAACTGTACGCATAGCCTATAGTAGAGGAAATCTTCACATTCCTGTGTCAGCGGTTTCTTATTGTGTTGAGACCTATCTGCGGTGTGAGACCTGACACCTCCTGAGAAGAAACTTCATTTCGCATAATCCCTGCCTCTCTCAGACTAGTGCTCGTGCAGGTGAGAGCCACACAGTAATTAGATGTGACACAGACACAAAGAGAGCTCACTTATGCAGCTGGGAGATGATGTGTTGTCAGCTAACTGACAAACACAATTCGGACATAAATGGGTTTCTTTTGCCTCTTGAAGGCTAAAAGTCCTTCCTGGAAGAAAAAAAATGAAAGCGTGGTTGGTTTTGGGAAGTGAAGGAGGCCCTGAGTACTGGTAGTGGAACACAGATGTGAAGGCCTGGTGCCAGGTTAAAGACTGCAACATCGTTTAGAGCTTTGTGGAGGAAAAGGCACAAAAATCCTCCACAAGATAAGGGGATGTAGCTCAGTGGTAGAGCGCACGCTTTGCATGTGTGAGGCCCCGGGTTCAATCCCCGGCATCTCCAAGTAAGCCTTACTTAACCTTGCAACCCAGGCACGTGTACACATCTGAGAAACAATTGCCCAAAACAACCCTTAAAATAAACATTCCTGTCCTCCCCCACCAAAGCCATTAGCATGTAAAAGGATGGAGCAGACAGCCTGCAATTCTTTCCTTTGTTCCTCTCTACCTGCATTTTCACCTCACAAGAAGCACAGGTCTGTTTGTGTCGAGCATGGGGGATGTAGCTCAGTGGTAGAGCGCACGCTTCGCATGTGTGAGGTCCCGGGTTCAACCCCCGGCATCTCCAATCTTTATCTTAAAACTGAGTCTAGTTACTATGTAGCGCATGCTGAGTTGCCTAATGAACCCCACAAAGTGCAAAATCCTGCTGAGAACTTCTCTCTAAAGTCAAACTTCCTCCCCCAAAAGAAAAAAAAAAAAAAAAAAGCACAGAAACACAAGAGCAAGAAGGGGATGTAGCTCAGTGGTAGAGCGCGCGCTTTGCATGTGTGAGGCCCCGGGTTCAATCCCCGGCATCTCCATTCTTTATCTTAAAACTGAGTCTAGTTACTATGTAGCGCATGCTGAGTTGCCTTATTATCCCCACAAAGTGCAAATTCCTGTTGAGAACTTCTCTCTAAAGTCAAACTTCCTCCCCCCAAAAAAAAAAAAAAAGGGCCCAGAAAAGCAGGAGCAAGAAGGGGATGTAGCTCAGTGGTAGAGCGCGCGCTTTGCATGTGTGAGGCCCTGGGTTCAATACCCGGCATCTCCAGCCTTTGCTTTCAACAGAGACTAGTTGGGGTGGTTGCAACTAAGTTCAAAACTTGCTGTCAAAATGAGTGGCAGTAGTAAGGAACAATCAGCAAGGAAGGCTTTTCTTGGAAGCATGCTAATCACATATATGAACCTGTAAAAAAAGTCACTCCCATTTAAAATCAGTCCCGCACAAGACATGATCGAACAAAAAGCTATTCCTTCAGAGAAGAAGAAACAGGTAAGACTCGGCAACAAAGCTTGTTAAAATCCTTGCAATGTCCATTGATCACCCAGAGAGGATGATTTTTTTTCTCAACAAAAGAGGAGTTACTCTTTAAACGCATAGTTAATCTTCCTCCCTGTATAAGTTGTGCACTGAAGGTGTAGTTTAATGGTGTCATTTGTTGAACTGTACGCATAGCCTATAGTAGAGGAAATCTTCACATTCCTGTGTCAGCGGTTTCTTATTGTGTTGAGACCTATCTGCGGTGTGAGACCTGACACCTCCTGAGAAGAAACTTCATTTCGCATAATCCCTGCCTCTCTCAGACTAGTGCTCGTGCAGGTGAGAGCCACACAGTAATTAGATGTGACACAGACACAAAGAGAGCTCACTTATGCAGCTGGGAGATGATGTGTTGTCAGCTAACTGACAAACACAATTCGGACATAAATGGGTTTCTTTTGCCTCTTGAAGGCTAAAAGTCCTTCCTGGAAGAAAAAAAATGAAAGCGTGGTTGGTTTTGGGAAGTGAAGGAGGCCCTGAGTACTGGTAGTGGAACACAGATGTGAAGGCCTGGTGCCAGGTTAAAGACTGCAACATCGTTTAGAGCTTTGTGGAGGAAAAGGCACAAAAATCCTCCACAAGATAAGGGGATGTAGCTCAGTGGTAGAGCGCACGCTTTGCATGTGTGTGGCCCCGGGTTCAATCCCCGGCATCTCCAAGTAAGCCTTACTTAACCTTGCAACCCAGGCACGTGTACACATCTGAGAAACAATTGCCCAAAACAACCCTTAAAATAAACATTCCTGTCCTCCCCCACCAAAGCCATTAGCATGTAAAAGGATGGAGCAGACAGCCTGCAATTCTTTCCTTTGTTCCTCTCTACCTGCATTTTCACCTCACAAGAAGCACAGGTCTGTTTGTGTCGAGCATGGGGGATGTAGCTCAGTGGTAGAGCGCACGCTTCGCATGTGTGAGGTCCCGGGTTCAACCCCCGGCATCTCCAATCTTTATCTTAAAACTGAGTCTAGTTACTATGTAGCGCATGCTGAGTTGCCTAATGAACCCCACAAAGTGCAAAATCCTGCTGAGAACTTCTCTCTAAAGTCAAACTTCCTCCCCCAAAAGAAAAAAAAAAAAAAAAAGCACAGAAACACAAGAGCAAGAAGGGGATGTAGCTCAGTGGTAGAGCGCGCGCTTTGCATGTGTGAGGCCCCGGGTTCAATCCCCGGCATCTCCATTCTTTATCTTAAAACTGAGTCTAGTTACTATGTAGCGCATGCTGAGTTGCCTTATTATCCCCACAAAGTGCAAATTCCTGTTGAGAACTTCTCTCTAAAGTCAAACTTCCTCCCCCCAAAAAAAAAAAAAAGGGCCCAGAAAAGCAGGAGCAAGAAGGGGATGTAGCTCAGTGGTAGAGCGCGCGCTTTGCATGTGTGAGGCCCTGGGTTCAATACCCGGCATCTCCAGCCTTTGCTTTCAACAGAGACTAGTTGGGGTGGTTGCAACTAAGTTCAAAACTTGCTGTCAAAATGAGTGGCAGTAGTAAGGAACAATCAGCAAGGAAGGCTTTTCTTGGAAGCATGCTAATCACATATATGAACCTGTAAAAAAAGTCACTCCCATTTAAAATCAGTCCCGCACAAGACATGATCGAACAAAAAGCTATTCCTTCAGAGAAGAAGAAACAGGTAAGACTCGGCAACAAAGCTTGTTAAAATCCTTGCAATGTCCATTGATCACCCAGAGAGGATGATTTTTTTTCTCAACAAAAGAGGAGTTACTCTTTAAACGCATAGTAAATCTTCCTCCCTGTATAAGTTGTGCACTGAAGGTGTAGTTTAATGGTGTCATTTGTTGAACTGTACGCATAGCCTATAGTAGAGGAAATCTTCACATTCCTGTGTCAGCGGTTTCTTATTGTGTTGAGACCTATCTGCGGTGTGAGACCTGACACCTCCTGAGAAGAAACTTCATTTCGCATAATCCCTGCCTCTCTCAGACTAGTGCTCGTGCAGGTGAGAGCCACACAGTAATTAGATGTGACACAGACACAAAGAGAGCTCACTTATGCAGCTGGGAGATGATGTGTTGTCAGCTAACTGACAAACACAATTCGGACATAAATGGGTTTCTTTTGCCTCTTGAAGGCTAAAAGTCCTTCCTGGAAGAAAAAAAATGAAAGCGTGGTTGGTTTTGGGAAGTGAAGGAGGCCCTGAGTACTGGTAGTGGAACACAGATGTGAAGGCCTGGTGCCAGGTTAAAGACTGCAACATCGTTTAGAGCTTTGTGGAGGAAAAGGCACAAAAATCCTCCACAAGATAAGGGGATGTAGCTCAGTGGTAGAGCGCACGCTTTGCATGTGTGAGGCCCCGGGTTCAATCCCCGGCATCTCCAAGTAAGCCTTACTTAACCTTGCAACCCAGGCACGTGTACACATCTGAGAAACAATTGCCCAAAACAACCCTTAAAATAAACATTCCTGTCCTCCCCCACCAAAGCCATTAGCATGTAAAAGGATGGAGCAGACAGCCTGCAATTCTTTCCTTTGTTCCTCTCTACCTGCATTTTCACCTCACAAGAAGCACAGGTCTGTTTGTGTCGAGCATGGGGGATGTAGCTCAGTGGTAGAGCGCACGCTTCGCATGTGTGAGGTCCCGGGTTCAACCCCCGGCATCTCCAATCTTTATCTTAAAACTGAGTCTAGTTACTATGTAGCGCATGCTGAGTTGCCTAATGAACCCCACAAAGTGCAAAATCCTGCTGAGAACTTCTCTCTAAAGTCAAACTTCCTCCCCCAAAAGAAAAAAAAAAAAAAAGCACAGAAACACAAGAGCAAGAAGGGGATGTAGCTCAGTGGTAGAGCGCACGCTTTGCATGTGTGAGGCCCCGGGTTCAATCCCCGGCATCTCCAAGTAAGCCTTACTTAACCTTGCAACCCAGGCACGTGTACACATCTGAGAAACAATTGCCCAAAACAACCCTTAAAATAAACATTCCTGTCCTCCCCCACCAAAGCCATTAGCATGTAAAAGGATGGAGCAGACAGCCTGCAATTCTTTCCTTTGTTCCTCTCTACCTGCATTTTCACCTCACAAGAAGCACAGGTCTGTTTGTGTCGAGCATGGGGGATGTAGCTCAGTGGTAGAGCGCACGCTTCGCATGTGTGAGGTCCCGGGTTCAACCCCCGGCATCTCCAATCTTTATCTTAAAACTGAGTCTAGTTACTATGTAGCGCATGCTGAGTTGCCTAATGAACCCCACAAAGTGCAAAATCCTGCTGAGAACTTCTCTCTAAAGTCAAACTTCCTCCCCCAAAAGAAAAAAAAAAAAAAAAGCACAGAAACACAAGAGCAAGAAGGGGATGTAGCTCAGTGGTAGAGCGCACGCTTTGCATGTGTGAGGCCCCGGGTTCAATCCCCGGCATCTCCATTCTTTATCTTAAAACTGAGTCTAGTTACTATGTAGCGCATGCTGAGTTGCCTTATTATCCCCACAAAGTGCAAATTCCTGTTGAGAACTTCTCTCTAAAGTCAAACTTCCTCCCCCCAAAAAAAAAAAAAAAGGGCCCAGAAAAGCAGGAGCAAGAAGGGGATGTAGCTCAGTGGTAGAGCGCGCGCTTTGCATGTGTGAGGCCCCGGGTTCAATCCCCGGCATCTCCATTCTTTATCTTAAAACTGAGTCTAGTTACTATGTAGCGCATGCTGAGTTGCCTTATTATCCCCACAAAGTGCAAATTCCTGTTGAGAACTTCTCTCTAAAGTCAAACTTCCTCCCCCCCCCAAAAAAAAAAAAGGGCCCAGAAAAGCAGGAGCAAGAAGGGGATGTAGCTCAGTGGTAGAGCGCGCGCTTTGCATGTGTGAGGCCCCGGGTTCAATCCCCGGCATCTCCAGCCTTTGCTTTCAACAGAGACTAGTTGTGGTGGTTGCAACTAAGTTCAAAACTTGCTGTCAAAATGAGTGGCAGTAGTAAGGAACAATCAGCAAGGAAGGCTTTTCTTGGAAGCATGCTAATCACATATATGAACCTGTAAAAAAAGTCACTCCCATTTAAAATCAGTCCCGCACAAGACATGATCTAACAAAAAGCTATTCCTTCAGAGAAGAAGAAACAGGTAAGACAGCCTGCAATTCTTTCCTTTGTTCCTCTCTACCTGCATTTTCACCTCACAAGAAGCATAGGTCTGTTTCTGTCAAGCATGGGGGATATAGCTCAGTGGTAGAGCGCACGCTTCGCATGTGTGAGGTCCCGGGTTCAACCCCCGGCATCTCCAATCTTTATCTTAAAACTGAGTCTAGTTACTATGTAGCGCATGCTGAGTTGCCTAATGAACCCCACAAAGTGCAAAATCCTGCTGAGAACTTCTCTCTAAAGTCAAACTTCCTCCCCCAAAAGAAAAAAAAAAAAAAATAGCACAGAAACACAAGAGCAAGAAGGGGATGTAGCTCAGTGGTAGAGCGCACGCTTTGCATGTGTGAGGCCCCGGGTTCAATCCCCGGCATCTCCATTCTTTATCTTAAAACTGAGTCTAGTTACTATGTAGCGCATGCTGAGTTGCCTTATTATCCCCACAAAGTGCAAATTCCTGTTGAGAACTTCTCTCTAAAGTCAAACTTCCTCCCCCCAAAAAAAAAAAAAAAGGGCCCAGAAAAGCAGGAGCAAGAAGGGGATGTAGCTCAGTGGTAGAGCGCGCGCTTTGCATGTGTGAGGCCCCGGGTTCAATACCCGGCATCTCCAGCCTTTGCTTTCAACAGAGACTAGTTGGGGTGGTTGCAACTAAGTTCAAAACTTGCTGTCAAAATGAGTGGCAGTAGTAAGGAACAATCAGCAAGGAAGGCTTTTCTTGGAAGCATGCTAATCACATATATGAACCTGTAAAAAAAGTCACTCCCATTTAAAATCAGTCCCGCACAAGACATGATCGAACAAAAAGCTATTCCTTCAGAGAAGAAGAAACAGGTAAGACTCGGCAACAAAGCTTGTTAAAATCCTTGCAATGTCCATTGATCACCCAGAGAGGATGATTTTTTTTCTCAACAAAAGAGGAGTTACTCTTTAAACGCATAGTAAATCTTCCTCCCTGTATAAGTTGTGCACTGAAGGTGTAGTTTAATGGTGTCATTTGTTGAACTGTACGCATAGCCTATAGTAGAGGAAATCTTCACATTCCTGTGTCAGCGGTTTCTTATTGTGTTGAGACCTATCTGCGGTGTGAGACCTGACACCTCCTGAGAAGAAACTTCATTTCGCATAATCCCTGCCTCTCTCAGACTAGTGCTCGTGCAGGTGAGAGCCACACAGTAATTAGATGTGACACAGACACAAAGAGAGCTCACTTATGCAGCTGGGAGATGATGTGTTGTCAGCTAACTGACAAACACAATTCGGACATAAATGGGTTTCTTTTGCCTCTTGAAGGCTAAAAGTCCTTCCTGGAAGAAAAAAAATGAAAGCGTGGTTGGTTTTGGGAAGTGAAGGAGGCCCTGAGTACTGGTAGTGGAACACAGATGTGAAGGCCTGGTGCCAGGTTAAAGACTGCAACATCGTTGCAGGGGATGTAGCTCAGTGGTAGAGCGCACGCTTTGCATGTGTGAGGCCCCGGGTTCAATCCCCGGCATCTCCAAGTAAGCCTTACTTAACCTTGCAACCCAGGCACGTGTACACATCTGAGAAACAATTGCCCAAAACAACCCTTAAAATAAACATTCCTGTCCTCCCCCACCAAAGCCATTAGCATGTAAAAGGATGGAGCAGACAGCCTGCAATTCTTTCCTTTGTTCCTCTCTACCTGCATTTTCACCTCACAAGAAGCACAGGTCTGTTTGTGTCGAGCATGGGGGATGTAGCTCAGTGGTAGAGCGCACGCTTCGCATGTGTGAGGTCCCGGGTTCAACCCCCGGCATCTCCAATCTTTATCTTAAAACTGAGTCTAGTTACTATGTAGCGCATGCTGAGTTGCCTAATGAACCCCACAAAGTGCAAAATCCTGCTGAGAACTTCTCTCTAAAGTCAAACTTCCTCCCCCAAAAGAAAAAAAAAAAAAAAAAAGCACAGAAACACAAGAGCAAGAAGGGGATGTAGCTCAGTGGTAGAGCGTGCGCTTTGCATGTGTGAGGCCCCGGGTTCAATCCCCGGCATCTCCATTCTTTATCTTAAAACTGAGTCTAGTTACTATGTAGCGCATGCTGAGTTGCCTTATTATCCCCACAAAGTGCAAATTCCTGTTGAGAACTTCTCTCTAAAGTCAAACTTCCTCCCCCCCCAAAAAAAAAAAAAGGGCCCAGAAAAGCAGGAGCAAGAAGGGGATGTAGCTCAGTGGTAGAGCGCGCGCTTTGCATGTGTGAGGCCCCGGGTTCAATCCCCGGCATCTCCAGCCTTTGCTTTCAACAGAGACTAGTTGTGGTGGTTGCAACTAAGTTCAAAACTTGCTGTCAAAATGAGTGGCAGTAGTAAGGAACAATCAGCAAGGAAGGCTTTTCTTGGAAGCATGCTAATCACATATATGAACCTGTAAAAAAAGTCACTCCCATTTAAAATCAGTCCCGCACAAGACATGATCTAACAAAAAGCTATTCCTTCAGAGAAGAAGAAACAGGTAAGACAGCCTGCAATTCTTTCCTTTGTTCCTCTCTACCTGCATTTTCACCTCACAAGAAGCACAGGTCTGTTTCTGTCAAGCATGGGGGATATAGCTCAGTGGTAGAGCGCACGCTTCGCATGTGTGAGGTCCCGGGTTCAACCCCCGGCATCTCCAATCTTTATCTTAAAACTGAGTCTAGTTACTATGTAGCGCATGCTGAGTTGCCTAATGAACCCCACAAAGTGCAAAATCCTGCTGAGAACTTCTCTCTAAAGTCAAACTTCCTCCCCCAAAAGAAAAAAAAAAAAAAAAGCACAGAAACACAAGAGCAAGAAGGGGATGTAGCTCAGTGGTAGAGCGCACGCTTTGCATGTGTGAGGCCCCGGGTTCAATCCCCGGCATCTCCATTCTTTATCTTAAAACTGAGTCTAGTTACTATGTAGCGCATGCTGAGTTGCCTTATTATCCCCACAAAGTGCAAATTCCTGTTGAGAACTTCTCTCTAAAGTCAAACTTCCTCCCCCCCAAAAAAAAAAAAAAGGGCCCAGAAAAGCAGGAGCAAGAAGGGGATGTAGCTCAGTGGTAGAGCGCGCGCTTTGCATGTGTGAGGCCCCGGGTTCAATACCCGGCATCTCCAGCCTTTGCTTTCAACAGAGACTAGTTGGGGTGGTTGCAACTAAGTTCAAAACTTGCTGTCAAAATGAGTGGCAGTAGTAAGGAACAATCAGCAAGGAAGGCTTTTCTTGGAAGCATGCTAATCACATATATGAACCTGTAAAAAAAGTCACTCCCATTTAAAATCAGTCCCGCACAAGACATGATCGAACAAAAAGCTATTCCTTCAGAGAAGAAGAAACAGGTAAGACTCGGCAACAAAGCTTGTTAAAATCCTTGCAATGTCCATTGATCACCCAGAGAGGATGATTTTTTTTCTCAACAAAAGAGGAGTTACTCTTTAAACGCATAGTAAATCTTCCTCCCTGTATAAGTTGTGCACTGAAGGTGTAGTTTAATGGTGTCATTTGTTGAACTGTACGCATAGCCTATAGTAGAGGAAATCTTCACATTCCTGTGTCAGCGGTTTCTTATTGTGTTGAGACCTATCTGCGGTGTGAGACCTGACACCTCCTGAGAAGAAACTTCATTTCGCATAATCCCTGCCTCTCTCAGACTAGTGCTCGTGCAGGTGAGAGCCACACAGTAATTAGATGTGACACAGACACAAAGAGAGCTCACTTATGCAGCTGGGAGATGATGTGTTGTCAGCTAACTGACAAACACAATTCGGACATAAATGGGTTTCTTTTGCCTCTTGAAGGCTAAAAGTCCTTCCTGGAAGAAAAAAAATGAAAGCGTGGTTGGTTTTGGGAAGTGAAGGAGGCCCTGAGTACTGGTAGTGGAACACAGATGTGAAGGCCTGGTGCCAGGTTAAAGACTGCAACATCGTTTAGAGCTTTGTGGAGGAAAAGGCACAAAAATCCTCCACAAGATAAGGGGATGTAGCTCAGTGGTAGAGCGCACGCTTTGCATGTGTGAGGCCCCGGGTTCAATCCCCGGCATCTCCAAGTAAGCCTTACTTAACCTTGCAACCCAGGCACGTGTACACATCTGAGAAACAATTGCCCAAAACAACCCTTAAAATAAACATTCCTGTCCTCCCCCACCAAAGCCATTAGCATGTAAAAGGATGGAGCAGACAGCCTGCAATTCTTTCCTTTGTTCCTCTCTACCTGCATTTTCACCTCACAAGAAGCACAGGTCTGTTTGTGTCGAGCATGGGGGATGTAGCTCAGTGGTAGAGCGCACGCTTCGCATGTGTGAGGTCCCGGGTTCAACCCCCGGCATCTCCAATCTTTATCTTAAAACTGAGTCTAGTTACTATGTAGCGCATGCTGAGTTGCCTAATGAACCCCACAAAGTGCAAAATCCTGCTGAGAACTTCTCTCTAAAGTCAAACTTCCTCCCCCAAAAGAAGAAAAAAAAAAAAAAAAAAGCACAGAAACACAAGAGCAAGAAGGGGATGTAGCTCAGTGGTAGAGCGCGTGCTTTGCATGTGTGAGGCCCTGGGTTCAATCCCCGGCATCTCCATTCTTTATCTTAAAACTGAGTCTAGTTACTATGTAGCGCATGCTGAGTTGCCTTATTATCCCCACAAAGTGCAAATTCCTGTTGAGAACTTCTCTCTAAAGTCAAACTTCCTCCCCCCAAAAAAAAAAAAAAAAGGGCCCAGAAAAGCAGGAGCAAGAAGGGGATGTAGCTCAGTGGTAGAGCGCGCGCTTTGCATGTGTGAGGCCCCGGGTTCAATACCCGGCATCTCCAGCCTTTGCTTTCAACAGAGACTAGTTGGGGTGGTTGCAACTAAGTTCAAAACTTGCTGTCAAAATGAGTGGCAGTAGTAAGGAACAATCAGCAAGGAAGGCTTTTCTTGGAAGCATGCTAATCACATATATGAACCTGTAAAAAAAGTCACTCCCATTTAAAATCAGTCCCGCACAAGACATGATCGAACAAAAAGCTATTCCTTCAGAGAAGAAGAAACAGGTAAGACTCGGCAACAAAGCTTGTTAAAATCCTTGCAATGTCCATTGATCACCCAGAGAGGATGATTTTTTTTCTCAACAAAAGAGGAGTTACTCTTTAAACGCATAGTAAATCTTCCTCCCTGTATAAGTTGTGCACTGAAGGTGTAGTTTAATGGTGTCATTTGTTGAACTGTACGCATAGCCTATAGTAGAGGAAATCTTCACATTCCTGTGTCAGCGGTTTCTTATTGTGTTGAGACCTATCTGCGGTGTGAGACCTGACACCTCCTGAGAAGAAACTTCATTTCGCATAATCCCTGCCTCTCTCAGACTAGTGCTCGTGCAGGTGAGAGCCACACAGTAATTAGATGTGACACAGACACAAAGAGAGCTCACTTATGCAGCTGGGAGATGATGTGTTGTCAGCTAACTGACAAACACAATTCGGACATAAATGGGTTTCTTTTGCCTCTTGAAGGCTAAAAGTCCTTCCTGGAAGAAAAAAAATGAAAGCGTGGTTGG
The DNA here is from genome assembly GCA_037952925.1 of Lithobates clamitans. NCBI lineage: Eukaryota > Metazoa > Chordata > Amphibia > Anura > Ranidae > Lithobates > Lithobates clamitans. The sequence continues at coordinate 4,078,876 of JBBGZY010000430.1, read as the reverse complement.
TTTTGGGAAGTGAAGGAGGCCCTGAGTACTGGTAGTGGAACACAGATGTGAAGGCCTGGTGCCAGGTTAAAGACTGCAACATCGTTTAGAGCTTTGTGGAGGAAAAGGCACAAAAATCCTCCACAAGATAAGGGGATGTAGCTCAGTGGTAGAGCGCACGCTTTGCATGTGTGAGGCCCCGGGTTCAATCCCCGGCATCTCCAAGTAAGCCTTACTTAACCTTGCAACCCAGGCACGTGTACACATCTGAGAAACAATTGCCCAAAACAACCCTTAAAATAAACATTCCTGTCCTCCCCCACCAAAGCCATTAGCATGTAAAAGGATGGAGCAGACAGCCTGCAATTCTTTCCTTTGTTCCTCTCTACCTGCATTTTCACCTCACAAGAAGCACAGGTCTGTTTGTGTCGAGCATGGGGGATGTAGCTCAGTGGTAGAGCGCACGCTTCGCATGTGTGAGGTCCCGGGTTCAACCCCCGGCATCTCCAATCTTTATCTTAAAACTGAGTCTAGTTACTATGTAGCGCATGCTGAGTTGCCTAATGAACCCCACAAAGTGCAAAATCCTGCTGAGAACTTCTCTCTAAAGTCAAACTTCCTCCCCCAAAAGAAGAAAAAAAAAAAAAAAAAAGCACAGAAACACAAGAGCAAGAAGGGGATGTAGCTCAGTGGTAGAGCGCGTGCTTTGCATGTGTGAGGCCCTGGGTTCAATCCCCGGCATCTCCATTCTTTATCTTAAAACTGAGTCTAGTTACTATGTAGCGCATGCTGAGTTGCCTTATTATCCCCACAAAGTGCAAATTCCTGTTGAGAACTTCTCTCTAAAGTCAAACTTCCTCCCCCCAAAAAAAAAAAAAAAAGGGCCCAGAAAAGCAGGAGCAAGAAGGGGATGTAGCTCAGTGGTAGAGCGCGCGCTTTGCATGTGTGAGGCCCCGGGTTCAATACCCGGCATCTCCAGCCTTTGCTTTCAACAGAGACTAGTTGGGGTGGTTGCAACTAAGTTCAAAACTTGCTGTCAAAATGAGTGGCAGTAGTAAGGAACAATCAGCAAGGAAGGCTTTTCTTGGAAGCATGCTAATCACATATATGAACCTGTAAAAAAAGTCACTCCCATTTAAAATCAGTCCCGCACAAGACATGATCGAACAAAAAGCTATTCCTTCAGAGAAGAAGAAACAGGTAAGACTCGGCAACAAAGCTTGTTAAAATCCTTGCAATGTCCATTGATCACCCAGAGAGGATGATTTTTTTTCTCAACAAAAGAGGAGTTACTCTTTAAACGCATAGTAAATCTTCCTCCCTGTATAAGTTGTGCACTGAAGGTGTAGTTTAATGGTGTCATTTGTTGAACTGTACGCATAGCCTATAGTAGAGGAAATCTTCACATTCCTGTGTCAGCGGTTTCTTATTGTGTTGAGACCTATCTGCGGTGTGAGACCTGACACCTCCTGAGAAGAAACTTCATTTCGCATAATCCCTGCCTCTCTCAGACTAGTGCTCGTGCAGGTGAGAGCCACACAGTAATTAGATGTGACACAGACACAAAGAGAGCTCACTTATGCAGCTGGGAGATGATGTGTTGTCAGCTAACTGACAAACACAATTCGGACATAAATGGGTTTCTTTTGCCTCTTGAAGGCTAAAAGTCCTTCCTGGAAGAAAAAAAATGAAAGCGTGGTTGGTTTTGGGAAGTGAAGGAGGCCCTGAGTACTGGTAGTGGAACACAGATGTGAAGGCCTGGTGCCAGGTTAAAGACTGCAACATCGTTTAGAGCTTTGTGGAGGAAAAGGCACAAAAATCCTCCACAAGATAAGGGGATGTAGCTCAGTGGTAGAGCGCACGCTTTGCATGTGTGAGGCCCCGGGTTCAATCCCCGGCATCTCCAAGTAAGCCTTACTTAACCTTGCAACCCAGGCACGTGTACACATCTGAGAAACAATTGCCCAAAACAACCCTTAAAATAAACATTCCTGTCCTCCCCCACCAAAGCCATTAGCATGTAAAAGGATGGAGCAGACAGCCTGCAATTCTTTCCTTTGTTCCTCTCTACCTGCATTTTCACCTCACAAGAAGCACAGGTCTGTTTGTGTCGAGCATGGGGGATGTAGCTCAGTGGTAGAGCGCACGCTTCGCATGTGTGAGGTCCCGGGTTCAACCCCCGGCATCTCCAATCTTTATCTTAAAACTGAGTCTAGTTACTATGTAGCGCATGCTGAGTTGCCTAATGAACCCCACAAAGTGCAAAATCCTGCTGAGAACTTCTCTCTAAAGTCAAACTTCCTCCCCCAAAAGAAGAAAAAAAAAAAAAAAAAAGCACAGAAACACAAGAGCAAGAAGGGGATGTAGCTCAGTGGTAGAGCGCGTGCTTTGCATGTGTGAGGCCCTGGGTTCAATCCCCGGCATCTCCATTCTTTATCTTAAAACTGAGTCTAGTTACTATGTAGCGCATGCTGAGTTGCCTTATTATCCCCACAAAGTGCAAATTCCTGTTGAGAACTTCTCTCTAAAGTCAAACTTCCTCCCCCCAAAAAAAAAAAAAAAAGGGCCCAGAAAAGCAGGAGCAAGAAGGGGATGTAGCTCAGTGGTAGAGCGCGCGCTTTGCATGTGTGAGGCCCCGGGTTCAATACCCGGCATCTCCAGCCTTTGCTTTCAACAGAGACTAGTTGGGGTGGTTGCAACTAAGTTCAAAACTTGCTGTCAAAATGAGTGGCAGTAGTAAGGAACAATCAGCAAGGAAGGCTTTTCTTGGAAGCATGCTAATCACATATATGAACCTGTAAAAAAAGTCACTCCCATTTAAAATCAGTCCCGCACAAGACATGATCGAACAAAAAGCTATTCCTTCAGAGAAGAAGAAACAGGTAAGACTCGGCAACAAAGCTTGTTAAAATCCTTGCAATGTCCATTGATCACCCAGAGAGGATGATTTTTTTTCTCAACAAAAGAGGAGTTACTCTTTAAACGCATAGTAAATCTTCCTCCCTGTATAAGTTGTGCACTGAAGGTGTAGTTTAATGGTGTCATTTGTTGAACTGTACGCATAGCCTATAGTAGAGGAAATCTTCACATTCCTGTGTCAGCGGTTTCTTATTGTGTTGAGACCTATCTGCGGTGTGAGACCTGACACCTCCTGAGAAGAAACTTCATTTCGCATAATCCCTGCCTCTCTCAGACTAGTGCTCGTGCAGGTGAGAGCCACACAGTAATTAGATGTGACACAGACACAAAGAGAGCTCACTTATGCAGCTGGGAGATGATGTGTTGTCAGCTAACTGACAAACACAATTCGGACATAAATGGGTTTCTTTTGCCTCTTGAAGGCTAAAAGTCCTTCCTGGAAGAAAAAAAATGAAAGCGTGGTTGGTTTTGGGAAGTGAAGGAGGCCCTGAGTACTGGTAGTGGAACACAGATGTGAAGGCCTGGTGCCAGGTTAAAGACTGCAACATCGTTTAGAGCTTTGTGGAGGAAAAGGCACAAAAATCCTCCACAAGATAAGGGGATGTAGCTCAGTGGTAGAGCGCACGCTTTGCATGTGTGAGGCCCCGGGTTCAATCCCCGGCATCTCCAAGTAAGCCTTACTTAACCTTGCAACCCAGGCACGTGTACACATCTGAGAAACAATTGCCCAAAACAACCCTTAAAATAAACATTCCTGTCCTCCCCCACCAAAGCCATTAGCATGTAAAAGGATGGAGCAGACAGCCTGCAATTCTTTCCTTTGTTCCTCTCTACCTGCATTTTCACCTCACAAGAAGCACAGGTCTGTTTGTGTCGAGCATGGGGGATGTAGCTCAGTGGTAGAGCGCACGCTTCGCATGTGTGAGGTCCCGGGTTCAACCCCCGGCATCTCCAATCTTTATCTTAAAACTGAGTCTAGTTACTATGTAGCGCATGCTGAGTTGCCTAATGAACCCCACAAAGTGCAAAATCCTGCTGAGAACTTCTCTCTAAAGTCAAACTTCCTCCCCCAAAAGAAGAAAAAAAAAAAAAAAAAAGCACAGAAACACAAGAGCAAGAAGGGGATGTAGCTCAGTGGTAGAGCGCGTGCTTTGCATGTGTGAGGCCCTGGGTTCAATCCCCGGCATCTCCATTCTTTATCTTAAAACTGAGTCTAGTTACTATGTAGCGCATGCTGAGTTGCCTTATTATCCCCACAAAGTGCAAATTCCTGTTGAGAACTTCTCTCTAAAGTCAAACTTCCTCCCCCCAAAAAAAAAAAAAAAAGGGCCCAGAAAAGCAGGAGCAAGAAGGGGATGTAGCTCAGTGGTAGAGCGCGCGCTTTGCATGTGTGAGGCCCCGGGTTCAATACCCGGCATCTCCAGCCTTTGCTTTCAACAGAGACTAGTTGGGGTGGTTGCAACTAAGTTCAAAACTTGCTGTCAAAATGAGTGGCAGTAGTAAGGAACAATCAGCAAGGAAGGCTTTTCTTGGAAGCATGCTAATCACATATATGAACCTGTAAAAAAAGTCACTCCCATTTAAAATCAGTCCCGCACAAGACATGATCGAACAAAAAGCTATTCCTTCAGAGAAGAAGAAACAGGTAAGACTCGGCAACAAAGCTTGTTAAAATCCTTGCAATGTCCATTGATCACCCAGAGAGGATGATTTTTTTTCTCAACAAAAGAGGAGTTACTCTTTAAACGCATAGTAAATCTTCCTCCCTGTATAAGTTGTGCACTGAAGGTGTAGTTTAATGGTGTCATTTGTTGAACTGTACGCATAGCCTATAGTAGAGGAAATCTTCACATTCCTGTGTCAGCGGTTTCTTATTGTGTTGAGACCTATCTGCGGTGTGAGACCTGACACCTCCTGAGAAGAAACTTCATTTCGCATAATCCCTGCCTCTCTCAGACTAGTGCTCGTGCAGGTGAGAGCCACACAGTAATTAGATGTGACACAGACACAAAGAGAGCTCACTTATGCAGCTGGGAGATGATGTGTTGTCAGCTAACTGACAAACACAATTCGGACATAAATGGGTTTCTTTTGCCTCTTGAAGGCTAAAAGTCCTTCCTGGAAGAAAAAAAATGAAAGCGTGGTTGGTTTTGGGAAGTGAAGGAGGCCCTGAGTACTGGTAGTGGAACACAGATGTGAAGGCCTGGTGCCAGGTTAAAGACTGCAACATCGTTTAGAGCTTTGTGGAGGAAAAGGCACAAAAATCCTCCACAAGATAAGGGGATGTAGCTCAGTGGTAGAGCGCACGCTTTGCATGTGTGAGGCCCCGGGTTCAATCCCCGGCATCTCCAAGTAAGCCTTACTTAACCTTGCAACCCAGGCACGTGTACACATCTGAGAAACAATTGCCCAAAACAACCCTTAAAATAAACATTCCTGTCCTCCCCCACCAAAGCCATTAGCATGTAAAAGGATGGAGCAGACAGCCTGCAATTCTTTCCTTTGTTCCTCTCTACCTGCATTTTCACCTCACAAGAAGCACAGGTCTGTTTGTGTCGAGCATGGGGGATGTAGCTCAGTGGTAGAGCGCACGCTTCGCATGTGTGAGGTCCCGGGTTCAACCCCCGGCATCTCCAATCTTTATCTTAAAACTGAGTCTAGTTACTATGTAGCGCATGCTGAGTTGCCTAATGAACCCCACAAAGTGCAAAATCCTGCTGAGAACTTCTCTCTAAAGTCAAACTTCCTCCCCCAAAAGAAAAAAAAAAAAAAAAAAGCACAGAAACACAAGAGCAAGAAGGGGATGTAGCTCAGTGGTAGAGCGCGTGCTTTGCATGTGTGAGGCCCTGGGTTCAATCCCCGGCATCTCCATTCTTTATCTTAAAACTGAGTCTAGTTACTATGTAGCGCATGCTGAGTTGCCTTATTATCCCCACAAAGTGCAAATTCCTGTTGAGAACTTCTCTCTAAAGTCAAACTTCCTCCCCCCAAAAAAAAAAAAAAAGGGCCCAGAAAAGCAGGAGCAAGAAGGGGATGTAGCTCAGTGGTAGAGCGCGCGCTTTGCATGTGTGAGGCCCCGGGTTCAATACCCGGCATCTCCAGCCTTTGCTTTCAACAGAGACTAGTTGGGGTGGTTGCAACTAAGTTCAAAACTTGCTGTCAAAATGAGTGGCAGTAGTAAGGAACAATCAGCAAGGAAGGCTTTTCTTGGAAGCATGCTAATCACATATATGAACCTGTAAAAAAAGTCACTCCCATTTAAAATCAGTCCCGCACAAGACATGATCGAACAAAAAGCTATTCCTTCAGAGAAGAAGAAACAGGTAAGACTCGGCAACAAAGCTTGTTAAAATCCTTGCAATGTCCATTGATCACCCAGAGAGGATGATTTTTTTTCTCAACAAAAGAGGAGTTACTCTTTAAACGCATAGTAAATCTTCCTCCCTGTATAAGTTGTGCACTGAAGGTGTAGTTTAATGGTGTCATTTGTTGAACTGTACGCATAGCCTATAGTAGAGGAAATCTTCACATTCCTGTGTCAGCGGTTTCTTATTGTGTTGAGACCTATCTGCGGTGTGAGACCTGACACCTCCTGAGAAGAAACTTCATTTCGCATAATCCCTGCCTCTCTCAGACTAGTGCTCGTGCAGGTGAGAGCCACACAGTAATTAGATGTGACACAGACACAAAGAGAGCTCACTTATGCAGCTGGGAGATGATGTGTTGTCAGCTAACTGACAAACACAATTCGGACATAAATGGGTTTCTTTTGCCTCTTGAAGGCTAAAAGTCCTTCCTGGAAGAAAAAAAATGAAAGCGTGGTTGGTTTTGGGAAGTGAAGGAGGCCCTGAGTACTGGTAGTGGAACACAGATGTGAAGGCCTGGTGCCAGGTTAAAGACTGCAACATCGTTGCAGGGGATGTAGCTCAGTGGTAGAGCGCACGCTTTGCATGTGTGAGGCCCCGGGTTCAATCCCCGGCATCTCCAAGTAAGCCTTACTTAACCTTGCAACCCAGGCACGTGTACACATCTGAGAAACAATTGCCCAAAACAACCCTTAAAATAAACATTCCTGTCCTCCCCCACCAAAGCCATTAGCATGTAAAAGGATGGAGCAGACAGCCTGCAATTCTTTCCTTTGTTCCTCTCTACCTGCATTTTCACCTCACAAGAAGCACAGGTCTGTTTGTGTCGAGCATGGGGGATGTAGCTCAGTGGTAGAGCGCACGCTTCGCATGTGTGAGGTCCCGGGTTCAACCCCCGGCATCTCCAATCTTTATCTTAAAACTGAGTCTAGTTACTATGTAGCGCATGCTGAGTTGCCTAATGAACCCCACAAAGTGCAAAATCCTGCTGAGAACTTCTCTCTAAAGTCAAACTTCCTCCCCCAAAAGAAAAAAAAAAAAAAAAAAGCACAGAAACACAAGAGCAAGAAGGGGATGTAGCTCAGTGGTAGAGCGCGTGCTTTGCATGTGTGAGGCCCCGGGTTCAATCCCCGGCATCTCCATTCTTTATCTTAAAACTGAGTCTAGTTACTATGTAGCGCATGCTGAGTTGCCTTATTATCCCCACAAAGTGCAAATTCCTGTTGAGAACTTCTCTCTAAAGTCAAACTTCCTCCCCCCCCAAAAAAAAAAAAAGGGCCCAGAAAAGCAGGAGCAAGAAGGGGATGTAGCTCAGTGGTAGAGCGCGCGCTTTGCATGTGTGAGGCCCTGGGTTCAATACCCGGCATCTCCAGCCTTTGCTTTCAACAGAGACTAGTTGGGGTGGTTGCAACTAAGTTCAAAACTTGCTGTCAAAATGAGTGGCAGTAGTAAGGAACAATCAGCAAGGAAGGCTTTTCTTGGAAGCATGCTAATCACATATATGAACCTGTAAAAAAAGTCACTCCCATTTAAAATCAGTCCCGCACAAGACATGATCGAACAAAAAGCTATTCCTTCAGAGAAGAAGAAACAGGTAAGACTCGGCAACAAAGCTTGTTAAAATCCTTGCAATGTCCATTGATCACCCAGAGAGGATGATTTTTTTTCTCAACAAAAGAGGAGTTACTCTTTAAACGCATAGTAAATCTTCCTCCCTGTATAAGTTGTGCACTGAAGGTGTAGTTTAATGGTGTCATTTGTTGAACTGTACGCATAGCCTATAGTAGAGGAAATCTTCACATTCCTGTGTCAGCGGTTTCTTATTGTGTTGAGACCTATCTGCGGTGTGAGACCTGACACCTCCTGAGAAGAAACTTCATTTCGCATAATCCCTGCCTCTCTCAGACTAGTGCTCGTGCAGGTGAGAGCCACACAGTAATTAGATGTGACACAGACACAAAGAGAGCTCACTTATGCAGCTGGGAGATGATGTGTTGTCAGCTAACTGACAAACACAATTCGGACATAAATGGGTTTCTTTTGCCTCTTGAAGGCTAAAAGTCCTTCCTGGAAGAAAAAAAATGAAAGCGTGGTTGGTTTTGGGAAGTGAAGGAGGCCCTGAGTACTGGTAGTGGAACACAGATGTGAAGGCCTGGTGCCAGGTTAAAGACTGCAACATCGTTTAGAGCTTTGTGGAGGAAAAGGCACAAAAATCCTCCACAAGATAAGGGGATGTAGCTCAGTGGTAGAGCGCACGCTTTGCATGTGTGTGGCCCCGGGTTCAATCCCCGGCATCTCCAAGTAAGCCTTACTTAACCTTGCAACCCAGGCACGTGTACACATCTGAGAAACAATTGCCCAAAACAACCCTTAAAATAAACATTCCTGTCCTCCCCCACCAAAGCCATTAGCATGTAAAAGGATGGAGCAGACAGCCTGCAATTCTTTCCTTTGTTCCTCTCTACCTGCATTTTCACCTCACAAGAAGCACAGGTCTGTTTGTGTCGAGCATGGGGGATGTAGCTCAGTGGTAGAGCGCACGCTTCGCATGTGTGAGGTCCCGGGTTCAACCCCCGGCATCTCCAATCTTTATCTTAAAACTGAGTCTAGTTACTATGTAGCGCATGCTGAGTTGCCTAATGAACCCCACAAAGTGCAAAATCCTGCTGAGAACTTCTCTCTAAAGTCAAACTTCCTCCCCCAAAAGAAAAAAAAAAAAAAAAAAGCACAGAAACACAAGAGCAAGAAGGGGATGTAGCTCAGTGGTAGAGCGCGCGCTTTGCATGTGTGAGGCCCCGGGTTCAATCCCCGGCATCTCCATTCTTTATCTTAAAACTGAGTCTAGTTACTATGTAGCGCATGCTGAGTTGCCTTATTATCCCCACAAAGTGCAAATTCCTGTTGAGAACTTCTCTCTAAAGTCAAACTTCCTCCCCCCAAAAAAAAAAAAAAGGGCCCAGAAAAGCAGGAGCAAGAAGGGGATGTAGCTCAGTGGTAGAGCGCGCGCTTTGCATGTGTGAGGCCCTGGGTTCAATACCCGGCATCTCCAGCCTTTGCTTTCAACAGAGACTAGTTGGGGTGGTTGCAACTAAGTTCAAAACTTGCTGTCAAAATGAGTGGCAGTAGTAAGGAACAATCAGCAAGGAAGGCTTTTCTTGGAAGCATGCTAATCACATATATGAACCTGTAAAAAAAGTCACTCCCATTTAAAATCAGTCCCGCACAAGACATGATCGAACAAAAAGCTATTCCTTCAGAGAAGAAGAAACAGGTAAGACTCGGCAACAAAGCTTGTTAAAATCCTTGCAATGTCCATTGATCACCCAGAGAGGATGATTTTTTTTCTCAACAAAAGAGGAGTTACTCTTTAAACGCATAGTAAATCTTCCTCCCTGTATAAGTTGTGCACTGAAGGTGTAGTTTAATGGTGTCATTTGTTGAACTGTACGCATAGCCTATAGTAGAGGAAATCTTCACATTCCTGTGTCAGCGGTTTCTTATTGTGTTGAGACCTATCTGCGGTGTGAGACCTGACACCTCCTGAGAAGAAACTTCATTTCGCATAATCCCTGCCTCTCTCAGACTAGTGCTCGTGCAGGTGAGAGCCACACAGTAATTAGATGTGACACAGACACAAAGAGAGCTCACTTATGCAGCTGGGAGATGATGTGTTGTCAGCTAACTGACAAACACAATTCGGACATAAATGGGTTTCTTTTGCCTCTTGAAGGCTAAAAGTCCTTCCTGGAAGAAAAAAAATGAAAGCGTGGTTGGTTTTGGGAAGTGAAGGAGGCCCTGAGTACTGGTAGTGGAACACAGATGTGAAGGCCTGGTGCCAGGTTAAAGACTGCAACATCGTTTAGAGCTTTGTGGAGGAAAAGGCACAAAAATCCTCCACAAGATAAGGGGATGTAGCTCAGTGGTAGAGCGCACGCTTTGCATGTGTGAGGCCCCGGGTTCAATCCCCGGCATCTCCAAGTAAGCCTTACTTAACCTTGCAACCCAGGCACGTGTACACATCTGAGAAACAATTGCCCAAAACAACCCTTAAAATAAACATTCCTGTCCTCCCCCACCAAAGCCATTAGCATGTAAAAGGATGGAGCAGACAGCCTGCAATTCTTTCCTTTGTTCCTCTCTACCTGCATTTTCACCTCACAAGAAGCACAGGTCTGTTTGTGTCGAGCATGGGGGATGTAGCTCAGTGGTAGAGCGCACGCTTCGCATGTGTGAGGTCCCGGGTTCAACCCCCGGCATCTCCAATCTTTATCTTAAAACTGAGTCTAGTTACTATGTAGCGCATGCTGAGTTGCCTAATGAACCCCACAAAGTGCAAAATCCTGCTGAGAACTTCTCTCTAAAGTCAAACTTCCTCCCCCAAAAGAAAAAAAAAAAAAAAAGCACAGAAACACAAGAGCAAGAAGGGGATGTAGCTCAGTGGTAGAGCGCACGCTTTGCATGTGTGAGGCCCCGGGTTCAATCCCCGGCATCTCCAAGTAAGCCTTACTTAACCTTGCAACCCAGGCACGTGTACACATCTGAGAAACAATTGCCCAAAACAACCCTTAAAATAAACATTCCTGTCCTCCCCCACCAAAGCCATTAGCATGTAAAAGGATGGAGCAGACAGCCTGCAATTCTTTCCTTTGTTCCTCTCTACCTGCATTTTCACCTCACAAGAAGCACAGGTCTGTTTGTGTCGAGCATGGGGGATGTAGCTCAGTGGTAGAGCGCACGCTTCGCATGTGTGAGGTCCCGGGTTCAACCCCCGGCATCTCCAATCTTTATCTTAAAACTGAGTCTAGTTACTATGTAGCGCATGCTGAGTTGCCTAATGAACCCCACAAAGTGCAAAATCCTGCTGAGAACTTCTCTCTAAAGTCAAACTTCCTCCCCCAAAAGAAAAAAAAAAAAAAAAGCACAGAAACACAAGAGCAAGAAGGGGATGTAGCTCAGTGGTAGAGCGCACGCTTTGCATGTGTGAGGCCCCGGGTTCAATCCCCGGCATCTCCATTCTTTATCTTAAAACTGAGTCTAGTTACTATGTAGCGCATGCTGAGTTGCCTTATTATCCCCACAAAGTGCAAATTCCTGTTGAGAACTTCTCTCTAAAGTCAAACTTCCTCCCCCCAAAAAAAAAAAAAAAGGGCCCAGAAAAGCAGGAGCAAGAAGGGGATGTAGCTCAGTGGTAGAGCGCGCGCTTTGCATGTGTGAGGCCCCGGGTTCAATCCCCGGCATCTCCATTCTTTATCTTAAAACTGAGTCTAGTTACTATGTAGCGCATGCTGAGTTGCCTTATTATCCCCACAAAGTGCAAATTCCTGTTGAGAACTTCTCTCTAAAGTCAAACTTCCTCCCCCCCCCAAAAAAAAAAAAGGGCCCAGAAAAGCAGGAGCAAGAAGGGGATGTAGCTCAGTGGTAGAGCGCGCGCTTTGCATGTGTGAGGCCCCGGGTTCAATCCCCGGCATCTCCAGCCTTTGCTTTCAACAGAGACTAGTTGTGGTGGTTGCAACTAAGTTCAAAACTTGCTGTCAAAATGAGTGGCAGTAGTAAGGAACAATCAGCAAGGAAGGCTTTTCTTGGAAGCATGCTAATCACATATATGAACCTGTAAAAAAAGTCACTCCCATTTAAAATCAGTCCCGCACAAGACATGATCTAACAAAAAGCTATTCCTTCAGAGAAGAAGAAACAGGTAAGACAGCCTGCAATTCTTTCCTTTGTTCCTCTCTACCTGCATTTTCACCTCACAAGAAGCATAGGTCTGTTTCTGTCAAGCATGGGGGATATAGCTCAGTGGTAGAGCGCACGCTTCGCATGTGTGAGGTCCCGGGTTCAACCCCCGGCATCTCCAATCTTTATCTTAAAACTGAGTCTAGTTACTATGTAGCGCATGCTGAGTTGCCTAATGAACCCCACAAAGTGCAAAATCCTGCTGAGAACTTCTCTCTAAAGTCAAACTTCCTCCCCCAAAAGAAAAAAAAAAAAAAAAGCACAGAAACACAAGAGCAAGAAGGGGATGTAGCTCAGTGGTAGAGCGCGTGCTTTGCATGTGTGAGGCCCTGGGTTCAATCCCCGGCATCTCCATTCTTTATCTTAAAACTGAGTCTAGTTACTATGTAGCGCATGCTGAGTTGCCTTATTATCCCCACAAAGTGCAAATTCCTGTTGAGAACTTCTCTCTAAAGTCAAACTTCCTCCCCCCAAAAAAAAAAAAAAAAGGGCCCAGAAAAGCAGGAGCAAGAAGGGGATGTAGCTCAGTGGTAGAGCGCGCGCTTTGCATGTGTGAGGCCCCGGGTTCAATACCCGGCATCTCCAGCCTTTGCTTTCAACAGAGACTAGTTGGGGTGGTTGCAACTAAGTTCAAAACTTGCTGTCAAAATGAGTGGCAGTAGTAAGGAACAATCAGCAAGGAAGGCTTTTCTTGGAAGCATGCTAATCACATATATGAACCTGTAAAAAAAGTCACTCCCATTTAAAATCAGTCCCGCACAAGACATGATCGAACAAAAAGCTATTCCTTCAGAGAAGAAGAAACAGGTAAGACTCGGCAACAAAGCTTGTTAAAATCCTTGCAATGTCCATTGATCACCCAGAGAGGATGATTTTTTTTCTCAACAAAAGAGGAGTTACTCTTTAAACGCATAGTAAATCTTCCTCCCTGTATAAGTTGTGCACTGAAGGTGTAGTTTAATGGTGTCATTTGTTGAACTGTACGCATAGCCTATAGTAGAGGAAATCTTCACATTCCTGTGTCAGCGGTTTCTTATTGTGTTGAGACCTATCTGCGGTGTGAGACCTGACACCTCCTGAGAAGAAACTTCATTTCGCATAATCCCTGCCTCTCTCAGACTAGTGCTCGTGCAGGTGAGAGCCACACAGTAATTAGATGTGACACAGACACAAAGAGAGCTCACTTATGCAGCTGGGAGATGATGTGTTGTCAGCTAACTGACAAACACAATTCGGACATAAATGGGTTTCTTTTGCCTCTTGAAGGCTAAAAGTCCTTCCTGGAAGAAAAAAAATGAAAGCGTGGTTGGTTTTGGGAAGTGAAGGAGGCCCTGAGTACTGGTAGTGGAACACAGATGTGAAGGCCTGGTGCCAGGTTAAAGACTGCAACATCGTTTAGAGCTTTGTGGAGGAAAAGGCACAAAAATCCTCCACAAGATAAGGGGATGTAGCTCAGTGGTAGAGCGCACGCTTTGCATGTGTGAGGCCCCGGGTTCAATCCCCGGCATCTCCAAGTAAGCCTTACTTAACCTTGCAACCCAGGCACGTGTACACATCTGAGAAACAATTGCCCAAAACAACCCTTAAAATAAACATTCCTGTCCTCCCCCACCAAAGCCATTAGCATGTAAAAGGATGGAGCAGACAGCCTGCAATTCTTTCCTTTGTTCCTCTCTACCTGCATTTTCACCTCACAAGAAGCACAGGTCTGTTTGTGTCGAGCATGGGGGATGTAGCTCAGTGGTAGAGCGCACGCTTCGCATGTGTGAGGTCCCGGGTTCAACCCCCGGCATCTCCAATCTTTATCTTAAAACTGAGTCTAGTTACTATGTAGCGCATGCTGAGTTGCCTAATGAACCCCACAAAGTGCAAAATCCTGCTGAGAACTTCTCTCTAAAGTCAAACTTCCTCCCCCAAAAGAAAAAAAAAAAAAAAAGCACAGAAACACAAGAGCAAGAAGGGGATGTAGCTCAGTGGTAGAGCGCACGCTTTGCATGTGTGAGGCCCCGGGTTCAATCCCCGGCATCTCCAAGTAAGCCTTACTTAACCTTGCAACCCAGGCACGTGTACACATCTGAGAAACAATTGCCCAAAACAACCCTTAAAATAAACATTCCTGTCCTCCCCCACCAAAGCCATTAGCATGTAAAAGGATGGAGCAGACAGCCTGCAATTCTTTCCTTTGTTCCTCTCTACCTGCATTTTCACCTCACAAGAAGCACAGGTCTGTTTGTGTCGAGCATGGGGGATGTAGCTCAGTGGTAGAGCGCACGCTTCGCATGTGTGAGGTCCCGGGTTCAACCCCCGGCATCTCCAATCTTTATCTTAAAACTGAGTCTAGTTACTATGTAGCGCATGCTGAGTTGCCTAATGAACCCCACAAAGTGCAAAATCCTGCTGAGAACTTCTCTCTAAAGTCAAACTTCCTCCCCCAAAAGAAAAAAAAAAAAAAAAGCACAGAAACACAAGAGCAAGAAGGGGATGTAGCTCAGTGGTAGAGCGCGTGCTTTGCATGTGTGAGGCCCTGGGTTCAATCCCCGGCATCTCCATTCTTTATCTTAAAACTGAGTCTAGTTACTATGTAGCGCATGCTGAGTTGCCTTATTATCCCCACAAAGTGCAAATTCCTGTTGAGAACTTCTCTCTAAAGTCAAACTTCCTCCCCCCAAAAAAAAAAAAAAAAGGGCCCAGAAAAGCAGGAGCAAGAAGGGGATGTAGCTCAGTGGTAGAGCGCGCGCTTTGCATGTGTGAGGCCCCGGGTTCAATACCCGGCATCTCCAGCCTTTGCTTTCAACAGAGACTAGTTGGGGTGGTTGCAACTAAGTTCAAAACTTGCTGTCAAAATGAGTGGCAGTAGTAAGGAACAATCAGCAAGGAAGGCTTTTCTTGGAAGCATGCTAATCACATATATGAACCTGTAAAAAAAGTCACTCCCATTTAAAATCAGTCCCGCACAAGACATGATCGAACAAAAAGCTATTCCTTCAGAGAAGAAGAAACAGGTAAGACTCGGCAACAAAGCTTGTTAAAATCCTTGCAATGTCCATTGATCACCCAGAGAGGATGATTTTTTTTCTCAACAAAAGAGGAGTTACTCTTTAAACGCATAGTAAATCTTCCTCCCTGTATAAGTTGTGCACTGAAGGTGTAGTTTAATGGTGTCATTTGTTGAACTGTACGCATAGCCTATAGTAGAGGAAATCTTCACATTCCTGTGTCAGCGGTTTCTTATTGTGTTGAGACCTATCTGCGGTGTGAGACCTGACACCTCCTGAGAAGAAACTTCATTTCGCATAATCCCTGCCTCTCTCAGACTAGTGCTCGTGCAGGTGAGAGCCACACAGTAATTAGATGTGACACAGACACAAAGAGAGCTCACTTATGCAGCTGGGAGATGATGTGTTGTCAGCTAACTGACAAACACAATTCGGACATAAATGGGTTTCTTTTGCCTCTTGAAGGCTAAAAGTCCTTCCTGGAAGAAAAAAAATGAAAGCGTGGTTGGTTTTGGGAAGTGAAGGAGGCCCTGAGTACTGGTAGTGGAACACAGATGTGAAGGCCTGGTGCCAGGTTAAAGACTGCAACATCGTTTAGAGCTTTGTGGAGGAAAAGGCACAAAAATCCTCCACAAGATAAGGGGATGTAGCTCAGTGGTAGAGCGCACGCTTTGCATGTGTGAGGCCCCGGGTTCAATCCCCGGCATCTCCAAGTAAGCCTTACTTAACCTTGCAACCCAGGCACGTGTACACATCTGAGAAACAATTGCCCAAAACAACCCTTAAAATAAACATTCCTGTCCTCCCCCACCAAAGCCATTAGCATGTAAAAGGATGGAGCAGACAGCCTGCAATTCTTTCCTTTGTTCCTCTCTACCTGCATTTTCACCTCACAAGAAGCACAGGTCTGTTTGTGTCGAGCATGGGGGATGTAGCTCAGTGGTAGAGCGCACGCTTCGCATGTGTGAGGTCCCGGGTTCAACCCCCGGCATCTCCAATCTTTATCTTAAAACTGAGTCTAGTTACTATGTAGCGCATGCTGAGTTGCCTAATGAACCCCACAAAGTGCAAAATCCTGCTGAGAACTTCTCTCTAAAGTCAAACTTCCTCCCCCAAAAGAAGAAAAAAAAAAAAAAAAAAGCACAGAAACACAAGAGCAAGAAGGGGATGTAGCTCAGTGGTAGAGCGCGTGCTTTGCATGTGTGAGGCCCTGGGTTCAATCCCCGGCATCTCCATTCTTTATCTTAAAACTGAGTCTAGTTACTATGTAGCGCATGCTGAGTTGCCTTATTATCCCCACAAAGTGCAAATTCCTGTTGAGAACTTCTCTCTAAAGTCAAACTTCCTCCCCCCAAAAAAAAAAAAAAAAGGGCCCAGAAAAGCAGGAGCAAGAAGGGGATGTAGCTCAGTGGTAGAGCGCGCGCTTTGCATGTGTGAGGCCCCGGGTTCAATACCCGGCATCTCCAGCCTTTGCTTTCAACAGAGACTAGTTGGGGTGGTTGCAACTAAGTTCAAAACTTGCTGTCAAAATGAGTGGCAGTAGTAAGGAACAATCAGCAAGGAAGGCTTTTCTTGGAAGCATGCTAATCACATATATGAACCTGTAAAAAAAGTCACTCCCATTTAAAATCAGTCCCGCACAAGACATGATCGAACAAAAAGCTATTCCTTCAGAGAAGAAGAAACAGGTAAGACTCGGCAACAAAGCTTGTTAAAATCCTTGCAATGTCCATTGATCACCCAGAGAGGATGATTTTTTTTCTCAACAAAAGAGGAGTTACTCTTTAAACGCATAGTAAATCTTCCTCCCTGTATAAGTTGTGCACTGAAGGTGTAGTTTAATGGTGTCATTTGTTGAACTGTACGCATAGCCTATAGTAGAGGAAATCTTCACATTCCTGTGTCAGCGGTTTCTTATTGTGTTGAGACCTATCTGCGGTGTGAGACCTGACACCTCCTGAGAAGAAACTTCATTTCGCATAATCCCTGCCTCTCTCAGACTAGTGCTCGTGCAGGTGAGAGCCACACAGTAATTAGATGTGACACAGACACAAAGAGAGCTCACTTATGCAGCTGGGAGATGATGTGTTGTCAGCTAACTGACAAACACAATTCGGACATAAATGGGTTTCTTTTGCCTCTTGAAGGCTAAAAGTCCTTCCTGGAAGAAAAAAAATGAAAGCGTGGTTGGTTTTGGGAAGTGAAGGAGGCCCTGAGTACTGGTAGTGGAACACAGATGTGAAGGCCTGGTGCCAGGTTAAAGACTGCAACATCGTTTAGAGCTTTGTGGAGGAAAAGGCACAAAAATCCTCCACAAGATAAGGGGATGTAGCTCAGTGGTAGAGCGCACGCTTTGCATGTGTGAGGCCCCGGGTTCAATCCCCGGCATCTCCAAGTAAGCCTTACTTAACCTTGCAACCCAGGCACGTGTACACATCTGAGAAACAATTGCCCAAAACAACCCTTAAAATAAACATTCCTGTCCTCCCCCACCAAAGCCATTAGCATGTAAAAGGATGGAGCAGACAGCCTGCAATTCTTTCCTTTGTTCCTCTCTACCTGCATTTTCACCTCACAAGAAGCACAGGTCTGTTTGTGTCGAGCATGGGGGATGTAGCTCAGTGGTAGAGCGCACGCTTCGCATGTGTGAGGTCCCGGGTTCAACCCCCGGCATCTCCAATCTTTATCTTAAAACTGAGTCTAGTTACTATGTAGCGCATGCTGAGTTGCCTAATGAACCCCACAAAGTGCAAAATCCTGCTGAGAACTTCTCTCTAAAGTCAAACTTCCTCCCCCAAAAGAAGAAAAAAAAAAAAAAAAAAGCACAGAAACACAAGAGCAAGAAGGGGATGTAGCTCAGTGGTAGAGCGCGTGCTTTGCATGTGTGAGGCCCTGGGTTCAATCCCCGGCATCTCCATTCTTTATCTTAAAACTGAGTCTAGTTACTATGTAGCGCATGCTGAGTTGCCTTATTATCCCCACAAAGTGCAAATTCCTGTTGAGAACTTCTCTCTAAAGTCAAACTTCCTCCCCCCAAAAAAAAAAAAAAAAGGGCCCAGAAAAGCAGGAGCAAGAAGGGGATGTAGCTCAGTGGTAGAGCGCGCGCTTTGCATGTGTGAGGCCCCGGGTTCAATACCCGGCATCTCCAGCCTTTGCTTTCAACAGAGACTAGTTGGGGTGGTTGCAACTAAGTTCAAAACTTGCTGTCAAAATGAGTGGCAGTAGTAAGGAACAATCAGCAAGGAAGGCTTTTCTTGGAAGCATGCTAATCACATATATGAACCTGTAAAAAAAGTCACTCCCATTTAAAATCAGTCCCGCACAAGACATGATCGAACAAAAAGCTATTCCTTCAGAGAAGAAGAAACAGGTAAGACTCGGCAACAAAGCTTGTTAAAATCCTTGCAATGTCCATTGATCACCCAGAGAGGATGATTTTTTTTCTCAACAAAAGAGGAGTTACTCTTTAAACGCATAGTAAATCTTCCTCCCTGTATAAGTTGTGCACTGAAGGTGTAGTTTAATGGTGTCATTTGTTGAACTGTACGCATAGCCTATAGTAGAGGAAATCTTCACATTCCTGTGTCAGCGGTTTCTTATTGTGTTGAGACCTATCTGCGGTGTGAGACCTGACACCTCCTGAGAAGAAACTTCATTTCGCATAATCCCTGCCTCTCTCAGACTAGTGCTCGTGCAGGTGAGAGCCACACAGTAATTAGATGTGACACAGACACAAAGAGAGCTCACTTATGCAGCTGGGAGATGATGTGTTGTCAGCTAACTGACAAACACAATTCGGACATAAATGGGTTTCTTTTGCCTCTTGAAGGCTAAAAGTCCTTCCTGGAAGAAAAAAAATGAAAGCGTGGTTGGTTTTGGGAAGTGAAGGAGGCCCTGAGTACTGGTAGTGGAACACAGATGTGAAGGCCTGGTGCCAGGTTAAAGACTGCAACATCGTTTAGAGCTTTGTGGAGGAAAAGGCACAAAAATCCTCCACAAGATAAGGGGATGTAGCTCAGTGGTAGAGCGCACGCTTTGCATGTGTGAGGCCCCGGGTTCAATCCCCGGCATCTCCAAGTAAGCCTTACTTAACCTTGCAACCCAGGCACGTGTACACATCTGAGAAACAATTGCCCAAAACAACCCTTAAAATAAACATTCCTGTCCTCCCCCACCAAAGCCATTAGCATGTAAAAGGATGGAGCAGACAGCCTGCAATTCTTTCCTTTGTTCCTCTCTACCTGCATTTTCACCTCACAAGAAGCACAGGTCTGTTTGTGTCGAGCATGGGGGATGTAGCTCAGTGGTAGAGCGCACGCTTCGCATGTGTGAGGTCCCGGGTTCAACCCCCGGCATCTCCAATCTTTATCTTAAAACTGAGTCTAGTTACTATGTAGCGCATGCTGAGTTGCCTAATGAACCCCACAAAGTGCAAAATCCTGCTGAGAACTTCTCTCTAAAGTCAAACTTCCTCCCCCAAAAGAAGAAAAAAAAAAAAAAAAAAGCACAGAAACACAAGAGCAAGAAGGGGATGTAGCTCAGTGGTAGAGCGCGTGCTTTGCATGTGTGAGGCCCTGGGTTCAATCCCCGGCATCTCCATTCTTTATCTTAAAACTGAGTCTAGTTACTATGTAGCGCATGCTGAGTTGCCTTATTATCCCCACAAAGTGCAAATTCCTGTTGAGAACTTCTCTCTAAAGTCAAACTTCCTCCCCCCAAAAAAAAAAAAAAAAGGGCCCAGAAAAGCAGGAGCAAGAAGGGGATGTAGCTCAGTGGTAGAGCGCGCGCTTTGCATGTGTGAGGCCCCGGGTTCAATACCCGGCATCTCCAGCCTTTGCTTTCAACAGAGACTAGTTGGGGTGGTTGCAACTAAGTTCAAAACTTGCTGTCAAAATGAGTGGCAGTAGTAAGGAACAATCAGCAAGGAAGGCTTTTCTTGGAAGCATGCTAATCACATATATGAACCTGTAAAAAAAGTCACTCCCATTTAAAATCAGTCCCGCACAAGACATGATCGAACAAAAAGCTATTCCTTCAGAGAAGAAGAAACAGGTAAGACTCGGCAACAAAGCTTGTTAAAATCCTTGCAATGTCCATTGATCACCCAGAGAGGATGATTTTTTTTCTCAACAAAAGAGGAGTTACTCTTTAAACGCATAGTAAATCTTCCTCCCTGTATAAGTTGTGCACTGAAGGTGTAGTTTAATGGTGTCATTTGTTGAACTGTACGCATAGCCTATAGTAGAGGAAATCTTCACATTCCTGTGTCAGCGGTTTCTTATTGTGTTGAGACCTATCTGCGGTGTGAGACCTGACACCTCCTGAGAAGAAACTTCATTTCGCATAATCCCTGCCTCTCTCAGACTAGTGCTCGTGCAGGTGAGAGCCACACAGTAATTAGATGTGACACAGACACAAAGAGAGCTCACTTATGCAGCTGGGAGATGATGTGTTGTCAGCTAACTGACAAACACAATTCGGACATAAATGGGTTTCTTTTGCCTCTTGAAGGCTAAAAGTCCTTCCTGGAAGAAAAAAAATGAAAGCGTGGTTGGTTTTGGGAAGTGAAGGAGGCCCTGAGTACTGGTAGTGGAACACAGATGTGAAGGCCTGGTGCCAGGTTAAAGACTGCAACATCGTTTAGAGCTTTGTGGAGGAAAAGGCACAAAAATCCTCCACAAGATAAGGGGATGTAGCTCAGTGGTAGAGCGCACGCTTTGCATGTGTGAGGCCCCGGGTTCAATCCCCGGCATCTCCAAGTAAGCCTTACTTAACCTTGCAACCCAGGCACGTGTACACATCTGAGAAACAATTGCCCAAAACAACCCTTAAAATAAACATTCCTGTCCTCCCCCACCAAAGCCATTAGCATGTAAAAGGATGGAGCAGACAGCCTGCAATTCTTTCCTTTGTTCCTCTCTACCTGCATTTTCACCTCACAAGAAGCACAGGTCTGTTTGTGTCGAGCATGGGGGATGTAGCTCAGTGGTAGAGCGCACGCTTCGCATGTGTGAGGTCCCGGGTTCAACCCCCGGCATCTCCAATCTTTATCTTAAAACTGAGTCTAGTTACTATGTAGCGCATGCTGAGTTGCCTAATGAACCCCACAAAGTGCAAAATCCTGCTGAGAACTTCTCTCTAAAGTCAAACTTCCTCCCCCAAAAGAAAAAAAAAAAAAAAAAAGCACAGAAACACAAGAGCAAGAAGGGGATGTAGCTCAGTGGTAGAGCGCGTGCTTTGCATGTGTGAGGCCCTGGGTTCAATCCCCGGCATCTCCATTCTTTATCTTAAAACTGAGTCTAGTTACTATGTAGCGCATGCTGAGTTGCCTTATTATCCCCACAAAGTGCAAATTCCTGTTGAGAACTTCTCTCTAAAGTCAAACTTCCTCCCCCCAAAAAAAAAAAAAAAGGGCCCAGAAAAGCAGGAGCAAGAAGGGGATGTAGCTCAGTGGTAGAGCGCGCGCTTTGCATGTGTGAGGCCCCGGGTTCAATACCCGGCATCTCCAGCCTTTGCTTTCAACAGAGACTAGTTGGGGTGGTTGCAACTAAGTTCAAAACTTGCTGTCAAAATGAGTGGCAGTAGTAAGGAACAATCAGCAAGGAAGGCTTTTCTTGGAAGCATGCTAATCACATATATGAACCTGTAAAAAAAGTCACTCCCATTTAAAATCAGTCCCGCACAAGACATGATCGAACAAAAAGCTATTCCTTCAGAGAAGAAGAAACAGGTAAGACTCGGCAACAAAGCTTGTTAAAATCCTTGCAATGTCCATTGATCACCCAGAGAGGATGATTTTTTTTCTCAACAAAAGAGGAGTTACTCTTTAAACGCATAGTAAATCTTCCTCCCTGTATAAGTTGTGCACTGAAGGTGTAGTTTAATGGTGTCATTTGTTGAACTGTACGCATAGCCTATAGTAGAGGAAATCTTCACATTCCTGTGTCAGCGGTTTCTTATTGTGTTGAGACCTATCTGCGGTGTGAGACCTGACACCTCCTGAGAAGAAACTTCATTTCGCATAATCCCTGCCTCTCTCAGACTAGTGCTCGTGCAGGTGAGAGCCACACAGTAATTAGATGTGACACAGACACAAAGAGAGCTCACTTATGCAGCTGGGAGATGATGTGTTGTCAGCTAACTGACAAACACAATTCGGACATAAATGGGTTTCTTTTGCCTCTTGAAGGCTAAAAGTCCTTCCTGGAAGAAAAAAAATGAAAGCGTGGTTGGTTTTGGGAAGTGAAGGAGGCCCTGAGTACTGGTAGTGGAACACAGATGTGAAGGCCTGGTGCCAGGTTAAAGACTGCAACATCGTTGCAGGGGATGTAGCTCAGTGGTAGAGCGCACGCTTTGCATGTGTGAGGCCCCGGGTTCAATCCCCGGCATCTCCAAGTAAGCCTTACTTAACCTTGCAACCCAGGCACGTGTACACATCTGAGAAACAATTGCCCAAAACAACCCTTAAAATAAACATTCCTGTCCTCCCCCACCAAAGCCATTAGCATGTAAAAGGATGGAGCAGACAGCCTGCAATTCTTTCCTTTGTTCCTCTCTACCTGCATTTTCACCTCACAAGAAGCACAGGTCTGTTTGTGTCGAGCATGGGGGATGTAGCTCAGTGGTAGAGCGCACGCTTCGCATGTGTGAGGTCCCGGGTTCAACCCCCGGCATCTCCAATCTTTATCTTAAAACTGAGTCTAGTTACTATGTAGCGCATGCTGAGTTGCCTAATGAACCCCACAAAGTGCAAAATCCTGCTGAGAACTTCTCTCTAAAGTCAAACTTCCTCCCCCAAAAGAAAAAAAAAAAAAAAAAAGCACAGAAACACAAGAGCAAGAAGGGGATGTAGCTCAGTGGTAGAGCGCGTGCTTTGCATGTGTGAGGCCCCGGGTTCAATCCCCGGCATCTCCATTCTTTATCTTAAAACTGAGTCTAGTTACTATGTAGCGCATGCTGAGTTGCCTTATTATCCCCACAAAGTGCAAATTCCTGTTGAGAACTTCTCTCTAAAGTCAAACTTCCTCCCCCCCCAAAAAAAAAAAAAGGGCCCAGAAAAGCAGGAGCAAGAAGGGGATGTAGCTCAGTGGTAGAGCGCGCGCTTTGCATGTGTGAGGCCCTGGGTTCAATACCCGGCATCTCCAGCCTTTGCTTTCAACAGAGACTAGTTGGGGTGGTTGCAACTAAGTTCAAAACTTGCTGTCAAAATGAGTGGCAGTAGTAAGGAACAATCAGCAAGGAAGGCTTTTCTTGGAAGCATGCTAATCACATATATGAACCTGTAAAAAAAGTCACTCCCATTTAAAATCAGTCCCGCACAAGACATGATCGAACAAAAAGCTATTCCTTCAGAGAAGAAGAAACAGGTAAGACTCGGCAACAAAGCTTGTTAAAATCCTTGCAATGTCCATTGATCACCCAGAGAGGATGATTTTTTTTCTCAACAAAAGAGGAGTTACTCTTTAAACGCATAGTAAATCTTCCTCCCTGTATAAGTTGTGCACTGAAGGTGTAGTTTAATGGTGTCATTTGTTGAACTGTACGCATAGCCTATAGTAGAGGAAATCTTCACATTCCTGTGTCAGCGGTTTCTTATTGTGTTGAGACCTATCTGCGGTGTGAGACCTGACACCTCCTGAGAAGAAACTTCATTTCGCATAATCCCTGCCTCTCTCAGACTAGTGCTCGTGCAGGTGAGAGCCACACAGTAATTAGATGTGACACAGACACAAAGAGAGCTCACTTATGCAGCTGGGAGATGATGTGTTGTCAGCTAACTGACAAACACAATTCGGACATAAATGGGTTTCTTTTGCCTCTTGAAGGCTAAAAGTCCTTCCTGGAAGAAAAAAAATGAAAGCGTGGTTGGTTTTGGGAAGTGAAGGAGGCCCTGAGTACTGGTAGTGGAACACAGATGTGAAGGCCTGGTGCCAGGTTAAAGACTGCAACATCGTTTAGAGCTTTGTGGAGGAAAAGGCACAAAAATCCTCCACAAGATAAGGGGATGTAGCTCAGTGGTAGAGCGCACGCTTTGCATGTGTGTGGCCCCGGGTTCAATCCCCGGCATCTCCAAGTAAGCCTTACTTAACCTTGCAACCCAGGCACGTGTACACATCTGAGAAACAATTGCCCAAAACAACCCTTAAAATAAACATTCCTGTCCTCCCCCACCAAAGCCATTAGCATGTAAAAGGATGGAGCAGACAGCCTGCAATTCTTTCCTTTGTTCCTCTCTACCTGCATTTTCACCTCACAAGAAGCACAGGTCTGTTTGTGTCGAGCATGGGGGATGTAGCTCAGTGGTAGAGCGCACGCTTCGCATGTGTGAGGTCCCGGGTTCAACCCCCGGCATCTCCAATCTTTATCTTAAAACTGAGTCTAGTTACTATGTAGCGCATGCTGAGTTGCCTAATGAACCCCACAAAGTGCAAAATCCTGCTGAGAACTTCTCTCTAAAGTCAAACTTCCTCCCCCAAAAGAAAAAAAAAAAAAAAAAAGCACAGAAACACAAGAGCAAGAAGGGGATGTAGCTCAGTGGTAGAGCGCGCGCTTTGCATGTGTGAGGCCCCGGGTTCAATCCCCGGCATCTCCATTCTTTATCTTAAAACTGAGTCTAGTTACTATGTAGCGCATGCTGAGTTGCCTTATTATCCCCACAAAGTGCAAATTCCTGTTGAGAACTTCTCTCTAAAGTCAAACTTCCTCCCCCCAAAAAAAAAAAAAAGGGCCCAGAAAAGCAGGAGCAAGAAGGGGATGTAGCTCAGTGGTAGAGCGCGCGCTTTGCATGTGTGAGGCCCTGGGTTCAATACCCGGCATCTCCAGCCTTTGCTTTCAACAGAGACTAGTTGGGGTGGTTGCAACTAAGTTCAAAACTTGCTGTCAAAATGAGTGGCAGTAGTAAGGAACAATCAGCAAGGAAGGCTTTTCTTGGAAGCATGCTAATCACATATATGAACCTGTAAAAAAAGTCACTCCCATTTAAAATCAGTCCCGCACAAGACATGATCGAACAAAAAGCTATTCCTTCAGAGAAGAAGAAACAGGTAAGACTCGGCAACAAAGCTTGTTAAAATCCTTGCAATGTCCATTGATCACCCAGAGAGGATGATTTTTTTTCTCAACAAAAGAGGAGTTACTCTTTAAACGCATAGTAAATCTTCCTCCCTGTATAAGTTGTGCACTGAAGGTGTAGTTTAATGGTGTCATTTGTTGAACTGTACGCATAGCCTATAGTAGAGGAAATCTTCACATTCCTGTGTCAGCGGTTTCTTATTGTGTTGAGACCTATCTGCGGTGTGAGACCTGACACCTCCTGAGAAGAAACTTCATTTCGCATAATCCCTGCCTCTCTCAGACTAGTGCTCGTGCAGGTGAGAGCCACACAGTAATTAGATGTGACACAGACACAAAGAGAGCTCACTTATGCAGCTGGGAGATGATGTGTTGTCAGCTAACTGACAAACACAATTCGGACATAAATGGGTTTCTTTTGCCTCTTGAAGGCTAAAAGTCCTTCCTGGAAGAAAAAAAATGAAAGCGTGGTTGGTTTTGGGAAGTGAAGGAGGCCCTGAGTACTGGTAGTGGAACACAGATGTGAAGGCCTGGTGCCAGGTTAAAGACTGCAACATCGTTTAGAGCTTTGTGGAGGAAAAGGCACAAAAATCCTCCACAAGATAAGGGGATGTAGCTCAGTGGTAGAGCGCACGCTTTGCATGTGTGAGGCCCCGGGTTCAATCCCCGGCATCTCCAAGTAAGCCTTACTTAACCTTGCAACCCAGGCACGTGTACACATCTGAGAAACAATTGCCCAAAACAACCCTTAAAATAAACATTCCTGTCCTCCCCCACCAAAGCCATTAGCATGTAAAAGGATGGAGCAGACAGCCTGCAATTCTTTCCTTTGTTCCTCTCTACCTGCATTTTCACCTCACAAGAAGCACAGGTCTGTTTGTGTCGAGCATGGGGGATGTAGCTCAGTGGTAGAGCGCACGCTTCGCATGTGTGAGGTCCCGGGTTCAACCCCCGGCATCTCCAATCTTTATCTTAAAACTGAGTCTAGTTACTATGTAGCGCATGCTGAGTTGCCTAATGAACCCCACAAAGTGCAAAATCCTGCTGAGAACTTCTCTCTAAAGTCAAACTTCCTCCCCCAAAAGAAAAAAAAAAAAAAAAGCACAGAAACACAAGAGCAAGAAGGGGATGTAGCTCAGTGGTAGAGCGCACGCTTTGCATGTGTGAGGCCCCGGGTTCAATCCCCGGCATCTCCAAGTAAGCCTTACTTAACCTTGCAACCCAGGCACGTGTACACATCTGAGAAACAATTGCCCAAAACAACCCTTAAAATAAACATTCCTGTCCTCCCCCACCAAAGCCATTAGCATGTAAAAGGATGGAGCAGACAGCCTGCAATTCTTTCCTTTGTTCCTCTCTACCTGCATTTTCACCTCACAAGAAGCACAGGTCTGTTTGTGTCGAGCATGGGGGATGTAGCTCAGTGGTAGAGCGCACGCTTCGCATGTGTGAGGTCCCGGGTTCAACCCCCGGCATCTCCAATCTTTATCTTAAAACTGAGTCTAGTTACTATGTAGCGCATGCTGAGTTGCCTAATGAACCCCACAAAGTGCAAAATCCTGCTGAGAACTTCTCTCTAAAGTCAAACTTCCTCCCCCAAAAGAAAAAAAAAAAAAAAAGCACAGAAACACAAGAGCAAGAAGGGGATGTAGCTCAGTGGTAGAGCGCACGCTTTGCATGTGTGAGGCCCCGGGTTCAATCCCCGGCATCTCCATTCTTTATCTTAAAACTGAGTCTAGTTACTATGTAGCGCATGCTGAGTTGCCTTATTATCCCCACAAAGTGCAAATTCCTGTTGAGAACTTCTCTCTAAAGTCAAACTTCCTCCCCCCAAAAAAAAAAAAAAAGGGCCCAGAAAAGCAGGAGCAAGAAGGGGATGTAGCTCAGTGGTAGAGCGCGCGCTTTGCATGTGTGAGGCCCCGGGTTCAATCCCCGGCATCTCCATTCTTTATCTTAAAACTGAGTCTAGTTACTATGTAGCGCATGCTGAGTTGCCTTATTATCCCCACAAAGTGCAAATTCCTGTTGAGAACTTCTCTCTAAAGTCAAACTTCCTCCCCCCCCCAAAAAAAAAAAAGGGCCCAGAAAAGCAGGAGCAAGAAGGGGATGTAGCTCAGTGGTAGAGCGCGCGCTTTGCATGTGTGAGGCCCCGGGTTCAATCCCCGGCATCTCCAGCCTTTGCTTTCAACAGAGACTAGTTGTGGTGGTTGCAACTAAGTTCAAAACTTGCTGTCAAAATGAGTGGCAGTAGTAAGGAACAATCAGCAAGGAAGGCTTTTCTTGGAAGCATGCTAATCACATATATGAACCTGTAAAAAAAGTCACTCCCATTTAAAATCAGTCCCGCACAAGACATGATCTAACAAAAAGCTATTCCTTCAGAGAAGAAGAAACAGGTAAGACAGCCTGCAATTCTTTCCTTTGTTCCTCTCTACCTGCATTTTCACCTCACAAGAAGCATAGGTCTGTTTCTGTCAAGCATGGGGGATATAGCTCAGTGGTAGAGCGCACGCTTCGCATGTGTGAGGTCCCGGGTTCAACCCCCGGCATCTCCAATCTTTATCTTAAAACTGAGTCTAGTTACTATGTAGCGCATGCTGAGTTGCCTAATGAACCCCACAAAGTGCAAAATCCTGCTGAGAACTTCTCTCTAAAGTCAAACTTCCTCCCCCAAAAGAAAAAAAAAAAAAAAAGCACAGAAACACAAGAGCAAGAAGGGGATGTAGCTCAGTGGTAGAGCGCGTGCTTTGCATGTGTGAGGCCCTGGGTTCAATCCCCGGCATCTCCATTCTTTATCTTAAAACTGAGTCTAGTTACTATGTAGCGCATGCTGAGTTGCCTTATTATCCCCACAAAGTGCAAATTCCTGTTGAGAACTTCTCTCTAAAGTCAAACTTCCTCCCCCCAAAAAAAAAAAAAAAAGGGCCCAGAAAAGCAGGAGCAAGAAGGGGATGTAGCTCAGTGGTAGAGCGCGCGCTTTGCATGTGTGAGGCCCCGGGTTCAATACCCGGCATCTCCAGCCTTTGCTTTCAACAGAGACTAGTTGGGGTGGTTGCAACTAAGTTCAAAACTTGCTGTCAAAATGAGTGGCAGTAGTAAGGAACAATCAGCAAGGAAGGCTTTTCTTGGAAGCATGCTAATCACATATATGAACCTGTAAAAAAAGTCACTCCCATTTAAAATCAGTCCCGCACAAGACATGATCGAACAAAAAGCTATTCCTTCAGAGAAGAAGAAACAGGTAAGACTCGGCAACAAAGCTTGTTAAAATCCTTGCAATGTCCATTGATCACCCAGAGAGGATGATTTTTTTTCTCAACAAAAGAGGAGTTACTCTTTAAACGCATAGTAAATCTTCCTCCCTGTATAAGTTGTGCACTGAAGGTGTAGTTTAATGGTGTCATTTGTTGAACTGTACGCATAGCCTATAGTAGAGGAAATCTTCACATTCCTGTGTCAGCGGTTTCTTATTGTGTTGAGACCTATCTGCGGTGTGAGACCTGACACCTCCTGAGAAGAAACTTCATTTCGCATAATCCCTGCCTCTCTCAGACTAGTGCTCGTGCAGGTGAGAGCCACACAGTAATTAGATGTGACACAGACACAAAGAGAGCTCACTTATGCAGCTGGGAGATGATGTGTTGTCAGCTAACTGACAAACACAATTCGGACATAAATGGGTTTCTTTTGCCTCTTGAAGGCTAAAAGTCCTTCCTGGAAGAAAAAAAATGAAAGCGTGGTTGGTTTTGGGAAGTGAAGGAGGCCCTGAGTACTGGTAGTGGAACACAGATGTGAAGGCCTGGTGCCAGGTTAAAGACTGCAACATCGTTTAGAGCTTTGTGGAGGAAAAGGCACAAAAATCCTCCACAAGATAAGGGGATGTAGCTCAGTGGTAGAGCGCACGCTTTGCATGTGTGAGGCCCCGGGTTCAATCCCCGGCATCTCCAAGTAAGCCTTACTTAACCTTGCAACCCAGGCACGTGTACACATCTGAGAAACAATTGCCCAAAACAACCCTTAAAATAAACATTCCTGTCCTCCCCCACCAAAGCCATTAGCATGTAAAAGGATGGAGCAGACAGCCTGCAATTCTTTCCTTTGTTCCTCTCTACCTGCATTTTCACCTCACAAGAAGCACAGGTCTGTTTGTGTCGAGCATGGGGGATGTAGCTCAGTGGTAGAGCGCACGCTTCGCATGTGTGAGGTCCCGGGTTCAACCCCCGGCATCTCCAATCTTTATCTTAAAACTGAGTCTAGTTACTATGTAGCGCATGCTGAGTTGCCTAATGAACCCCACAAAGTGCAAAATCCTGCTGAGAACTTCTCTCTAAAGTCAAACTTCCTCCCCCAAAAGAAAAAAAAAAAAAAAAGCACAGAAACACAAGAGCAAGAAGGGGATGTAGCTCAGTGGTAGAGCGCACGCTTTGCATGTGTGAGGCCCCGGGTTCAATCCCCGGCATCTCCAAGTAAGCCTTACTTAACCTTGCAACCCAGGCACGTGTACACATCTGAGAAACAATTGCCCAAAACAACCCTTAAAATAAACATTCCTGTCCTCCCCCACCAAAGCCATTAGCATGTAAAAGGATGGAGCAGACAGCCTGCAATTCTTTCCTTTGTTCCTCTCTACCTGCATTTTCACCTCACAAGAAGCACAGGTCTGTTTGTGTCGAGCATGGGGGATGTAGCTCAGTGGTAGAGCGCACGCTTCGCATGTGTGAGGTCCCGGGTTCAACCCCCGGCATCTCCAATCTTTATCTTAAAACTGAGTCTAGTTACTATGTAGCGCATGCTGAGTTGCCTAATGAACCCCACAAAGTGCAAAATCCTGCTGAGAACTTCTCTCTAAAGTCAAACTTCCTCCCCCAAAAGAAAAAAAAAAAAAAAAGCACAGAAACACAAGAGCAAGAAGGGGATGTAGCTCAGTGGTAGAGCGCACGCTTTGCATGTGTGAGGCCCCGGGTTCAATCCCCGGCATCTCCATTCTTTATCTTAAAACTGAGTCTAGTTACTATGTAGCGCATGCTGAGTTGCCTTATTATCCCCACAAAGTGCAAATTCCTGTTGAGAACTTCTCTCTAAAGTCAAACTTCCTCCCCCCAAAAAAAAAAAAAAAGGGCCCAGAAAAGCAGGAGCAAGAAGGGGATGTAGCTCAGTGGTAGAGCGCGCGCTTTGCATGTGTGAGGCCCCGGGTTCAATCCCCGGCATCTCCATTCTTTATCTTAAAACTGAGTCTAGTTACTATGTAGCGCATGCTGAGTTGCCTTATTATCCCCACAAAGTGCAAATTCCTGTTGAGAACTTCTCTCTAAAGTCAAACTTCCTCCCCCCCCCAAAAAAAAAAAAGGGCCCAGAAAAGCAGGAGCAAGAAGGGGATGTAGCTCAGTGGTAGAGCGCGCGCTTTGCATGTGTGAGGCCCCGGGTTCAATCCCCGGCATCTCCAGCCTTTGCTTTCAACAGAGACTAGTTGTGGTGGTTGCAACTAAGTTCAAAACTTGCTGTCAAAATGAGTGGCAGTAGTAAGGAACAATCAGCAAGGAAGGCTTTTCTTGGAAGCATGCTAATCACATATATGAACCTGTAAAAAAAGTCACTCCCATTTAAAATCAGTCCCGCACAAGACATGATCTAACAAAAAGCTATTCCTTCAGAGAAGAAGAAACAGGTAAGACAGCCTGCAATTCTTTCCTTTGTTCCTCTCTACCTGCATTTTCACCTCACAAGAAGCATAGGTCTGTTTCTGTCAAGCATGGGGGATATAGCTCAGTGGTAGAGCGCACGCTTCGCATGTGTGAGGTCCCGGGTTCAACCCCCGGCATCTCCAATCTTTATCTTAAAACTGAGTCTAGTTACTATGTAGCGCATGCTGAGTTGCCTAATGAACCCCACAAAGTGCAAAATCCTGCTGAGAACTTCTCTCTAAAGTCAAACTTCCTCCCCCAAAAGAAAAAAAAAAAAAAAAGCACAGAAACACAAGAGCAAGAAGGGGATGTAGCTCAGTGGTAGAGCGCGTGCTTTGCATGTGTGAGGCCCTGGGTTCAATCCCCGGCATCTCCATTCTTTATCTTAAAACTGAGTCTAGTTACTATGTAGCGCATGCTGAGTTGCCTTATTATCCCCACAAAGTGCAAATTCCTGTTGAGAACTTCTCTCTAAAGTCAAACTTCCTCCCCCCAAAAAAAAAAAAAAAAGGGCCCAGAAAAGCAGGAGCAAGAAGGGGATGTAGCTCAGTGGTAGAGCGCGCGCTTTGCATGTGTGAGGCCCCGGGTTCAATACCCGGCATCTCCAGCCTTTGCTTTCAACAGAGACTAGTTGGGGTGGTTGCAACTAAGTTCAAAACTTGCTGTCAAAATGAGTGGCAGTAGTAAGGAACAATCAGCAAGGAAGGCTTTTCTTGGAAGCATGCTAATCACATATATGAACCTGTAAAAAAAGTCACTCCCATTTAAAATCAGTCCCGCACAAGACATGATCGAACAAAAAGCTATTCCTTCAGAGAAGAAGAAACAGGTAAGACTCGGCAACAAAGCTTGTTAAAATCCTTGCAATGTCCATTGATCACCCAGAGAGGATGATTTTTTTTCTCAACAAAAGAGGAGTTACTCTTTAAACGCATAGTAAATCTTCCTCCCTGTATAAGTTGTGCACTGAAGGTGTAGTTTAATGGTGTCATTTGTTGAACTGTACGCATAGCCTATAGTAGAGGAAATCTTCACATTCCTGTGTCAGCGGTTTCTTATTGTGTTGAGACCTATCTGCGGTGTGAGACCTGACACCTCCTGAGAAGAAACTTCATTTCGCATAATCCCTGCCTCTCTCAGACTAGTGCTCGTGCAGGTGAGAGCCACACAGTAATTAGATGTGACACAGACACAAAGAGAGCTCACTTATGCAGCTGGGAGATGATGTGTTGTCAGCTAACTGACAAACACAATTCGGACATAAATGGGTTTCTTTTGCCTCTTGAAGGCTAAAAGTCCTTCCTGGAAGAAAAAAAATGAAAGCGTGGTTGGTTTTGGGAAGTGAAGGAGGCCCTGAGTACTGGTAGTGGAACACAGATGTGAAGGCCTGGTGCCAGGTTAAAGACTGCAACATCGTTTAGAGCTTTGTGGAGGAAAAGGCACAAAAATCCTCCACAAGATAAGGGGATGTAGCTCAGTGGTAGAGCGCACGCTTTGCATGTGTGAGGCCCCGGGTTCAATCCCCGGCATCTCCAAGTAAGCCTTACTTAACCTTGCAACCCAGGCACGTGTACACATCTGAGAAACAATTGCCCAAAACAACCCTTAAAATAAACATTCCTGTCCTCCCCCACCAAAGCCATTAGCATGTAAAAGGATGGAGCAGACAGCCTGCAATTCTTTCCTTTGTTCCTCTCTACCTGCATTTTCACCTCACAAGAAGCACAGGTCTGTTTGTGTCGAGCATGGGGGATGTAGCTCAGTGGTAGAGCGCACGCTTCGCATGTGTGAGGTCCCGGCTTCAACCCCCGGCATCTCCAATCTTTATCTTAAAACTGAGTCTAGTTACTATGTAGCGCATGCTGAGTTGCCTAATGAACCCCACAAAGTGCAAAATCCTGCTGAGAACTTCTCTCTAAAGTCAAACTTCCTCCCCCAAAAGAAGAAAAAAAAAAAAAAAAAAGCACAGAAACACAAGAGCAAGAAGGGGATGTAGCTCAGTGGTAGAGCGCGTGCTTTGCATGTGTGAGGCCCTGGGTTCAATCCCCGGCATCTCCATTCTTTATCTTAAAACTGAGTCTAGTTACTATGTAGCGCATGCTGAGTTGCCTTATTATCCCCACAAAGTGCAAATTCCTGTTGAGAACTTCTCTCTAAAGTCAAACTTCCTCCCCCCAAAAAAAAAAAAAAAAGGGCCCAGAAAAGCAGGAGCAAGAAGGGGATGTAGCTCAGTGGTAGAGCGCGCGCTTTGCATGTGTGAGGCCCCGGGTTCAATACCCGGCATCTCCAGCCTTTGCTTTCAACAGAGACTAGTTGGGGTGGTTGCAACTAAGTTCAAAACTTGCTGTCAAAATGAGTGGCAGTAGTAAGGAACAATCAGCAAGGAAGGCTTTTCTTGGAAGCATGCTAATCACATATATGAACCTGTAAAAAAAGTCACTCCCATTTAAAATCAGTCCCGCACAAGACATGATCGAACAAAAAGCTATTCCTTCAGAGAAGAAGAAACAGGTAAGACTCGGCAACAAAGCTTGTTAAAATCCTTGCAATGTCCATTGATCACCCAGAGAGGATGATTTTTTTTCTCAACAAAAGAGGAGTTACTCTTTAAACGCATAGTAAATCTTCCTCCCTGTATAAGTTGTGCACTGAAGGTGTAGTTTAATGGTGTCATTTGTTGAACTGTACGCATAGCCTATAGTAGAGGAAATCTTCACATTCCTGTGTCAGCGGTTTCTTATTGTGTTGAGACCTATCTGCGGTGTGAGACCTGACACCTCCTGAGAAGAAACTTCATTTCGCATAATCCCTGCCTCTCTCAGACTAGTGCTCGTGCAGGTGAGAGCCACACAGTAATTAGATGTGACACAGACACAAAGAGAGCTCACTTATGCAGCTGGGAGATGATGTGTTGTCAGCTAACTGACAAACACAATTCGGACATAAATGGGTTTCTTTTGCCTCTTGAAGGCTAAAAGTCCTTCCTGGAAGAAAAAAAATGAAAGCGTGGTTGGTTTTGGGAAGTGAAGGAGGCCCTGAGTACTGGTAGTGGAACACAGATGTGAAGGCCTGGTGCCAGGTTAAAGACTGCAACATCGTTTAGAGCTTTGTGGAGGAAAAGGCACAAAAATCCTCCACAAGATAAGGGGATGTAGCTCAGTGGTAGAGCGCACGCTTTGCATGTGTGAGGCCCCGGGTTCAATCCCCGGCATCTCCAAGTAAGCCTTACTTAACCTTGCAACCCAGGCACGTGTACACATCTGAGAAACAATTGCCCAAAACAACCCTTAAAATAAACATTCCTGTCCTCCCCCACCAAAGCCATTAGCATGTAAAAGGATGGAGCAGACAGCCTGCAATTCTTTCCTTTGTTCCTCTCTACCTGCATTTTCACCTCACAAGAAGCACAGGTCTGTTTGTGTCGAGCATGGGGGATGTAGCTCAGTGGTAGAGCGCACGCTTCGCATGTGTGAGGTCCCGGGTTCAACCCCCGGCATCTCCAA
Organism: Lithobates clamitans; assembly: GCA_037952925.1. NCBI lineage: Eukaryota > Metazoa > Chordata > Amphibia > Anura > Ranidae > Lithobates > Lithobates clamitans. Next base: position 4,044,629 of record JBBGZY010000430.1, on the reverse strand, counting down.
TCTTTATCTTAAAACTGAGTCTAGTTACTATGTAGCGCATGCTGAGTTGCCTAATGAACCCCACAAAGTGCAAAATCCTGCTGAGAACTTCTCTCTAAAGTCAAACTTCCTCCCCCAAAAGAAAAAAAAAAAAAAAAAAGCACAGAAACACAAGAGCAAGAAGGGGATGTAGCTCAGTGGTAGAGCGCGTGCTTTGCATGTGTGAGGCCCCGGGTTCAATCCCCGGCATCTCCATTCTTTATCTTAAAACTGAGTCTAGTTACTATGTAGCGCATGCTGAGTTGCCTTATTATCCCCACAAAGTGCAAATTCCTGTTGAGAACTTCTCTCTAAAGTCAAACTTCCTCCCCCCCCAAAAAAAAAAAAGGGCCCAGAAAAGCAGGAGCAAGAAGGGGATGTAGCTCAGTGGTAGAGCGCGCGCTTTGCATGTGTGAGGCCCCGGGTTCAATCCCCGGCATCTCCAGCCTTTGCTTTCAACAGAGACTAGTTGTGGTGGTTGCAACTAAGTTCAAAACTTGCTGTCAAAATGAGTGGCAGTAGTAAGGAACAATCAGCAAGGAAGGCTTTTCTTGGAAGCATGCTAATCACATATATGAACCTGTAAAAAAAGTCACTCCCATTTAAAATCAGTCCCGCACAAGACATGATCTAACAAAAAGCTATTCCTTCAGAGAAGAAGAAACAGGTAAGACAGCCTGCAATTCTTTCCTTTGTTCCTCTCTACCTGCATTTTCACCTCACAAGAAGCACAGGTCTGTTTCTGTCAAGCATGGGGGATATAGCTCAGTGGTAGAGCGCACGCTTCGCATGTGTGAGGTCCCGGGTTCAACCCCCGGCATCTCCAATCTTTATCTTAAAACTGAGTCTAGTTACTATGTAGCGCATGCTGAGTTGCCTAATGAACCCCACAAAGTGCAAAATCCTGCTGAGAACTTCTCTCTAAAGTCAAACTTCCTCCCCCAAAAGAAAAAAAAAAAAAAAAGCACAGAAACACAAGAGCAAGAAGGGGATGTAGCTCAGTGGTAGAGCGCACGCTTTGCATGTGTGAGGCCCCGGGTTCAATCCCTGGCATCTCCATCCTTTATCTTAAAACTGAGTCTAGTTACTATGTAACGCATGCTGAGTTGCCTCATTATCCCCTTACTAGGCACGTGTACACACCTGAGAAACATTTGCCCAAAACAACCCTTACAATAAACATTCCTGTCCTCACCCTCCAAAGCCTTTAGCACATAAAAGGATGGAGCAGACAGCCTGCAATTCTTTCCTTTGTTCCTCTCTCTAAAGTCAAATTTGGGGGTAACACTCTAACCTGGTACTCACGGGCCGAATGTCAGGAGACAATGGCTGGTTCAAGAAAAACTGCCTGACATTCGGGTTGTGTGTATGTCGGTCTGTCCGAAAGAAGACGGCCGTATGGCTGACGAGTATGCTGGAAAACCAGCCGCTGACCGACTCCCAATTAGTGTTCTCGGCCAAAGGCTGAGAGGTCTGATCAGAGTTTTCTAGGGGAGGGGCCGTCCCCCTTTCAGAACACAACAGCTCAGCTAGGGCGATCGCAGCACTAACTTTGCCTAGTTAGTATAGCAGCTGCAGCCATACGGCCGTCTTCTTTTGGACAGACCGACATACACACAACCCGAATGTCAGGCAGTTTTTCTTGAACCAGCCATTGTCTCCTGACATTGAGCCCGTGAGTACCAGGCTTTATTGTTTCTTTTGCTACTGAAAGAGGATTTGGTCTCCTAGATTAGAGTTACACACAAGACATGTTCTGCTGTAAGCCGTATTTTGGTTGTCTCCAGACACAGCATCGCACACATTCCGATAGTGAAAGGTCAATGAGAGCGGGCTCAGGGCCACCCATGTGATCGATAAACGAGGAGCTTCGTATAACTCAGGAAGTCAGCTTCTCATCCAAACACCGTTGCTACACTCTCGGTTGCTAGCATAACAATGACCCGCCTATACACAGCGTTTTAAATAAATCTCCGGATCTTTATTGGTTGTTCTCCCGCACAGCTTACTCTGTGACTCTCTGTAATCTGATTGACCGAACCGCTTTGTTTCCTCCGGCTGCTATTGGCTGGGAGTGAATACAGGGCGTGGAAGTTGTCCGAAGTTGGACCTGTCAGGTTGCGCTGTGAGTTTGAATTGTAGGAGAGGTGATGGTTGCGTAGTGGTACGATGGTCGCAGCGTGTAGAGTGTAGACGGTGTACGGTGCTCGGTGTACGATGATCAGTATATCTCCTCCCGGGAGGGAAGCGGACATCTCCGGATCGGATGACACCCCTCTCCTGTCTCTCACACATTTCTCCCGGCCGCCCTTTGTCACCTTCGGATGTGTTGAGCCCGGTGTGGCCCGCAGTGCCGTTCTAATTGTAGAGAACCCTTCACCAGACCCGGCCCACCTCACTGTATACAAGCTGCCCACACACCGGGGCTTCACCGTGCAGGACACCGACATCCTCATACCGGTGAGTACGGGGTACGAGGTGTGTGTACATATAATGATCAGCCAGAACATTGTCACCTCACAGGGAACATACATAACATTGATTGTCTTGCTGAAGTGGCACCTGAAAGAGTATAGTGGGCAGCAAGTGAACAGGTTGTCCCTGAAGTATAATTTTTTTTTTTTTTTAGCAGAAAAAACTGGTGTAATGATTTGAGTGACTTGTAATGACTAGACGGCTGATGTATGGGACACACCTCACGTTTTATTTGTTTTCATTTAGCCCGACAGGCTGATTGAAAAAAAGAGTGAGGAGGTCTCTGTACTATCTATGTGATGTTAGTACAGCGATCTGTCCGCTGAGCTATTGTGTCCTGACAAGGGGACTCCCCGTCCACCAGAACACACCGGTCAGCACTCGCAGCCATTGGTTGGTTTTCCCGCATGCTCGGTTGACAGATGTCAGTCATGAAGCTGTACACGTGGCCCAAATGTTGAGCACATTCTACTGTGCCGGCTGATTTCAGACAATATTTGGCCCCTGTGTAAGGAGCTTGGATCAGAGCAACTCCAAAACTGCAGATCTTGTGGGAAGTTCCTGGTCAGGACTGACCAAATGTGGTCCAAGGAAGGATAACTGGCAATAAGAGTCATGGGCGGCCAAGGCTCATTGATACAACTGGAGAGTGAAAGTGGTTGTAAACCTTGCCTAGTGGCTTTTCACTATAAGTAAGCCTAGAATAAGGCCTACCTATAGGTAGTGGAAATATCTCCTAAACATGCGCCGTTTAGGAGATATTTCACTTGTAGTTCGCCGATGATGTAATCGGCGCATGCACTGTGAAGAAACGGACCTCCGTGCCATTTCTTCCCCCAGCGTGTGCCGTTACTGATGGCTCACACATGCATGCTCAGGAGTGATGTCACACGGCTCCGGCCAGTCACAGAGCTAGAGTCTGCGGCCCTCAGAAGGAAGAGGGGCAGAGATGGACGCAGCCTGCACAGGGGACAGCAATGGATTCGTTTGCAGGTAACTGTTACATAATGGGCTAGTATGCGATGCATACTAGCCCATTATGCTTTTAATTTGCAGGGAGCAAAAGAGTAAGTAAAACCCATCATGGTTTACTTCCTCTTGAAGACTGGCCTATGTAGTCTGATCTAATACAAGAGCTACTGTAGCTCAGATTACTGAAATAGTTAAAGTGGATGTAAACCCAATGTCATCCTTTCTAAACTACTGCCATAGGGGTTATCTATAAGGATATACATGCCTCCTGCATGTATCTTTACCTGTCAAATGTCTCCCCTCTGTCTGTTATGAGAGCAGGAAAACTGTATATTCTGTGGGTGGGTCTGTTGTCTGGAGCTCGGTGGGTGGAGTCATGATGTCAGTAGACTCCCCGCCCACCTCTACACTCCCCTTGTCAATATGCATTTCTCCTGTGTATTTCTTACACTGAACTTCTGCTATGATCTCTAACATCCAGTGAAAAGACAGGAAAGTAACCACATGACTTCAGCATGCTAAATCATGGTGAGGTGTGGAACAGCCAATCCTTGCAGAGCTGCTGAAGAAAGGAGTGGGGGAGGGAATTTAAAAATACTGCATGTCTCTTAGGCTAATGCATGAGATGTAAATCACCTGTCACTCACAGCAAGGGGGAGGATTTGACAAAGTTTTTCTCAGTTTGTCAAGAATTGTCTCACTGAACAATAAAAGAGGATTAATCAGAAATTGATTAACTCTGTGTGGCAAGACTGGGCTCAAATGATAGGAAATCTTATACTCTACAGTATGATATATCATTTTTTTTTTTTCGGGTTTACATCCACTTTAAAGCCTCTGGGTTGGGGTTTTTTTTAATTTATTTATTAAAAAAACAAACCTGGTATATTTTCAATTTCTGTGCAATGGTTTTGCACAGAGCAGGCCTGATCCCTTTTCTACTGGGGTCCCCCACCAGTGCTCTAGGACCCTCCTCTTCGGCAGGTGCCCCCACGGAAAGCCATCCATTGACACAGACAGCGGGATTTGGCCCCGCTCCCATTTCATAGCATTTGATTGACGGCTATCAATCTGCCCAATGAGGAGTGAGACAGCAGCTGGAGCTACTGCTCTCCTGCACTTCGCTGGATTGGATCAGGCTCCAGTAAGAAAAAGGGGGAGTTGTGGGGGCAGGAGCTGCACCACAGAAGGTTTTTCACCCTATTGCATTAGTATCAAAAACTATAAGGCTTTATTACCACTTTAAAGTGGTTATAAACCTCAGACATGACATATGAACAAAGCATATCCCTCTATAGTGTGTACTTGTCTCTATCCAGAGCACTAAGTGTCATTTATGTTTGCTTTGGTCCTTTCCTATTAACATGAGTCACTTTCCTGACACCAAGAGAAAAATAGTGACAGGGGAGGGACCTCTTGCAGATTGACAACCTCAGCATTGTTCATGTGTGGAGAGGTGTGTCTCTTCCCTTCAGCTCTCAGAGCTCTCTTCACTGAGCTCTGCAGAGTGTAACTTCAGCTCTCCACTCCCTTTTCTGAACTTTGAGACAAGCTTTAAAGGAGAAGTACAGTCAAAGCTCATTTGGTTGTACTTCTTCTGTGGACCACAGGAGCACAGTTCGTTCTGCACTCCTGTGACCCATTTTCAACTGACAGCGGGCTGAAGCCCAGAGCCAGTCCAGGCTGGGCAAAGATCGCAACCATATGGTCAGGATCATCCCAGAACCCTGGACCTTTGCCTGGATCAGCTTCTCAGCGAGCCTCTCCTGCCCCTTCACAGCCCAGCGATCCAGTGAGCGTGGGGAGCAGAGCAGACAGCGGTGACTGACCGTCACCAGCTCTCTGCTCACAAAGCTCTGAGAACCGAGCAATCAGCAGTGTTTGATCGCTTGGTTCTCAGCCTTGGAGCTGGCTGGAGACACATGCTGCATCCACCTAGGTAAGTATGATTCTTTAAAAAAAAAAATCCTGAACTTCTCATTTAAAATTTAGCAATTTGAGTGGCTGTAGAGAAGACTGCAGATAGAAAGGTATAGCTTATGTAGGAGGATTTGTTTTATCTCTGTGCATCACCTGAGGCCAGTCACTTTACTGGGTATATGTAAGAGTTTACAACCACTTTAAAGTATAACTAAAGGCAAAACTTTTTTTGTGTAGAGGTATTAGAATCCCTGTCAGTTCTTATTGCTGTCTGTGCCCATGTTTGGTAGATTCACTCTCTCTATTTATCTTGTTTTCCATTATTAAAAAAAAAAAATCCCAAATGTTGGGTTGTCCCCAGAAAAGAAATAGAGGGGAAATCTTCCGATGGGGACACTAATGATCCTCTTAATTTACAGTGATTTCCTCTTGCTTCCTTTTTGGCTATGGGACAGGAAATCAGGGGAAATGTCCCCAAATGGGGTGAAGAAAACCGCCAAACTACCAGAGGTTTTAACTCTCCCTTATCCTATCCAGAATGAAGAAAATGGTTTTGCCTCTAGTTCTAGTTTAATACTGGTTCTGATAGGTGTCAGAACACACAGTGCATCACAGTTTGATGCATATGAGGCTGTGTAGCCTCAGACCAGTCAGGGTGCCCATGCTGACCCATGTCCACAGCCAAAATCTCCGACAATGGGTATTAGAACTGAACCACAGAGCAATAAAAGAAGGTGGCCTGGTCTGATGAATTCAAGAATGGTTTGAGGAACACCACAACAAGTTTGAGGTGTTTCCTTGGCCTTCAAATTCCCAAGATCTCAATCCAATTGAGCATCTGTGGGACGTGCTGGAAAAACAAGCTTGATCCATGGAGGCCCTACCTCGCGGTTTAGTGGGACCCAGGTCACCAGAGTTTGTGACCACATTGGAAGATTTCCCTTCTAATATTTTTCTGGGGACAACCCAAAAATGTTTGCTTTTCTTTCACTTTTAATGGTAATGGTGAACAGGACAAATGGAGGGTGTGTATCTCCAAAATTGGGGTGCAGATTGCAATAAAAGATGACAGGTGTTCTAATCTGTCTCTACTTAATACAATTTTTTTTTTAAATGTTACCCTTGGGTATACTTTAAAGGAATTCTTACTGATGGCTTGGTGCCAGATACCACAGCATACCTTCAGAGGTCTAGTGGTGTCCATGCCTTGACAGGTTATGATGGATGATCAGTCTACGTATTATTATTTAAAAACTTTGTGTGTGTAAAAATATCTAAAAAAAAAAAAAAAATTCTGTTATTACTCGGGCACCTAGTAGTGCCACCAGCATGGGCTGCTAGTCACCTAGTGTGGGTGGAGATCACAGTAAACCTGGTGCCTAAATAATGTAGATGTCAGGCGCATTCTATGGACTCATGCACAACCTGCTGCAATTGAATCCTTAATGCATACAGATCTAAACACAACAGCATTATATGCAATTGGCTCCTTCATACAGCTGTTTTTTGGTTTGTAGTGTTTAGCTGCATAAAATGAAAAGAAAATTCTGCAGCCGTGGCCTGATTTTACACTATACACATGCTAATGTTTACATGCATGCAGCATAACTGGATCACATGCACCACTGCCAGGGCCAAGATGTACACCATAAATGTGTAATCACTGGCGGTGGCACAGAAGGACCTCAATCTTCGGTCATGACTGAAGACCAAGGGCCTCCTGTCACCACTCCCTGAATAAGCCATTCAGGGGGAGACCTAAATGTGGTGCATGTGCAGAATGTGTAGTACACCTCTCAACTCCTATGGACATAGTTGCCTGTATGAGTTGAAATGCAAGTCCACTTTTTACTATGTAAATTGTATATATTAACCGATTAATCGGCCAACTAATTGATTATGAAAATAATCATTAGTTGCAGCTCTAAAGTGGACCTATCCTGTTTGCGCCTTTGCACTGATCTAAAGTACCCACCTTCCCCCTCCACAGATGAGTACTTCAATCTGATGGCCATAGTCTCCAGCATTTATTTACATCCTGTCTGCACGTTACAGCACCATAGACTTTTATAGGACTGTGCCCTGCCATCTCCAGCTTTAGGACATGGCCTTATTGAGGTCTATAGGACTTTGATGTGCAAGTGCAGCCAGGACAGTGATAGATGTAAACGAGCATCAGCCACATAGCTATATACCTACAGTGTGAGATCTAAGACACGGCTGCCTTTTGATAGCTAGTCTTAGGAGATTTGGAGTAAGATTTGGTGATATAATTACTGTTCTACTCGCTGTTCTTCTAGCTGGAGGCTCTAAGATGTGGAAATTAAGCCCAGCCTCCACACAAAGATATAGTGCTAAGCTTCCAGAGTCCAGTTTTCCTTTAAGGACGTGGATGACTTGGACCTATAGCAAACTAATTGTAGAGTTCCTTGGTGCTCTAGCCTCTAAGATTTATGGCAAAATGCACTATTACATAAATGTGTAGGCACCCTTTGAGAAAGGTAACTCTTTATTGTGACCTGAGCTATACTGAAAGGCCCTGCTGTAGATTCATTGCCAAATCCTATTGCTGCTTTAATATATTATGTCCTTATCATGGCACTCTCTGGTTTATAGAACAATGCATCAAGGTCCAGTAGCAGTTGCATGATCGGACCTAGTTTATAACCTTCTACATAGTAATTTAGACAATTATCATATACAGTGATGATCTGCGCTAATTTGTATTTTTTTTATTTTTTTAATGTTTTCATTGTGCAGCCATTTGAAAATGTTCCTTTGACAATCACATGGACTCCCTTAGAAGAAGGAGGTGTAAGAGAACTTGTCACCTTTCTTGTAAATGACTTTGTGAAGCACCAAGCTGTACTTCTGGGGAGTGCAGAACTGCCATCTAAGAAAAAGGTGAGTATAACCAGAGGTCTTATAACTCATTTCTTATCTAGTCACTTTTTTTTATTTTTCTGAAGATGTCATTACATAAGCCAGGTTAAACCTTGTGTGATGCAGTGTCCTACAGTGCTGGGTTCCGGCTGTGAGACAGAGACTTCACATCTCACACCCGGAACAATGCAAAGTCGGTCTGATCAGCACTCAGCCATTCATAGGCAGCTTTGTATTCTGTGAATGACTACAAAGCTTCCTCTGGCTGAGTTGGAGATTGTGGCGTCATCAGCCCGTCCCTCCGAAGTTTTCGTTTTATAACATCAACATTGTAATTGGAATACACAAAATAGTTTTTTTTTTTCTTTTTTTTTTTCAACAATCCAGTATAAGCCAAGACGAAAAATCTCCTTTCATGTTGTGAGTTCTATAATCAATGTAAAAATAGTGGGATAACTGCGCTATAGAAAATATTAAACTTAAATAAAATAATAAATAAAGCAGCAGTTCTGTATGTAACACCAACAGTATATACTAGAAATATGAAGAATCGCAGTAATGGTAATTCCAATATTAAATAAAGTTCATATGCTCAGAAAGTATAAATGTGTGCGAAAAAAGCGTCCACAGTGAAATGATAAATTGAAAGACGATCTATTCATTGAAAAGGTCCATCATCCGTCACCACAAACCACTATGAATCCACCACCAGCTGTAGAGACTGCTTACCAGTTCCTGTAGGCCCCTTGTTACAGGGGGTCGGGATACGCCAGTGGCTTATTACCCAGCCTGGGCCTTTCTCCACGTCTCAGAGTTGCTCAGCACTTCCGGTGTCATTCGACAAGCAGGAATGGAGTTCAGCGCCAAAAAGACCAAGAAGGCTCCATATAGTATAAAATCATTAGGGGTTTATTTTGTAAAAGTGCATAGCACCCACAAACATGTAGAGTTAAAAACGCCTGCCCCTTGGTTTGTCGGCCGAACGCAACCAAAAACAACCCGTCTGTCACACGAGAATGGTGGTGATGACGCGCTGACGTCACCACCATTCTCGTGTTCCAACAGACGGGTTGTATTCTGCGAACACACCATAGATCAGGCGTTTTTAACTCTACATGTTTGTGAGTGCTATGCACTTTTACATAATAAACCCCAAATGATTTTTTACTATGCGGAGCCTTCTTGGTCTTTTTTTTTTTTCGTCGCTGAACTCCATCTCTGCTTGTCGAATGACACCGGAAGTGCGGAGCAACTCTGAGACGTGGAGAAAGGCCCAGGCTGGGTAATAAACTACTGGCTTATCCCGACCCCCTGTAACAAGGGGTCTACAGGAACTGGTAAGCAGTCTCTACAGCTGGTGGTGGATTCACAGTGGTTTGTGGTGACGGATGATGGACCTTTTTCAATGAATAGATTGTCTTTCAGTTTATCATTTCACTGTGGACATATTTATTTATTTTTTGCGCTATTTTGCACGTGTGTGTGTGTGTGTGTGTGTGTGTGTGTGTGTGTGTGTGTGTGTGTGTATACTTACTGTTCACATGAACTTTTAATATTGGAATTGACCATTAGTGCGATTCTTCATATTTCTTATGTGTTGTGAGTTCTGCCTGTCTGTTGGTCATATCTCTTTCCACAACTTGCTGGATTCCTTGCATGCAGCTTCTCCTCTGCTATTTAGTTTCTACTTCTAAAGACTGCATGTCCCAGGGTACCTTGTTGCCTGTCAGCAGCGATTCCTGTACTGACTCCACCTTCTGACATCCTCCCCTCAGCCCACCTGTACCTCAAAAGGTAGGCTCTGTGACATGTATGATACATCAGGACACAGTGAATACGTGTCACAGTATTAAGAGTAGGCTAGAAAGATATGAAATATAATGTGGAAATGAATATAGGATTTTACACTTTTTTATTTATTTATTTATTTTTTTTTTTTTATTTAATCCTTGCTTTAAAGTGTAAATGTACCTCACTTTGCCAAAAAACAAACAAACAAAAATCCTAACCCAGCTCTCAACCTAGATAGACTAGATCACACAGTCCCAGTCTACTAATTATTGTTGCATAGTCCAATGTCTACCATTGAAATATCAAAAATAAATAGCTTTCTAGGTGTCTTGGATGTCTGGTTCCCTGCTGAAGCTATGTGATTTCACCAGCTGGCCACAACAGGACACAGTAGTGAGTGGAACTACTGTGTGTGGCAGGGGCACAGGTATTTGACACATGTAAGTGTTTAGAATGCTGAAGATTCTGCACATTCACTTGAAAATTAAATGGTTGTTCTTAGGGCTCATGCACACTGCAGCTCAAAAAAAGCTGCTTTTATTTCTCCAAAGCTTGAAGAAGCTTGTGCTCTTCTTTTTTTTTTTTTGCACATTTTTATTGAGGATCATTGAGCTTTCCTGAACGTAAGCTCTCTTTTTTTTATTTTTTTATTTATTTATTTTTTGCATGTTTTCAAGCTCAAAAGCCTGTAGGAGCAGCTTCTTTAAGATGCCATGTGCATGAGCCCTTACGTATTGCCTTTAACTTTTTTTAAAGTGTATGTACACTCAAAACTTGTTTCATTTTTGGATAGAGTATGAAAATAGTTAAAACTTTACAGTTTTTAGTTTTTGTTGTATGTGTACTGTTGGGGAAACTGTAGTGGAGATGGAACAGGAAGTAAGAGCAAATCTCTACAAAATAAGGGGAATTTCTTCTTGGCTGTCTCACAAAAAAGGTGTCCCCCATTGGATAATTTTTTCCTCTTTTGGGGACAACTGTGAAAGTTGGATTCCCTGTGTTTTTCTGTTGCATTGACAATAGCCAACAGAACAAGAAAGGTTGAATCTTCTGGAGGGAGACATGGCACATGGTTCCAACCCTTCCTCTCTCTGTCCAAAGGTTAGGCTATATGTATGCCTTCTAGGATAAGCTCCACTTTTTTGGGAACATGTTGCATGTTTTTTTTTTTTAAGCCTCATACACACAATCGGATTTTTGGCAGGGAATTGCTGACAGACTGTTGGCCTAAAATCCGACAGTTTAGTACACTCCATCAGACAATTGTTGTCCAACTTACCACCAACAAATGTTGGATGGCAGGCTAGTAAATTTTCAGTTGGCAGCGGGCTGTTGTCAGATTTTCCTATCGTCTGTACACAAGTCCGTCACACAAAAGTTGAAAGCACAAAACACGCATGCTCAGAATCAATGCTCGCCAAACGCGACATTAGCAGAAGGTGCCCAAAGGGTGACACTCACTACGTTCGTGTTTGTTAGCCGACAATTGTGTACCATTTGTATGCAAGACGAGTTCCTGGCACACGCCCTTCGGACAAAAGTCTGACGCTTTGTTGGCCAACAATCTGATTGTGTGTGTACGAGGCTTTAGGGCAGGGATAAGCTGTAGCCCCTACCCGACCAGCCACCTCTAGTGACAGCAAACCCAAACTCGGTCTCGCAAATAAAAAAAATAAAAAACCCCCACAGCTTTGCAGGATTATGCCCACCTGGACGCGTCATTTATTCACAGAATTCTGTGAAATGAACTTAAGGTACTAGCAACCTTTTGCAGCAGTCAGCTTGTAGCTCTCAATGAACTGCCAGGGCCCTGTGGAGCACTCTTGGTAGTTCAGTGGTTCTTCCTGTCAATGTGTGCCTGCCCAAACAAGGTACAAGCAGACAGATTACATTGACAGTCTGCAGGGGTCCTGCATTGCACCTGCGATCTGCTGATTGTGGGTACAATGCTTCGCAGGCTCCAAAAACAATTAAAAAATAAATAATAATGCAAAAAAGATGTAAGAGAGGTATGTATGTATGTATGTATGTATGTATGTGTATGTATGTATGTATATTAGAGGTCGACCAATATGGGTTTTTCCCTGGCCGATGCCGATATTTAGAAATCGCGGTGGCCGATATATGATGCCGATTTTTTTTTTTTTTTTTTTGGGCCGATTTTTTTTTTTTTTTTTTTTTTTTTTTTTTTTTTTTCCCTTCATCTCATAAAATCTAACAGTTAGACCCCTTTCACACTGGGGCGTTTTTCAGGTGCTTTTGGGCTAAAAATAGCGCCTGTAAAACGGCTCCCCTGCAGTCTCAGTGTGATATCCCGAGTGCTTTCACACTGAGGCGATGCGCTGGCAGGATAATAAAAAAAAGTCCTGCAAGCAGCATCTTTGGAGCGGTGTATACCACCACTCCTGCCCATTGAAACGAATGTGCACCGCTGCCGAAGAGCCTGCAAAGCGTTTCGGCAGCAGCGCTTCATGGGCGCATTTAACTCCTTCCTCGGCCGCTAGCTGGGTTATAAGCGCCCCGCTAGCAGCCGAATAGCGCCGCTAAAATGACGGTAAAGCGCCGCTAAAACTAACAGTGTTTTACCGTCAACGCATGCCCGCTCCAGTGTGAAAGTAACCTTAAGTAATAAGTGATACAGAAAATTTTTTATATTTAAACATTTATTAAACAAAACAAACCTCCAATCAGTTCACTTGTATGTATAATTTAGATGAAAAAAAAATAACTATATCTTAAATATTAAATACACAAAAACAGGTAATCAAAACTTTTGGACGAAAAAAAATGGGCTAACTTTACTGCTTATTTATTTTTTATTTTTTTCATTAATTTTTTTAAAAAAAATTGCGTTTGAAAGACCGCTGCGCAAATACCGTGTGACATAAAATAATGCAACAACCGCTATTTTATTCCCTAGGGTCTCTGCTAAAAAAATATGATTATATGATCATATAAAATATGAAGTGATTTTCTAGCAGAAAATACAGGATTTTTACTTGTAAGCAACAAATGTCAGAAAAGATTTAGTCTTTAAATGGTTAAACTGAGAACTTCTCCAAGGAGTTCAGTCTATTGATAAAAAGAACCTGAAAGAGATACAATGTATCTTCTTATCAGACTTGGCAGGCTGCCCACAGGAGGAGAGAAGACAAACTTCAGACAACTTGCACTGACTTATATTACAGAAGTCATTTGCAAGTCCCGCTGAAGCTATTATCGGCTTTTTTTATCAGCACAATCGGCTGATGCCGATTAAGTAAAAAAAGCCAAATATCGGCCGATATATCGGTCGACCTCTAATGTATATTTATTCAAAGATGAACTTATCCTTAAAGTATGTTGCCATATACTTTTCATTTGTACTGTACGTGAGGTGACATTGCATTTTGTTTGACTATATTTCAGAGAGCTCGTTGGAATACAATAAAAAAGAAATATTCTCCTGTAGAACCTAAGCTCTCTGGACCAAAGAATAAAGATCTTTGTTCTACAGTCATTAAAAATAAAACATTTAATGCAAAGCACAAAAATGGCCAGGGGTTGTCAGGAGCAGCAAATAACCCTTTACGGTCATGTGAAAATCTTTCCAAGCCTAATATCAGACACTCTCGTGTCAAGAAGAGTAGGCGGAGCACAGAAAATAAAGCTCCTACGCACCATGTCAGTCCACTTGGTAATGATCTACAGGCTTTCATCCCGGGATCACTCAAGAGGTCAAAAACATACTCCATTTTGTGCACTACTGAGTATGAGACCATAGAAGAACTTAAAGCCACCTCTACAATTCACAGAGATTTTGTTGAGGAACAATGGACTCTTACTGAACACAGGGTGAATAAACTGTCCATCTCGCCAATACATACAGTACATGGTCTTCAGCATAATTTTACTTGTACACCAAGTTTGGTAAATGACTTTAAAATCTTATCCCCAACTGAGTTTTATAATGCAGAGCTTGCTGTTAGACACACTGGTCGTCCATCTGAAAAGTCCAGCTCTTTTCAAGAGTCTTTCCATGAATGTTTTACAAAGATGAGCTTAAAGACACAGACGCCACCATCAGTCTTGCTCACACCACCAAGAAAGGTGTTAAGTCCAGATTCCTTTGTAAGTAACAGTTATGCTTCAGATGAATATCTTGATGCAGTTAACCATACTCCAGTTTTGTCACCAGATCAGTTTGTGAAGGATAATTTTCTAACACCACCTGTTGTGAAAGAAGTGAAGACAAGTAACTTTAGAACGGAGCCTGTCAATGAAATCTTTTCTCCTAGGACCTCTGGTAATCTAGATCCTGTAGCTTCAAGGTTGACTTATTGTGTCAAAAAGAAAAAAGCTGCGAACGTGCCACTGTTGTTGACTGATGCCAGTTCTGTGGCCAAAAAAAATGAAAAGTCCAAAATAAACTCTGCAACAGTTACAAAATCAAAGTCTTCAGACTGCAGTGAGAATGTACAGAGGCCCCAGCTAAAGTCCCGTCGGAGGTTGAGGTGTGTGGAAGGAGAGGACAAAGAGTATTCCCAGAGTAATCTGCTTGAGCAATTACCCATGGTGTCTGCTCAAGACTTGCCTGCCATAAGTGTATCCAGGCCCACTAGCTGTTCAGGATCAACTCTGCCCAAGGACACAGCCAAATCTATCTGTGGTCACAAAAGGAGAAGTGCAGAGATTTCTAGTGGGTCATCTGAGACATCCAGTGAGTCTTTGAATGTTGTTCAAGCTAAGAGAAGTCATCTGTCAAAACCGGCTGCATCGCAGCATGTAAATATTCAAGAGCATGGACAGGAAACCAAAAGGGGTAAGGGTTTTTTTTTGTTTGGGCTATTGCCATATTTCCATTTTGTTTACAGACCACAATGTAGCTTTGCTCTTCATTAAGTAGAACACTTTTTACAATGATACAAAAAAATCTATGTCAATGTGCTATAAGTAAAACATAACAAAAAAAAAATGTAAAATTGAGCCAATGGGGTCAATTCATTAAAGGATTCCACATTTGAAGGTCACGTGACTCAGCAGTGGATGGTTGTCGTGATGGATCTGAAATGACAGGTGCTCTTTAAATGTAAGGACTCATTCTTGCTGGTAGTTGGAATCTTTAATATTTGCAAACAAAATGAATGTTTCCCATTTTAGAATAAGCTGTCAATAGTGTACATAGTTTTGCAAAACAATGGGATAAAGGAATATTCCTGAACTTTGTTTTATTTCATGGTTACTGCGAAATTATGTGAATGCATCAATGCAATGCATGTTATCTCAGCTTGCAGAGCTTGGATTCATTGAATGAGTTTACCAAACATGTAAATATTGCAGAGTATATAGACTCATGCTACATAACCAAGCTGAATTTCATGCTGAATAAACTAAATTATTCATCTATCTTGCGTAGAAAACTATCTTTAGATAGATCTTTACTCTAAAAGCATTTTATTAAAATTAATTTAATAAAAAATTTTTTAAAAATCGGATTTAGATCCCAAAAATCCACCCTGCTACATACAATGCATGAAGATAAAAAAAAAACCTTGAGCCTTTAGAACCACTTTAAAGTCCATTCACTAAAAAAACACACATCCGTTATTTATCACAGTATTTTAGAAAAGCACAATTATAACAATAAGTGCCGGTTCACACTACAGCGACTTGGGATCCGACTTGTAAGTCTTCAAGTCGCTAGACATAAGAAATGCCATAGAAGTGAATGAGAGCCCTCTTAATGTACACCTACTTAAGTCGCTCCAACTTCAGAAAAGGTTCTTGTACTACTTCAAGGCAACTTCTAGGTGACTTGTACCCATAGATTTCAACGGAAGTCCCTCCAAGTCGGCTCTCCATTTTATATTGAAGCGACTTTACAGGAAAAAGAAAATAATTTACCCAGGTACTCCATGTTTACCCAGACAACCCCCTCCCTCCCACAGAGCTGATTATTCTGTGATTGGCCACAGCCAAAGTCACCTGTCCTGGAGGCGACTTTAACAACTTCAGTCCCGGACCATTTGGGTGGTCAAAACACAAGTGGAGAGGCGCCTCTGGGTGCAGTCGTTTTTTATAAAATAACACTTTATTGAATCAAATAAACTCGCATAAGCAGGAAGATTACAGGCATGGTATCAGATGTCAAAACTGTGACCCTCCCGGATCTGTGCCATAAGCAGTCTGTGCTGTAGGTGTAGTCAGGTCTCTTCCAGATGATGTGAAAGCCGGCTAAGGAAGGCGGCCTCAGAACGAGGCTTGACACACAGAAGACGGCTGGCTGCAGAGGGATGGCATCATCGATGGTGGACACGTTTCCTGGGCATGCCCACTTGGGTGTATTGCAAGCCGCGCCCCTTTCTCAACAGACATGTCTGTGCTGCTTTAACTGGTAATTGCGCGGACATGCAATGTTGTACCCAAATGAAATTTGCATCCTTTTTTTTTTTCCCACAAATAGAGCTTTCTTTTGATGGTATTTGATTGCCTCTGCGATTTTTTTTTTTTTTTTTTTTTTTTTTTTTTTTTTTTTTTTTTTTTTTTTTTTTTTTTTTTGGCAATATAAACGGAAAAAGACCGAAAATTTTGAAAGAGAATATTTTCTACTTTTTTGTTATAAGAAAAATCCAATAGACTCAATTTTAGTCATACATTTAGGCCAAAAAGTATTAGGCCACGTGTCTTTGTTAAAAAAAAATGTCAAGAAGCGTATATTTGTTTGCGCAAACGTTTTTTATAGCGTTTACAAACTAGGGTACATTTTCTGGAATTTATGCAGCTTTTAGTTTATGACTGCCTATCTCATTTCTTGAGGTGCTAAAATGGCAGGGCAGTACAACCCCCCCCCCCCCCCCCCCAATGACCCTATTTTGGAAAGTAGACACCCCAAGGAAATTGCTAAGAGGCATGTTGAGCCAATTTGAATATTTTATTTTTTCAAGTGATTGAATAATGACAAAAAAAAAAATTTTTTACAAACAGTTGTCACTAAATGATATATTGCTCACACATGCCATGTTTATATGTGGAATATCAGCAAATAACGTGGGGTGTCTACTTTCTAAAATGGGGTCATTTGGGGGGTTTTGTGCCATCTGGGCATTCCATGGCCTTCGAAACTGTGATAGGCAGTGAGGAGTGAAATCAAAAATTTACGCCCTTAGAAAGCCTGAAGGCGGTGATTGATTTTCAGGGCCCCGTACGCGGCTAGGCTCCCAAAAAGTCTCACACATGTGGTATCCCCGTACTCAGGAGAAGCAACAGAATGTATTTTGGGGTGTAATTTCACATATGCCCATGGCATGTTTGAGCAATATATTTAGTGACAACTTTGCGCGCAAAAAAAATTGTCTTTTTCCCGCAACTTGTGTCAAAATATAAAATATTCCATGGACTTAACATGCCTCTCAGCAAAGGGTTGGGGTGTCTACTTTCCAAAATGGGGTCATTTGGGGGGAGGGGTTGAACTGTCCTGGCATTTTATGCACAACATTTAGAAGCATATATCACACATCACCCACTCTTCTAACCACTTGAAGACAAAGCCCTTTCTGACACTATTTGTTTACATGAAAAAAATATTTATTTTTTTGCAAGAAAATTACTTTGAACCCCCAAACATTATATATATTTTTTAAAGCAAAGGCCCTATAGATTAAAATGGTGGGTGTTTCATTTTTTTTTAAACAGTATTTGCGCAGCGATTTTTCAAACGCATTTTTTTTGGAAAAAACACACTTTTTAATTTTAATGCACTAAAACACTTTTATTGCCCAAATGTTTGATGAAATAAAAAAGATAATCTTAGGCCGACTACATGGATACCAAGCACGACATGCTTTAAAATTGCGCACATACATGCAGCGGCGACAAACTACATACATTTTTAAAAGCCTTTCAACGCCTTTTACAGGTTACCACTTTAGATTTATGGAGGAGGTCTATTGCCCTCGATCTTACCTTCGCGGTGATACCTCACATGCATGGTGCAATTGCTGTTTACATATGACGCCAGACCGACGCTTGCGTTCGCCTTTGCACGAGAACAGAGGGGGACAGGGGTGCGCTTTTTTTTTTTTTCCGAAAAAATTGAGGTCTATTAGACCCTAGATCTCTCCTCTGCCCTCAAAGCATCTGACTACCCCAAGATCGGTGTGATAAAATGCTTTCCCAATTTCCCAATGGCGCTGTTTATATCCGGCAAAATCTAAGTCATAAAATGCATGTAGCTTCCGATTTCTTAGGCCATAGAGATGATTGGAGCCATTCTGGTCTCTGATCAGCTCTATGGTCAGCTGGCAGAACCACCGGCTGCATTCTCAGGTTCCCTGTTGGGACAGGAGAGCCAGAGAAAACTATGGAAGACGGTGGGAGAGGGGAGGAATTCCCTCCCACTGCTTGTAAAAGCAGTCTAGAGGCTAATTAGCCGCTAGGATTGCTTTCACATGAAAGCCGACCACTGGCTGAAAATGATACCAAGATGATACCTGAACCCGCAGGCATCATTCTGGTATAACCACTCAAAGTCCAACAACATACCAGTACGTTGCTGGTCCTTGTTGGGCATATATTGTAATCCTTCCTTCTTTTTTTTTTTTTTTTTTTTTTTTATGCGGCCTGTGGGCTGAACGAAAGAGATTGATCGGTGGGTATGTCCACCATTAGAATACCTCCCTTCATCCACCCACTTCTAATGATGGGCATACATGCACCATTATGTTTTTAAAGAGGAAGTAAACCCTCCTGTAAAAAAAAAAAAACACACCCTGCAAGATAAAGGCATAATGAGCTAGTATGCATAACATACTAGCTCATTATGAATTACTTACCTGAGAACGAAGTCCCCGCAGCCGTCCTAGTCTCCACCTCGGGCCGCCAACATGCCACCCGGGGCTTGCTTCCGGGTATCATGGCTCCGGCGCTGTGATTGCGAAGGGCACAGTACAACTGAAGCAATGGCACATACGTGTCATTGCTTCAGTTGGCTTAAGTGCGCATGTGCCGCATGACGTCGGCACATGCAAATACAGGGATATCTCCTAAACCGTGCAGGTTTAGGAGATATCCAGTGCAGCTACAGGCAAGCCTAATTATAGGCTTGCCTGTAATTTAAAGTGGTTGTAAAGGGTTTACAACCACTTTAACTGTGGTGGTGAAATCACCTCCTACAGCACTGGAGTCACGGCCTTATGTATCGTGGGAGAAAACGCTGTTGCTGTCAAGATGAATAAATCTGTGCTGCAGCCGAATGGCGTACCTGCTAAGCAAATGATGGTTAACAATAAAACAAAGTAACATTACAGTATAACAGTAAGACTTGCCATACCTGCAAAGCAAATACAAAAAAAAAGCCAAAAATAAAACATTTTTTAATGCCACCTGTGCCAAAAATATATATATGCCTAAGCATAGGGGCATCCGCCCCAAAAGTTAGGAGCAAATCGCTCTTCCACCCCTGCTGCCCCCATGTTCTCTCTTTCTTTTTTTTTTTTTTTTTTTTTTTTTTTAACTGTGGTGGTGACATCACCTCCGACAGCGCTGGAGTCACGGCTTTATGTATCGTGGGAGCAAGCGATGTTGCTGTCAAGATAAATAAATCCGCGCTGCATCTGAATGGCGTACCTGAAAACAAAAAAATGATTAACAATAAAACATTGCAGAATATAATACAGTAAAAAAAAGAGCAGCACAATAGAGAGAGAACAAAAAAGACCGCTGACTCCTCTGACGCGTTGCATCACCGCTCACGTGACTTCATCAAAGGGTGATGGAGTCGGGTGTCTATTTATATGGTCTGTTCCATTAGCAGACCAGATGGGATGTTAATTGGTGTAGCTTCAATGGATGAATACTCCAGAATATCTCTGTGAGATTTAAGTGATTACAAATAGATATAAAATCCCAGTATAAAATCAAAATGAATTTTGTATCAAAGGTGAAATAAAATAAAATTTAAAAATATAAAAACAACCTAATATAGGAATCTCCACAGGACAGCGCCATCTGGTGGTAATTGGACAATGACATCTTATAAACCTGGCACACAGATGACATCTAGTGGTGAACAGATGTAAATTCATTATTAGGGTACGATAATATGCATAAGGATAAACTCCTACTTCTAATTCGCATATACTGACATCTTGTGGATAGATAACAGTAATGATAGTAAATTAACACAATGGAGTGAATAACATCTAATAATAAAAAATAATCTACATATATTTTGTAGATCAAATGACAAACGAGATAACCAAATCTACTGAGCTCTGGCAAAGGCTCAAACCGCAGATCATAAAACGGGGGAAAGGATAATATCAAGAGGGGGAAAATAGTAGAATAAAAATAGCACATTTAATAGAGATAAAACAGTTTAAGATCGAATTCAACGTTCTGTCCCAGAGGTGTTAAAGTCTGTATTTCATGTATCCATTTCGACTCCAACTGGCTGATTTTAATCACTTTATTGTCTCCTCTCTAGTGGGGTTTATATTTTTCAATGCCACATACCAGAAGGGATGAGGGGTCTTTATTATGGAATTCTGCATAATGTCTTGACAGACTGTTTAGTGAAGCCATTTTTGATATTTTGAACATGCTCCCTCATTCTTATCCAGAGTTCCCTTTTCGTTCTATCAATATACTGGATCCGACACGGGCATTCTAATAAATAGACCACCCACTCAGTCCGACTTGATATAAAATCCTCTATTGGATACTCTTTTGTCGTGACTGTAGAGGTAAAGCTGACTTTTTTTTTTTTTTACTTTCTTTAGTATGATGACAAGTGTAGCATTTTTTTGCAGGGCTAGTAGCCCTTCCCTTCAAAAAAGGAGAAATTCTTCTTGGTAGGAGGATAAAGCACATTTTTTGCTAAACTGTCTCTGAGGGTTGGGGCCCTCCGATAGGTGAATCTGGGCTTCTCAGGAAGGATAGCGCCAAGATGGCGTTCTGCCTTGATAATATCCCATGATTTTCTAACGATTCTTTCAACTTGTTTGTTTTGGGCATTAAAATCCATCACAAGGGATAAAGTATTATTGTTTTCTGTATTTTTCACTGTATCTTGTATTAGTTTTTCTCTATCCATCGCCGCCGCATCTCTTATTCTTTCGATTTTAATTTTATTTTATTTTTTTTGTTTTTTTTACACTTTTATTCGTAACTGTAACGTATCGGTTCCAGGTTCGGGTCTCTCAAAATGCGATGCCATCTTGGGAGACCCTGTGAAAGTGTGCCTAGTCTGTGCAATGCTGTACCCTACGCTAATACTCAACTAGTGCATGGTAGCGTTCAAAACATTCACCAATGCAAAGAACAGGATAGTCAGGACAGGAGGGACAGAAATAGCGGGTGTCAGGCCAATATCCGTGCTTTCTATAGACACAACATTTTCTTTGGGGGGCTCGTTGGGTAGGGATACTCGGGAGGACATAAGGAAAAAGGCTTACTGCATTTGATTGGGAAGGTGAGGTAGAGCACCGTCTGGAAACAGAAGGGCTCTGACGATCTCTTCCTGGAATTTAAGGAAGGATCCAGTCCGTCCTGAAGCTTTGTATAGCACATGAGCATTCAGCAAAGCCAATTGAAATAAGTATACAGACACTTTTTTTTATACCAGCATCTGGCCTTACGGGCAACTAGGTACGGCGCCAACAACTGGTCATTGAGGTCCACCCCTCCCATATTTTGGTTATATTCGTGGACACAGAGGGATTTCTCCACAACACCAGTCACCGTAGTAATTTGGACCGTCGTGTCTGCATGAAGGGAGGTAAGAACGAAAACATTCTTATTATCCCTCCACTTCATAGTAAGCAAGTTATTACACTTGAAGCAGGCTCTCTGCCCCAGCCTAAGACGGGAATCTACAAGCCGCTGGGGAAAGCCCCAGCGATTAGATCGCACTGTGCCACATGCTCCAATTTGAGGATCAAACAAGTGACTAAAAAGTGGCACGCTCATGTAATAATTGTCCACATACAAGTGATACCCCTTTTCGAATAATGGTGACACCAAGTCCCACACAATCTTGCCAGCGCTTCCTATGTAGTCAGGGCAGTTTGCTGGCTCTACGTGACTATCTCTTCCCTTGTAAACCACGTATAGCCTGTTGCCCTGTCACAGAGCTTGTACATCTTGACCTGTATCTGGCATGCTTGCTGGGAAGATACTGGTTAAATGGGGACTCGTCAACACAGGCAACTTGATGGGGAGTAAACAAGTCTGCAAAACGTTGGTTGAAGTGGTTTACGAAGGGCCGAATTTTGTAGAGCCGATCGTATCCAGGGTCTCCACAAGGATGACAGAGTTCATTGTTGAAGTGCATGAACCGCAAAATCTGCTCGTATCGTGCCCTGGAAGCAGAGCACATGGGCATATGGTGAATTGGGTCAGTGGACCAATATGACCGCAACGTACTCATTTTAACTATGCCCATGTCGAGGGATAGGCCCAGAAAGGTCTTAAATTCGGAAACAGTAATTGGTTTCCAATCTCTGGCAAGAGAGGACTGCGGATTAGTGGCGATGTATTGACCAGCATCCACAATAGATCTATAGAGATCTTCGGTGAAAAACAGCGAATAAAAATCAAGTGACGTAAAATCAACTGTTTCCACCTGATTGCCAGGTTGGCCAGTGAATGGGGGAAGTACGGGTGCTGCAGAAGTGGTGGGCTCCCAGTTAGGTTTGGCGAATTCTGCAGGAAGGACACTATGGGCACGACGGGCCTGTCTTTGTCTTCTTGGTGGCAGTGGGACACTATTTGTGCTTG
Organism: Lithobates clamitans; assembly: GCA_037952925.1. Lineage (NCBI taxonomy): Eukaryota > Metazoa > Chordata > Amphibia > Anura > Ranidae > Lithobates > Lithobates clamitans. The sequence goes on along the minus strand of JBBGZY010000430.1, from coordinate 4,021,814 downwards.
CCACCTCGCCAGCTTGAACTGCACTTATGGGACTCGCCACATCACCACGTGTTACTGCAGTGCTGGATGTACGACCAGGGTGTACTAGGCTGCTGGTGCTTGCCAGTTCACCAGAAGGAATAGCGCTAGTACTTCTCTGCTCCATACGAGAGGCCTGCGGTTCTTGCACCTCAACAGCAGAAGATCATCGGGGTCTGGTACGTCTGACGTTGGCAGGGACCACAACTCCGTCGTCAGAGCTATCTGTCATGGAGCCACTGTCCTCTACAGCAGTGGTCATCAACCCTGTCTTCAGGGCCCACTAACAGGCCAGGTTTGCAAGATAACTGAAATATATCACAGGTGATATAATTTGCTGCTCAGTGATTGCAGTATTCTAGTCTGCATCTCCCCAAGGTAATACATAAAACCTGGCTTGTTGGTGGGCCCTGAAGACAGGGTTGATGACCACTGGTCTACAGGTTCGTATTCTGAGCCTAAATCTGACAGATGAGTGACTTCCTCTTCACTATCTGTCATGCTCAGAAACGTGTAGGCCTCTTCACTACTGTGCCTTCGGTTTACCATTTTGGGCTCTAAATTTACTGGTACAGTATTGAGACTCACAGGTAAAAAAGCCCCTAGACTGTCAGAAAATGTAACAAACGCTACCAAAAAAACTGTAAGCTATCGCAGGGATCAGGCCTGACTCTGGGAACGCTGCAGTTATGTGTGTTTAGTGTTTTGTAAGTAACAGTGATCGATCGATACTGCACTTGGAGGGGCAAAACGCAGGTGCTAGCGGGTATCTTGGCTGATCCCGCTAACACTGCATTTTTGGGAACCCTAAAACTGCTGGGGATGCTAGTATAGATCTGAATAGATATCAATCCGTTCAGATACTATACCACTAAGGGAGGTGTATGCTGCGTGCGAGGGTGTTAGCGGTACTGGCACTAATCTGACACTGCCTGGGGCGACGCAGACCCTATCTGACACTAAAACCTAACTTATATCAACCGCCGGGCGATCAGGGGGTTAAACCTTTTATTGGGTAATAAATGGCGGGTATAAAAAACAAACTAACCAGCGTCACCCGTAACACTTATACAGTGATCACTGGTGAAAGAGTTAACTATAACGCTATAAAAAGCTGACAGTGAACTTAAATACTTACCTGACTAACTAGCGTCACCTGTGATCACTAATACGGAAATCAGAAAAAAGATTGCTTAGTGACACTGGCGACAAGTGAAGAAGGGGTTTACGGGGGGGTGATCAAGGGGTTAAACCCTTTTATTAAAGGGGGTTAGGGGGGTACGCTAGACCTAAAGGGACCTACCACTAACTGCCCTACTACTTATAACAGTCATAAATGACATCAATGTCACTGTGACAGGGGGTGCAGGGGGGGGGGGATTGGGGGGTGATTTGTGTGCCTACGTGTTCTACTGTTAGTGTAGTGTTGGTGCAGACTTATTTGATGTCTTCTCTTCCGCTGGGAGGCAGGGACATACAGGTACACCAATATGCCTGCCCGTGCCATTTTGCCGACGTACATCGGCGTGCGGCGGTCGGCAACTGGTTAAGTAAGTATGTTGCTCAAAGTCTCGCTGAAGTCGCCTCCAAACCTCCTTGCAAAGTCGCGCTTAAAGTCGGGTTGCCCCTGTGTGAACCGGCATTAAGGGAAACTGCACTGGCCAGTAAGTTAAAAGTACGCAATGTATCAGCGTGGAAATTTTCTTCTCTGAGCTCAGGAATGTCAGTGTACATAAATTGTAACATTTCACCATAAGGAGATGGTTCTGTGAATGAAAGTACACTAGAATGTTTTCACATATTCATAATATTTCTGTGTGCATTTATTTACAAAATGATCTCCCTCTTGTGCAGTTCTGGACTTGAAAAAAAATTGTGCCAAAAATCAAAATTTAAATATCACAACACATAAATATTTAACGCAATCGGCAAATAACTCCCTTTTTTTTTTTTTTTTGTTTTTTTTTTTTTTTTTTGTGAATTCGCTATTTATGAGACAAATACAGCATGAGCTATTTGAAAGGAGAAGTCCAGCCTGAGCTTGTTTGGCTGGGCTTTTCCTATGGGTCACAGGAGTGCAATCCCTTTTGCACTCTTGTGACCCGTTTTTTAGCAGAGAGCGGGCTGATGCTCTCTGCTGATGTCACTGGAATCAGTCCAGGCACCAAGACAAAGTCTGGATCCTGGACTGATGGCCGTCTTAGCCTCAGCGAGCCGCTGAGATGGACGCTCCTCACCCCTCCACAGCTCAGCGCTCCAGTGAGCGCAGGGGGGGGGGGGGCAGAGCGGAGAGCTGCTGATTGACAGTCTACAGCTCTCTGCTCGGCGGTGTTCGATCGCTTGGTTCTCAGTGCAGAGGCACCTGGGGACTGATGCTTTATCCACCTAGTTAATTATTATAAAACTGGAAAAAAAAAACCCAGAAAAAAAATACATCTTTTAAGTGAAAAATGAATGCGATATTTATATTAGTGAATTGACCCCATAGTCATTATAGCTCTCAATTTTAATTTATAAACTGACTGTGTTCTGGAAAGAAAAGAAGGCTGCGTGCTTTACAAAATATACCAGTTTAATGCATCTGGAAAGCTCCAGAAGAATTCACTGAAAGCTATGGGGATTGTGACTCCAGGACAGGTGAGTTCTTGGTTTTAGCACTAGATGTATTTAATTAGGACTGGTCAAGCTGACTTGTATCCAATGCTGAGCAATCACTGATCTACACTTTAAAGCCTATCGTCTACTATAACTTTTGGACCAAGCTGGCTCATGCAAACTATTTTGTTCACTGACAGATGTGCTCACTGGGAGCCCTATATAAACTGTATGCAGTATAAGCTACATACAGTATACAGCGATGTGTTCTCGCAGCAGTAGGGGGACTTCCTATCCTGTTCCAGGAAAACAATTGAGTCTGGCTGAGTGCTGCTCAGCCACTCTCAGGAAGCTTTGTATTTAATGAATGAGTGCAAGCCTTCCTCCGGTTGGCTGGGGTGGAGAGGTGGGCGGATGACATCACAATCTCCACCTCAGACAATTGGAGGAATTCTTGTATAAATTTATAAAATACAAAGCCCCCTCTGAATGGCTGAGCAGCACTCAGTCACTCATTTTTATTCCAAGAACAGGACGGGAAGGCCCTGTACCACTTCTGGAACACAGCGCTGACATACAGTAGCTGATGCTACATACAGTTTATACAGAGCTCCCAGAGGGTTCGGTTTGTGCTTTTTAAGTCAGTAATGACCTCTCTCATCATTTTGTTTTCCCTTGCAAGTTCCCTTTTTTAAAGATCAACTCCAGTTTGTTTTGAGTACTGCTGGGAGATCATAGAAAAATAAAACAAATGGGTGTCCTCAGTCTTCCAGGCCCGGCACGATTTAACAGGGAGGAGTTGAGGGCTTGCTGTGAGTGCAGGATTTTACTGCAACACCCTACACTCAGTGTAATGAGGCAGAGAACAGCATAGAGATCATCATGTCAGTGCTACACTCCATATTGTCAAGGGCCACTCGCCTCTGAAGGTGATCTGAAGATTTGCCAGTGCTTTGCATGACCTGCCTGAAGACATCTGGAAAAGGCATTGGGGAGGATGGGGGGAGAGAGCCCAGATTTGGGCTTGAAGTATACAGCTGAAAATATAGCTGTTCACACATGTATTTTAATTTAATTAACTCCTGGAATTTGGTTACCAAGGTGGTAGGTTCACTGAATTTCAGCAACTACTCCATGTCATGCCTAGTACACACGATAAGCATTTCGGACAAATGATCATCCTGTTTTTTTGGGGGGTTTTTTGTTTTTTTTTTATTATTATTTATTTTTTAGTTTTTGAATGCTAGCCTCATATCAAAAACCAAGAGGTTCTGAAAATTCTTGCATGGCAGAAAAACTTCAGAAGTGATGTAATGTATCATATTGTAATATGTTCTTTCTTTCCTGAGCATGCGTGGTCTTGGTCACACAAAAATCATATGTTCTGGTATTGTACAAGTAAAAAAATTGTGCTTATCCCTTCAGATATTTTCGCATGAACTGTCATGTTCGACTCTAGAAAGCTGTGTACGGTCAGATTATCATATGTCGCCCTGAAAGCGGTGTTTTTCACTTGATTCTCTCCTGTGTACTAGTCATTTGTCTTATTGTTGTGTTTTTTTATATATAGCTTTTTCAACACTGACCCCTTGGAAAATCCATAAAACAAAGCCTGAAAGCAAAGGGAAACCTACCTTGGTAAAATCTCGGCAAATAGGTAACTTTCATTTTGAAGATTTTTATTGATAAATAGTTAAGCTTTAGACAAGACTACAGTGTTATTGACCCTGTTGCATCTAAGTAGAAGGCAGCCTGTACAGGGTGAGAAAAAAACTTGCCTTTCTGATGGGCAGTATGTTAAAGCCATTTCACTGCTCCCCAACCGCTGCAAAAATTTGACCCTTTTGGTGATTGGTTTCCGCCACAGCACTCCATGGTTCCTACTTCCTACTCATATTTTTCTTTTGCTATAATAATATCGCTATCCTTTTTTTCAGATTGATGTAATAAATTCCTTACAGGATGTTCTCTTTGAGAATTACTTTCATTCTTTGCAAGGGACTGGGTGTGTAATAGGGTGGCTATATCCCCACCCTAATGCTTCCCGTGTCCTGTACTTTTTACTTGTTTTACTAAATGCTGCAGCCATTTAAATGATGAGGGAGTAGACCGGACTGGGAGGAGTCACATTGTTTTGCACAGTGTTGGTCTCTGCCCCAGATGCAAATATGGAAGCACAATGACCTACTTACTGAGGCCCTTTTCACCCAAGTGTCACCTTGTATAAGAGCAGTGTGAACAGCAAGCTTTTACAAAGCATTTGCAGGGCTTTCAGTAAGCTTTGCTGAAGCTTTTGAAGCACCTTTCAGCTCCCGTTTGTAAATTTTATACGCAGATCCTAATAGGAGTGCCAACTGTCACTTTAAAGCAGTAGTAAACAGCAAAAAAGAAAAATGAAAGATTTACCTGAAAACAAAGCCCTCCAGCACAGCGCTGTTATGGCTCCCCTGGGGCTTCTATCTTCACCCAGTCTTCCTTCCGGGTTCATGGACTGCGGCTGTTTGACTGGCCAAGCCGCAGTGACGTCACAGGTACGGCTCTCTACGGAAGGCACGCCGTCCATTGAGAGCACAGTGCGCATGCGCTTGTGACATTACTTTAGCGCTGCTAAAGTAAATCTCTCCTAAACAGTGCACGTTTAGGAGATATTTACTGTACCTATAGGTAAGCTTTATTATAGGCTGGTATACCAGTATAAATCATCAAAAGGCCTTTACTACCACTTTAAGCTGCTAGCAAGCTTCAGCACTACTTGAACCTTGTTGAAAGCCTGATAGCAGCTTGTTTAAAGTGACAATCGGCACCCCATTAGTATTTGTGTAGAATGTTTCCAAACAGGAGCTGAAGAGTGCTCTAACCACCTTAATACAGGGCACCTGCACCCCCTTCCTGCCCAGGAGGTTTCTTTTGGTGGTAACTAATCACTTCTGGGTTTTTTTTTTTGTTTTGTTTTTTTTCCTAAAGACCGAATTTTGGGGTAAAAAAAAAAATGTTTTTCTTAGTTTCTGTCAGTAAATTTTGTAAATGAGTAATTTTTCTCCTGCGCTGATGAGGCACTAATATGCCGCACTTATGGGCACTGGTGGGCAGCAGTGATGGCCAGCACTTACTGGCATCACTAATGGGCACTGATTTCTGGCACTGGTGGGCACATATTGCTGGCACTTGTGGGCACTCAATTGTAATCAGGGCACTGACGTTCAGTGCTCTGATTACATCCCTAGATGTCCTCTGTGAGGAGATGCCGCTGATCGGCTCTCCTCTCCTCACACTCTGTCAGTGTGAAGTGAGGAGCGCCAATTACTGGCATCTCCGTGTTTAAATGTGACCGGCTGTGATTGGACACAGCCGATCACATGATTAAAGAGCAACAGCTCTTTACAGAGAGTTAAAAGACTCCTGTCCAGCATTTGAACTTATGGTCTCACATTATCATCAAAACACGCTTTGATATGATTCAGAATGTGTAGCGGACACAATGACTGTGAACTGGCTCAGCAAAGCAATCCCAAACTAAAACCTTTACACCACCATGCGTCATTATTATTATTATTATTATTATTATTATTATTATTCACGATTTATGTAGCGCCAACAGTTTACGCAGAGTTTTACAATGAAGAGGGGGGGGGGACAGCACAATTACAGTATTACAGTACAATTCAATTCAGAAGGGACAGGAGGGCCCTGCTCGTAGAGCTTACATTCTAAAGGGAGGGGGTGGTGCTTCATGGTTGTTATGAGGTTCTTCTGAAAATCTGTCTTTGATTTGCAGTACAGCTCCACGATTCTGGGGGAAAAATGAGAATCACGATTTTTTTTTTTTTTATGCTTAGAATAAAGATCACGATTCTTGCGGTGTAACATCTTTCACATTACACAGTGTGACATAAAATATTGCAACAACCACCATTTTATTCTCTAGGGCATTGATGGCAAACCTTGGTACCCCAGATGTTTTGGAACTACATTTCCCATGATGCTCAACTACACTGCAGTGCATGAGCATCATGGGAAATGTAGTTCCAAAACATCTGGAGTGCCAAGGTTCGCCATCACAGCTCTAGGGTCTATGTAAAAAAAAAATATATATGTTTGGGGGTTCTAAGTAATCTAGCAAAAAATGATTTTAACTTGAAACCAACAAGTGTCAGAAAAAGGTGTGGTCTTTAAGTGGTTAAACTTCCCTCATTTACAGACCGAAGTTCATTACTTTTGATCTCCAAGAACAAAATGTTATAATGGGGGTTATTTACGAAAAGCAAATCCACTTTGCACTGCAAGTGCACTTGGAAGTGCAGTTTCTCTAAATCTAAGGGGTAGATCTGAAATGAGTGGAAGCTCTGCTGATTTTATCATCCAATCATGTACAAGCTAAAATGCTGTTTTTTATTTTCCTTGCATGTCCCCCTCGGATCTACAGCGACTTTACTTCCAAGTGCACTTTCAGTGCAAAGTGGATTTCCTTAAGTAAATAACCCCCAATTTTTATAGTTGGCTCAGCAGCTGAGGAATGTTGTGAAACTTGGCCGACTACCTGGGTTGTGTTGTGTTTTTTTTTTTTGTTTTTTACAGCTGTCGGCTTGAGCAGAGACCTCTGCATAGAATCGGGAAAATGCTTTGTTAAGATCACGAGGGGGGAAAGAATCGCAATCTCGATTCTTAACGATTAATCGCACAGCTCTAATTTGCTCATAACCGTAGACATGTTTGCTGCATGCAACTCTTATCTTTGATCAGTCCTCAGCATGTTATTCCAGAATGTCTGTCCAATGGCAAACTGCTCTAATGTTTCAAAGATTCTTGCTCTAATACAGTGTGTTTTGGACAGTAAAGGCTTTCTTCATGCAGGTGGAACAGTAGATGCATGTACTTTGACCCCAATTGTTTGCAGTGAGGAGAGCTGCTGATTGACAGTCAGTAGCTCTCTGCTCGGGGATCTGCGAGAACCGAGCCATCGGCGGTGTTCGATCAGCACTCAGTGTAGAGGCGGTGGGGGACAGATGCAGCATCGGACCGATGCTGCATCCCCCCTAGGTAAGTATGATGGGGGGGCCCCGTCACACTTCTCTTTAAAAAAAGACTGGATCTACCTGCATATTGCCCTAAGGCATTTCTGATCATTGGCAACTAATCTGAATCATTGGATTCTAATTTCATGGATTTGAACAGATGTACTACACTTATCTTTTCCATATGCCCTATCTGCATTTTTGGTAATTTTTAGATCATGAGAATGAATACACAGGGGTTTATTTACTGAAGGCAAATCCACTTGGCACTACAAGTGCAATTGGAAGTGCACTCTCTGTAGATCTGAGGGGAAGCTCTGCTGATTTCTATCATCTAATCATGTACAAACAAAAATGGTGATTTTTATTTTCCTCACATGCCCCACTCAGATCTACAGCGACTGCACTTCCAAGTGCACTTTTTGCCTTTAGTAAATAATCCCCATTATGTCAATGTTATGTGTCATTTGCTCAAGAATGATACTTATCTGTGTGCACATGTTTGGACAAAGATCTAATGTTTGCCTGTTCAGTTGTGTTAAAAAAAAAAATCAAGTGTTTCCATAGGGTACACTTCTTCACATGACTGTCTGTATATACTTAAATGTCCATCTCCACCCATAGGTTTTTTGTTTCAAGATCTTTACAAACACAGAGACCTTAAAAACATTTGTTCTACTCCGAGTTATTGAATTGCATCAATCTGTAGGTGATCACTGTATCCCTTTTTTAAATTGATGCTTTAAAGTGATCTTAAAGGATGTGTGTTGTTGTTATTAAAATATACCTTTTTTGTTAAAGAAAAGTAATACATACCTGCTCTGTGCAATGGTGTTTCACAGAGCATCCCCGATCCTCCCTCCTCTTCTTGGGTGCCCCGCTAGTGCTCCTGGCTCTTCCCTCTCCCCCCCCCCCCCATTGAACAGTGCCCCCAATGACAAGACACTTGCTATGGTGGCACTGATGCATCCTCGCTCCTGAGCCCCACTCTATGCATCCATAAGACACTTAGAGCTGCGGCTCTGGCCCACCCCCTACTCTCTTCTCATTGGCGGTGACTGATCTATATTGAATACTTGAATTGGTCCAGCTTGGCACAATGTAAATATGCATATCTCATACCTAATTGGCTGTTGGAGAAGCTAAAAATCACTGTAGTAGTCACATTTGGACTAGGTGGACAGAAGGGTAGGTGACTTCACAACCTCCACCTATTCAAATCAAAGAACACTTTGTACTCGCTGGGGAAAAATAAAAAGTGCCAAATGAGGAGATGCCATGTGACCCATGTGATCAGCTGTGTACAGAGGGAAAGCCACTGACACTGAATCCGAGCAGGGCCTGTAAGATCGCAGCTATTACTGTAATTTTGCTGACTATAAAGTGATTTACAGCTTTCCCAGTAGCCTATCGGGTATTAAATATGTATACTTATGTCTGGCCAAGCTGGACCAATGAAAGTATTCAATACAGATCATTTCTTGAGCTTTCAGTAATCACAGTCTCCATTGTTAGTTTATTTATTCGTTACTATAAGTTTATTTTAAAATTGTATGATCAAGCCAGTAACCAATGCTAATTTTTATTTTCTTTTAATTGAATATCTTCCAGATACGACAAGGTTGCCACAGTTACATTCTGCTGTCGTCTTTAAACATTCCAAGAGAGTTGTTGCTGTTCCACAGTCAAAGCTGACTTTCATGAAGTCTGCTAAAACAGGTATATACCATACATCAGAAAGTTTAAACTTTAATCTCATACTGGAAATAAACATCAAAGAGACTGTCTCTAGAGTGAACTATGTGTGTGTGTGTGTGTGTGTGTGTGTGTTTGTTTGGTTTATAGCAGAAATAGGGTCTTTTTATCCCCATAATGTGTAAAAGTTTGGCATTTGAGCAGTTTTACAGTGTTGCTAGTAAATGTCTCTTTATCAGGTAAGTAACTTTGCACATCTGTAAACGACCACTAAACAGTGTAATGCAAGCTAGTTAGATCTTCAGCCCAGTAGTAATGATTTGTTTCTTCATTACAGTCATTCCTCGGCATCCAATGCCATTTGCTGCCAAAAATATGTTTTATGATGAACGCTGGATGGCAAAGCAAGAACGAGGCTTTACCTGGTGGCTAAACTTCATCCTCACTCCAGATGACTTTGCTGTGAAAACAGATACCATGAAAGGTCAGTTTTACAATAGACAATGTGGGGAAGGATTGGACTACTTGTATGATTTTTGAAATCATGTCTGTGTACCCATTAGTCACCCATGTGACGGATGAAGGAAAAGGAAAATAGAAATTCTGTGGGGTAACATATGACAGAAACTCAAGCGTTTCTAACCCTCTCCCACCTTATCCAAATTGGGGGAGGGGGGTATTTTTGATAAAGTTTTTCCTTCATTTTTAGTTGAAATGAAAGTGATACTAAAATGAAGAGAGAGGTTTTTTACCCTAATGCATTCCTTGCATTAAGGTAAGCTTCAGCTCTGCACTGATGCATCTATTCTTCCCTCTTTCTCTTCACACAGCACTTGAGCAGCCAGTGGCTTCTGCTGTCAATCAAATGCGGTGAGAAGGAATTGGGCGAGGGTCTAAGTCTCGCTGTGTAAATCTATAGACGCACCGCTCAGGAGCGCGCAGACACTATGTGCCTCCATAGCAAGCAGCTTGCGATGTGGACACACGAAGAAGAGGAGGAGCCAGGATCACCGCTGGACGGACCCTAGAAGAGGAGGATCGGGGACGCTCTGTGCAACTCCACTGCACAGAGCAGGTGAGTATAACATGTTTGTTATTTTATAGTTCTAACTGGCAAGATATTGTGTTCATGATCATTTTATCTAAGAGTTTCTCCGAAGGTGGCATGTGGTAGATTAAGGATCAATGTACAGGACAGTATTATGTGCAAGCATGCCTGGGGGGAAGCAGTGATTCAACCAGCACACCTGGCAATGTTGTGTTGTATGTCATTTTGGAGAGGAAACTGTACTTCTTGGACACTGACTAGTAACACTAGAAAGTGTTGGAATGCGAATAAAAAGATACACATGAGGTACCCTTGGAAGGTTTTTCAGGAAGCTATATAACTAGACTCTGGAGGACACCAGAACAACTAAATCAGTATAGGACAGTGAGTTCATATGGCAGCTTTTTATTGTATTGGTTAGTACTGTAATCCCATTTTTTTTTTTTTTCATAGTAAATGCAGCTGCTCTAATCCTTGGAGCTGAAAGCGCTCACAAAGTGAGTGTACCAAAGGCTCCAACTAAGGAAGAAGTTTCTATGAAGGCATACACAGCCCGATGCAGGTTGAACAGACTGAGGAGATCAGCTTGCCGCCTCTTTACCTCCGACCCTGTGGTAAAAGCCATTCGGCGATTGGAAGTAGAGATTGAAGCACGGCGTCTTCTTGTAAGGAAAGACAGACATCTCTGGAAAGATGTTGGTAAGGTCAAACATTTCATCAATAAACTCTCAAGTGAAAATGTTGTGTATAATGGTAATTCATAGTTATTAAATAAGACCTCTTAACATGGAAGCTGTAATAGTTCAAGATTAAAATCAGTTCTTCAACCCTCCTTTTTTTTTTTTTTTTCCCCCCTCTTGTTTGTAAATTTCTTTTATTCTCTAGGGATCGCTCCCGAGCCCCACTCTATGGAGCTGACTGTCAATCTCTCCACTCTGCTCCTCCACGCTCACTGGAGCGCTGAGCTGTGGAGGGGTGGGGAGCGGCTGTCTCAGGCTTTCAGCCTTTCAGCGGCTCGCTGAGGCTGAGACAGATGTCAGTCCAGGCACCTGGCGGATCCCGACTTCAATTATCACGATGACATGGTGCCTGGACTGATTCCTGTGATGTCAGCAGAGAGCCTTCTTCAGACCGATCTCTGCTGAAAACGGGTCACAGGCGTGCAAAACAAATTGCACTCCCGTGACCCATAGGAGAAATGAGCTTAGGCTGGACTTCTTTTTAAAGATGAGGATTTCAAACAAATCCTAACCTTTTTCTGGGGGGAATCACATTACAACCATACAGGACAGCAGAGAAAGAATACTATGTCGGACTTTTAGAGTACTGGAAGTGAATATCTACAATTGTATTTCTGTTAAAATATATTTTAGTTTGCACAATTTTAGCAGAAATACAGTTGTAGAGTATATATATGTATATATATGTGTATGTATATATATATATATATATATATATATATATATGTATGTGTGTGTATATATTATGTGTGTGTGTGTGTATATATATATATATATATATATGTTAGTGTGGCTTTTTTTCTCAGAGAAGGTGCAGGAAACCAAGCCCGCCACACACACATACCTGCCAAATGGCATCAAATAGTAGCTCTTCCCCCTGCATACAACCCCCTCCCTCCACTGCCCTCATCTTCTCCCCCCTCCTTAAAAGCTCCACCATGTCATATATCTTACCTTTGTTGCAATATTAAGCTGTTAAAACACCTATCCGGCTGCAGTACCTCCCAGCATACTGTCCTACAGTCACGTGCAAGGGAGATCATGCAGTAGGAGCATCAACAACTGGTCACTAGGGTAAAAATGGAGACCAAAGAGGGTGCAGCCTACCACGCACCATCTCCTGCCCATGACGGCACTGAACCCTGGGCACCTGTTCCGTATCTCCCTTGTCCCTGCGCAGGAGATCTGACCTGTGGGAGCTGCTGGGAGATAAGCTATCACTTTTAAATGCAGAAGCTGGGCTTCAGTGTTACCAAGTGATAGTGGTGAGCAGAAGACCTGAGGCAGAGGTGGTGGAACTGAGTTCCCCCTAGTTCCTGCTGAAAAATATATATATATATATATATATATATATATATATATATATATATATATATATATATATATATATATATATATATATATATATATATATATATATATATATATATTATATAATATAATATTAATTATAGCCCTACTCTCTCAAAAATTCTTCTGAATGTCTAGGGAGGCCTGATGATATGCCCACAGGGGCTGGTCCTTGATGCACAGGAAGTGGGTAGAATGATGCAGTGGGACAGGCAGGCAATTAACAAGCTTTGTACTTTAATTGCAGGTTTCATTTAACGATAGCAAAGTTTATTGCCTTGCTTTTATCCTCGTCCAAGTTGCCCTTCAATACTGGGCTTATGAATTGCTTTCTAAAATTTTCATAAATATTAAATTGACTATGGAACCTCTAAAATGTTGTGTGGGTTTTTTTTTTTTTCCAGGTGAACGTCAGAAGATCTTATGCTGGCTACTTTCATATAATCCATTGTGGCTTCGTGTAGGACTGGAGGTAATAACTTTTAATATGAAGTTAAATGTTACAGGTTTCTGCTTTGCACTTTATAGAACCACGTTGGTGTATTTGGCCTTATTAGTAAGTGTAAGTTTGTGATTGGCAGACTATATTTGGAGAGCTAATTTCATTGGAGGACAATAACGATGTCACTGGCCTTGCTCTATTCATCTTGAATCGTCTCCTCTGGAATCCAGATATTGCTGCAGAGTACAGACATCCTTCAGTACCACACTTGTATCGTGATGGTGAGTCTTTGTATTGTGGGGTGGCGGTTCCATCTCTTTTAAGAGCTAGGTTTTACTGTGATATAAGTCGTAAAACATGTAGGGTATTTCTGTGTGTGTGTATTATAATTTATTTTAGTGTATGTATATGTTGTTGTGTTAACTAGTTTTACATATCTGTTTTTAGGTCATGAAGAGGCTTTATCCAAGTTTACACTAAAGAAACTGCTGCTCCTAGTTTTTTTTCTTGATTATGCTAAACAGTCGAGACTTATTGATCATGATCCCTGCTTATTTTGTAAGGATGCTGAATTTAAGGTAGGTATTTTCCCTTTTTATTTATAGAATTATTAAAAATAAATCATGGTTATGGGCCTGATCAATGACTGAGTGCCGTTGCACAAAGACATAATCTCACAACCCCATAATCAAGTTAATTTGAAGTAGTGCTGTAGGAGCTCTTGCCCAACTAAAGTGTCCTAGTTCATTTTGGAACATTGTGTTTTTTTGTTTTTTTTTTTATACCTATACTGTTCTAGGGCATTCTAGATTTGTTTATATCGTTTTTGGAAACTCAAGATAAACTCCAACTAAGCTCAAAATAATTGGGCACATATCTGCTTCAGCTGACATGTGCCCAGTTGAGTCTTATGCAGTGTGACTTTGAATGACAGGTCCACATTAACAATTATTCAAATATTGAACTTCTATGCATTGTACCTAGTGTACTGAGCTGTTGTGTCTCCACAGACAAGTAAAGACCTTTTGCTGGCATTTTCTCGTGATTTTCTGAGTGGAGAAGGAGATCTGTCACGCCACCTTGGATATCTGGGATTACCTGTCAGCCATGTTCAGACCCCTCTCGATGAATTTGATTTTGCCGTCACAAACCTTGCAGTGGATTTACAGTGTGGTGTTCGTTTGGTGTGAGTAACGTACATGTTCCTTGTAGTTTGTTCTCAGAAGTACGTTAATTAACAGTTTCACAATCCAATTAAAATCAATCTGCACGGTGCCTCAAAAGACATAACAAGAAAAGTCTTATGGAATGAAAGCTATCCAACAGTCTCAATAAAACTCGCCTTATGGCAGTCTGAAAGGGGAGGAAATGCAAAGCATAAAGTCTTCTCTTTCCTTTCCAAAATTCCATAAAGTTTTATATCTTACCCTCCATTTGCGACTATATTTGCAAACTGTAGAATTCCAATGAACTTGTAAATTCCTCAGTTTGAGAGTCAGAGGTCACATGAAGTTTTACAGCTCCTATGTCAACTTTTTGACTTCAGACATTGGGCCTCTCTTGAGGGTGCTTTACAATGTCAAAGAGGTCTACAAGTATTCTTTTTAAGCACAAGTTTCTATTATTTCATAGTGTTCTAGTGAAAGTGAAACTAGTTTCAGAGATCCATCTGGTTGTTTTTGCTTTGAGCGGAAATGTATGTTTCAAAGGAGAAGTATGGGATAATAAGAAAAAAAAACAAAAAACATGCATACGACAATGCTGCAGCATCTGTGTGAATCTGCAGCTGTCCCACATCACTAAGACCCCTTTCACAATGCGTTCGTGCTAAATCGCTGCTCGCTTTAGTGCTGTTTAAGCGTCACTTTTTAACCGCTAGCGGGGTGCTTTTAACCCAAAGGTAATGCCGCTCCACAAGCTCTGCGGACAATGGTTTAGAATTATCCACCCTTGATGAGGATCAGGTGCAGAGTGTGCACAAGTCTGTATGAACAAGAAGATCCCGGACTGCTGCACTCTGAAAAACGATCATCTTTATTCTATCTTCTATGATAAAAACAACAAGTCATCCACACAGACAGGAGATCGCAATAGCTAACGCATTTCACATGCAAAGATGCTTACTCATAGCTAAAGTGTGAATAAACGCAATTACAAATATGTAGGTAGAACAATTAGAAAGCCACCAATAAGAGAACTAGTGGCAATTAATCAATTAAATGAATGAACAATATTGGGTTTAAAAAGGAAAGGACACACCTGTATGGAATCACACAGCCCCAGATCTTTAGCTACTGTAATGTAACATGCTTTCGAAACATGAATGAAAATATATATATATATATATATATATATATATATATATATATATATATATATATATATATATATATATATATATATATATATATATATACACACACACATATTTGAAACATAAACACAACCCAAAATGCTGAAATAAACATATATAATGTAGGAGTTCCAATGTTATTTGCCTCCAGGTAAGCTAAAATGTTACCTTTTACTTGATGCATCAGCCGAAAAAAGGAGGAACCACATAATGGCCAAATCCCACTGCATGCTAAAATCCCATGCACGTAACTAAATCAATAAACTAATAGTGGATACTGAAAAAACCCATTAAAGTGCATTTGAATTACATAATGTTTAGACAACAATTAAAAAATTAAAAAATAAACTAGCAATTGAGCCAAAGGCAGACCCACTCCTCTTACTGTAACACTGTGGCTATAGATAAATTGACTGAACAGGAATAAACTAGCATTTGAAGCCGTAGGCAGTCTCACTCCTCCTGCTGTAACGCTGTAGCTATAGATAAATTGACTGGACAAACGGGTCCTGACTTTTAACTTTATGCAGCAGGGGTGCTTTTAACCCCTGCTAGTGGCAGAAGAAGGGGTTAAAAACGCCAGTGTTGCTGCACTTCGGAAGCGCTTTACAGGTGCTTCGGAAGCGCTGCCCATTCATTGCTTTTTCTAATGTCCCGCAAGCACACCGTCCCAGTGTGAAAGCACTCGGGCTTTCATATTCGGGTGGCAAGGGAGGCAGTTTTCAGGTGCGCTAAAATGCCTGAAAACTGCCTCAGTGTGAAAGGGGTCTAAGACAGAGAACTGAGCAACTACATAACTGCTAATCAATCAGTTCTTGATCTGCTCTGAGTGGGGAGCTGTGACTGTCGGTTGTTGCTCTTCTATCTGCTCCTCCAGCACTTGCTGAAGTGCAGACTGGGGCGAGGGCAGGCACGGTTCTTTCTGGCTCTCAGCCACGCACTAAATGATGGAGCCACCTGTCAGTCAGACAGCTGGGTGGATCCTGACAATATTGTCAATCTTCCTGAGCCTGGCGCTGCTCAACCTCGTCAACTGGTAGTGGTCAGTAGCCTGGAGTTGGCTGGGTCGGCCACAGGAAAACAAAAGTAAATGTACTCCTGTCACCCTTAGGAGGTACAGCGCAAAAAGTTTTTGGCATACTTCTCTTTTAATATTGACTTAAACTATTTAACTTTTTTTGTATTTGACCTCCTTTTTTTTTTTTTTTTTTTAATACTCCTTTAATATACAGGCGAATGATGGAACTCCTAACCCATAACTGGAGTCTGTCTAAAAAGTTGAGAGTCCCAGCAATAAGTCGCCTGCAGAAAATGCACAACGTGGAAGTGGCACTTGAAGTTTTGACAGATAGAGGTGTTCAGATCAAAGATGAGCGTGGTAAATGGCTGTTAATCATTTCAGAGATTAAGAGAGAATTTAATTTATTTCTAAAACATTCTTAATGTGTGTATTGCCTATTCTATGTCTATAATATATCTTTTCACTCTTTCAAATACAATTTTAAAAATAAATGCATTACAGGTAACGCTATCTCATCCAAAGACATTGTGGACAGACACAGAGAACGTACATTGGCTTTGCTGTGGAATATTGTTTTAACCTTTCAGGTATTGTTTTGCATGTTTGTGTGTGAGAATGATAAGTAACCTTCTGCGTCATACTTTTTGGATACAACTGTCCATGTTTTGTAGCCATGCAGACTGACTACTTGATATTATTATGCAAAAACCTAAATAAAAATTGCCTCTTCGGCTGAAGATACTGCTGATACCAACACTTCCTGGGGTCTCTTATTTCCTGGTCTCTTGCTGTGCTTATGGTTCAATTCACTGAGGACTATGGGGTTTTTGTTTCGGGCTAGCACTAAATCATTACTGAGCACATGTGTGTGTATATATACTGTAGATATTTCTTGGACAGAAAAGGTCAGTCCTCTCCATGTAATACCTCGCCAACAAACCTTTATAATAAGGTGTCCTTATATATAAGTGGTTCTAAAGGCAAAAAGTTTTTTGCTTAAAAGAATTCTATGCATTAAGGTAAAAAACCTTCTGTATTCAGTCCCCCCCCCCCCCCCCCCTTTATAATTACCTGAGTTCGATCGGCTCTTGCTGCTGTCAATCGCAGCCAGTAAGGAGGGATAGGGCCAAGCCATGTTCTGTGTGAGTAAGCTTGCACAAGTGCCCCCATAGCAAGCTGTTTGCTATAGGGGCATACAGCAGGGGGGGGCTAGAGCCAGAGACAGGAGTGCCTGCAGGGGACCTGGGAAGAGGATCAAGGCTGCTCTGTGCAAAACTATTGCACAGAGCAGGTAAGCATTACATGTTTGTCATTTTAAAGAAAAAAAGTAACGTTTAGAATCGCTTTCAATGCTTTGTCACTTTTTAGTCTCTTATGGGGGAAAAATGTATACGGTAGAATATGAGCATTAAAGGTGACCTGTGATGTGGGATTTGGCAGCTGCCATTGCTGGCTTGTATTTTAGCAGGCTTCAGTGCTGCTGTCCTGGCATATCTATTCAGTGAGTCACTGACCCAGGATGGTAGTTCAGATTTTTTTGCATGCTGTTTGATTATGAACTCGCTTTGGGAATGAAGCCTAGGTAACTATGACTCTCCTGAAGCCTCTACCTTTCTAAAACAAGTTATTAAAATGGTAGTAAACTCCGCTATATCATTTTCCCCCCAGGTGGGTTATGCAATTGTGTGCTAGTATGCACAGTATATTAGTACATTATGACAGAATTACTTGTCAAAAGGTACCCTACATCGCTGTGGTGGGATCGATCCAGCTGCCCCCCCCAGTGCTTCCATCTTCTCCCGGTCTTTCTTCTGGGTTCTGATCCTTCGGCTGTTAGGCCAGGCCGCGATGCCGTCACTCCCGCGCATGCACACAAGAGTCACGTCGCCACGGCACAGATTGGGGTCTTTATAAATGTGCAGCTCAGTGTACATGGCAGCTGACAGGCAGGAGAATGCATTTATGGCAGAATAGATCAATAGGATCTCTTCTGTCATAAATGCCTTGCCTTTTAAAAAAAATGTCCTTTTCTTCCGAGCTTGCATATTTACACTGTGTTGGCAGACAGGATATTGCCTTTCATGCCACTTCCCACGAACTGATCACGTCCATTTCCCCCTTGTGTGGTTTTAATCTTGTGAATTCTGCTTATTTGTTCATTATATGCTAGTCAGTGCATACTATGGCTATAATAACTTTGTTTTTCCAACAAAAAATAAATAAATATAATCTCATGATGAGACAACCAGTGACACTGAATTATATCCTTATTCTCCAAAAATAATCCATACACTTGCATTGCTTAAAGTGAGTGAGTAGTTTCACAATACCATTCCTATTAATCAACTCTCATGATGCCTGTGTAGTGGTGTGTTTTTTTTTTTTTCCCTAATAAAAACTGTAAATGCCACTGTATAGCTGTCATCTGACATGTTCTACTTGCTAGCCTGAGCTCAGGGAGACATCCTGGGAGGTGCTTTTGATCCTCTCTGAGGAATGTTCTATATGTCAGCAGAATTAACAAACAGGAGGGGAGGAGTTGCAGGTGAGTTCCGTATAATTCAAGGCAGGAGGGATGGGTGGAGGGTGTGACTTTGTACAGACCACGGAACTACATGGGCATGCTGTGCTCTTGCACAGCAAGGCTTTATAGACATCGGGATGAGAACGTGATGACATGGGATATAAACTGTCTATGCTAGCATGGATCAGCAGCCATGCTAGCATAGTCAGTTTACTCTGATGAGGAGAGACACAAGCAGGATCCACCAGGTATTCTAGCTCACTGGCAGCAGAAACAAAAATACGGGCAGCACTCAGCAGATTGGATTACCTTTTTAAAGAAGCAGTAGCAAGGTTTTATGATTTTAGGTTTACATCCACTTTAATGGCCCTGTATATTATTTTTCATGAAATTGTTATGGTGTTTTTCTGCCTCCTTGTAACGTCATTCGCTACCTCCCGAACCTCTCCTTTTTCCCCCCTCACTTATATAACAAGCAGTGCACGTTGGTTGCTGTTATGTGCCCTACTCAATGCATACTAAAGATCCCATAGTCCAGTGGTCGCTGCCCTTTCGGACCTCACAGACCACTAAACTCACGATTTTAATTCTCATGGACCACTAACATGAATTTTACGTGTATTATACACACAGTTATCTGGCTCTCTGACCCCCTCCCCCTGGATCACACTGTTGCCTTATACCAGGGGTCTCTAAATTGCGGCCTGGGAGCCTGATACAGCCCTTTGCTTGCCTTTATCTGGCCCTTGGGGCACTTTTCCTTCCACTAACACCAACAATGGGGCAATATTCCTGCTACTGACATCAACAATGGAGCACTATTCCCCCCCATTGACACCAAGGATGGGGCAGGGGCATTATTCTTCCCACCTACACCAGCGATAGGGCACCTTCCCTCCCCCTAATACCAATGTATTGTTTACTCCCACTGACAGCAACACAATTTCTACTCCCAATGGCCACAGTACGACCCCCCTAAAGTCTGGAGGACAGTAAACTGGCCCTTTTGTTTAGAAAGTTTGGAAACCCCTGCCTTATACACACAATGCTCCAACTCTGAGCCCTGCATCACACTGCTGTCTTACACAGACTCATCATTGGATATCAACTCCCTATCTAGTCATGTGCTTGAGCTTTGTGCTCCCCCGCACAGTCTGTGATCAGTGCTGCCATTGGAAGTCCCCTCCTTCAACCCCCTCCAGATTTGTCCCTTTGTGTTTACAAGAGCCAGAACTTCAGAGGAGGCATCGGGTATCCTTACACGCTGACAGTATTGACTGGAAACAACATTGGGCGGTATATATTTGCGGCAGAACCCCGGGGGACCTCCAAAATTTTCTTGTGGACCGTTAGTAGTCCACGGATCACTGGATTGTGACCGCTACCATAGTTCACAGTCCCTAGTCTATCTCAGGTCCAAGTAAGAGAGGGTGGCTACACTATTACATACAGTGGGAACATGGAGAATGAACATAGTCATCCTCTAACAGGAAGTTGGATCACAGCAGTAAAAAAGGAATTTACGTTTGGAGGAGGCTGAGAGCAATTGAGGGTCCTTTTTCAGGTTAAACATTCTATTTAGGTATGTACTTGGTGCCCCTTTAGAACTGTAGATATGGCTTTTTCTGTCTAATCTGCTATGACCATTGTTCATTTTGGAAATTCAGTGTGTCTTTATCTGTAATAGGTGGAAGTTGTGCTGAATGTTGAACATTTAAAAGAAGAGATAAAGTTCCTGAAACACAGTTACAGCACCCAGAAAAAGCTTGCTGCCCTACGTGCTCTGTCTTTTCCATCAGTGACCACAAAGCGTGATAGTATCCCATTTTTAGCAGAGAATTACAGTGAGCAAGTACTGCTACTCATGGAATGGATTAACGCAATATGTGCCTTCTATAACACAAAGGTAATTTTGGGGTTTTTTTGGTTTTTTACCAACAACTAGCATTACAGGCACTTTTGAATTTATAATTTTAACTCCTCAGAAATGTGTAACAATAGTGCAGTTAAGGTATGTCGATTCTAACTATACGTTTTTCTCAATTGCTTCCTTTTTAGTCTGTTAAAGAATTATATTTACAATTTTTGCACATTGTTCTTCTCCCCATGGGACAAAGTGCCTGTAGAAATTTGTCACATGTAGCTAGGTCTTGCACCTCCTCCCTCCCATGGTCGATCCAATAACTTCCAGAAAGAGACGGATGCATCATAACTGCAGCTTGTCTTGGTGCTGGGCTCCTTCTTGAAATGAGATGAACGAAGGGGATGGGGATGTTGGCGCCCTGCCTCCCTGCATTCCTCTTGCCACAGATTGTCTTGGGAAACTGCTGTGAGCTGAGACGAGTTGTAGAAGAGAGGATGGCAGGTTGGACCTCACAACTAGACTAAAGCTGGATACACACTCGAGGTGTGCATCTCCACTGGTCTCATGGTTCGATTTGATTTAGATTATGTCAACGATTTGATTTTGATTCCGCGATGTATCATGATTTACTGCACATGGTTTTCCATCCAAAAAAATTCAAGCAGTCAGAACTTTTTTTTTTTTTTTATCTGTTGTTTTTAAAAAAAGACACTCCCTGCAAGTAGCAAAGTCTAAACACAGCAGACAACTTAAAGAGGAGTTTGAGGTTCCCCCCAAAATACTACAGGAGAGGGTCAGACTGCAGACATACTATAGGAGAGGGTCAGAGAATGCAGACATGGTGCAAGAGATGGGTCAGAGACTGCAGACATGATGCAGGAAATGGGTCAGAGGCTGCAGACCTACTACCAGAGAGGGTCAGAGACTGCAGACATGGTACAGGAGAGGGTCAGCAGGTAAGTATATCTTATTTTTTCTTAAAAAAAAAAAAAAAATACCCTTTAGTATAATTTTAACAAATCACACTATAACAATAAAAAAAAAAGGTACATATTCTACTGGAAGTACACTGCAGGGGTGGGGGTGGGGATATTTGCAGCTAAAGGTAAATGCATTGCTATTGGGTAGATATACTATTGGGTTATTTGCTGCTTGAGACACATATGTTGCTGATAGAGAAACCCAAAGCTAGATGAAATATGAAGTTGACAGCTCTGCACCTACTAAGATTTGCCCTCTAATGACCAGGCCATTTTTTGCGATACAGCACTGCGTTGCTTTAACTGACAATTGCGTGGTAGTGCGACATTGTACCCAAACAAAATGTATGTCCTTTTTCCCCCACAAATAGAGCTTTCTTTTGGTAGTACTTGATCACCTCCTGCGGTTTTTATTTTTTGCGCTATAAGCAAAAGTGACAATTATTTTGGGGGAAAATTGTTTTGCTATAGTACATATCCACTAAAAAAAAAAGACTTCATAAATTTAAGCCAATATGTATTCTTCTACATATTTTTGGTAAACCAAATCACAAAAAGCGTATATTGATTGGTTTGCACAAAAGTTATCGTGTCTACAACTACGGGAAAGATTTATGGACTTATATTTTTATTTTTTTTTACTGGTAATGGTGACAAGCTGCGATCTTTAGCGGGACTGTGACATTTCGGCGGACAAATCTGACCCCAAATTACACTTTTTGGGGACCAGTGACGTTATTACATTGATCAGTGCTATAAAATGCACTGATCAATGTATAAATGACACTGGCACGGAAGGGGTTAACACTAGGGGAAATCAAGGGTTTAACTGTATTCCCTGGGTGTGTTCTAACTGTAGGGGTGGGGGGGCTTACTGGGACATGACAGAGATTACTGTTCCCGATCACTGGGGACAGAAGATCTGTAATTTCATCTGTCTGTTCTGCCTCTGTAAACATTGATTGCGGCGGGCGGACATCGAGTCCACGCGCCCGTAATCTCACATGCACAGATCGATGTACAGGTGCGTCGGTTCGCGCAGGAGAGCCGACCTGCTGCAGTAAAAATATGGCGGCTGGTCGGCAACTAGTTAAATATACCATTTAAAGCATCTTATAATCTGTTTTGGCAAGTGCAAACAAATAGCTGTTCATTCAGCCAGAAATCTTGTGGGCTGATAACAGTCCAGAGGTAGGGAGCTCAGTTAGTTAGTTATCAGTTAGCATTGTTCCCTGCTATCTCTGCAAATTACAAAGCACTTCCCCCTTACATGGAGAAAAGAGGGAAGTGTTATGTAGTCCTAACACAATCCCTGGCCTAGGGTGACCAGACTGCTCAGTACAGTTGTCACCCTGGGAAACTATGTGAGTTAATGGTGTGATTAGAGATGGAAAGGGCTGCAAAAAAAAAAAATGAAATTGGGGAGAAAAACTGGCTTTTTTCCAAAGCCGTGTTTTTTTTTTTTTTTTTTTTTCCAGAAAAAATAAAAAAATAGAGTGTGGAATTTTGTTCTTTTACAGTTATAAATAATCTATCTATGACCTGGTATTCAAACTTTATAATGTGAAGACTTTAGGGAAAGATTTCTGAGACTTTATGTAAGACATACCTTACACCCCCCCCCCCAAATGTCCATGTCCTACTGTAACAAATTATGCCAGTTACCCTGTTTCTCCGAAAATAAGACCCAGCGTGATTGTCGGTGATGGCTGCAATATAAGCCCTACCCTCCAAATAAGCCCAACAGGGTACCTACCTTAACTTTTTTGATTTGCTATTGGTACGAAGGGGCAAATCTGATTTGTCATTTTTTTTTTATATATTATATTCTCTTTTCTTCTTTTTTTTTTTGCTTTTGTAGGTTCAAAACTTCACTGTGTCATTTTCTGATGGGAGAGTATTTTGTTACCTAATTAACCATTACCACCCCAGCTATGTGGCATTAGATGCTGTTCATCAGCGAACCACACAGACCATAGAATGCAGTGAAACTGGGACAGTAGGGCTGAATTCTTCCTCCGATTCTGACAACTCTGTCGATATGTGGTCTGGAATGTGTGATGGTAAGTCTTGTTTATCTACAATTGCTTTAACTACTTGCGGAACACCCGCCGTCGTATGTCAGCTGTTTGAAGTGATATACCATTGTTGTTGCAGCAAATAGCTGCCATAACCCTGGTATCCTCTTCAATGGCAGACGGTCCTCTTTTAGATAAGTGGTCTCCGCGGCGGATTCGCTGCAAGATCATGTTTATCTGGGGCGGGAGAGGGGACCCCCCCTCCCGCCATGCTCCGGTGGTCTCCGGCGCTTACCGGATCCATCGGTAGACAATCTGGTCTTCTCCCCTCAACAGCCTGGAGCCAAGTGAGGGAAAGATAGCCCCCCCCCCCTTGGCTCCATACCATTGGATGGCGGACGCAACGTAAAAACGTCACTTCTGTCTAATAGTCTTAAATAGGGAATTTTATTATTTTTTTGCATTTTAGTTTAAATGTGAGATCTGAGGTCTTTGACCCCAAACCTAACATTAAAGAGATCCTATCATGCTTTTTTTTATATTACAATGGATGTTTACATTCTTTGTAATAGGAATAAAAGTGACCCTATTTTTTTTTATAAAGGACAGTGTAAAAAAAGTAAAGTAAAATAAATAATAACAAAAAAAAAGTCACGCCCGCATATGAAAATGTGTTCAAACCACACGTGGTATTGCTGCGATAGTGAAAGTAATAATTATAGCACTGCAACTTTCTAACTCAAAACTGGTAACCTGTAAAAATTATTAAACGTCGTCTATGGAGATTTTTAAGGGTCAAAGTGTGTTGCCATTCCACGAGCGGGTTCAATTTTGAAGCGTGACATGTTTGGTATCAATTTACTCGGCGTAACATTATCTTTCACAACATTAAAAATTGGGCTAACTTTACTGTTGTGTGTGTGTGTGTGTGTATATATATGTGTGTGTGTGTGTGTGTATGTATATATGTGTGTGTGTGTGTGTATGTATATATATGTATATATATATATATATATCTATGTGTATGTGTATATATATATAAAATTTTCCCCAAAAAAAATTGTGCTTGTAAGACCGCTGCGCAAATATGGTGTGACATAAAGTATTGCATATAATATTTAGAATGTTTGGGGGTTCTAAGTAAAAAGAAAACTGATTTTTAACTTTTAAACACCAAGTCTGAAAAAATAGGCCCGGTCTTTAACCACTGTGGTGGTATTTATTCATGACTCTGTTTTTTATTTTTTGTGATAGAAGCGAAAAAAGAGTGGAAATTTTGAAAAAAGAAAACTAATATTTTCAAAGAAATCCAATAAAATCTAATTTTGTCATAAATTTAAGCCAAAATGTATTCTGCTACATGTTTTTGGTAAAAAAAATAATCCCTTTAAGAGTATAATAATTGGTGTGTGTGATCACTGACAGATGTACGCAGTTGATTACGGACATATGCGTGCAGATGATCATTGGGGCATGATTTGATTGTTACATATGTGGGGGACAGGTGTTTTTACTGTGTGGGGACGTGTGTGGTGACAGTGTTTTGGGGACATTGTGTGGGGACACTGGGCCGGTGATCAGTGTGTAAAAAGCTGTAAAAAAAACACTCCTACCCACTAATCACCGGCTGGCTGCAGCGATCTGCTCTCTCCTCACTGACAACTTCCGTATGAGGAAGCCGATCGCCTAGCAACCGGCTCTCTATTTACGTCACATGATGGCTGTGATTGGACACAGCCATCATGTGATCAGGAGGGCCAATCACAGAGCCCTCCTGCCAATTGGAGATGTGCCGTGTCCGGGTGACATGAACGCATCGGGGCTGCGCTGGTGATCCCCCTCTTTGAAGGACGTTCCCGACCGTCCATTCAGGAGGAATCGCCCACCCGGCCGTATATGTGCAGTGGGAGGTGGTTAAGTAGTTAAAGTGCAAATTATGCCCAAACTCATTGTAAATGATCCGAGGATTACTGCAAATGATGTTGTCTGGTTACTACACCAAGCACTTAGTTATGTGCAGCCACAATTTAAATGTACAATAGATTGGAAATTTCTTTTGACTGCGGTCTTCCAAAATAAATACCCAGAACATTGGTAAATTGGAATAAATTTTAGCACTGGAGTAATTTTAACCCATCAGCTTTCACCCATATTCGCTCAGTTTTACATGACCTGACACCATGAAGGATAATGACCATGGTTTCCATAATTGTTTTTTGTTTTGTTTTACAGGCTTCACCACCTCAGCCTTGTATAAAGAATTATTGGCTAATGAAAGAACAAACTTCACTCTTCTGCAAACTGCAGTGTCTAAACTGGGGGGAATTCCTGCTATGATCCATCACTCTGATACCTCTAATACAATCCCTGATGAAAAGGTAAAGGAATCAGAGATCACTTCTGTCTTAAAGTCTCTTTCTATGTGACTTGGTTTAAAGTAGAACTGAAGGAAAATTTATTTCAAATGGAATACTGTACTATAACTAAAATCCTATTTTTAGTTTTTTGTTTTTTTTTTTTTAAATCTGCTAATGCAAGGAAAATGCT
The DNA here is from genome assembly GCA_037952925.1 of Lithobates clamitans. Classification (NCBI taxonomy): domain Eukaryota; kingdom Metazoa; phylum Chordata; class Amphibia; order Anura; family Ranidae; genus Lithobates; species Lithobates clamitans. Next base: position 3,995,607 of record JBBGZY010000430.1, on the reverse strand, counting down.
TTGACTCAAAATACAAGTGCTTGAATCCCAGATTTTAACTTCCTTTAGTTAAGTGACCCCTCTTCCTCCCTCTTCTGCAGTGCTCCATAGTCATGACTTGATTGTAGTCTTTAGGACTACAGTTGAACGTAGCTCCATCTGCTGTCAAGTGGTCAAAATGTGCGACTCTCCCTGTCTTCTTTCCAGTGGATCCGCATGTTGCTTCACTTATCCCACCCTGCACACAAGGATCATATTCCGTGCAGTCATTTTATCCTGTAGTCTCCAGGTATGGATGCAGCTCCAGATTGGACCAATGTAAGTATGCATATGTGGGATCACTGTAGTAGTTACCACTACTACAGAGCTTGCCACTGTCTTCCAGGTCTCAATGCCAAGTGGTTGCCGTGCTGCATAATAGCCACAGGGTGTCACTTGCCTGGCACAGACACCTTGCAACCATCTTAATGAATGCAACGCGTTTTCAGATTTGACAAGGATTGTGATGTCACCACTCCACATCCTTTTAATCAGTGAACGCTTTGCATTCATTGAGGAAGATGCAAGGCATTATGTGAATGGTGCCTGAGCCCAGCTGCTCATCACGGGACCCAAAAGACCATAGCAATAGCCAAGCTGGATCAACGTAACTATGCAAAAAATGAATCTCTGAAATACCATCTACTGGTCATACCCAAGTATGACTGTTCCCAAAAAATGTAAGGGAACCCAAATTGCGGTCAAGGAGACACTTCATAAATAAGTAAAATCTGTAAAATATACAGTGGAAAAATAGAAAAAATGTATTTTGCCCACCCCCAAAAAGAAAACCCAAATGTTCTTAAAATACAATTATTATAAACTCCAATGGGGTAAAAGATCAGGGAAAATAACATTTTGAAAATTAGAAAAGAGGAGAGAGCAAATAACACATACAACTTTAACCACAAAAAACAGATATATATTATAAGGATGATACGATATAGTCTCTCCAATCTTGAAATTTATCTCTTAACAGCACTTCCAGCACTGGAGGATACTTGTCTGTCCCCAAAATATTGTACCTGCCGGGTCTTTATTGTGCACAGTGGCATAGTGTCTAGGGACGCTATGACCCTTAAAACCTCTCCTAATGTTGGCTAGGCGTGTCTGTTGATGAACATTCAATGCCCATGTAGTCCTCTCCACATATTGGAGACCCCATGGGCATTGTAACAAACCACATTTTGTGGTCGTGCATGTGATGACTGATTTGATAGTATATAATCTCAAGGTGACCCTAGAGCTAAAGTTGTCAATTTTCCCTACATCCATTAACTTGACATACAGTACATTTTCTACATTAGTAGAAGCCTGTCAAATTATGAAAAAATGTTGGATGACTTTGTCCCACATGATCCTTCAAGGAATGAACACCCCTATAGATCACCTGAGGTTTAGGTGGTAAAATGGGCCCTAGAACCCTATCATTCTGCAACATGTTCCAACGCTTCCTTATAATCTTATTCACTGCAAAATGCTGGGATGGAAAAGAAGGTAATCAAAGACCAGGAAAATACATTATTCTTAGAACTAATATCATTCATATACTGAACTGATGGGACATTTGTTTTAATTTTTTTTAAATCTTAACCTTTCACTTCGAGGAAAATTTGAGGCTTTTATGAATTTATGGGGAGTTTATTAATTTATGTATTCACTTTGTGGGGATTGCTGCATTGTTTAATGATATTCTATATATTTTTCATTTGTTTTATTGGGTGTGTCACTAGCTCGGTTATTTATTTTTATTTTTTTCATGCCTACAACGGTCCGCTTATGTAAAATCTTTAGCCTAAAAAGAAAAAAAAACTGTTTCTGTAACAAATGTAAACTGGAGTTAGGTTTTAAGTGGTTCTAAAGCTGAAAGGCCTTGTACATGAATGTATTCCCTGCATTCAGGCAAAAAACGTTTTAGCACTTGCTATGCGCTTGATTAAAGCTTTTACATGTTTTCCTATTGAAGACTTTGAGACCAAAAACACCCAAATTTGCCTCAAACTAGCTTATGTTGCTTTTGGGAGCATCAGGTGTTGAGCTACAGATGCCTGAGAGCTTTATATCCAGTATGAACAGACACTATTTAATTACATGAGATTTTGTTTGTTGAGAATTTTGGAGAAAAACTGGTCAGGTGTGATTGGAGTCTAAATTTGCTGGTAAAATCCATCTAAGGCCCCTTTCACACTGCCGCGACTAAAAGGTCGTGCTTTCAGGGAATTCCTGTGTAAAGTTGAGGTCTATGGACCTCAACTCGCATCAAAGTCTGACCAAAGTAGTACATCTTAAAGGCGCCAGTTTAAAAAATAAAAAAATAAAGTATTCAAAAACACAGATCTTGATGTTTTGAATACTTTCAGTGCAGAGGAGGGGTTTGGGGTCTTATATACCCCTGATCCCTCCTTAGGACAGCAATAACCATGCTAAAAAAAAAAAAAGTTTGTGTTTTTTCTTTTTGTTTTTTGTTTTTTAAATGTACAGAATATCGCCACATAATATCGGTTATCGGTCTGAGAGGTGACCGAAATATCTATATCGCATCGCCACCGAAAAAACGATATCGGTCGATTTCTATTCTGAAGCCTAAACATTTTTACCTCAATGCATTCCCGCATTAAGGTAAAAGATGTTTAGGTATCAGTATCATCCCCTTACACCTCCCCCCCTTCTTTATACTTGCCTGAGTCCTCATTCGATTCAGTGTTGTGCCCGTCTGCAGCTCTGTCTCCATTGGCTTCTGCTGCTGTCAGTCAAATCCTTTTGAGGAGTGAGTGACGGGTGGGTCTATGGTAGTGCACCAAGAAGACGAGGAGTCAGGAGCGCCGACGGGGGACCTGGGAAGAGGAGGATTGAGGCTGCTCTGGGCAATTCCAATGCATAGAGCAGATAAGTATAGCATGTTTGTTATTTAAAAAAAAAATGTTTCCTTTACAATCACTTTATCCCTTAAAAGTGGTTATAAAGGTAAAAGATTTTTACCCTAATGCAGAGGTCTCCAAACTGAGGCCTGTAGACTGAATGTAGCCCTTTGGCTTGGGGCACTATTTCTCCCACTGACCCTAGAGATGGAGCACTATTCCTCTCACTGACACCAATGGTGTAATTTTTTTTTTTTTTTTCTCCCACTGACCACCAAGCCTATGGCATTGATTACTCCTACTGATGCTAGGACATTTTTCACTCCCATTGGCCACAGTCTAGCCCCCCTAAGTTTTGAAGGGCATTAAACTGGCCCTTTGTTCCAAAAGTTTGGAGCCCCCTGCCCTAATGCATTTTCTGCATTAAGGGAGAAGTCCAGCCAAAGCTCGTTTGACTGGACTTCTCCCGTGGATCACAGGAGTGCATTCTGTTTTGCACTCCTGTGACCCGTTTTCAACAGAGCGGGCTGATGTCACAGAAGTCAGTCCACAGTCAGTCGTGACAAAGTCGGGATGCGCCAGGTGCCTGCACTGACACCCAGCTCAGCGAGCCGCTGAGAGCCTGAGCTGGCCGCCCCCTCCACAGCCCAGTGCTCCAGTGAGCGAGGAGGAAGCAGAGAGCTGTGACAGTCTACAGCTCTCTGCTCACGAAGGCTTCGAGATAGATGCAGCATCGGACCGATGCTGCATCCACCTAGCTAAGTATGAATCTGAAAAAAAAACTTTACTTCTTCTCTTTTAAGGCAATAACTTTTTTAATAGTAACTCCTCCGCAGCCCCCCTAAATACTTACCTAAGCTCGATCCAGCGCTGTGCATGTATGCAGCATCTCTTCTCACCTCTCTCTCGTAGGCTTGTCTCCTGTTGCTTTCAGTCAAAACAGAGGGGGGGCAAAGCCGAGCTGTGTGTCTGCATAGATGCAAACAGCCCTGCTCAGGAGTGAGCCTGCACGGGTGCCCCCATTGCAAGCAGCTTGCTATGGTGAGCACTCGGGAGTGGGGAGGGGGGGGCAGGAGCATCAACAAACCCAAAGAGATGGATCGGGCCTGTTCTGTGCAAAACCATTGCACAGAGCAGGCAAGTATGAAGTGTATTTTAATTTAAAACAAAATTCAAAGCTTTACAATCACTTTAAAAGGGGTAAAAGACAAAAATTTTAAGACTATTGACTTGACAGCCTGCTTGTTTATCACTGCGAGAGGGGGGGGTGGGGGAATAAAGCTTTACTCTATCTTGCTATGCTTGTCAGTCATTTAATCATCTGATCTAGTAATGAGTAGGGGTGGGCTGAACAATAACCCCCCCCGTTCGGACATGCGAACAGGAAAAAAATTAGTTTGAACACGCGAACACCGTTAAAGTCTATGGGACACGAACTTGAAAAATCAAAAGTGCCAATTTTAAAGGCTTATATGCATGGTATCTTAACCACTTCAGCCCCGGAAGGTTTTACCCCCTTCCTGACCAGAGCACTTTTTACAATTCGGCACTGCGTCGCTTTAACTGCTAATTGCGCGGTCATGCAATGCTGTACCCAAACGAAATTTGCGTCCTTTTCTTCCCACAAATAGAGCTTTCTTTTGATGGTATTTGATCACCTCTGCCGTTTTTATTTTTTGCGCTATACACGGAAAAAGACCGAAAATTTTGAAAAAAAATGATATTTTCTACTTTTTGTTCTAAAAAAAATCCAATAAACTCAATTTTAGTCATACATTTAGGCCAAAATGTATTCGGCCACATGTCTTTGGTAAAAAAAATGTCAATAAGTGTATATTTATTGGTTTGCGCAAAAGTTATAGCGTCTACAAACTAGGGTACATTTTCTGGAATTTACACAGCCTTTAATTTATGACTGCCTATGTCGTTTCTTGAGGTGCTAAAATGGCAGGGCAGTACAAAACCCCCACAAATGACCCCATTTTGGAAAGTAGACACCCCAAGGAATTTGCTGAGAGGCATGTTGAGCCCATTGAATATTCATTTTTTTTGTCCCAAGTGATTGAATAATGACAAAAAAAAAAAAAAAAAAAAAAAATTACAAAAAGTTGTCACTAAATGATATATTGCTCACACAGGCCATGGGCATATGTGGAATTGCACCCCAAAATACATTTAGCTGCTTCTCCTGAGTACGGGGATACCACATGTGTGGGACTTTTTGGGAGCCTAGCCGCGTACGAGGCCCCGAAAACCAAGCAACGCCTTCAGGATTTCTAAGGGCGTACATTTTTGATTTTACTCCTCACTACCTATCACAGTTTTGAAGGCCATAAAATGCCCAGATGACATAAAACCCCCCCAAATGACCCCATTTTGGAAAGTAGACACCCCAAGCTATTTGCTTTGAGGCATGTTGAGTCCATGGAATGTTTTATATTTTGACACAAGTTGCGGGAAAGTGACAAATTTTTTTTTTTTTTTTGCACAAAGTTGTCACTAAATGATATATTGCTCACACAGGCCATGGGCATATGTGGAATTGCACCCCAAAATACATTTAGCTGCTTCTCCTGAGTACGGGGATACCACATGTGTGGGACTTTTTAGGAGCCTAGCCGCGTACGGGACCCCGAAAACCAAGCACCGCCTTCAGGATTTCTAAGGGCGTACATTTTTGATTTTACTCCTCACTGCCTATCACAGTTTCGGAGGCCATGGAATGCCCAGGTGGCACAAACCCCCCCCAAATGACCCCATTTTGGAAAGTAGACACCCCAAGCTATTTGCTGAGAGGCATGGTGAGTATTTTGCAGCTCTCATTTGTTTTTGAAAATAAAGAAAGACGAGAAAAAAAATGTTTTTTTTTCTTTTTTCAATTTTCAAAACTTTGTGACAAAAAGTGAGGTCTGCAAAATACTCACTATACCTCTCATCAAATAGCTTGGGGTGTCTACTTTCCAAAATGGGGTCATTTGGGGGGGTTTTGTGCCACCTGGGCATTCCATGGCCTCCGAAACTGTGATAGGCAGTGAAGAGTGAAATCAAAAATTTACGGCCTTAGAAAGCCTGAAGGCGGTGCTTGGTTTTCGGGGTCCCGTACGCGGCTAGGCTCCCAAAAAGTCCCACACATGTGGTATCCCCGTACTCAGGAGAAGCAACAGAATGTATTTTGGGGTGTAATTTCACATATTCCCATGGCATGTTTGAGCAATATATCATTTAGTGACAACTTTGCGCAAAAAAAAATAAAAAAAATAAAAAATTGTCTCTTTCCCGCAACTTGTGTCACAATATAAATTATTCCATGGACTCAACATGACTCTCAGCAAATAGCTTGGGGTGTCTACTTTCCAAAATGGGGTCATTTGGGGGGGTTTTGAACTGTCCTGGCATTTTATGCACAACATCTAGAAGCTTATGTCACACATCACCCACTCTTCTAAGCACTTGAAGACATAGCCCTTTCTGACACTTATTGTTTACATAAAAAAATAATTTTTTTTTGCAAGAAAATTACTTTGAACCCCCAAACATTATATATTTTTTTTAAAGCAAATGCCCTACAGATTAAAATGGTGGGTGTTTCATTTTTTTTTTTCACACAGTATTTGCGCAGCGATTTTTCAAACGCATTTTTTGGGGAAAAAACACACTTTTTTACATTTTAATGCACTAAAACACACTATATTGCCCAAATGTTTGATGAAATAAAAAAGATGATCTTAGGCCGAGTACATGGATACCAAACATGACATGCTTTAAAATTGCGCACAAACGTGCAGTGGCGACAAACTAAATACATTTTTAAAAGCCTTTAAAAGCCTTTACAGGTTACCACTTTAGATTTACAGAGGAGGTCTACTGCTAAACTTACTGCCCTCGATCTGACCTTCGCGGCGATACCTCACATGCATGGTGCAATTGCTGTTTACATTTGACGCCAGACCAACGCTTGCGTTCACCTTAGCGCGAGAGCAGGGGGGACAGGGGTGCTTTTTTTTTTTTTTTTTTTTTTTTTTTTCTCTTTATTATTATTATTTTTTTATCTTATTTTTAAACTGTTCCTTTCATTTTTTTTTTAAATCATTTTTATTGTTATCTCAGGGAATGTAAATATCCCCTATGATAGCAATAGGTAGTGACAGGTACTCTTTTTTGCAAAAATTGGGGTCTATTAGACCCTAGATTTCTCCTCTGCCCTCAAAGCATCTGATCACACCAAGATCGGTGTGATAAAATGCTTTCCCAATTTCCCAATGGCGCTGTTTACATCCGGCGAAATCTACGTCATAAAATGCTCGTAGCTTCCGGTTTCTTAGGTCATAGAGATGTTTGGAGCCACTCTGGTCTCTGATCAGCTCTATGGTCAGCTGGCTGAATCACCGGCTGCATTTTCAGGTTCCCTGTTGAGACAGGAGAGCCAGAGAAAAACACGGAAGATGTTGGGGGGGGGGGGGGGGGCATTCCCTCCCACTGCTTGTAAAAGCAGTCTAGAGGCTAATTAGCCACTAGGATTGCTTTTACATGAAAGCCGACCGCTGGCTGAAAAGAATGATACCAAGATGATACCTAAACCTGCAGGCATCATTCTGGTATAACCACTCAGTCGTGAATGGCATACCTGAAGACAAAAAAATGGTTAACAATAAAGCACAGTAAACGGTAAAGTATAAATAATTACATACCTGAAAAGCAAACGTGATAAAACATAACAACAATAAAACATTGCAGAATAGAATACAGTAAAAAAGAGCAGAACAATAGAGAGAGAATAGAGAGAGAGAGAACAATAAAACGACAACTATTTTTATTTTATATTTTTGTTTGTGTTTTTTTTTTTTTTTACACTTTTTTTTGTAACTAACTTTTATAACTGTAACCGGTTCCAGGTTCGGGTCTCTCAAAATGCGATGGCATCTCGGGAGACCCTGTGAAAGTGTGCCTAGTCTGTGCAATGCTGTACCCTACGCTAATAGTCAACTAGTGCATGGTAGCGTTCAAAACATTCACCAATGCAAAGACCAGGATTGTCAGGACAGGAGGGACAATAATAGCGGGTGTCACGCCTATATCCGCGCTTGCTGCAGACACGACATCTTTTTTGGGGGGGTTCGTTGGGTAGGGGTACTCGGGAGGACATAAAAATGCCTCTCATGCAGCCGACTGCATTTGGTTGGGGATGTGAATGGGGGAAGTACGGGCGCTGCAGAAGCGGTGGGTTCCCAATTAGGATTGGCGAATGCAGCAGGAAGGGCATTATGGGCACGACGGGCCTGTGTTTGTCTTTTTGGTGGCAGCGGGACACTACTTGTGCTTGCCACCTCACCAGCTTGAACTGCACTTATGGGACTCGCCACGTCACCAAGTGTTACTGCAGTGCTGGTTTGACTACGATCGGGGGGTACTAGGCCGCTGGTGCTTGCCAGTTCACCAAAACGCTACAAAAAAAACTGTTAGCGATCACAGGGATCCGGCCTGACTCTGCGAACGCTGCAGTTATGCGTTTAGTGTTTTGTAAGTGACAGTGATCGATCGATACTGCACTTGGGTGGGCTGGGCCGGGCCGGGCGGAGGGGCAAAACGCAGGTGCTAGCAGGTATCTGGGCTGATCCCGCTAACACTGCGTTTTTGGGAACCCTAAACTGCTGGGGACGCTAGTATAGATCTGATCAGATCAGATATTGATCCGATCAGATACTATACCACTAAGGGAGGCGTATGCTGCGTGCGTGGGTGTTAGCGGTATTGGCGCTAATCTGACGCTGCCTGGGGCTGGTGCTTGCCAGTTCACCAAAACGCTACCAAAAAAACTGTTAGCGATCGCAGGGATCAGGCCTGACTCTGCGAACGCTGCAGTTATGCGTTTAGTGCCTTGTAAGTGACAGTGATCGATCGATACTGCACTTGGGTGGGCTGGGCTGGGCCGGGCGGAGGGGCAAAACGCAGGTGCTAGCGGGTATCTGGGCTGATCCCGCTAACACTGCGTTTTTGGGAACCCTAAACTGCTGGGGACGCTAGTATAGATTTGATCGGATCAGATATTGATCCGATCAGATACTATACCACTAAGGGAGGTATACGGTGCGTGCGTGGGTGTTAGCGGTACTGGCGCTAACCTGACGCTGCCTGGGGCTGGTGCTTGCCAGTTCACCAAAACGCTACCAAAAAAACTGTTAGCGATCGCAGGGATCAGGCCTGACTCTGCGAACGCTGCAGTTATGCGTTTAGTGTTTTGTAAGTGACAGTGATCGATCGATACTGCACTTGGGTGGGCTGGGCTGGGCTGGGCGGAGGGGCAAAACGCAGGTGCTAGCGGGTATCTGGGCTGATCCCGCTAACACTGCGTTTTCGGGAACCCTAAACTGCTGGGGACGCTAGTATAGATCTGATCGGATCAGATATTGATCCGATCAGATACTATACCACTAAGGGAGGCATATGCTGCGTGCGTGGGTGTTCGCGGTACTGGCGCTAATCTGACGCTGCCTGGGGCGACGCATATCACCGCCGGGCGATCAGGGGGCTAAACCTTTATTCGGTAATAAACGGCGGGTGCCCTGACACTATAAAAAATAAACGAACTAACCAGCGTCACCCGTAACGGTTATACGGTGATCAGTGGTGAAAGGGTTAACTAGGGGGCAATCAAGGGGTTAAAACATTTATTAGGTAGTATATGGGGGTCCCTGTCGCTATAAAACGCTGACGGCGAACCTAAATATTTACGTTCCTAACTAGCGTCACCAGCGACACTAATACAGCGATCAGAAAAATGATCGCTTAGCGACACTGGTGACAGGGGGTGATCAAGGGGTTAAAACTTTATTAGGGGGGGTTAGGGGGGTATCCTAGACCTAAAGGGGGGTAATACTATCTGCCCTAACACTAACTGTCACAAACTGACACTATGCAGTAATCAGAAAAAAAAAAAAAAAATACTGCTAATGTCAGTTTGTGACAGGGGGGGGGGGGGTGATTGGGGGGGGATCGGGGGGCGATCGGGGGGGGATCGGGGGTGTAAAGTATGCCTGGCATGTTCTACTGTGTGTGTGTGTGTGTTGTGCACTCACTTGTCATCTCTCCTCGGCGCTGGAACGGAAACTGCCAGACCGGGGAGAGATGACATCACATCCTCTGCCTGTGTGAAAAGACACACAGGCAGAGGAGGATTCCCATTGGCTGGGAGCGATCGCGAGGGGGGGGCCACGATCGGATGGTCTCCCCCTCGCCTCCCGACGCTCCCAGTCAGATGCCGACCGCCGGTGGCACCGGGGGGGGGTCCGATCGGACCCCCCGCCCGCGGGAGGCAGATCACGTACGGGTACGTGATTTTGCCTGCCCGTGCCGCTCTGCCGCAGTATATATGCGGTAGGCGGTCGGCAAGTGGTTAAAGTGTTTGGGGACCTGGGTCCTGCCCCAGGGGACATGTATCAATGCAAAAAAAGTTTTAAAAATAGCCGTTTTTTCGGGAGCAGTGATTTTAATAATGCTTTAAGTGAAACAATACAAGAAAAGGCAGGGGTTTTTAGGGACTTTGGGGAAATCATGACCTGGTAAGGTCACCCATTTCCATCCCTAGGGACTTTAAATGAAACCATGACCTGGTAAGGTCATGTGTTTCCATCCCAATCAATATCACAAACAAGGGGGATTGCTAAAAGGGAGGGTGGGACTTTAAATGAAGCATGTGACCGCAAGAGGGTAATAGGATGAACATTGAGGAATTTATTAACATAATACTAAAGCATACACATTGCAACCGTAAAATGCATACAGTAAAACAATTCATGCATAGTTACATAAATAAAAGGATATAATTGAATGAAATAGAACAAACATTGTAATGTTCATACAATCAATGGATAGGTAACAAGGGTAAAAAATTAAAAAATTGAATAATGATGACTCAGGATACCACTTGTAACAAATTTCCTAGTGCACCACAAACAAGGTTGGGTAAAATTACTATTAGAAACAGTAATGCCTGCTGGACCTAAGGCCTCGCTGGACCTGTAGGGGGGGGTTATGATATGGTATAGTTGATGGGGACTGATTGGACAGTTGAACACGGCAATTGATGGCTCAACGTGTTTCGTGGCTTCCATGCCACTCGTCAGGAGCGAGCACGTGTATATCTGAAATTATATAGGGATGAATAAGCGAGAGGAAAACAAAAAACAAAAACCATAGTCATGGGGGAGCGTGGTGTATGAGCCCCCCGTGGCTGGTATGTAAACCTCGATGGCTTGCGGGGTCCCTCCGCCATACCATCGGTGCCCAGTCTCCTAGTGAGTATTTTTACATACAATCAAAATATAAAACACATTTTTCTGTTTTGCAGATTGTCATCACTTTCCTTTCCTTCCTTTGTGCGCGACTTTTGGATCTTCGTAAGGAATCTAGAGCTGCAAGAGTGATCCAGGCAGCATGGAGAAAGTACAAAGTGACAACAGAGGAGCAGCTACTACAGGTCAGTTCTCGAAAGGACTAATCGGTGGGGCTTGATTTTCTTATTTTTAGTAAGAGTCTTTTTTTGATTTTTGGTTGGCATTCATGAATTTCACAAAAGCCTAAAAAAATGATTTTCAAATAGATCTAGAACTTCTAGATTGCTTAAGCTTGTGACAGCAGTGTTCAGTATTCGATACTTGCAGAGAAGCATACTCTCTGCCTCTATTTTATGTATAGCCTAATTGTGCGTTGTTTTGATTTGCAGAAAAAGCACATGGCTGCCTCTGTCATTCAGATCGCAGTTCGCAAGTTTCTGTCACGGCGTTGGATTTTAAAGAGAACAACATCTGCAATAGTAATCCAGAAACACTGGAGAAAATACTTGGCTTATAAGGAGCTAATGAAATTAAAGCTTCGCAGACAAAAGAAAATTGAGGCCTCTGCAGCCATTGTCATCCAGGTGTGTTCGTTACACAGGAGGTTAAGATTTTTTATTTGTTCCTATTCTTCACAATAGGTCCACAAGTGTGTGTTACTTTTTACTAGGTAAAACTGACATGTTGTCATTGGCTGATTCATTGTTACAACTAATGTGGTTTTATCTTGCAGAGAATCTGGAGATGTTATGCAGCCAGAAAATACTACATCAAGTTGAGAAAATATGGTGTTCTTCTGCAAGCAAGAATAAGAACAAAGAGGGCTGTTTTGGCTTACAAAAAGACCATACATGCAACAAAAACTCTCCAGAGGCATGTGCGCGCTTGGTTGTTGGCGAAGAAAGATCGTGAAAACTTCTTGCAGTTGAAATCTGCTGCTCTTAAGATACAATCCGCTTTCAGGAGGTGGAGATTTATAAAGCGAAAACAAGAGATCAATGCGGTATTGGTGCTTCAGAAAGCATACAGGAAATGGCAAAATCACAAATTGGAAATGAAGAGAAAAGCAGCCACTTTAATTCAGTCCCATTATCGCATGTCCAGAGAAAGATGTAAATATCTCTCTATGCGAGCAGCAGCAGTAAAGATACAATCTCTGGTTAAAATGAGACCAAAGAGAATCCAGTACCTTTTATTAAGAGAAAAAGTGATCTTTGTCCAAACTCGGTTTCGTGCTAACCTATTAATGCGCAACAAGCGCAAGTCCTTCCTCCAGATTCGGGCAGCTTGTGTTAAAATTCAGTCTAATATTAAAGGCCTTTTGGTCAGAAAACAAATCAAGCTGTGGCACAAAGCCGCAACAACATTACAAGCCAACTACAGAATGCATATGACAAAAAGGAAGTATCTTGCTATATATAGAGCTGCAGTTATAATACAGAAGAGCTTTCGAGCAAACAAAGTTGCTGCCTATCATAGAGAAAGCTTCTTGCTCATGAAATGCTCTGCTATATGGATACAAGCAGCCTGCAGAGGTTACATCGTTCGTAAAAGAATAAAAATTCAGCATCTTGCAGTGTTATCCATACAAACCACTTACCGATGCTACATAGCAAGAAAACATTATCTTAGCATGAGACAGTCTGCCATATCTATTCAGCGATGGTACAGAGGACAGAAACAACTGAAGAGAGATCTGGAACAATTTTGGAAAATGAAGAGAGCTGTTGCTACCATACAGTCCGCATACCGTGGCTGGCTAGTGAGACGACAACTACAGAAATGGACAATGGCTGCAGTCACCATCCAATCAGCCTTTCGAAAATGTATTGCTCAAAGTAAATTCAAAGAAGTGAAGATGGCTACTTTGACCATACAGCGGTACTATCGTTCTGTGCTTATTGGCAGGGAGGAGAGGCAAAAATATCTTCACATCTGTTTGCTTATAAAAAAAGTGCAAGCCACCTGGAGGGGTAAAAAAGTGAGGCAGGAGATTCAGACACATCACAAAATGGCAACTTTGATACAGTCCTACTATAGAATGCATGTCTGCTACACAAAGTACAAAACCATGAAACAAGCTGCAGTGCTCATTCAGTGTCACTACAGAGCACACACAGCTGGTAAAGCACAGCGAGCAAATTATTTAAATGTCAAAGAAGCAGCAAATCGTCTTCAGGCTGCTTTCCGTGGATGGCAAACTAGAAAACATGTATTGCATCTTCACTATGCAGCTTGCAAAATACAGACCACCTATCGCTCTTTCAGACTCCGAAAAGAATACCTCAGTCTAAAGATGGCAACGATTTTAGTTCAGAGACGATACCGCGCTCTAGTTGCTGCTAAGTTGCAGAGAAAATGGTTTCTTTGTTTGAGAAAAAATACCATTAAGCTGCAGTCTGTCTACAGAGGTATGAGAACAAGGCAAAGAATAATCCAGATGCAAAGGTCTGCAGTTTTGTTGCAGTCGGTGTTTAAAATGCAGAAGCAGCGTGCACAATATCGGAATATGAAAAAGGCATCAGTTTTGATCCAGAAGCATTATAGAGCAATAAAGGAAGGAAAGAAGCAACAGCAACAGTATTTGGCGCTCAAGAAATCTGCTTGCACCCTGCAGGCTGCTTTCCATGGATGGCAAATTAGAAAACATTTATTGCATCTCCACAATGCAGCTTGCAAAATACAAACCACCTATCGCTCTTTCAGGCTCAGAAAAGAATACCTCAGTCTAAAGATGGCAACAATTTTAATTCAGAGAAGATACCGTGCTATGGTTGCCGCCAAGTTGCAGAGAAAAAGGTATCTTCTTATAAGACAAAATACCATTAAGCTGCAGTCTGTTTACAGAGGTATGAGAACAAGGCAAACAATAAACCAGATGCAAAGATCTGCAGTTTTGTTACAGTCAGTGTTTAAAATGCAGAAACAGCGTGCACAATATCGGAAAATGAAATGGGCATCAGTGTTAATCCAGAAGCGTTATAGAGCAATAAAGGAAGGAAGGACACAACAGCAACAGTATTTGGCGCTCAAGAAATCTGCTTGCACTCTACAGGCTGCTTTCCGTGGATGGCAAATTAGAAAACATTTACTGCATCTACACAATGCAGCTTGCAAAATACAGACCTCCTATCGCTCTTTCAGGCTCAGAAAAGAATACCTCAGTCTGAGGAAGGCAACAATCCTAATTCAGAGACGATACTGTGCAATGGTTGCCGCCAATTTGCAGAGGAAATGTTATCTTCTTATTAGACAAAATACCATTAAACTACAGTCTGTCTACAGAGGTATGAGAACAAGGCAAAGAATAATCCAGATGAAAAAGGCAGCAGTAATAATCCAGAAGCAATACAGGGCAATGAAAGATGGCAGGAAGCAACAGCAACAGTATTTAGCACTCAAGAAAGCTGCTTGCACCCTGCAGGCTGCATGGAGAGGCAAGAAAGCAAGGAATCGGATATGTCGCATGCACACAGCTGCAATAGTAATCCAGGCTTGGTACCGAATGGTCAAACAACAGCAAGCTTTTAAAAATCTTAAAAAGGCCACTGTAACAGTTCAAAAACTTTACCGTGATTCTCAGGATAGGAAGAAATGGTTGCTGATTTTCCATGACACAAGAAAGGCAATATTGTGCATTCAGTCAACTTTCCGTACAGTAAAACTACAGCGCGAATTTAGGGCAAAGCGTCAAGCTGCGGTTGTCATTCAAAGAGCTTTTAAGTCCTGTTTGGCAAGACGCAGGTTTCTTACCCTTCAAAAAGCTACAGTATGTATTCAGAGAAGATTTATATCGAAAAAGCTCGCTGATCACCAGAGGCAGGATTACCTAAAGACTCGGAGAGCTGCACTTGTGTTACAAGCTGCTTTTAGGGGTTTTCAAGTCAGACAGAAAGTTCGACAAATTAATTCCTCTGCCACGGTCATCCAGGCAGCTTTTAGAATGCACAAAGAGCGCGTTTCTTATCTAAAGTTGAAGCAATCGGCAATTACCATACAGCAATACTACAGAGCATTTAAAATATCTGCTTGTGAAAGGGAAACCTTCGTAAAGCAAAAGAAATCAGCAGTAATAATTCAATCTGCATATCGTGGTGCAAAAGTAAGGCTGAAGATAAGTCAAATGAACAAAGCTGCTTTCAAAATCCAAGCCACGTTCAAGATGCACCAGTGTATAATCCAGTATAAAAAGTTCCTATGGGCAGTCTGTGTGATTCAGCAGAGATACAGAGCAAACAAGCAAAGAGACTTTGATGTGCTACGGTATTCTTTTATTAAGGATGCTACCCTCCTCATTCAAGCTGCTTACCGTGGCTGGCGTGTCCGAAAAGAGTTGGGAACCATGACTGGAGCTGCCACTGTTATACAGAAGCAATTCAGGACATATCTTAAGCGCAAACAGTATCTTCTAATACAGTCATCCGCTCTTCTCATCCAGAGATGGTACCGTGCTACTGCTTTAATGCGTCCCTGTCATTCTCAATACCAGTCTCTACGAAAATCTGCAATTTGCATACAAGCTTCTTACAGGGGGTTCAAAGTAAGAAAAGATCTTGCCGTGAAACATGAAATGGCCGTCAGGATACAGTCTGCTTTCAGAAATCATAAGGCCTTGGTTTTATATAGATCCAAACAGGCTGCAGCTAGAAAGATTCAGGCTTGGTACAGGTCTTCTGTTGACAGCAGGCATGCACGTACATCGTTTCTGAAACTCCGAAGGGCAGCTTTAGTTATACAGGCAGGTTACAGAGGAATGAGTGAACGCAAAAAACTGAAAGTTATACTTAGGGCTGCCACTGTAATACAGTCCAACTATCGCATGTACACTCAGAAGAAATACTACAAAAGTTTGGTGAAAGCCACCCAAACAGTCCAGCAGAGATACAGAGCAAAAAAGGCAGGAGAGCAAGATCTGTGTTGTTACCAGGCTACTAAAAATTCAGCAGTACTGCTCCAAGCTGCTTTTAGAGGGATGAAAGTTAGAAGACAGCTTAAAAAAATGCACTGTGCAGCAACAGCTATCCAACGATTTGTTAAAGGTTATTTTGAAAGGAAGAAGTACTTGAAACTTAGATCTGCAACAGTATTCTTTCAGAGAAGATACAGAGCTTCAGTTCTAGCCAGATCTTTTCTCACATATCGCAAACCTGTGATGTGCCTTCAGTCTGCTTATAGAGTGTGCAAAGAGCAGCAAAGGCTTGAGTCCATGTTCACAATGTACAGACTGCAAAACACCTATGGATGCCAAAGAACATCAACTGTATTACAACAGAATTATAACATTTATCAAACATATGTGCTCCGTGAAAGAGAGTGCTACTTAAGGCTTCAAAATGCTGCTGTTGTCCTTCAGGCCTCATACAGAGGTATGAAGAGTCGTAGGAATATAAGCAAAATGCACAATGCAGCTACCGTAATTCAGGCTTTTTATCGCATGCATAGACAAAGAAAATCTTACCTGATTATTCTACAGGCAACAAAAACATTACAATTACATTTTAGAGCAACACTTTTGAAGAATGAAACGGTAAAGCAGTACAATAATCTTATGGATGTGGTAGTATCAATTCAACAAGCTTTCCGTGCCAAAAAGTCAAGAGAAATCAAGGCTGCAGTGGTTATCCAAACTACATGGAAGATGTATCGGGAAAGAAGAGCCTTTATAAAGGCCAAGTCTGCAGTGGTGAGCCTTCAGGCAGCATTCAGAGGCTATAGGACTAGAAAGAGACACAAATTATTGGTGGAATCTGCCTGTCATGTACAGTCTTGGTATAGAAGATGTTGCAAAGTCCATCTACATAGAGTCCAATATTTATCCATGCGAACCTCTGCTATTGTAATTCAGTCTGCTTTCAGAGGTTGGGTTGCACGCAAACGTGTTAAACAGGAAAGAGCAGCAAGAATACTTCAGTCCTATTATCGTATGGCTGTCTGCCGGAAACCGTTCCTGCAGCTTAGAGCATCTGCCATAAAGTTACAGGCTTCCTATCGGATGCAAAAGACTATGCAGATGTATAAAAAGCAGAGAGCAGCTGCATTGATTATTCAAAAATGGTATAAATCTCTTCTTATTATGAGATGCCAGAGGGCTGCTTTCTTGAATGCACGAAAGAAAATAATCCTTGTGCAGTCAGCAGTCAGAAGATTCAACGCCAAGAGGTTGTTTAGGAGAATTCAACATGCTGCATTAATAAGCCAGGTGAGTTCTTACACACGTCCAAAGGACAGATATCCCGTTTGTACCAAATACATTTTATATGCAGTTTCAATTTTGATTTTTTTCCTTTTTTTTTTTAATAAATCTACCGCTTAATTATTAAATGAACAGATTGTGATGGCAAGCAATGTAACAGTGCCTGAATGTTAAAGTGATACTAAAGGCAATTATTAAATGGGTTATACGTGTCTGCCCTGTGCAACAATATTGCATTGATGGTGCATGATTAGCCAGCTGCACCTAATCCTGGAAATACACAGAAGCGGGCTTCAGATGCCCATAGCCTCAATGGCCCCTGCCTGCTTCTGAGATCATGTAAGATATTACAGATTTAAAAGGAACAAGCATAAAGACAGTTAGGACAGTATCCAAATATTCATGTATAGGTACTAACAATCACGGGGGAGCTTTTATAAAATAAAAAATTATTATGGGGACTACAGATGCGCTTTAATGCAAAGAATGCATTAAAGAGGAGCTCCACCCAAAAGGGCAGTTCCGCATTAAGTCCTCCTCCACTCCTGTTTGTGAAATGGAGCTTTTGGGGAGGGGAGGAGCTGGTACCCGATTTTAAAATGTACCTGCTCCCACTTCTGTTCTAATCGCCTAGGCAATCGGAAGTGGAAGTTTTCCTCCCATTGTCTTCTGGGACAAATGGCACATCCCAGAGTACCGCTTGCCCATGTGCAGTTGGCACCCGGCTGTGAAGCCGCAAGCTATTACAGCCTGGTGCCCATAGATGCCGGCGAGGGAGGACACAGGGAAAAAATAACTGGGGTGAGCACACCGGTGGATCGTGGGACAGGTGAGTTTATTAAGTCAGCTTAATTTAGCTTTTAATTTTCACTTAAGGCTCCATTCACACTAGCGCGTTTTTTGATGCATTTTGCAGAAATGCACGGGAATTTTTTAACATGGGTTCCTATGGAACATGTTCACATCAATGCTTTTTTGTTTCTCTGCATTTTTTGAAAGGGTCAGGGACTTTTTTTCATGCAAAATGCAGCGTTTTGCATGTAATAGAATTCAATGGACAAGCATCAAAAACGCAAGTGCACCGTTTTTTGCAGCGTTTTTGATGCGTTTTTGCTGTTTTTTTTTTTTTTTTTTTTTTTAAATTTTTTTTAAGACTGTAAAAAAAAAAAAAAATGCAAATCGCGGCAAAAACGCCGCAAAAACACTGCTCAAAAATGTGGCAAGCATGAAAAAAAAACCTCCAAAAACGCTCAAAAGCAACATGCATAGGTGTGAATCGAGCCTTAGAGACTGGAGCTCCCCTTTTTAAGGTAAAAATGTTTACACTTTAGAACCACCTTAATTATAAAACCACTTTTATTATGACTGTAGTTTATGGTTTGAGGCACTCCAGTCAATAGTATGTTGTCTGTGTCTAGCACAAGAAGGAACCAGAATCTGTTTAGCACATAGCAATATGGGCCGGTGACACTGGTGCGATGTCAGAAATCGGATGTGATTTGCACTGCAGTCAAAATCACGTGCTATCTCTGTGTGATGCGATTTCAGCCATAAAGATCATATGGCTGAATTCGCATTAAACTCGCACAGGACCCTTTTTTTTTTTTTTTGTCCGCAGCAGAATCTGATGTGTGAACACCCATGGGATCCGATTCCTGTCCGAGTTTGCAGATCGCACTGCGATATGCAAACTGATTTGGGGGGGTGCCCTTAACTTTCACCTGACACTCCCAGCAGTTCGCATAGGGCAGAGTGAACTGCCGCTGAGAAACATGCAATGCGTGAACCCGCAGTGGATTTTCAGGGTTCCGCATCGCAGCAATGTGAACTGGCCCTAAAAGACTAATTTTATTAGAAAGAGGAAGGGATAAAAAAATGTGTTTAGGTTTTTGCTGCCAGTGTCCCAGTTCCAGTGATTCTCCTCCTTGGCCTTCTCCATAGATAGGGCATAGATGGAGAAACCAGGTGTAAGATAGGTGTTACTGGCCAGATCACCAGGTGAAAAAAAAAATGCAACCACTACATTTAAAGACTGGTAAGCTGCAATATGTTTGTTTTATTTTGAGTTTAGATACACATTTATGGGCCTGCTCACTCTAGCAGCTGCCTTGGAAGTTGGAAACCGCTGCTAGCATGCGGTGTGATGACAGCGATACCGATGTGCTGTAAACTGCGCATCACACTGTTTACTTTTTTGTGTGAAATTTCTGAAATGTTATAACGTGACCTTTTCATTAAAGAGGAAGTAAACCCTGATGGGTTTTACTTCCTTTTTCCCCCTGCAAAGTAAAAGCATAATGGGCTAGTATGCAAGTGTGGCACTTGCATGCAAACGTAGCCCGCTTCGTCCCCGCTGGTGGTCGCATCCATCTTCGCCCCTCTTACTTCCGGGGCCGCGGACTCCGGCTCTGTGACTGTCCGGAGTCGTGTGACATCACTCCTGTGCATGTGCGTGGAAGCCATTAGTCACGGCCCTTGCAAGTGAAGAAACTGCACAGAGGGCCGTTTCACCAAAGCACATGCGCCAATGACATTGGCGCACTACAAGGTAAACATCTCCTAAACAGCACACATTTAGCAGATAGTTACAGTACCTATAGGTAAGCATAGAATAAGGCTTACCTATAGGTACAAGCTGCACTGAGGGGTTTACAACCACTTTAAGTTCTATTGGCCACGATCTAGCAGATTATGTCACGCTCTGCTGAAAATAAAGTACTGCATGTGAACTAGCCTGATCTGAAACAAGCCTTTCTGCCTTGTCTTGCCTATGGACTGTGCTGGGCAAGGCTGATCAGTACAGTCCTAACGTACCTGACATGGTAGATCCCAGAAACCATGTTTTTGCTTTCTGTTAGACAACATTGTCGTATATTCTTCTGATCCAGATGTGTATCATCTTTCCAGATCGCCAAGTGGAACACAGAAAGACGGCTTCTAAGGTTTGCTTCTGCTGTTTATCACCATCTGTGCGCTGTAAAAATTCAGAGATGGTTCTGGGCTCAGCTTACTCTTAAAAAAGCACAGAAGCAAATTTGCCATGTTATTTATATACAGGTAAGATGATTGGTGTAAAGAGCCTTTAACTGTATATTTAATTGTGAGAACCATACTGGCTTTCGATTTACTGAAAACAAGTTGCATAGATGGAAATACTATTTACAAGTCAAGTCATGCTGATATTTATGCATATTCATTAAGGCTGCCTCTACTTCAGGTAGATAAACCAAGAGTGAAAAGAAGATCCAGGCAGCCGCACATCCTGGGAATCCCTTTTTATTTTTAAAATCTGACTTAAAAAAAAAATAAATAACACAGGCATTAAGCCAATAAAGGTGATTTTTCAGGATGTGTGGCGATCTGAATCTTCTTCTGATACTATTAGTTATGAGGTGAGCCAGCACTCCTCTTGGGTTGGCATCCCTGGTGTGGCATTGCCTGCAGCTGTGATTTATTTTTTTAATTACTCCTATAAAGATGGGAGGTTTGAGATCTGATTCTCTTGAATGTATGGCCACAGTGGTGCTATGCTGAAAATTAGTTTCTGATTTCTAATAGAAATCACTCTTTTAAACAGGATATAGGATGCTCTAGCCTCCTGCCAAAATATAAGCAGCCAGATGCAATCTTCCGCATTATAGACATATGGCACAAGGAGAGCAATTTATCTGAAAACGTAGTCGTAAAGGATAAGCAGTTTTTACCCTCAAGTAAATAACCTTAATATATTCACATTGCATCCATCTATGTCGGAAAAACGGAATGCATCACTAAACCAACCAAGTTCTGTCATATTTACATCAGTTTTTTTTTTTTTTTTTATAAGCAAGGTTATTTCTGTTTATACATTTTGTCCACTTATGACTGTTTGGTTCAGTTTCATTAGCTTTCCATAGTTATGGTGTTTTGTTTTGTTTTTTGGGGGGGGGGGGTTTTGTAGAGAGATGGCGCCCTTGAAGATAGTGACTTATAATGTCGGAGGTCTAAATAACCCCAGTAAACGGCATCAAATAAAATACTGCAAAAATTAAAAAGTTGGTCATCAAATATTGTTTTTTTTTTTTTACAAGAAACCCATTTTAAATGGTCATCTAGGGTTGGATTGAACTCAAAAAACTTCCCACTTTGGTTTCATGGATATTCCCCTGATAAGAGATCTAAAGAAATAGCAATAGGTTTTGATAAAAATGCACCATTTAATTTAAAAGCAATGGAAACAGATTCTGAAGGAATGTAACAAAAAGACCAGAGAGTCTAGAGAGAGGATTCTTCAGAGAGGAACGGAATACTTTATTTATAAATAAATAAATATTCCACCCACAATGACAATTAGATAAAACTAATTACCTCCACCAATGGATGTGAAACTATAAAGTAATTCAATAACAGACACTCCACTTACACACTCCTCATTCACTTACAATCCCCCCACGGTAGCCGGCTACCAGTTGTGATTCCACTTAGTCTTGGGCAATATTGAGGTAGTACTAGAAAAGCAGTCATGTGCCCTAAAAAGATGGGATATTTACACAGCTTGTGTAGCAGTCTCTGGAATTAATAGGAAAACGTGCGGCTCTGAGAGGTTTGATGGAGCAGGAGTCCAAATGAGCTTTCATTAGAACAACTAAAAAGCAGTATGAGTTTGGTAACAGACCTGGGAGAGTTTTTTGGTGGGGGTGATCAAACCTAGAAGGAAGGTAAACTATATCATGTAAACGGTATCCAGGATAGCGAAGTTGGACAAAATAGAGGAAATAAAATAGAACAGTATTTACGGAAGATAAATCTACTGGCCCTATTAGAAGAGGATGTAAGTAATTTGGTATTGGTATTTCCAAGGAAGAAATTGAGCAGGCAATTGGGAAAAGCAAGGCTGGTAAAAGTCCGGGTCTGAACGGCTACACATCCTTATATTTTAAAAAGTTTTCCGGATTCCTTTTTTTCATCTATATTTAAACTCTGTTGGGGAAGGCCTATAAATCCATGAAGAAGCCCTGGGCTTATATATCACTCCTTGGTAAAGAAGGGAAGGACCCAACTCTATGCTCCAGCTTTAGGCCGATATCCTTGATTAATGAGGATGTTAAAATATATGCAAGGATTTTGGCCGAAAGATTGAGACCATTTATGCCAGACTGTATTGAGAAAGATCAAGCAGGATTTGTCCCCGGGAGGGAGGTAAGAGATAATCTGTTAAGAACAACTTTACTGATGCATACAGCAAAAAAGGGAAGGAAACCTGTTCTTTTTCTGTCAATAGATGCCGAAAAGGCTTTTGATAGGTTAGATTGGGATTTTATGTTGCAGACATTATATAAACTCGGTATGGGCCCACGATTGTTGAGGTGGATAGAGGCTCTATACTCTAACACTTCGGCTAAAATTCAAGTACAGGGGGTCCCCGGATTACAAACAAGTTAGGGACTGTAGGTTTGTTCTTAAGTTGAATCTGGCTCCAGCCAAAAAAACTATTTTTAAGCTTTTTGTTATCACCCCTGTAACATTTGTTTTGCTGTGTGTGCCCCTGTTCAGAAGATTTCACCTCACTTTCTGTCCCAATGACAATTGTATTTTGAAAATTTTGGGTTGTGGTGGAAACAAGCCTTGGTGATAAGGCATCAGTGGAGGTACCTTTTCCCCATAATAGCTCTTACAGGAGTAAATTTCCCTTCCTAGGGGTAGATTTCCTCTCACTTCCTGTTGTCTCCCTCCGTTTGTAAGTAGGAGTCGTTTGTAAGTCGGATGTTTGTAACTAGGGGACCCCCTGTAAATGGAACTCTGTCCGAGAACTTCCGGCTATATAATGGTACACGCCAGGGGTGTCCCCTATTCCCTCTACTCTGTTATTTCCTTGGAAACCTTTTGGCTTCTATAAGAGCCAATTATAAAATTATAGGTAAAGAGGTTGCGGGACAAGAACATAAGACATCCACGTTTACGGATGATATGTTATATATAACGAACCCTACACAAACACTTCCAGAGGTCTTGTTCGAATTGAGTGACTACGGAGCTGTATCGAGAGATATACCTCAAGATTAATATGGAGAAAACTGAGATATTAGATATCTCAGTCTCCTCAGATGAAGGAAGGGATCTCAGAGTTCTATACCCCTTTAAGTGGCGGAAGAGAGGATTGAAATAGCTAGGAGTGTTTGTCAACAATGGACCTATATCAGGATAAATATTTGCCCCTATTGAATAAAATTAAACAAGACCTGAGAGGATACCCTGCACATAGAATATCATGGTTTGGCAGGATAAGTGTCATCAAAATGATGACTCTCCTAAAAGCCTTGTATGTTTTTCAGTGTCTCCCGATAAATACTTCTGTGGCTTATTTTAAAAATCTTAGCTCAATACTGCAAAAGTTTATATGGAATAACAGGGGCAATCATATTGCCTATAAAATTTTTAGCAGACCAAAGGAAAGGGGAGAATTATTCCTTCCAGATTTTGAAAGATACGGCGGCAGTATTGCGGAGAGTCATGGACTGGGTACATGGCTCTCCGTATAAAAAAAACGGGTGTCATTAGAGGCAGAGTTGAGTAAATCGGCCTTGAGCGAGATTATTTGGATCCCAAGGCAGTATAGAGGCTCCTCTAGAGAAATGGTCCCAATTACCATAGAAACACTGAGAGCATGGGATAAGCTTTTTAAAAATTTATTTTGGCAATATAATAGTCCTTTGATGGCGTTGACAGGTAATAATTATTTCCCTCCAGGTAAGGATAATAAATTGTATTTAAAATGGACTTCCTCTGATTATTTGAGGTTAAAATATCCTGAATGGATATGTCCTTTGCTCAGTATTGGAACTGCAAGGAAAATACGGGGTAACATCATGGGATACATGGAGGTATAGACACCTTTTAACATTTTGTAGAATCTTTTCCGAAAACCCCTCCGCTCTCTCGGTGAGCTAAATCTATGGGAAAGATTCGTCGATCAAGGGGGAATAAATATACAGGGGATTTCTAACATATACAGGATGTTGATGATGCCCCAAGGAGAGGAATCCCTGTGTCCCTTGGAGGGTGGGAATTGGAACTGAATCAGTTATTGCCTGAAACAATGAGAAGTAAAGTCTTTGATTACGTTCACTCGTCTTCAGTGGACACAAGGATGAAGGAAATGAACTACAAATTATTAATTAAGTGGTATTCCGTCCCAATAAAATCAGTCCGGACCTGTCCCCTTTATGCTGGAGGGAATGTGGGGAGGTTGGAACGCATGCACACATGGTGGCAGTGCCCCTTAATTCAACCTTATTGGAGGGAAGTATTGGATTGGATAAAGAAAATCAGCGGGAAAGAAATTGGATATGATCCATGGCTATGCCTGTTCCATGTAACAGGGATGCCAAGGAGGAAATCTAGAGCAGCAATTATTCCATTTTTGCTGAATGTAGCAAAGGCATTAATCCTGAAACAATGGAAGTCAAAGGTAATCCCGACCATAAAGTATTGGTCTAGGGAGGTAGATAAAATCAGGGTAATGAAAGAAGTAATACATAGGCAAAATAACTTGGAAATAAAATTTGTAAGCACTTGAGAGAAATTGCTGGAATTTAGACAAACTATATGGGAAGTGAGTAGGTGTCCGTCGTTCCCCGCTTCTGACCCTGCCAGACACCCCCACCCCCCCCCCCCCTTTTTTTTTCTTAGTCCACAGTAACTAGTTACACTTTAGTGGAGAAATTCTCGATAGAAGTGAAAAACTGAGAATTTCTCCTCCTTTAAAAATTAATAAAAAGGGTTTGAAAAGTCCCGAGAGACACTTTTAGGGAGGAAATTCCCAACAGGTGGTAAAGAATTTTTCCTCCCTATAAATTAGTAAAAAGGGATGGGATAAGTCACGTTTTACTTATATAAGAAGGAAAGTCACTAAGAGAATTCTGTTATCACTAGGGGAGTAGGGAATGGCACTATTGGTTCATAGTAATTGGGTACACTTTTTATTGGAGAAATTCTCGATGGTAACAAAAATCGAGAATTTCTCCTCCTTTATAAATTTAATTGAAAACTCATTTTTTTTTTTAGGTAAGAAGGAAGTGGCAATGGGTTTTTTTTTTTTTTTTACCACTTCAATACCAGGCACTTATGCACCTTCCCGCCTAGAACAATTTTCAGCTATTAGCGCTCTCACACTTTGACAATTACTCAGTCGTGCTACACTGTATCTAAACAAAATGTTTATCATTTTCTTCTCACAAATAGAGCTTTCTTTTGGTGATATTTAATCACCACTGGTTTTTTTATTTTTTGCGATATAAGCAATAAAAACTGCGAAAGTTTGGAAAAAAACATACTTTTTTTTTTTTTTTTAGTTTCTATTGTAAAATTTTGCAAATAAGTTATTTTTTCTTCATAAATTTGTGCCAAAATTTATACTGCTACATATCTTTGGTAAAAATAACCCAAATTAGTGTATATTATTTGGTCTTTGTGAAAGTTAGAGTCTACAAACTATGGTGCCAATCACTGAAAATTTCCGTGAAGGGACCTCTGCGCTACTAAATAACCGTGTAAAAAATATCTGTGTACCAAAAATTCATCTGTAATAAAATCATGAAAGTGATGCAGCAAAATCAATAGTGCACACTGAATCACCATTTAGTAAATTTTATATATATATATATATATATATATATTATAGGATTTCGCGCAAGCGCATATATACATGTGAAAAAATCATGCATAATACAAACTGGTGTGTACAGGTGATCTGTGTTCAATTTAAACTAATATCACTTAATAAAAATCAACTCCAAGTGTCCAACAGTGATATAAGAAAATATAAAAAATGAATAGCAACTAGCCTACACAAGTGGTTTGTGGTTAAACACATTTATAGCGATCAATCAGCTAAATAAAGTGACCACAGTAGTGTTATTCCTAGCGATTCTTTATGCTTGAGTCAATCCGATATCTGTACTCATTCCCCCTGTATATGTGCTCCCATTGCCCTTATCTTAAAGCCCTGTAGACAATGTTGTATGGTGGTCAGGGGATGCCTGTTCTCCAAGTTGCCAGATGATGTCTGCTGGTTACAAATGAATGGATGTCCTTGACTGCTTCTTGCTGAAAGTAATTCAGGGTCCTGAGCTTCGAGCCAAAAAGACAGGAGAGAAGACAAGGGGGCCTCCAATGGTGTAGTAGTTTTAAAAAATCTGTTTTATTAAAGTAAAAAAATGTTTCTAAAATTACATACACACTGTGCATACAGTGTATTCAGTGACAAAAAGATGGCGGCAGAACGCCGTCACCTGGTGCAAAACTTCCGGAGCACAGCAACAACACCCGGGGTCAAACAGCGTCGAATGTTGTGTGTGTCTGCTAGCTAGATCCTACGCGTTGCGTCACGTGACCTTGTGACTTCCTCAGGGACTCTGATTGGCGTAAACCACCGCTCATTTATACTGAGTGACAGGAAGTAGTTCGGGCGCCATGTTTGTGTAGTCCGAGTAGTATATCAATGTACAAATAATCCTGCCCTGTTTGGACACCAATATATATACATACTTTAAGGACTTTAAACGAATAAAAGATAATCGTTCATTATTATTTACGGGCCTAAAAGTTTGTAATGTTCAAATAAGTGGTTATATCTAATATCATTGATATAGGTAACTGCGATGTCTCAGTCTGTGTGTGCTGCCATCTTGTGGTCATGGTCATAACGGCATGGAATTGTTTTAAATGTAACAATGGGCAGTCAAACATGATAAAATATATAACTCCCTAACAGGAGCTGAATTAAATTTAATTGAAATTATAAACATATAAAATAATGTATATATGTGCTTGCGCGAAATCCTCTATATATCTATATCTATATCTATATATATATATCTATTACTGAAAATTGATCACACCTGATGTACTCACCTGAAGGCCTATCTCATTTCTTGAGACACTTATGCCCCGTACACACGGTCGGATTTTCCGACTGAAAATGTGTGATAGGACCTTGTTGTCGGAAATTCCGACCGTGTGTAGGCTCCATCACACATTTTCCATCGGATTTTCCAACACACAAAGTTTGAGAGCAGGATATAACATTTTCCGAAAACAAAATCCGTTGTCGGAAATTCCGATCGTGTGTACACAAATCCGACGGATAAAGTGCCTCGCATGCTCAGAATAAATAATGAGATGAAAGCTATTGGCCACTGCCCCGTTTATAGTCCCGTGTTTTACGTCACCGCGTTTAGAACGATCGGATTTTCCGACAACTTTGTGTGACCGTGTGTATGCAAGACAAGTTTGAACCACCATCCGTCGGAAAAAATCCTAGAAATGTCCGAACAAAGTCCGACCGTGTGTATGGGGCATAACAAGCCAGGAAAGTACAAATACCCCCCAAATGACCCCTTTTTGGAAAGTAGGCAGTCCAATGTATTTACTAAGAGGCATGGTGAGTTTTTTGAAGTTGTAATTTTTTTTCCCACAATTCTTGGGAAAATTTAAGATTTTTTTTTTTTTTTTCACAAACTGGTCATATTAACAGGTTATTTCTCACACAGTATATGCATAATTGCAACTACACCCCTAAATACATTCTGCTACTCCTCCTGAGTATAGCGATACCATATGTGTGAGACTTTTTTACACAGCCTGGCCACATACAAAGGCCCAACTTTGAAGTAGCACCTTCAGGCGTTCTACAAGCATAAATTGCACATTTCCTTTCTCAACCACCTATTGCACTTTTAAAGGCCCTGGAGCACCAGGACAATGGAATTGTTCACAAAATGACCACATTTTGGAAAGCACACACCCCAACATATAATCTATGAGGCATAATGAGTCTTTTGAACGGTTCATTTTTTTTCCAGAAGGTTTTGGAAAATGTGGGGAAAAAATGAAAATGGATTTTTTTTTACACAAAGTTGTCCCTTTTATAAGATATTTATAACACATAGCATGTACATAGCAAAAATGACACCCCAAAATACATTCTGCTACTCCTCCTGAATATGGCGATACCACATGTTTGAGACTTTTACACAGCCTGGCCACATACAGAGGCCCAAAATCCAAGTAGCACCTCCAGGCATTCTAGCAGCATTAATTACACATATCATTTTCTGACTACCGATCACATTTTTGAAGGCCCTACATATTTCTAACACATAGCAGGTACGTGCCAAATAACAGAAGATTCCCTGTGGTTTTATAAGTGCAGTGGTCCAGAGGAGAGCATCAGTCCAGGCAGGAATGAGGTCAGCGACAGCAAAAGCAATCATCCAGGCAGCAGGCAGGAATACTGTCCATAGTTCATACAGGCAGAGATACTGAGAGCACAGCCAAAGCACAGTAAGTAGCAGGCAGAGGTGTTCCGGCAAAATTACTGTCCAAAGTCAGTAGAGGCAGCAGGCAGATATATGGTCAACACAGCCAAAGTATTGGTCCAAACAGCAGGAAGAAACATGATCAATAATGTCATAGGTCATTACAGGCAGCAATATGGTCAGCACAGCCAAAGTATTGGTCCAGGCAGCAGGAAGGACCCTCAAGCTTAGGGCCAGGGGGACAGGGGTAGAGTCTTCTCCCACCCAAATCGCTTTGAAGCCTTCGGGCAACCAGACCCTGTTCTGGGAGCACAGAAAACGAAAAACTGTTTTTCTCTACTCAGAACGCTATTCTGAAGCCCCTCACATATGTGAGACCCCTGTGTACTAAAGTAGATGGCCAAAAGATCAGTCCAGGTGGCAGGCAAAAACATGGTCGATTTAACAGACCAAGGTCCGTGCACGTGGAAGTCAGAAATATGGTTTAAATCGGCAGGCAGAGGCATCATCGGTAAACAGGCTGAGGTTGGTGCACGTAGAAGTCAGAAACGTGGTTTAAATCGTCAAGCAAAGACATTGTCGGTAAACAGGCCAGGGTCAGTTAATTAACATGGTAGCAGGCAAATGAGGAAATGGCAGTCTGGTAATAATAAAGGGAACCAATATTCGATGGATGTATGATAATTTTTGAAGCAATCTCCAATGCATCGGCCAGGTTGGGAGGTACATTGGGGACAATAATAGCTGGAATCTCTTCTTACTCCTCTGCTGAATACACAGCATTTCTTTTGGCGTCTTCTTCCAGATTCTGTGGGGGGGGAATGCTATAGGGAAAGTGTTGCTCGTGAAGTCGACTCACACTATCAGAGCGAATGCTTCCTGGGGCGGGACCTTGTTGGTAAATGAGGGCAGTGACAATATCTTCAATATACTTGAGGTAGGTGATTTGTTGGTTTTGAGTTGCTTTTTGGTAGCAGACAAACAAATTAAAAAGGGCCATGTGAAATGCAACTTTCTGATCGTTTAAATCCACCCCCCCCCCCCCATATACATGTTGTAGTCGTGGACACATTGGGGCTTTACAATGGGGCCACGTCTTCTTTGGATCTCCACCGTGGTGTCATTGTGGATGGAAGAGAGGATGTGGACATCTTTCTTGTCCCTCCACTTCATGGCCAACACCTCCTTGTTCCTCATAAATGCCGATTTTCTCCGTTTTTACAATTTTTTTTTTGTCAACAGTTTGTGGGAATCCCTTACAGTTTTTTTTTTTTTTTTTTTTTTTTTTTTTTTTTTTTTTTTAGAAGGTACCACAGGCCGGGATTTTTTTACTGTAAAGATGACGAAAAAGGGGCAGGCTGTTATAATAGTTGTCGACATATAAATGGTATCCTTTTTCAAACAGGGGGTATGCCAGCTCCCAGACAATTTTCCCACTGGTTCCAATATATGCGGGGCAATCATGGGGCTGGAGCTGGTAGTCTTTGCCTTCGTAGATCCGGAATGTGAAGACGTATCCAGTGGCTCGATCACATAATTTATTTAATTTCAGCCCATACCTGACTCTCTTGTTTGGTATATACTGCTTGAAGTGCAGTCGGTCAGTGAAATGTATGAGGGACTCGACCACACAAATTTTTTGGTCTGGGATGAAAACTACTCTAAATCGCTGGGAAAAGGAATTGATGAGGGTGCGTATCTTGTACAAATTGTCATGGTTGGGATGATCTCGGGGAGGGCACTGTGAATTGTCATTGAAGTGGAGAAAACGCATAATCATGTCGTATCTTGTCCTGGACATGACAGCGGAATATATGGGCATGTGTTGGATGGGGTTGGTGGACCAATATGCATGGACTTTGTTCTTTTTTTTATAAGCCCCATATTGAAAATAAGGCCCAAAAACAATTTAAATTCATCCAGTGTGACATATCGCCACTGGAACATGCGGGCGTAGGAAGAATTGGGGTTGGCAGCAATAAATTGGGATGCATAAAAATTAGTTTGATCCACCAAATTCTGCAGAAAATCTTGTGGGAAAAATAAAGAGAAATAATCGAATTGAGAAAAATTTGTAGTGTCGGGCTGCACACCTGGCTGTGCGGTGAAAGGGGGGATAATAGCGGATCCTGAGTTGGCAGGCAACCATAAGGGGTTTTCCAGGGCATCGGGAAGGTAGGACTGAGGCTAGGTTCTTCGGGTTGGGCGTGTAATTCCAGTACTTGTACTGGGCTCCTCTTCCTGGGGTCTGGCGCTGCTGGTGGTGGGCAGATCTCCTGATCTCGGCCCTGATCTCATTCTTTTGGGAGGGACAGTTTCCTCCGCGGACTCAGACTCTGATCCACTATCCTCCACTGGCTCGTATTCCGAACCAGAATCGGATGATGGACTACCTCTAACATAATAGAATATTTCTGACATGGTGGAGTATATTATGAGATCGGTCCATGTTGTGCTGACTTGTTTTATGTTTTTATGAATGTTTTGTATATGTATTTATATGGTATTGAATTGGATTGACATGGAATGTTTTTATATGTAAACATTTTATAAAAATAATTAAAACACAAAATTTAGCAAATAAATATTTTTTCTTCGCTGATGAGGCTTCACTGATGATCACTGGACTGATAATTGGGGCGCTGGTGATCGCTGCACGGGTGATCAGTCTATGTACTGGAACCCTTGCCAGTTATTGTCTCTCCTTTTTTCCTCACACAGACACAGCTACATTTAGACATCCAGCTAACTTAGCCGCAACTCTGAAAAATATCTGCCTGCTTTAACCCTGTAAATGCCACACCACTTTGCAGTGTAGCCCCATTCACTTGAATAGGTCCTGTTTTAGAGCTGGTACTGCCAGTCAAAAAGCAACAGAGGATTACATTTTGCCACAGCATGTGTACACCCCAGTCCAGCTGCTTTCGCAGCTTAAGGAAGGGGGGCAATTAAAACTCCACTCAGCCACCTGTTTTTGACCCCCACAGCCCCTCTCTCCAACTGCAAGTGTAAATGAACCCTGAGATGATATTAAGTGATTTAATTTGCAGAGATGGTATCGGTCCAGATTACAGCGCAGGAAGTTTCTTTGCACACGTGAGAAGTTGGTATGCGTGCAGCATTTGGTGCGATCCTGGTTACACCGCAGGAATGAGGCAGCTGTTAGAATCCAGAGATGTGTGAGGGTTTTCCTTCAACGCAAGCAACAAGCAAAGGTGTCCTGTGGGATTGTCAAGTTCCAGGTAACATTACTTTATTTGCCTGCAATTTCATATCACAATAATGTCTGTGTACATAATAGGTGAATCCATAAATAATTACACACAAGATACTGTATGTTTTACAGGATGTATTTTAAATATTAGATGGATAATTATGTATGAAAAATTCTTTAACTGTTAAAATATTGCCATGAATTCTCCTATTTTCAGATCAGCAGGAGACACTGCTCTAAGTACTGTAAATGGGGGTGAGGGGAACCTTTAAAAAAAAGGATCTTGGATTCATACAGATATGCACTCACCTGCCACTTTATTAGATGCACATTGCTAGTACCTGGTTTTAACCTACTTTTGCCTTCAGAACTGCCTTAATTCTATATGGCATAGATTCAACAAGGTGTTGGAAACGTTCCTCAGATTTTGGTCCATATTGACGGCTGCACATCCATGATGCAGATCTCCCGTTCCACCACATCCCAAAGGTGCTCTATTGGATTGAGATCTGGTGACCGTGGAGGCCATTGGAGTACAGTGACCTCATTGTCATGTTCAAGAAACCAGTGGTGAGATGATTTGAGCTTTGTGACATGGTGCATTATCCTGCTGGAAGTAGCCATCAGAAGATGAGTACACTGTAGTCATAAAGGGATGGACATGGTCAGCAACAATACTCAGGTAGGCCGTGGTATTTAACCGATGCTCAATTGGTACTAAGGGGCCAAGAAAATATTCCTCGTGTGCCAAGAAAATATTCCTCACACCACCAGTCTGGACCGTTGATACAAGGCAGGATGGATCCATGCTTTCATGTTGTTTACACCAAATTCTGACCCTACTATCTGAATGTCGCAGCTGAAATCGAGACTCGTCAGACCAGGCAATCTTCCATTGTCCAATTTTGGTGAGCCTGTGTGAATTGTAGCCTCAATTTCCTGTTCTTAGCTGACGGGATGGCACCTGGTGTGGTCTTCTGCTGCTGTAGCCCATCTGCTTCAGGGTTCGATGTGTTGTGCGTTCAGAGATTGTATTCTGCATACCTTGGTTGTAACGAGTAGTTATTTGAGTTACTGTTGCCTTTCTATCATCTTGAACCAGTCTGCCTATTCTCCT
Organism: Lithobates clamitans; assembly: GCA_037952925.1. Lineage (NCBI taxonomy): Eukaryota > Metazoa > Chordata > Amphibia > Anura > Ranidae > Lithobates > Lithobates clamitans. The sequence continues at coordinate 3,962,580 of JBBGZY010000430.1, read as the reverse complement.
CTGACATCAACAAGGTATTTTTGGTCACGCAACTGCCGCTCACTGGATATTTTCTCTTTTTCGGACCATTCATTGTAAACTCTAGAGATTGGTTGTGCGTGAAAATCCCAGTAGATCAGCAGTTTTTGAAATACTGAGATAAGCCCATCTGGCACCAACAACTATGCCACATTCAAAGTCGCTTAAATCCCCTTTCATCCCTATTCTGATGCTCGGTTTGAACTTCAGCAAGTCATCTTCGCCACATCTAGATGCCTAAATGCATTGAGTTGCTGTCATGTGATTGGCTGATTAGCAATTTGTGTTACCAAGCAATTGAACAGGTGTACCTAATTACAAAGTGACCGGTGAGTGTATATCTAAAGCTCAACTCTGGGAACATGTAAAATGTATCCCATGCAGTGGGGCTACACCAGTACTACAAGAGTTAATAGCTTATTTTGTCTGGGGGAGGAGACACTTCTACTTATTACCTGATCCTCTGCTTCCCTGGCAGATGAATGTTCCTCTGCGTCATCCTGTCCAGTGCAGGGCTACAAACCCTGCTTTGGTCTTGTTGATGTCTGGACCTTAGACCGCCAGTTTAGCTGCAAGGAGGTGTAAGGTCCCCAGACCAAAACAAGCAATTACCCCTTGCAATGAGGCTGTGCCTGCACCGTGAGGGTAAATTATTTTCAGTTGCCCAGAGTTGGGCTTTAAAGCTGAATATGGACAACTCCATAAAACAGGTGAGCAAACATTGTTTGCAACTATGGAGTTGATTCTGATGTAGTAGAGACAGATAATGATGTCAGGTATTTACCACTGCTCATTAAAGCAGCTGAAGGTGGATCATGATCCTTCCCTATATCATGAAGAGTGCAGGGTTCCACTAAGGATGAAGATGTTTTGCTATGGAGTGTCTCAAGCCTAAAGTATCCAGTATGCTGCGCTTATGTACCGCTGTCTTGCTTGAATGGATATAAAGCTCCCTGTCTATGACTATAACTCTTGATATGTCTAGCATTTTAAACAGTGCTAATTCTAGTAAAACTACGGAATAGCAAGCCATTCTAAGTGTTAAAAACAAGACTATGACTCAGTGGGTACATATCATGAAGCAGACCTATGTGCATGAAGGAAGATGAATGGCAGCCTCAGCCCGGACTCCAGCCAGGACACACCCCCAATGTGTTTTGCTCCACCCCGTGGAGCTTAATCATGCCCTTGATTATGCTCCAAGGGGCGGAGAAAAATGTATTTGTGTGTGGGGGGGGGGGCGCGCCTGGCTGAAGTCCGGGCTGAGGCTGCCATTCCTCCTGATACACTTTGGTCTGCTACATGATGTGCGGCATATGGATCTTTTCCTTTTGATATTGCTGCAGATTGGAGCTAGGACAAGCTCCCCTGTCCCTGCCTGCACTCATAGGGGTCTGGTTGGACTTTACCTCTCTACCTGTGTGGCACCTAAATTGTCTTTTTTTGGGTCATTGACTCAATGGGTATTTGCAAACCCTGAAAACAATATATCGGTAAAATAACCACATAAATAAATTTTTCTTTTAAGAAGTGGAGGCTTATATTCATAAAAATATAAATGGGAACAAAAAATGTTAGCTTCATGTTTATACCACAAGTGTCATTCATATCATAAATGTACATTTTTCTTTGACTTCTGTCATGTTCCTGAAATGGGAAGTGGAGGAAACTCGCACGGGTTATAGGACACCACAATAATATAACATGATGGGTTTCAACTATTCCCTATTCTATTCAAACAAAAAAAAGTTTGAACTTTTAGATACACTTCTATGTACAGCAGCCTTTCTCAACCTTTTTTTCCCCCAAAGAACCCTTGAAATGTTCAGGTCTACGCAAAAATCATGCCAATTCAACAGGGTAAGTGGAAAGAATGCCCCCAATACATTGGTAGTTGGAATGCCACACATACAGAGAGCTCAACCGATCATTGGTTTCATGCTGCTTGCTTTTTCAAGTAGCATTGGATGCAGATCACATCAAATGGGAGGTCAATCAGCTGCAGCCATGGGAACCCCTAGCAACCTCTGGAAGAACCCTGGTTGAGGATGGCTGGTATAAACAATGAACCAGCCACCAATACAGTATTTGAGGGTATCAACACTTGCGTGTTCAAGTACATTTTCCAAAGCCCCTGTATGGCCATTCATCTCTTGATTATCCCCTTAAACAGCTGACCTTCCTAAAGGCTTACTTCACAGAAGTGTGGAATACCCTTCTCTCTCTCTCTTTTTTTTTTTTTTTTTTTTTTTTTTTTTTTTTAGACTGATTTGATAGTAGCCATAATTTGCCTCTACTAGTGCAATATAACATTGACTGGTATTTTACCAGCCAATATTTAAAAGAATCAGTGCTTCATAAATTGAGCCTAATTTACCACTGGAAGTTTAAAGTTTTATTCAGTTTTTTTTTTTTTTTTTTGTTTGTTTTTTATGCATACAGTTTTTTTTCTTGTCACATTTTATCCAATAGGCTCTTTGGAGAGGTTACCAGTGGAGAAAAGCAAATGACACCAAAAAAATGAGAACCTTACGTCAGCGTCTCCGGAAACTAAGTGAGGAGTACAAAGCTGAAGATAAATTATGTAACAGAACATCAGTTGCTTTAAATTATCTGCTCTCCTACAAGCACTTCTCCTACATCCTGGCAGCTCTGAAGCATCTTGGTGAGAAATCTATTCCTCTAAGTGATCAATGCCCTTTAGAGTTAAGCTTTGAAAAGTAGAGCGGAGTGTTTTTATGATATTTGGGGTAAGTGCAGTTTCTATAGCTAAAATTTTGAAATGTGCTGCATGGTGGATCTTTGCTGCTCCCATTTTAGATGGCACCCTGGTAACCATGGCAACATTGGGTAGGTAAGCTAATTTCTTTACTACTGTGCAACTTTTTTAGGAAATAATGGCGATGTGATTATTTCCTGTGATCACGTTTGGTAGTGCAAGCAAGATGTTTGCTTAACCTGCTGCTGTCATCATTACCAGGAATCTATGCACAAACAATTAAAATTGTGGCGCAAACGAATACTAATGCACCATCCACATGAATTGGCCTCTACCCCCCCCCCCCAAATGTAGAGATGTGCTTGGTTACCATAGGTAAAATGTTCATAAAAATCCCATAGGAAGGGTGTTGTACATCAGTAGGCAGCTCCACCTGAGAGCGAAACAAATCTCTGAAATTACAAAAAAGGAACACAAGGGGGTGCCAGCTAAGTGCAGCATCAATTGGTTTATTACGATTAAAAAAAACACAATTGCAAACTCACAGAAATATAAAATCAAAGAGCTTATCTGCAGCCATTGCCACGTTGGATGGAAGCTGTCCAACAGAAGAGCCGCTTGTGACAGCAAACAGTATGTAGTCAGTGAGGAAACCAAGTCCAATGTTCCAGGAGGTGAGGAAAGTTACTGTGGGACACAAGGAAGGATGTGATGTCACTCCTGGGGCGGGCTGCCTTGTGTCCCACAGTGACTTTCCTCACCTCCTGGAACATTGGACTTGGTTTCCTTACTGACTACACGCTGTTTGCTGTCACCAGTGGCTCTTCTGGTGGATGGCTTTCATCCAACGTGGCAATGGCTGCAGATAAGCTCTTTCATCTTATATTTCTGTGAGTTTGCACTTTGTTTTTTTAATCCTAATAAACCTATTGAGGCTTCACTTACCTGGCACCCCCATGTGTTGCTTTTCATTACCAGGAATCTGCTTGCCTGCATCTGAAGTCTGTTTTCCCCTTTTTTTTTTTTTTTCCTCTTAGATTGTGGTCATATCTGCACATTGTATGTGTTTTGCAGGTGCAGTGCTTTGGGAAAATTCTCACTTGTTCCATCTTTTGATCATGGCAGTCATGCATAAGGTGCCTACAGTACACTACACCTAACATCCACAGATGTGAACAGAGCCTATGAGCCCAATAAATCTTGTCTGTTTTTTTGTTTTTTTACACTTTAACATGCATTGTGTTAAGGCAAATATAGGTATTGCCAGTGTGTTTAAAAAATGAAATGGGCACCATTTTTCTGACGCAGTGTATTACAACACACGTACGTGGGGGGGGGGGGGGGGGCAAAGACATTGACTGTGAATAGCCCTGCAAAGTGGCAATGCATGTAATTGTGCATTAACGCATTCTTTTCCTGCAAAGCACTGCACTGGAGAGGTCTGAATGGGTCCTTAGATTATTGTTAATGAAAAGGGCCAGAGAAGACTTGTTTAATGTTTTAAAAACTGCACTCTGTTTATCTGTTGCTCCACAGCCCATAAATTGAGACAATTTAAACAAACCTTTCCTGAGAAAAAAATAAGCAATTGCTGACGACCTTCTAAAAATGCTAGTTACCTGGCTATTTTGCTGGCCTTGTCACTCTGCTGAGTCACAGTCCTGGAAGAATGGAAGAAGTATGTGCATCATTTACCCTTGGTTCACACCTAATGATTTTTTATTTATTTATTTATTTTTATTTTTTTGTGGGTTTTGCAGAAACTCACTCAGTCCATTTTAACATGGTTTCCTAGGGATCTAGTTCACATCTCTGCGTTTGAGCCAATACGTTTTTTGAAAAGGCTCAGACTTTTCCCTCAGTAGATTGCGTTTGCATGTAATAGGCTTCAGTGGACCTGCACCAAAAATGTAAGTGTTGTGTTTTTAATGCATTTTTATATGCTTTTTTTTCGGGTAATAGGAAAGTATGATAGTTCTGTTTATGGAGTGTGACTTTGGTGCAACTTTATACTCTCTGGCACTCAAGTCAAATCGGAGTAGTGCAGGCGCATGTTAGGATTCAGGGTTAGTGGCAAATGTTGGTGGTAACTGTTAGGGTTGGAACGCTAACCCTAATGATTACCATTAACTCTAACCTTAACCCTAACATGCGACTTTGGACACAAAGGTTCCTGCACTACTTTGATGTGACTTGAGTGCCAGAGAGTATAAAGTCACATCAGTCACACTCCATGAACAGAAAAAAAAAATGCAAAACTCGCCCAAAAACAACATCAACCACAACCTGCATAGATGTGAACCTAGCCTTAATCAGGGTTAACTCAAAAGTTCTTATATGCACACTCTTTCTGGCTCAGTGACTATTTAAGCTAGAGTGTCAGGTTGACAGCCAGACAGCTACCATTTTCAGAAGGAAAGGTCACTCAATGTTTCTCTCCTTTTCGAGTTAAATGTGAACAATTTTTTTTTTTTATTCTTTGTATTCTCCAGTCTTTCTTTTGAGGACATCTATTGGTGGGAACATAGAAATGTAAACCCATTGATATAAAGTACCTTGTCTGACATATTCATAGCTGGTCTGCAGTACACAGATGACTCATATGTGTCCCTTTCTCTTGTAGAAGCTGCCACCAGACTGTCTTCTATTTGCTGTGAAAGAATGGCACAGAGCGGAGCTGTGCGTACCATTTTCACTCTGATCCGTAGCTGTAACCGGAGTATCCCTTGCATGGAAGTGATCACGCTGTCTATACAGATTCTGCTTAACCTGACCAAGGTACCTAGTTATGTGTTCTGACGTGTTTATAAATTGGCTGTGTGTGTCTGTGTTTTTTGTTTGTTTGTTTTTTTTTATATATATATTTTTTTTTTGAGCACATAGTTTTTATGTTTACCTAGACCATAAGTGTAATTTTATTGCATACAAGACTTTTTAACTTTTGCTTATTTAGAGAATGCATTTTTTTTTCAATCCGTAACACCTGACCAGTAAGAATCATCAGCAGCAAAGGCGCTTTCATAGTGCGGTGCTAAGAAAGCAGTGCATGAATATGTGATCTTCTCTTCCTGTGCGTATATAGTATATATGCTTAAAGTGATTTGTAAACGATCACTTTGTAAAACAACCCATTCAGTTTAAAATAGAAATTAAATGCAAATACATTATAGGTCTAAAAAAAAAAACTCAAATACCTTGTTTTCCCCTTTTTAATAAGTGATCACATTCCCTCTGTTCTCAGCTGCATAAGAGCTGGGGGGAGAAGCAGCAGTACACTGATCTTCCCAGTGAATGGTTGTGCAGACGGGGCATGTCAGGACAAGTCTGATCATTGTAGGAGAGCAGCCTGAGTTCCCAGCATAGCTAGAGACCCGACTACATTTTTGTTTGTTTTTTTTCTCCTGCTCAGTGTGGTCAGTTTTGAATAGGAAAGCAGAGGGACTGGCAGGGACACCAGGGATTTCACACAAAGGAAGCAATACAATACTAGTACATGGTACAGCAGGCACATATCAGGAATATGAAGTGTTGGGGTAATGAACGCTTTAAATCTGAGAACCTCCCCCTCAGTGTGGATGAGACTGCAAGGGTTACAGACTTATGCCCCGTACACACGGTCGGATTTTCCAACGGAAAATGTGTGATAGGACCTTGTTGTCAGAAATTCCGACCGTGTGTAGGCTCCATCACACACTTTCCATCGGAATTTCCAACAAACAAAGTTTGAGAGCTTGCTATAAAATTTTCCGACAACAAAATCCGTTGTCGGAAATTCCGATCGTGTGTACACAAATCCGATGCCACGCATGCTCCGAATAAATTAAGAGACAAAAGCTATTGGCTACTGCCCCGTTTATAGTCCTGACGTACGTGTTTTACATCACCGCGTTCAGAACGATCGGATTTTCCGACAACTTTGTGTGACCGTGTGTATGCAAGACAAGTTTGAGCCAAAATCCGTCGGAAAAAATCAATGGATTTTGTTGTCGGAATGTCTGATCAATGTCCGACCGTGTGTACGGGGCATAACTCCACCTTTAGCAACATGTTACACCCATATTTAATATGTTAGTAAGCACCATTCCCCCTGAGCCCCATTTACAGAAATCTGCAAATGAACGAAGTACAAGACTTGTAGTTCTCAATGGAACACAAGTGTGGTAATCAGCACACTTAGTCCATTGATATTCCCTCCAGCTCTGCAACTGAGCTGAGCCCGGGTTCACACCTATGCGAATTAGATTACATGTCGCTTTCCCAGGTCACTAACAAGTAGGGGAGAAGAGCGGATACTCCACCCGCCATATCGGTCCAGGGCCCGCAGATGGGCAAGCGTAGCCTGGAAAACATGGGGCCGGGGGGGGGGGGGGTAAGCAATCGGGCAGCAGCGCAGCCGTCTAAACGCTACCTGACCGGCTGGTGTCTTCTTATCAGTTTTACACACAAATCCTGGTGGCTGCAGCCATTGGATTATGTGTGAACCCCCCCTGCTGTCAGGTCCATACAACATGTGGACCTGGCAGCGAAAAGGTTAAAGGTGAACTTGGCTGCTGGTAACTGTAACTGCTGGTTTAGTCTAGGTGATTAGAAAAACATTTACTTACTTGATCCAGTAGTGGACTGTCCCTTTTTAGCGGTGGCACGTCCAATGCAGAGCTGTGGTATTGATGACATAAAAGGTTCTAAGACCTCTGGAGTGTAGGGGAGAAGAGGCCGCAGGGACCGGTCTAGCTGTGTAGAAGAGCTACGGGATTGGAGATTCGGGTAAAGCTTTATTCGGGCCCCTAGAAATGAATGAGCAGTTAACCATTGCAGAGCACTGGGTATGCTCCCAAGTTGGGCTGTGTGCATCCATAAACTCTATAAATGCATCCAAATCATAGGATCAGCTTTAAGTATGGCTTCATCTCTCACACAGTTTTTCTGTATTCATTTGTAGTATGAGAAGACCGTATCTACTGTCCATGAGGTAGAGGATTCTGTTGAAGTTCTTCTAAACTTGATGCAGATCTACAGGGAAAAGCCTGGAGACAAAATACCAGAGAAGGGGGGAAGTATATTTACCAAGACCTGTTGTCTCTTGGCCATCTTTGGCCTGGACCCCCACAGAGCTAAGGTAGGATTCTTCTTCTCCCTTCTCCCTTCTTTAAAACCTCAGTGAACAAACATGATTTAGGAACATCCACTGAGTTGTATTCCTCTGGTAAGCATGAACGCAGCCAAAGTTGTATCTGATCCTTTTTAGACTGTTTAGTATTTTATGCTAGTATTAGGATTTTATAATTCTCGTGTTGGGTAGCTGTAAATGTTATTTCCAATGAATCACTTAAAGTGTTACTAAACCTACAACAGTAATATCAGTCTGTATATGCAGTAAAGCATGCTTGTTATACTCAATGAGGAACCTAAAGGGTTAATCCTCTGCATTGTGTAAAAAGGCTGTTTGATCCTGTCTTCTCTGAATCGTTCCCCTCCTTCCACTATCCCCAATATATTGCCTGGTGATACAGAGGCAGGGGACAGGCTGCACATGCTCAGTTGTGTGTATTGCTAGAGAGGTTTGTTTTTATTTTATTTTTTTGCTATCTTGGGAGGGTGCATATGATTAGCACAGGTCCAGAAAGAGGGTCAGGGGGCCTGCGTTCCCGTAGGACAGTCAGTGCAGAATGAAAACTCCTCCCTCCTTCAAGCTTTAACCAGACACTCAGAAGTCACAAGACTGCTATATACTGCTGATGAGAAAAGATATTTAGCAGTTTATATTTACTAATTGCACTTCCATGTTCCTTGTACTGTGGGAGACCAGATATAGTGTATGCTGGCTCCTGGGTTTAGTAACACTTTAACCGAAAATGGATTACCTATTCTATCTTGGCATCTGATTTCTACAAGGCTTACCTGTAGGTACAGTAAATATCTCCTAACCGTGCATCCTTTTTTGAAATATTTACTATAGTAGCTCCTGGAGAAATCTCCATCGCATGCGCACCACACTCTCAATTGACAGCATGCTTATTCTTTTGCAGGGGACTTTTTTTTTTTTTTTTTATGGTTTACTACCGCTTTAAGTGACTGTACTGGGGTGGCAACTACTTTATTTTTCTATTCCTGCATCTTTTTTCTCTTAATCTTTTCTTTTGGTATTTCTTTAGACTTCCCCAATCTCTTTTCTGGTCTATTGCTTTAATTTAATTGTTTTCTTTTTCTTTGCTGTATTAAAGTGTGTACGTTATTTTATTTTTTTTTTTATGCAGTAGGGCTAGACTAGATATTCTGTCAAGTTTTTTTTTTTTTTTATTTATTTATATTGTTGCTCATGTCCCCATTGAGTATATGTTTCTTCTGAGTTTGTCCTGGTGTCCGTTGTCCCAGAACAGGAAGTGAAGGGAAATCAAAATCTTAACGTATTATACAGGATTTATATAGCACTGACAATTTGCACTGCGCTTTGCAACATAATTAAAGTTTTGAGTGGAGAGGGATTGTGTAGTGAGCTACATTCATTGTTGACAGGTTGCTTGTAAAGACAGATCTTGTTCGCCTGCTATCAGCTAATGTCTTCTGTGCACAGCATTGGATACTTTTGTGACCCATAAGGCCCCTTTCACACTGACGGACCGTTCGGGTCTGCCTATAAATTTTTCAGGTGGACCCGATTTGGACCATCCATTGCTCTCTATGGAGCAGTAGAGGTCAACGGACCTTTGTCCATTGTGACCTGCCAACATCCGATCCTGTCCGCTAAAAATGGTTGGATGGAAATGGACAGGCAGTCCGTTTCCATCCAACAGCCCATAGCGGACAATGGGATATGTGCGTGTCCACTCTTCATCAGTGGACATGGACCTGTCATCTGCCTGCTCGGCAGGGATCAGCGGAGAGATCCCCTGATGAGTGGGCGGATCCACTGGCAGACTCCACCACTGTGAAAGAGACCTAAGTCTTGCAGGCTGCATGTCCACTTCATTCAGCCTTTAAGCAACATTGTATCAAATTGGCTTCACTCTAGCACAGGGGTAGGCAACTCCCGGCACAGGTGACGCAATCGCCACGCAAAGTCGGCACTCGACTCCCTCTCCATCAGCAGAGCAGCACAGGGAAGTGTCAGTGAAAAACTAATGCATTCCAATTTCCCACATCGCACCTGTACTGAGGGGGAGGCACTGTGCCCTCACACATTGTAAAAGATGGGAAACATTGTTTGGTTCTCTAACTTTGCTGTAGCTGCAATTGTCAGCTTTTGTGATGGGGAAGAGATTGGGTGCAGTCCTGCTAGGGGGGTGGCGGGGCGGTCCCTGTTTCCAGGAGGAGGAGGACTGTCATTGGCCACTGCTAAAGCCAATCGCAGTCCTGCTAGCTCCGTCCACCATCTGGAAGAAGATGACTCGCTTGGTTGCCACTACCAATCTCAGAAACAAGGGATTTCCCTGTGATTGAGAGAACCACAATTCTGTGACAGTTTGTGGCATTACTGTTGAGCTTCTGGGAACTTTGTTGAAATTATCTCTGAATCTTTGCGTCACTTACTACTGAACCCCTGCACTCTGTGTCCCTTTAAGCCACGGCCAGTATTCAGCGCAATAAAAATCACATCCAACTTTTGCTGTGGCGCAGAGCGTCACACTTTTTCTTAGCTGCGGGGGCCCAAATTATGATCCTGCACACAGGCCCACTGCTTTCAGAAAATACCCCTGACCTGAGCTCATCATTGTGCATCCATTTTGGATGCTTGTATGTGACATCACATACAAGCTCGTGGGCAGGATGAGAGAGGTGGATCCACAGGATGAGTGTGCCAGGACAGGTAGATGTGTCTCATCTCTGCTTCCTTTCACCACTTTGCATATCACACATCATAGATGAGAAGAGGGTACAGCGGTGGAGCAGATGAACAGGAGGGTACAGTGGTGGGGTAAATTAGCAGGAGGGGTTCATCAGTGGGACAGATGAGCAGGGGGGGTTACAGTGGTGGGACAGATGAGCAGGGGGGTTCAGTGTTGGGGCAGATGAGAAGGGGCTTTAGTGGTGGGACAGAAAAGCAGGGGGGTACAGCAGGGGGGGAGATGTGAAAGGGGGTGTATTGGTGGGACAGATGAGCAGGGAGTCACAGTGGTGGGGCAGGAGAGCAGGGGGGTACAGAGGTGAGACAGATGTAAAGGAGGTACATTGGTGGGGTAGATGAGAAAGCGGGTTACAGTAGTCGGGCAGATGGGTTCAGTGTTAGGACAGATGAGAAGGTGATTAAGTAGTGAGAGAGAAGAGCATAGAGATAAGGCGGTGAAGTAGATGTGCAGGGAGGTACGGTAGTGGGGCAGATGAGAAAAGGGTTACATTGATGAGGCAGATGAGCAGGGGGGTTACAGTGATGGGAAAGATGAGCAGGGGGGTTCAGTGTTGGGGCAGATGAGAAGGGGGTTTAGTGGTGGGACAGAAAAGCAGGGGGATAGAGCAGTGGGGCAGATGAGAAAGGAGGTGCATTGGTGGGACAGATGAGCAGGGGGTTACAGTGGTTGGGAAGAAGAGTAGGGGGTACAGAAGCGGGGCAGATGTACAGGGGGGGGTACAGTGGCAGGGCAGAGGAGAAAGGAGGTACATTGGTGAGGACAGGAGGAGGGGGTACAGAGGTGCGGCACCTGTGCAGAGGAAAAAGCAGGTACATTGGTGGAACACACAAGCAGGGGGTTACAGCGGTGGGGTAGATGAGCAAGGGGGTTACAGTGGTGGGGCAGAACAGAAGATGGTTCAGCGGTGAGATAGAAGAGCATGGGGGTACGTTGGTAGAGCATATATGCAGGGAGGTACAGTGGTGGGGCAGATGAGCAGGGGGTTACAGTGGTGGGGCAGATGTGCATGGGGTTACAGTGGTGGGGCAGATGTGCATGGGGTTACAGTGGTGGGGCAGATGAGCAGGGGGTTACAGTGGTGGGGCAGATGAGCAGGGGATTACAGTGGTGGGGCAGATGAGCAGGGGGTTACAGTGGTGGGGCAGATGTGCAGGGGGTTACAGTGGTGGGACAGTGATCTGAGGCGTGAAGGTGCATGAATTGGGGCTGATATGAGGTGCAAGTGTAGGGTGTTAATTTCTCACTACTCAAGTTTACAGCATTTACTTTATAAAAAATCTAGCAGTTTGGTTTGCTTTTACATACAGATGTTCAGATGCTGGTTCTAGTCTCTGCTTATCCATAGCTGCTTACATGGGTTTTATATTTACTAAATTTTTCAGGATGTTCGATGATATGCTTTTCTGATGCACCATTCTATGACAGTGTTTAGGCTACTTTCACACTGAGGCAGTTTTTAGGCGTTTTAGAGCTAAAAATAGCGCCTGTAAAGCGCCTGAAAACTGCCTCTCATGCCTCCCCAGTGTGAAAGCCTGAGTGCTTTCACACTGGTACGGTGCGCTTGGATGGGAAAAACGTCCTGCAAGCAGCATCTTTGGAGCGGTGTGGGAGCGCTGTATACAGCGCTCCTAAACTGCCCCTGCCCATTGGAATGAATGGGCATCGCTTCTGAAGCGCCACGACACAGGCACTATTAACCCCTTCTTCGGTCACTAGTGGGGCCACTAAAACGACGGTAAAGCTCCGCTAAAACTAGCGGCACTTTACCTATAACGGACCTGCCGCCCCAGTGTGAAATTACCCTTAAAGTGTTACTAAACCCACAACTGTAAAATCAGTCTCTAACCAGCATGCTTTACTGCATATACACTCACTGTGGAACCTAAGGGGTTAATCATCTGCATTGTGTAAAAAGGCTGTTTGATCCTGGCTTCTCTGATCCTCCCCTCCCTCCACTGTCCCCTGATAACAGAGCCTGTCGTCAGACTGCACAAGCTCAGTTTGGTGTTCTTAGGCCCTGTGCTGATCACATGCACTCTCCCATCGGCACTGTCCAGAGTCGGGTCCTGCAGCCTCATAGGGCAGTCAGAAAACTCCTACAAGCTTTAACTAGTGCTTGGCTGGACAATGATAGAAGTCACAAGACTGCTATATACTGCTGATAAGAAAAAGTATTTAGCAGTTTATAGTTACTAAAATAATTGCATTTCCATGTTCTGTGTACAGTGGGAGACCAGATATAGTGTATGCCGGGTCCTGGGTTTAGTATCACTTTAACGATGTGATGTTGTGTTTCTCTGATTGTATATGGATACATGTGTGACATTTAAAGGGGGATGACCATGTCATTTTAATTACACAGGAGGAGTTTTTGGTCTGGGAGTATCCATCCTGTTTTAGTACCGTGTGCTTCATAAAACTTTTAGTAGTTTTGTACTCATCCCTTATTACCATTTTTGTGTGGGGTTTTTTTTTTTTACAGGTGTGGTTTTTTTTTTTTTTTGTTTTTTTTTTGTCTCTGTCCCCATTAAGCAGATTTGTCCCTGGAGTTTGTCCTGGTGGCCATTATCCCAGAACAGGAAGTAAGGGAAAAATCAAAATCTTAAAGTATAACTAAAGGCAAAACTTTTTTGTTTTGAGTGGGAGAGGGATTAAAACACTTATCAGTCTTTATTGCGGTCTGTGCCTCCATTAGGGAGATTCACCATCTCGATTTGTCTTGTTTACTGTTATCGCTAAAAGTGAAAGCAAAACTAAATCCCAAATTTTAGGTTGTCCCCAGAACAATCAGAAGGGAAATCTTCCCATGGGGATGCTAGGTGACAAACTGGGATTTCCCTCACATTGGAAGAAGCATCGCAAAATAACATAACAGGAAGTGAAAAGAAATCTCTACAGATGCATTTGATATAACCCTCCTTTCCTAAAAAAAAAAAACAAAAAAAACGATGTAAGCTTGGCAGGAAAAGCAAGTAACTGACAAAAGAGAAAAGCACAAGTTTTGTCTAAAATGTATGAATTCCTACTCTCAAATGCAGCATTCTACAAGCTATAGATATGTGATGTAAGGTGCTTTATGTGTAATACCTATAGTCTATCATTTATCCTCCTCATTTTTTATTCGGATTGCCATAGTGATGAATAGTATTGTGCATCAAAAACATCCCCATAACAAAGGAAAATGCCGCTGTGATTGGCCCCAGTTGTTTAGAGGTTGTGAGCTGTACTGTATTTATGTAATTTCTTGCTTTTTGAGTTATTGTATTGTTACAGTAATCTGCTTTTTCTATGTCTGCATTTTGAGGTAGTTAAAAACTAAAGTGTCTCTTCTCCATAGGAAATTTACGCTATTCCTAAAGCTATGAATCGGATCTCCAGCATATATGTCCTGACATCACGGAAGCACAAAATGGATACAGTGCGGAATGTCAGCAAACAGCTCATGAATAATTCTCGAATTCATGGCAACACATCTATCCAAAGCACACCATTCCACACACGAATAGTATCAAGGTACAGACTCTATTGTATATGAAGGCTGGTATTCTGCCCTGATTTATATATAATTAGCTATTTTACTTTAGGAAAAATACCAAATGCATTCCAGAGTTCTAAAAGAAAGTTGAGTGTCTCCTAACAAAAACTGTGAGCCTGGCTATGCCACTTAGGGCGCACACCTCCAATACCAATGCCACTGTGACAAAAAATGTAGCTGCCCCTGTAAGATGTGCATAACACCTTTTTTTTTTTTTTTTATTAAAGATTCATACTTGCCTATGTGGATGGAGCATCAGACTGATGCTGCATCTGTCCACCGCCATCTCTGCACTGAGAACCGAGCCACCGAACCTCGCCGATTGCTCAGTTTTCACAAATCCCCGAGAGGAGAGCTGCTGCCTGTCAGTCAGCATCTCACCTGTCTGCTTCTCCATGCTCATCGGAATGCTGAGCTGGGGCGAGGAGAGGCCGTCTCAGCGAGCAAATCGGTAAAGTATACAGTCCAGTGCATAATACCTTACCCCCTTGGAGCCGGCGCCTGCCAGCCCCCTAAGGGTTTTTACATGCCGAGAGGCCAAAACTGCGCCATTACAAGGACAAAAGTGTGCATTTATGGTTAAGGTCATGTGACCACCATGATTGGGAAGCTCCAAATCGCAAGCAGCGATCAGGAGTTTTCCATTAGCCGCCGGGAACGCTCTCTTGGCACAGCGCTGTTTGAACTAATGCACGCAAATATGCGGCCACTCCGTGCCCAGGCCCGGCCGCCGATAGGCCACACATTTGCATGCAGCCAGCACCAAGGTGTTAATAAAATCCAATATTGGTTATCCCAACACCAAGTATAAGTAATTGTGTCTTTTCTTATCCTCTTCAGCCCTTGGCATGCATCTGCCACCCAGTAATATATAAAATGCGCACTCGCCAAATATCCATGACCTTTTTTTTTTTTTTTTTTTAGGGAGGTCAGCAAGCGCTTAGTCTGGTAAACCACCTAGTACCAGGTCTTTCACACATAGATTCTTCTGTTAATCTCAGCCATAGCCTCATAGGTAACCATAAAAAATGCCAAAGGATACAAACATGTATATAGTGTAGTATTTTTATTGCAACTCGGGGTCCATCAAACAGCCACTACTCACATTTAAAAGTGCCTCGGATGCTGGTACTAGCATGTACAGCGTTTTTGTCGGAACTGCTGCACCGTTATGATTGCCAGAGCCAGCGTGCATTCCAACAGCTGGAAGTCCGCACTATGGGACCAGAAGTGAGGGCAAGTGAGGCCCATCTCAACGTGTTTCAGCAATCAGGCGTCTTCAGAAAGCTGCTAGCCGCCAGTTTTAGTGCTTTTATAGATTCCACTTCACTGTGATTGGACTACAACAAAATGGCTGGTGTAATTCACTTGTACATACTGTTCTGATCCGAAGCTTTACATAAGCCATATAATTTTTATATAAAAAAACTAATATAGCAACTAAAATTGATACTGGGTGGTTTACCAGACTAAATACTTGCAGACCGAAGGGCTGAAGAGGATAGAAAGATACACATTTGTCGCTTATACTTTGTGTTGGGATAAGCAATATCCAACTTTTATTTTATTAAGGAATCCATTATATATGATTTCTATTGTGAGATGTGTCAGATATATGCAGATTTACTTGTGTGTGGCGTTAATAAGATTTTGTTTATAAAGTGATGCACCTGCCCTTTATACTTTGGTACACGTAACGTAGTCGGTTCTCTTTTGAGAGACCGAGCTAAACGTGGAGTTTTCCGTGTCATATGCAATTCAGATATTAAAGAGGAACACAGTCCAATATGAGCCTGATTGGAGTGTTCCAGTAATTTTTGGATAAAAAGCAGCACGGTATCTGGAATAATCTGTTTTGGTTTACTTACATGTTGGGTTTACTTACATGGTTACTTACACCGCTCTTCAAAATGTTGAAGTTTAAATGTTGTCGTACATGCATGGATTATACATAACATGGAGTTTTTCTATATCCATCATCCTAATTTTAACTGTGCAAGATGAATTTCTAACTAAACTTTTTCATACTTCTTCCAGAATAAAGCCTGACTGGGTGCTAAGAAAAGATAATATGAGGGAGGTTGTGGACCCTTTGCAAGCCATCCAGCTGGTCATGTCAACCTTTGGTTTGCCCATATGAACCCATTTCACTGGAACTGGAATTTTTCTAAAATATGTTTAAAGCTAATTTTGTGTTTATTTTACGGTCCATAATGAGGCATATAGCACAACTGTATTATAATTGTATTTTGTAAATAGATTTTTGTATAGATGAAATCATACAATAAAATACAGAGCTTAACCTACAATATTAGTTTGAAGTTTTAGTTTGAGATGTAAACATATAGGCTTGGTAAAAATTATGCTTCTGTATGCTATCTATAGAAAAGGCTATAGAAACTTACCTGATCAGGAGAAAAAGGGAATATTGGATACCCACTAGTGGCTGATTAAAGTGATTTGTTATTTAAAAAAAAACAAAAAAAACGAAGCTTTACAAACATGTGATACCACCTGTGTGTCTTTTTCTGGGGTCCCTCCACGGCGCTCCTGGCTCCTCCTCTTCTCGAGTGCCCCGACGGAGAGCTGCTTTCCATGCGGGCACTCGCGCGGACGCGCTCCCGAGTCCTGCTGCTGCGTCCATTGACACAGAGGGACTGGCTCTCATGTCACTGGATTTGATTGACAGCAGTGGGAGCCAATGACTCCTGCTGCTATCAATCTATCCAATGAGGACCTGAGATGGCAGCTGGAGCTGCTGTGGTCATCCCAGTCACTGGAACGATTGGGCTCAGGTAAGAAAAAGGGGGGCTGGGGGGGTGCTGCAGCACAAAAGGTTTTTCACCTCAATGCATAGGCAACCCCTCTTAGTGTCCAGTGCCATGGCATGTTTTCACTGTTGGGTGAGTGACAATCAGCAGCTCTGCCTGAATGGCAATGTTGACCTTCAAAGAACGAGTACCTCAGCATTCGTTTCCCTACAGTATAGTCCTGTCAAATCTTTAAAAATGAATTAAAGTGTAACATTAAGTCCTGCTAGATCACTTCGGGCTGGTCCCTTTTGCAGGTACGGCTATGTAAAACATAAAAAAAAAGTGCCTAGACGGTTTAATATCCAGTAATACACTGTCTCACCCTGCTCACCGCGCATGCTCAGTTGCTCTCTATTTTTAGATCCTGCCAAGTTTGTAAAGGCCAATCTGCTGACAGCCTTAAAGCAGAGTTAAACTCTACTATCCTTTACAGCCAAGGAAGCTGCTTCCATTTGATCTGCAACTGCCATGGCACTGCACATGTGATTGGTTATGACACCAGCCATTTGACAGTTTGTTGAGGACACCAGCAAATGTGACTGGAAATCCCGGCATTCCAGGAATGTAACTGTTTGTCTTTTGAAACTGTTAAATCAATGGGTTTATTTCCACTTTATGATTTACTGCTGTTCAGGGGCTCTGGGCTTCAACAAAATGGCAGCCTCTGGCAAGAAGAACCAAGAACAATGCTGGAGGCAATCTACAGCGCACACTAATTTTGGTAACATATATCTTAAAGAGGGCTGTATGTTCCTTGTTAAAGAACATACATTTTTATCAAGTTGTTATGGGTAAAGTTCCGCTTTAAGCTCTTTAAAGTGAGCCCGTGGGAAGCTTTTAGTGTCACCTGCTGCCTGAAACTAGACCATTGTTGCATATATTCTCTCGATATTCTGTAACTTATATTCATGAGAAGAATGCAAAGAAGTCCTTTTCAGTTCTTATGTAAAAGCTCAAATGGATTTAATAATAAAATAGCAAAAATAGTACAAGAGCAATATTAAAATGCAGAATGTATATTGATTATTGGTTCCAAATTAATAACTACTGCAGTAGGGAACATACACAAAACATACATTCCGCATCTTTCCAAATAACTGTTCTGCTTTATTATGACGCAATTGAAGGTTTTTATGCACATGATTACGTAGGTATCACAATAATATTACAATTCTATGTTTATGGTAACAAGGGGTATAACATAGGCAGGCTAATTCTAATCAGGACTGGAAAGAATGCAAACATGTACTGAAAACAATATTGGTGCCGTGTGCACAGTGAGGGCAGTGTGCAATACATACAAAATAGAATACAATTGTATACAGAAATTACAAATTTCCTTTACAGTCTCCTCTTTTGATCAATATTTGGATCACTAACCATACCTACTATCATCTTTAACCTGGAAACCTTCGCACACTTAGGTGGAAGTAATCCTGGCCAAACAGGCAAAACTCCAATGTGGAGAATATAATAGCTGAGCAGCTTTTTCATTACAAAATGACTTTTCATTGTGAAAAACAAATGATTGATAAGACATATGTAGTTTTCCTTTGTCTCTTTGTCTTGCTGAATTCAAATGTATGCAAATGTAAGATTTGTACATAAACAAGCATAACAAATTCATATTTTGAACCTTTCATTAGACAAACATTTAGTTAGCTGTATACCGTATTTATCGGCGTATAACACGCACCGGCGTATAACACGCACCCCAATTTAGGAGGGAATTTTAAGGAAAAAAAAACTTTTAGAAGGGAAGTTGAAGGGAAAAAAACTTACATTTAAATGCCCATCATTGCAGCCTTCTCAGTGCAGCCATGTCAGTGCAGCCTTGCCCCAGTGCAGCCATGTCAGTGCAGCCATGTCAGTGCAGCCATGTCAGTGCAGCCATGTCAGTGCAGCCATGTCAGTGCAGCCATGTCAGTGCAGCCTTCTCAGTGCAGCCTTCCCCAGTGCAGCCTTCCCCAGTGCAGCCTTCCCCAGTGCAGCCTTCCCCAGTGCAGCCTTCCCCAGTGCAGCCTTCCCCAGTGCAGCCTTCCCCAGTGCAGCCTTCCCCAGTGCAGCCTTCCCCAGTGCAGCCTTCTCCCAGTGCAGCCTTCGATCCCCTGTCCCTGCTTGCTGGGCTTCAAAATCGCGGACCGCGATTTGAAAATGGCGCCGCCGGCGCCGAAATACACAGAGCCGGTCCTCGGCTCTTTCCGGCGGCTCTCGTTTACTTTCGGTTTCACTCGTAGCCCCGAGCGGAGCTATCCGAACCTACTCGGATAGCTCCGCTCGGGGCTACGAGTGAAACCGAAAGTAAATGAGAGCCGCCGGAAAGAGCCGAGGACCGGCTCTGTGTATTTCGGCGCCGGCGGCGCCATTTTCAAATCGCGGCTGGCGATTTTGTTATTTTGACAGGTCGGGATCGCAGGGGATCGGCGTATAACACGCACCTGTGACTTTCCCCTGATTTTAAGGGGGGAAAAAAGTGCGTGTTATACGCCGATAAATACGGTATTTCCTGTGCAGATTGTGAGACCATTAAAAATTAAATATTTGACCAAAATAATGTATAACTTTGTCTAATAGCACCTTTTGCATAAAGCTACTGCTCTGCTATATTGGGGTGAACCCTTCATTACTGGGTCCAGCTTGCATAAATATATTACAGTGGCTTGCTTTCTATCATGCTGTTTGTGTAAGAATTACAGTTTCATGTTTCAAAAAGACAACTTTTTCCTGGCAATATAATTTCTCATTGCTTGCTCTTAGTTTTAGCTAGATAACACAAATCCTTAGTTTGCATTTGACATTATTTTCCTGATGTCATAACACAATAAATGATAACAATACCCTGCAGTCATGCAGAGATGTCCAATAAATGCAAAATATTCTTCTGCTTATACCACTACACTTACAAGGAAAAGGGGCACATTATTTCAAAATCCACACATTCTTATTTGGATTTCAAAAAGAAATAAAACAAAAGGACCAACAATCTGTATATGACAGAACAGAAAGCTCTCAGCCACATCAAAAACTATACAATTGGCTGCAGGTTGCATCTATCCTAACAGTGTGTGTGGACTTGATATGATGGGTCTGTTGTATTTAAATTGTTGGTCCTTTTTGTTTTTTATTTTTGAAATCCAAAGCAGAATGTGTGGATTGTGAAACAGATAGCTGTTTCTCTAGCGGTTTACTCTGCATGATTCTTAGTCCCTGTGGACTTTGGTAACCCATTGTGGATCACTGACCACTTTAACCATTATTCTAGGGGCTCAGTATAGGCAGAATCGCGCCTTTGGTTTATAAATTTTATAGAGCTCCTCTTGCGCTGGGCATTTTTGAGGGTCTCTTATCCTTTATTCCCTTACTTAATTTCATGTCCATAATGACTGGCCAGTCTTCTCTACGTGTGCCTATACCCTCTGGCCTGTAAACTACTTTATCTAGCAGATGTGCACTACATATACCTGTGAACAGCACTATTCTTCTGTTTCTTATCTATAAACACTGCAATGGACAGTAGACAGTGACAACATAACATATAACCACCAATTAATACAGTTCGATTTAAGGGGAGTAAAATAGGTACCCTTTGTCCTGAAAATGCCTTACTGATCAAGGAAGTCTGCTAACTCAAATGTAAGCAAAAGGCTTACCTCAGCTGGCTAATTATCAGAAATTCCCGGATCGTCTCAAGCGCCTCGTTTTAGATTCTCAGGGTCACCTCTAAATCCTCCTGGCTGGCTCGCCATCTGACCTGGACATTTTATAGATAGGCAACTCCTATCCTCATATTGATTAGTGGTTTCAAATTAATAACTACTGCAGTAAGGAACATACACAAAAGATACACTCCGCATTTCCAAATAACTGTTCTACTTTATTATGATGCAATTGAAGGTTTTTATGCACATGATTATGTAGGTATCGCATTAATATTACAGTTGTTCGTTTATGGTAAGAAGGGGTGTAACATAGGCAGACTAATTCTAATCAGGACTTGAAAGAATGCAAACATGTACTGAAAACATTATTAGTGCAGTGTGCAATACATACAAAATAGAATACAGTTATATACAGAACTTACAAATTTCCTTTACACATCTAAATCAAATGAGACATATGTCAATATATGTATATATTCATTGAAAAACCCTTGTTCTTATTAATATCCTAATCAAGAAATATTACATTATAAAGAACTTCTATTCTTAAATCAAAGGTACTCAAACTTTTGCATCTTAAGAAATGTGAAATCTTATAACCTTTTTTTAAAAAAAAATAAAGCCTCCAATAAAAACACATTGTGTCACCGCAGTGTCTTCTGCGCCCCTTCAAATCACTCCCCCCAGTAATATGCTATGCCCCCAACTGTAGTGTCCTTTCCCCCTACCTCCTCCACACACTTGGTAGTGTCCTCTTCCCCACCCCCTTCCTCCTCACACACGGTAGTGTCCTCTGACCCCCCCCACACACATGGTAGCGTCTTCTGACCCCCCGACAGTGTCATGTGCCCCCCCAAAGCAGTGCCCTCTGCCCCCCACCCCACACAGTAGTGTCCTCTGCCTCCTCTCTGTAGTGCCCCCTACTCCATAGCAGTGTCCTCTGCAGCCCTCTCCCCTCCCACAGTAGTATCCTCTGCAAGTGCCCTCTGCCACCCCATAGCACTGTCCTCTGTGCCTCCCTCCACTCCATAGCAGTGTCCTCTGCAACACCCCCCCTATAGTAGTTTTCTCTGCCCCCCCCCCCCCATAGCAGTGTCCTCTGCAACACCCTCACCAGAGCAAGCGTGCGTTCCAACAGCCGGAATCCCACACTATGGGACCGCAAGTGATGGCAAGGCTCGGCTCAATGCATTTCACCAATCGGGTGTCTTCAGGAAGCTGCCCGCCGCCAGTTTCTTCCCCCACCCACAGTTGTGTCCTGAGATGGAGGAAGAGACATGTTGGATGAAACGGAACCAGAGGACCAAGTGTTCGCTGCAGCCGAGGCGGAAGGCAGTGAGCACAGTGCAGGGGTTGGGTTTCTACGGCATCAGAGAGGAGCCGCAGCATCTGGACCCTCTTTGGCTAACCTAGAAAGCCCTCACCACCCATTGCCCGCCACCCCCTACAGGCAGCTTATCGGTTTGGAGAGGGGGAGGCTGAGGAGAGAGGGTGGACGACAAAGGGGGTGAGTCCTTACTAAACTGACAATTTATTACGCATCATGAACTGTAATACCAACTGCAGTAACCTCAACATTAGCTCTAATATATAAACGGCTGGAAGAAGGGTGAATGAAGGGAGGAGACCCCTTACAAGCTAAGGGGAAAAAAAAACTGGTGGCCTATACAAGGCTATAACGCTATAGGTTATACTTTTCTATATACGCCATAGACATAGAGTGTTATATGATGGTCAGTATGGTTGTTATTTAGAAGACTGTCCTGGAGAAGAACATAGGGGCACAGAGGGCTGTTGCCAGCGGATAGACTGCCGTGATCAAAATATAACAATGTACTGCACAGACATTATTTAAAGACTGAGGAAGAGGAAAACAGGGACGCAATGTGCTAAAACTGCATATAGGGGAAGACACACTGTGAGGCCCCACTTTAAAAGTGGCCTCAGAGGAAACACATGGGTGAATAGTGTTGTTCACTCCCCTGATCTCAGTTAGGATAACTTCAGAAAAAATATAGCACTATAGAGTGCCGCCAAGAGCCCAAAATTAACCCGGAAGAAAATCAAGGCTGTAAAGCGAGTTCGAAATAAGACTTTAAAATGAGAGGTAAAACAACAAAAGGAGATCAGGTAAAAACCCCAAAAGCAAATGCAAACACTAGCATAATTAAAAAATACATGACACAAGAAGGAAGTCCAAGAAGTTTAGGTACAGAGAGACAACAAGGGGCTAGTGGGAGATAGGCGACAGAAAAGAGTGAAGAAAAGCACATGAGACACTGGAAGGAACCCCAATCAATCAAGAGAGGACAGGGGAACCAACAGTGAGACGAACACAAGAAAGATGAGTGAACAATGTCCAAATGCCAACAAAATTGGAAATAGCGGACATGTTTGCAAAACTGGAAAGTTCTATCAAAAAAGAAATGGCAATTCTGCACGGAGACTTGGGCCACATGTTGACACGAGTAAAGGAGGTGGAGGGGAGAGTAGACAAACACGAATGAATTAAGAGAACTGAAAGAACAAGTGAAAAGTCTGCAAGCGGAACAAAAGAAAACATACAGAGTAGAAGATCAAGAGAATATAGGCAGCAGAATTTAAGGATACGCGGCCTACCAGAAGAAGGGAAAGCGAGAGAGAACCTGAGAAATACAATGATTCAAATCTTTAACCCATTACTTGGTAGATCAGTGGAACTACTGAAAATAGAAAGAGTACATAGGATCAGAAAACCGCAGAATATACCAGCAGAAGTTTCAAGAGACGTAATAGTAAGATTTTAGTTTTATGAAGAAAAAGCACAAATTTGGAAGAAGATGAGAGGGTTACCATCACTGCAATATGGAGGAAAAAATCTTCAAATATTTGCAGATTTACCCCTGAGACCTTCTAGAAGGAGACTTCTTTGACCACTGAAGATGCGGACAAAGAACATCAAACATAGTTGTGGGTTCCCCACCTGTTTAGTAGGAAAAAAAGATGGACATTTATCAAGACTTAAGTTTCCTGAAGACCTACAAGATTTCTGCAATAGACTAGAATTACAAAAGCCAGATATACCAGGATGGTCGGACGCTGTGATGAAGGAAACGCCAGTAGAAGAAGAACAATGGCAAAAGATCCCCAAAAACACGAAGAGATAAAGAATATTACTGAGACTTCAGGGGGGTGGCCTCTTTATAGCTATAGGAACTCTAATAGATCTAAAGTGATAAAATGAGATAGCAAGGTAATAAAAAGGAGTCTAGATGGAGGGGAAAATGTTAAAATAATCAGCATTGAGCTTAGTCTTGTAATAGGAAAACTAGGTATGGTAGGCATAGAAGAGGGAATGACAGAAGAAATACTGATTAAAAATGACAGGACACTGGGATGGGAATTTTCCTCCTTATTTTTTGTGTCCTCTTTTTATGCCCTCTATCCTCTTGCCATATGCCCTTTTGTTGGCTAGCAAGGTTTTGTCTGGTAAGCAGCAGAAAGAAGAGGCGATAAAAAGTGACAGATATAAGATATGACAAAACTTACATTTTTAACGTATAATGCGAAGGGCTTAAACACCCTAGTAAAAAGACATAAGATTCTCAAGGAAATCCAACACTATTCTGCAAATGTGTTTTTTTTCTACAACAGACACATATATCACATGATTCAAGGGTAAAATTATACTCAAAGAAATACCCAACTTGGTCCTATTGAATTCAACAACGAGAAGGACAAAGGGGGTGGCAATAGGATTTGCAAAACATACAAGAATCATGGTTAGGGAAAGGAAGGTAGACACAGAGGATAGATACTTGTTTTTAAAAGGTAAGTTACATGATATGGAATGTACGCTTGCAAACATATACGTCCCTAATAAGAACCCAATGTTAAATCTAAGACAGATTCTGGGAAAACTTATAGAACTTAAAGTGGGCAAAGTGATAGTAGCAGGAGATTTCAACTTCTCTATGGATCCACATATGTGTCAGCCCATGCCCGGAGGAGTGAAGCGTGTCAGCTTAAGCTAATTTAAAAAATGCTATATCAACGTCAACTGATAGATATTTGGAGAATCCAACATTCTAAAGTGAGAGATTACACGTTTTACTCCTCTGTACATGGGTCATATTCAAGGCTGGATTATATATTAGTAGAACATAGATTACTGGAAGTAATTGGCAAAATATCTATTGAAGCAATTACACTGTCCGATCACGCACCAGTCACAGTGGAAATGAAGATAGCAGAAGTACAGAATAAGGCAAATATTTGCATAAATATTGAGTCACTAATACAAGATCGAGAGACTGAAGAGAAAAAAAGAAAGAATTATAACAATACTTCATATTAAATGAGACACAGGAAGTAGCAAAGGCCACGATATGGGAGGCCCACAAGGTGTATGTTTGGGGTATCCTGATATCAATAGGGACTCAAAAAAAGCAAAAAAGGTTGAATAAAATAAATAAAATATTAAAAGACTTATATGAACTAGAACAGAAACAGGAAAAAGAAAGATACACACCAACTGATCGCTTTAAAAAGAGATGAGTTAAACAGGCTACTGATGGAAGAAACAAGGCGAACCTTCAATAAAGTGAGCAAAGAAAGATACCAATGGGGAAACAAACCAGGTAATTAACTGGCAAGAATACTAAGGGAAGAAAAATCAGCAAGTTTGTGGAAAAAAATAAAAACAGTTCAGGGGAAATGGTGCACGCAACATCAGACATTGCAAGAGTATTTAAAAAGTTCTACAGTGCATTATACGCAGTGAGATCCCCCGGGGATCAAGTAATACAACTAGAAAGAAAGGAAAAGATATAAGCTTATTTAAAGAAAGCCAAATTACCCAAATTAAAAGAGGAAAACTGGCGTTAGAGAGACCTATGACCAAGGAAGAGATCTTTATGGCATTAAAGGAGACAGCCATGAGAAAGAGCCTAGGACCGGACAGGTTCCGTGTAGGTAACTATAAAAAGTGTAAAGACCAGTTAGTGCCAAAAGTATGTTGGTAATGGAACTTGGATTACGGGATTGAACTGAGAAGGGAATCACTGTTGGCCTATATCACAGTAATACGAAAGGAAGATAAGGATATAAGCAATGTTCTAGCTACAGACCAATATCACCATTGAACGTAGATATAAAGTTATATGCTAAAATACTAGCCTCTAGACTGAAGGGATTAATGCCGGATTGGATACAAATGGACCAAGTTGGGTTCACCCCTGGGAGAGACAATTGAGTAAGAGTACTCTTACAAAAAATATATGGACCCCCAGTTCTAATCCTGCAACTAATGCTGAAAAAGCATTTGACAGGGTAGATTGGGGGTTCATGAAAGCGACACTAGAGGAGATAGCGATGGGCCAAAAAATGATCCAATGGATTAAAACATTATATAAACAACCAATGACAGTAGTAAAGATCAATGGGACCCTATCCCAACCCTTCAAACTGAATAACGGTACAAGGCAGGGGTGCCCTTTTTCACCCTTACTTGCAACTAATAGGAATACTGTACATACTCATGTATAAGCCGAGTTTTTCAGCACATTTTTTATGCTGAAAAAGCCCCCCTCGGCTTATAATTAAGTGAGGGTCCCACTTATCTGTTCTCCGGTGCAGTGCGGGTGTTCTCCAGTCTCTCCTGCTCATCTGCAGGTGCCTGCAGCCTCTGTGGGTGGTCAGATGACTGCTGATATCACTGCTCTTCTTTTCTCCTGCACGCCGGCAGCCTCTGTGTTGTCCATGCCGTACTGGACAAGAACTTGCACTGATGCCTCAATTAATGTAATTTTATTGGTATCTATTTTTATTTCTGAAATATACCAGTAGCTGCTCTATTTTCCACCCTAGGTTTATACGAGTCAATAAGTTTTCCCATTTTTTTGTGGTAAAATGAGGTGCCTCGGCTTATATTCGGGTCAGCTTATACTATATAGTATAGTACTATATAGTATATACAGTAATTTGAATGTAAAAGGAATGAGGATAGAAGAGAAACATTAAGTGGCCACATATGCAGATGATATCCTGCTCTATGTTTCTAGCCCAAGAACAACGTTGCCAAGTCTAATGAAAATATTAAAATATGGAGAATCGTCAAATTTTAAAATTAACCCTTCAAAGTCAGAAATGTTAAATGTCAATATGGATAAGAAAGAGGAAAAACACCTACAGGAAGAATTCCCATTTAAATGGCAGGAAAATTAAAATATTTAGGAGTAAAATTAACAGCATCCCTGAAAGAGTTGTATCAAATGAACTACATCCCACTATTAAATGAGATCAAAGAGGAAGTAAGAAAAATCTCAAGGAGGCCACTCTCATGGATAGGGTGTATAAACATTATTAAGATGAGAATCCTACCTGTCAGAATGTTTATACTGAAATAATAAAATAGTATTGTAATCATGAAAATATGCAAATCTTTGATTTGGGAGATTTACAATTTTCTACCAATACCAACAAGAAATTCAAGTTCGTTTATCTTTGCTATTTTGAAGACAAGTGATACAAATAATGTTGCTTAAAAATATATATTTATTTACTAAAAATACAGTGCAAATTAAATATCAGGTATATTTTGGGATAAAACAAATTAATGGATATACTTCTACATATCAAAGATAAATGATGGTTCAGATAATATTCACAGTTCTCTTATTCAATTTCTTATAACAAAATATCACATTTCAATACTTAAATGATACTTGTACATTTTAAACCTGGTAACTTGTGAATAGCCTTCTGTGACTTCACGGACTTGTGTAAACAAATATTGTTTATCTTAATACTATGATGTGATCTCTTCTCAAAACCAACAGACCTTCTTATTACACTCTTAAATGCACAAACAAAAATTGTTATATTGTGCACAGCTTGATAATTTGATCAAAGCTTATATTTTAGATTTAGAATGAATCAATGGTTTAACACATACTATAACCAATCCAATTCTAAAACTTTGAAGTCAATATTATGAGATATAACAATATATATGTATCTCCCTTGGTTTAGAAGCAAAACAAATTCATACTGCAGTTAGAATTCACTTCACTCCAAGGCAGAACCAACAATGGATTGGATTAGTCAAGAATATGCTCAACCAAACTTCAATTACCTAAAAAGGTATACATTGGAAAGATTAATACTTTACCAGGTCTTTAAGAATTCTGTCAGTTTGAGAAGCAAAGTCCCAAAAGAGACTTCTTTCCACCTTAGAGATAGGCCCGTCCAGCCATCCTCAGAGCTCCTCCAGATCTTCCCATAGCTCTCTTCCCATAGCTCCCCCTTCCTGCTATCTGTCTCTCCTTTTTATCTCACCCCAAAAGTGGGTGTATGTCTCTTTACTATGTAACTGATGATGTCAAGTGACGATGGAGTTTATATGTTACCTTGACAACCAAGACCAACGCCATTTTGAATAATTACCAATTTCAACCTCTTAGGGGCAGTGTTAGATCAGAAATTACTTTTAATGTGATTGACATGACCTTCTGGACTTGGCTTACCAAAACACCATTAATTGTCTAATGGTTGACAATCAAGTGTCAATATCCCCAGCCGTCCTGGCGCTTCTTAAAATATATGTGTATGAGAAAATATACCTCACACAATTAACTGGGGTTGTAAATGCCATGAAAGTGTAGTCAGGATTCTTACGATAAGCCTACCAGTTATTCATGAATGGTTTCCTAAATAAGATACCATATTTGCAACCTTATATTAATATATATGTAGTAAACAGGTTTATATAATGTTACCTAATAAAGATACATTGTAAAGATGTATAAAAGAAACATTATTATTTAAAATATATAATTTGTGGATAAGCCCTATTTGTTATGTGGTTTATTCTGAAAATACTATTTAATTTTGCAGGCTGTGTAAGTTTGTACCAACTCCCCTTATTTATAAGTGTCAAAGACAAAAGATATATAACCTGGGATACTGGTATTTTTACACAGTCTCAAGACATAAAGCAACTTTTGCAACAATGCCTATTCATGGGCTATGAACTCTGATTCAACTTTACAGCCAAAATGGCTCCTCTCATGTTCATTTGAAAAATATACAATATAAAGGCCTATATATATATATATATATATATATATATATATATATATATATATATATATATGAATATAAATTATTTTAACCCCAAATGTTAATGTTCTGACATACGAAAAGTACTTTTTACGTTTAAAATGCTCCCTATATACAGTATCTCACAAAAATGAGTACACCCCTCACATTTTTGTAAATATTTTATTATATCTTTTCATGTGACAACACTGAAGAAATGACACTTTGCTACAATGTAAAGTAGTGAGTGTACAGCTTGTATAACAGTGTAAATTTGCTGTCCCCTCAAAATAACTCAACACACAACCATTAATGTCTAAACTGCTGGCAACAAAAGTGAGTATACCCCTAAGTGAAAATGTCCAAATTGGGCCCAAAGTATCAATATTTTGTTTGGCATGATTATTTTCAAGCACTGCCTTAACCCTCTTGGGCATGGAGTTCACCAGAACTTTACAGGTTGCCACTGAGTCCTCTTCCACTCCTCCACAATGACATCACCGAGCTGGTGGATGTTAGAGACCTTGTGCTCCTCTACCTTCTGTTTGAGGATGCCCCACAGATGCTCAATAGGGTTTAGGTCTGGAGACATGCTTGGCCAGTCCATCACCTTTACCCTCAGCTTCTTTAGCAAGGCAGTGGTTGTCTTGGAGGTGTGTTTGGGGTCGTTATCATGTTGGAATACTGCCCTGCGGCCCAATCTCTGAAAGGGAGGGGACCATGCTCTGTTTCAGTATGTCACAGTGCATGTTGGCATTCATGGTTCCCTCAATGAACTGTAGCTCCCCAGTGCCGGCAGCACTCATGCAGCCCCAGACCATGACACTCCCACCATCTATAGGCAAGACACACTTTTCTTTGTACTTCTCACCTGGTTGCCGCCATTCATGCTTGACAGCATATGAACCAAATAAGTTTATCTTGGTCTCATCAGACCACAGGACAAGGTTCTAGTGATCCATGTCCTGAGGCTGCTTATCTTCAGCAAACTGTTTGCTGGTTTTCTTGTGCATCATCTTCAGAAGAAGGATCCTTCTGGGATGACAGCTATGCAGACCAATTTGATGCAGTGTGCGGCGTATGGTCTGAGCACTGATAGGCTGACCCCTCCACCCCTTCAACCTCTGCAGCAATGCTGGCAGCACTCATACGTCTACTTCCCTTCCCAAAGACAACCTCTGGATATGACACAGCACATGCACAGAACTTCTTTGTTCGACCATGGCGAGGACTGTTCTGAGTGGAACCTGCCATGTTAAACAACTGTATGGTCTTTGCCACCGTGCTGCAGCTCAATTTCAGGTCCTTGGCAATCTTATTATAGCCTAGGCCAGTGATGGCCAACCTTAGCACCCCAGATGTTTTGGAACTACATTTCCCATGATGCTCATGCACTCTGCAGTGTAGTTGGGCATCATGGGAAATGTAGTTCCAAAGCATCTGGGGTGCCAAGGTTCACCATCACTGGCCTAGGCCATCTTTATGTAGAGCAACAATTCTTTTTTTCAGATCCTCAGGGAGTTCTTTGCTATGAGGCGCCATGTTGAACTTCCAGTGACCAGACTGAGAGCAATAACAAAAAATTTAACACAACTGCTCCCCATTCACACCTAAGACCTTGTAACACTAACGAGTCACATAACACCGGGGAGGGTAAATGGCTAACTGGGCCCATGTCAGGTCACCTAGAGGCTGGGTGACAGATGCACACCATTGAGATCAGGAGTGCACCACAAGGCAGTGGACCCTACGGCTGACTGCTGCGGATGGGAGTGCGGGTGGTAAGGAAGGCAGGGCCGCTGGGACACCAACACAGATCCCACCAGGGTTAGAGCGTAGGATTCCCTGGGGCGCGGAGTCTAAGAGCCAGCAGGTGTTCACCAGAGCCTCTAGAGGTGAGGATGGACTGGGCTGCAACTGGCTCCAGGTCGCGACCCCCAGGGTCCCCCAGCTCACACCCACAGTAGGCAACAGGAGGATAGGAATAGTAAAGGAATAAGCCAAGGTCAGGGCCACAAGCAGACAAGGACAACAGAGTTCACGCCAAGGTTCAGGGTCACAGGCAAACAGGGATAGTCGGGGACACGCCAGAGGTCAGGGTCACGAGCAGACAGGAATAGTAGAGAACACGCCAAGGTCGGTAACTGAAACAAACGTAGAGCACACGGCTCTAAGGTTGATCAGCAGGGCTGGCCTGCAGTGCAGAGGTTAATATAGAGTTTTCTGATAGGACCTGGGGTGGAGCCGTGCTAGAGGAGAGTTAATAAAAGCAGTCAGGTGAGAGTCAGCTGGTCTTTAGAGATGAACACATGGAAACAGGTAAGCAGATAGACAACACTATTGCATAACCATGACAGCCCAATTTGGACATTTTTACTTAGGGGTGAACTCACTTTGTTGCCAGTGGTTTAGACATTAATGGCTGAGTACTGCAGATTTTCATGGTCAGTGAAAATTGTTGTGGAGTGCGGGGAACCCGCCAAGATATGACGCCACTCTTCCAACGCCAACTTAATCGCAAGAAGTTCCCGATCACCAATAGCGTAATTTTTCTCTGCCTGAGAAAATTTTGGGGAGAAAAACGCACATGGTTGACGTTTTTGCTCAAAGAATTGAAGAAGCACAACTCCCACCCCAGTCGAGGAAGCGCCCACTTCAATAAAAAATGGAGCACCAGGGTTAGGTCGCCTCAACAAAGGTCCAGAAACAAAGGCCTGTTTCAAGTTATGAAATGCAGAGACAGCTTCAGGAGGCCACTCCTTTGCATACGCACCCTTCTTGGTCAAGGCGATAATAGGGGCAGCAATGGAAGAGTAATTCCTAATGAACTTCCTGTAATAACTAGTGAACCCAAGAAAGTGCTGTGTGGCCTTGAGGCTTGCAGTAATGGTGGAGACCTTTCCAGGATCCATAGGAAGACCCAAGCTAGAGATAAAGCATCCCCAAACAGAACCTCTGAACATTCAAAAGAACATTTCTCCAGCTTGGCATACAGATTATTTTCTCTAAGGTGCTGAAGTACAATCCAGACATAGTTTCAGTGAACAAGCAGATTTTCCGAAAAGATGAGAATGTCATCCAGATAGATGACAACAAATTGATAAAGCAGATCCCTGAAGATCTCATTGACAGAGTTTTGGAACACAGCTGGGGCATTACACAGACCAAAGGGCATAACCAAGTATTCTTAATGCCCATATCTAGTGTTAAATGCTGTTTTCCATTCATCACCCCTCCTTTTCCGGATCAGATTGTATGCATCCCTGAAATCCAACTTAGTGAAAATGCAGGAGCCTTTAAATCTGTCAAACGGTTCTGGTATTAAGGGTAATGGGTATCGTTTTTTGATCATCAGAGCATTTAAGCCTCCATAGTCAATGCAGGGTCTTAGGGTCCCATCCTTCTTGGCTACAAAAAAGAACCCTGCTTCCGCAGGAGATGAGGATTTCCGAATGAACCCTCTCTTTAGATTCTCCGCAACATACTCAGACATGGCCTGGTTCTCCGGAATGGACAAAGGTCCGGCCCCTGGGCAGGATTGCTCCGGGAACAAGGTCAATGGTACAGTCAAATGGCTTATGCGGAGGAAGTACCTCAGCCAATTTTTTGCAGAATACATCCCGGAACTTGCTATATGCAGCAGGAAGAGCAGGTGATACTGATGTGGTGGCCACAGGAATTCTCTCCTTTGGGGTAACCTTGAGTAGGCAGGACGAGAAACATGAGGGACCCCAAGCCAGGATCTGCCCAATAGTCCAATCAATGTGTGGAGAATGGAGCTGTAACCAAGGGAGGCCCAATACAAAGGGGGTTGAAGCTTTAGGTAGCAGGAGAAAGGATATCCACTCCTGGTGGAGTACCCCTATAGGCATCTTGACAGGGAGGGTCTGGAAGCAGATGGGCCCCCCAGGAAGAACAGTGCCATCAATCGCCAAGACCACCAATGGAGTGGTGAGAGGTGAAAGAGGAATTTTCATGGAAGACGCAGTTCCCCAGTCCATGAAATTGCCAGTGGCTCCGGAATCCAGGTAGGCCG
The DNA here is from genome assembly GCA_037952925.1 of Lithobates clamitans. NCBI lineage: Eukaryota > Metazoa > Chordata > Amphibia > Anura > Ranidae > Lithobates > Lithobates clamitans. The sequence continues at coordinate 3,929,877 of JBBGZY010000430.1, read as the reverse complement.
CGACCGCATGAGGGGAAGAATTGACATGGAGGAGCACAGAAAGATGGAGATGGGATAATTAAGGTGATTTCCCTGGGTCCAATAAGTTACCTTCCAGATGTATTTGACCTGCAGGTGTCCCGAAAATGACCTTTGCGCCCACAGTAGAAACACAAGCCCAGAGTTCTACACCTAACATACTCTTCAGGGGGTAACCTAGTCCAGTTCAACTGCATAGGTTCCACAGCTGGCGAGGGATACTCCATGCATCGAGGAGACAGGAGCTTGGGCTGGCTAAGGACCATGGAGTACTGACGCCTTTTCTTTAGGGTCCTTTCCTGGAAGCGAATATCGATCTGATTGCAGAGGGAGGTGACATAATCCAAACCTGAAGGAATGGTTCTTCCCACCAACTCATCCTTCAATCTGTCAGAGAGGCCTTGCAAAAAGGTTGCAACTAAGGCCTCATTATTCCAGCTCAGATGTAAAAATGTAAAAGGGCACTGGCCGTAGAAGAGTCACGACCCTGTTCCTCGAAAATATTCTGGAAAAGTTTCAGGAAGTTAGACAAGCTGTAAACTATTGGATCATTCCGCTCCCACAGAGGAGCAGCCCAGGCTAAAGCCTCATTGGTCAGAAGGGAGATAATATAGCTACTCTTGCTCAGAGTAAAAGTTTTGAGGCTGGAGGTTAAAATGGATGGTGCACTAAGGAACCTCCTTCAAGCCTTGGAGTCACCAAAGAAATAAGAAGGAGCTGGTAGATGCAACGAATTTGTGGTAGGGACCCGTAAGGGGAGTAGGTAGAACTTCTGGCTGCGATTGAGGTTGTTGAACCTGGGATCCAAAAGAGGCCTGAAGCTGTTCAAAGCGGGAGGCCAAACCTTGTAGGAATTGCATCACTTGGGTCTGATTAGACTCCTGTGTCTCGAGTCTGTGGACTATGCCCTGCAGCTGATCAATGGCAAGTAGCGGCACATTAGCTGGGTCCATGGCCCAAGCAAACTGTCAGGTCACCTGAGGCCAGGTGACAGATGCACACCGTTGGGGTCAGGAGTGCACCGCTAAGATAGTGGACCCTACAGCTGACTGCTGCAGATGGAGCTCTCGGTGGTTCGGGAAAGCAAGTCCTCTGGAGCACCAACTCGGATCACACTGGGAACTAGAACATCAAATTCCCCAGGGCGCAGAGTCTAAGAGCTAGCAGGTGTTCACTAGGGCCCCTGATGGTGGGGATGGACTTCGCTGCAACTGGCTCCAATTCGCGGCCTCCAGGATCACGGTAGGCTACTGGAAGATAGAGAGGAAGCAGCGGACCGGGACCACAAGGGATAGTCAGGAGATAAGCCAAAAGGTCAGGGGAAACGAGCAGACAGGGATAGTCAAAGAACACGAAGATTAAAGTGTAAGTAAACCCCCCCATCATTTTCAGCCAAGGGAGCTGCCATCTTTGCCTCTGTTTAAACTACAACTGCCATGATGCTGCCCATGTGATCAATTATGACACCAGCCATTGTATGGTTCGACAGTTTGGTCGGGAACAGAACCAATGTGAGTGTTACATTTCCGGCACGTGCCAGAAATGAAACTGTTTTATGGATGGTTTTACTTCCGCTTTAACCATGCAGTTGTGAGAGTGCAGGCCCTAAGGCTGATACACAGACCAGAGGTAAGCAGACAGACAGGGCATGAAAGTATTACTGCAGATTTATGAAAGTATGGTTTTTGAGTCAGATTCTGCTGAGCTTGACTTGGATGTGGATGTAATAGAGACACTGGAAGAGCTCTGCCACAATTAATCTTTTACAGATTTAGAATTATTTACACCTCAATAACGCCCCCCCCCCCCCCCCCGTTAGACATTCCACATTAAAGCCTTAGATTAAGACCCTAATCTAGAAGCTTTTTACAAAGTGGTGTACTCTGACTTGATAAAACTATGCCAACAATCCTCCCCCAATTCGTACAAGCATGGCCAGCTATCCTCCTTAGAACAAAAAGCTTTGATATCCTTAATAGAAAATTACACATACAGTCCCAAGACACTATAGGGAACATCATGACCGCAACCCTGAAGGCACTAGCTTTTTGGTGATTGACAGCTACATTCCCCCATGGAGAGGAGGAGCGTTATCCAGAGGGGTTTCACAACTCGAAACATACTGGATATACGAACTCCAATCTTACCAACCTTGGGGGATTAATGTAGAATGGGATATAAATGCCTTTTTGAACAAAGCTTAGTTCCCTCATGTAAGATCACACAATATGTCCGGTGATACCAAGATATTTGAGTATTGGGGGGAACCAGATATCTTCTATGTTTTATATATCCGCATTATGAGTTGAGTATGAGTGATTCTAACCACCAAGTCACATATTCCAAACATTGTGATTTTTCTATACTCCATTGATCCGTTGTTCGTTTGTTAGGGGGTAGGTCTTTCTATATGTTGATTTCATATGTATGTATGATTTATACTATGTATTTTATGTATATTTTTTGTGCAATTTCTGTTTTGATCCGTGTGAGTGCCAGCTTCACATTGTTTTGCGAAGTCCGGATTATCATGCACTGAATGTATCACTATTTGATATGTGTGTCTAATCCAGGATATATATTGTTGATTATAATTTGTAATTAATATTATTTTATATATCTATTTTACCCCATGTTTGGGGGACTCCGGGTTCTAGATAGGTCCGTGACTCTATTGTCATTTTGATGAGTGACTCACTTTCGGGTGTTTCTGTAGACACTCCGACGATCGGTTCATTTCCGGGTATCAATCATTTTGGTTTCTATAGTTAGAGACCGAAATGAGGCTTGGATTAAATTCTTGGGACCGCCGCCATATTTGTGGTGATGTCTAATAGAGGAGCTAGCAGCGTCGGGCGCCATTTTGTCAGTGTCCTATGATGCAAGTGATCAGTTCTGCTCTCTTGCTGTGGTGTCTGCATATTATGTTTATAGCAGCAAGATCTACTATTTTATTACGGAACTCAGCAAATTTAACTTTTAATTTTTGGATGTCTTTTTTCTGTTTAACACAGTAAAGTATTGCCCAGAACATATAGATCAAGTTACACCTATATTGAGGCTTGAATCGCACATTAAAGTGAAGCTTGAGTCATACACCAAAGTGAGGCTTGAGTCATACACCAAAGTGAGGCTTGAGTCATACACCAAAGTGAGGCTTGAGTCATACACCAAAGTGAGGCTTGAATTGCAAGCCATGGGCACCATCTTTACTAACAGGAAGTGGTCTGTTTATAAAAAATTTTTTGGGCAGACATGGAGCTGGCCCTCATTTGTGGTGATCATTTTCTCTATAAATACACAGTGGCTGCAGTGGACCAGCACCCCAGAGGATGCCTTATTAGGGCGAAATGTCGGGACGGGCTCTGCTGATGCCACTGCATTGCTTTGATTTTATCCAAACACTTTTAATGTCTTCTCAAATGTGAGTGCCCATTTTAGCATTTTTAATAAATGTTTTTTATCACACTATGTGGCCCAATTTTTTCTCCTTTTGCTATATGTCACACAGAGGAACTGATCACGAATTCCGGATGCTATTCATATGGTTAATACTCACTGATGTCATAATCATCATGGATCCACATCCGATTCAGTCTAGATTGGAATTTGTTGTTGCTGTACCTCTTGAGTGTGTTACACCAAAAGCTTGGTTGACTCATCAGGCATACGCCTTGTTGGGTTTAACCTGTCTGGTAAGCCTCTTTCCTTACGGTGGTGGATTATCTACAGACAAGCAGTTCACACTCATTTATAGTCACCATTTTGATGTCATATATGGCCTATATGCACTTTATATACACTATCACTGTTGATCTACACTTCAACAATATTGTAGTTTAATAATTTTATTGTATTTGCACTTATGTATACCCCAATTTCCCATTGGGATACCTTCACTATTTTTTTCATCGCATTAGCGCTGCACTATTGTAATGGATGTGAATAATAATGATATCAGGTGTTACCAGGTGAGGTATATTAAAATGTCTATTCCAAACATTTTATATCTGTATCAGAACTTCTTTGAATGTTAAGAGACTTAATACTTTCCAGATATTTTGCTACTTCCTCTTTTTCTGTCTGGAGCCAGACCGCATTGAGTTATCAATAGACTGTAGCTTCTTGTAGCTTTCTGCTGCTTCCCCATCCATCTCCCAGAAATTGCATCAAGACCAGATATGACGTCAACATATAATAATAGCTTTGATTAATTGTTAAGTTTGTTGAAATTATTGCTAAATTGGCTAAAACTGCTGACATTGTTAGAATCTTATGAATTGTCATAACAACATGTTTTGCATATACTGTACTCTTTTGCGAGGGTATAAAAACCAACTAAAAAAACGGAAATAAACTAGAAGTTCTTCATTCTGAACTAAGTGTCAGAGCGTGATCACTTCTTAACCACTTGCCGACCGCCTCACGCCTATATACGTGAGCAGAGCGGCACGGGCAGGCAAAATCACGTACCTGAAACGTGATTGCCTTCCCGCGGGTGGGGGGTCCGATCGGACCCCCCCCCCCGGTGCCAGCTGCGGTCGGCATTTGGTTGGGAGCGATGACAGACGAGGGGGAGGCCATCCGATCGTGGCCCCCCCCTCGCGATCGCTCCCAGCCAATGAGAAACATCCCCTGCCTCTGTATAGTACACAGAGGCAGAGGATGTGATGTCATCTCTCCTCGGTCTGGCAGTTTCCGTTCCAGCGCCGAGGAGAGATGACATGTAAGTGCACCAACACAAACACACACACACAGTAGAACATGCCAGGCATACATTGCACCCCCGATCGCCCCCGATCCCCCCCCAATCACCCCCCCCCCCTGTCACAAACTGACACCAAGCAGGTTTTTTTTTTTTTTTTTTCCTGATTACTGCATAGTGTCAGTTTGTGACAGTTAGCAGTGGTGGGACAGTTAGTATTACCCCCCTGTAGGTCTAGGGTACCCCCTTTACCCCCCCCAATAAAGTTTTAACCCCTCACCAGTGTCGCTAAGCGATCATTTTTCTGATCGCTGTATTAGTGTCGCTGGTGACGGTAGTTAGGGACGTAAATATTTAGGTTCGCCGTCAGTGTTTTATAGCGACAGGGACCCCCATATACTATCTAATAAATGTTTTAACCCCTTGATTGCCCCCTAGTTAACCCTTTCACCACTGATCACCGTATAACCGTTACGGGTGACGCTGGTTAGTTCGTTTATTTTTTATAGTGCCAGGGCACCCGCCGTTTATTACCGAATAAAGGTTTAGCCCCCTGTAGGTCTAGGGTACCCCCCTTACCCCCCTAATAAAGTTTTAACCCCTTGATCACCCCCTGTCGCCAGTGTCGCTAAGCGATAATTTTTCTGATCGCTGTATTAGTGTCGCTGGTGACGCTAGTTAGGGACGTAAATATTTAGGTTCGCCGTCAGTGTTTTATAGCGACAGGGACCCCCATATACTATCTAATAAATGTTTTAACCCCTTGATGGCCCCCTAGTTAACCCTTTCACCACTGATCACCGTATAACTGTTACGGGTGACGCTGGTTAGTTCGTTTATTTTTTATAGTGTCAGGGCACCCGCCGTTTATTACCGAATAAAGGTTTAGCCCCCTGATCACCCGGCGGTGATATGCGTCGCCCTAGGCAGCGTCAGATTAGCGCCAGTACCGCGAACACCCACGCACGCACCGTACACGCACCGTACACCTCCCTTAGTGGTATAGTATCTGAACGCATCAATATCTGATCCGATCAGATCTATACTAGCGTCCCCAGCAGTTTAGGGTTCCCAAAAACGCAGTGTTAGCGGGATCAGCCCAGATACCTGCTAGCACCTGCGTTTTGCCCCTACGCCCGGCCCAGCCCAGTCCAGCCCACCCAAGTGCAGTATCGATCGATCACTGACACTTTTTTCTTTGTCGCGTTTTGGTGAACTGGCAAGCACCAGCGGCGTAGTACACCCCGGTCGTAGCCAAACCAGCACTGCAGTAACACTTGGTGAATGTTTTGAACGCTACCATGCACTAGTTGAGTATTAGCGTAGCGTACAGCATTGCACAGACTAGGCACACTTTCACAGGGTCTCCCAAGATGCCATCGCATTTTGAGAGACTCGAACCTGGAACCGGTTACAGTTATAAAAGTTACAGTTACAAAAAAAAAGTGTAAAAAAAAAAAAAAAAACACAAACAAAAATAAAAAAAAATAGTTGTCGTTTTATTGTTCTCTCTCCCTCTCTATTCTCTCTCTATTGTTCTGCCCTTTTTTACTGTATTCTATTCTGCAATGTTTTATTGTTATTATGTTTTATCATGTTTGCTTTTCAGGTATGTAATTATTTATACTTTACCGTTTACTGTGCTTTATTGTTAACCATTTTTTTGTCTTCAGGTACGCCATTCACGACTTTGAGTGGTTATACCAGAATGATGCCTGTAGGTTTAGGTATCATCTTGGTATCATTCTTTTTAGCCAGCGGTCGGCTTTCATGTAAAAGCAATCCTAGCGGCTAATTAGCCTCTAGACTGCTTTTACAAGCAGTGGGAGGGAATGCCCCCCACCGTCTTCCGTGTTTTTCTCTGGCTCTCCTGTCTCAACAGGGAACCTGAGAATGCAGCCGGTGATTCAGCCAGCTGACCATAGAGCTGATCAGAGACCAGAGTGGCTCCAAACATCTCTATGGCCTAAGAAACCGGAAGCTACGAGCATTTTATGACTTAGATTTCGCCGGATGTAAATAGCGCCATTGGGAAATTGGGGAAGCATTTTATCACACCGATCTTGGTGTGGTCAGATGCTTTGAGGGCAGAGGAGAGATCTAGGGTCTAATAGACCCCAATTTTTTCAAAAAAGAGTACCTGTCACTACCTATTGCTATCATAGGGGATATTTACATTCCCTGAGATAACAATAAAAATGATTTAAAAAAAAAAAAATGAAAGGAACAGTTTAAAAATAAGATAAAAAAGCAAAAATAAATAAAGAAAAAAATAAATAAAAAAAAAGCACCCCTGTCGCCCCCTGCTCTCGCGCTAAGGCGAACGCAAGCGGCGGTCTGGCGTCAAACGTAAACAGCAATTGCACCATGCATGTGAGGTATCACCGCGAAGGTCAGATCGAGGGCAGTAATTTTAGCAGTAGACCTCCTCTGTAAATCTAAAGTGGTAACCTGTAAAGGCTTTTAAAGGCTTTTAAAAATGTAGTAATTTTGTTGCCACTGCACGTTTGTGCGCAATTTTAAAGCATGTCATGTTTGGTATCCATTTACTCGGCCTAAGATCATCTTTTTTATTTCATCAAACATTTGGGCAATATAGTGTGTTTTAGTGCATTAAAATTTAAAAAAGTGTGTTTTTTCCCCAAAAAATGCGTTTGAAAATCGCTGCGCAAATACTGTGTGAAAAAAAAAAATGAAACACCCACCATTTTAATCTGTAGGGCAATTGCTTTAAAATAATATATAATGTTTGGGGGTTCAAAGTAATTTTCTTGCAAAAAAAAATAATTTTTTCATTTAATCAAAAAGTGTCAGAAAGGGCTTTGTCTTCAAGTGGTTAGAAGAGTGGGTGATGTGTGACATAAGCTTCTAAATGTTGTGCATAAAATGCCAGGACAGTTCAAACCCCCCCCAAATGACCCCATTTTGGAAAGTAGACACCCCAAGCTATTTGCTGAGAGGCATGTCCAGTCCATGGAATATTTTATATTGTGACACAAGTTGCGGGAAAGAGACAATTTTTTTTTTTTTTTTTTGCACAAAGTTGTCACTAAATGTTATATTGCTCAAACATGCCATGGGAATATGTGAAATTACACCCCAAAATACATTCTGTTGCTTCTCCTGAGTACGGGGATACCACATGTGTGGGACTTTTTGGGAGCCTAGCCGCGCACGGGACCCCGAAAACCAAGCACCGCCTTCAGGCTTTCTAAGGCCGTAAATTTTTGATTTCACTCCTCGCTACCTATCACAGTTTCGGAGGCCATGGAATGCCCAGGTGGCACAAACCCCCCCCCCCCCAAATTACCCCATTTTGGAAAGTAGACACCCCAAGCTATTTGCTGAGAGGTATAGTGAGTATTTTGCAGACCTCACTTTTTGTCACAAAGTTTTGAAAATTGAAAAAAGAAAAAAAAAAATTTTTTTTCTGGTCTTTCTTCATTTTCAAAAACAAATGAGAGCTGCAAAATACTCACCATGCCTCTCAGCAAATAGCTTGGGGTGTCTAATTTCCAAAATGGGGTCATTTGGGGGGGGTTTGTGCCATCTTGGCATTTTATGGCCTTCAAAACTGTGATAGGTAGTGAGGAGTAAAATCAAAAATGTATGTCCTTAGAAATCCTGAAGGTGGTGCTGGGTTTTCGGGGCCCCGTACGCGGCTAGGCTCCCAAAAAGTGCCACACATGTGGTATCCCCGTACTCAGGAGAAGCAGCTGAATGTATTTTGGGGTGCAATTCCACATATGCCCATGGCCTGTGTGAGCAATATATCATTTAGTGACAACTTTTTGTAATTTGTTTTTTTTCTTTTTTTTGTCATTATTCAATCACTTGGGACAAAAAAAATAAATATTCAATGGGCTCAACATGCCTCTCAGCAATTTCCTTGGGGTGTCTACTTTCCAAAATGGGGTCATTTGGGGGGGTTTTGTACTGCCCTGCCATTTTAGCACCTCAAGAAATGACATAGGCAGTCAGAAACTAAAAGCTGTGTAAATTCCAGAAAATGTACCCTAGTTTGTAGACGCTATAACTTTTGCGCAAACCAATAAATATACGCTTATTGACATTTTTTTTACCAAAGACATGTGGCCGAATACATTTTGGCCTAAATGTATGACTAAAATTTAGTTTATTGGATTTTTTTTATAACAAAAAGTAGAAAATATCATTTTTTTTCAAAATTTTCAGTCTTTTTCCGTTTATAGCGCAAAAAATAAAAACGGCAGAGGTGATCAAATATCATCAAAAGAAAGCTCTATTTGTGGGAAGAAAAGGACGCAAATTTCGTTTGGGTAGAGCATTGCATGACCGCGCAATTAGCAGTTAAAGCGACGCAGTGCCGAATTGTAAAAAGTGCTCTGGTCAGGAAGGGGGTAAATCCTTCCGGGGCTGAAGTGGTTAATGGCATGCATGCTTTAACTTGTTAAAGGGGTAGATATAATAATTTCAGAACTTTTATTCTGAATTCAAAACATTTTGGCGCTCAACGTGGGGCTCGAGGCTAGGATCCCAGGTAGCCGATCTCGAGAAGGGACCAGGAGAAGCCATCGCGGAAATACAGGAGGAGACTGATTAACCCTAGAAACGGTAAGACACTTTTGATATCTTGTATATCTAGTCTACTGTTTATCCTGTATCCGTGGCTGGTCAATCTCTGTGCCCATATCGGCTTCCTGCGACCCTCAAAGACAGGTATTAATCTTGCCTCGAGTCTATTGATAAGTTAAAGAACCTGCAAATTATATCTACCGCCTGTTTTGTTCTGTTCTGTTTTGTTGATCGATCATTGTGTTTGGTGATGGCTGTTGGGAGTTGGGGATTGCTTATATAGTCATGGATGACAGTTGAAATTAGTTGATGTGGTTAAACTTCTCCTGGGACTAGGAGAAGGCGTCAGGACGTGATTAAACTCCTCCTGAGGGGATAAAAATAAATAATTGTGCAGGCAAAGCACGGGTACAATAAGTACGGAAGTACGGGCAACTGGGAAACCTCAGGGGGGGCGTCGGGAACACGCACAGTGGCGTGGGGGATCCCGTGACAGTTTGAGAGACCCTGTACTCCATTGCAGCCGTCACATATCTTGTTGTTGGTTGTTGGTCACATTTTGTTGTTGGTTGATTATGTCATGTCCTAAATGTGTTTGTGGTCTGTTATTTGGGATACATGAAGAGGGCTGGGGGTTGATTGAAGTGGTAGAGCCAGGATATAGAGTTGAGTCTCTTGGTTACAAACCTCTACTGCCACATACCCTGCATTTATTGGTGTTCAGATTGAATGTGCATTATCCAGTAAAAATTGTTGTTGGCAAATCACTGAAAGTAATAGGGGCTCAAACTAGAATAACAGGACGTGCAGCCGAAAGGTGCCCCTTGCAACCTGAACAACCAGACGGGTTAGAAGAAGGGGAAAGAGACAGAGTGAGAAGTTTGGGTATTGAGTTGGAACATGTAAATGAGATTTAAAGTGGTGCATTGATTATTAATTACTGTACTCCTTATCTGTTTGTTAATTGTCTTGTTGAGGGTAATAAGTAGTCACGTATTACCCGCCCGCTCCCTTACCTGTGGCCGCCTGAAGTGGACAGGGCTGTCTATGTTTTGGGAAGATGTGTGTAAGGAGACTTGCACGGCAGTCGAACACTGTAGATGTTCTTTTCTCTCTCTCTTTCTCTATCCATTTTGTCTTTTGTCCTCGTTAACTTGAGACTGTGATATGGTCTGAACAGGTGACGGATAGAGGATTGTCAGGACAGCCTCATGACCCGTTAAAATCCTGAGCAGACACACATAAATATCACAGTCATCAAGACAGAACATAGCAAGATAGTGTTATATATTGGAAAGTGGTCCGAAAGAGGACAGGTGGTGGTCAGAGGATTGTCAGACCCTCGAGTCCAGGACAGCTTCATAAAACCACCATACAAATCCTGAGCCTGGAAACAAACTTCCCAAAAGCTAATGATGGGGCAGAAGTTAGAGAGACCTAAAGAGGGTAGTTTGGCTTGTGATCTGGTGTTAGAGCGAGAAGGAGAAGATGCTATCAAGGAAGAGAAGAGATTGGCAAAAGTGTGTGGAGTCACTAGGCATTTGGGTGGTCAGCTAGGGCCAAATGAATGGTGTACTCTTTTAAGAAGGGAAAGGGGTTTGTTATGGGGCCATGGGCTGCTGCAAACAGCAGACGCTTGGTTCAAAGTTGTAAAAGCCATTCATGAAGAAGGATGGATAGTACATGAAATATGTCAGAATGGTTGTATTATGTATGTGTACAAGAAGCCAGAAAAGGGGTCAAAAGCTAAGACAGACAGCCAGCCACCTCCCTATAATGGTGTCTGGACCCCAGGAAGTACACACTCCCAAAACGTTACTGCCCTCCTGCTACAAGTGACAGGGGAGCCTGTGACACCTCCTCCACCTTGCTTAATAATAGACAATGTGCACTGCCCCCACCGGAACCTACCCACATACATCCGGTGATAGACCAGTCCTTGGTATCGTATTACAGAGCCCAAACTACCCCAGTAATGACAAGTGTACATTCTGGAAAAGACTCGGACAGCTCCCAAGGGGGGAAACACAGACACTCAAGCCTCAGGAGGTCCCCCCCTTGGCCCTCCTGCCCTAATAGACTTAGGACTAAGGACTCAGACTCTGCCCGACCTAATGCTAATAGACTAGGGGACCCAACCTTAGCCCCAACCCGGTTCCTCCTCTTAAAGTCCCGACCAGGGTCACGCCGGCCCTGCCAGGATGCACCAAGCTGACAGGCATGCTGGAACAGGTACAACCCCAAAACGACAGACTGTTACATTGTAAGGCACACCCTGCATTGGATCCATCCCCATGTATGACTCATAAGCTGGGGTTATGGGTTCATTTGTGCCATTGTCCAACGTCCCATTTGACCGCCTATACGGTGACATACGTTTACAGCCCCTTTTACACCCCTTGTAATCCAGCAACCATTACCCAGTACTTTCCCTGAACCCCCTTTGAATGGGTTTCTGGACCCTCACACCACCAAAGACAACAACCCCAATACGGTAATTTCCTTTCATCACCGAGAGTCTGAGAATCTGATTTTAAGGAGTCTCTCTAAAAACAGTGAATGAAGCAAATGTGCTATATTTGTGCAAATTGTAGTTATGTAATTGTATTAGCAATAACTGGTTTTAAAACGAAGTTTAAAATGTTCAAATTCAATTGAGAATATATTTAACAGTATTATAAGAGGAAGTTTATGCTCTGGGCGTTATGCCAAGAGAAGGACGAAAGAGGAAGTGTCTTCCTCACTCAAATCTGTATCTAGATCCGAGGCTCATTCACATCTGAGTATTTAAAAAAAAAGAAAAAAAAAGAGAAAAGAAAACATTTATTTTGTATGCACTCTGAAACGTCTGGCACCTATATGTGTATAGGAGATCACACGAAGAAAGGCGAATCTGTATAGAAATAGCACAAGAAGTTTACCGATTTGGGTTTTAGTGTGCTGAACAAAGACACAGATTAATTTATTTCAGATCTTGAAGAAATAATCCGAAAGGGTCTGAGTATAGAGTATAAAGTATAGAGTATAGAGCTAATGGAGCTTGAGACGCTAGTAGCTAGTGGAGCTAATGGAGTTAGTAGTTGTTAGGTCTAGAGTCCTCACAGAGCAGTAGAGAGTAGCTCCTCTCATGATGGCCTCTGACACACCCTATCTGCGCCCATCAGTACCAACTCCACATGTCTGCTACAACTGCGGAAGACCTGGCCATTCCAGAAGAAGACCTGGCCGTTCCAGAAGAGAATACTGAAGACAGCAGAAGCTTGCCCACAGGCCCCAACTGTGACCCACGTGAAGACGTTCAAAAGGAGACATGACACATTCCTTCCCCACCCCCTCCAGACCATGTAGACTTTCTCCACTAGGATTCCGGCAAACTTGTGTCACTTACCCCTACAATGGTATCCTCTGAAGATTCAGGAAGTCCTCTTGCAAAAAATAACTACCAGAAGTGTAATTAGGACAGAAGAACTATCCGATACCTTGTTCTTATCAGACATTGACATAACATGCGTAGGGGTGGATGGAACACCCAGGAAAAACCCCTTTACACGCCCTTTACAGGTGGGCAACTTTCCTGATCTACTAGCAAGATTTGTGGTCTCTTCCACATGCCCCTTAATCTTTTAAGGGCTGATGTCTTATCCAAACTCCAGGCTTCCATTTCCTTCCAACCCGATGGTGGTGTTCTGGTCTCCTCGCCGCTAACCATCGATGATGCCTCAGCACTGTGCTCTGTTCCCCTTTTTGTTATCATTGGATGCATAATGTGAGGTTGGAATCCCGAATCCCAAAAGAGGTTCTGGATCAAGTCCCTACACGCCTGTGTGCAGCTAAAGCCTGGGGCGCCCTTTGCCCAGAAGACCACAGTACCCCTTGAAGCTAGCTCAAGCTGCATCTATTTCAAAGCAAATCAAAACCCTTCTGTCAAATGGAGTTCTGATACCCTGCACATCTCCGTGCTACACACCACTGTCCCCAGTGAAGAAACAAACTGCAAAAGGAGAGCCAGAAAAACACAGAATGGTACAAGACCTTAAGGCTGTGAACGAAGTTACTGTATTGGAGACACTTATGGCGTCCCTGGGTGGGAAACCCACACACCTTGCTGGCAGGAATACCGCCCACAGCAAAATACTTTACAGTGAAAGATTTAGCTGGACTATTATGCCACAAGGTGCCCAGAACTCCCCTTCCCAATCCGCCAAGATAATGGTCCTCATTCTGGACTACTGGATGAAGTTACACCCAGACGTTATACTCAGTATGTAGATGACTTCCTGCTCTGTGCAGATACCCTTGAGGACGCCCTTAATCTTTTCCGAAAGTATCCTCCAACACTTGGCCGAGCAAGGATGCAAGGCCTTAAAGAAGTGAATTTCCTAGGCCTCTGCACCTCCCAAGGTACCCGACATCTCACTGAAGAAGGAGCTGCTGCAATCAAAGCCATCCCTTTGCCTCAAGAATGAATCCCAGAAGCCTCCCTCTTGATGCAACCCCTCTATGATGCCCTTTCTTGCTTTCTCCAGAAGTTGTGAACCATTTTGAAATTCTGAAGGAGATCCTTTCAACAGCCCCAGCTTTGGGACTAAAAGACTTTCAAACTGTTTGTCTCAGAGAGACAAGAACATGCCACAGGAGTTTGGGTTCAGACCCATGGCAACAGACTCAGACCCATTGGGTATTATTACGTAGCTGCCATACTAAACCAAGTACAGCCCAAGCACCTGTCTTCAGCAAGACACCTCAAACTCCAGTGTGCCTTGCTCATCCCTGATAACATCACTCTCCTCCAATGTGATACTCTCAACCCATCCACTCTACTTCCACTTCTCGAGGGGGGGATCCTTTTTAGAGAAAGATGCTTGACCTACCGCTCATGACTGTTTCGAGGTGATGAAAATGGAGACTTCCCATTTACGACAGTCAGTGAAACAGCCCTTGAGAATCCTGACGTGACAATCTTTGTGGATGGGTCTAGGTATGCTGACAGCATTGGACAGTGCAAATGTACCACGCAGGCAATCACCTGGCAGATACTGCTGCAGAACAAGCTGCAAACAGAACACAAGAAGTTGTCAGTGGAGTGGATGCACCCATCCTGGATGGTACAGTGGGTACCCCTGAAGAAAGTGGTACAGACCACCATGATTCTGCAAGACCTTCCTGTGAGCAGGACCCATCTCAAGGAGCAGCAAGAAGCAGTTGATAAAGAAGAAGTGTGAATCAAGAAAGGAGCCACAGAAACTCATGGAATTAGACAAGAGGCCGTGTCTGTTACAATCAATGTTTCCTGCAGTGATACGGTGGGCCCACGGTGCCTCTCAACTGTCAAAAACTTTAATGAATGCCCTGATCAATAAATACTACTTAGCCCTGGGGATTACAGCACTCACCAACAACTTTTGCAAGTCATGCACTATCTGTGCTAGATGTGACCCAAGAAGAACAGAAAAGGTAAAGGCCCAGTACCCCTTTCAAAGGATTCAGATCGACCCTATCCCGTCGCCAACATGACAGCAAAAACCACGGCTAAAAGACTTTTAACAGAAATAGTGTGCAGGTATGGTGTCCCAGAGGTTATAGAGAGTGACCAGGGGGCGGCTTTTACGGCCTCAGTAACCAAGGAAATATGGGCAGCTCTAGGGGTCACATTATCTTTCCACACCCCATACCATTCTCAGAGCAGTGAGATGAGTTGGCCAGATAGCCTACCCATAGCCTTATTCAGTGTTAGGTACACTCCAAGGGGAAACCATGGTCTGTCACCCTATGGGATAATATTTGGTTTAGCCCCCAGACTAGGTTGTTCTTTCCTACAATAGTTGTAACTCCAATCTGATGTATTAACTGATTATGTGACTGCTTTATCTCGAGAATTCATCTATGTCCATTTGGAAGTATTCTCCTCCATTCCAGATCCTGAGCGAGATACAGGATCACACAAGTTGGTCCCCGGAGACTGGGTCCTGGTAAAGAAGTTTGTGAGAAAGCACACCCTTGAACCCAGATATGATGGTCCTCTCCAGGTTCTCCTAACAAGTGCCACATCAGTCAAGGTGGCCAGGAAAAACTCGTGGATACACGCTGCCCACTGCAAGAAAGTCCCTGTACCTGAGGAAGAGGCCAAGGGAACCAAATGATTCTGTATATCCTTTTCATTGTGACTACTGTTAAGGCACAGGAGGTAGCCATCAGGCAAAAAGATGGTTTAAAACAATTCTGGTATAACTCATCCAATACACATGTTGCTACTTTTATATGCTCTTATGAACAAATAATTCCAGGTGCTATGTACAAAAACTGGACCTGGGATGAAGCAGCGAGACCCATGACTGTGTATGTATGCGTCATTGACACCTATTGGGGCGACAACTGTGATTCTTGGGGAGCAGTGGGTTGGAACACTGGGGGTACAAACCTGAAAACGCCCAAAATAGGAAAGACAAAAATGGGAAGTCACTCTTAGATAGAATGGCAATCAACAAACACACAGATCAGCCTTACACCAAAGAGTTCAGGCTGACCATTGAGAATCCTAGCCCAGAAGACAGTGGGACCTATGTTTTGGGCCTATGGTGGGAAGGTGGGCATCCCGGTTTTAGAAAGCCTTTCCAACTGAAAGATATGTTCAATAATTCTGAGTGGGGAGATCCCCAATCCACATCTAGCTCAAACCCCCTGAGGCCCCATATACAGAATTTAAGGGACATGGTGGCCATAGCAGACCCTACCTTTAAGGAAACAATGGCTGCAGGAACTGGGTTCTCAGATGTCAACTTGTGGCTAGAGTGGATGAGGTACAATGCAGAGAAACATAACAAGACCAATTGTTATGTTTGTGGAGTGGCTAGGCCTCATCTGGGAGCAGTACCCCTAAACATACCCCCCAAACACGAGACATGTTTCCTTAGCCTGTTTCCCAACACAACCACTAACCACACCACTCCCTGTGTGAACACTGGAAGGAGGAATATCCCATAGTCACCAAAACTCCCAAGCCAAGAGAAGGTATCACTATATACCCTGGCAATTACACATGCCATGGACGGTATCAGGGAATGGGGAAAACCTTTGGGAATTTCACTAGGGGTTACTGTGGATCTTATAGTGAGGCCTCCGTAGATCTAGTACAAAATCAAGTCCAGTCCTTGGGAGACATATACTGAAGCAGATTAACAGAGTAGTGGACAGGAGAATGCGCATTGGCCAAGGCCATAATGCCTCTACACACTTTTCCAGAGGCCACTCCACAAATAGAACCAGATTTAAACAACATACCCAGACTTAACAGGAGGTGTAGGAGTGCCCCAGCAGGAAGTTTTGACCCTCATGTATACATAGACAACATAGGGGTCCCTAGAGGGGTCCCAGAAGAGTTCAAAGCAAGAGACCCAGTAGCAGCAGGATTTGAATCTTTGATCCCCATCATCACTGTAAATAAAATGTAGACTGGATAAATTACATCTAATATAACCAACAAAGGTTTGTCAATTACACCAGAGATGCACTCCAAGGTTTAGCCGAACAACTAGAAGCCGCGTCACACATGACTTTCCAAAACCGCGCCATCAGGAAACTTGAGGATTTGTCCGAAGAATTAAAAAAAGAATTCAGGGCTCACCAACCCTTGGGATCAATACTTCACCTGGGTTAGGGGAGGGTGGCAGGGATTACTAACACAGATAGGAATAACCACCCTGATAATTTTGGTGACCTTGGCTGTCATAGTTTATTGTGTCATAGCTGTATTCTCCCGTCTTAAAAAATGTGTAGGGAAAGTTATTAACCAATGTTCTTTCGCTTTTGTGAATCAAGAAATACCAGATGAAAATTATGAAATGCACTCCATTACAGTCACCTCCCCTCAAGATGCAACACCATAAGGATACAGGGACAGACAGCTCATAATTGCCCTTCCTAGCTGTATCGAGTAGGGTAATGAATTAGTCATTGCTCTCCTCTATATACAGTTGAAAAAAGTTCCAGGGGATGGGCCAGGGGGAGGGGTAGGTTTTTCTAGTGTAAGGGACAGATTATTAAATAGACATTTTTAAGGGGGGAACTGTAATGGATGTAAATAATAATAATGATATCAGGTGTTACTAGGTGAGGTATATTAAAATGTCTATGCCAAATGTTTTATATCTGTATCAGAACTTCTTTGAATGTAAAGAGACTTAATACTTTCCAGATATTTTGCTACTTTCTCTTTTTCTGTCTGGAGCCAGACCGCATTGAGTTATCAATAGACTGTAGCTTCCTGTAGCTTTCTGCTGCTTCCCCATCCATCTCCCAGAAGTTTCATCAAGACCAGACATGACGTCAACATATAATAATAGCTTTGATTAATTGTTAAGTTTGTTGAAATTATTGTTAAATTGGCTAAAACTGCTGACATTGTTAGAATATTATGAATTGTCATAACAACATGTTTTGCGAGGGTATAAAAACCAACTAAAAAAGGAAATAAACTAGAAGTTCTTCATTCTGAACTAAGTGTCAGAGCGTGATCACTTCTTAATGGCATGCATGCTTTAATTTGATAAAGGGGTAGATATAATAATTTCAGAACTTTTATTCTGAATCCAAAACACTATACTATCTTATTTGGTTTACTTTTTTACAGACTATCTGATGTGCTGGCAGCTACTATTTTTTGTTTAAGACAGCGTGGTTTCTTTCACATTTTTTTTTATACACACAGTCTCAACTGATGGCCTATAAAAAGGTGTCGCATTATCAAGGTGTCACACAAGAAACATTTCAAGATGGGTAAAAGCAAAGAGCTCTCTCAAGACCTTTGGAACCTTATTTTTGCAAAACATACTGATGGCATTGGTTACAGAAGGATTTCTAAACTTCTGAATGTTCCAGTGAGCACTGCTGGGGCCATAAGCTGGAAGTGGAAAGAACATCAGTTCACCATAAACTGACCGCAAACCAGGTACTCCTCGCAAGATTTCATGGCGGAGGACTCAAAAGAGTTATCAGAAAAGTTGTCCAAGAGCCAAGAGCCACTTGTGGAGAGCTTCAGAAAGACCTGGAATTAGCCAGTACAATTGTAATGCACTCAACCGACATGGCCTGTATGCACGCTCACCACGCAAGACTCCATTGCTGAAGACAAAGCATGTTGAAGCTCATTTAAAGTTTGCTGCACAACATTTAGACAATCCTGTGAAATACTGGGAGAATATAGTGTGGTCAGATGACCAAAATTGAACTCTTTGGATGCCATAATACACACCATGTTTGAAGGTCAAATGGCACTGCACATCACCCCAAAAACACCATACCTACAGTGAAGTTTGGAGGTGGGAACATCATGGTGTGGGGCTGTTTTTCAGCATACAGTACTGGCAAACATCAAGTCATTGAAGGAAGGGTGAATGGAAAAATGTACCAATTCTTGATAAAAATTTGCTGCCATCTACCAGGATGATGAAGATGAAGCAAGGGTGGACATTTCAGCAAGACATCAATCCTAAACACAAAGCAAAAGAAACTCTCAACTGGTTTCAAAGAAAATAAATTGAATCCAGTAGAAGATCTATGTAAATAACTAAAGATCAGAGTTCATAGAAGAGGCCCACAGAACCTTCAAGATTTGAAGACTGTGTGGAAGAATGGGCCAAAATCACACCTGAGCAATGCATGCGATCAGTTTTTCTATACAGGACGTGTCTTGAAGCTGACAACCTCAGAAAGTTTAAGAGAATGTGGAGACCTTGGCTGGAGGAGATGGGGTGTCCCGTATGAGGGCATACGGGGGAGCTGAGGAAAATTGACTCCCGCTCACCACCACGCCCCCGTTTCCCCCCTTTTTCTTCCTTCCGTGGCCCGTTCCTATATTCTTTATCTGTCTATGGAGAGGATTCTCTCTTTCTCTTCGGCTATATAGACAACAGACACGAAGACATGTATAGATAATGACTGGGTGCTGTGTGGCAGGGGGTGGGCTTAGGTCGGGAAGGAGGGTGGGAGAGGAAATATAAAAAAACAACTATGTTCTTGCACTATGCAATATTATATGTTAACTCATGATCTTGTATGTTTTTAATTTTTGCAATATGAACAATAATAAAAAGGAAGAAATAAAAAAAAAAAAAAAAAACTGTCATTATCAACAAAGGACTATGTAAGTTAGCGTGTTCAATACTTTTCTCCTGTGTCATTCTATTTTATTACACATACCGTATATACTCGAGTATAAGTCGAATTTTTCAGCACATTTTTTTGTGCTGAAAGTGCCCCCCTCGACTTATACTCGAGTCAAGCACTTTTCTGCAGCAAAAAAATTAATTTTCCGAACCGACTTTGGGGCCCCGTATCTCAGGGCCACCTGGTGCTAGGAACCCCAAATTTGGTGTGCAAACCCAGTGGAACTGGTACCATAACATATCCAAAGCTGAAGTTCCTAGCACTAAGTGGCCCCGAGATACGGGGCCCCAAAGTCAGTTCAGAAAATGTCATTCTCTGCTGTAGAAAAGTGCTTGACGTTTTCTAAACCGACTTTGGGGCCCCATATCTCAAGGCCACTTGGTGCTAGGAACCCCAAATTTGGTGTGCAAACCCAGTGGAACTGGTACCATACCATATCCAAAGCTGGGGTTCCTAGCACTAAGTGGCCCCGAGATACGGGGCCCCAAAGTCGGTTCGGAAAATGTCATTCTCTGCTGCAGAAAAGTGCTTGACATTTTCTGAACTGATTTTTGGGGCCCTGTATCTCGGGGCCACTTAGTGCTAGAAACCCCAGCTTTGGAAATGTTATGGTGCTAGTTCCACTGGGTTTGCATACCAAATTTGGGGTTCTTAGCACTAAGTGGCCCCAAGATATGGGGCCCCAAATTCGGTCAACTGTGTCCATCTGCAGCAATGTCATTTCGGGACACTTTGGGTTCAGAGACCCCAAATTTTGGCTGCAGCTAGGGGGCATCTAGGAACCCTTAACTACCGAGTTTGAAGTTCAGGGGACCTATGGCTGCAAATGGGCACAGTGAGGCATGCAAAAGGGCACAGTGATGCTGCAAATGGGCATTGTTGACCCTCTTTTCCACTTACAGTAGCTGTGCATTTCTCACCCTCGTCTTATACTCGGGTCAATAAGTTTTTCCCATTTTTTTTGTGGTAAATTAGGGCCTCGACTTATACTCGGAACGACTTATACTCGAGTATATACGGTAACTTCATTTAAACTCTTTTGTTTTGATTTCTTTGTATGTTTGGATTGCATGGGTTGTTACCGACGTGGTGAAAATTTCATGTCAAAAGCACCTTAAGAACTATACTTTCCTAGAAAAATGATGACGTGTTAAATTCTTATTTTACCCGCTGTAAATTAATATTTTTTTATTTTTTTAAAGATTTGTATATTTAGTCATCACTTTTTATATAGTGCAGCTCTGGAATGTATTTAGGATTTAGCACACTGTCAGCTATTGCACGGTTGAGATGCTGCTCTGCATTTTAGATTTGTTTTTATACGTTGTGTTTTGCACAAACGCAGTTTTTTTGCACACGTTTTACAAGGTATTCTGATTAAACAAACTTGACAGGTTTTTCTCCAGGTATCCTTTAGCGGAAGCTCTATTGTGGCTCTGTGAAATCAGTACACCCTGATCAATGACTTTTCCTCCCCTAAAGCTTGAGATGTGGAAGGCATTCCAGTGATCCTCACTGCTCTGGACTCCCCTAAGCTAATGTGGTAGGTTGACATGGTAAGACTTTTTTCAAACACCCCTTGGGCTCTGCCAGATAGACAGGATCTTCTGTTCCAAGGACCAATCTGCCATGCTACTTCATGGTCTTTGGCTTTAATGGCATGGCTGTATAAAGTCAGGTTCTAAAGCATCTGAGTCTGCGATTTTTATGATGCCAAAAGTTAGGAGGTTAACTTTGCGCAAGGTCCAGCATTGGACATGGAAGGCATACTTAGTTTCATGTGAGTCTCATTGTTTCCACCCCAGGAGTTTCTCTGTGGGAAAAATCCTCTTCTTCCTGCAGCTGGGTCTAGTCTGTTTTTGCATTTCTATTTTGTTTTTATTATTCCTTGGCTTTTCACTCTTTGAATAAAACTGTGTACAGAGGGTTTCTCAAGTAGCTCTCCACGGATTCTGAATCTGGTTCTCTGCACTTCAGAAACTGAAAATTAAAACCTGTTAGGGACATTACTCTCTACTCATATCGCTAAGGTAGTTTTCCTTGTAGCAATCACCTCAGCAAGGCAAGTGCTGGAACTTATGGTGGCCTTGTCTTGTAAGGAACCCTTTCTGGTTTTGCACAGGGGCAAGGTGATGTTGAGGTCTAGGACTTTCCACTTGCCCAAGCTAGTTTCTGCCTTTCACCTCAACCAGGATATTATTCTGCTCTCCCGCTGTCTGGCCCCTGTTCACGAAAAGGAAATTTCCAAATGTGGTTTGGGCTTTTGTGAGTATATATAGTGATTAATGAACTCATGTTACATGGTGGAAGTGTATATTTATGGAAGTGAATGTGCAGTATTCTTTCTTGAGAAGAGGAGATTAAGGGGGTATATGATCAGCATGTATAATACATTAGTGGTCCATATAGGTAGTTATTCACTTTTAAGGTCATCACAGAGTGGGTACTCTTTATGTCTGAAGGAAAAGAGATTTGACCTCCAAATATGGAAATGTTTCTTCACAGTAAGAGCTATAAAACGTGGAATAGAATCCCGCAAGAGCTGGTTTTGACCAGCTCAGCAGATTGTTTTAATAAAGGCCTGGATTCTTTCATAAATGCACAAAATATGACTGGATGATTTTTATAAGCAAGGTTGATCCAGGGAATATTAGATTGCCTCTTGGAGGATCAGGAAGGAATTATTTCCCCTGCATGGAGCAATTGGATCATGCTTTTTTTTTTTTTTTTTTGCCTTCCTCAGGATCAACTGTGGGTATAGAAATGTGTATAGGGAGGTTTTTGATTTGTTTTCTCCTCTGTGGGTTGAACTAAATGGACTTTTTTTTTCAACCAGACTATGTAACTATGTGAGAATTCCCCATCATCTCCTATGATGCACTCTACAAAATTTAAGTGCTTCTTGGGCTTTGGCTGCTACCTAAATTCTATCAGATGGCTGGTTCATCTCCATCTAAAGCCAGATTTGTGCCTAGGGTCCTGCAGTTGGCCACTTGAGCTGCAGGTAGTCTTACGTTCCCTGTTGCTTGGGCCCATTAGCATTTGTTTGCTGTGTTGCTATGAACCTGAGGCATGCTGGTAGTAGGAGGGATTATCCTGGGTTGGCCTACATTTTTTCCCCAGTGTCCAATCCCTTTATAGGCAGCAGTATAGCTTAAAGGTTTAAATACTTCCTGTGCACCTCAAGCTCAAAAGAACTTTTCTTTTTTTTTTTTTTTTTAACTGGGAGTAGCATCATTTTTCAAATAATCATTTTCCTTATGAAGTATGGTATATAATTTATAAGTGATTACGTACAAAAACATTTATGGTAAAGGAGAAAAGCAGAATAAATATATGGAATACACTGAAATAACTACGGTAGATATTGACAAGACTTACAGCAGTGTAGATAAGACTTTATTTGTATTCACAAGATAGAGCTCACATGTACAAGTAAATAACAAAACCTTAAAACTGACATGTAAATGCTTCATATTGAAGAATATTTTTATATCTGAAATTTATAAAGCACTTCCTGAATTTCTGTTAAACAATATATTTCTTTAGTGAAAATGATGCTCGTTTCTATTTTCAAATGAATAACCCTTACATCAAAGGAATATGAAGGAATTTTAAAATTAAAGCTTAAAGTCCACTTGCATTGTGGTGCATATGTTAAAAAAATATTCATATTATATATTTATATATATATTTTAAATATAGTACTGAACTAAAGTTTTAGGCAGGTGTGAAGACTGTAAAAGTAAGAATGCTTTCAAAAATATTTAGTTTATTTTTATCAATTTACAAAATGCAAAGTGAGCGAATAGAAAAAAAAAAAAATCGAAATCGATATTTGGTGTGACTACCCTTTGGCCTCAAACCAGCATCACAAAATCAGGTGCATGATTAACAAATTACCATATATCAAGCAGGTGCTAACGATCATCAATTTCATATAGAAGATAAAAAAACACTGTCATTAAAAGAGAAGTATGTTTTTTTTTCTTCAGTTTTATACTTACCTAGGTGGATGCAGCATCAGACCGAAGCTGCATCTGTCCCCGGCGCCTCTGCACTGAGAATCGAGCGATCGCTCGGTTCTGACAGCTCCCCGAGAGGAGAGCTGCTTACTGTCGATCAGCAGCTCCCCGCTCTGCCTGGTCCTCGCTTATTGGAGCACTGAGCTGTGGAGGGGCGGGGAGTATCCGGCTCAAGCTCTCATCGGCTCACTGAGTGTTTGAGCCAGGTGTCAGTCCAGGTACCTGGCGGATCCCGACTTCCATTGCCGTGATGACGCGGTGCCTGGACTTCTGTGACGTCAGCCCACTCTCTGCTGAAAACAGGTTCTGGCTTTGGCTGTACTTCTCCTTTAACTGAAACAGAAAAAGCTGTGTAGCCTAAAACTGGCTGAGGAACAGCCAAACTCTGCTACTAAGGTGAGGTTGTGGAAGACTTGTTTCATTTTACAGGTCATACACCATGGCAAGACTGAAGATCTGCAGCCAAAAAGCCATACCTCTGATGTGGAAACAAGGCTAAGCAACTCAACTATGCACGAAAAAATAGGAACCAGAGTACACAAAAATGGCAGCAGGTGCTCTGAACAAAGGAGTCAAAATTTGAAATATTTGGCTGTAGCAGGAGACAGTTTGTTTGCCAAAGAGCTGGAGAGCGGTACAATGATGAGTGTCTGCAGGCAACAGTGAAGCATGGTGGAGGTTCCTTACAAATTTGGGGCTGCATTTCTGCAAATTTAGATGAAAATTTGGTTAGGATCAATGGTGTCATTATTGCTGAGAAATACAGGCAGATACTTATAAATCATGCCATACCATCAGGGGGGTGCATGATTGGGCCAAAAATGTATTCTGCAGCAAGACAATGATCTCAGTCAGTTTATATCAGTGTAAAAAAAGAAAAAGGAGTCCTGGAGTGATGGGTTGGCCCCCACAGGGCCCTGATCTCATTATCGCATCTGTCTGGGATTACATGATAAGACAGAAAGGAAGCAGCCTACATCCACAGAAGATCTGTGGTTGGTTCTTCAAGATGTTTGGAAAAATAAATTCTTAACACTTCCATTTCTGAAAACATTCTTAATCTTACATTATTTTTAAACACCTGCCTAAAACATTTGCACAGTAGTGTATGTTTGGTGAAATATACTGCCATACATCTAAAAGACTGATAAATCAAAATGTTGTAAGTCCTCAGGTCCACCCACTTCCTGCAGCCCCCACAAAAGGGACTTTTGTCTCTGTTGGATTTTTTGGGCTTCATACACATGGGTGGCTGCTAGCAAGAATCAGTGATTCTTGCCTGGAGAGAAATTAGCTGCATGTGTAAAGCTGTGGCTAGATTTGTACCCTATACTAACCAATGGTTGTTCACATTTAAAACAGTTGTAAACCTCAGACATTAAAAATGAACAAAGCACATCCCTCTGTAGTATGCCTGAATCCAAAGCACTGAGCATGCTTCCTCTCTGATCCCCCTGCTGTCTGCACGAGTCGCCGAAAAGACTAAATCGACACCTCAACCTCCTGAGAGACATGACAAATAAACCTAAAGCTCACTAAATGCAAAACCCATTGCCAGCAATGGGTCTCTTCATACGACAGCATTGCTCTGAGTCCAGAGACTGAATATTTGCAAAATGAACAGGTTTATTATAGTGGTAAGTTGGTCAGGAACATTGGTTGCAAGTCATACTTACAGATTCCTTTAACGTTACAATCTGTACATTAATATAGAGCAATCAAATCATTTTTCATTGCTTTGCCTTCAAGTATAACTGAAGGCAAAACTTTCTTTTTTATATTGTATAGAGTGCAGGGGGATTAGAACACCTGTCAATTTTTATTGCTGTCTGTGCCCCCATTAAGGAGATTTACCCTCTCTAGTTGTCCTATTTATCATTGAAAGTAAAAGAAAATCCAAAATTTTGGGTTGTCCCCAGAATTGTAATAGAGGAGAAATCTTCCCATGAAGACACTAGTTCTGGTGACCTGGGGGTCCCCAAGGAATTCCCTTAATTTGCAGGGATTTCCTCTCTCACTTCCTGTTTGACTATGGGCTAGGAAGCCAGAGGAAATCTCCCCAATGGGACACAGATGGTGAAAAAAATTCTGACGGGTTATAACCCTCCCTTTACTCTATCACAAATGAAAAAAAAAAAAAAAGTTTTGCCCATAGTTCTACTTTATTTAATTAAACACAACCCTATTAGCTAAGATACCAGGTTACTTAACCATTTAAGGACTGCCAACCGCATATATACTGCGGCAAGGCGGCCCTATTGCGCGAGACGACGTACCTGTACGTCTTTTCGTGCACGAGACACTGCCTGTGCGCTGATGCGCAGGTCCGGTGGCCGCGTTATCTGCTGGCCACCCGCGATCGCTCCTCAGAGAGGCAGAACGGGGATCTGTAAACAAAGTTCTGACAGGGAAGTACAGGGAGATTGTCTGTTCCTAGTGATCAGGAACAGCGATTTCACTGTACTCCCAGTCAGTCCACTCCCCCCAGAGTTAGAAAGCATAGCCTAGGATACACTTAACCCCTTGATCACCCCCTAGTGTCAACCCCAGCCCTGCCAGTGTTATTTATACATAGATCAGTGCATATTTTTAGCACTGATCACTGTAATAATATCACTGGTCCCCAAAAAGTGTCAACAGTGTTAGATTTGTCCACCGCAATGTTGCAGTATTGCTAAAAAGCACTGATCACCGCCATTACTAGTAAAAAAAGAAAAAAAATTATTATTAAAAATGCCATAGATACTCAATGGAGGGGTATGATAGATTCTGTTCTGCCACTCTATAAAGCCACCTATATTAACCGTAAATGCCCTAAAAAATTCTCCAAGATCTGGGGAGCCTGGACTAAGCAGTAACGGGGCTTGGTAGTGACTGGCTCAATTAAAATATCTGTCCATTTCTCGTTGCCCTCCCCTCTTTCCCCTTCCCCTTCCCCCCCCCTTCCACCCATGACCCTCCCCTCCCCCCCCCCCCTCTCCTCCCTCCCCCTTTTGCCTGATCCTTGATCACAGACACATTAATAATTAATGAGGAAATGATTGACAAATGGATAACATACTGATTGTTCACTGCGAGGTAAACTAATTTGGAGGAGGGGAAAAAAGTGGGAAAAAATGGTACAAATGACACAAGAACTCCTTCCTCCGAAAAGGAGGATACATGCGCAATAATAACACAATAAACTGTATACTATGACTCTGTAAAGTATTACTAGAAACTATGCAATTGTCCATGGAAATATAGCTGGAAATGTGTAGCAACGTTTTATTCTTTATGTTCTTTGTAAATATCTTTGTATGATGTATATTCTCCGGCTGGAGACAAATAAAAACTTTTCTGTTAAAAAAAAAAAAAAATGCCATAGATATATACCCTATTTTGTAGACGCTATAACTTTTGTGCAAACCAATCAATATACGCTTATTGCAAATTTTTTCACCAAAAATATAAAGCAGAATGTATATTGGCCTAAACTGATGAATAAATTAGTTTTTTTTACATTTTTTATTGGATATGTATTATAGCAAAAAGTAAAAAATATTGTTTTTCTTTCAAAATTGTCAGCCTTTTTTTGTTTATAGTGCATATAAAAAACGCAGAGGTGATCAAATAGCCCCAAAAGAAAGCTCTATTTGTGGGACATCAATTTTAAAGGAAAAAAAAAAAAGAATATTTGCTTTTCTGGCAGACAGTAACTCATCTTTGTTTTCTTGCAGATCTTTAGCTGCTGCTGGTATCCAACACTTCCAGGTCTGTCCAATGCACCTGGTTCATCTCTGCCCGCTCTGGTGCCACCGCCAAGCCACTATAGGAGACAGTAATACTGTGCTGAATGAAACTACAATGTAAAGGGAAGGACAAGGCATCTGGCACACTCAGAATTGCTGGATCCCAGCGGCAGCTGTTTCTCTGCAAGAGATCAAAGATGGGGGTCACAGACAGGCAGGTATTCTTCTTTTATAGACTGGCTCTAGTGTCATTTTGTTTGATGTAGCAACAGGGTCACCTTAAAGCCCATTTCCAGCAAATACTAATTTTTCTTTTTTTTCTTTTGCTGTCTTTGTCACAATTGGATCAAGTTTCCAACACTTCTTGTCCCTCTGATCACCAGAAGAACTGAGAAGAAATCTCTTAAAATGGGACACAGAAAGTAATAAAAACCTGGCAGAGATCATTGGCCATTCTATGAAAACTAAAGAGTTTGGGGTACATTTCCACTAAATGAATGGGTAAACACTTGATTATGGAGGAGGCTCTTTCAAAACTCTACAAGCAGGTCTCTAGCTCTTGATAAGATGATGCTTTATGACTTAAGACACAGCAAGGCTTTTTTAGGACAGTAAAGGCTGGTACACATGGTAAACTGCACTAACTATTCAATGTTAGTACATCCATCTCCCTGCTATGCTATTTAAATTCTTAATGGGATTAATAAAGTACAGTAAGACCTTGGATTGCAAGCAGAATTTGTTCCAGAAACATGCTTGTAATCCAAAGTACTCGTATATCAAAGCAAATTTCCCCATAAGAAATAATGGAAACTTAGATGATTCGTTCCAAAACCATTTATTCATAAGTCCTTCAGTTTATAGTCCATATAAAAAGATTATAGCAATGCGATAGGTTGTGTAACCACAAAATGTCAATCAATAAATGGAAGCCACACAAGGGGATTAGAAGAAAAATCCAGCAGGAGCTTCGGAGTATAAAAGAGAAGAGAGGCGTCTCTAAGTGTAGCAATATGGTTACATTTAATGAGGGTACAACATTTAGCAACTCACATGGTTGACGATTAAAAAAGGCACATCTAAGTATGCAGACATCCGGGGTAAAGCTGACCACATAGACCATCCCCCACACCGCCGATGTCAGTCTGCAATCGTGATGACTAACCTGTAGTACAGCTATCTGAAAGCAAGGCTTGAAGCGCTCGTGGAACGCAGCGTGAAAGGGATGACATAGATGGCAGTGCGGAGGATGGTCTATATGGACAGCTTTACCCCGGAAGCCAGCATACTTAGATGTGCCTCTTTTAATCATCAACCATGTAAGTTGCTAAATGCTGTACCTTCATTAAATGTAACCATATTGCTACACTTAGACGCGCCTCTCTTCTCTTTTATACTCAATTGTGACATGATGCTACTTGTATATCAAGACATCACTTGTATATCAAGTCAAAATTTATTTTAAAAAAAATTGCTGGTTTTCCAAAACACTCTTAAATCAAGGTTGTACTGTATTCTGAATCTGAGCACACATCAGCCAGTGCTCGCAGCTATTGGCTGAGCACGCTGATCAGATGTAAAACGACTTCTGGTTTTCCAGCATTTCAAACAAGGACCTATATACACGGATGTCAGTTGGTATCTACTGTACCGGCCGTTTTCGGACAATATTCAGCCCATGTGTACGGGGCTTAAGAAAAGTTTACAATGTACAACTTAAGCTAACAAGACGCATGCACTAAACTAGGTTTATTATTATATACAACAGTTCTGAGAAGTACAATTAGTTTGTTTTTTGATACAAAGCATATACTTCCTTTAGCATCAAAGCTATTTCCAAATGCATATGATAATCAATGACAAGTCATGTCACTCAGGACTCCAGTAACAACTTTTTTCATTTATGGATAGAATAAGACATGCATTAGTGCTCCGGTTCCCTTTTTTTGTTTTTTTTTTACTAGTCTGGATCATCTGACTTCCACACCACACAGAGGTCCCTAGGACAGGCAAATGAGAGGGAAATCTCCCCAGTGGGCATCCGCATGATTATAAAAACCAGACAGAGGTCCACTCCCTCATTATAAAAATACAAAAAAAAAAAAAAAAGTTTTACTGGAGTTGGGCTTTAAGAACTTCACCTGTTAAAGACTCTAGGTTGACAGGCATACTTGAAAGGACTAAATATTGCACATAAACAGCAGAGGCAAAGATAGTTGTAATCATTATAATGTAACAGAGGAGTTACTGTAACCCAGAGGTCTCCAAACTTTCTAAACAAAGGGCCAGCTTTTTGTCCTTCAGACTTTAGGGGGGCCGGACCTTGGTGTCAGCGGGAGGAATAGTACCCCATCAATGCTGTCAGTGGAAGGAATAGTGTCCCATTGTTGGTGTCAGTGGGAAGAATAGAGCCCAATCATTTGTGTCAGTAGGAGGAATAGTGCCCTATCATTGGTGTCAGTGGGAGAAATAGTGCCCCATCATTGGTAGTAAGAGGACTAGTGCCCCATCTATGGTGTCAGTGGGAGGAATAGTGCCCCATCATTGGTAGTAAGAGGACTAGTGCCCCATCTATGGTGTCAGTGGAAGGAATAGTGCCCCATTATTGGTTTCAGTGGAAAGAATAGTGCCCAATCATTGGTGTCAGTGGGAGGAATAGTGCCCCATCATTGGTGTCTGTGGGAGGAATAGTGCCCCATCAATGGTGTCGGTGGGAGGAATAGTGCTCCAATCATTGGTAGTGGGAGGAATAGTGCCCCATTGTTGGTGTCAGTGGGAATAGTGTCTTGTATCAGTGAGAGGAACACTGCCCTGAGGGCCAGATAAAAGCAAACAAAGGGCCGCATCCGGCTCCCGGGCCGCAGTTTGGAGACCACTGCTGTAACCCATTCAATGACAGTACAGTATAAGATTGTCTAAGCTACAATTAACATGTTGTCATGTTCTTGAAGGATTTTATAGACGATTACCTGAAAGGGGTCCCTAATTCTCAGAGAAGACTAAAATCAGTCCCAACCAAACCACAACTTAACGATCCTAAGAAAATGCTCTAAAGTGATTGTAAAGTCAGAAGGTTTTTTATCTTAATGCATTCTATGCATTAACCACTTCACGCAAAACGCTGTACTCGTATGTCGGTACTTTGACGCTAAATACTGTTGCTTTTCTTCTATTACAAGGGATGTTTACATTCCTTGTAATAGGAATAAAAGTGACCCAATTGTTTTTTTTTTTTTTAAAGGACAGTGCCAAAATAAAAAGTAAAATAAATAATAAAAATTAAAAAAAAAATTGATAAGCGCCCTGTACCGACGAGCTCGTGTGCAGAAGCGAACACATACACGAGTAGCGCCCGCACATGAAAACGGTGTTCAAACCACACATGTGAAGTATCACCACGATCGTTAGAGCGAGAGCAATAATTCTAAAACTAGACCTCCTTTGTAACTCAAAACTGGTAACCTGTAGAAATTTTTAAACGTCGCCTACGGACATTTTAAAGGGTAAAAGTTTGTCGCCATTCCACGAGCGGGCGCAATTCTGAAGCGTGACATGTTGGGTATCAATTTACTCGGCGGAACATTATCTTTCACAATATAAAAAAAAAATTGGGACAACTTTACTGTTGTCTTATATTTTAATTCAAAAAGGAGTATTTAAAAAAAAAAAAAAAGTGCGCTTATAAGACCGCTGCGCAAATACGGTGTGAGAAAGTATTGCAAGTATTCTCTAGGGTGTTAGAAAAAAGTATATATAACATTTGAGGGTTCTAAGTAATTTTCTAGCAAAATAAAATTTTAACTTGTAAACACTGAGTCTGAAAAATAGGCCCGGTCCTTAGGTGGTTAAGATAAAAAGCACTCTGTGTGCAGCAGCCCCCTCATACCTACATGAGCCCCCTCTAGATCCAGCGATGTTATAGGAATGTCTCCGCTGCCTGGGATCCCCTGGCACTCAACAGGAGGGAGGGGCCAGGAACGCCCAAGAGGGACCCGAGAAGAGAAGGCTGCTTTCCAAGGCATCATTTCCACAAAGGCATTGTGTGATCTAAGGCATGTAAACACTATTCTGAAGAGCATTGCAATCCACAAACACGGGTTTTAAGGGGCTTCCTTAAAACCATCCAGTAGGTGACTGCTGGATATGGATCTTAAAGTACCTGCTGTAACTTTAAACAAGTGAACACCTTGTTACAGCTACAGCTGGCATTGCCCTAATGATTTATTGTCAGTACTTACACACTAGAGATGATGGGTGCTTTAATTACTTCAGGATTGCTGATCCTTTGGCAAAGTTACACTTATAATGCAGGTAGCCTGGCCAGTCTTATACTAACCTGTTACCCACCATGATATCGCCCATGAAGATGCAAAGCCGTTTGGAAAAGTCTACACATGTGATGTCCACTCGCTATAAGGAAAAATGCACAGCATACTTCAGGCCTGGCTCAAAAGATTATCACAATCAGCTTTGTGGTTGAGATCTTGCTGGATTGGGGCAGATGAGTATAAGACTGACAGGAGGGGCTAGGGCGAGGCAACCTACACAATAGGTGTACCAGCCCCAAAGAGGCTTCGTAAATTCAACAATCTTCAGACTAGTGTTTTCTGACTGAGATAAAACCACAGTCATGCAGTCTAATGCCGACCATAGATGGCTTGAAGGAACCGGCCCAGATTCGAACCATGTATGGGCAGGCTGAATGTATCAAGTTGATCAATCAACTTGGGTACAAGCAGCCTTCTGGATTTTACATGCAATTATTGCTAGTGGCTGGCATAGCCACTAGCAATAATCACGGTCTTCCCCTGTGGGTGGATTTCCCCCCCAGGAGAACACAATGGCTCGGAGGGAGAGATTCCCCTGTCAACACTGACTGTGTTGTTGATGGGGGAAATCAAGCGAATTTCTTTCAGTTGCAGGAAAGAAATTTGCTCTGTCTAAGAACTGCATAAGGCAATCAACTCAATTCCCCCATCAGCAAGGACAGCATTGACAAGGGAATCCCTCCCGCTGAGCCATTTTTTTTCTCCCGGCAGGAGGGGTGGGGGTGGGGGGCAGGGAAGCTGTCCCCACCGGGAGAACACAGTGATTATTGCTAGCAGCTATAACAGCTGCTAGCAATAATCACATTTTAAATCTGGCAGGCTGGTTGTACCAAAGTTGATCGATCGACTTGGGTACATTCAGCATGGGCATACATAGTTTGGATCTTAGCCAGTTCCTGTTGACTTGGCCGGGCTTCAAACTGTCTATGGCTTAACAGAGAACATAATAAAATAACAGAGAAAATAACAGGGTCCGATTTACTCCCAAAGTCATTCTCTAGCCTTGTACCATCCATGCAAATGTTTCTATTTACTATCTTTGAAGGGTGGTATCTTTAACCACTTGATGACCGGCTCACGCCGATATACGGCGACAGAGTGGCACCGCTGCGCGAATCACCGTACCCATACAGCAGCTCGTTTAAGAGCCATAGCAGGTGCGTGCGTGCCCGTTACACAGTGGGGGACTCGATGCGCGTGACACGAGAGCCAGAACGGGGATAAACACACAAATTCTTGTTCTGACAGGGGAGGAGAGACAGAGCGTGTGTTCCCACTAAGTAGGAACAGCGATCTGTCTCCTCCTCTAGTCAGTCCCATCCCCTCACAGTTAGAACATACACGAGGGAACACACTTGACCCCCTTGATCGCCCCGTAGTGTTAACCCCTTCCCTGCCAGTGACATTTACACAGTAATCAATGCATTTTTATAGCACTGATTACTGTATAAATGTCAGTGGTCCCAAAAAAGTGTCAAAAGTGTCCGATTTGTCCGCCGCAATGTCGCAGTCCTGCTAAAAATCGCAGATCGCCACCATTACTAGTAATAAAAAAATAATACTAAAAATGCCATAAATCTATTCCCTATTTTGTAGATGCTATAACTTTTGCGCAAACCAATCAATATATTTTTTTTTTTACCAAAAACATGTAGAAGAATACATATTGGCCTAAACTGAGGAAGAATCTTTTTTTTGGTATACTTATAGCAAAAAGTAAAAATTATTGTTTATTTTTTTCAAAATTGACACTCTTTTTTTGTTTATAGCACAACAAATAAAAACTGCAGAGATGAGCAAATATCACCAAAAAAAAGCTCTATTTGTGGGGAAAAAAAGACGCCAATTTTGCGTACGTCACATGATCGCGCAATTGTCAGTTAAAGCGACACAGTGCCGTATTGCAAAAAATTGTCTGGTCATTAAGGGGGCAAATCCTTCCGGGGCTGAAGTAGTTAAGAAGGCAGTCTGAATACACAATTACAGAAGTACTATGCCGTGCACTAGGACCCATCTCCACCGAGTACCCAAGTCCCACACTGGAACTGTTCAAAGCTAAAGCAAATGGTTGACTTTGTGGACTATGGAAGCTTAACAACAAATCTTATAATTCAATGGATGGGCATCATCAATAATAAAAAATAGTTTTCTAGTAACAGATTTTTATAAAAACAATATAAGAGCATTTTTCTTCTACGGCTACTGCAGAATGGTCTATACCAGCCTAGACTTATGACATGCTTATTTCGCTTATGTTTTCCAAAGGCTCAGAAAAGAAACATAAACCGTATAAAAATATCACTTTACAAACTGAAGACAAAATTGCACCATAAATTAAATGTTGATTTTCTAGTTCAAAATAAGTCACATCCCTGTATGAAGTCATGAATGTGTCACTGTTTTGATACAAGTAGATTATATTCAATAAGCACATAGTAAATGCAATACGAAATAAACGGTCTAATAGTCTTTAACCCACACGATGCTAAATATCTACTTCAAAAGTATCCTAAAAAACATGTTGCTAAAGACTTTAAACATCAGCAAGTTAAATATACAGAATGTTACAGAACAGTTAAAAACAAAGCATGCAATGCTGTCAGGAAAAATGCACTTCATCAGTATTAATAAAAAGATAAGTCCAGGAAGCACAGCTCTCTAGACTGGGGTTTGGAGGTGAAGTGAAAATGCCTTTGTGATTCCGATACAGAGCTCCTGGCACCTCTGTCCCCTACTTCTGCATAGGCTCTGTTGTCCTGTGTGGCCGACAACTAATTCTAGGCCTGCATAGATCGGGCAGCAGGGGTAAATGTGCTCTAGATGTAGAGTGCTATGCTATCTGGATAGTAGTGCAAAAAGCAACAATGATGTGCATAGTGCAGTAACCAACTATTTCTCAGATTCACAAGAGAAAAAAATAATAATTTAGGTCAGTTGCTGTGGTTTACTGCAGTCTGCACTATTTGCTTTATTGAATAAGCCTCTAAAATGTAGTGTAAGAGAATACTCATTCTTCTATGCTGGAAGACCTGTACTTGGTCCTTTCAGTTATTGTTACTGGCACAACTTAATGAAC
The DNA here is from genome assembly GCA_037952925.1 of Lithobates clamitans. Taxonomy (NCBI): domain Eukaryota; kingdom Metazoa; phylum Chordata; class Amphibia; order Anura; family Ranidae; genus Lithobates; species Lithobates clamitans. The sequence continues at coordinate 3,895,279 of JBBGZY010000430.1, read as the reverse complement.
AAGAACAGTGACATTTTTACTGTAAGTGCTCAATAGATCAATCAAAAAACAGAAGCTAGAGCTAGGCAGATTGGTAACACATCTATGGGTTCATATAACATCACATTGCAAAGAGCAATGAAGTGCAGTCATCCACAGTTACCAGCCTCCATATCGAATGACAGGTCATTTCTGAGTTTTGACCAAGAGAGGGCGCACTTTGCACATTGATTTTTGTTTTCTTAAAGGATCTAGCACAGTGTTTCTCAACGATATCCCTGTGCAGATATGCTAGATCAGTGTTTCTCAACTCCAGTCCTCAAGGCGCCCCAACAGGTCATGTTTTCAGGATTTCCCTCAGGTTCAAACAACTGTGGTAATTACTAAGGCAGTGAAACTGATTAAATCCCCTGTGCAAAATAATGGAAAGCCTGAAAACATGACCTGTTGGGGCGCCTTGAGGACTGGAGTTGAGAAACACTGATCTAGCATATCTGCACAGGGATATCGTTGTTAGGCCTGTTCTATAGATGGTGTATTGATGAAATGTTTTTGCAAGTGTTCATACAACCCAAGGGTAATGAATACAAGCCCTGTGCCCTTATACCCATCCCCACTGCACTAACCTCTGTGGGTACTCAGCGGTCAGTGCCCACGCAGCCAGTGCAGCAATTCAGGGATTTCAAATTCCCAAAGCACTTCTGGGATGCATCTGAGCAATTCTGATTGTTCAGCACCGCCACAGACCATCACTCTGATCTGTTTCAGCAGTGCTGCAGTAGGAAGAGGAAGATGAGCAGGGATTTCAAAGCCCTGTACCGCTACACTAGCTTACAAAGAACAGAGGTAAGCACTGTGAGGAACGAGGGGTGGGGTGGGTGTGCGGTGTTAGTTCACCTTTTCATTTTTTCTGAAAGGTGAAATGACTGTTCAAGATAAATAAATCTTCAAATGCTTCAGAGTCCTACATATTAAAACTGGGGAAAGAAATAAAAATCGGGCTGTCCTTCGCAACCAGTTAGACATCTGCTGGCTTTTTTTTTTTTACCTCTACCAGAAGAATGACTTAGTTGCTATGTTTATGCTTTAAAAACATATGGCTAATAGAAAAGTTATTACTTTTTATGTTTACTGATGGGTCCCACATACAGATTATAATCAGTTAAAGTTGATTACCTCTTAGAATTCAAACTGAAGGCTCTCGGAAAAAATAAGATGCACAAAGAAAGCCATGTATTGCCATAGGAATGAGTTCAGAAATCCAAGCTGCTACAAGCACTTCAACCAATACAGAATTCAACTTTATACAAGATTGTAATCAGTAGCAGCTGGAGTATAGTATGGCTACAAGTATATTGCAATCATTGTTAATTCAAATTATTGCAGTGACATTTTTACCAAACCAAAACCAGGAAGCACACAGGGTTGGTCACTCTATGCCAACAATGTAACGTATGCATCAATCAGTGCATTATAAAACACTTAAGGCTTTATTTAGTAACATGTGCAAAAACCTTTAGGGGGGCAGTCCACAGCAACCAATCACAGAACAGCTTTTTACTTGTGTAACTACATTACACTGGAGCAAATCTAGTGTCTGGATGCCATGGTTTACTGGATTTATGCTTTATAGTTACTCCATGTTTTGAGCTCCATACTCATTTTGTTTCCATCTATGTTTATTGCCATAAAATAATAAAGCTGCACATTTCACAACTCAATCCTGAATGCTTTCTCTGAGTAAGCTATACTGGGAAATATATTTTTAGAACCAAAAAGGAAGGCAGGTAAAAATATCTATGTAGGAAAATAGAGCCTATTCTCTTGCCAAATATGAAAGCAACCACTTCTTCGAAAAAAAAAAAAAATTACAGAAGGTCTAATTTTCGATCAGTTTATGAGCATTTTGCATTTAGTAAAACTCAGGCAACTGTGATTTTTTTCATCATTAAAAGAAAAAAAAATTCCTATAATATTCACATGAAGGCATAAAAGGTGTTTATACGCTAACCTAGTTCTGTGTATTATAAGCATTTTGGATACTTTAAGCAGTACATACCAGCCTATTGTACTGCTTATTTTAGCCCTACCAACTTAGACATATGAAGTGATTGTCAGAGCTTCCCATGATCCTGTAATATTAGGGTTAAGGATAGTGGTCAAGGCTGCAATGACTCAAACTAAAATTGTATTGTAACAAAAATGCTCCTGCTTCAAGAGAGCCTACAACGTGTGTAGCCAAAACCCAACATACAGCTAAACAATGCTTACGAGTTTGCATCTGCTGAACAAAGCTGTGCCATTAAAGCTCTTGTAGAAAAGCTCTTATAGAAGATATTCATTTTAAATTAGCACACAGAGGCAGTAAATTGTTCCTCTAAGTTAACATTCACACAACATTACAGTGAGACAGGTGGAATAAGAAACAAGCTGATATCACGGGTGATTTTTTTTGACAGACACCGAAAGCCATGTTGACCAAAGTTACTTGCGCTGACCTGTGTTGTTTTGACCTCATACACTGGACAACTGTAATGTCTATAGTAATAGATGATTAAAAAAAAAAGACAAATCCACAAACTTCTGGAGGACAGCAATCTTCTTCATTTAACATCCAAGTAACAAAATGTTCCACAAGAAGTCCTTTCAGTACTGAACCGTCTGGGCTGGGACCATAGGAATAATCTGCACAGAACCAGTCAAGCTTTGAAGACCTCTCAGCGTTTGATTACAACCTGTTCATAAGCTCCAGCGCCGACCCTAATGTAAGAAAAAGAAAGCAACACAACATTTGGTAATTTGTAAAGGAGGACTCCAGTAGGAATCTTTACATTATAACAAGCCCATGGGCAGAGATTTCTGAACAATCTGAAGCTCCTTTGATGCAAGAACTGCATTAATAGAATTACAGTCAATCATGGCACGATCACAGGATAGCTGTGGTAGAGAGACACACAGTATATAAAATACATTGCAAAAATAATGCTTATAGCTTCTTCTTTGGAACACGATGTCCAGGCTTGCAACCGTTAGGAAGCATGTGATCATTGTAATACATGTAATAAATATGCTATATACACATAAAGCTACTGTTATGCTGTAAAGAATCAGTTCTACACACCTATGTGGCAGATGATGACTTCCAAGGGCAGTGCTCCCTCCAGGACCCACAAAAAGTCTCAGACCTTCCTCTGCAAATACACAGGCACAAACATATCATCAGTGCTATAAACATCACAGATATAACTCATCATTACATTACTACATGATCTTAAAATGCAATAAAAAGGTAGCAGTAAGCTGTATTAAACAATTTGTGACCAGGGTCCATTAATGCCTAGATGCCCAGGCCAAATTTAGAAGAGTCAGCATGTAATAGCTAACCCTACTCTGTTTTTTTTAATTATTATTATTGGCTTACACAGTGTTTCTCAACTCCAGTCCTCAAGGCGCACCAACAGGTCATGTTTTCAGGCTTTCCATTATTTTGCACATGTGATTTGATCAGTTTCACTGCCTTAGCAATTATTTAAGTTATTCTTCTCTGACTGTCCTATGAGGCTGCATGAGCCCTGACCCTCTGTTAGGACAGTGCTGATTGGCCCTGTGCTAATCACATATGGATCCTCCCCAAAAAAAAAAAAAGCGAAAAACACTCTCTAGCACTACACACCAAACTGAGCATGTGCAGAGTGCCTCCAAGGCTATGTGCTATCAGCAGATGGGTTGGGGCAGTAAAAGAAGGGGAGGATCAGAGAAGACAGGATCAAACTAGACTAATACACCTCACTAATCGATCCGTGACTGCTGCTCCTCTCTGCCAATCCCTTCACTGGCTTCCCCTACCCCACCGTGTAAAATTCAAAATGCTAACCATAACATACAAGGCCATTCACAACATCGCCCCCATCTACATCACCAACCTCATCTGCAGATATCGCCCAAATCGCCCCCTCCGCTCCTCCCAGGACCTCCTGCTCTCTAGCTCCCTTGTTACCTCCTCCCATGCTCGCCTTCAGGACTTCTCCAGAGCCTCTCCCATCCTCTGGAATTCCCTGCCCCAGTATGTCCGATCAGCCCCTACCCTGTCCACCTTTAGGAGATCCTTGAAAACTCATTTATTCAGGGAAGCCTATCCCACACCCACATAACTGTCCCTGAGCCACCCCCATCAAATCATTCTTTGCAGCTATTACCTTTTGTACCACCACCCCCTCCCTTTTAGAATGTAAGCTCTACGAGCAGGGCCCTCCTGTACCTTTTGTTTTGTACTGTAATTGTGTTGTCCCCTTATACATTGTAAAGCGCTGAGTAAACTGTTGGCGCTATATAAATCTTGTATAATAATAATAATAATCAAACAGCCTTTTTACACAATGCGGAGAATTAACCCTTTAGATTCCACAGTGAGTAAATGCAAGCTTGCTTTACTGCATATACAGACTGATTTTACTGTTGTGGGTTTAGTAACACTTTAATGTATTATTTTTACTAATATCATTGTATCTGATGATATTATTAAATAAATGGCTCTACAGATCCCAATGAGGGTGGCAGTGTTCACCTGAAGGCTTATTTTGTTAATAGTGGACATAGTGATTACATGATTAGGAATCACTCTTATGGGTTTCCAATTGTCACTGAAGACCAGAATGGTCAATGGCAGCCAGAATCGAGAGCCAGAAGTTGTGCAAAATGTCAGCTACTGGCTCTCAAATGGGGAACATTTGTATACCCCATTGGACATTTTCTTGGGGAAAGATAACAGAATAATTAGGCAATTAATGTATTGGGTATTTTTTTATAATTGCGGATGTGGACAAATTGGTGTTTGGACACAACACCAGCTACCGAACACAGTTCGGTACAGGAAGATTTTAGGGGCTAACGAGGACAAAGTTGTCGCCGCCTTGGAGGCGGGCATTTTCTTGGCTAGTTCTCCGCTCAGAAGATCGTGCACCAGACTCTATTCCGTTGCCGGTGTTGTGTCCAAACAGCAATTTGTGAGAATAAACAGCAATTCGGCAAAGTCTGCAATTCATGATGGTTTACAGAAAACAGAAGTATTGCTGGTTGCTCATTCTTCCAGGTTTGACATTTTGTCAGAGCACCGGCTAATTTTTTTTTTTTTCCGACAGCTCTGCTCAGCTCTGTACTTGTTTAACATGAATCGGGCAAAATGCTGTATTAAGATAGTGAGGGTATGGATGGAGAATATGGGTTTGAAAAACTGCTGCACAAATATCATGTCACATAAAATTGTGCAACTTTTTCGTGATTTGTCAGGCTTAAAATGCACATTTTAACGTGTTGAAAAAATGTAATGTTTTTGCGTGTTTTTATCGTGGGGTGGAGGTAAAAGTAATTCACAGGTCACGTTAAATTTTCCCACCATAAAGCTGATGGAGGTATAGCAGAGAAAGGACAGGGTGGTCTCAGAGTGTTTATAATGGAGGGACCTGTCTGTGTCCTACTAATACTGAGTAATCATGTCTGAGTAGTCAAATGTTTTATGGTATACCATTTACCTTCAGCACTTGAGTCAAGAGAGAAGTCCTGGCTTTGGAGAATTGTTTCCACTACATCGTCTGCATCAACACGGGTGGCATCCACTCGTTTCAACTGTGACTCAACAGAGTCTTGTTTAACTGGGATCCTAAAAAAAATAAAATATAAAAATGCTGTAGTGAAGATCTTTTTAAAAGTACATTTAAACCCCAACCACATGATATTTTGCTAAAGCACTACATACATCATAAACAATGGCCTACAATTCTGATGTGCACATTTTGATGGTTTAATAGATGTTTGGAGGGTGAACACTGAATACTTTTGGCCGCTTGTCTGTGATTGCAAACATGAGATGCCCTTGTGTTCCTGCTTGGGCTGTTCCCTTAATATAGCTGGTGCACAGCAGTAAACTAAAGCAGCCCAGAGATCATGAAAATTACTCTATTCCTCTATCAACACAGTCAGTTTTGATGGGGAGAACCTTTCCCGCAGCGCTATTGTGTTCTGCCAGAGGGGCGCATCCCCTGTCAGCAGAACAAAATTACCACTGCTGGTGGCTACAGCCGCCGACAGTGGTCGCATGCAAAAAATCGGACAGGCTGGTAGTACTGAAGTCAATCGATGGATTCAGTAGAACTAGCCTGCCCATAAATAGACTGAATCTCAACCGGTCCCTGCTGAACTGGCTGAGATTCGATCCATCTGTGGTGAGCTTAACAGTATTTTTTTTTGCATTTTAGGTTTTAATTGTATTTGTTCCTGTATTCCTTACCTGGGATTGTAAAATCTTTTTGGAGCAGCTGATAATGTGTCAGTTCTTTCTGTAGTTTGATAAGATCTGTAAATGTATTATTTTCAGAAATGTAAATGTATTATTTTCAGAAATGTAAATGTATTACATTGTTCACTCTAGAACAGTTGTGGTAAATTTTCTTGTTATGGGTGGCCTGGAGTGTGGTCCTCAAAATCACCAAAGGGCCACACATAAAATTCAGTGAAAATTCAGTGTTAGAGACAGTAGACACACAACAGGATATAGTCAGAGACTGTGGATATGGCACAAGAGATGGTTAGAGACTGCGGACATGGTACAAGAGATGGATAGAGACTACGGACATGGTGCAAGAGCTGGTTAGAGACTGAGGACATGGTACAAGAGCTGGTTAGACTGAGGACATGGTGCAAGAGCTGGTTAGAGACTGCAGATATGGTACAGGTGAGGATCAGAGACTGAAGACATTATACAGGATATGATACAGAAGTTGGTCAGAGACTGCAGATCTGATACAAGAGCTTGCCAGAGGCTGCAAACATGACACAAAAGATGTCACTCCAGGAGATTGTCAAAACTGTAAACATGCTATAGGAGTTGTTGGAGACCAGGGACATGCTTCAGGAGACAGTCATAGACTGTAGACATATTACATAAGACTGCTAGAAATCACTGCTATAACAGGGCAATATGGAAACACCAATCAGTGTCTACAGGGTCCCCAAGGGCTGCAAATAAAAAATGCTAAAGGATCACATGTGGCACCTGGGCTGCAGGTTGGGCACCAGGGCTCAAGAGCATGTTGTGTTGACATACACTACAGATAACTAAAGACTCCACATCTAAACTGACATGAATGACAAAATGCATCCAAAAAGCCTTCAGGAACTTTTTTCCTCAATGCACTACAAAACAACCCGTTGGTAGAATTAGGCTCTGCTGAAAACAATATGCGTGACAACAAATATGGTGTGAACAAACCAAAAGAAATTCATGACCTGTTCAACAACTGGACATTATATGGGTAGTTCCAGTAAGACAGTTTCGCTTTAATGTCATTCCTATACGTAACTTCTAGAATTATAGTCTGAATACCTGCTTAGTTTTTCAGAGGATGAGCCCTCCTCTGTAATTTCTGGGCTGAATGCAACAACTTTGGTGCTGTCATCCTCATTTGGCTCTGGAATACTCCCAATTCCGGTAGAAGCACTGCCCACAGATGTGTTCCTCCGGTGGCTTAACTCAGATAAACTGGAAGACCGTGAGTGCCCCGTGCTGTATCCTGCAGAAAAAACACCACCACATTATATAATGTCCTTTGGATGAAGCAGATTCTACATCCTAACTTTTTTTCATTACATCAGCATAAAACACACATCCTAAAATACATAGTGATTTAGCAAAGGAGTTGAGGCTCATTTTGAAAAATAAAATGTTGATAAACACAACTCCAATACAACTAAGTTGAGATGTTGTGTAAAATCTACAACTACAAAAGCAGAATGCAATGGTTTGCAAATCTCATAAACCCATAATAACCCTCCTAGATTGCAAACTTTAACTAGCAGGGCCCTCTGATTCCTCCTGTCTTGAATTGTATTGTAATTGTACTGTCTGCACTCATGTTGTAAAGCGCTGCATAAACTGTGCGCACAAACAAGTGTTTTCAATTTTTCTTTACAGTGTGCATTTTCAAGGATGTAAACATATACAGTTATAAATAGTCTAATCTAAGCTAGTAACGTGTCAGTAGGTGTACATGTGTTCGTTTTATAAATCAATAGTGTTATTAGTGCTATGGTTAGTCTTACAAAAAAATGCATGGAAATGATGAAAAGGACCATCTTCAGTCTGACATGCATGGTATGAGTTCATAAATCTATCTACAACAAAGAAGTTTGATTTTCCCATATTAAGAATATATTTTCTTTTTCAGTAAATTTTGATTGAGCTTTTGACTTGTGTTGTTGTGCATGTGTTAGGCTGACCATACATAATACAATTTCCTTGAACAATTCTCTTTAGATTTACCAAAACCATATAATAATCAGATCAAACCTAAACACTTTCTATTTGTATTCAACCAAGCGGGCCCTTGCACTACATAGTTGATGGTAAATCTAAAGGAAATTGAATAAGGAAATTGTATAATGTATGGCCAGCTTTACACAATTACAAAACCTTGTTAGAACAACAACAGAATTCATTTTTGCAAAGCAAAAATGTTAATAGATATCTGTCCTACAGACAAGGTCCTCCAAAGTAAAGACTGATGGCTACTGTATGACCATATAATAGGGTAGATGGAAGCAAGGCCATATCTGAGAATAATTAAAGATCTGTAATGGCTGAGATGAGATGGATGTTTTTCTAGGGAAAAGCATAGATGGTGGGAAATCAGTTAAATTTAGAAGACAAAGTCGTAAAACTAGAAAAGCAAGCAAGAGAAAGGGAAAAACGAAGAGAAAAAAAAAAGAGAGAGAGAGAAAGAAGGCAGCTGAAGGAATGCAGAACCCTGGGGGGAGGGAGGACAACGGGAGTGGCCCTGCATTCTCATTTTATTTCTTTTTTTAAAATTGCATTTATTTCAGGTACTTATATAGTGTTGTCAATTTACGCAGTGCTTTACATATACATTGTACATTCACATCAGTCCCTACCCTCAAGGAGCTTACAATCTAAGGTCCCCAACTCACATTCAATAATCTACCAGCATGTCTTTAGAGTGTGGGAGGAAACCTGAGTACCCGGAGGAAACCCACACATGCAAACTCCAGATAGGTAGTGTCAAGGTCGGGATTCAAACCAGCGACCCTTTTATTTTTGTATTTAAATTTAATGTGGCTACAAATCATCATAATGATAAAATTAGAGTGGTTAATCCAGGGGTCCCAAATACTGTGAAATTTTGGCAATTGATAACTTCATGTAGTATATACGGTGGTTTATTGAGACTGGAATTCAACAAATGGAATTTCTAGTTTTTCCAAGATTGTTTTGGTTACTCTCAAAACATGATGGGTAGGAAACTGTATTTTTTTGTGCAGTCTATTCAATTTTTGTTAAGCCCTGCTTCTTCTGATAGTTTTTTTTTTTTTAGTAGGTTAATAACCATTTACACTTCTGAACACACCCACCAAGTGTTTGAAAGTACTGGTAGTGTCACAACCTCTCAAGCAATAAGGGAATATCTCAGCATACAAGCTGAAATAGACGCAGGAACAAGGTCGTTTATAGCTGGTTGTGATGACTGACATACTGACTGAATATTTTGCTGCTGATTTCATCCTATTTTTCAATTGTAATATGTTTAACAGCTGAAGAGTAAACTTTTTTACATTACCATTCTTTTTCTTACTTTTTTTTTTTTTAGTTTTGGGTGGGGCTATTTCATGTTAAACCAAAAGCCACTTGATTTTTTTAAAGTTCAAATTGCATTTCCTATAAATAATATTTATGAATTTCAAATGTATAGAAGTCTGGGCCCCTTTCACACGGGTGGATAGAATTCAGCTTTTAGCTGCGGATAGATCAAGTTATCTACCGCAGACAATGCTTTCCTTTGGCCCCATTCACAGACTGCATTTAGCAACGGTTTCGTTACATGGGGTTTTGTGCGATTAGAAAAAATAAAATTGACTGCGTCCAGGACCGATTTATTGCAGCTATCTGCACATAACTGCAGGTAATCGCAGTGTACTATTTCTCCTGCGGATAGCAGCGGCAACAAGGAAAGAAAAACAACAGGAAGCACATCAGAAATGGCAAGAATGTTTCAATGCAGCTAAACGCAGCCGCATGTAAACACAAGTAAACACAGCTAATCGCAATGTACAGCTGCAAGTGATCGCTGTGCCTGGAGTCTTGGAATTTCAAAATAACAAAACATGCTTTTAACAGCGGCAGAACAGCCGCCCGTGTGAAAGAGGCCTAACAGGTTCACAGATCTGAAAACAGGTCTAGAATGCCTTACAGCTATTTGCTTACAAATACAGAGAAGCTTTTCAGGCAAGACAATTCGTTTTTTCGTTTGGAATTTGCTTAATCTTTGAAAATCCGATTCCTAAATGTAAATGACAGCCTACCACACTACAAACACACCTCTCCGACTCTCACACAAATCCAATTTGTCCAGAGACCCTCCTTTCCAAATGGCATTCATACACATTTGATTTACCATTTGAGAAAGGCTGGGCTAGACCTCTTCTACTGCTAACCCATTTGTGGATTGTCATCAACTTCTCAACAAATATCTGCATGAATATTAAACAGCTAGTTGAAACTGTACAGCCCTTGTGCAACAGCTTTTACTGCCCTCCACACAATATCAGCATTTGGCAGTCAAGTCACATCTAATATCTGTGGGACTTGGTCATCACTGTTGGTGCCCAATTCAAATTTACACTGTGCAGCCAACAACTGAGAAGTTGAAGTGTCACTTTCCCAAACTGGTTGTTTATGGGCAGTGTAAACCCCTGATTTACAGTATCTCAAAAAAGTGAGTACACCCTTCATGTTTTTGTAAATATTTTATTATATCTTTTCATGTGACAACACTGAAGAAATTACACATTGCTACAATGTAAAGTAGTGAGTGTACAGCTTGTATAACAGTGTAAATTTGCTGTCCCCTCAAAATAACAGTAATAAGTAATAAACACACAGCCATTAATGTCTAAACCGCTGGCAACAAAAGTGAGTACACCCCTAAGTGAAAATGTCCAATTTGGGCCCAATTAGCCATTTTCCCTCCCCAGTGTCATGTGACTCATTAGTGTTACAATGTTTCAGGTGTGAAGGGGGAGCAGGTGTGTTAAATTTGGTGTTATGGCTCGCACTCTCTTACTGGTCACTGGAAGTTCAACATGGAACCTCATGGCAAAGAACTCTCTGAGGATCTGAAAAAAAAGAATTGTTGCTCTACATAAAGATGGCCTAGGCTATAAGAAGATTGCCAAGACCCTGAAACTGAGCTGCAGCACGGTGGCCAAGACCATACAGCAGTTTAACAGGACAGGTTCCACTCAGAACAGGCCTCGCCATGGTCGACCAAAGAAGTTGAGTGCACATGCTCAGCGTCATATCCAGAGGTTGTCTTTGGGATATAGACCTATGAGTGCTGCCAGCATTGCTGCAGAGGTTGAAGGGGTGGGGGTCAGCCTGTCAGTGCTCAGACCATATGCCGCATCAAATTGGCCTGCATGGCTGTCGTCCCAGAAGGAAACCTCTTCTAAAGATGATGCACAAGAAAGCCCGCAGTTTGCTGAAGACTAAGCACATGGATTACTGGAACCATGTCCTGTGGTCTGATGAGACTTAAGCCCCATACACACAATAGGACTTTGTACAAACTTTCCCTTGGATTTTTATACAAAGGGCGTTGCCCAAAAGTTTGTCTTGCATACAGATGACAGGACTTTTCCAGCCAACTTTCACCACATCACTTGGTTTTTTAGCTCTTTACCACCACCCTTTGGTCAACTTGTGTATTGTTGTCTGATATTGTGTCAATCTCGCCACTTCTATTGGCGAGATTGACACCTTGCGAGCCGGGTTGACATGACCACGCCCTCTTATGATCTCACAGTCCCAGCATGCCCCGGGACTATGATGTCACAGGGGGGCGGGGTCACCGCCTATATAAGTCAGTTGTGGAGCGCACAGAGACCATTCCGGCTGGAGAGAGCGTCGTGTCAACATCTCTGGAAGAGAAGAGGGAAGAAGACGATCCAGAAGTCTAGACCACCGCTGGCAAAAGAGCGCCAGAAGATAGCGGTGGAGCCGGCAGAAGATGCGGACACCAGGAGAAGACGCCGGAGAAACCCCCGAAGTCGGAAGAACCACCCCGAAGTCGGAAGAGGACCCCCAAAGTGGGAAGAGGACCCCAGAGCTGCCTAATAAATTACTTTAAAAACCTGTGTACTGTGTTTTTTATTGACACTTTTTTTCCTAGGTTAATGGGTAGGGGTACGATGTACCCCATACTCATTCACATAGGGTGGGGGGCTGGGATCTGGGGGCCCCCTTATTAAAGGGGGCTCCCAGATTCCGATAAGCCCCCCGCCCGCAGACCCCGACAACCAACGTCCTGGGTTGTCGGGAAGAGGCCCTTGTCCTCATCAACATGGGGACAAGGTGCTTTGGGGTGGGAGGCCCGCAGGCGCCCCCCTCCCCCAAAGCGCCCACCCCCATGTTGAGGGCATGCGGCCTGGTACGGCTCAGGGGGGGGGGGGGGCGCTCCCTCGTCCCCACTCCCTTTCCTGACCGGCCAGGCTGCGCCCGCCGCAGTAGGAAAATGTGTTTTTCCTATTGCAGCTAGCGCGAGATGTACAGTAACCTGCCCAAGAGAACCAGCACGATCGGATCGCGCTGGAAACATTCTCGCGGCAGCGTACTGTAGTTTGTACAAAAGTCCGATGGTTTTGTGTACACACGATCGGACTTTGCTCCATCAGACTTTTGTTGCCGGAAAGTTTGTCCGTTCGCAAAGCCAACAAAAGTCCGATGGAAACTGAAAAAGTTTGTCCGATGGAGCGGACACACGGTCGGATGTTGCTCCAAAACAGCTAATTTGCATGTTTGTTGTCAAAAAGTCCGATCGTGTGTACGGCCCTTAAGATAAACTTATTTGGTTCAGATGGTGTCAAGTGTGTGTGGCGGCAACCAGGTGAGGAGTATAAAGACAAGTTTGTCTTGCCTACAGTCAAGCATGGTGGTGGGAGTGTAATGGTCTGGGACTGCATGAGTGCTACCGGCACTGGGGAGCTACAGTTCATCAAGGGAACCATGAATGCTAACATGTACTGTGACATACTGAAGTAGAGCATGATCCCCTCCCTTGGGAGACTGGGCCGTGGAGCAGTATTACAACATGATAACGACCCCAAACACACCTTCAAAATGACCACTGCCTTGCTAAAGAAGCTGTGATGGACTGGCCAAGCATATCTCCAGACCTAAACCCTATTGGGCATCCTGAAACGGAAAGTGGAGGAGTGTAAGGTCTCTAACATCCACCAGCTCCTTGATGTCGTCATGGAGGAGTGGAAGAGGACTCCAGTGGCAACCTGTGAAACTCTGGTAAACGCCAAGCCCAGGAGGGTTAAATTTGGACATTTTCACTTAGGGGTGTACTCACTTTTGTTGCCAGCGGTTTAGACATTAATGGCTGTGTGTTGAGTTACTTTGAGGGGACAGCAAATTTACAGTTATACAAGCTGTACACCTACTACTTTACATTGTAGAGACGTGTCATTTCTTCAGTATTATCCCATGAAAAGATATAATAAAATAATTTACAAAAATGTGAGGGGTATACTCACTTTTGTGAGATACTGTACATACCATGATCCAACAGAAAGAAAGGGTTGTAGCGAAAACAGAAAAATGTCATGCACATATAATTTTTTTTTACATTATTAGGACTAACACTATATACATAGCGGTCCATTTATAAACGCTTTGCTATGCTCCTCTCCCTGCTCCCAGTATCAATATCAAATGCCAAGAAAGGTCTCCTTTGTTTTTTACTTACCCACTTGCCCACCGCAATACATTTAATATACATTGTGCTTTGCAAGTGGTTTACAGGGGTTAAAGCTGAAGCTATCAGCCATAACCCCAGTATTTTTTTTTCTCCACTCACTTGCAGAATCAGCGGAAGAGGTCTCTATCATCACTTCTGGTCTAGGGCGGAAGTAAATAATTTTATTTTTTTTTTAAGCAAAAGATCACTTTTTTTTTGTGATCTTTTGCTTTAGAGGTAGAGGAGAGATTTGGGATCTTATTGACCACAGATCTCTCCATAAAGAGGACCTGTGATCCCGTACATCTATTACAAGGGATGTTTACATTCCTTGTAATAGGAATAAAAGCGATAAAAAAAAAAAAACGCATACGTAAGCATGACATGTTGGGTATCCATTTACTCAGTCTAACATCATCTTTTATATCTTACCAAAAATTGGCTTATATATTGTGTTTTTTTTGCATTAAAATGTGTATTTTTTCCAAAAAACTGCTGTGCAAATACCGGGTGACAAAAAATATAGAATGATCAACATTTTAAAATATACTGATCTAAACTTGTAAACAAAAAGAACCAGAAAAGGCCAGGTCAGCAAGTGGTTATAAAAGCTAGAACAGCAATACCCAGACACCGGAGAACTAACCGCTCTCTTATTATTATCAAGGAATGGGTTACTGAATTTACTTCTAACACATGGAGGTACTGACAGCCCGACACCATGATGAATTTGACCAATCTGTATCCACCTCGCATTTGAATTTCTCTACATGAGCACTGACTGCTTCAGAAGCCAATTGTAACACCACAGACTACGAACTCATAGAATAAAAAAACGTAAAATGTCGAGAGACATTTGCCAGTTCAAAAAAAAAAAAATAGAAAACAGCCCACATTCTGACCGTGTGTATGTTGGTCTGTCCGTCAAAAAAGCCAGCTTCTGTCGGACGTGCATGCTGGAAAACCAGAAGCCGGCTGACTACCGAGAGCACCGATCGGAGTGTTCTGGTGGAGGTGCTGTCCCCCTGTCAGAACACAACAGCTTAGTGGGGTAGATTGCTGGACTAACCTTGCATGGTTAATACATTGGCTCTGACTGGAGCTGACAGGTTTTTTTTTTTTGTACAACCTAGAAAAACTGTAGTGTGTACCCAGCTGTAGACTTCGACCCTCTCAGTTCCTACCCAACACATTCTCCCTCCTTCCATTGTCCTATCTTCCCACTTTTATTAATATTACTCCTAATTCTCTTTCTAACTGGATTGCTACAGAATCCATTCTCTTAAGTCACAAGATATCAGAATACTTATTCCTATTTACTCATACTCAGGTTAACTACATGGTTCTTCCTCAATGAGCATGTATACAATGTATTGCCAAACTCCTATTTTCTGTACTGTCTCTTTACCTTCTTTAATTCTAAAATTGTACATAAACTCTCCTACAATTTAAAAAATGCTGTGCAAAAGCTGCCAATAATACCCTTGCAAAGGTTTTTTTTTAACATGCATGAAAAACATATTCAATCCAAAGAGAAAATAGCCTAAGAACATTTGACCAGAAGAGAAAATAGACTAAAACAAGAGCCCCACAACACTGAATAGAAGAGAAATAGCCCAAGGCGAGCCATAGATGATTTTTCTTTCTTTCCTGCAACGAAAAAAAACAAAACAAAAAAAAACCCACTGGAATGCCTCCCACTGTGCTATTGTAGTCTACCGCCATGTGGAGGGGGGTTGTTGTGCAGGGAGCCTTCCCAGCTGGGAGGACACAATGATTAATACTAGCTGCTACAGCCACAGACAGTAATCACATTCCAGAAATCTGAGAGACTGGTTGTACTGAAATGGATTGACTTCAAATACAACCAGCCTGCCCATACATGGATTGAATCTCAGCCGGTCCCTGCTGAACCAGCCGAGATTCGATCCAAGTATGGCTAGCTTAAGGCTGGCCATGTATTAAGCAATTTTCTTTTCTTCAGCCACAGGTTGAAGGAAAGAAAAATCACTCTATTCCCCCATCCACACATTCAGTGTGGATAAGGGAACTCCTCCCGCTGCGCTAATGTGTTCTGACAGCAGAAAATTTCCCTGCCGTCAAAATACAATGATTAGTGGTGCCGAATATAACTTGCAGCAGTAACCATATGAAAGAACCCAACAGGCTGGTTGTACTGAAGTCATTCGATAGATCAACGTCAAAACAAACAGCCTACCCACAGATGGTTCAAAATTTGCCTGATTCCCGCTGAAACAGGTTGAATTTTTATCTGTCTATGACCAGCATAAAAAAATTCAACTAGAATAGAAAATACTTTAACAAAATGTAATTTTACCCCATTTGCACAACAGCCACATACATTACATGATACATTGTGTGAAAAGTCCCTAGATCTAATGAGTGAATGCTGATTGATTTGTACAGAGCAAATGCATAGGTAGTTTACCTTGACAAATAGCTATGCAAATATTTTTTGCAAATAGACCCTATAGTATGGAGTCCTAACAATGAATCAGATAATGTTAAGGGGTAATAGTGCACTAGAGATAAGTGCAACTACAGTCTTGTAAAAGAGATGCAGATAACTTGTGACTCCTAAATGGAGACAGGTCTAAGAATGTTTATTTTGCAGATCTGCAGTCAGCATATTATTCAAATCAGTAGTATGTAAACTAGGGTGTTACTTCAAATGCAGAAAAAGCAAGACAAGTTAATCCTGATTGAAAGCCTTGACAAACATGACTGTACAAGGGGAGGTATCCAAGATAAAAGATCCTATTGTATTGCACAGGTTATAACACTTTCTGGTATTTAAGTACTATCCCTCCTGCATCATAAATCAAATAAGGTGGGGCGACCCACAATTAGGTCCTCAATTCCTCTGTCTGTGAGACATGATTTTGAGAAATGGCACCATAACCTCTGGCAATACTGTATACTACAAGTGACACTGGTAGCATTGCACCACTGGAGCTGCATGGCATAACCTTTAGAATAGCACACCATTCTGTTAGCACAGTATAACTGATAATCCTACCACTGTTCATGGCCCTGCAATATGGTAGTACATTCATTTAGAAAGCAAGCACTGCGCTACTTCTAATATAGGGGGGAATCAAAGTACAAGGGAGGGGTACTGTACTAACGTAAGCATGGGCTACTATTTAATCTAACTCTGGCCCTGTTGCCAACAATATCTACAAAGCAATGAATGCAAGTGCTTATGAAGCACCAAATATTAGATTCTTCCTATAAACAAGCACCAGGTAATGGCTTGCTTTTCAAGTAAAGCAAAAACGTCCTTAAAAACTGTTGTGCAACCAGAAGTGGATTTTTGAAATTCTCTTACACCCACTCTGAGAATGGTCATTCTTCACATTCCATTTCATATAAAGTGTTTGTTAACCCGAAAAAAAAAAAAAAAATACAGATTCTGGTTCCTTAAAGCAGAATAAACAGCACAGTGCTTGTGCTATGTAATCGCCCCCCCTCTAAACTGTAAAAAAAAACCTCCCTGAACCTGCCACTTCTTGTAACCCCTCTCTGCTCTGACCACAATAATCAGGGCTGCAGAGCCCTGACCACCTTGGTCAGAGTACGTCCCTCCATCATCCGCAGCCCAGCTCTCATCTCTCCCCCTCCTCCCTGCTTGTGAGTTGTGTCTGTGTCCCCGTCCCTGCCCCCCTCGCCACAATTAGCAAAATAAAAAAGTTACAATGCTCACTGCCAGCCCCTCTATTATAACCTGGTTTAGCACACTGTATTATTCTTATAAAAACGAGGCTTGTAAATGCCTGTTTAGCGCGATCTTCAGGCTTATATGAATGGGTTTACTAACACATTAATGCTAAGCAACTCACTATTGCAGTAAGTTAGATGATAACTGCAGATTACCTTTAAAAAAAAAAAAAAAAAAAAAAACTATGATCATATGCTGCATTTCAGTGCCCAACCCCAAGCTTTTGTCCTTCAAGACTCCATATACATTAAAATATAAAAAGTATCCCTATCAGTCTTTTAACATTATACACTGCTCAAAAAAATAAAGGAACACTTTTTAATCAGAGTATAGCAAGTCAATTAAACTCTTGGGATATTGATCTGGTCAGTTAAGTAGCAGAGGGGGTTGTTAATCAGTTTCAGCTGCTTTGGTGTTAATGAAATTATTATGGGCAACGATGAGACGACCTCCAAAACTGGAATGGTTTTACAGATAGAGACCACTGAAATTTTTTTCCTACTCATCTTTTCTGACTGTTTTTCACTAGTTTTGCATTTGGCTAGAGTCAGTGTCACTACTGATAACATGAGGCGATACCTGGACCCTATAGAGGTTGGACAGGCAGCCTTCCTCCAGGATGGCACATCAATACGTGCCATTGCCAGAGGGTTTGTCGTGTCTCCTAGCACAGTCTCAAGAGAATGGAGGAGATTCAAGGAGACAGGCAGTTACTCTAGGATAGCTGGACAGGGCCGTAGAAGGTCCTTAACCCATCAGCAGGACTGGTATCTGCTCTTTTGTGCAGGGAGGAACAGGATGAACACTGCCAGAGCCCTACAAAATGACCTCCAGCAGGTCACTGGTGTGAATGTCTCTGACCAAGCAATCACAGACTTCATAAGGGTGGCCTGAGGGCTCGACAACCTCTAGTGGACCCTGTGCTCACTGCCCGGCACCATGGAGCTGGATTGCCATTTGCCATTGAACACCAGAATTGGTAGATCTGCTACTGGCATCCTGTGCTTTTCACAGATGAGAGAAGGTTCACCCTGAGTACATGCGACAGACGTGAAAAGGTCTGGAGGAGCAGTGGAGAACGTTATGTTGCCTGTAACATCATTCTGCATGACCGGTTTGGTGGTGGGTCAGTGATGGTCTAGGGAGGCATATGCATGAAGAGACACACAGACCTCTACAGTCTAGACAATGGCACCCCGACTGCCATTGGGTAGCAGGATGAAATCCTTGAACCCATTATCAGACCCTACGCTGGCGCAGTGGGTCCAGGGTTCCTCCTGGTGCACAACAATGCCCAGCCTCATGTGGTGAGAGTATGCAGTCAATTCCTGGAGGATGAAGGATTTGATTCTATTGAATGGCCCCCACGCTTGCCTTAACCTAAATCCAGTAGAACACCTCTGGGACATTATGATTTGGTGCATCCGATGCCACCAGGTTGCACCTCAGTCTGTTCAGGAGCTCAGTGATGCCCTGGTGCAGATCTAGGAGGAAATACCCCAGGACCCCATCCATCTTCCCATTAGGAGCATTCCCCAACATTGTCAGGCATGCATACAAGCATATAATCCTTGGTAATGCAAAGAACCCTGTTTCTAAAAAAAAGAAGACCACACTGAATACAGTTGGTGATCATTGTCACTTGCCAGGCAATATTACCCAGACACTGCTTAAAGCATAACTTAATCCATACCAACTTCCAGGCACTTAATGTTTTACATCGCTATACCTGCAAAAGGGGCCAGCCTGAATGATCTAGCAGTACTTAAAGTGGAACATTATTCCGAAAATTAAGTCCTGCTATATCACTTCAGGCTGGTTCCTTTTGGAAGTATTGCTATGTATAACAATAGCGACTTGCCGACCAGCCGCCATCACTATATGGCGGCAGGTCAGCTCGTTCCCGCGAACCGCCGTAGCTATGCGGTGGTCCCTTTAACAGCTACAGCGGGAGCGCGGGGGAACCGATGCGTGTGGCCGGCAGCTGCAATGTCCGCCGGCCACCTGCGATCGCTCCACAGAGAGCCAGAATGGGGATCTGTCCATGTAAACAAACAGATCCTCGTTCTGACAGGGGAGTTCAGAGTCATCGCCTGTTCCTAGTGATTAGGAACAGCGATCTTCCTGTACCCCCATTCAGCACCCCCACAGTTAGAAACACCTCCCAGGGAACACATTTAAGACCTTGATCGCCCCCTAGTGTTAACCCCTTCCCTGTCAGTGACATTTATACAGTAATCAGTGCATTTTTATATGTCAATAGTTTCAAATATGTGTCAAAAGTGTACGATCTGTCCGCCACAATGTCGCAGTCCTGCTAAAAAAAAAAAAAAAAAAAAAAAAAAAAAAAAAAAATCGCTGATCCCTGCCATTGCTAATTTAAAAAAAAATAAATAAAAAATGCCATAAATCTATTCCCTATTCTGTAGATGATATAATTACTGCGCAAACCAATCAATATACGCTTACTGCGATTTTTTTTACCATAAAACATGTAGAAGAATACATATTGGCCTAATCTTTTTGTTTTTTTACATTTTTGGGGGGATATTTATTATAGCAAAAAGTAAAAAAAAAATATATTTTTTAAATTGTCGTTTTTTTTTTTGTTTATAGAGCAAAAAATAAAAACAGCAGAGGTGATCAAATACCACCAAAAAAAAGCTCTATTTGTGGGGATAAAAAAAAAAAGACATCAATTTTGTTTGGGTACAGCGCTGCACGACCTTGTGAATATCAGTTAAAGCGACGCAGTGAGGTATCGCAAAAAATGGCATGGTCATTAAGGGGGTAAATCTCCCGGTCCTTAAGTGGTTAAAAATAAGAGCCCATGCTGTTTAAAATCTAGTAATACACTGTCTCACCCTGCTCTGCACATGTTCAGTTGCTCTCCATTTTTAGTTATTTTTAGGCACTGCCGAGTTTGTATAGACCGATCTGCTGACAGCCTTAAAGCAAAATTAAACCTTTCTTTTACAACCAAGGAAGCTGCTTCTGCTTGATCTGCAACTGCCATGGTGCTGCACATGTGATCAGTTATGACACCAGTCATTTGATGGTGTCACAGTTTGGTTGAGGACAAACGCGAATGTGACAGTTAGCAATCCTGGCATTCCAGGAATGTAACTGTTTTTTGAAACTGGGTTTAGTTCTGCTTTAGGATTTACTGCTGTTCAGGGGCTCTGGGCAAAATGGCAGCCTCCAGCAAGTATAAACTGGAGCAATGCTGGAGGCAAATTTAAAGCACACACTTATTTTGGTAGCATACAGTGATCCAGAAAGTATTCACAGCGCTTCACTTTTTCCACATTTTGTTATGTTATTATTCCAAAATTCATTACATTTCTTTACTTTCCTCAAAATTCGACAAACAATACTCCATAATGACAACATGAAAAAAGCTTGTTTGAAATCTTTGCAAATGTATTAAAAATAAAAAATTAAAAAATCACATGTACATAAGTATTCACAGCCTTTGCCATGACACTCAAAATTGAGCTCAGGTGCATCCTGTTTCCACTGATCACCCATGAGATGTTTCTACAATTTGATTGGAGTCCACCTGTGGTAAATTCAGTTGATCGGACATGATTTGGAAAGGCACTTACCTGTCTATATAAGGTCCCACAGTTAAAGGGCTTTTACACCAAGCCGCGGGGGCTTTCACACTGGAGACAATGGAGCAGCTGTTTGGGGGCAGATTGCAGGCGCTATTTTTAACGCTATAGCGCCTGCAAAATTCCCTCGGTATGAAAGGGGTCTTAACAGTGCATGTCAGAGCACAAACCAAGCCATGAAGTCTAGGGAATTGTCTGTAAACCTCTGAGACAGCACTGTATCGAGGCACAGATCTGGGGAGGGGTACAAAACACATTTCTGCAGCATTGAAGGTCCCAATGAGCACAGTGGCCTCTATCATCCATAAATCGAGGGAGTTTGGAAGCACCAGGACTCTTCCTAGAGCGGGCCGCCTGGCCAAACTGAGCGATCGGGGGAGAAGGGCCTTAGTCAGGGAGGTGACCAAGATTCCAATGGTCACTCCAACAGTGCTCCAGCATTTCTCTGTGGAGAGAGGAGAACCTTCCAGAAAAACAACCATCTCTGCAGTACTCCACCAATCAGGCATGTATGGTAGAGTGGCCAGAGGGAAGCCACTCCTCAGTAAAAGGCACATGATAGCCTGCCTGGATTTTGCCAAAAGGCACCTGAAGGACTCTCAGACCATGAGAAACAAAATTCTCTGATCTGATGAAACAAAGATTGAACTACCTGTCCTAAATGGCAAGCGTCACGTTTGGAGGAAACCAGGCATCGCTCATCACCAGGCCAATACCATCCTTACAGTGAAGCATGGTGGTGGCAGCATCATGCTGTGGAGATATTTTTCAGTGGTAGGAACTGTGAGACTAGTCAGGATTAAGGAAAAGACGATAGCAGCAATGTACAGAGACATCCTTGATGAAAACCTGCTCCAGAGCGCTCTGGACCTCAGACTGGGGCAAAGTTCCATCTTGCAACAAGACAACGATCGTAAGTACACAGTCAAGATAACAAAGAAGTGGCTATGGGACAACTCTGTGAATGTCCTTGAGTGGCCCAGCCAGAGCCCAGACTTGATCCTGATTGAACATCTCTGGAGAGATCTGAAAATGGCTGTGCACCGACGCTTCCCATTTAACTTGATGTAGCTTGAGAGGTCCTGCAAAGAAGAATGAAATTAAATGCCCAAAAATAGGTGTGCTGAGCTTGTACCATCATACTCAAAAAGACTTGAGGCTGTAATTGGTGCCAAAGGTGCTTCTACAAAGTATTGAGCATAGGTTGTACATAAATTTGCAAAGATTTCAAGAAACTTCTTTCACGTTGTCATTATGGGGTATTGTTTGTAGAATGTAGTGTCTCATAAAACATTTTTGTAGTATTTGACAAGTACATTTGTATACCTGTGTAGCTTGTCCTTGAAGGGTGATTTCACTTTGGGAACACAAAGATGAGAGAAAAGTACGTTTTCAGATAAGGACTTTCTTGGATATCTACTGCCGTTCTAATTGCCAGGCAGCATTCTGATATTTCTATGAGTTGGTGCCTCTCAGTACTTTTAATGTTCAGGTGCAAGCCATAGAGAACAGTATAAATGAACATGCACATGAACTGGTTATCAAGATGAATAGACTTTCTGTTCAGGATAACGGGCAATTAATTGTTCTCTATTGCATTTATGCAGAGGTATCAGGGCCCGGAAAGAACTGTTTGGCTGTGGGCAAGCTGCACCACACTGAATATATATATATATATATATATATATATATATATATATATATATATATATATATATATATATATATATATATATACACACACACACATACATACACACACATACACATATATACACATATATATATTGTAACCTGGGGGACAGGTGGCAGGTACAAAGCTCCCGGGGATGAGCAGTCTGTCAGGCACAGATACCAAATCCAGTGAAATAGTGACAAACAGTGAGGTGTTTATTTGTGATATATACAAGTCTATATACAGGTGCTGTACAGTGTTCCAAAAAAAAAAAAAACAAATAGGAACAAAAATAGCCAAAACAAAACCTAGCCGTGTCTCGGCACTGACTAAACAATATTTACAGATCCTAACTACTAAGCTGAGCAAGCCTACAGCTTGTCAGCTTCCACGTACCTTTTTGCTCTCCTACACAGAAGTAGTCTGAGTATCCCAGGCCAAGAGCAAAGGCTGTCTTGCTCAGGTGAGCTTAAATTAGCCTGGGGGAGAGGACCAAGACCTGAACTGGACCATGGATCAGAGATCCCTGAACCTGTATGAGAGGAGCCTGGGAGATGTATAAACCCCGAACAGGACTTTTCCTGGCTCTCTCTGGGACGCTCTGCTACATATCCTCCCCCCTTGTTTCAACCCCAGGGTTGGAACACCTGTAGCCCAACAGGAGTGAACACAGGACAGGGCATCTACATTCCCCATCTCAACACCTGGCCTGTGTTTTACAGTGAATGAGTAATCCTGTAGAGCCAAAAACCACCGGTTCACCCGTCTATTAGTCTCCTTCTTTTGGGCCATCCATTTCAGAGGAGCATGGTCAGTTATTAACTCAAACTGGCATCCTAACAAATAGTACCTGAGTGCATCCACGGCCCACTTTATGGCTAAACACTCCTTTTCAATGACTGCATACCTTTGCTCATGGTCATTGAGCTTTCTGCTTAGGTACACCACAGGGTGTTCTTCCCCATTGTGTACCTGTGATAGTACTGCCCCGATACCAACATCAGACGCATCCGTCTGAACCAAAAAATCTTTGTAGAAATCGGGGGAGTACAGTACTGGTTGTGCACAAAGAGCCTTCTTCAGGACTTGGAAAGATTCCTCTGCTACTGAGGACCATTTCACCATTACAGAGTCTCTCCCTTTCGTAAGGTCTGTCAGTGGGGCAGCTATAGTTGCAAAATTTGGGATAATTCTTCTATAATACCCCGCAATGCCAAGAAAGGCCCTGACCTGCTTCTTGTTTGCAGGACGTGGCCATTCCTGGATGGCTTCTATTTTATTCACTTGAGGTTTTATGACACCACGCCCAATAGTGTAGCCCAAATACTTGGCTTCCTCTAGACCAATGGCACATTTTTTTGGATTTGCTGTAAAACCTTCTTTGAAGAGGGAATCGAGGACAGCCTGGACACGGGGCAAGTGAGACTCCCGGTCAGTGCTATGTACCACTATATCATCTAGATATGCTGCATATTATCGGTGGGGTCTTAGAGTCCTGTCGATGGCCCTCTGAAATGTGGCAGGGGCATTTTGCAACCCAAAAGGCATTTTTTTATATTGAAAGGAACCCTCCGGGGTCACAAATGCAGTCTTCTCTTTGGCGCTACCAGTCAGGGGTATTTGCCAATAACCTTTAGTCAAGTCCAAAGTGGTCAGATAGCGAGCCTTGCCAAGTCGGTCTATAAGTTCGTCCACTCTGGGCATTGGGTACGTGTCAAACTTTGTCACTGCATTAAGCTTCCTGAAGTCATTACAGAACCTCCAAGTGCCATCCGGTTTTGGAACTAACACGATGGGGCTAGACCAGTCACTATTGGATTCCTCAATGACATCTAGCTCCAACATTCTTTTAAGTTCCTCGCTTATGTCCTTTCTCCTCGCTTCAGGAATTTGGTATGGTTTGAGCTTGACACGAACCCCAGGTTCAGTAACAATATCATGCTGAACTGCTGAAGTCGTGCCAGGTAACTCTGAAAATTTCTCTCTATTTCTTATCAGGAATTCTCTAGTTTCCTGCTTTTGAGAATATGACAGGGTGTCTGGAATCGTGACCTCAGGGATCAGAGGGGACTCAGTACCCTTAGGCGTTACCGGGAGGGACCTCGCAGTTAACGCCAGTCTATCCTTCCAGGGCTTTAACAGGTTTATGTGGTAAATCTGTTCGGCTTCCTTTTTCCTGGTTGATATATTTTGTAATTGACCTCCCCAACTCTTTCAATTACTTCAAAGGGACCCTGCCACTTAGCCAGGAACTTGCTCTCAACAGTGGGAACTAACACCAGGACCCTATCACCAGGTGAGAAAACACGGAGTTGGCCCCCCCCCTGTTGTATATCCTCTGTGGAGCTGTTTGGGCCTGCAGCAAGTGTTCTTTTACCATCGGCATGATTGCTGCAATCCTGTC
Organism: Lithobates clamitans; assembly: GCA_037952925.1. Lineage (NCBI taxonomy): Eukaryota > Metazoa > Chordata > Amphibia > Anura > Ranidae > Lithobates > Lithobates clamitans. The sequence goes on along the minus strand of JBBGZY010000430.1, from coordinate 3,870,054 downwards.
CTGCATTTGAGCGATATGCTCAATGACACTTTGATGGGGTGTCTGCTCCCCCTCCCAAGTTTCTTTGGCTATGTCCAAGAGTCCCCGAGGGTGTCTCCCATAAAGCAACTCAAAGGGAGAGTACCCCGTGGAGGACTGGGGAACCTCCCTGATGGCAAACATCAAGTATGGTATCAGGAAGTCCCAGTTTTTCCCATCCTTGTCAACAACCTTTTTTAACATGCTCTTTAATGTTTTATTGAAGCGTTCCACCAAGCCATCCGTTTGAGGATGGTACACCGAGGTTCGCAATTGCGTCACCTTAAATAACTTGCACAGCTCTCTAGTTATTCGTGACATAAATGGGATGCCCTGGTCTGTAAGGACTTCTTTAGGGATTCCAACACAACTGAACACCATAAACAGCTCTTTGGCAATGTTTTTAGCAGACGCGGTGCGTAAGGGAATGGCCTCTGGGTAACGGGTAGCATAATCCATGATTACGAGGATATGCTGATGACCTCAGGCAGACTAGGGGAGTGGACCCACAAGGTCCATTGCAATCCTCTCAAAGGGCACTTCAATAATGGGCAAGGGCACTAAAGGACTTCGGAAGTGGGGTAGTGGGGCTGACATCTGACACACAGGACAGGATTGACAATAATTCTCAATATCCTTCTGTATCCCGGGCCAATAAAACCTGCGCAACACCCTTTCAGTAGTTTTCTCAACCCCTAAATGACCTCCTAGCAAGTGCCCATGGGCAAGTTCCAACACCACCCGTCTGTGTGGCTTAGGGACCACCAACTGTTCAACTACTTCATCATTTTTTTTACATACACGATACATTACATCCTCATTGCTGCTGAAATAAGGAAAACAGAGCCTGTCCCCTGATTCGACAGGTACATCATTAATCACCATTACATTTTCCCAGGCCCTGGCAAGGGTTGGGTCTTTTCTCTGCTCGGTACCAAAATTTTCCTTGTGTACATTAAGGTCAGCAAACTCCAACGTAGGCTCAGATTCAGCAGATGGCTGTCCAGCTCCACTGGTTGTGGGGACTTCCTCAGGCTCCTCCAGCTCTACTGCCATAACTGAGAAAGGAAAACCCGGGGAGTACTGAGAAGAGTCCCCAGAACCCACATTTTCAGTAGCGGCCAGGAGGTCTGGCTCTGTCACTGAGTCAGCTACTGCGACCGGGTCGGGACGATCCCACAGTTCCCAAAACTTAGGGAAGTCCTTACCAACGATGGCCTCGTGCACCAAGTGGGGCACAAGTCCGACCGGATGGGTCACCGTACCTAAGCCAGTTTTAAACTGAACAGTGGCTATAGGATACTCGCGGGTATCCCCATGTATACAGATCACAGCAACTTTTTTAGCATGCAAATTCACAGTTTCAACCATCTCAGCTGTAACCAAAGTCACTAGACTTCCAGAGTCCAGCAAGGCCGTAATAGGCTTATTATTAACAGTCATTTGGCACATGTGTTTTCCCATACTTGGTGCTGCAGCGCATGAAACAGCAGCAAACATAGACTGCCTTCTAATAGATAGATCACACTGCATTGGTTCATCTGTCAATGGACAGTTTGCTGCAACATGTCCCAGTTCTTGGCAACGAAAACACCTGATGTTTCCCCAGTTTGGTTTGCTGACAGGCAGTAGCTTCCCTTGTTTGGGACGCCTCACTTCAGTCCTGGCACCAAAAATCCTCCCCCCCATTTCCTTGCCATGCTTACCACCCACTTCCCCTGGAACAGTCTTACCGGTTGCCTGGGGAGACCGTGGTTTTGGGCGGAAAGTCCGTGCGGCTGTAGGGGTGGTGACCAGGTTCTCTGCAGCACAGTACCTTTCAACAAGTTCCACGAGGTTGTCCGCCGAGTTGGGGTCTCCTTGACTCACCCACTTCTGCAGAGGAACTGGTAGTGACCTCAGGAACTGGTCCATGACCACACGCTCCACTATTTGTGGCCCAGACAGGGACTCCGGCTGTAGCCATTTCCTCACCAAGTGAATTAGGTCGAACATCTGCGATCTTGGGGGCCTCTCGTCTTGGAAGAACCAGCTGTGGACCCGCTGTGCTCGAACTGCCAAGGTGACACCAAGTCGCGCCAGGATTTCCCGCTTGACCTTTTCAAAGTCTCCTGCTTCTGCTGACTCCAAATCATAGTAGGCCTTCTGCGATTCTCCAGACAGCAAGGGGGCGACCAGTCCTGCCCACTGGGTTTTGGGCCAACCTTCCCTCTCAGCGGTCCGTTCAAGCGTTAAGAGAAAGGCCTCTGGATCATCATCTGCAGTCATTTTAGAAAGAAAGCGACCCACATGGATGGCTGAGGGCTTGTCTCCAACAACATTAACTTTAGCAGGTGACCACTGTGCTAGCGTCTCCACAATCGCAGCCAGGGTTTTCCTATCCTCTTTTGCATCAGTGGCTAGCTGTTCAAACAGCCTCTGCGATAGTTCCTGTACAGCACCAATCTGTTGGCACAGCGCCTTGGCTTGCTCCTGTGCGATAGCGTTTGTTTGCTGCTGTGTAGCATTTGCTTGATGCAGTGCAGCGTTTGCTTGTTGCTGTGCAGCATTGGATTGTTGCTGTGCAGCATTGGATATCACCAATTGTTTTAGGATTTCCTCCATGTTTAGTCACTCTAGGTACTGGCCTTTTAAGTAGTAACTTACTACAGCTGCCCGCATTCTCCACCATATGTAACCTGGGGGACAGGTGGCAGGTACAAAGCTCCCTGGGATGAGCAGTCTTTCAGGCACAGATACCAAATCCAGTGAAATAGTGACAAACAGTGCGGTGTTTATTTGTGATATATACAAGTCTATATACAGGTGCTGTACAGTGTTCCAAAAAAAACAACAAATAGGAACAAAAATAACCAAAACAAAACCTAGCCGTGTCTCGGCACTGACTAAACAATATTTACAGATCCTAACTACTAAGCTGAGCAAGCCTACAGCTTGTCAGCTTCCACATACCTTTTTGCTCTCCTACACAGAAGTAGTCTGAGTATCCCAGGCCAAGAGCAAAGGCTGTCTTGCTCAGGTGAGCTTAAATTAGCCTGGGGGGGGAGGACCAAGACCTGAACTGGACCATGGATCAGAGATCCATGAACCTGTATAAGAGGAGCCTGGGAGATGTATAAACCCCGAACAGGACTTTTCCTGGCTCTCTCTGGGACGCTCTGCTACAAAATATATATATATATATATATATATATATATATATATATATATATATATATATATATATATATATATATATATATATATATATATATATATATATATATATATATATATATATATATTTATTTATTTTATTGCAGCATAGAGTTGATTCTGTCCTACAACTCGTCTGTATGAGCATTTCTTATTTATCTGTAATTATTTATCTGTAACTACTTTTCTAAAATGGTACACGTCAAAGAGAATATGACTGTTCCCTTAGTCCTGAATACTGTATATCATTTGTACCTGATGCCTTGGACTGCTGACTGGCATAACTTGAGGTCCTGGAATGTCCACATGCTCCCAGTTCATCAGGGACAGAAGCACTCTTTGACGAAAGGTCTGAGAATGAAATAAATGTATGTATGTACATTTCTAGATTGATATATGAAATTTACTATAAAAAGTTATATCATACAATCTGCGCTGAAATGTACTATGCTATATTGTTAATGAAGATGTCCTCTCTGTATTAATAAAAAAAAAAAAAAAACATTTTGGATTTCTTACCAGCAACTCCAAGATGCAATTTCATGGTCTCTCTCCCTTTCCGGTCTTCCTGCAGAGAGTCTGAATCTCCAGAAACCACAATTGAAGTGGCAGTGGAAGGTGGCCTGAAGAAAAAACAAAACCAATAAATAAATAAATCATTCTGATAACTGCTGCAAAGTAGATCGCCTTGACACTGACACATGGGTTTAGCATTAGTACACTACTTGTACTATCAAAAACTTGGGCATACTTAATAAATATTGCACTGATAAAAAAAAAAGTGCGCAAGCAAAGATTACCTTCAGTGAAAGCCGTATACCCCATAATAGAATTCTTGGTGGCAAGACATCAACTACCGTATTTATCGGCGTATAACACGCACCGGCGTATAACACGCACCCCAATTTAGGAGGGAATTTTAAGGAAAAAAAAACTTTTAGGAGGGAAGTTGAAGGGAAAAAAACTTACATTTAAATGCCCATCATTGCAGCCTTCTCAGTGCAGCCATGTCAGTGCAGCCTTCCCCAGTGCAGCCTTGTTAGTGCAGCCATGTCAGTGCAGCCTTCCCCAGTGCAGCCTTCCCAGTGCAGCCTTGTCAGTACAGCCATGTCAGTGCAGCCTTCCCCAGTGCAGCCTTCCCCAGTGCAGCCTTCCCCAGTGTAGCCTTTCCCAGTGCAGCCTTTCCCAGTGCAGCCTTTCCCAGTGCAGCCTTTCCCAGTGCAGCCTTCCCCAGTGCAGCCTTCCCCAGTGCAGCCTTTCCCATTGCAGCCTTCGATCCCCTGTCCTGAGCTTTAAAATCGCCAACCGCGATTTGAAAATGGCGCCGCCGGCGCCGAAATACACCGAGCCGGTCCTCGGCTCTTTCCGGCGGCTCTCGTTCACTTTCGGCTCCATTCGTAGTCCCGAGCGGAGCTATCCGAACCTAGCCGAGTAGGTTCGGATAGCTCCGCTCGGGACTACGAGTGGAGCCGAAAGTAAACGAGAGCCGCCGGAAAGAGCCGAGGACCGGCTCGGTGTATTTCGGCGCCGGCGGCGCCATTTTCAAATCGCGGTCGGCGATTTTAAAATTGTGACAGCTCGGGATCGCAGGGGATTGGCGTATAACACGCACCTGCGGCTTTCCCCTGATTTTAAGGGGAAAAAAGTGCGTGTTATACGCCGATAAATACGGTACTTAACAGAGAAGATACTAAATGGATAGGAAATACCTGTAGCAAGGGTGGATGAATATTGGAGTTCACTCTACAGCTCTGTCTAAAGCAATACGTTTGATGTGGTAATGCATTGACTTGCATAGGTCAGCTGTTTTGTTTCTTGTTCTTAGGTTTATTTGTGTTTTGCGCTTTTTTTATTTTTTTACCTATTTGGGTATATGTTTGCATACTGTGAATCACAAACTGTTTCTAGGGGTGAGTGGCTCCCTCGCCCTGCTCTTTGGACCTATATGGGTTAGGAGAGCGGAGATGGGGGAAAAGATATGCAGAGGACACACAACCTACGTTGCAACACAAAAAATAATAGACGAAAAGGTATAATTTTATAATATGTTTCTTTATTGCACATGGGTTATTTTCCTATATACAGTGATAATGTAATTACTATAAGGCCGGATGGCTACATAAATGGGTAAGATTGGGTCTTCTTATAATTGCGTTTTGTATGTTGAAAAATGTTTTCATCTTTTTCAATAAAAACTGACTAAAAAAAAGCCACATACCCAAATGATGAGCAGATCCAGACACATGCACCTGGAATTATATGAAAATGTAAACTTTTCCTTTTTAAAGTGGTACTAAACCCATCTGCGTAACTTAAGGGGCTGGAGGACCTTAGTTTTGAGGAAAGGCTACACACACTAAGCTTATTTTCCCTGGAAAAGACAATTGAAGTGTTGCTAAACCCACAACAGTAAGTTCAGTCTGTATATGCAGTAAAGCATGCTTGTTATACTCACTGTGGAACCTAAAGGGTTAATCCTCTGCATTGTGTAAAAAAGGCTGTTTGATCCTGTCTTCTCTGATCCTCTCCTTCCACTGTCCCCTGATAATTTCCTGATAACACAGAGTCTATGGAGTCAGGCTGCACAGGCTCAGTTTGGTGTGCATTGCTAGAAAGTTTTTTTTTTTTTTCTTAAGAGAGTGCATGTGATCAGCACAGAGCCAATCAGGGGTCTTGCAGTCTCACAGGACAGTTAGAAAACTCCTCCTACAAGCTTTACGAGTGCTTGGCTGGACACTGATAGAAGTCACATGACTGCACTAACTGCTGATGAGAAAAGGTATTTAGCAGTTTATATTAAATTAAAATAATTGCGTTTCCATATTCTGTGTACTGTGGGAGACCAGATATAGTGAATGCAAGGTGCTAGTAAAACTTTAAGAGGGGATATGATAGCGCTATGTAAATATTGAAATGGTGATTCTAGCATAGGCTGCTTAAAGAGGAGTTCCACTGGTTGTTAAGTTTATTAAAAGTCTGCAGCTACAAAAAGTATAGCTGCTGATTTTTAATAAACAGACACTCACCTGTCCCACGGTCCAGCGATGCAGCTGCCCGATGCCTCGCTCCTCTCCCCCGCGACGCCGGCATTGTAAGTGTGGGCGCCCGACTGTGACAGCTTGCGGCTTCACAGCTGGGCACGTACTGTGCATGCGCGAGTCGTGCTGCGCTCTGTCAGTGGCCAGGTAATCTTCTGGACCTGCGATGTGTCCCAGAAGATTGCAGGGAGGAAGGGGTCGCCTAGGGGGAGAGGAAAAGTCGCCTAGGCACCCAGAAGATGGAAGGAGGAAGTGGGACAGGAAGTCCCTCTCAAAACCAGGTACCCATCCCAAAAAAATGACATGCCAAATGTGGCATATCAGGGGGCGAGGAGTAGTTAAAGCGGAAGTTCCACTTTTGGGTGGAACTCCACTTTAAGAGAACACACGGCCAGCCACTCAATGAAACTGGACGAGAAGCAGTTTAGGGCTGAAACAACTAATTAATTAATCGACAACTAATCGATTATGAAATTAATCGATTACTATTTTCATAAATCGATTAATCGGCCAGTGACATAATGGGGTTAAAAAACAATAAAATGAGCCTTTTATAGTACAAAAAGAGCAAATAATCGCTACTGTAAATATTACTTTCACAGTTCTACAGTAAAAAAAAAAATTAACCCCTTACAGTAGTGATTATCTGCTTTTTTTTTGTACTATAAAGGGCTAATTTTAGTTTTTTAACCCCATTATGTTACTAAACGTCTTAGGCCTGGTGCACAAACGCACTACAGTTCATTTACATGGTTTCCTATGGGACACGTTCACATCTATGCTTTTTTCAGCCGCTGCGCATTTGGAAAGGGTCAGGGACTTTTTTTTTTTTTTAATGCAAAATGGTGCTTTTTTGGTTCAATATACTTCAATGGAGAAGCTGCAGAAAATCATGTAATGTGTTTTTGTAGCAATTTGTGTTTTTTTAATCTGCCCAACAGCAAAATGGCCAAAAAAATTCAAAAACGCAAAACGCAGCAAAATCACGTGTGCAAAAACCAAAATGCACAGCAAAAAGCACTGCAGAAACAGATCAAAAGCAAACTGCATAGATGTGTACCGAGCCTTTTGCTGGCCACACGGATCAATTTTCAGATGAGAATATTCAGACCAAAAATCTTTGTACGTTCGCTGAATGAAAGAATGTTGTTTGAAATTTTCACTTGTTTTTAACATTCTGTTTTTAAAATGAATGTAATTTCTGAACGAAAATTCCTTTGACCAAGAAGTTTTCTATTATTTCCAAATTTTCCCGTCACTGTGGTTGAAAATGAACGTTGATTTGACCCCACTAACGATTAAAAAATCGAACGAACGTTCTTAAAATGAAATTTTTTTTGAAGGAAGACTTTTTTTTTTTTTTAAATAAAAAAATTTGATCTCTGAGTCCAGATTCACCCTTTAACCACTTAAGCCCCAGACCATTCGGCTGGCAAAAGACCAGAGCACTTTTTGCGATTCGGCACTGCATCGCTTTAACTGACAATTGCGCGGTCGTGCAATGTGGCTCCCGAATAAAAATGACGTCCTTTTTTCCCCACATATAGAGCTTTCTTTTGGTGGTATTTGATCACCTCTGCGGTTTTTTACTTTTTGCTATAATAAATATCCACAAAAAATATATAAAAAAACAATTTTTTCCCTTCGTTTAGGCCGATACATATTCTTCTATATATTTTTGGTAAAAAAAAAAAAAAAAATCGCAATAAGCATTTATTGATTGGTTTGCGCAAAAGTTATAGCGTCTACAAAAACGGGGATAGTTTTATGGCATTTTTAGTAATAATTTTTTTTCTACTAGTAATGGCGGCAATCAGCGTTTTTATCATGACTGCGACATTATGGCGGACAGATCGATCAGTGCGATTAAAAATGCATTGATTACTGTGTAAATGTGACTGGCAGTGAAGTGGTTAACCACTAGGGGGCGCTGCAGGGGTTCCTAGGGATGTGTTCTAACTGTGGGGGGGAGAGGCTATGTGTGACACGACACTGATCACCGCCCCCCGATTACAGGGAGCTGTGATCAGTGTCAGTGTCACTAGGCAGAACGGGGAAATGCTTGTTTACATCAGCATTTCTCTCTCTCCATGAGGTGATCGCGGGTATCCCCGCAGACATCGAGTCCATGGAACCCCCGATCATGCGCCCGCAAACCGCTTCTTAAAGGGCAACGTACAGGTACGTTAATATGCCTGTACATGCCCTTCTGCCAACGTCTATTGGCGTGAGCCGGTCGGCAAGCAGTTATTAGTTTATACAGAATATCTCCTCTAATAGCAGATACAGTTTATCTCCTCTAATAGTAGATACAGTATATCTCCTCTAATAGTAGATACAGTATATCTCCTCTAATAGTAGATACAGTATATCTCCTCTAATAGTAGATACAGTATATCTCCTCTAATAGTAGATACAGTATATCTCCTCTAATAGTAGATACAGTATATCTCCTCTAATAGTAGATACAGTATATCTCCTCTAATAGTAGATACAGTATATCTATTCTGTCTGTTATTCTCAGAGTGGATTAGATATTTTGCTCCCTAACCATATAGTCGGTTATTTATATTTACCACTGCATACTTTTTTTTAAACTTTACATATTAACTAAATTATACACCACACTTTTTTTTAAGGTTATTAACCAATTAATCGAAACAATATTCAGCCAACTAATCGATTATGAAAATAATTGTTAGTTGCAGCCCTAAGTTTAACCTTAAACTGCATAGGGGGTTCTTTACTGTTAGAACGGTAAGAATGTGGATCTCCCTTTTGCAATCAGTGGTGTCAGTGGAAAGTGTTAACAAATTCAAAATCTCTTGGATAGGAGTCTTAGCATAACCAATATGCAGGGATATAGGAAGTGCTAGCGACATAAATACATACACAGGTTAAACTGATCTTTTCATTCAACCTCACCAATTATGTAGCTATTTCCCAAAACAGTTACATTCAAGGCATGCCGTGATTGAGAACTACCACGGTTGTTTGTACTCTCACCCGAACTGTCAAGCCATCAAATAGATGGTGCCATAACTGATGACATGTGCAGCACCATGGCAGCTACAGATCAATATGGGCTTTAGGATGGCAGCTTCCTTAGCCCTAAAGGAAGGGAGGGTTTAGATCTGTTTAAAGTTGAGCTTGGTCCCAAACCCTCTAACCTCCTAAAGCAGCCTCACCAGCCAATAAGGAATCTTGCTTGTGACTTTGGTTCTACTGATGACTTTGCATTGCAGTAATCACAGAGGGTAACCTTGGCTGTCATTTAACAATTCTCTAATTTTTCATCATAAGTAATTTTACCATTCTTAGGTGTTTCAATTTAACAAATGGCATGCCTTCCCTATCTTAATACACATACACAATAAAAAAGAAAAACATGGGGAAAAAATGGTCACCCCAGTTAACAAATATATTATTTAGCAGCAAATTTAGCCAAACCTATTTTCAAATGATTAAGAAAATCCAGTAACCCTAGCAGATAAAATGAATAAAATAAATAAGTTTCTGACTAACCACTCTTCTGAAAATGAAATGATTTTAGCATAAATATGGCCCTATTCATAAAAAAGTACTCCAACATGCTCCTAACTCAGCAACTTCTTGTAAAATATTATCCAAGCTACTTTGTTGAGAGAGAATACACAATGCCAACATTACAGAAAGTTGACTACTCGGCCCTGCTGCTCCTAGGATTTTGTACAATTTAGATAATCTAACAGTAGAATTTTTAGATTATCAAAAGCTCATTGGCAGTATCTCCCCCAATCCCAGGCATGGTGTACATTTACTATTTCAGTGGAAGTCTTTTACACCAACCCATATCTAAGCAATTGACAGACTAGCAACTGGTGCAAATAGAAGACAAAGCACGAGTTAACGCTCAAGCAGCACAGAGTACATAATAAACCCTTCAGAAAAAGCATCCCCTAGGACAGTGATGACAAACCTTGGCATCACCGATGTTTTGGAACTACATTTCCCATGATGCTCATGCACTCTGCAGTGTAGTGGAGCATCATGGAAAATGTAGTTCCAAAACATCTGGGGTGCCAAGGCTCGCCATCGCTGCCCTAGGTAGAAAAATTATGGTGAACTACAAAGGTAATAGCGAAGCTAACCACAAACAAAACATTTGCATAAGCAAAAGAAAAAGAAAAAAAACTTACGTTTTAAAGCAGGGGTCCCCAGACATGAGTTGCATGCTGATTCCAACCTTCAGAAGGATAACAGATAATCTAAATTTACAGTGGTACAAATGCAATCTTCAAGGGTTCAAGAGGAACCTGTTCACTCCTTAAAGCAGTATTTCTAGCTGCTTTACAGGGTGAAGATCCTCTTTAATGTACTGCTTAGTTCTGCCTTCTTAGAGCAGTAAAGACAGGCACAAACCAATGGCACCCTGATAAAGCTATGGGCTGAACTGTCAACATTTTCAACTGTTTCAGTTTTCAGGTACATAAAGGTATATAAAGTAAAATTTTAAATCCTACTTTGATTGGGAGGAGAGCACCTTATTACTGGGCTGACAAAGACCTTTCCTACCCAAAACTGATCATTTGATTTTAAGTAGATAAATCACTCACTTGCTTACTATATCTGCTTGAGAATGTAAGGCCGGCCATAGATGGTTCGAAACCATCTATGGGCAGGCGGATTCTACCGAAATCGATCGACTTGTGTACAACCAGCATGTGATTATTGCCAGCATGTATTCTCCCGGCAAGGACAGCTCCCTGAAACCCTCCCACTGGGAGAACACAATAGCTTCGCGGGAGGGATTCTCCCATCAACACTAACTGCGTGAAGGGGGGAATCGAGCAATTTTCTTTCCTGCAACAAAATAAAATTGCACCATTTATGGCTGCTTTCGATAAATCCAAAAGCTTCTGCTCTCTTTTTCAATAATTTGATGGTAACTAGATGAAACATACCTTCATCAACCATGGCAGAATAAATGATGGTGTTTTATCTGCTGACCTTTGCTTTCTTGATGATCATGATTTCGGGTCTATCTGCTTTTTTTTGTTTGTTTTTTGCAATACTGATGTGTGCGCAGCAAATACCTTGGCTAGTTTGCTCACCTGCAACGGTTTTGTTTTGTCTGAGGGTTGATGGCAAGTAGTTGAAAATTAAAAAAGAATGCAATATGTAAGGCCAGCGCAACAATACAACCGGTATTCTCAGCTTTACCCATATTCCACAGCAGTCACAAGAGGGATCTCTCGTTCCCCGGTTGACATTTTTTGCATTTTACATCTTTATGGTGACCCATTGTTAAAAGACTGCAAAGTCTAGAATATTTTACTGCTACAGTTTAAAAAATATAAAATCCAGTACGCATTGTGTCCGCCTATAACAGAGTTGTTATTTTTGTGTGTCGTTAATGGGAAGATGTATGTATGAAAACAGTTAGGCTGACCTCAAAAAAATGCTAGCTGTCTGGTGTAAGTGTCTTACTAATCCATTGACTACTTGGAAGTCACTAATCTAGAAAAGTATGCAATTTGCGCGTTCTGACTTCAGCCGAACTTACTGCATTCTCTTTACAAGTAAGTGGTTTAAAGAACTGCTAGTATTTATAGCAGAAGGTCATCAAAGCAGCCTACAAATGTCTTCCTATGCATGTTTCTCTCAATAAAAAAAGAGAGAAGTAAATGGCAGTTATCATTGTCCGCTGTTCAGACACTTCTGAACTCATGAAAGGTGAATCTGTTTTGTATGGGTTACATCACTGCACTCTGTACTGTCTTATCACATAAGCCCCTTTAAGCCCTCTAGAAGAAGCGGTATGCTGATTAAATGTCCTTAAAACAAAGGACATTGGCTTGTGCCCAGGTAGATAAGGTAACAATGTCAGACCAAAACACAAAAGCTGGATCTAAAACATAAATGTGTGATACATTTGCTGCTATTATCACATGAATATGCTTGTGCTCACATCCTGTTATTTTTTAGGCAAATATAATGAGAACACACTGATGAGACAATGGAAAACCACTGTATTCTCTCTCGGCACAGAGCTTTTAGGAATAACAGGTTTTCAGCTGAGCCCTCTGGGCTGTGTATAAAATATAATGGGAGCGAGAAATGAGGCCGACAGACGATGTGTTCACATCCCAGAGCAATAAGTGCATTAGCCAGGAAGAAGAAGATTTAATAATTCACTCTCTTCAAATACACTGTGATTAACCTTCCAGTAATGATGTCATGTTTCCTAGCCCATTGCAACAGCATTCAGCTACACTACACAGAGATTAAGCATTTAGTATTCAGCGTTCATATTTTTCATAGCAAAGTAATCAATGCTGAAAATGTTACTGATAATTTAGAATAGTTTGCATTCCACTGACCATTACAAGATGCATAGAACACACAACCAGTTATTCTCTGAAGAAGCAAAATGGATTACTGCTACCAGTAATGATATTTATATGTAACCTGATGCAGAAAAACAGCGTCAAAGAATATGCCCATGCCAGGGAATGGGAAATAGAGAGTGGTTAATTGCCCTTTACACTAAAACACTGTGTTTTATGATAACCACTCAAACCTCTAAAGCAGTAATCACTAAATGGCGGATCGTGGTCCGTATCCGGACCAAGTGACAGTCCTATCCAGACCGCCATGGTCCGTTATTTAGGAGCTGGGTTGCTCTTTCTTTCTGTCTTGGCAGCAGTGTACATCCCTCTCCTTCTTTCCCCAGTGCTGCCATGATATCATCCTTGCAGCAGGGCAGATGGAGGGCAGGAGCTGCAAACGGGTGATTGGTTGCTAAGACGCTAGGTGGTCCTAGCAACCAATCACCAGCTTGCTAGCAAGAAGAGTTGGATAGCTCCCATTTACTGTCTGGATTGAAATTCTGCTGTGAAAGGGAAAAGGGAGGACAGTGTTATAAAGCGGGGCTCAGGATACTGCTACAAAGCAGGTCTCATGACATTGCTATAAATGGGGGCTCATAACAGTGATATGAACTGGGGGCTAAAGGGGGTGGGTCACGTTAACATGGAGAAACTGTGACATAAAGAGAGGGTACTGTGATGCATAGGGGAACTGTAAAGGGAGGGACTGTGATGAACTGTGACATAAAGAGAGGGTACTGTGATGCATAGGGGAACTGTAAAGGGAGGGACTGTGATGAACTGTGACATAAAGGCGGGGTAACTGATGTAAAGGGAGGACTGTGATGTGTAGGGGGAACTGGGGACACTGATGTAAAAAGGTGACTGTGATATAAATGTGGGGAGGAGGGGGTTGATGTGAAGGATCTGAGTCATCGGCAAAATATGTGATCCGGGTCTCTGCTCCAAGAAAATTTTACTGACCGGACCGTGAATTTTAATTCAATACCCCTGCTCTAAAGTAATGAAACACTTTGTCAATTTATATTTATCTTTATGTGATATCCAAGTGCCTTCACATTGGTGACTGCAAATTCAATTACTGATAAAAAGAAATCCTTTCTGAAAGCAGAATTAGTTTACTGGTTTACCAGGCAGCCATGTGTAATTTCAGGCAATGGTATTGAAGATGGTCTAAAGATTTGCCCGAGTAATTTCACCCTGAACAGTTCTAATCATCCAATGACTCATCTTAGCCCAATTTTTTTCTTTATGGATACTTTTACATTTTTAACATAGAATAGTTAACAAGCCGTTACAATGTTTAATACGTGTATCTAGTGTCTGCCATTCTCTCTTACCTTTAAAATAGAATTATCCTGCCGGGTGTTCTTTGTGTCATATCCCTCTAGGAGACATCGACGGATTGTATTGCCAGACCCAGCAAACTCTGCAAGGTTGAGATCTGCAAAGCCAAGCTTAAACCACAAAGAGATATGAACATTACAAAAAGGTAACTGCAAGGGCTGGTCATATACCTAATCTTTGTACTAGACCGTAAAGCCCAGCTCCAGCCTTACTTTTTAGATAGACTAGAAAAGAAAACACTTCTGTGAAAGGGTTAATGCTTGGTGTGAACCTATTGGGGAGACGTCATCCCACTTTCTGTCCCCCTGACAGTAATACAAGAAATAAGGAAACCTTCATCATCAGGGCAGGAAGATACAGATAATAACAATAACCAGACAGAAATTCCAAACCTTCTCCGTTTCAGTGAAAACTGTGTTTTGCTGCAGTTTGTGCCTGCTGGGAAGATTTCCTATGACTTGTACTGACAGGAAGTAGAGGGAGATTTCCTCAGTGGGAGGAGAAGTGCTTGTTGTTGTTAATGGAACTCAAACATGTCAAGCTATTTTTGACACTTTACTATGCAAGGCTAACATAACCGTCCATCATTTATTTTAGAATATCCCCTTCAGAGTTCATAGGAAGGGCTGCACTAATATTAAATATGCCCTTATAAAATCAAAGAAGCGCTTCACTCCTGTCCAGCCAACTTACTGTAGTGCAGACTTGAAAACAGCCTCAGCCTATGAGTGTCCTCCAATGCCACAGAGACTACCCTATGATTAGGCTCCGGTGGGTGGAGCGAAACATGTCAGACGACGTGGCTTTAGCAGAGACTCATTGGTTGAGGCAGTTTTCAAGTATACACTACACTAGGTTGGCTCAATGGGAGTGTGGTGCTTCTCTGATTTTATACATGCATCACTTCAGATAAGCACCTTCTTTGGCAGCCTGCACCTTTCTTTCTAATGACTGCAGGAGTTTGGTTTCCCCAGCTTGAGCGTCATTCACAATTTAGCACCAAAGTCACATTAAATATGTCCTGACCGATGCTTAGTCATGTAACGGTTTTAAATGAAATACAATTATACATAATAATAATAATTCAAAAACATCACAAGTGTTTCAGACATGCTGGTTCAGATGTTCATTCTGTAAATAATAGCAGAAATCTTTTGATATAGCAGAAAAAGTCAAATCAGGGGCTCATTTTTGTGCCACCCTCATACTGCTTGAAGACTGTATAATGAGCTCTGTGCAACAGCACAGAGTTATGGCTACAGCAGAATAAAGTGAAGGTTCTGGAGTGACGATCTCAGTCTCCTGACCTCAATATCATTGAGCCACTCTGGGGAGATCTTAAACGTGCAGTTCATGCAAGACAGCCCAAGAATTTACAGGAACTGGAGGCTTTCTGCCAAGAGGAATGGGCAGCTTTACCATCTGAGAATATAAAGAGCCTCATCCACAAATACCACAAAAGACTTCAAGCTGTCATTGATGTTAAAAGGGGGCAATACACAGTTTTAAGAACTGGGGTATGTAAACTTTTGATCAGGGTCATTTGAGTAGTTTTGGTTGTCATTATGATTTAAAAAGAGTAAACACAGTTGATTGATAATAAATGGCTTCAGCCAAACACTAACCATGAGTGAAAGAAAAGTTTGTGTTATCATTCATAGTCTCTGAAAAATGGCCAAGAAATCATAAATTCTGCCAGGGTATGTAAACTTATGAGCACAACTGTATAGGTATATAACAGATTAGTACAGATCAGACTGGGGTTCTTGGTCACCCTGTGCCCCTATTAGAGACACAGGGTGACTTAAACATAGGAGGGGCATGGGGAACTGAAACAAGGGTTTCCCATCCATCCCAAGGGATTCCAGGTTTTACGGGCCCCCCTCCCAAAGCGACTCCCGTCACAATATATATATATATATATATATACACACACACACACACACACACACACACACACACAGTTTCATGTGGTGCAGTTTTCAAAATTCATGCGTGCTGAGTTTAGCCTGGAGATTTCCACAAAGTAATAAAACATGCATGCTAGTCCATAGATATTTACCTTAGCATAGGCTTTCCCACCTTTCAGCTCCTAAAACACATAGGAAACATTTCAGAAATGTAAGAAGTAGTCTTTTCCAATGAGGTTTCCATCAACATACAGGTACGCCAACACAACTTTATTCCTTTCTGGTTCTCACTCCAACCAGGGTAGGCAGTAAGAATGCAGAAAAGAATAGTGGATATGTTATTAATAGCGAGAAATTAGATTCTTCCTTTAATGCTGACCTTCATCATCCTCTGAATTTGGAATAAATAATGGACTGTGCTTCACCCAAATACCAGACCATCTCTTACAACTAAACAAAAAGTGTCTAGAACGCAAATTTGGTGAAGACTCCTTGAACTATACTTCCAAACTTCAGTGAGAAGGGAAAAATGGAGAATAGGAGGACAGGCCAGAAAATGAGGGACCATAGCCACCCTGCTTCCATGCAATGCATCTCCTCCACAGGGGAGAAACACAATAAATAAAGTAGATGTAAACCTCAGGCATGAAATATGAACAAAGCATATCCCTCTATAGTGTGTACTTGTCTCAATTATGAGCACTAAGTGTAGTTTCTGTCTGCTGCTTTGTTCCTATACTATCATCATGAATTACACCTGACAAGTTTTCCTGACACCAAGAGAAAAAAAACGGTGACAGGAGAGGGACCTCCAGCTAATTGACAGCCTCGGGTCTGTTCCTGTTTGCTCTATGGAGGGGAGTGTTTCCCTTGCCTCCAATCAGCTTTTAGTGCTTTCCTCAAAGAGTGTAACTTCAGCTCTCCGTCCCCTTTTTTTTCTAGACTCTCAGACAAGTTTTAAAATTCAGCAATTTGATTGGACGTAGAAAAGAAAGGGCTGCAGATAAATGGGTACAACCTATGTAGGAGGATTTGTTTCATCTCTGTGTATCACCTGAGGCAGTCACTTCACTGGGTATACGCAAGGGTTTACAAGAACTTTAATGATGATAACAGATGAACTTTCTTTTCAACTTTGATCTGGCAACTTGCTTTCTGTCTTGGTGGTAGGACCTTCTATCTCTCATATTCTATTCTGGGAGACAACTGGGAAAAAGCTAACTGGAGGTCGGCAATGTGTCCCCACAAGTCCCTTTCTGAAGCCTGTAGATACAGGTCTGTTTTAGGAAAAGTAGTAGCGGTCTTACCTTACGGACAGACACCCTGCAGACACATGGATCCAAGATCCCTGAGGCAGCACTTGCACTCATCTTGCACATAAAGGAGAACTTTTTCTTCCAATGGACGCTGTTAGCTTGGACAACCTCCCTATGAAAAGAGACATGAGACCACTGAGCAAAATCAATACAAGGGCTTTATTAACGTACACGTCTGGTCAACCCCAACCCATAAGCAACCATTAGCATCAGCCAATATTTATGACGCGTCCACAAATTAGCCAGAGTTCACTATGATGTCACTTTTTCTCAGTGCAATGTCTTTTTATACTGAGCAGGTTGAGGTACACTTTACCTGAGCCCGTGCCTACAGACATGGGTACAAAACAAGATTATCACTTATCACCTGACACCACATAGGACTTTCTCAATGAGATTTGAATAAGCATACCTCTACATCCCTTGTGTCAGCTTAGACCTGATGATTGGTTGCATAGGAACAGAGCATTGGCCTGTGGGACACAGGATAGGATCATGCCACATAACCAAGATGTGACAGCTAGTCTATGGAGATTCGTGGGTCATCCATCCTGCATGGTACCAGGGCAATACAATGCGTATTTGTACATGGACTGAGCTCTGCATAAAGGCATCATTCTCCAAATTTCACTATCAGAACACCTATCCAAAATGGCCCCCAGGTGGGTAGGTAGTATACATTTACACAATTGATGCTCTGGCAACTTTCATCCAAAATTAAACTCAGCTTGGCGATTCTTTTATCCGCAACAAGGCTGGGTCTGTCTAACTGGAAACAACATATTCTCTGCAGTCTCTAATGATTCCAAACACCAAAATGCCAAATCACTGACCTATGTCATTAAGCGTATTTGCCATGAGAAAAATCGTTGTCTTTTTTTTGTCTCTCTTTGCGGACAATCATCATAGATTTGTAAAACTAGCCTCATATATTTTTTTTCTTGGCATTTAGGTTGCATGAATGAGCGACATTTTCCTGAAATGATGGCAAATAAGAGGTACTTCTTTTACTTAAGAAGTAAGCTGTGCTAACCTGTGGCCTATTAATTTGTTCACTGGGTCCGCTTTAAAGCATGGAGGGTCAACTGGCAAGTCATCATCTCATCTATGGCTGCAGAAGTTATTTTCTGGTGTTGCCCACTTGGATATGTGAGCAGCAATAAAAAGCTGGTATGGTGTGCCAATCACAATACTTCGCTATTGCCACTCTCTGTGTAACATTCAGGGAGGCTCTTGGCAGGTGCTGCAAAAGACCATCTTCATAATTTATAAGAAGGCTGCCTAGATTGCTATGAAGATAGTGAGGCTGCCAAAATTCACTCAGCTACAGAGCCCCTGGAGATAAGCGTGAACTTGGAAACCTCCACTGAGAAAATACTGTATGAACTGCCATCGCTAACCTCTCATGTTTGAAATGCTGGTCATCTGGTTCTCCTGCTAAATCGCAACCCAAAACAATTACGCAAGTCAGGGTTTCTGACCTTCCTTTCTGCCTTTAGGTCAGCCAAGCAGCTAGCATTTTCAAAAGGTCAGTAATGACATATTGCCTCAGTATTGGTGTTCTTTCACGGGGCAGCCAAAAAAAATGTTCTTTTAGTTTTGGGTAGGACGTTATATTTCAGTCTGTAACTACATCAGGGAGATTTTACTTTACTTTATGTCATTCTAATGCCCCTTGAAAGAAATACAGGGTGTGGTAGTCACCTGGGAAGGGAAGAATGGACACTGCCAAAATGTCTAATCATTCGCTAAAAAGTACTAAAGTGTGTTTTGTCTCAACATTGGCGAGATTTCCTATCAGACAAAAATGATGGGGAAATCTCCCCGGTTGGGACACAGATGACAAGAAAAACCTCACAAAGGCTCTATGGGCTGGACGTATTAAGAGGCTAAAAACCACTGTGTAAAACTAAAGCCTCATGCACACTGCTGCTCCTAAACTGACATTTTTGGGGCTTTTGGTGTTTTTTGCCTAAGCCCCTGAACACACCTCAATAAAAACCTATCCATGCACACATAGGCTTTTAACCACTTCAGCTCCGGAAGATTTGGCTGCTCAATGACGAGGCAAATTTCTTGCGATACGGCACTGCGTCGCTTTAACTGACAATTGCGCGGTCGTGCGACGCTGTACCCAAACAAAATTTGCATCCTTTTTTTCCCCACAAATAGAGCTTTCTTTTGATAGTATTTGATCATCTCTGCAGTTTTTATTTTTTGTGCTATAAACAAAAAAAAAGCAACAATTTTGAAAAACAACACACAATATTTTGTACTTTTTGCTACAATAAATATCCCCAATTTTTTCTTTTTTTTTAAAGTAATTTTATTTCTTAGATAGGCTGATATGTATTCTTCTACATATATTTGGTAATAAAAATCGCAATAAGCGTATATTGATTGGCTTGTGCAAAAGTTATAGCGACTACAAAATAGGGGATAGATTTATGCCATTTTTATTATTATTATTTTTTTTACTAGTAATGGCGACAATCTGGATTTTTATGGAGACTGCGACATTATGGCGGACACATTTGTGGGACGATTAACAATTATACAGCGATCAGTGCTATAAAAATGCACCGATTACTGTATAAATGGCACTGACAAGGAAGGGGTTAACACTAAGGGGCGATAAAGGGGTTAACTGTGTTCCCTAGGTGTGTTCTAACTGTAGGGGGAGGGGACTGACTGTAGGAGATGACAGATCGTGGTTCCTAGATATTAGGAACTCACGATCTGCATCTCCTTTACTCAGAAAACAGGGATTTGTGAGTACACACACACACACACACACACACACACACACACACACACACATCCCTGTTCTGCCTCTCGTGCCCACGATCACGCGTGGCTGGCGGTCATCGCGACCGCCGGTCACGAGCATTGGCACCCACGCAGTGCAGCGGGCGCGCACGCACCTGCCATCCTGCTTAAAAGGAGCCGACGCACAGCTACGACGGTTCGCTGGCTCATGCCAACCTGCTGCAGTATAATGACGGAGGCTGGTCGGCAAGTGGTTAAAGGAGTTTAGAGGCAGTCAAAGCTCCTACTTCTGAATAAGAAAGAATCACATATAGGAGAGAAGCTTTTGGGCATAAAAACACCAAATGCGTGAAAGCGTCAAAATGCCTAAGCGCTTGGCACGTTTAGCACTTCACCATTTTTACATTTCAATGGCCAGAATAAATTTAGAAAACCTGGGCAATTAAATAAATAAATTCCCAAACACCAAATGTTGCCAAATTCTTCTTAACTGGTTTGAAAGAACACAGCTTAGGTGAGCTTTTAATCACTTCAGCCCTGGAAGGTTTTACCCCCTTCCTGACCAGAGCACTTTTTACAATTCGGCACTGCGTCGCTTTAACTGATAATTGCGCGGTCATGCAATGCTGTACCCAAACGAAATTTGCGTCCTTTTCTTCCCACAAATAGAGCTTTCTTTTGATGATATTTGATCACCTCTGCCGTTTTTATTTTTTGCGCTATACACGGAAAAAGACCGAAAATTTTGAAAAAAAATGATATTTTCTACATTTTGTTCTAAAAAAAATCCAATAAACTCAATTTTAGTCATACATTTAGGCCAAAATGTATTCGGCCACATGTCTTTCTTAAAAAAAATGTCAATAAGTGTATATTTATTGGTTTGCGCAAAAGTTATAGCGCCTATAAACTAGGGTACATTTTCTGGAATTTACACAGCCTTTAATTTATGACTGCCTATGTCGTTTCTTGAGGTGCTAAAATGGCAGGGCAGTACAAAACCCCCACAAATGACCCCATTTTGGAAAGTAGACAGCCCAAGGAATTTGCTGAGAGGCATGTTGAGCCCATTGAATATTCATTTTTTTTCGTCCCAAGTGATTGAATAATGACAAAAAAAAAAAAAAAAATTACAAAAAGTTGTCACTAAATGATATATTGGGGGGCAAAACGCAGCTGCTAGCAGGTATCTGGGCTGATCCCGCTAACACTGCGTTTGTGGGAACCCTAAACTGCTGGGGACGCTAGTATAGATCTGATCGGATCAGATATTGATCCGATCAGATACTATACCACTAAGGGAGGCGTATGCTGCGTGCGTGGGTGTTAGTGGTACTGGTGCTAACCTGACGCTGCTTGGGCCTGGTGCTTGCCAGTTCACCAAAACGCTACCAAAAAAACTGTTAGCGATCGCAGGGATCAGGCCTGACTCTGCGAACGCTGCAGTTATGCGTTTAGTGTTTTGTAAGTGACAGTGATCGATCGATACTGCACTTGGGTGGGCTGGGCCGGGCGGAGGGGCAAAACGCAGGTGCTAACAGGTATCTGGGCTGATCCCGCTAACACTGCGTGTTTGGGAACCCTAAACTGCTGGGGACGCTAGTATAGATCTGATCG
Source organism: Lithobates clamitans (assembly GCA_037952925.1). NCBI lineage: Eukaryota > Metazoa > Chordata > Amphibia > Anura > Ranidae > Lithobates > Lithobates clamitans. The sequence goes on along the minus strand of JBBGZY010000430.1, from coordinate 3,848,473 downwards.
GATCAGATATTGATCCGTACAGATACTATACCACTAAGGGAGGTGTACGGTGCGTGCGTGGGTGTTAGTGGTACTGGCGCTAACCTGACGCTGCCTGGGGCTGGTGCTTGCCAGTTCACCAAAACGCTACCAAGAAAACTGTTAGCGATCACAGGGATCAGGCCTGACTCTGCGAACGCTGCAGTTATGCGTTTAGTGTTTTGTAAGTGACAGTGATCGATCGATACTGCACTTGGGTGGGCTGGGCCGGGCCGGGCGGAGGGGCAAAACGCAGGTGCTAGCGGGTATCTGGGCTGATCCCGCTAACACTGCGTTTTTGGGAACCCTAAACCGCTGGGGACGCTAGTATAGATCTGATCGGATCAGATATTGATCCGTACAGATACTATACCACTAAGGCAGGCGTATGCTGCGTGCGTGGGTGTTAGCGGTACTGGCGCTAATCTGACGCTGCCTGGGGTGACGCATATCACCGCCGGACGATCAGGGGGCTAAACCTTTATTCGGTAATAAACGGTGAGTGCCCTGACACTATAAAAAATAAACGAACTAACCAGCGTCACCCATAACGGTTATACGGTGATCAGTGGTGAAAGGGTTAACTAGGGGGCAAGCAAGGGGTTAAAACATTTATTAGGTAGTATATGGGGGTCCCTGTCGCTATAAAACGCTGACGGCGAACCTAAATATTTATGTCCCTAACTAGCGTCACCAGTGACACTAATACAGCGATCAGAAAAATGATCGCTTAGCAACACGTGACGGGGGGTGATCAAGGGGTTAAAACTTTATTAGGGGGGGTTAGGGGGGTACCCTAGACCTAAAGGGGGCCTAACACTCACTGTCCTAACACACTAACTGTCACAAACTGACACCAATACAGTAATCAGAAAAAAAAAAAAAAACCTGCTTGGTGTCAGTTTGTGACAGGGGGGGGTGATTGGGGGGGGGATTGGGGGGCGATCGGGGGGGATCGTGGTGTAATGTGTGCCTGGCATGTTCTACTGTGTGTGTGTGTGTTGGTGCACTCACATTACAGTCTTCTCTCCTCGGCCCGGAACGGAAAATACCGAGCCGAGGAGAGATGACATCATTGCCTCTGCCTCTGTGTACAATACAGAGGCAGGGAAATGATCCCATTGGCTGGGAGCGATCGCGAGGGGGGGGGGCCACGAATGGATGGCCTCCCCCTCACCACCGATTGCCGGGGGACATTTGCCGACCGCCGCAGGCACCGGGGGGGGGGGGGTCCGATCGGACCCCCCACCCGCGGGCAGGCAAGGACGTACAGGTAAGCCCTTTTGCCTGCCCGTGCCGCTCTGTCGACGTACATCGTCGTGCGGCGGTCGGCAAGTTGTTAACGCTGATTTTCTCCTGTTAGGAGAAACAGCCTTTACAATAAACCAGTGTGCATGAGGCCTAAGGCCTGGTTCACGCCTATGCAGGTTGCATATTCCAGTTGCATTTTTTTGCATTTTTCAATATACATTTTTGATCCATTGAATTCTATGGAACCAAAAACCAGAAAAAAGTCCCTGGCCCTTTCCATAAAATGCACAGATGTGAACAAGACTCATAGGAAATCATGGTAAATGGACAGTAGTGTGTTTCTCCAAAACTGAAAACGCACTAAAAAATGCATAGGCGATAACCAGGCCTTGATGTGTTACGATTTATCTGCCAGATACTGAAAATAACTGCAAGTAGGAAAGGAATTGTCATGTTTGACATCAGCGTTGGTTTGCACTGTATCTATTGCCTCAGGGTAGCTACAGCTTTTGTCACCAAACTGCAGTTGGCAGTTTTCTTTTTGGAACATAACTGACCACAAAGACAAGTTTGTATTTGAAAAATGCTGCTTTATATCAGCTTCATTTTATAGTCTAACCGACTGATACACTGAGCCTGCTTGTGTTATACAGTCATGGCCAGACATTCGGGGGAAGCAGACTTTGTGCCCTCATTACCCCCGGCCCGGACAGTGTGCACACGCTGGCTGCACATGTGGTTTTGGCAGTTCAGGTTACCCTTAGTAACTAATCAATATAAACATAAGTCATCACAATGAGACAGATGCAGAGCACACAGGGCTTCCTTTGCCTTGACTCATCACTTCCCTGTGTGAGTCAGAAAGAAAACCAGATTTTTTTATTCTAGCACATAATCACCTAATACAAATACAATAATTTCATCACATTATTTTGTTCCTAGCAACCTTTTGTATTGTTCTGATATAAGCCGTTATCCAGCAAGGTTTGCTGAATTAAAGGATGAGTCCAGCCAGTTTAGTTCTAGTTGAATACTAGACAATTTCTTATATATCACTGGAAACTAAAGTAATATTAAAGCTTCCATTTTTATAAAATTAAAATAACAAACATGTTATACGTACCTGCTCTATGCATTGGTTTATCCTCCTCCTCTCAGGTGCCCCACTGACGCTCCTTCTCCCTGCTCCCCCACACACTGATTGCCCCCCTAGAAAACCACTTTCTATGGGGGCACTTATGTGGGCTCGCTCCCAAGTCGCCCTGTCTGTGTCTATTAACAGAATTGACAGAAGTGGGACAGAAGTGGGAGCCAATGACTCCCGCTGCTATCCATCTGTCCAGTGAGGAGGGACAGAGCCAGGAGAGCCGCTGCTCTCATGCACATCACAGGATCGAGATCGGGCTCAGGTAAGTATAAGGGTGGGGGCTGGGGGGATCCTCTTGCAACAGCAGGTTTATTACCTTCATTGCATTCTACGCATGAAGGGAAAAAACCTTCTGTGCTGCCCCCCCCCCATACCCACCTGAGCCCCCTCTCGTTCCAGTAATGTACACGAGAGCCTCGGATGTCCTGGGACTCCCTCTCCTCATTGGAGACAGCATGAGAGCCACTGAGCCAATGAGGAGAGAGCAGGGGGTGGGGCCAAGCCGCAGCTCTATATGTCTCATGGACGCATAGAGCAGGGCTCAGAAGCGAGCATGCACCAGTGCCCCAAAGCAGGTGGCTCGCTATTGGAGGGCACTGGTCAAGAGGGAGGAGCCAGTAGCAACATGAGAAGAAGCTAATCGGGGCTGCTCTGTGCAAAACCACTGCACGGAGCAGGTAAGTAAAACATGTTTGTTATATAAAGGGGTTGTAAACCCTCATTTTTTGTTTTTTTTGTTTTCTTTTTTAAATAACAAACATATCATACTAGGGGTGCACCGAAGACTGGGGACGTGGTACAGGAGATGGTCAGAGACTGAGGACATGGTACAGGAGATGGTCAGAGACTGGGGACATGGTACAGGAGATGGTCAGAGACTGGGGACATGGTACAGGAGATGGTCAGAGACTGGGGACATGGTACAGGAGATGGTCAGAGACTGGGGACATGGTACAGGAGATGGTAAGAGTCAGAAGGATCCCAATCAGCTTCGATTATACCACTGCAGAGCTTTCATGTGCGTTTAAAAAAAAATGCAGACTAGTGCTGCATTTTTATTCTCTGCAAATGCACATGAAAATGCAAACATGACTTTGGCCTGAACCACATGAGTGTGGTGCGTTCTTTTCCGTCACATTTTCTATGCACGTTTTTGATGTGCTACCATTCGATCAGTATGCATGTTTTATGAAGGCGCATCAAAAAGGTGGTATGCAGGTGGTATGCAGGAGTTTGATGCGCTTTCATGAAAACATTTACTTTTACTCTGTCATGGCATGCTGGGAGTTGTAGTGCTACTTTAAACGTGTGTCTCCTCTTCCAGTCAGAGCATGCTGAGACCTGTAGCCCCCTGCACCATCACCTCTCCAGGCAGCCCTCGAGGTCCCAGATCTGGAGTTTGTAGAACTCCTTGTTCTCCTCGGGGATGGGCTACCCTCTAGTCCTCTCCTCTGCCGCCTTCTTCTTTCCACCCACACTCTTTTTTCCCTCCTCCTTGGACCTTTTGGGTATCGGCTGTTTTTGTCATTCAGCCGAATGACAAAAAACGTTTTCGCCCCGATAATTTTGAGCAGCCGAAATTTCGGTGCACCACTATATCATACTTACCGCCACTGTACAGTTCATTTTGCACAGTGTTGGCCCGAACCTTGTCTTCTGGGGTCCCCTAGCGGTGCTTGCGGCTCCTCCTTGCATCAGTAAACCCCCTGAGAGAAGAGCTCTCCCTGGGGGTTACCTTGCAGACGCGTTCCCGAGTCCAGCATTTGCATGCATAGACACAAAATGCCGGACTCGGCCCTGCCCCCATCATTGGATTTAATTGACAGCAGAGGGAGCCAATGGCTGCGCTGCTATCAATCTATCCAATAAAGAGCAGAGAATCCCGGGCAGAGAGGTAGAGAGCGTCTCTGCAGAGTGAACGAATGGGCTCAGGTGGGGGGGGCTAGGGGGCCAGTCAGTGTCAGAAGTTTTTTCACCTTAATGCATAGGATGCATTAAGGTGAAAAAACACAAGGGTTTACAACCCCTTTAAAGGCTTTAGAACCACTTTAAAGAAGTACTGAACTCTGTTCAAAAGTGTGCCCAAAAAGACAGAGGTCAAAGGACTAATTCACCTGTATTGCCTGTGGTCTCCTCACAGATGATCTTTCCCCATCAATGACGTACAAAGTCTTGTTCTGCACTGTGCAAAAACACACAGAATGGGGGTAGGTCATGCAACTTTATGTGTCCAAAGTCGCATGACAAGTCGCACTAATGGAAACAGAGCCTAAGTGTGCTTGCCTGTACTATGATCATTGTAGACTGTGAGCTGAGACCCCAGAGCACTTCCAGCTACACTGACAGTTCTGGAGGCTGGCATTGTTAATCAGAATGCTCTTCTACTATACAGTATATATACTAGTTTCCTGGCTGTGTGGCTCATTCACTGGTTCCCGTATTAAAATAACCCCTGCTAAAAATAATCACCGTATTTATTGGCGTATAACATGCACTTTTTCCCCCTTAAAATAGGGGGTAAATCGTGTGTGCGTGTATAGGCTGCCCCTGAGGGGTAGGAGGGGACGAACGCCACCGAAATAGACAGAGCCGGATCACCTGTGTACTCAGCTGGGCTTGCAGTCACACCCAGTCCCGCCCATGGACGGCTCCTAGCATTGACTACCCGGCATTGGACCGGCGTTATGTCCATCATAGGATCCGGGCCAAGGGGCGGAACTGGGCGTAATGTCGAGGCGAGTACACAGGGGATCCGGCTCTGTCTATTTCGGCAAGGCTGCAGATGGACACTGACCAGGCTACAGTGAGGAGCAAGGCTGCAGATGGGCACTGATTAGGCTGTAGATGGGCACTGATTAGACTGCAGTGAGGAACAAAGCTGCAGATGGGCACCGATTAGGCTGCAGCGAAGAGCAAGGCTGCAGATGGGCACTGATTAGGCTGCAGTGAGGAGTAAGGCTGCAGATGGGCACAGATCAGGCTTCACTGAAGCTGCAGATGGGCACAGATCAGGCTGAAGATGGGCACAGGTCAGGCTGCACTGAAGCTGCAGATGGGCACAGATTAGGCTGCAGATGGGCACTAATCAGGCTGCATTGATGCTCACTGACCATTATTTTGCTTCAAAGTGATTTAAAAAAAAGTTTTCTTTTTCCGGAAACTTCCCTCTTAAATTGGGGTGCATGTTATACGGTACATCTACAGCTCATTGTAGATTAGCACACACAGTATACACCACGTTGGTAGTCAAAAAGAGAATGGCTTCCTTGCACTAGTGGTCAGCAGAAACAATGCTGCTTACATTGGTGGTCAGTGAGAAGAATATTACCCAATGAAGAAATTCACTGGTGTTAGTGGTTAGTTCCCTAAGAAATGAGGAGCAGCTCCACTTTTTCCTTTCAGGTAAATGGTTCTGCTGAGTGATGTTGTTGCCAGAACTATTTTGGCAAAATCAGGTAGATCACTGGCCAAGGAACCCATGGGAAACTCTACAGTTCCACAAAGCCCTGGTTGAGAAAGGCTGTTCTAGATTGGTAAAGCCCTCTCCATTGTAAAGGCCTCTTTCCTCCCTCCCTACTAGGTTTTTGGTCTCTTAGTAGGGACAGGGAGGTAGTATGACTGTTATTCTGTCCCCCCCCCCACTCTTTTATGAGTGCTTAACTTACAGTGTTACACCATGGGCCCACAGGAATGACGCCTGCGTGCAAATTTGTAAATATTTCCAGTGGGGCGTGGCCAAGATGGCGGACTGAGCGGACGTCTCTTCCGAGCTCTCCTGGAGTGTGATCCGCTAATCTAATCCGCACTGCTTTATTACGTGGCCTAGAAGATCCCCGAGTCATCTGGATGCCTTCCAGGACTCCGGGCTACCTAAAGAGGGGTAAGAAATTGAAATTCCCCCCGAATATCCCGGAGGAAGAGAGCCCGACATCCCGCTCCATAAGATCCCCTGCGCGCCATAGCAACATGGCGTCGCAGACTGAACACGAGGCAGGCCCTGCTGATACTCCGCCGGGACTGATAGATCTTATGGAGGCTATAAACTCCTGCCAATCGACCGTCGCCTCCTGTCAGACTACCCTAGCCTCTAAGATAGAGGAGGTTCAGCTAAATGTGGGTATCATACGACAGGACTTGGATAAGATCAGGTCGCGGGTTTCGGAGACTGAGAGGCGGATTGGGGAAGCGGAAGACACGATCACGGATCATGGTGCCTCCATCCGCACTCTTCAGACGAAGGTTAGAGCCCTGGAGTATCGTGCGGAAGATGTGGAAAACCGCAGCAGGAGGAACAATCTTAGGATTGTGGGGCTCCCAGAAGGAGCGGAGGGGCGCTCCCCGGCCCTGTTTGCGGAGGAACTTTTGCGATCCTTGCTGCCAGCAGCTCAGCTATCCTCATACTTTGTGGTGGAAAGAGCCCACCGGGTGCCGCCCCGACCGAGACCTGAGGGCTCACCCCCACGTACTTTCATTCTCCGCCTGCTAAATTTTCGGGACAGGGATGAACTACTCAGGGCCTCCAGAGCCGCAGGCGAGCTCCCTTATAAAAATGTGCGACTACTGCTGTTCCCGGACTATACCATTGAAACTCAGAGACAGCGTCGTTCCTTCGACGCAGTCAAGGCTGAGATGAGAAGGAGGGGGATGAAATACAGTATACTATTCCCTGCTAAGCTGCGGGTGGTTGACGGTGAGACGGTCCGCTTCTTCACCTCCCCTAAGGATGCATCGGGATGGCTGGAGACCCTTCCACCGTAGGTCTCCCTGTGATAACTTGCAGTTTATTACAATCCTGTACTGTCCTACTAACTTTCGCTATCCTGGAACTGATTAAACTGACCCTCCTCGTGTAGTCTCTCTTGGCTTACTTACATATATGTACTAAACAGAGAAGTGTCGCCGGGAGGAAGGCATACTAACATTCAGATTGTGGCCTAGTAGAACCAGCTTTGGTACTGTCTGCCTTGATGCTGTGCTGCGGGAGCCCTGCCTAAGGTTGCAGCCACTCTCCTATGCCTATGCTGGACTGCTTGGTGTTTCTTTATTTTTATTTTTCACTGGTTTTCATTTTTTTGAGCTCCACACTCTTTTATTTTATTTTATGTTAATGTAACGGCCTATGAAGAAGGTGCCCCTGTTTAGACAGGAGAAGAACGCAACGATTCTACTATTGTTCTCCTTTAAAATCACTCCACTAGCTCTGAGACAAGTTTTCACACACCTACTCCACTGTTTTTTAGGGGTGTTGTGATGGTTTGCCTTGGCTGCACGACCTCAACTTAAGTTACCAGTTACCTGTTATGGGACTCATGTGCTCCTCAATGTTCCGGGGGGTGCGGGGTGGGGGGATGGGTTGTTTTTGGGAAACAAGAGCTGTTTAGTGGCTTTAATCTTTTTTAATTTTCAGGTTATGGTTGGTCTAATGTGCTATGATACGTGTCCACCTCACGCGCATGTTATATGCAGGGTTATATTGTGTGATGTTGTGGAGCGCGTCTCCGGAGGCCTCGGATGGGTTCTTTTGTCCCCTCCGAGGGGCTGGAGCCGTGCTTCCTTACTAGAGGAAATGTGGTTTTGTATTATTTTTGTTCCTTTTATTTTACTTGCACCTGTGTCATGCCGGATTGCTTAGTGGTATCATGGAATGTGCGGGGATTAAACTCGGCGGTGAAAAGATCCCTAGTACTTAATTACCTATGTAAACTCCACCCACAGGTGGTGATCTTACAGGAGACGCATCTTGTTGGTTCCCGCACTCTTGGTTTAAAGAGAGCATGGGTTGGCTCCCACTATCATGCATCATATTCAAACTATGCCAGGGGAATTAGTGTGCTAGTTCACAAGACCCTACAATTCCAATTGCTAAACGTTCGCCTCGACCCCGGAGGTAGATATATTATCCTACACTCTCTGATTGAAGAAAACCCCATTGTCATCGTAGGAGTTTATCTCCCCCCCCAGCAGAAGTAGGCCTACTTCATAATCTGATGCAACAAGTCACACTGTTCAACGTTAACAATGTCCTATTTATAGGAGATTTTAATATGACTATGGATGGAGGAATGGATAGGATGCAGTCTACTGGCTCCCAGCAACAAGACCTTGCCCGTTGGGCATCTACTTTCCACATGACAGACCTCTGGAGACATTTTCATCCCTCTGATAGGGTGTTCACCTGCCTCTCCACTACGCACCGAACTATGTCTCGCATAGACCTGGCTTTTGCCTCCCCGAACTTTTACGGAGGGTGGTCTCTGCAGAGATCCTCTCGCGAGGTATCTCAGACCATGCCCCTGTTTCAGTAACTATCCGACTTGCTTCAGTGGTGGGTGAGCGGACATGGAGACTATCTAAGTTCTGGATTGCGGACCCGGAGATCCAGGAAGAACTTCAGGAGGCATTATGTGGATTTTGGATAAACAACGCTGAATCTGCTGGGCCCATGGTACAATGGAATGCCTTTAAGGCTTGGTTGAGGGGTGAATACATGACTCGTATATCTGCTAAGAAAAGACAGTCTGTGCAGTCTCTGAGGTTGCTGGAGGAGAGATCTAGGCAGAAGGAGGCGGAATTTGTGCGTTATCCCGATCAGACCCATTATGTTCACTGGCAGGATGTTTTGAGGGAACTGTCTCTCTGTAGGGTTGAACTTACCAAGAAATCTATGTTAGATAGTGCACAGCGTGTATTCGAATACGGAGATAAAAATGGTAGGCTGTTGGCCTGGCTTGCCAGGGGACAGCATACCATTACTCGCATTGGTAGACTGAAAGATTTCAGTGGCAGACTTCTAACAGCCCCGGCGGATATCAGTGCGAGGTTTCTGGAATTCTACCAAACTCTGTATTCCTCTAGAGCAGCCTTTGATTACTCACAATTGACCCAATATTTAGACCAGGTGCCCCTTCCTTCTCTGACACCAGAAAAAAGTGCTGAGTTAGACCAGGATATCTCCTTGGAGGAGGTACAAGAAGCCCTGGGATCCATGGAGCAAGGGAAGGCCCCAGGGCCAGATGGAATTCCTATTGAATTCCATTCTGTATATCAGGAGTTCCTGGCGCCTAGGTTTAGGTCACTGATGCAGAAGTCTGTCACTTTAAATACACTACCGGACTCTTTTTCTGAGGCGATTGTGGTGTTGGTGCCCAAACCCGGCAAGGACCCTGAAGAATGTGCCTCTTACCGGCCTATTTCTCTTATTAACGCGGATGCCAAACTTCTGGCTAAAATTCTGGCTAGGAGGATTGGCACAGTGATAGAAGACCTTGTTCATATAGATCAAACTGGGTTTATGCCGGGGAAGGGTACCGACATTAACATACGCCGCCTTTTCCTAAACCTGGCTGCCACCCATGATAATGCAGGCACAAGAGTCATAGCCTCTCTCAATGCGGAGAAGGCTTTTGACTGAAAAATGGCCAGGCGGATCTGATCGGACAGCATGTTTGAAAGGGGCCTTAGTATTTTTAAGGACTTTCAGCAGCCAATCTAATTATTGCAGCTTATCGTTTAATCCTTGCCTATGTTCCTGGTTAAGCCGATGCCATGACCGCTGCCCCATGTTTCCTGTTTCATGGTGGCTCTTTTCCCTTACAGCATCCTACAGAGCCACCCTCGCATGCGCAACACCCAGGTAAGTTCACTTTATTTCAGAAGAGACATTGCACGTCTTTTTTGCAAACAAAAGAGGCTGCCTGCTGGCAAAAACAAATAAAAATACATATAGCTCTGCTTTTAGGAGGGAAGTCAGCAGAAGACATCAATCATCAAGTAGATCAAGTCATCCACTGCAGATCCTGGTTCTATCTAAAATGTAAAGTGACAAACAAGGTCATTTTTAGGATTCCTGGACATACAAATTTAAGTTACATTAGAGTTTGTCAGTGATTTACACTGTTTAAAATACTCAATAAACGATATTACATTTAAAAAAAATGTGTTGATTTATCCATGACAATTTTTCAGATGTTTTTGTTTACAAAGCAGCAGTGAGTAATGGAGAAAAAAAAACATCCTAGATACTGCCAGGGTACATGAATCACCTCCCCAATTACTGAAATCCAAGGTGCCATAAGCCTTATTGGTATAAAAATGCTTTCGGATGTTTTGAGAAGCATTCAGTGGGGCCAATCCAGGGTCAAAAAAAAAAGAGAAAAATGAAGAGAGGTCTATACAAGTACACTGCTCTCTGTGCTGCTACTCATTCTGGTCTCACAGAAAGGCTGAAATAGTTCATAAATACTATTTTTGTGCTTTGGGTGGGTCTACTGATGTTATCTTAAATAAACGTTCCTAGATGCGAATGCGGCAAAAACGCGGCTAAATGCGACATGCAAACGTGGCTAAACAGCGTTTTCAAACGCCGGTTTCAAGCTGCCAAGAAAAACGTTCAGAAGAGGTTGCCGGAGCGTCCCGTGTACATTAGGCCTATTTAAAGGTGGCAACTTTTTCAAAATATAAACAAGTTATACTTACCTGTTGTATGAAGTGGTTTTGCACAGAGCAGCCTCGATCCTCTTCTTTTTGGGTCCCCCACTGGCGGTCCTGGCCCCTCCCCCCTGCTGACTGTCCCCATTAGCAGGCCTCTTGCTAGAGGCAATCACCCAAGCAGGCTTGCTTCCTTGAATGGACATTGTCTGTTCATACACAGAGCATGGCTTGGGCCCCACCCTCCCCCACTCTCTCCTCATTGGCTCAATGGCTGAGATTGAATGCTGCGTAAACCAATGAGGAGAGGGGGACCCAGGAGAGCCACTGCTCTCATGCACATCTTTTTATCAAGATGAGGTTCAGGCAAATATAAGGAGGGAGGGCGCTGCACCCAGTTTTTTTTACCTTAATGCATAGAACATATTAAAAGGAGTTGTGAGGGATGTATATCTTTCCTCTTAATATTAAAGGAGTTGTAAAGTCTCATGGTTTTTCACCTTAATGCATTCTATGCATTAAGGTGAAAAACCTTCTGTGCTGCAGCAGCAGTCTCCCAGAGCCCCCCTTTTTTTTAACCTGAACCTGATCGTTCCAGTGACAAGAACGAGTCCAGCTGCTGTCTTGGAGGTCCGGACAGTAATGACTGTCCGGTAACCCCAGATGATGTCTTAGACAAAACACGCCGGAACGGGCTCTGCTGATGCCACTGCGTCACTTTTTACCAATATTTACCTTCACAAAATTACTGAGAAGGACCATAGAAGTCTCTCCTTTCCATTGGATATCGTTTGTACCAAATGATCCCCCTGGGTGTATTACACCACAAGCCTTACTGACTCGTTAGGCGTACGCCTATTTGGGTTCAACTTTTCTGGTAAGCCATATAATTATATATATATATATATATTTTATCGGTGGTGGATTATCTACTGACAAATTGTCTGCACCAAGTCTTTCAAGTCACCATGTCGTCAAATACAGACTTTGATGTTATTTTAGGAATACAATTTTGCTTCACTTATTGTTGTTTATCACATAGCTATCAATTTCTAACCATTTGATAGTTCATTTTGTTTTATGAGGTTTTTTCGATCTCATTACATATATTTATTTTTCTTCTTTTGCTATCTCTATTTGCAGTTACTTCATTGGCGATTTAATCACCTTATCTTGCAATGCAGTAATATGATATCACTGTGTGAGGTTTTGCATTACATCTATGGTCACACCATTTGTTTCTTACTTTACTTGATATCATATTAGCGCTACACTTTTCTTTACATTTTTTGAAAAAACATATATCAAATGTTCAAAAAACACAGGTGTGTACATCTGCAGGAAAAATGTAAAAATGTATGGTATGTCTATGAGAACTACAAAAGTGTCAGGGGCTAGATTTTAGACACACACAAACATTACTGTCTGGACCTTCAACGCAGTCAGGATCTAATCTTTAGAAGAAAATGTCTTTTAGCTGTTGTCCTTTTAAAACATTATTCTCTGAGTGTCTTGTGAGCAGTGATGGAAGTATGTTGGCACTGTTATCATGAATCCTCTATAATTGGCTAGCACTAGCCACACAATGGGGCTGATTTACTAAAGCAGTAAAGCCCGTTCTTAGCAAAGTGAATGTTAGTAAATAAGGTGACTGTGTTCACGTTACTAATCATGTGCAAAGGAAATTAAAAGAAAAGCAATGGATTTTTTTTCCTAAAATGTAACTGGCTTGTTTAAGTGAATACACTTTCACTTTACTCTCTGCAGTTTTGCAGTGGAATGCCACCCCCTGAATGCCTGTCTTTCAATCTCGAAGGGGATTTTACAATGTTACAATGAAATGCAGTGCTGCAACTTTTGTTGTGTGGTTCCACTGACTTTAATCAGCAAGTTCGGCAGGTGTAATGGTGGCCTAAATTGATATGCTGGGTTAAATCTAGCACGCCACGCGATAAAGAGTCTAGCCTGAACTGCCCCGCTTGGCAGTAAGGTAAATAACCAATGTGGATGTCGCTACCACAAAGCAGATGCCTGATTTTTTACTGCAGCCCCCTTCCCCGTTTGAACAAGGCCTAAACTCCAAGAAGTCAACCCCATCGTGTCCATCTGTTCTACTTCACAAACAGAGGGGCTTCAGAGACAGGAACCCTCCTAAAAAAGAGGCTTCACAGACAGGAACCCTCCTAAAAAAGAGGCTTCACAGACAGGAACCCTCCTAAAAGAGGGGCTTCACAGACAGGAACCCTCCTAAAAGAAGGGGCTTCACAGACAGGAACCCTCCTAAAAGAGGGGCTTCACAGACAGGAACCCTCCTAAAAGAGGGGCTTCACAGACAGGAACCCTCCTAAAAGAGGGGCTTCACAGACAGGAACCCTCCTAAAAGATGGGCTTCCTGTTTTAAACACTTGATACGTCAGCCAGAAAACATCCCATTATGGAGCAGTGGCCAGGGAGCCCACCCTCACTTTCCCTGGCCTGACACCACACAGATCCAGGGTCCTGTCCAATAGAATAGCTCACTCTCAAGCCAACTGAATAAATAACCACAGAACTGACAGCAAGTATTCATCAACCCCAAGTGATCGCAGAACCCCTATAGCTGTGCGGTGTTGAATGCCTCTACCACCTATGATTGGCTGTTGGCGTTGATAGCTTCCCAGTGGGATAGTTCAGGCAGGTTCGGAGTCATGTCTGAACACGCCTGAGCTCACCCCTACAGGCAATCAGTAATTTCAGAAGAGGCCACCAATGGCAATCCTTCCTTTATTTTCATGACTGCTATCCAGTCATAACACATTGAAAACCAATATGTTAAATACATACCTTTCTGTTAGGCAGTGTGTTAAAAGAGAAGTGCAGGATATGAAAATAAAAAAAAAACCTACATACCTGGGTGGATGTAGCATTAGTCCAATGCTGCATTTGTCTCCCGCCACCTCTAAGACTGAGAATTGAGAGATCAAAGGACACAGATCACTCAGTTCTCGGTTTTCACCGAGCAGAGAGCCGGTGACTGTCGGTCAGCAGCTCTCTGCTTTCTCCTCCAGCACTCACTGGAGTGCCAGGCTGCAGGAGTGGCTGGCTCAGGCTCTCAGCAATGCACCGAGAGCCCGAACATCAAAGTCAGAATCCCTCTAGAGTCTGGACTGGGTAAGTGATGTTAGCCAACAGCGGGCTTTAGCCTGCTGTCAGCTGAATATGGGTCGCGGGAATGCAGGACGCAATACACTCCTGTGATCCTCAGGACAAGTATGGCCAAAAGAGCTTTGGCCATGCTTCTCCTTTAAATCCAACTCTCTTGCAGAGCAAGGTTACTATTGCTATCCAAAACTTTCAGAGGTGTTTGATAGTGTGGGCCCCACTGTACAATGTGGTTCCTCTGATAACCCCTACATCACTGTTTTGTGTTATTGTGACTTAAAGAACGGTGGGAGGTTGCAGTGTGAGACCAGGAATTTCACACACTTGTGGAGTTGTTGAGTAGCAGCTGTGGTAATAGAACTGCAAAAGAGTCAAAATGAAAAGGTAAGTATTCAACCTATTAATTTACAGTGTTTGATGCTCTGCCTTCTTTTGGCTAGTGACAGGGTGGCTTTACCATTTTTTTTATATATTTTTCAGGGAATTCAGTGACGAGATTACCGGCTTGCCTCTGAATATCCAAGGCAGTGTACCGGAAAATAGCTTTACAGGATTATTGGATACTCTGTTTTACACAACAGGCACACCCAAAACTCCAAGGGAGCAAAGCAAAGAGCTATACCACTGAAATCAGGCTGGAGTCCCTCATAGGCTGTAGGGGACCTAGTCCAACAGGCTCCTCCTATACCTGAAACATTACTTTTGGGCAAAATAAATCCTTCCAGGAAATTCCCCATCAAGCTAAACATGATTTGACCAAGGTTACCACTGTCTGACTCACAAGGGGCACAATAGTGCCAGGATACTAAAGCATTGGTTCAACATCAATGCCAGTGAGGTGACTACCCTGGAACTTCAGCTGGCCATACACACATTTTTTTCGTTTCTCCATCCTTGCTAAACAGTGTTGATGGGCGTATCTCCCACTGGAGCTATTGTATTCTGACAGCCAGCGGCGCTGCCTGTGATTATACCTGAACAGTGTCTGCATCTGATTGGATATAGACATTGTTCAGTCAACAACTTTTCATTCAAAGGATGATGGCAGGATGGTGCCAACAGGGCCAATTCTGGCTAGCCCCGATGAAATTTGCTTTATGTATGGCCAGCTTTATACATAGCTTCAAGAACAGTATTTCACAGAACGAAGGATTCAGTTTTTTACAAATCAAGATCGAAATTTTGAAAAAAAAAATAAATTTTAAAATCTTATTTGGACAGGTGGCAGGGGAAGGGGATATAAATAGACATTTGAGCCACGATTTTACTGCCCCAACAGCTCACCATAAAGAAAACATATAGCCAAGGGGGATGTACACATGCCATGGCTGTGATGTTTTTTTGTAGTCACTGCAAATTTAACTTGGTTTGCCAACTTTGGCAAGTACCCATAGAGGTCAATGGGAGCGTGAGCCAAACACTCAGGTTGTGGCATGGCAATCCCATTAAAAATCTCTGTTTGCCCCCCAAAAAGACAAAATAAAAACAAAAAAACAAAACCACACAACAGGAATTCAGGAAATGACAGCAACGACCAACATTCGATCCATGTATGGATGGGCAGGCCGATTGTACCAAAAACAATCGATCAACTTGGGTACAACCAGCATGTCCGATTTTTAGCAAGTAATTATTGCCAGCGGCTATAGCTGCTAGCAGTGATCACTGTGTTCTCCGGGTAGGAACAGCTCCCCGTGCCCACCCACCCATCTGGAAAACACAACAGCTCCACGGAAGAGATTCCCCCATCAGCACAGACTGTGTTGATAGGGGAATCTAGCTATTTTCTTTCCTGCAACCTGTGGTTGCAGGAAAGAAAGTCGCATAATCTATGGTCAGCTTTAACGTTTACTAGGTCTGAGAAGAGTATCATTAATATATACTGGCAGCAGGTTGTTATTGTCAAAGCACTCAATACACAGCCAATCATTAGTGATCCTTCTATCATCTTACCTGCTTGATTCCACACTGAAGCTGCCACCATCCAGAAGTCGGATTTTGCAGAACAAGATCCCATTAACAAAAGGAACAGAAGACAGTTCATCCAACTCAAAATCCACCCGAAACTTGAATTTCTTCTTTTTCATCATCATGAAAGCCATACACTGGAATGAGGAGGTGAGATGTTGAACAGATGATGCGGCAGAGAGGCAAGCACAAGCAATGACCTAACAACGATAATGAGATTTGGCCCTCAGGATACAAAAGTGAATACCTATACAATGTTATATTCAGATTCCACTCCCAGAAATCTATAAAAAAAAAAATCTTTTATTCCACGAAGCAGCTTGATGTCAGTGAAATGTAGATTTTCCAATCACTGTCTGCTTCTTCTTTTCTGGGAAGACGATGATCATCCTCTGCTCTGTGCTGCAATCATCTTCCTCCCAGTGTCCACTTCCTTTAACTGGAGCTCCTGACTATGCACACTGTGAGGTCACATTCTTCTCTTCTCCAATTTAAATGTCAACATCGAGTCCCACCCTACATCACAAATCTCCATGGGTTACATCAGGGCAACAGTCACTAGAAGGGGGTAGAAACTCATCAGATACCAACATAATCTCAAATCACACCAAATACACTGCCCACCCCCTATAGTGTGCGCCTAGGAGGACGTCATCCCATCGTATTGGTATTACCTAGAGACTTGCTTCACATAAGTATATGTCCAGCCACTTCACATATCAGATGTCAGTGATCAGCAATGCTCTATGTCTTCATCTGATTGTATTATCCACATTGATTACAGCCGCCAATCAGATCTCATCAGTATGGCAGTCTCTGTATAAGGGTCAGTGTGCAGTTATGGACCCCAATAGCCCCCTACTGCACACAAATGTGTCTAGAAATCAGATGTCTGGCTGTATGAGATCTGTATGTGTATGAGACATCTATATGTCAGATCTGTAGGTGTATGGGATTTGTATATATGAGATCTGTATATATGGGATGTCTGGGTGTATCAGATGTGTATGTTATGTGTATATCTGGGTGTATCAGATCTGTAGGTGTATGGGATGTGTATATATGAGATCTGTATATATGGGATGTCTGGGTGTATCAGATGTGTATGTTATGTGTATATCTGGGTGTATCAGATGTGTAGGTGTATGGGATGTGTATATATGAGATGTGTATATCTGGGTGTATCAGATGTGTAGGTGTATGGGATGTGTATATATGAGATGTGTATATCTGGGTGTATCAGATGTGTAGGTGTATGGGATGTGTATATATGAGATCTGTATATCTGGGTGTATCAGATGTGTAGGTGTATGGGATGTGTATATATGAGATCTGTATATCTGGGTGTATGGGATGTGTATATATGAGATGTGTATATCTGGGTGTATCTGATGTGTAGGTGTATGGGATGTGTGGGTGTAATTGATGATTGTGAGCTCCTATGGCTCCCCTCACACACATCTATCACAAGGCTCCTGGGAAGCAGTCCACAGATGTGCTCAGCTGGCTCCTGCTCAGTCCTGGAGGTATTTATATCATCCTGGAGGTATTTTCCTGAGCTCTCCGTCCCCTGGAGTCCAGTGGGTTGCCCCTTCGGCTGTCTCTAAGCTGTAGCTCCAATATTTGCAATCCTAGTACAGGCTGCTGGTTCCCCGGTCTGAAGAGATCGCTTCCTCCGTGTTCCGCCCGGATCGCCGTCTTTGCTTCCAGTCCCCACCAGGCTTCCGTACCTGTCCGTGTGTCAATAGTGTTGTCTTAGTGGTGTCACCTGGTGGGGAGATCTGGTATTGCAGGTGTAGGAAGTCCTAAGCACACATGTCGTACAATGACATCTAGCGAGGCAAACTGGTAGTGCATGCGGAATTTTAGAGATTCTTTCCTATAGCATCTACAGCACTTTTAGTAAGCCAAATAAGAATATCATAGCTCCCAAATGTCCCTGATTTCGAGGGACTGTCCCTGATTTGGAGCAATGTCCCTAATTTCTCCTCATTTGTCCCTCATTTTGGTCTGATCTATATAGATGTATATAAAATGCACTTTTTATCCATCAAAAAGTGTTTTCCAGCGCTAAACCTTTCGACCCCTTTCACACTGCCAGTGTTTTTCAGGCGCTACAGCACTAAAAATAGCGCCTGTGTAGCGCCTAAAAAAAGTGGTTCCTTTCACTCCAGTGTGAAAGCCCTCGACCTAGGCTGGACCTAGGGTGTCACAAAAAGACCTGCCAGCAGCTTCTTTGGAGCGGTGAACTCACCGCTCCTCCACTGCTGCTCCCCATTGAAATCAATGGGGCAGCGCTGCGATACTGCAGGCAAAACGCCACTCCGGCAGCGTTTTGCGGGCGGATTTAACCCCTTTTTGGCCGCTAGCGGGGAGATTAAAAAAAAAACCAAAAAAACAAATAAATAAAAATAGCACCGCTTTACCGCCGGTGCCCCCCGCGTGAAAGGTTTCTTCATCTGATTCCTAAATGGCTGCATTGGTAAATTCCAAAAGCCACCATAAAGGAATAGTAGAGGTAAAAAAAAGCACTTGTGGGTTTAACCTATCTTGTTTTTTCTATTCTCCTTTAAGGGGGTGTGGCAATGGGAGTGTCCTATGCCTACATACTTTTGCTGATAGGTGTCCCTCATTCCCATCTCAAAAAGTTGGGAGGTATGGAATATTGTTACTGTGTTGGGACCCAAAAAGAGAATGTTTACCAAGACAAATAATAATGGTCTTATAAAAAAACCACTCCCAGCTGCCTTCTCCATTATTGTCAGCTTTATTTTAGAGGTGCATGGAATAGAAATTTTGGTGCCAAAAATGAAAATGCAGGATGCACTTGACTGAAACCGAAACCGAAAATTACAGTTTTTTTAAAAATGCATATATTTTTATATATATATAATTGTATTATATTCAATTTTTTAATTAATATCATGAATTTAAATGAATATGAATTTGAAACCAGAGTCCCCGGAGGAAACCCAGGCACAGGGAGAACATGCAAACTCCAGGCAGGTAGTGCCGTGGTTGGGATTCAAACCATCAACCCTAGTGCTTCAGTAAAGACAAAAGAAATAAAATCTTTATTCTCTTTTATCAGTGATATTTCAAACTAGCGCTGGGTCTCCTCACTTCCAGATTTTGTCTAGGTAATTTCTGTAAAGAACATAGCACATATCATGAGGGACTCCATTTTAGTTTTAAGACACCATTTTAGTTTTACAGGAAAATTGAGAAAACTCAAATGTGAGTTTTAACTGAAACCAATATTATCTTTAAGCTGTTATCTATAGAAAACCTTCTCAAGGTTACCTATACATTTTAGCTAGAATATGGAGTTTGGCCTAGCTCATGTTTGTTCTTGATAAGATAAAGTGCGTCCTTCACCTGTTAATGAATATTCTAGTAGAAATGATGCAAGATTTTGTCTTATAACACCAGCTAATAGTTAAATATTAACTGAACCTATTTTCATTTCAATGACATGTATAAGGTTAGTAAAACTCCTCCCATCCCTCAAAAGACATAAATGCTGTATTTCTGAAACTCAAATTAGATGTCATTAAGTGGCTAAGCAAACCTGTCTCCTGTGTCACTTTATTGATATCTCCAGGCCTGGGGGTCAACGGAGGTCTTCCTGC
Source organism: Lithobates clamitans (assembly GCA_037952925.1). NCBI lineage: Eukaryota > Metazoa > Chordata > Amphibia > Anura > Ranidae > Lithobates > Lithobates clamitans. The sequence goes on along the minus strand of JBBGZY010000430.1, from coordinate 3,828,889 downwards.
ATTACCTGAACCTATCTGGGTGGTCTTAGAAGCCGTAATCTCCTAACAGATCTGGGGGCTCGTCCGGGATAAAAAGCCAAATAAAATCATATCTGAAGGTAAGTCTTCATTTTGTCTTTATTGACGAAATATTTCTTGCCTCAGCTCTGATTAAAGCTTTTTAGACCCGTAAATTAGTAGGGGATAAGAACCACGCCAGAGGTTAATATTGGAGGGTTTTTGGGAAACCCACAAAGATAAGCAGTACTGCATACACATATATAGAGACATTCCTTTTGGGAAGGGATATGAAGTGGTTAATGAGGAAATAGACTCCGGTGACCCCAAAATCCTTTGCTTTTTCTTATCTATCGCATTAGAAGTTATAAGATAATCTGTTGTGTGTGTGTGGGTCAGAAGACTGGGTGGTAAGAACAGTCGACTCCCACTGTCAATATGGGTCAGAAACAAGGTAAAGAAGATCCTCCCCCTCTTCCCAATCCAGGAGAAACGTGTAAGGATTTTGTAGCCAGAATTTGTGGTACTAATTATGAATTCATAGTCCCATGGGTTTCAAATTTAGCGGGATGGACCGAAGCCATACACAGTGTAGACCCCTTTCCCCGGGATGGCGCTAATGATGAATTTCACATAGATATGATAAAAGGATTGTGTTTAGGAGATAAGAGAGCTTTCCCTTGGTACCCCGGGGATCCTCAATGGGATATGGATTATATGGAAAAGGGAGGAGAGAACTGGTTAAAATACGCCCCATATTGGTTTCAGAGGGATAATAAGAAACAGAAAAAGCCCACCAAATGTTTAAGTAAGGAAGATTATGCCCAGAAACATAGAGAAGAAGCCGATAAAAAGAGATTTGTCCCTGACCCAATAGCCTCACCCCTGCCAATAGTCAGTCATCCTCCACCCGCATATGTACATGTCTATCCAAGTTTAAGAAAGGAAGATATTGATCTTCTGGCTGGACATTATGCAACCAGACAACGGCAGGTCCCCCCCGCTCCACAACCACAACAGCAGATCCCTCCCGCTCCACAACAAGATAGACAGCACCCACAGAGGGCCCGAGTCGAGGTAGGGGAACCAGAAGATGATCAGGGAGCTATAGGAGGGGTAGTTTCACCACCTGGCCAAGAGCAGGAGGAAGAAGACGTTAAAGGGGATAGAATACTTAGTCCCCCTAAAACAAAGAGTGGAACTGTATATAGTAACACTAACCTTCAAGCACCTTTCATGACCATTGGAAATGAATTATTAAAAAAGGTAATAGACATTGAGGACATTGACAGGATAGTAAAACATTGCCCCAAACCCACCGCCTCTGCAGGTGGCACTTTAATTTACTTAAAAAAGGCCTGTAAGGGTAGAAATTACACACAGGAAGACATGCGTCTTATCATTGATGGTATCATAGGACACACCAGTTCCTGGAGCTGGGCAAATGTTCCAAGTATAAACACTATTGACACTGGAAACGCGGGAGCATATGGGTTAAACACAGTACCAGGTAGGAACACCATGTGGACAGAATTAGAGACTGAAATGATGAGAGTATTTAAAAATAAAAGTTCCCTCCCTACTGCCATAGCATGCAAACAAAAGTCAGGAGAAACTGTAGTTGAATTCTGGAAAAGGTTTCATGAAAATTGGACAACAGAAGCTGGATTAGCTACAACTACTGATGTGGGAGCTTTGTTTATTCAAACTTTTATGAATAATCTAAAACCCCAGTTCGCCTTGGTGGTGAAACAGATGATATCTGAATGGACCACACAGACGATTGACCAATTTCAGGAAACCTTAATACAGAAAGAAGCAGCAGGGTGTTTTGATGTAATAAAAGAGAAAGCAGTGAGTAGCCTTTATCAGGGTGGAGTGCGAACTCAGCCTCCCCAAGATAATGGTGGACAATGGGGCAGTGGAAACAGAGGCAGAGGAAGAGGAAGAACAAGAGGGAGAGGGCATGGTTTTTCCAGACCACCCCAGCAGTCCCGCACATGTTGTTTTAACTGTGGACAACAGGGTCACTGGAGAAATCAATGTCCTTATGAATGGAATAACCCAAATACTCAAGATCAAGATCAACTGCATACACAGGGACCCCAATCTAGCCAACCAAATCAAGTTGCCCCAAAGCAACAGGGTCCCCGATTCCCTATACAGTGGAATCAACAGCAACTAAAATGAAGCTGCCCGGAAGGTAGTATCCCAGCATTTCCTTTGATCTCACACTCTTACAATGAACAACCAATTGTGACCCTATATGTCAAACATAGGCCTGTTCCGTTTTTAACCGATTCAGGGGCAACTCGGAGCACCCTCAGTGAGGACTACTACAGAGGTGAGACTAAAATTGCTGAACCTTCTATGGGAATTAATGGGATACTTACCAAAACATACAAAACACCACCTTTACCAGTAAGTGATGTTGAAAGGGGAGGTGCAACAGTCTTGCATCATTGTTTCAGGATTATACCAAATTGTCCTGTGAATCTCTTGGGTAGAGATTTGATGGGAAAATTGGGTATAACACTGAAAATGACTACTGAAGGAGGGGTCTTCGTACACTCCAAGGTAATACCAATATATTACACTGAGGATAGTGATCTCCCTCCACCAGATGATCCGGTATGGTCAAAAAGCTCCTTGGATGTAGGTCTTATTTCTTGTACCCCATACAAGGCAGCTTTAAAATCATGGGCACAGCCGGTTTATCACAAACAATACCCAATTTCAAAAGAAAAAGAGGAAGGAGTGGCCCCAATGGTGGAAAGGTTCCTGCATCTAGGAATTCTTAAAGAGACACTGTCACCCTACAACACCCCCATTAACCCAGTAATGAAGCCAGACGGCTCTTACAGGTTTGTACAAGACCTCAGAGCTATAAACAACCTAGTGATACCCATCGCTCCCATAGTGCCTGACGTGCCATCACTCTTAACCTCCATACCATGCGATGCAGAGTATTTTTCGGTCATTGACCTTTGTAATGCATTTTTTTCAGTTCCTGTTGACGAAGAGACACAGCCTATCTTTGCATTCAATTTCAGAAACCGCCAGATGACGTGGTGTAGATTACCCCAGGGCTATGTAGACTCCCCTGTAGTGTACACAGTGGCCCTCCAGGCAACCCTGCGGTCTTGGACACCCCGCCATGGTTCCGTCCTACTTCAATATGTTGATGATTTGTTGTTGTGTAGTCCAAGCCAGAAAGCATGTAAAAATGATGGTTTAGATCTGTTACATTGGTTAGCAGACAATGGTCACAAGGTTTCTAAGAAAAAGCTACAATGGTGTCAGGAAACTGTTGAATACCTTGGTTTTGTACTCTCCAAAGGAGAAAGGAAAATCAGTCACAAGAGAGCTGCGGCTCTCATGGGTCTGCCCCGCCCACTTACTAAGAAGGACATGCTATCCTTTCTTGGAATGATTGGTTACTGCCGCCAATGGATACCTGATTGTTCCTACTATGATAATCTCCTGAGGCAAGCCACAGGTACTGACATGCCAGATTGTGTGAAATGGAATGATGAAATGTACAATGCTTTTGTGTATCTTAAAACTGCAATGGTCACATCTCCTGGACTTGGACTACCTGAATATAGTAAAATGTTTCACTTGTTTGCAAGGGACAACTGTAAAACAATGGCGGGGGTCCTGGCTCAGGAGCATGGGGGGAAACTCCGCCCAATTGCGTTTTTTTCAAAAGTTGTGCCGATGCCAGTACAGGGCATGCCGGCGTGTCTCAGAGCTCTGGCATCCTGTGCGATGGTGGTGGAAATGGCTACATCATTCACTCTAGGGCATGCCACCACACTACACACCACTCACAATGTATCCATTCTACTAAAGAACATCCATACCCAGCACATGTCAGCCCAGAGGCTGAGCGGTTATGAAGTAATTTTACTTTCTAACCCAAAACTTGAGATCAAATATGCCTCTCCCACTTCTGGCCCAGCTCCAATCCTGAATGCCTTGCTAGGCTTGAAAGGTGAAGAAGATGAGGTAGTGCCTCAACATGAATGCATGGACCTCATCCACCAAGACACATCCCCGAGACCAGACATGTCTTCAACTGCTCTCCCTGGAGCACAGAATGTCTTTGTGGATGGGTCTTGTTCAAGACCAAATGATAACACATACCATGCAGGGTATGCTGTTGTTCAGCTGCCTGATAAAATACTGGAAGCAAACCCTGTCCCATTCCAATCAGCACAAGCTGCAGAACTTATAGCCCTTACTCGAGCTTGTCAGCTTTTTGAAGGGCAGGATGTAAACATTTACACAGACTCCAAGTACGCGTACGGTGTCGCGCATGATTTTGGAGTCATATGGAAAAGGCGGGGCTATATAGCAGCAGACGGTAAATCCATCTCACATTCCACGCTTGTCACAAGTCTGTTAGAAGCTATACAATTACCAAGGTCCATAGCTATACTACACTGTAGGGCACATACAGGGCAACAGGATGACATAGCCAAAGGCAACGCCTTAGCTGACAAAGCAGCAAAAGAAGCAGCATCCACACAGCCTGCAAACATACAAATGCCATTACTCTCACCAGAAATTCCTCTTTTGGATCAAACATTGCGTGATCTCCAAGCATATGCCACAGACCAAGACATCCAGCAATGGAACTCAATAGGTGTGCAGACAAACCCAGAAACTGACCTTGTCTGCCAAGAGGGGAGACCATGTATCCCTGTAGCCAGTGCACCCATTTTTATTTCACAATACCATGGGATAGGTCACAGAGGGTGGAAAGTCACATGTGAACTTTTGGATAAGGATTTTTACATTCCAGGTCTTCCCTCTCTCGTTAAGGCATATGTTTCCAGATGCATCACATGCATTCGGAATAACCCTAGCAACCCTCACAAAGCAAAACACGAACATCTGATATATCCATCTACACCATTCACTCATCTGCAGATAGATTTTACACACATGCCCAAACTAGGTAAAAGACAGGAATATTTGCTAATAATAGTGGACATGTTCTCAAGATGGATAGAATTGTTTGTAACTACAAAGGAAGATGCACAAACAGTAGTGAGGATTCTGATACAAGAAATTATCCCAAGGTGGGGTTGCCCACTACAGATCAACTCTGACAATGGTCCTGCATTTGTGGCCAAAGTTTGTCAAGACCTGGTAAAAACACTGAAAATAGAATGGAAGTTTCATATTCCTTACCACCCCCAGAGTTCAGGTATAGTGGAAAGGATGAACAGAACCATCAAAGATAAGATCAGGAAGGCCACTGGAGGTACGTATGCAAATTGGAAGAAGGTCCTACCAGCTGTACTAGCCGAGGTAAGAATGACACCCTCTAAAAAGACAGGATACTCTCCTTTTGAAGTCTTAATGGGTAGGCCATTCCCCACCCCATGGGCCAGACAGCCACTTATGTTAGAAAGAGGGGACCTAGATCTTATTCAGGAAGAATATGTAAAAAAACTTATTGAAACTTTGGATAAAGTTGAAAGGAATGTTGCTCGCACCTCTCCTTCTTCTTCACAGGAACCTACACACCCTTTCCAGGTGGGTGACACCGTGGTGGTCCAGAGATTGAACCGCACCAAGAAACAAGAGTTTCCCTTCGGACCCCCAACCACAGTGATCGCAGTCACCCGCACAGCTATTTTGGTAGAAGGACAACAGGCCTGGATTCATGCAAGTCGCGTAAAGAAGGTCAACCAGGACCCTAAGAAGCAAGGCAAAGATAAAGCACAGAGAGGTGAAGCAGGTGATATAAATCCTCGAAAACAGAGTGAAGCAGGTGGTCAAGACTCTGAACAAGATGACGTCGCTTATTTCACCACGGACTTCTGGGAAGGCCTTGTGCCTCCTATGCTGGGCTGCCCTGATTGTGTTCCTGCCAACTTGGCTGATAACTAACTGTATTTATTATTCTGAAGATTTGGGACTCATAAAGGGTATTTGTGGGGCCTCTAACACTCTACAACAGAATAATACACATGACAGACACAAGAGAAATGAAAACTCAGAAAGTTTTACAGATAAAATGTTATTGTTGAAGTTTAAATATAGCTACGCCCAGAAATCTGGATTTGAAAAATGTTGGATATGTAGTAAACTCCATCCTAGCACTGCTAGAATCCCCTTAATGGCAGTACCTCTAAACTTCACCCCACTCCTTAATGGCACACCTCCTGTCGTCCTCACAGAAGTCATAAGAACACTTTCAAATAATACCCTTACTTTCCAAATTACTGGTAGAAGTCATTCCCCAGACTGGTGTTTTAGGCTGGGAAACTCCACAAATGGAGCTGAAGTTTGCCAACAAGCTAATATTAACTTTTCAATGACTTCAATTGAAAACCCTTTCTTTCATACTTCAGAACCTGCCCTAAACACCACTCTAATAAACTTTCTTAACTCCAGTTCCACTTCCACAGTAGGACAATTATTGTCGAGTTTAACTTTTTCCAGTTTTTCTGATGAAATGATGACAATATTCAACAAACGATCCTTAGCTCTAGGAAACAGTATTTATATCTGTTGTGGAAAAATCTGTCACCCTTGGATCCCCACCGAACCCCAAGGATGGTGTTATCTTGCATCCCTAGTCCCCATCATGGGCGTAGTAGGAGATAGCAAGGGAGGACACCTCCTTGAAGCTAGCATGCATCCTAGGTACCCCCTCAAACACCGCAATAAAAGGGAGTTATTTCTTACAAAGGATAAGGCATGGGCTTGGTTCCCCTCATGGACTGGGTGGGGAATAGACTTAATGAAAAGGTTGAATAATTACACTGGAATCATTGATGAAATAATGGAAAAGAATTCTGATGATATTACTAAATTAAATATAGAAACTAGGGCAATTAGAAAACAATTAGAACTACACGAGTTAGCCATAGAAAGCATGAGTGCTGCCTTAACTGGGTTATGTGAAAACACAGAAGATTATGAGTGTTGTACCTGGTTTCATAACACAAGTATGGAGGTACCAGATTATTATGATATAATTGCACAACACCGGAAAGAAGTAAACAAATTACAAGATGAAGCTAGAAACATTGCTAAGACATGGGATCCTTTTGCAAACCTAAGTTCTGGGATAGGAATTTTGGCATGGATAAAGAGTGCTGCCATAACTATAATTATGATTGCTCTTTTTGTTTTGTTCCTATATGCCTGTTATAAGCTTATAATGTGTATAATTGTTAAGGCATCCCGAACCCCTGATCCTGCTGCTGCGAATAGAATTTATCTGAGTATGTATTATGATAGAAGAAAATTTACATAACTGTGAAAGATAGTGAGCCATATAAATAATGTCTCAAAGAGGGGATTGTAAAGAACATAGCACATATCATGAGGGACTCCATTTTAGTTTTAAGACACCATTTTAGTTTTACAGGAAAATTGAGAAAACTCAAATGTGAGTTTTAACTGAAACCAATATTATCTTTAAGCTGTTATCTATAGAAAACCTTCTCAAGGTTACCTATACATTTTAGCTAGAATATGGAGTTTGGCCTAGCTCATGTTTGTTCTTGATAAGATAAAGTGCGTCCTTCACCTGTTAATGAATATTCTAGTAGAAATGATGCAAGATTTTGTCTTATAACACCAGCTAATAGTTAAATATTAACTGAACCTATTTTCATTTCAATGACATGTATAAGGTTAGTAAAACTCCTCCCATCCCTCAAAAGACATAAATGCTGTATTTCTGAAACTCAAATTAGATGTCATTAAGTGGCTAAGCAAACCTGTCTCCTGTGTCACTTTATTGATATCTCCAGGCCTGGGGGTCAACGGAGGTCTTCCTGCATTACCTGAACCTATCTGGGTGGTCTTAGAAGCCGTAATCTCCTAACAATTTCCTCTGCCCCCCGTCTTACATGTGATCCAGCTCCCGGGTCAGGACAGGACTTTCATTATTACCAAAGGGACAAATGCCAAAGTGGTCGTCCCCATCTCCATGAGCTGTGAAGTACTTTAGCAGCATTGGTTGGAGTCCTGTCCTTTTTGAACCCTTCTCTGAAGCACCCCTAAGCAGTCACCTCTCCTTTGTAGCCCTCGGCCCAGCCCTGATGTGTCTGTGTTGTCAGTCATAGCCAGTGTGCCATCACTCAGTGACGATCTTCTGATTTCACACTTGAACACAAAGTCAAGCGGTGACCCATCTCAAAGACATCCTCCATACTTCAGTACTAAAGCCATAAAAATGTAAATAGCCCAGGGCCCCATGCTACACAACATCTGCCCCTGAAATAAAGCAAGCCAAAATAAAAAGCAATGATTCCTGATTTACTGATTGGCCCCAATGCAGTCCACACATGGGCAAAAGCTTTTTACTTCACTTTCACCTCACAGCTCCATCAGGCTGTGCTCAGTCTATGCATGTGCAGGAGATACATCATCAGTGCCTGCCTGGTGGGTGAAGCAAGAAGACGACATACCTAGAAGAAGAGGTAGATTACATAGAGGCTGTGGATATGGAATGGATGGGGGGAGCTTGGAGAAGAGCACAACCAGTAAGAGTGATTCTGTCATAATGTGAAGATACTCTGCATACTTGCACATTATGGCAAATGCTGGCCACTCCCATTACCCTTTACCTCTGCTTTAAAACGTGTCTAAAACCAAAAATGGAATATACCAGTCCTTAGGTGAGGCGGCTGCATTTGTTTTTTTTCTCTTTAGGCCACCATAAGAGTGGGACGATGAGATGACCTCACCGGCTTTGGAACTCTAGGCTTGCCAGTGAGGTCATTTCATTGTCCCACTCTTATGGTGGCCTAAAGAGAGGTCATCTCATTGTCCCACTCTTAGGCCACCATAAGAGTGGGACAATGAGATGACCTCACCGGCTTGGGAACTCTAGGCAAGCAGGTGAGGTAATTTCATTGTCCCACTCTTATGGTGGCCTAAAGAGAGGTCATCTCATTGTCGGTGGTAGCTTGCCTAGAGTTCCCAAGCCGGTGAGGTCATCTCATCGTCCCACTCTTAGGGTGACCTAAGAGTGGGATGATGAGATGACCTCTCTTTAGGCCACCATAAGAGTGGGACAATGAAATGACCTCACCGGCTTGCCTGGAGTTCCCAAGCCGGTGAAGTCATCTCATTGTCCCACTCTTATGGTGGCCTAAAAGTGGGACAATGAGATGACCTCTCTTTAGGCCACCATAAGAGTGGGACAATGAAATGACCTCACCGGCTTGTCTAGAGTTCCCAAGCCGGTGAGGTCATCTCATCGTCCCACTCTTATGGTGGCCTAAAGAGAAAAAAAAAATGAATGCAACCGTCTCACTTAAGGACTGGTATATTACATTTTTGGTTAACCAGATCACAGCCCCACTATCAAGCCCACATGCTTTCCTTTCTGTCACCACACACAATTCATGATCAGAAGAACCATACACCTTAAGAATGGAGGAGAGGATCTCCCCTGCCCATTCTTAGAACATGTCACATTGTGGGACAATAATATATAAATCCTGTATATCGCAGAGAGGGTAGAAAGGGGAGGGCGAGCAGAGCAAGTCTTTCACACTCACAGCGGCTCCTGTTAACCCCTGCAGCCCTGGAAGTTTTCTGCTCTGGACAGTATCCAGTGGCATGAAGGAAAGATTTTCACATGAAGCAGCATCCTGCACCACGTGGGAGATACACATCATTACAGGTAATTCATGTGTTTGGTAGTGTACCTCTCCCCTCAAAAAAATATTAGTAAATGTCAGTTTTAAAGTAGCACTACATGCAAAACTTATTTTTTCCCATTTGGATAGAGCAAGTGAGGGTTATAACCCCTGTCAGGTTTTTTCCCCCATCTGTGTTCCATTGCAGAGATTTAATTTCACTTCCTGTCCCATAGACAAACAGGAAGTGAGAGGAAATCCCTGCAAATGAAAGGGTTTGTAAAGGCTCGTGTTTTTTCACCTTAATGCATCCTATGCATTAAGGTGAAAAAACACCTTGCAGTCAACAGCCCCCCAGCCCCCCGTTTTACTTACATGAGCCCCGAATTTCCGTCGGCGCATCCCTGCCGTCCCTCTCTCTGCGGGTTCCCGGCTCTTAATTGGATAGATTAATAGCAGTGCAGCCATTGGCTCCCGCTGCTGTCAATCAAATCCAATGACGCGGGCACCAGGGGCGGGGTCGAGTCCTGCATTCGGCCTCTATAGACGCTGAATGCTGGACTCGGGAGCGTGCCCGCAAAGCAACCTCCTCGGGAGAGCGCTTCTCCAAGGGGGTTACCTAGTGCAGGGAGGAGCCACAAAAGCCAACGGGGGACCCCAGAAGAGGATGTTCGGGGGCCACTCTGTGCAAAACGAACTGCACAGTGGAGGTAAGCATGACATGTTTGTTATTTAAAAAAAATAAAAAACGATCCTTTAGTATCACTTTAGGGAATTCATTGGGGCCCCTAGGGCACAAGAACTAGATGACGAACCTTGGCACCCCACATGTTTTGGAACTATATTTCTCATGATGCTCCACTACACTGGGTATAATGTAGTTCCAAAACATCTGGGGTGCCAAGGTTCGTCATCACTGAACTAGTGTCTCTTCCCCTTTACCACTTTTCTGGGGACCAGTGTTCATTTTGGTAGCAAATTTTGCTTTAGTCTAGTTGCTTTTGACTAAAATGCCATTTTAGTTTTAGTCATATTTTAGTGATCTGAATTGTTTTAGTTTTAGTCATATTTTAGTCAACTAAAATCTAGTTAAATTGTAATGCATTATTTAAACATTTCTCTAAAATTTCCAAACTAATTATGTACTCCTGGAGTAAAAATCTAATAACATGTTTATTATTTATGGTATTAAGGTTTGAACATGCACTACAGACACAGATTTATCCGTTGTGATATATATATAACGTCTTTATAAAGAAAACCAAGTTTCATAAACAAACACAAATCTTGCTTTTTGACAAACAGAAGTACAACTTGAAAATACAAAAAGCCCAAAAAAACTGTAAACTCTATTGGCTGTAATGTCATTGCACGTATTACATGAATATATTACCAACAATAAATATTAAGAAAACATATAAGAAAAGCCTTTTCCTTAACTTTTTCTCTTTCAGCATCTTAGTAGATGCTCCCTATTGATCCATATGTGGTAGTGCAATACATGTTTAAACTTTAATGTGCTTTTATTACAAGTTCTGCATGGAATTGTGTTGCCGATTTAGAAATGGCCAGCAGAGTAGTGTTAATTTTGATGACAATTTTTGATTTAATTTTAGTTATAGTCTTTTGACTAAAATGCCATTTTAGTTTTAGTCGTATTTTAGTCTTATGACTAAAATGCCATTTTAGTTTTAGTGGTATTTTAGTAGACTAAAAAAGTGTTAATTTACGAAAATATTTTAGTTGACGAAATTAACACTGCTGGGGATAACCCAAAATTTAGGATTTTCTTTTACTTTCAATGATAAATAGGACAACTAGAATCACTTTAATGGGAACACAGACAGCAATAAAAAAACTGACAGATGTTATAATCCCCCTCCACGCTATCCAAACCTAAAAAAAAATGTTTTGCCTATAGTTATACTTTAAATAGACATGTAAAATTACATTAATCAGCCTATGACAGTTTACTATGCCTCCGCTATGAATGAATAAAAAAAAAAAATACAAACAAAAAAAATTAAAGCAGAATTCCAGGCAATTTTTTTCTTTCCATGTCCTTGTTGCTGATCTCCTACCTTCACCAAGTTTGCCATCCATGTTCTTCTGAGCTCTGTAGTTCCTCTGCAATAGGCTGCTGATCTTGCTGAAAAACGTTATTTCCTGGTGACATCCTGTTTGTCAGACCGCTGGCTTCTATACCTCTCTTAAGCTCAGCCAGCGGTCTGACACGCCCCATTGTAGTCCTCTGAAAGAGCAGGGAGGAAGCAGACATGTTGTAGGCAGAAGGGGTCTCACAGCCCCCGGTCTGCGCCGCCCATAGCAGCGCAGACCTCTCTCCTCCCTCCTTCCTGCCAGCAATCCGCCCTCCTTTGTCCCCGCCCCCCCCCCCCCTGCTATCTCCCTGCAGAGCGGGGATTATTATTAGAAATCAGTTGTATGACACAGCAGGGATGACCCACTGTGTCATCCCCACGTCATACAAGCGATTTCTAATATTAATCCCGCTATACACTGGTTTGGCTCTGCTGGTCCCTGACATTCGGCACTGGTTGTGGTCCCTGACATTTGGCTCTGGTCCCTGACATCTGGGTCTGGTGGTCCCTGACATTCGCCACTGGTGGTGGTCCCTGACATTCGCCACTGGTGGTGGTCCCTGACATTCGCCACTGGTGGTGGTCCATGGCATTCGGCACTGGTGGTGGTCCCTGACATTTGGCTCTGGTGGTGGTCCCTGACATCTGGGTCTGGTGGTCCCTGACATTCGCCACTGATGGTGGTCCCTGACATTCGCCACTGGTGGTGGTCCATGGCATTCGGCACTGGTGGTGGTCCCTGACATTTGGCACTGGTCCCTGACATTCGGCACTGGTGGTCCCTGACATTTGGCACTGGTGGTGGTCCCTGACATTTGGCTCTGGTGGTCCCTGACATTCGGCTCTGGTGGACACTGACACGTTGCACTGGTTTGCATTTATATTAAAATGCTTTGTATTTATAAGGCTGTAATCTATCATGCCGTGTGTTATGTATGGCTTGCTGGCTGCATAATGAGGGGTGTGATTTATGTTGAAGTGGGCGAGTTCACATTTACATGTACAAGCCTAATGTACCTCCCACATTCACTCCAATCCCAAGGATTCATGGGAAATGTAGGCTGGTACAGTTAGAGAGAGAGAAGAGGATATGATGCAATCACTGTTCTAAGAGATCCTCCCTGACAGAAAAGATGATGCATTTTTTGAATCACAGAGCTGACTTCCCTACTTTCAAATCTGGCAGATCCCCCACAGCAGCTGGCAGGAGGTGGGAGGGGGAAACCTGGCAGCACTACTGGGTGGGCGAAGGGGGCCAGGGAAGTACACAGGGGCCGAGGTAGCAGGGCAGGGATAGGGAGGTGGTGGGAGCAGAATGTAGAGGAACCGATGCCCTCCATATTCCTCCTGCAGCCCCACTCCAAAACTGAAAAAAAAAAAAAAACAGTGTTGGGTCCCCCCTTAGGACCATACCAGACCGAAGGTATGGATTTTAAGGGAAAGCACCATGCCAAAATGAAAAAGAAAAACCAGTGTGGGGTCCCCTCCAAAACCCATACCAGACCCTTGTCCAAGCATGTAGCCTGGCAGGTGAGGAAAGAGGAAGGCAAATGAGCCCCCCTCCCCGGACCAGGCCACATGCCCTTAACATGGTGGGTAAGTGCTTTGGGGCACCCCAAAAAACCTTGTCCCCATGTTGATGGGGACAAGGGCCTGTTCCTGACAACCCTGGGCAGTGGTTGTGGGGACTGTGAGCAGGGGGCTTATTGGAATCTGGAAGCCCCCATTAACAAGGGGCTCCCAGATCCCGGCTCCCCCCCATGTGAATGAGTATGGGGTACATTGTACCACTACCCATTCACCCAAAAAAAAGTGTAGTGTTACAAAAAATAAAAAGACGGTTTTGGAAAAGCCCTTTATTAAAAATGAAGAATGTCCCCCTGTTCTTTTCCCTCCACTGACCCGGTCTTCCTCTGACTCTGGCTACCGGTGTTATGTCAGGTCCGGTGTCTGACATTTCTTATATAGCCATGGGGCGTGGCTATCCGGGGGATGTCACATGAAGACCCCACCACTCTCCCTATGGCTATATAAGAAATGGCACCAGACCTGACACAACAGCGGCAGCCAGTGTTGGAGGAAGACCAGGTCAGCAGAGGAAGAAGTCATTGGTGGAGGGAGAGGAAGCACAGGGAGAAGAACTGGGAAAAGAAGCGAAGAGAGAAGACCAGAGGAAGAAGACACGAAGCTAGGACGGGGGTCATTCTTCATTTTTAATAAAGGACTTTTTCTGTAACACTACACTTTTTTTTGGCAATCGGGTAGGGGTACAATGCACCCCATATTCATTACCATGGGGGGGCAGGATCTGGGGACCCCCTCGTTATAGGGGGCTTCCAGATTCTGATATGCCCCCTGCCCGCAGACCTTCACAACCACCGCCCAGGGTTGCCAGGAAGGGAGGGACACCATGCCATTTAAAAAAAAAAAAAATTGGCGTGGGGGTTCCCCTTAAAATTTATACCAGACCCGTTCGGTCTGGTATGGTCCTGGGGGGGGCAACACCCCACGTTTTTTTTTACATTTTGGTGTGGGGTTCCCCCCCTCAAGATTCATACCAGACTCAAAGGGCCTGGTATGTTCGGATCAAAGTCGGATCCCCTTCATTGAAGTCGCATATGAAGTTGCAGGGCAAAGTCGGATCGGAAGTTGTATGGAGTGTCAGAGCAATGTGAACATAGCCTTAGTGAGACACTGCTCTGGAGGAATAAGCACAGGGAGCAGCAGTGTCGGTCTGGGGGGAGGGGAGTGTTAGATGTACTAGCAGATTTAAATACACTAACAAATTTAAGCAAAACTCCAGGCAATACTTTATAATCACTTACAGCAAACAGTTTTCTTCCATTTGGGATAAAGGTATAACAAATAATCCATAAATAAAACTTGATCATTGTAAGCCCCCCTGCCAGTGTTAAATGGTCTGATTCCCTGCAACAGCAAGGGAGATTTTCTGTTGAATCTCTGGATCACTTCATGAAGATATAAGAAAGAAAGCCTAAAAAAGAAAACTAATGCAGAGATCACATCTAAGAATTGGTAAGCTGCAATATCATACATGTTTGCTTTTGGGTTTAACACCATTTTAATGTGGAACCACACTGTATCTGAGAACCACAAACCAAAAACGCTGTTTCATTCATTTTTAATCCCTAAGGCGCCAACAGTATGCAAATATGCGGCCTCTTGGCGGGTGCAATGCCGAGCACCGCATATTTGCATACCAATTAGCAGACACAGCTGTGGCTAGAGCGCGCGCCTTGCACGCTCCCAGCACAGTTACTGGCGGCTAACAGAAAGCTCCCAATCGCTTCTTGTGATCAGGAGCTTCCCGATCATGTGACAGCCAATCACAGCGATCACATGATCATAATCCCAGAGGTGATCAAATACCACCAAAAGAAAGCTCTATTTGTGGGGGAAAAAGGACGTCAATTTTGTTTGGGAGCCACGTCGCACGACCGCGCAATTGTCAGTTAAACCTACGCAGTGCCGAATTACAAAACGTGCTCCGGTCTTTAGCCAGCCAAATGGTCCGGGGCTTAAGTGGTTAAACATGTATTGCACTATCACATATGGATCGGTAGGGGGCATCTACTAAGGTGCTGAAAGAGAAAAAATTAAGAAAAAGGCTAGCGAGTACATAATTAGTTTGGAAATTCTAGAGAAATGTATAACCACTAGAGGGTGTGTGCCCCCTAGTGGCCACAGGGCGAAGCGACATTACAACACGTCGTTTCGCCCAGCCATGCCATTCTGCCACAGTACAACTTCAGCGGCTGGTCCGCATGTGGTTAAATAATGCATTACAATTTAACTAAACCCATTCGATTTTAGTTGACTAAAATATGACTAAAACTAAAATGGCATTTTAGTCAAAAGCAACTAGACTAAAGCAAAATCGAAATTTGCTACCAAAATGAACACTGGTCCCCAGAAAAGTGGTAGAGGGGAAGAGACACTAGTTCAGTGATGACGAACCTTGGCACCTCAGATGTTTTGGAACTACATTGCTTTGCAGTGTAGCTGGGGGCCCCAATGAATTCCCTTAATTTGTAGGGATTTCCTCTCACTTCCTGTTTGTCTATGGGACAGGAAGTGAAGGTAAATCTCTGCAATGGGACACAGATGGTGAAAAAAAAATCTGACAGGGGTTATAACCCTTACTTGCTCTATCCAAAATGAAAAAAGAAAGTTTTGCCTATAGTTCTACTGTAAGTTTCTCTTTAAGCTCTGTATTGTGAGACTGTGATACATAATTGCAACTTCTGTAATGTGACAGAGAAATATTGTGATCTGTATGTGAGCTTGGAGGAGGCAGAGTGTCGATCAGAGTAATGGTGAGAGTAATAATCAGGGTAGTAGTGGTCAAAGTAATGATCAGAGTACTAATGATCGGAGTAATAAGGATCAGAGTAAGGCTACTTTCACACTGGTGCGGGGCGGGCGCCGGTGGTTAAGCGGCTCTATTTTTAGCGCCGCTTTACCGTCGTTTTAGTGGCACTATTTGGGGTACTTTGCCGGCGGGTTTGCGGCGCTGCCCCATTGTTTTCAATGGGAAGGGGTGCTTTAGGAGCGGTGAATTTGACCAGCCTGCAAGCGCACTCAGGCTTTCATACTGGAAACACAGGAGAGGCGCTTTACAGGCGCTATTTTTAGAGCTGTAGCGCCTGTAAAGCGCCTCAGTGTGAAAGCCTAATAAGCAGAGTAGTAGTGATCATAATAATAGATCAGAGTAGTAGTGATCATAATAATAGATCAGAGTAGTAGTGATCATAGTAATAGATCAGAGTAGTAGTGATCATAGTAATAGATCAGAGTAGTAGTGATGATAGTAACAGAGTAGTAGTGATCATAGTAATAGATCAGAGTAGTAGTGATGATAGTAATAGATCAGAGTAGTAGTGATCATAGTAATAGATCAGAGTAGTAGTGATGATAGTAATAGATCAGAGTAGTGATCATAGTAATAGATCAGAGTAGTAGTGATGATAGTAATAGATCAGAGTAGTGATCATAGTAATAGATCAGAGTAGTGATCAGAGTAATAGATCAGAGTAGTAGTGATGATAGTAATAGATCAGAGTAGTGATCATAGTAATAGATCAGAGTAGTAGTGATCATAGTAATAGATCAGAGTAGTGATCATAGTAATAGATCAGAGTAGTGATCAGAGTAATAGATCAGAGTAGTAGTGATCATAATAATAGATCAGAGTAGTAGTGATCATAATAATAGATCAGAGTAGTAGTGATCAGAGTAATAGATCAGAGTAGTAGTGATCATAGTAATAGATCAGAGTAGTAGTGATCATAGTAATAGATCAGAGTAGTGATCATAGTAATAGATCAGAGTAGTGATCATAGTAATAGATCAGAGTAGTGATCAGAGTAATAGATCTGAGTAGTAGTGATCAGAGTAATAGATCAGTGTAGTAGTGATCATAGTAATAGATCAGAGTAGTAGTGATCAGAGTAATAGATCAGTGTAGTAGTGATCATAGTAATAGATCAGAGTAGTAGTGATCAGAGTAATAGATCAGAGTAGTAGTGATCATAGTAATAGATCAGAGTAGTAGTGATCATAGTAATAGATCAGAGTAGTAGTGATCATAGTAATAGATCAGAGTAGTAGTGATCATAGTAATAGAGCTGGGAGTGATGATTGTGGGAGGAGATGTCAGACATGCAGTATCCCCCCCCCTCCTCCTCCTCCTCCTCCTCTTACTCGGTGGACGGAATTCCCTGCTCGCCCCTCCCCCTCTCTGGGCGGTGTCCTGTCACTACACTCTTTCTTGTCTTTCTACATTTTTGGGTTGTCGGCCTGAAGCTCTTCCTGATCCCGACCAGCAGTCCCCATAGACATACACCGGAGATGTACGATCAGGTCCGGAGATCGATGCTGTGTCGGGCGATGTGTGAAGGATCGGACACTGCGTCTAAGTACGCCGATCTCTTCCATAAGCTGGACACCAATCAGGATGGGAAGGTGGATATCCTGGAGCTCCAGCAGGGACTCCGAGCCTTGGGGATGGCGGTGTCCCCTGGAGCCGAGGAGGTAAGTCCTGGGGAAGGGGGTGTATGGGATCTTCATGTATGTGGGGACCATCATAGTCTACTCTGCATTGGAGTGAGTGGAGTTCTGCTATATATACATACACATGGTGTCAGGCCCAGGATCCCTGACGATCAGTGTTGGTCTGTGCAGTAATAATGATCAGGGTGGGTGTTGTACGATTGTATGATTGTATGATTGGACAGTATATATGGCAGTACAGAGTTGGCGGATTGCCAGCACTGAGTTATAATGGGGATTGTCAAATGATTGAAATAAGTTTTATTTCTATCTGTGAAGGTTCTTCTCTATAAGTGGATTTACAGACCTATGTTTGGATATAACTGACCACAGCTGGCCATACACTGCAAATTGTGGTCACTTACCGAGCAACCAGCTGAAATCCGCTCAGTGGGCGACCAACCGACCTCACTTCACTCGATAAAGGTTCATCAACTTTTGTCAAAGAAAACGGCTGGGAGATTTTTGCCTGAACAGTGGTTGCGTCCAATCGGATGCAGTCGCTGTACAGATATTTTGACAGTTGGTGGGGCCGGTGTTCTTCCGAGAAAGTTCCCCTCGGCGGATAAGGACCCCCCTGTACTGCGCAGGAGCAGCGATTGCGCAGTATGAGCCGCCAGAAATAGCTGAAGCTGAAGAGCTGTAAGTCAGCTGTATACAGCGCCTGTAACGGGGCACCTCGCGGGATCGCTTCGCTCGCTACGCTTCGGGCACGGCCTCGCTTCGCTTGCCACGCTTCGGGCACGGCCTCGCTTTGCTTGCCACGCTTCGGGCACGGCCTCGCTTTGCTTGCCACGCTTCGGGCACGGCCTCGCTTCGCTCGCTACGCTTCGGGCACGGCCTCGCTTCGCTCGCCACGCTTCGGGCACGGCCTCGCTTCGCTCGCCACGCTTCGGGCACGGCCTCGCTTTGCTTGCCACGCTTCGGGCACGGCCTCGCTTTGCTTGCCACGCTTCGGGCACGGCCTCGCTTTGCTTGCCACGCTTCGGGCACGGCCTCGCTTTGCTTGCCACGCTTCGGGCACGGCCTCGCTTTGCTTGCCACGCTTCGGGCACGGCCTCACTTCGCTCTGCACTTTTTTATTCTACCTCTATGTCCACTTGGATGGTGGGGCTTGAACCTGGACTCAGGGCGCAGGCACCGTGTACAGCTGACTCAAGGTTTTCAGCTTCGGCTATTTTCGGCAGCTCTCCGCCGGGGGAACTTTCTGGGCAAGACACCGGCTGTCAGAACACAATATCCACAGAGGGAGATCTGTTCATCTGCACTGTATAGCATGGATGATGGAACTGACTTTTTTTTGGCCCTCAGGCTGGTAGGTTATACTAGTAAGTCTTAAGTTGGATACACACTATACAATTTTCTGTAGAATTTTTTTTTTTTTTTTTTTTTTTTTTTTTTTCCTTTTTCCTTCAGATTTACCAAAACCATATAATCTGAGGTCAAACCTTAAGGCCCCTTTCACACGGGGCGGACTCTGTTTCTACGGAGCCCGCCTCGGTCCGCCGGCTCATCGGGAGATCAGTCCGTTGATCTCCGCTGAGCTGGCGGATGACAGGTCCCTCTCTGCTCACTGAGTGCGGAGGGGCTTGTCAGGCGCCGCTGCCGCCTATGGAGGGATCGGACGAAAACGGACAGCGTGTCCGTTTTCATCAGATCTCATCCGATCCGCCAGCGACGGACCTGGACCTAGAGCCATCCGTCTGCTTTTAGCGGATCAGACCGGGTCAATGTCAGCGGACATGCCTCCGCTGACATCCGACGCTCCATAGACTAACTTGGAGCGCCCGTTCAGGTCCGCCGTCAAAACTGACAGGCTGACCTGAACGGTCCGATCGTGTGAAAGGGACCTAAGAGATTTTTAATTTGCATGCATTCAGGCAGGCCCTTACACTACATGGTCTTGGTAAATCTAAAGGAAATCAGACAACAAAAGTTGTATAGTGTGTGTCTGGGGTCTAAGGGCCGGGTTCATACTAGAGATCGCACAGGAACTCGCTGCGTGCTCCTGTGTGATTCACATGCAGATCAGTGTAGTGTCATTTGGACCTGTTCATCTTGAATGGGCTCAAAGCGCACTGCCCCACACCAAAAGTAGTACATGCGCTATGGTTGCAGTGCATTCCCAAAGGTATAGCATAGTATTTCTGTACCATGCGATCTGGTGCAAGAAAATGCACGGCATTTGCGATCTGCGTTTTGGGTGTCAGGTTATCATTGACACCCGCTGCAGATCACAACTGTGGTGCGATTTGAACACTGGGTGGGAAATGCACATGGAATGCGGGTTTCCAGCACCACATTCTGGTGTGATTGGTGTTTATAGCGGGATATACACTGATACTATACATTACAGGTAGACAAATCTGCGATGCCCACTATTCAATGGCAGCTGTCAGAATGTCCTAACCCATACCCAAAGCTACTGTTCAGCCAGCAATTTTCCACCTGTCTCCCACAAATTTCATCCAGCTTAACAGGGAAATTCCCTCGGTGTACGGGCAGCTTTAAAGAGATACTAAAGCCTTCTTTTTCTTTTTTTTAAATTATAATAGTAATCATGTTATACTTGCCTGTTCTGTGGAATGGTTCTGTACAGATCAGCCCCCGTCCTCGTCCTCCGGGGTCCCTCATTCGTGCTCCAGGCTCCTCCTCTTCGGCAAATGCCCCCATGGAAAGCCACTTTCCATAGGGGCACCCGTGCCTGCTTGCTCCCAAGCCCCCTGTCTGCCTCTATTGACAGAGCAGGTGACTCTACCCTGCTCTTCGGTAAAGCATTTGATTGACAGCAGTGGGAGCCAATGATTCCTCCGACTATCAATCTTCCCAGGAAGGAGAGAGACAGCGGCGAGAGCCAATGCTCTTGTGCACATCGCTGGATCGGATTGGGCTCCAGTAAGAATAACGGGGGGGAATCTGCAGCATAGAAGGTTTTTCACCTTAATGCATTTTTTTTACATTCAGCAGGGAAGCCCGCTGACAGCTGATGACTCATCCGTTGTTAAGGACTCAGCGGCCGGCCCACTCCTTAGCAGCCAGCTATATACAGTGTAAAAAACAAAACAGAAATCGCAGTAAAAACGTGTCTAAAAATGCGGCAAGCACTGCAGAAACACTCAAAAGCAACATGCATAGATGTGAATCGAGCCTAAGGGCCCATTCACAGCCGATACAGTGCGATCCATTTTTGATTACACGCCAGCTGCATAGACAGTTCAAAATCCAGGTTATTCTATGGGCATAGTTCACACCATTGCAGTACAGTAAAAAAGTACAGCAAGTAGCATTTTCCACACTGCAAATGCACGAAAATGTGCGCAAATGCATTTAAATACACGCAAATTCCCCACAACGCAGTGCACATAAAAGTCCAAAGAAGAAAATGAACTCGCAGGAAATGCAAGCTTAGGAAAAATGCACTGCAAATGCACGTCACTGTGCATGCAAAAATGCGTAGTAAACGTGCAGTTTGTGGTGTGAATGGGCCTTAAAGTCTTGTGCGATTTGACTTTGGACATCAAAGTTTCATGACCAATCACACACCATTATTTTCAATGACACCTGTTCAAATCACTGTGACTTAAAGTCGCTGCGACTTTGAAAAGGTATCTGCACTACTTTGGTGCGACTTTGATCCATAGAATGTAATGTCACGCTCTGAAGTCGCACTAGAAATCGTGCGACTTTGGAGACGCGCTAATGTGAAACACACTCTTCCCTTTGCTGTGATGTCCGAATTTATGTTTAATAAACGTGTTTTTCTCTATTGAGCTTTTGCTTTACTCCTAGTTATTCTACCCTAGCCTAGTCTCAGCTGTTTCTATCTCGCTTTGTCATCAGTTCCTTATTGTCCTGCCGAATCAATATCCACAGGGAGTGGTGAGGAGGGGCACATAGATGCGACTTTGTTCACTTCATTGAACTTTATCAAGGGTTGTGTATTGCGTGAAGAAGTGCGTATGTCATTTTATATTGGAGCGAAGCCTTCATATCTTTTAGCAGTTTGTAAGGAAAGGTTTCTTGATAAATTAGAACCCATATCCATACATTACCTAAGCATATCCTGAAATAGGTCAATATAGTTGTTGGGGCACCCAGTATAAATTGCTTCTAGTCATTGTTCTCCAAATAGTGAAACAAAAATTGGGACTGCAGAGCCTAGATCTTTAAAAACAAATTGGCAATAGGAGCTCCGATATATTCTGACAGGTTCCCTTTATAGCGGAACTAAACCCATTGTTGCAATCATGTTGTGAATAATAACTGACAGTTGCTTGTGCTCTCAACTGAACTGTCAAGTCATCACAAGGCTGGTGTTCTAGCAGATCAAATGTGCAGCACCATGGTACAGGCATATCAAACCGAGGCTAAGGCCGGCCATAGATTGTTATAATCTTGGACAGTTCAGCAGAAATATTTAGCAGGCCGAGATTCAAACCATGTATGCGTTTGCTAAATGTACCAAGTTGATCGATCAACTTGGGTACAACTTGCTTGTTGGATGTGATTTTTGCTATAACCACTAGCAATTATCGCTGTCTTCTCCTGGTGGGGATTACTAGATTGTTACAGATTGATAACAGTGGGAGCGATTTGCTCCCACTGCTCTCAATCAAATCTGATGACGCAGGGGGTGGGGCCGAGTCCTGCTGTCTGTGTCAATAGACAAGGCAGCGGAACTCGTGAGTGAGCCAGCTGACCTTGGCTTGGTATCAAAATCCAAATTTTCCACTTCTTATTGATTGAACAGTACTGACTGGCATATTCAAGGCTTTGGATGTCTTTTTATATGCTTTTCCATCTTTGTAAAGTTTCATTACCTTGTTATGCAGGTCTTTTGACTGTTCTTTTCTGCTCCCCATTGCTTAGCCTGCTTAGTGCATCCATGTGAGAGCTAACAAACTCATTGACTATTTTTTTATTTATACACAGACACAAATTGCGATTTTAAAAAGCCACAAATGTGGGAAATTAACCTTTTTAATAGCCATTTTAATCAGTGTGTGCCACCTTCTGTGTCTGTACCAAGGCCAAACATTCCAGGGTATGTAAACTTTTTATCAGGGCCATTTGGGTGATTTCTGTTATCATTATGATTTTAAAAGGAGCCAAAAAACTATGTGATAATAAAGGGCTTCATGTGATCACTATCCTTGAATAAAAGACAGTCTTTTTGGCATGATTAGTCATATTCTCAATATAAATGCCAAAATGTCACAGTTTCTGCCAGGGTATGCAAACTTTTGAGCACAACTGTATGCTAAATGAATTTCACTGCCAAAGTGTTGTATATTTCTCCTGTTGGTCACAGGAGTGCACTTTCTGTGCTCCTGTGACCCAGATTCAGCTGACAGTGGGCTGACATCACAGAGCCAGTCCAGGCTCTGCAGGGATCCCAACTATAATGTCGGGATCTGCCCAGATACCTGACCGGCAGCTGCCTGGGCCTTTCAACGTGCTGTTGAGAGCCTGAGCCAGTCATTCCTGGCATTCCAGTGAGTGCTGGAGGGGCAGAGCAGAGAGCCGGAGACATTCACTGTGCTCTGCTTACTGAAAACCTGAGAACGATCGATCAGTGGTTTTTGATTGCTCGGCTCTTGGTCTTGGAGGCAGCAGGGGACAGATGCAGCATTGGGGCAATGCTGCATCCACCTAGAGGAGTATGACTGTTTGATTTTTTTTTTTTTTATTGAAAACCCACACTTCACTTTTAATGTCCCTTGCAGTAAAGTTCTGTTTTTACTGCAACACATACTATAGGTGTGATGGCAAACTAATAGTTACTGCATTTTGCACATCATTTTTGTTCTATGTAATGCTTTGTTACATAAACCTGATGTGGAAAGAATGTTCCCCAAAGGAATAATGGAGACCTATTCCCTATGTAGCTGTTCTCTTCTCTTCTTCCTTCTCCTCCTTCCTTTTTCAGCACATTTTTTTGTGCTGAAAGTGCCCCCCTCGACTTATACTGGAGTCAAGCACTTTTCTGCAGCAAAAAATTTCATTTTCCGAACCGAATTTGGGGCCCGGTATCTCAGGGCCACTTTGTGCTAGGAACCCCAAATTTGATGTGCCAACCCAGTGGAACTAGTACCATAACATATCCAAAGCTGGGGTTCCTAGCACCAAGTGGCCCCGAGATACGGGGCCCCAAAATCGGTTCGGAAAATGTCATTCTCTGCTGCAGAAAAGTCTTTGACATTTTCTGAACCGAATTTGGGGCCCCGTATCTCAGGGCCACTTGGTGCTAGAAACCCCAGCTTTCGATATTTTATGGTGCTAGTTCCACTGAGTTTGCACACCAAATGTGGGGTTCCTATCACTAAGTGGCCCCGAGATAATGGGCCCCAAATTCGGTCAACTGTGTCCATCTGCAGCAATGTCATTTCGGGACCCTTTGGGTTCAGAGACCCCAAATTTTGGCTGCAGCTAGGGGGCATCTAGGAACCCTTAACTACCGAGTTTGAAGTTCGGGGGACCTATGGCTGCAAATGGGCACAGTGAGGCATGCAAATGGGCATTGTTGACCCTCTTTTCCACTTACAGTAACTGTGCATTTCTCACCCTCGTCTTATACTCGGGTCAATAAGTTTTTCCCATATTTTTTTTTTGTGGTAAATAAGGGCCTCGACTTATACTCGGATCGACTTATACTCGAGTATATACGGTATGTCAAGAAATAACCTTTATAGATTTGCAAGCAGTGACCTGCCTCACACACCTTTAAATAAACAAATCTCCTTCTAATACTGTTAGCTATAGTACTCTGTTTCTATGTAGTGAGTAAACGGACTGTACACCTATCCCTGGAATGGCTTCTGGTATGAATGACTCCAATAAAACATGAAAACTAAACCCCTCTGGCCTAGTGTTTGATACCAGTCAGTGTATTAGCTTCATGAATGTGCACTTGAAATATTAGTAGCTAATAAGTAAAAAAACAGAAACCCAAAACATCAGCATAAAAATAATGGCTGTGTTGGCCCCCCCCCCCCCCCCTGCACGCTGTGCGGCACACGTTCCCTGGCCCCCCGGCACGCTGTGCGGCGCACGCTCCCTGGCCCCCCCCTGCACACTGTGTGGCACACGCTCCCTGCCCCCCCCCCTGCACACTGTGTGGCACACGCTCCCTGGCCCCCCCCCTGCACACTGTGTGGCACACGCTCCCTGGCCCCCCCCCCTGCACACTGTGTGGCACACGCTCCCTGGCCCCCCCCCTGCACACTGTGTGGCACACGCTCCCTGGCCCCCCCCCTGCACACTGTGTGGCACACGCTCCCTGGCCCCCCCCCGCACACTGTGTGGCACACGCTCCCTGCCCCCCCCCCCGCATGCTGTGTGGCAATGCAACATATGTAAAATGAAAGGAGGAATGTGCTTGGCCATAGAGATCGGTGCAGGTATACTTTAGCGATGTCACAATAAAATTAGTTTATCAACAGCTGACATCCAAAATATTCTAGCGGTTATGCACAAGCCCCCTTTCATCAGGGCTTAGGTTTATTGTGCAGTATGGACTAGTAGAGGTTAATTCTTGGGGGGTTTTTTTTCTCTGTAAGTTGTAGATGAAAGCTATTTTAGTCAGGTTATTTGGCCTTTCAGAAAGCAGTTTTTCCTGGGGGGCACCTGTGCGGGCTCACTCCTGAGTCTTACTGCTGCGTCCATTGACACAGGCAGCGGGACTCGGGCCCCCACATATCCAGATTTGATTGACAGCAGTGGGAGCCAAACGCTCCCGCTGCTATCAATCTGTCCAGTCAGGAGAGAGACAACTGCAGGAGCCACTGCGCTTGTGCACATCGCTGGATGGGCTCAGGTAACGAAAAGGGGGGGCAGAGCTGCAGCACAGAAGGTTTTTCACGTTGAAGCATAGAATGCATTAAGGTGAAACGCTTCCTGCGGCGCTCACTCCCTGACCCCCCTGCACTCTGTGCGGCACGCGCTCCCTGACCCCCCCGCTCTGTGCGGCACGCGCTCCCTGACCCCCCTGCGCTTTGTGCGGCACGTGTTCCCAGACCCCCGCCCTGCGCTCTGTGCGGCATGCGCTCCCTGACCCCCGCCCTGCGCTCTGTGCGGCATGCGCTCCCTGACCCCCGCCCTGCGCTCTGTGCGGCATGCGCTCCGTGTCCCCCCGCCCTGCGCTCTGTGCGGCATGCGCTCCGTGTCCCCCCCGCCCTGCGCTCTGTGCGGCATGCGCTCCGTGTCCCCCCCGCCCTGCGCTCTGTGCGGCATGCGCTCCGTGTCCCCCCCGCCCTGCGCTCTGTGCGGCATGCGCTCCGTGTCCCCCCGCCCTGCGCTCTGTGCGGCATGCGCTCCGTGTCCCCCCGCCCTGCGCTCTGTGCGGCATGCGCTCCGTGTCCCCCCGCCCTGCGCTCTGTGCGGCATGCGCTCCGTGTCCCCCCGCTCTGTGCGGCATGCGCTCCGTGTCCCCCCGCTCTGTGCGGCATGCGCTCCGTGTCCCCCCGCTCTGTGCGGCATGCGCTCCGTGTCCCCCCGCTCTGTGCGGCATGCGCTCCGTGTCCCCCCGCTCTGTGCGGCATGCGCTCCGTGTCCCCCCGCTCTGTGCGGCATGCGCTCCGTGTCCCCCCGCTCTGTGCGGCATGCGCTCCGTGTCCCCCCGCTCTGTGCGGCATGCGCTCCGTGTCCCCCCGCTCTGTGCGGCATGCGCTCCGTGTCCCCCCGCTCTGTGCGGCATGCGCTCCGTGTCCCCCCGCTCTGTGCGGCATGCGCTCCGTGTCCCCCCGCTCTGTGCGGCATGCGCTCCGTGTCCCCCCGCTCTGTGCGGCATGCGCTCCGTGTCCCCCCGCTCTGTGCGGCATGCGCTCCGTGTCCCCCCGCTCTGTGCGGCATGCGCTCCGTGTCCCCCCGCTCTGTGCGGCATGCGCTCCGTGTCCCCCCGCTCTGTGCGGCATGCGCTCCGTGTCCCCCCGCTCTGTGCGGCATGCGCTCCGTGTCCCCCCGCTCTGTGCGGCATGCGCTCCGTGTCCCCCCGCTCTGTGCGGCATGCGCTCCGTGTCCCCCCGCTCTGTGCGGCATGCGCTCCGTGTCCCCCCGCTCTGTGCGGCATGCGCTCCGTGTCCCCCCGCCCTGCGCTCTGTGCGGCATGCGCTCCCTGTCCCCCCGCCCTGCGCTCTGTGCGGCATGCGCTCCCTGACCCACCCCCCCCCTGCGCTCTGTGCGGCACCTGCTCACTGACACCCCCCTGCGCTGCGCTCTGTGCGGAACGCGCTCCCTGACCCCCCCCGCCCTGCGCGGCACGCTCTCCCTGACCCCCCTGCACTCTGTACGGCACACGCTCTCTGACACCCCCCTGCGCTCTGTGCGGCACGCGCTCCCTAACCCCCAGCTAAACATGAGGACTGTTGGTATTGTGTCCATCCACCGGGTGTTTCATCCTGTCATCAATTCCGATGAGTTGTCGGCAGCAGGGCTGGATACTGCAATTGTGCCCCTCAGGCAAAATAAAAACACTGGGATTTGACTCTGACGGACCAAACTGCCTGTGTGCATGTAGCCTAAAGGTCTCCTCGTTGATCTGCATTTGTATGGAACCAATGCAACAATGTTACATTGAGGTTGATTTGCTAAAGTCAAATAGGCTGGGCACTTCGCAAAGTGCAGTTGCTCCACAGCTTGGTAAATGAGGTAAACCTTAACTTTGCAAAGAATACTCAATCACGTTCAAGGAAAATTTGTAAAAAATAGCATTTTTGCTTGCACATGATTTCAATGATTGAAGTCAGCAGAGCTTCTGCTTGTTTACTAAGCTCCTGAGCAACTGCTCTTGCAAAGTGCACAGTCTATTTATTTTTAGTAAATCAACCCCACTGTGTTTCTTAATTAAGCTTCTGAACACTGTTGCTAACCTACCTGATTGACATTTACTGACACGACAAAATTTACTGGCACAGCCAAGTTTTTACTGGCATTTCCAAAAGTTACAAATATACAGTTTTAACTGCAAATTTCAGTATTTGGGCCACAAACAAGTACAATATGTAATTATTTCCTATTTTATTTTTGATATAGTAAATAAATAGTTCAGGCACAAGACTCAGGAGGGCAAGACATACACACAAGAAATTGACTCTCACAGTGACACTGACAGCAGTTTTCAGCACCACAGATGATGATGTCACCTCACCGGCACAACACGTCCCCTCCTGAGTCACAGTCCCTCTCCATGCTAGGTCGTCCCTCCAGTCCACTCCAGTCCTAACAGCACTGACAGTCCTGCTCCCAGCTTGCCTTGCTCCCGTCCTACAGACCCGCACACTTGGCTCCACCCACTCTACTCGGCTCCCTTTCACCATGACATCACACAACATGCTCCGGCACAGGCTACACCAGACCCGCCCCCCCACTGGCACCGCCCAAGCACACTGTAGCAGGCATTTGGATGGTATCAGCTGCCTTTTTGGAAGCGCAGTTCCAAGCCAAACATCACAGCCATATTTTTTTTTTTTTTTTTTTACTGGCAACCTTTCCCTGTCACTGGCATTTACTGTCAGGAGAAAAGTGCCCGATTTTTACTGGCTGCCAGTAAAAATACTGACGGTTGGCAACACTGCTTCTGAACAGTGTCCCAAACGCTCAGTTTTACAAAGCAATGAGCCCAGCCACTTCAGTAATATAGAGCATGTCTAAGTTGCCATTTTTACAGCAAGGAATTTTTGCTAAAAGTAGCAGAGGGAGATGGACTGGGCCTATGCCCTGTGCACGTCATATGCCACAAATCTGCAACCATAGAAAAATTGCCTTAAAGTTTAACTCACAGCAAAACTTTTTCCACTTTTAAATAGAGAGACCTGTCAGATTTATATTGCTGGCTGGACCCCATTAGGGAGATTAATCCTTTCTATTTGTCCTGGTGACCATTACTGAAAGTAAAGGAAAATCCCAAATTTTAAGTGGTCTCCAGAACAGTAATGGGGGGGGGGGGGGGGTCTTCCAATGGGGACACGAGTTCTGGTGACTACCAGGGATTCCCTCACTTTGGAGGGATTTCTTGTATTTGGCTATGTGACCGAAAGTGAAGGAAAATCTCTTCAATGAGACACAGATGGCAAACAAATCTAACAAGGGTTCTAAACCCTCCCTAATGCTGGCCGTACACTAGCTGAAAATCGTTTGAAAATCTGTCATTTGGACCGTTCATTCGTTTTTCATTCAGGTGCAAATAGAAAATCGTTTAACTTTTCAGAACCAAAAAATCAAAGAAACAGGTTGGAAAATTCTGCCGAACAAACGATAAATTGAAAGGTTAATGTGTTCCTTGTCCAAACTATTTTCACTAGGCATATGTGACAAAACGAACAAAAAACTGATTCATTTACGTTCATTGAACAATTTAATCAATCAAAATTCGGTCACTACATGATGGCAAAGCGTTTTTTAAAAACAAACACTTGGTCGCGAGGGCAAACGATATTGCCACCATGTAATGACCAAATTTGAAACAATAAATTGTTCAATGGACATAAATAAATCTTGTTTTGCTTCTGCGTCACATATGCGTGGTACCAACAGTTCAAAATTTTAACGGGCGAGAAACGCATTAACATTTCAATTTATCCGTTTTTCGGCAGAAGTTTTCCAAACTTTTCCTTTTTGATTTTTTTTTTTTTTTTTTTTTTTTGGGCTCAAAAACATCACAACAGATTTTTGCCCATTAACTGGACGAAAAACTAATGAACTGTCCAAATGACAAATTTTCAAACGGTTTCTAGTGTATGGGAACCATTACGTTATACAAAATGAACGTGTTTTTTTTTCTTCATTTCTATTTTAATAAAAAATATGGAGGCTGCCATTGCTGACCTAGCTATCTTAAAATAATGATTGTGGCTGTCAAAAGGACCATTTGATTTAGTATTTGGAGTGACTATCCTGGTATGTAGATAAGTACTTCACAGTTTCCTAATCTGCATGATAGTTTTGGGTAAGTTATGTCACGTTAACTGGGAACTTTCATCAGAAGTTCAACAATTGCAAATCCCAAACTCCCTCTTGATGGGTTTATACGTATACGAACACCCAACTAGGGAAGATGCCAGTCCACCAAACATTGACTGTTTAGGTTTGGATAGATGTCAACTTTTTATCTGTAATGTTATGTTCATTCCTAAAGTACATGTGTTATTTATTTATTTTTCTGTGGCGGCATAGTTTGCATTATTGCAATGTTTTACCTTCGGGCACATGCACATTGGATTGGCCTATGTGAGTCCTTGTCAAAAGAAGTTTATTGAGTATACAATGTTATAAAGATACATAAAGTAAGTTTACAAGGATCTATAAAGTAAGCTCATTGTTTTACAGTAGGGTTTATATAGGTAAATATCATGAAATTTCAAATATTAAACATTGGGTTCACGTAAACTTAAATTAAAGATATATATCATTTCCTTAGTTACTTTTGTAGGTATTTAAATGATTTATACCTACTATACATATTGTTTACAGGTAGAGTGTATATAGGTCAAATAAATTCTGATAATGAGCTTTAATCGTAAGGTGGAGAAAAGAAAAGAGAAAGAAGAAAAAGGGTAGAAAGGCAGAGGTATGGTCCACAAGGTTGTCCCGCTCGTCAGTTTATTATTCTTTTTAGTTCTCTTTGAAGCCTTAGAATGGGTGTCTCTGTAAGTCATTTAATCTGTTACCATGGCAACAGGACAGAGTCATTGAAGTTTGACAGGAACTGTTGTTTTATCCAAGGATGCCAAAGTTTTTCAAATTTTGGAATTTGATTTTGATCGATGGCTACCATCTTAGCATGGGACATTGTATTATTCATTCTGTGAATTGTTTCTGCTAGTACCAATGTAGGAGATTTCCATGCCTTGGCCACTGTTTGTTTTGCAGCCATTATTAGTTGGATCATAAGTTTGAATTGAGAGAGTGTTAACCATTCCGGTTTTAGATTAAGTAAAGTTAAATATGGATCTGGTTGTATTATTTTTAAAAATATTTTAGATGCAATCACGAAGACTTCCTTCCAGAAGGTTTGGATTACTGGGCACGTCCACCATATGTGTAAATATGTGCCTATTTCTAGGCATCCTCGAAAACAAAGAGCTGAGGTATTAGGTGAATATTTTGCCACTCTAGCGGGTACAAGGTACCAGCGAGTTAGGACGGCCTATGTGAGTCCAATCCCAGCGTTTTTTGTGGGCACAGCTGTGGCATCCAGCCCTGCTGCCTGCAGCCTCTCAATGTCTATGGCAGGTTGAAATATTCTGTGGCTGGATGCTAAGTGGCACTCACATTTAGGGCCCTATACATGCAGGGAAAAATACCCTGAACACAGAATTTTTCTTCTGGGCATGTCCATGAATGCATAGGGTTCTGAACACAAGTACTACTCCGTACATTATTCAGCCCTGTTCATCTGCAGCATATTTTGTCCTCATAGGATTTGACAGGCAGCAGGTCTGAATGCTGCACCTGTGCCTCCTGGGCGAAAAAAAAATGGTGAGGTTGGACGCACAAGGTCTACACAGACTAGACATCCAGTGTATGTATACAAAAGTGCAGCGCTGGAAGACTACCACAACAGTAGACAAATAAAATTTGTAATCACAAAAGAAAACTGAAACATTAGTGCTAATAAACCATGCACATAAGTATTCCACTAATTATCAAAATAGTGGTTAGTGGGTAATGATCATAAATGAGTGTTAATAATACTAAATACAAATTCCAATGTCATAAAGACGTGCTTAATTATAATATAGTGTCCATGAAAACATATGTGAATATTCCACTGGGTAAATCCGTGACATCCACCATTGACAGAAACCGTCACCACAGAGAAAGATGGAGGCTTACCAGACAGCCCTTGTAAGACAGCATATGATATCCTCCCCTCATGGATGTTGTCCTCCCTGTGGATGGTTCCTGTTTGTGAGCGCTGTGATAGCTGTTTCCAGATCGAGCCTCAGCAAAGAGGAGGGGAGAGGGGGAATCCCCTCTCAGCGATGGTAAAAGTCCAAAAAAAGGGAAAAGAAACTCCAATAGTGTAAAAAGTTTAACTTCTTTTTATTTAGTTAAATCGCCAACAGGCATCCATAAGTAAAAGTTCCTTGCAAGGAGTTTAAAAACAGCTCCAATGAATCAGAAAGTCCGCGCATGCGCAGTCCGTGCGTGCGTGTCTACCCTACGGCCGTTTCGTCAGAAATGACATCATCAGGGGCACCTGACGAAACGGCCGTAGGGTAGACACGCACGCACGGACTGCGCATGCGCGGACTTTCTGATTCATTGGAGCTGTTTTTAAACTCCTTGCAAGGAACTTTTACTTATGGATGCCTGTTGGCGATTTAACTAAATAAAAAGAAGTTAAACTTTTTACACTA
This sequence comes from Lithobates clamitans, assembly GCA_037952925.1. NCBI lineage: Eukaryota > Metazoa > Chordata > Amphibia > Anura > Ranidae > Lithobates > Lithobates clamitans. Next base: position 3,796,741 of record JBBGZY010000430.1, on the reverse strand, counting down.
TTGGAGTTTCTTTTCCCTTTTTTTGGACTTTTACCATCGCTGAGAGGGGATTCCCCCTCTCCCCTCCTCTTTGCTGAGGCTCGATCTGGAAACAGCTATCACAGCGCTCACAAACAGGAACCATCCACAGGGAGGACAACATCCATGAGGGGAGGATATCATATGCTGTCTTACAAGGGCTGTCTGGTAAGCCTCCATCTTTCTCTGTGGTGACGGTTTCTGTCAATGGTGGATGTCACGGATTTACCCAGTGGAATATTCACATATGTTTTCATGGACACTATATTATAATTAAGCACGTCTTTATGACATTGGAATTTGTATTTAGTATTATTAACACTCATTTATGATCATTACCCACTAACCACTATTTTGATAATTAGTGGAATACTTATGTGCATGGTTTATTAGCACTAATGTTTCAGTTTTCTTTTGTGATTACAAATTTTATTTGTCTACTGTTGTGGTAGTCTTCCAGCGCTGCACTTTTGTATACATATTTTGTTTTGTGCCCCCTATCAGGGTTATAGTGTTCAGCTGCAGGGCATTTAATTTAATATATAATTCAATCTTCATTCACAGTTTTTGGTCACTTATTCTTTTGGCACACCTAGCGCAAATTTTCCTTTTAGATAGACATCCAGTGTGCATGTGGCCTTCCAGTAAACCTGTTCTTTTCATGATGGCAAAGCCACAGGCTCATTTTGATCCTTCCCTGTCATGCAGTAAATACTTACCCTTCCTTTGCTTTACCACTACTCCATTCTGCTGCTGGGATCAGGAGAAGCCCCCCCTGGGTCGGCTATGAGTTGTAGCTGATAGGACTATGGGTTGACTCCATGTGACAGCGATGGAGTTTGTTGATTTCCCAGTACTGATACATGGCGTGAGTCACATTGACCCAAAAGAACCTAGTATTTCTTATGGTTCTTAGAAGCTGAATAGAGCAGTTGGAGAACGAAGGAAAGTTAAGTATATGGTGCTGGGTAGTGTCAAGGTAAGCAGAGCTGTTGCTTTGGCCTGTTCGATATAATTTAATATAATAATGGTTTGTCTCTTTTTTTTTTTTTACCTTTTTTTTAGAAAATTGTTGCAGCTGGTGACGTTGATAAAGATGGAACACTTGACTTTACAGAGTTCATGAAATATCTAGAAGAACATGAGAAGAAAATGAAAATTGCTTTTACAAGCTTGGACAAAAACAGTGATGGTGAGGAAATAAAGTCTTCCCTCGTCTGCACTATAATACCTGCATGCGTGTATTTAACGCACAATTCCAGCCAAATCTTCTTCCTTCTTCTTCCTTCAAAAGCTGTCTCTTTTTTATTTATTTATGTTGTGTGTTAGCGTGGTTTTAAAGGCAAAAGGGTTTTTACCCTGATACATTCTCTGCATTAAGATAAACAAACCTTTTTAAAAGTTCTCCCCAAGCCCCCCTTATTATTTATTTATTTCAGGTACTTGTATAGCGCCGTCAATTTACGCAGCGCTTTACATATACATTGTACATTCACATCAGTCCCTACCCTCAAGGAGCTTACAATCTAAGGTCCCTAACTCACATTCATACACACTAGGGACAATTTAGACATGATCCAATTAACCTACCAGCACGTCTTTTGGAGTGTGGGAGGAAACCGGAGTACCCGGAGGAAACCCACACAGGCACAGGGAGAACATGCAAACTCCAGGCAGGTAGTGTCGTGGTTGGGATTCGAACCAGCGACCCTTCTTACTGCTAGGCGTAAGTGCTACCCACTACACCACTGTGCCGCCCACCTTAAACACTTATCTGAGCCTCTGAGCCCGATCTCGATCCAGCATTTGCCTGTTTACAGCAGCTCTTCTCCCCTCTATCTCTTCTCAAATAAGACACAGCAGCATCCTGGACATTTGACATTAGGAGCGGAGGGTGGGGCCAAGCCACGCTCTGTGTGTATCTATAGTTGTATACAGCCCAGTTCTGGAGATCTGTGTTATTTTCTATACGTACAGGAGAAGTCTACCCAGGATGGAGGTGACTTGGAGATTAAAAATAAATAAATCACCTCTCTTCTACAGATACAATACTCTCTACCTCTCCCATAGGGATTTGTAGTGATGAACTATACATATAATGTAAATGCAATCTGTGTTCCTATTCTATACCTTTTCAGAGTCAATAGGTATCTGTAGTTTGTCCACTTGCTGAACATATATGACCAGCTGGATGCTTGAGCTACTGCGGATACTGTGCGCAAAACTCCTCCCTGTTACCTATTGCTCCAACTTGTGTGATAGGACCTTGTTGTCGGAAATTCCGACCGTATGTGGGCTCCATCACACATTTTCCATCGGATTTTCCGACACACAAAGTTTGAGAGCAGGCTATAAAATTTTCTGACAACAAAATCCGTTGTCGGAATTTCCAATCGTGTGTACACAAATCTGACGGACAAAGTGCCACGCATGCTCAGAATAAATAAAGAGATGAAAGCTATTGGCTACTGCCCTGTTTTTAGTCCCCACGTACGTGTTTTACGTCACCGCGTTCAGAATGATTGGATTTTCCGACAACTTTGTTTGACCGTGTGTATGCAAGACAAGTTTGAGCCAACATCCGTCGGAAAAAATCCTAGGATTTTGTTGTCGGAATGTCCGATCAATGTCCGACCGTGTGTACGGGGCATTAGACTTTGTTGCAGATGTTTTTCCAACACTTCATTTTACGCGTAACCAAGTCGTATTCCGTTTTTTATTAACATTTATTTCAAGCACTTTTTAGGCTACTGTTTTATCGAAACTGTCAAGTTTAGCAGGCAGTACCATTACCAAATGCAATCTATTCAAGTAAATAGGATTCCTCAACAACCGCAAGCATGAAGCTTTGCTCGTAGTTATGACTTCGTATTTATATAGAAAATCCCCAATGTCTGTCAAAAAAGCAGTCTATTGCAGATCGCTTTTTAGAGGTGCAGTAGAGTGCTGCAGATGTGAACAATTCCTTTTTTAGTCGATTCAGCAAATTTTAAAGTCTACATAGCAGAAATTTCCCCAGTACTGTACATGAAGTTGGTATATTGTCACTATCATCAGTTGAATTATGTTAATTTGTCTTCTGCTAACAGAGTCTCACTACAAAGAAAGGATTGGGGGGGTGTTATTACATAGTAAAGTATACGTCACTTAGAGAAAACATTTTTGCAGTTGCAGGCTGTGGTTTAACAGCACAGAGATTACATGTTTGTGCTTTTCATTTGCAATAATCATATTTTTTTAATTTTACACGGATAATCTTTTCATCTACTCATCTTTCACCTTTCTCATTCCAGGAAAGATTGAAGCATCTGAAATCTTAAATTCTCTTAAGACTTTAGGTATCAACATTTCAGCAGACCATGCTGAGAAAATCCTCAAAAGGTAAGTACGTTACAGGCAACTTCCAGGTAGCCCTTTCAATAATATTAATGGCATCTGTGACATGAAATTGAAAGTACATGTATAGCCAAAACTTTTATTTTTTGGATTGAGTAGGGAAGGGTTATACCCTCTGGTGAGGATTCCTCTTAAGCCAGCCATAGACAGAGCAATTTTCTTTCCTGCATCCACAGGTTGCAAGAATGAGAAAATCCCTTGATTCCCCCCCCATTAACACAGTGTCGATGGGGGGGGGGGGGATCTATCCCGCCGAGCCATTGTGTTCTCCCAGCGAGAAGAGTTGTCTCTGCCAGGAGAACAGTGATTACTACTATAATAGCTACATGTAAAATCAGACAGGCTGGTTGTACGCAAGTTGATCGATCAGTGTGAAAGGGTTCTAAAATGTGTTCTCATCTAATGATTTCCCGTTGCCTCTTGTTCTGAGGCAGTTGCTCATTTCCTGTCTGGATGACAGTGGGTACTAAGACAAAGCTGAATCTCCCTTATGGGGGACATGGATAGCACTGAAACTTGACAGGGATTCTAATATATTCCTGCTCTAGCCAAAAAAAAAAGTAAAGTCCAAAACAAATTGGCCCCGGGGCAGTTTAAGTGATAATGTGCTAGTATGCACCGCATACTAGCACATTATGACTGACTTAACTTAAAACGAAGCCCTCCAGTGGCACGCTGTCAACGCTTCTATCTGCACCCTGTCTTCCCTCTGGGTTCACACATTTGAATGGTTGGGCCACAGTGACTTCACTCCCACACATGTGCATTGGAGCACAGCACTCTTAATGGATGGCATACTCCAGTGACTTCACCACCCACTACAAATGTGAATATCTCCGAAACTGTACACGTTTTAGCAGATATTCACTGTAAATACAGGTGAGCCTTAAGTCATATCCATTTTTTTTAATGGATTTACAATACCAGCTAAAAATAACAAGACAAAAATGAATGGTCCATTAAAAGATGAAATCGAAAATATTTTTTTTTGTGCAATATTGCCCTTCAATCCAGAAATTTCCCATGCAGTGTTTTTTTTATTTTATTTATTTTCTTTCTTTCTTAGCCTTATGGACCGTATCATTTGAAGAGGTTATAAACCTCTGTGAAAGTTTTATACCTATAGGCAAGGCTTACCTATAGGTACTGTAAGTATCTCCTAAATGTGCGCTGTTTAGGAGATATTTTCTGTGTTTTGCGCCAATGTCATCAGCGCAAGAACCCCCCCCCCATGCCATGACTGGCGGCTCCCGCACGGGAGTGACGTCATGCGGCTCCGGCCAGTCACAGAGCTGGAGTCCGCAGCCCCGGAAGACAGAGGGGTGAACATGGATGCGGCCTGAAGCGGGGATGCAATGCATACTAGCACATTATGTTTTTACTTTGCAGTGGCAAAGGAAGGAAGTAAAAACCTGGTGATCCTGGACCTGCTCCAGCCTGTGACTGGACAGTAAGAGGAGAAGCCTAGCGTGCACGATGAGCTTCTCTCTCTGTCACTCTGCCTTCACTTCCTGTCAGCAGGTTTCCTGAACTGATTGGCTCCTTGTACTGCTTGTTTCTCTTGCACTCTAGCCCTGCTGGAGGTACTTGCAATGTTTGCATTTAAAAAATAAAAAAATATTTAAAATGTATTAAAAGAGAAGAGTGCTGAAGGGGTAGCACAGAGAGAGGTGACTGACAGTCACTGTTCTCTGCTTTGTGCAGACTGAGACCCCACTAAATGCGGGCATCGCTCAGCTTTCAGCCTTGGAGCTGGCGTGGGACAACTGCAATGTCACACCAATGCTGTGGCATGGAGGGGAGTATGGATGTGTCTTTAGTTTTTGTTTTTCTTTCTTTTTTACATTCCTTCAGTTCTAGGTCTAGACAAACAATGTTATACATCCCAGGAGTTTTTAGGAGGGGGGGATGAGTTTTCCCAGCTAAGCACATCCTCTTACCTGCATGCCTGAGCTAAGAGCAGATGGATTCCAGCAAGTAAATGCTACATCTGCCCTTACTCAAGATGGCTGCAGCCAAAAATGCAAGGAGGGTGTTTTTCAATGTGATTTCTCAGCAAAATAAAGCACGGAGACCTGGATGGATAGGGTAGTTTTCTTTTGAATATTAAAAATGAATTGAATATCGTTTTTTTGACTTGTGGTACTCAGCTGCAGTGTAGTTCCTTATTAACAGTATACTATAAAAGCGTACTACTGCCCCTTTGCAAAGACTGAAAATTGGTCATCACCTGTATTTTCAGCAGTATGTGGGTGTGTCTCCATTACATTGTCTATGGACATCATAGATATACGGTATGTCAACATGGTGACTCATCTTTGTTAATAGCATAGATGTTAATGCTCCCTTAATCCCATGGAACACGCCAGCATTTATGCTTGTGTTATATACTGTGGGTTGGAGTTACTAAAAATCAAGGAGAGAGACGTCCCATGCAAAAACATGTATTTATAGCAAATTGCTTTCTCATGCAGGGTTTGTTTTGTTTTTTTTTCTTTATTTTATATGTCTAGTGCCACCCCCGAAGGAGTCCCTGGTTAAATTTTGGGTTCTCTGATCTCCGCCTCGACTCCAAGAACAACCTCAGCCCCTCTGACACACTTGGTTAAATAAAATTACCGCAAACACATTTAAGGACACGTGGTAAATGCCATTATCCTGGCTGTGGATTATCACCAAAAATAGACACCCACCTGGTAGTGATAAACAAGTTGAATATATTAGCACGGTTCAAAGCATATGGATACTTACAACACTGTTAAACCTTGCTACAAATACCAAATACATTAGAAAAGACAACCTTCAATATTTAGCAACTGCAGGTATAGAAAGGGCAGTAATCCTATACGCCCTTAACCCAGGTGCTGAGAGGGAGGAGAGAAGAGTTGTCAACTTCTCAGCTCCTTCTGGGCCACAAACACCTTTTGAGAGGCAAACGCACAATGAAATGAAAAGGGTTACTCAAGTACAGTAATGCAGTTCTGTAATGTTGCAGGTCCTGAGGTGAAGAATACTAGTGTCTTCTGCTAGCAAACGGTGGGGCCCTTGTTTTAAGAGTAGGTTTAAACAAGCTTGCATGGAGCAGTAATCCTCTAAAATGTTCTGTTGGGTAGATATTTAAAGGGCGAACTACTAGAGATGGCATCTCCAAACAAGCATCCCGTGACACTAAAAAGGGAAAGGGTGTCTGCATGCAGTGTCAGTATGGTGTCAAGAAGGATGTTGGCTTTGCACCCTCTCACTAATCCTCTGTGCGATGACACAATGATAATCCCAGGTGCTGGTTCAGGCTCCTGATGCTCCTAGCGATGTTTTAAGATAGCACTGGATTCCCTTCTGAGGGCCGATCGAGATGACTGGTAGCAAAACTCACAAGGTGAAGAGGCAGCGGCTGACCCGATACCTGGATGGATATCGCGATCCCTGAAATGGCGTGGGTCGTCTCTGCAGAGCTGGGTGCCACTTGGGTCACCGATCAGAGTTCCTGAGCTTAATCGTGGCAGAACGTGTGGTTGACACTGTTCTCTCTCTCTCTCTCTCTCTCTCTCTCTCTCTCTCTCTCTCTCTCTCTCTCTCTCTCTCTCTCTCTCTCTCTCTCTCTCTCTCTCTCTCTCTCTCTCTCTCTCTCTCTCTCTCTCTCATTGGTCACCCACTCTCTGGTGTCAGTGTGTGTCTCTCTTGTAGTCTGATGCTGACAGCTCAGACAGTGTGTCTCTGTCCTCACTCTGGCACCTCAGTTTCTTCCGCCTCACACACACCTCTCCTCACTGTTAAGTGTCACTGTGTCCCCAGGAAAGGACTTTTTGAGCCCTCTCTTTTAAGCAATCTCCTCTCCTCTGTCTCCTGTAAGCACTCTTTCTTTTACCTCAGTACTTCCCCCTCTTTCATCCCCTCAGCACTTCCTGAAACTCCCCTTTTTCCCAGTATGCTCTATGTCTCTGAGTTTTTCTGGAAGGATCAGTCAGCATCTCTCTGTCTCCATCTTGTGGCCAAAAGGAGAAATTGCAATACGACATGCCTGCTAAATATATTAAAGTGCAAATTAGTAACTTTTCATATTATTTGACTCTTTAAAGCGGAGGTACGCCCAAAAAATAAATAAATAAAAGCCAGCAGCTACACATACTGCAGCTGTTGGCTTTTAATTATAGGACACTTACCTGTCCTGAAGTCCAGTGATGTCGGCACCACAGCGGATGTTTCCATCAGCTGTTGGGTGCTACCGCCATCATTGCAGGTAAGGGAACCTGGCAGTGTAGCCTTACGGCTTCAGGCCGGGTACCCTACTGCGCATGTACAAGGCCCTGCTCCTCTCTCCTACTGGCCCAGTGACAGCGGAGGAGGAGGGAGCCCAGCGGTGATGTCATGGGCCGCGGGCCGGACTCCCGGAGGTGGGAACAGGTTACCTGTCAAATACAGGTATCCTGTCCCCTCCCCCCCCCATAAGGTGCCAAATGTCGCACCAAAGGAGACAAATGAGCAGAAGTTCCACTTTCAGGGTGAACTCCGCTTTAAAGTGATTGATTGTAAATTCTTTTTATAAAAACAAAACAAAAAACAGGTTTATACTTGCATTCTCTGTGAAATGTAATTGCACAGAGTGGCCCTGAACCTCCTCTTTTTTTTTTTTCGGGTTCCCCACCGGTGCTTCTGGCTCCTTCCCTCTGCGAGTGCCCTCATAGAAAACCACTTTCTATGGGGGCACTCGTGTGGGCTCTCTCCCAAACCTCGGTGTCTGCGTCTATTGACACAGACAGTGGGACTTGGCCCCACCCCCTGCTCTTGCCTCACTGGCTTTGATTGACAGCAGCGGGAGTCAAAGCCCAAGGGACTAGGAAGTGAGGAGGGAGAGCCAATGCAAATGTGCACAGTGCTGGATTGAATAAGGGCTCTTGTACGTAAAAGGGGGGTGAGGGGGGATGCTGACGCCTAAACATTTTTTACTCTAAGGCAAGAAATGCATTAAGGTAAAAAATGCTTAGGCTTTATAACTACTTTAATGACCATGGGCAGTAGATCTATGGCATCATCTGTATGGGGTTCCACAAAAGTCTGTAGATCTACAGTATGACGACCGACTGTTGGACAGATGCTAACTTGGCAACAGACCCAGAACAGTCTCAGTTACTGAGATGGTGCTGGGAGAAAACTGCAGTGGCGTTGGATGGTGAAGTTGGACTTCTTTTTTTTTTCTTTCTTTCTTTTGACTTAATAGGTTTTTATGTTTCTAAGGGCAGGTTCACACTGGTCCGATGCCAGACATTGCATGTGATTTGCACCGCATTGCTGTGATATCTGTGTGATGCGAATTCAGCCATACAAACTATGGTCTGAATGCGATGCAAATTCAGCCAAACTCATGCAGGACCCTTGTCCTGTGTGTGTGATTTATTTATTTTTTTTGTTTAGTAAATTTTTTATTTATTTTTTTTATTTTAAGAAGTACAAACAAAACATACAAAACACGTCATGCAGGACGTCATAAATACAAAAAAAAAAAAGAAAAACATTGCACATAAAGCAACTTCCTAGAGCGGGGGGGGGGGGGGGCTCAGCATCCAGATCGTGGACAGGTGACTGGTAGATCACTGTCTGGACTTGCTGACGCAACATCCCAGGGCATCAAACAGAGTGCAGTGCAGAGGGACTACTTGTAAAGTTGGAGCTGTAGTAGGGCATAAGAGCTGCAAAAGCTGATGCCTCCTCTGTAGTGCTGGATCCTGTCCCATGCAGATTCAGATTGATACCAACTGCACTCCACCTCTTATCCGGGGTAGCGGTCACCAGAGTGGTGACAGCAGCAGGTAAGGAGAGATCTTCAGGTCAGTGTGAAGCAATACACTGGGCATAATAGTATAGGGTTGCTTTCACACCGATGCGCTGTGGTTTACCCACACCGTGGGTGCAGTACAATGTACCTACAGCTTTTCTGCGGGTTTCCTGTGCTTAACCATAGACTTTTATTATATTGTGTGGGTTTGGTGCACTTTCTGAATAAAGGGGTTTTGATGCTCTTTCAGAAAGTGTATCCTGCAGGATATAATAGAAGTTTATGGCAAAGCGCAGCTAACCCAGAATGGTCGCAGATGCAATGTGCTGCACCCACAGTGCAGAACATTAGTGTGAAAGCAGCCTTATAGGGGACTTAGAACAGCAATGCCCTGTACACACGATCGGACATTCCGACAACAAAATCCATGGATTTTTTTCCGACGGTTATTGGCTCAAACTTGTCTTGCATACACACGGTCACACAAATCTTGTTGGAAATTCCGAATGTCAAGAACGCGGTGATGTACAACACTTATGACGAGCCCAGAAAAATTAAGTTCAATAGCCAGTGCGGCTCTTCTGCTTGATTCTGAGCATGCGTGGAACTTTGTGCGTCGGAATTGTGTACACACAATCGAAATTTACGACAACGGATTTTGTTGTCAGAAAATTTGAGATCCAGATCTCAAATTTTGTATGACGGAAATTCCGATGGAAAATGTCCGATGGAGCCTCCACATGGTCGGAATTTCCGACAACAAGCTCCCATCGAACATTTTCCGTCGGAAAATCCGACCGTGTGTACGGGAGTATAAGTGTTAATTAAAATTTTGTTGTTTTGGGGGTGGCAAAACCCCATAGTTAAGACCTGTTTTTACCACCCCGGCCACAACATCCCTTTAGCTGCAGTGGCCGGGGGTGTACTCATGCCACAGCAGGAATTATACGCAGCAGGAGTTATACGCCCGGTCGCGGTTGGTGGGTGTAGCACCTGCCAAGCATGACCCATTCAAGTGAATGAGGCTGCTCTGCAAATGTCCTGTGCAGTACAGCAAACAAGGGGTTAAAGCAGGCAGCATTGTGTTACTTTCCAATCAAATCAATTAAAAATTGAATCAATTAATAAATAAATCTAGGGACACTAGGAATAAATAAGAATCATACAGAAATGATGATGAAGTCCATGTAATGTGGGAAAATTTTCTTCTAATAAGACAGCTTGCTGGTTAACAGTCTTTTCAAAATGTTCTCATAAAAAGGCTGAGTAATCTGCAAATCTTTATGAGTGAGAGATATACACAATCCGGGAAACAAGCTCACAGAACTCTCACCTCAATTCTTTGGATCATCAGCATATATCATTATTAAAGGATTCTTTCCGCTATTCCGACAGCTACCACCAGGGGGTCCTCCGTTCCAGCATATGTTGTATCTATGTGGATGTTCTGGATCTACATCTTCATATGATTTGATGAAACTGATGCATACACTTGAACTTTTTTGGGGGACACAGTCCCCTTTTGCATAGCTTTAGTGGTACTCCTAAGTGGTGACCCTCACTTCGCCACAAGATGGCGCTGGGTTCCAGGCCACAGCCCTATACAAACGGGGCCTTCAGCTGGTCAGAAGGTGCTCTGCCGGCTGTGACACATTCAATTTGTGACAGGTGGGAAGAGTGAGCGGAGCACGGGAGGGGGTGAGAGGGGTCTGGTGCTGCGCTCACTCTTCCCGCCTGTCACGAATTGAATGTGTCACAGCCAGCAGGGCGTCAGCACGGCGCACTTCCTGGATTCCGCCAGCAGAGGGAGGTAGAATAGCGGAAAGAATCCTTTAATAATGATATATGCTGATGATCCAAAGAATTGAGGTGAGAGTTCTGTGAGCTTGTTTCCCGGATTGTGTATATCACTCACTCATAAAGATTTGCAGATTACTCAGCCTTTTTATGAGAACATTTTGAAAAGACTGTTAACCAGCAAGGTGTCTTATTAGAAGAAAATTTTCCCACATTACATGGACTTCTTTATCATTTCTGTATGATTCTTATTTATTCCTAATGTCCCTAGATTTATTTATTATTTATTAATTGATTTAATTTTTAATTGATTTGGTTTCATTGATTCATCACTGTTTTTATTTATTCTGCTTGTGTGATGTGAACACTACTAGATCCTGCAGACAGATTTGATTGCACCTTAATTGCACTTATTGCACCTTGATTGCTCATCACAAATTTCGTGGTGGTTTTATTTGAATTTATTTGCATATTTTGCACGATATTCCTTGTTTACTTTATTAGTTATTTTCGAACACATCACAGTAGCGCAAAGGCTTTTTATTCCATTACCGCCACCTTTTAGAAATGTTTAGCAATGGCAATCTATAAACAGTTACTTATGGATAATGACAGGCTTTTTTATTCTTTGTATATCTTACTTTTCTTTTACTCTTCATTCTCAGTTCCATTTTTACTAATCTATTTCCTTTTACTTCCTGGAACTCTGGGTTTGCCTCCTGAAACATGTGACATTATCTGAGGGGGAAGGCTCTGGTGATGTAGCCTCCCCAGGATGCATCTGTGGGGTCAGGGATAAATCACCATTGCCTCACTCAACCAGGAAGTGAAAAAACATCAATTACAAGTAGCAGCTTTTGCTCCTCTCTTCACAGCGCTGACAGAACAAGCTAGACGGCTTCTCTAAAGGTGAACTTACACTTTAATGAATGTGAGATTTCATATTGGCACGCGGAGCTGCATGCTGATGTCATTTTTAGTCAGAGGAGGAAGCTATTGGAATGGCAGTCAGGCAACTAACTTGTTTTTAAAAAGACAGGTCAGCTATGGCAGTAGAAAGATGAACTCCAAGCTGTATTTTTTCATATTTGCATATAAAGCACTGTGGGCATTTGGAAAAAAAAACGATTCAGTTGCCTTGTGCTTTGGCAGGCTTTCATAATACTATTTGCCAGAAAGTATTGGGGTCCTTTCCCACTGGCTTGTCCGCCCGGCGGACTCCGCTTGTTCAGCAGGGGATCGATCTGCTGATCCCCGCTGAGCAGGCTGATGACAGGTCCGTCTCCGCTCACTGTGCAGAGACAGACCTGTCAGAGCCCCGCTCTCCTGCGTGGGGAGATCGAATGAAAATGGACCTGTCTGTTTTCATCCGATCTGCCAGACGGATGGAAAATAGGGTCTCCATCTGTCTGGAGTTCACAGAGGATCAGATAGCGGCGGGTATCAGCGGACATGTCACCACTGACATCTGCCACTCCATAGGAGTGAATGGGGGCTCCGATCAGGTCAGCCTGAAAAACTGACAGGCGGATCTGATCGAAAAGCCTGTGTAAAAGGGGCCTTAGGTAAATGCTAAGCTAGGCAGGAGAGTAGTATGAGCCTCTTCACTTAAAAAAAGAAAAACATTTCCCTGCACACCAACTAGCCTGCAAAAAAAAACAAGAGACACAAATTGACCCTGCCTAGGAGCTCATGCACACTGCAGCTCAAAAAAAGCTGCTTTTAAAGGCATTTGAGCTTTTAAGTTCAGCTTGAAGTTTACGTAGTTTCATAATAAGACAAGTCCATCCAGTTCAACCAAAAAATCCTTCACCCACTGTTGATCCAGAGGAAGGCGAAAAACCCCAGCAAAGCATGCTCTGATTTTCTACAGCAGGGGAAAAAATTCCTTCCTGATCCCCCGAGAGGCAATCAGATTTTCCCTGAATCAACTTTACCTATAAATGTTAGTATCCAGTTATATTTTGTACATTTAGGAAAGAATCCAGGCCTTTGCTTTAAAAATATATATATATATATATATCTCTACTGAGCTGGCCACAACCACCTCTGGAAGGAGTCTAATTCCACATTTTCACAGCTCTTACTGTGAAGAAACCTTTCCATATTTGGAGATGAAATCTTTTTTTTTTCCTCTAGACTTGTCCTCTGTGATGACCCTAAAGGGAATAACTATTATATTGCATTAAAATATATTATATTATATATAATATTATATTTTGTGTGTTTTCGAGCTTCTTTTAACCTTCTCATGCTCTTTCACGCATTTTTGGGTAATTAGGCTTCTTTTCTGCTCAAAATCTCCTCTCAAAAACGCAAGTTTGGTCGGGGGTTTTTTCTGCCTGTAAGAGCATATGCCTGTAAACTACTGGAAAAAGCCATAGTGTGCATGGACACATTGACTAATATGGAAGGGGAGTTTCCAGGCAGAAAAAAATGAGAGCTCAAAAGCCTGTAGGAGTAGCTTCTTTTGAGCTTCTTTTTGGGATGCAGTGTGAAAAAAGGGCTTAGTTGCACACATTTAGAAATATATGTGAAAGTTGTAGTCCCTCGCCAAGGCTCCTCTGTGTTCTGCATTTCTATTGAGAGTCTCCAATTTAGGCTGGGTTCACACTGCTACGACATGACAGTCATACCACTTTGGATCCGACTTTGCCCTGCGACTTGAAGTCGGACATGCGTTCGACTTTGATTCCCGACAATACTAGGCTCTTTGTCTGGTATGAATCTTTAGGAGAACGCCACGCACAATGTAAAAAAAACTGTACTGTATTTTATTTTTGACACTTTTTTTTTTTTTACCTAAAAAAAAAAAAAGTGTCAAAAATAAAATACAGTACACAGGTTTTTAAAGTAATTTATTAAGGCAGCTCTGTCATCTCTTCTGATCTCTTCTCCCCTCTTCGGGTCTTCTCCGCTCTTCTTGGATGTCTTCTAGCCCTCTCTGGTTCTTCTCCCTCAGTCCACTGTCTTCTCCGCTATCTTCTCGCTCTTTTGCTGGGTCTTCTCCACTGTGTTGTTCTTCCGATGTTGGGGCGGTGACGTCATAAGAGGCGGGCCTCTGGTGACCCCGCCCCATGCCAATATAAGCAGTGGCACACGGTGCACCCAGCATTAGAGCGTGAGAGAGCGTCAAGTCAACAACGGAAGAACAACATCGGAAGAACACAGCGGAAAAGACCCAGCAAAAGAGTGAGAAGATAGCGGCAAAGACCTGGACAGCGGAGAAGACAGCGGACAGAGGGAGAAGAACCGGAGAGGGCTAGAAGACATCAGCAGAGAAGACCCGGAGAGGGGAGAAAAACCGGCAGAAGACGTCAGTGGAGGAGGCAGAAGAGTCGGAGACAGAAGAAGAAGTCTGAAGAGGTGACGGAGCGCCTTAATAGATTACTATAATACCTGTGCAATGTGTTTTATTTTTGAAATATTTTTTTTTTTTTTTAGGTGAATGGGTAGGGGTACAATGTACCCCAAACTCATTCACATAGTGTGGGTGGCCGGGACCTGGGGGCCCCCTTCGTAAAGGGGGCTTCCAGATTCCGATAAGCCCCCCGCCCGCAGACCCCTACAACCAAAGGCCAGGGTTGTCGGAAAGAGGCTCTTGTCCTCATCAACATGGGGACAAGGTGCTTTGGGGTGGGGGGCGCTCGCTTGTCTATGGTACGGTTCAGGGGGGGGGGCACTCGCTTGTCTGCACCCTCTTTCCTGACCTGCCCTTCCTGTGTGCCCAGATAAGGGTCTGGTATGGATTTTGGGGGGACCGTTTGCAGTTTTTTCGGCGTGGGGGTTCCCCATGAAATCCATACCAGACCGAAGGGCCTGGTATGCTCTTGGAGGGGGAACCCATGCTGTTTTTTTTTTTTTTTTAAATTGCGTGCCAAAGTCGGATCAGTCAAGACGGCAATCCGACTTCAGTGATGTTCAATGGGCTAATGCAGCCATCTCATTTAAGGACTGGAAAGCTGCAATATAATACATTTTTGGTTTTGGATTTAGATATATTTTAGAGCTGAACTTTTATATGATTTGTAGTTTTGTATTTATTTAAAAAAATCATAAATATGTTAAAAGCAACTAGTTTACTAGTAAATATAATAAGTATAAATGAGTTTTTCCTGATTTATTTTTTTTTTTTTGCAATGCCCTCAACAGCAGCACTAGAAAGAGACAATGGCAGTACTTTTGACCTATTAATTCCTGATTTATTGTCGTATGCTTACAAGGAACATGCTGAATGCCAGAGGTGGCCCGTCCATTAAGGGCGCATGGGCACGGCCCCTCTATCCATATGTTTGGCCCCCTGATATACATAGAATGAGGCTGGACGCATAGATTTCAATGGTGGTGGTGGTGGTGAGGGGGGGGGGGGGGGTTTGAAGCATGTGATTAGAGTCAGAGGCTTCAAAAAAGGCTCCGTGCCCTAATCCCACCTAGTTGTGTGACAGCGAATAAGAATTTGCTATCGACACACTGATCCTCCTCCCGACCGATTAGGAAGTGGGTCTTGAGACCCATCACAGATTGGCTGAAAGGACAGGGGATTCTATTTGATGCCTAGAAGGAGGGAGGAGCTGCATGGCGGAAGCCGCTGTGAGGCAGAAGAAGGAAAGAGGACACAGAAGCCACTGCCTTCCACCCGTAGGAGTCCAGTCACCAGGCTGCTTTTGCTGTCTGCTGAGACTGTGTAAGGCTACCTATAAAAGCTAGAATTGAACTACTTTAGCCCCATTTACTCTAAAAAGCATGGATGGAGGTACTGAGACAGCAGCAGCACCTGCAACTGTCTAAATAACCCAAATATTGATACATCTTATTGGCTGCAGTCACTGTCTGGCCAATGACTTTCCACCCAACTCCTTTTATTTTTCAATAGAAGTTTGTTGAGCTGGGTGGTGCTGGGTGGTGCTGGCCGGTCCATCCACAACTTTTATTTCAGATGATTCAGCAGGAATTGGCCAAAATTTGAGTTGTGTATGGCCAGCTTAAATTTAAGGACTGGGTCAACAAATACAAATCCTCTGGCAGGAAAAACAGCTCACATATATGTAATGCAGTTATACAGTCATACAGTTATGCACGTGGCTTCATTTTTCTGGGAAAAAAAAGAATTGCCAAGTTTTTTTTTAGTTTTTTTTATTTCATATCCCTGTTAAGTTATTGGTATGTTTTTGAAGCCCCAAAGTCAAAACGACTAAATGAAAAGTGCGATTTAACGCTGATGTCCAGATTTTAGTTAAGTTTAAATAATTTATTTGGATAAGCTTGATCCAAACAAACTATTTACCTCACTAACATTTGCAGAGGCCGGGAGAGCTGTATAAACTATACGTAGCTGAAGCTTCCTCTGATTGAGGAGAGCGAATGACATCGAAATCTCAGCCTCCGCCAATCAGAGGGAGTTTTGTATTCATTCAAAGAATACAAATCTCCCTGTGAATGGCTGAACAGCGCTCAGCCTGACTCGCTTTTGTTCAGGAGTGAGATGGGAAGTTCCTGTCTTAGGCGCTTTTCACACGGACGGCTATTCTGCCGCAGTTAAAAGCATGTTTTTTTCCTGTGAAATTCAAGACTCTAGGCACTGCGATCAGCTGCATTTGCACAGTGTGTGCATTAGCTGCGGTTGCGTTGAGCTGCGGTTTACCATTTCCATGGCAACCCGACAGGGTACCGACTCGCACTGTTTGGTATGAATCTTGAGGGGGAACTCCACGCCAAATTTTAAATAAAAAACCGGCATGGGTTCCCCCTTCAAGAGCATACCAGGCCCTTCAGTCTGGTATGGATGTTAAGGGGAACCCCCTACACCGAAAAAACGGCGTGGGGTCCCCCCCAAAATCCATACCAGACCCTTATCCAAGCACGCAGCCCGGTCGGTCAAGAAAGGGGGTGGGGACGAGCGAGCGCCCCCCCCCTCCTGAACCGCACCAGGCCGCATGCCCTCAACATTGGGGGGGTGCTTTGGGGAGGGGGGCGCCCTGCGTTGGTTGGCCGTTGGTTGTCGGGGTCTGTGGGCGGGGGGCTTATTGGAATCCGAGAGCCCCCTTTTAATAAGGGGGGCCTCCAGATCCCAGCCCCCCACCCTATTTGAATGAGTATGGGGTACATGGTACCCCTACCCATTCACCTAGGGAAAAAGTGTCAATAAAAAAAACGCTACACAGGTTTTTTTTAAAGTAATGTATTAGACAGCTTCGGGGGTCTTCTTCTGGCTTCGGGGGTCTTCTTCTGGCTTCGGGGGTCTTCTTCTGGCTTCGGGGGTCTTCTTCTGGCTTCGGGGGTCTTCTTCTGGCTTCGGGGGTCTTCTTCTGGCTTCGGGGGTCTTCTTCCGACTTCGGGGGTCTCTCCGATTCTTCTCTGCGCTCTCCGGGTCTTCTGCCATGCTCCTCCCGCTTTCTTCTGCTTTTTTTCCACTCTTTTGCTAGCAGTGGCCCGGACTTCTGCCTTCCTTCTGCCTTCTTCTTTTCCTCCGATGTTGACACAACGCTCTCTCCGGCTGGAATGCTCTCTGTGCGCTCCGCTCTGACTTATATAGGCGGTGACCCCCGCCCCCTTATGCCGGCACAGTCCCTGGGCATGCTGGGACTGTGACGTTTTAGGGGGCGTGGTCACCAGGTGATGTTGAACATCGGAAGAAAAGAAGAGGGCAGAAGGCAGAAGTCCGGGCCACCGCTAGCAAAAGAGCAGAATATAGAGGAGGAGCCCGGCAGAAGACCCAGAGGGCGTGGAGAAGAACCGGAAAGACCCCCGAAGTCGGAAGAAGACCCGGAGCTGTCTAATAAATTACTTTAAAAAACCTGTGTAATGTTTTTTTTATTGACACTTTTTCCCTAGGTGAATGGGTAGGGGTACCATGTACCCCATACTCATTCACATAGGGTGGGGGGCCGGGATCTGGGGGCCCCCTTATTAAAGGGGGCTCTCGGATTCCGATAAGCCCCCCGCCCGCAGACCCTGACAACCAACGGCCAGGGTTGTTGGGAAGAGGCCCTTGTCCTCATCAACATTGGGACAAGGTGCTTTGGGGTGGGGGGGCCCGAAGGGCGCCCCCCCTCCCCAAAGTACCCACCCCCCCATGTTGAGGGCATGCGGCCTGGTACGGTTCAGGAGGGGGGGCTGCTCGCCCGTCCCCACCCCCTTCCTGACCGACCGGGCTGCGTGCACGGATAAGGGTCTGGTATGGATTTTGGGGAGTACCCCACGCCGTTTTTTCGGCGTAGGGGGTTCCTCTCAAAATCCACACCAGACCTAAGGGCCTGGTATGCCCCTGGGGGGAAACCTACGCCGTTTTTTTTATTTAAAATTTTGCGTGGAGTTCCCTCTCAAGATTCATACCAAACAGTGCCGGGCATTGGCGGGGATCCGAGTCGGATCCCCATGCTTGTCGCTCATTGGGAAAGGAAAAATCATTTTTCCTTTCCCGATGAGCAGCTCGACGCTGTTATCCGCAGCTGACACAGTGCACTGTGATTACCTGAGGTTATGTGCGGACAGCTGAGCTAAATCGCTCCTGGACGCAGTCAATTCTATTTTTTCTATCCGCACGGAACCGCATGTATCTAAATCGCAGCTAAACGCAGTGTGTAAATGGGGCCATAGGAAAGCATTGTGTGCTTTTAGCTGCGGTAGAAAATTAGAAAATCTGCAGGTAAACGCACAAATCTATCCGTCCGTGTGAAAGGGGCCTTACTGCTGGAACACAGCGCTGTATAATGTAAGGCTACATTCAGTTTATGCAGCACTCCCAGCCATTGTAAATGTTGGTGAAGTAAATAGTTTGGACCAGCTTGATCTAAAGGAACTACTTAAAGTGATTGTAAAGTGTGTGTTTTTTTAATTTTTTTTTTTTTTAAGTTAAATATAATAAACATGTTATACTTACCTGCTCTGTTGCAGTGGTTTTGCACAGGGCAGCCTGGATCCTCCTCTTCTCGGGTCCCTCCTGGCTCTCCTGGCTCCTCCCCTCCTGACGAGTGCCCCACAGCAAGCAGCTTGCTATGGGGATACCCGAGTCAAGCTGCAGCTCCGCGTATCCATTCAGGATATAGACACAGAGCTGCGGCCCGTCCCTGCCCCCTTTCTCTCTTCATTCACTGACTGACTTTGATTGACAGCAGGGGGAGCCAATGGTGCTGCTGTCTCAGCTAATGAAGGGAGTCCCGGGCAGCCAAGACTATCCTACAACATTGCTGGATAGGGGGGGAGCTCAGGTAAATATTAAGGGGGCTGAGGGGGGCTTTTGCCTTTACGATCACTTTAGAGAATATGTAAACCCAACATTTCATATTCCTGATATGTGGCTGCTGTACCATCTACTTGTATGAACACGTATCCTGTTCTCTTTGTATTGCTTCATTTGTGTGAAATCCCTGGTGTTCCTGCCAGTCTCTCTGCTTTCCTATAAAAAACAGACCACACTAAGCATGAGAGCACAGCATGGTCAGTTCTCTAACTGTTCTGAGAGCTCAGCCTGCTCTACTCCAATGATCAGACTTGTCCTGACATGCCTCCCCTGCACAGCCATTCACCTGGAAGATGGAAGATCACTATCTCTATCTCCTCCCTCAGCTCTCTAAGCTACTTATTTAGCCGAGAACTGAGGTTATGTGATCACATTTAAAAAGATGTGGTGTATATGTATCTCTATAGATAGATAGATAGATATATTGTGTGTATGTATGTTTTGCCTTTTATTTATATTTTAAGCTGAACGTGTCGTATTTATTTATGTTATATATATATATATATAAATTATTTAATATTATACCTCAATAAAGCTGGAGCTCAGGTTTGAATGCTTTTATTTTTCTATAAAATATAATTGAATATATGAAGTCCATAGTTGTGCCCCAGAGAGGTTTTTTTACTTTCAAAACATTTTATTTTTGAAATACATAGAATACATTTTAATAATTGTTTTAAAGGTTCATTAACATTAAATCCTGGATAATGACAGAGAGGTTTTTTTTATTTATTTTCTTCCAGAAATTACATTGAGTTATATTATTATATGAATAGTTTAACAGCAATTAACAGAGCTCTTTTTTTTTTTTTTTTTTTTTAATCGGAATAAAAGTTTGATTACACGGGTTTGATCTTTTTAATTTTTTTTTTTTCACTTGGCAGTATGGATGCAGATGGCACCCTGACAGTAGACTGGAATGAGTGGCGGGACCACTTTCTGTTTAATCCTGCAGATAACATTGATGAAATTATCCGTTACTGGAAACATTCCACGGTAAGTTTGATTATAACACAAAGGTATTCTCTAATGTAGTCATTTATGCTCTCCTAATGTTTGTGTTGATGCCCTTGAGGGTCCCCACTTTAAATCCACAACCCAAAAACATGGTAGTAAGTTAACTGGCTTCTAATCAGTGGGCCCTAGCAAGTTTTTATAGCTTGGGTGCAAACATTTCATTGTAGAGATCAGAAGCAGGGACAGGTGGGAATATTCTTCGTACTGTCTTAGAGATGTGATAAGACTATGCTAAAAAGCATTTACATACGATGATTAATAAAACCTACACTGACAATAACATAATTGCACATGAAACAATAATATCTTGCGATAGAAATGTGACAATACATATACAGAGTAGTTTCACTCCAATGTCCGGTAGCACTTTCCAGTGTCCAACATCCAGGATAAGTCCTAGAGGTACCAAACGCGTTTCAGGTTCAAAGTCCTTTCATCAGGGGTAATTATATGGGAGGATTTATATTCTGATAAACAGAAAAGTACAGTGTAATTTATGAAGCATAATGAGCATAGTGCAACTGAGTTAAATGAAGGCAAGGAAGGGGCTAGGGTAGAGAGGAAGGAGGGGAAGAAGACAAGCCTAGAGGAAAAAAAGGGGGGAATACAACCTACCTAGACCAGATGAGTGGCATCATAATCAAGAACAGAGAATGGTGATATTGCAGCAAGAATACATTAATATAGCGTTATCAGTGGATGGCATGTATAGAGACTTTTGTTTAACCTACACCCTTGGAGTATTTTTGACGCCGTGGGAGATGATCAGACAAACTGGTCCTTCCGATAGAAGTTTAAATAGGCACAGACATACAGCTGTACAAAAAGGCTTACCAGACCGGGGTGACCACTAGATGATAGGTTGTCAATATGCACATGGGGAATTAAGGTCTCTCTCCAACCTTGCTGCATCTAACTGGTCCCAGTAGTGCTCAGAAATAAATACATGAAAAGAGCGCTCTTATAGTGCAGTACATTGGTATAAAAGCTTTAATGTCAAGGTAAAAAGCGTGCACTTAAGACGCTGTAATTGTACAGGCTTCTCAACAAACAGGCATGTACGGCGTTCCTAGGGGCTCCACTCCAGACATACAGTCATCCAATGAGGAGAGAGAGTCCCCAGAGAGCTGAGGCTTTTGTGCACATCGCTGAATCGAGGGGGGGCTCAGGTAAGTATTAGGGGGGCCTAGAATGCATGAAGGTAAGAAACCTTGAGCCTTTAGAACCACTTTATTTATTTAAAGTCTCTCCTCCTATTGATATAAAATTTGTGTGCTATGGTCGTGATGGTGACCAAAATGGTAGTGGTTTTTAAAATTGGATAGGATACCTTTTTCTTGTAAAAATAGTACATGGCCTCTCCCAGAAAATTACCGAGTCCCGAGGTGGAGGAGACATTTGATATACTTGGCTTGAGTGTTCTCAACCTTGTAAATGTGCGGCTGTAGACAGCAGTGATGAGCAGATCGGAGACAGGTAAGTGCCCATTGTAGTGGATAAAGGTTTAGGAGGCAAATCAAGAAAAACAATGGACAGTACATGTATGGACTATGCAGTCATTGTGTGACCCTGTCAGTCCCATCGATGGGTACATTTTGGCTCAGGTTTTTCATGTCCATATTATTAATATTTGGCACAATGTCTAAAGTGTTTGTTAACCCTAAGAATACAAACACTGCCAGACCATCTATTAGAGCCCATCTATTAAATACCAAAACGGTATTTACATTGCTCGTTTTCATAAAAGAATAATGCAGCGCGGTATGCTAGGATGTCATAGAGGGGCTGGCAGTGGTCCATTTACAACTTTTAATTTTGCTAAAAGCTTCGGAGGGGGGCAAAGACTGAGACACAAGATGACAGGCAGGAAGGAGGGGGTGAGGGGAGAGAGAGGACAGCGTATGACGGAGGGACGCACTTTAACCACGGTGATCAGGGCGGAGCAGCCATATTTTCGTGGTCTATTTAGAGTGGCCATACGGGAAGCGGCAGATTTGGGGGGGTTCAATTTAGGGTGGGGGGCAGGTTACACGGCACAAGCGATGTGGTGTTATCTTCTTTAAAGGACCAGGAATTCAATTTTTTTTGGGGGGGGGTTAACAAACACTTTAAATAACCTGGCTTTATCCTATAGTGTACTTACCTTAAATGTGTTCAGAATAGTTTGTATGTATGCAGTTTTCTTATTTCAGTCTTACTACCAAAGTCAGTGTTGCGTTGTGAAAAAAGCCCTTTTTTGTGCACAATCATATTTCCTGATGCTTTAGATTGCTAAATATAAATTAGTATACTGTGCTTAAAGACACTTTGCATTATTTACCTTCCTTGATGTTACTAGTTTACTGGTTGTTGTACTGGCCTTTTTTAAAGCGGTATTAAACCCAGAACCAAAAATGTAATGTATTGAAGCCTACCAATCATTCGATTTGGTGGCTTCATCTGTTTTTTTTTTTTTTCCCTCTGGTTTTACCTGATCATCTGGCCAGTAACATCCCTCCTGTATTAGGGTGCCTCCACTTTGGATAAAGGAGCACAGGGCCCTCTTTTGAACAGCAGCATTGTTAGTCTAGGAGTAGGGGAGTGTTGTATTTACTAGCAGATTTAAATGAACTAACAAA
Source organism: Lithobates clamitans (assembly GCA_037952925.1). Taxonomy (NCBI): domain Eukaryota; kingdom Metazoa; phylum Chordata; class Amphibia; order Anura; family Ranidae; genus Lithobates; species Lithobates clamitans. The sequence goes on along the minus strand of JBBGZY010000430.1, from coordinate 3,773,886 downwards.
TTGAAGCCAAACTCTGGCTAATACCTCATAAGCAGTTGCGGCAAATGTTTTTTCTTTTTTGAGATAAAATTTTTACATAAATACAATAGGATCATTGTAAGCACGACTGTCATTATTAAATGGTTTGTTTCCTCTGTGTAACTGCTACATCTGCAGGAGAGTTTGTTCTTTTAAAAAACAGACTTACTGGCCAGATCATGAGGTGAAAAAGAAAAGAAAAAAAAAATAATGCAGCCTTCTCATATAAGTATGGTTAAGCTGCAATATAAGACATGTTTTTTTTTTGGGGGGGGGGGTTTAATACTGCTTTAAAGTCATTGTAAAATGTGTGTGTTTTGTTTTTTTTTTATCTTTTATTTTTTTAAATAACAAACATGTTATACCTACCTCCCCTGTGCAAGGGTTTTGCACAGAGCAGCCCCAATCCGCCTTTTTAGTGGTCCCCCGGTGGCGCACCTGGCTCTCCCTCCTCATCGAGTGCCCCCACAGAGAGCCACATTCCATGAGGGCACTTGTGCGGGAGCGCTCCCAAGTCTTTCTGCTCCGTCCATTGACACAGACAGCAGGACTCGGCCCTGCCCCACTGCTCCGTGTCACTGGATTTGATTGACAGCAGCGGGAGCCAATGGCTTTTGCTGCTATCAATCTATCCAATGAAGACCCGAGACAGTGGCTGAAGCTGCTGGGCTCGCAGGGGCGGATCCGGGGGGGGGCAACAGGGCAATTGCCCCCCCCCCCCCCCCAGAAAATAGTACTGACTCCAAGGCTTTCTCCCTCCGCCACCTCACCAGATTTGCGTTACGAGGCTTCTAAATGCAGCTGCAGGGACTTTATTTCTGCTTCCCCTGGCTCTCCCAAAGTCCCTGGTGGCCTAAAATATATTCCAGTTCATTTAGAGGGGGCCAGTAGCATCACTATGGGGGTCTGGAAGTGATGTGACACCGGGGCCGCTGCTACCCACTGGCAGATTTGCAGCACAGCGGTGCGAGTGTCACTTCACTTCCCTGTCAGGCGGAGTGATCTCCACCCGACAGGAGCTTCCTAGTCCCGGCTGGTGTGACGTCACGATTCAGAGGCGGCAGGATTGAAGACAAGATGGACCTGTAGCCAGAGCTCAGTGCACTGCAAGTAAGTGAGCACCTAGCTAAGGAATTTTCATGTTAATTAGCTATGACGGGCATTGTTATGTTAATTAGCCACGGCGGGCATTCTTATGTTAATGAGTTAACACCTTGTGAAGAGGTTAACACTTTGGGGGAGGGGAAGGGGGTTGAATAATTTACAATGGTAATTGTAATATGGCACATGGAGGGGGTTAATGTACTCAACGATGTATTACTGACCAGTGGCAATTAACCCCTCTGTGCAGCATTAATGACAGTGGCACTATCAATGTTAATTAACCCCTTTTATGCTACAGCATGAAGGGGTTTATAAACACTGCCACTAGTGCCACTAATGCAGCATAAAGGGGTTAATTAATTGCCACTGGTCAGTAATACATCAGTGAGTATATTAACCCCCTCCATGTGTCATATTACAATTACCAATCATCATCATCATCATCATCATTATCATCATGATAATCACACAGTACAGGTGCGTTGAGCCACAGCACCTGTATTGTGTGATTATCATCATAATAATGATGATATAGAATGACAGAAAAATTCATCTTTAGGCTTCATTTACACAGGGCGTGCAGCAGACATGCGTCTAACATGCAGGGCTGTCTTTTACTGGCTTGGGGATGCATAAAGTGTTACATGCATCCCAATACCAGCATCCCATTTATTTCTACTGTGACACACAGCCGCTATATCCTAATATGTCATGCGTGTGGATCCCAGAATACAGGCGGGGTTTATTCAAGGACCCACACGAGCATGTCATATTGGGATATAGCGGCTGTGTGTCTCAGTAGAAATAAACGGGATAAAACCACCCCGCTAGCGGCCAAATAGCGCCGCTAAAAATAGCGCCGCTTTACCCCCGACGCCCGCCCCAGTGTGAAAGTAGCCTTATTTTCTGGCAGTGGTGCCCCTCCCGAGACTAGACTCTGGATCCGCCCCTGTGGGCTCGTCGCTGGAACGATCAGATTCAGGTAATAAATAGGGGGGCTCTGGATGGCAGCTGCAGCACAGAAGGTTTTTCACCTTAATGCATAAAATGCAAAACTTTACAAATACTGTAATTCCTGGCTTACTGTCTTAGGACAAACCTGCAGATGAGTTCTTTTTTTTTTTTTTTTTTTTTTTTCCCTGACACTCCTGATCTGCATATATTTTCTGGGCCAGTGACTTAAAAAGTAATGAAACCATAGGTTCATCATAAAAGCGAGGCAGGTAGTATTTTCAGGACCACAGCAATGAGAGCATCCATACTTGCTCAAATTTAAATGTAATATCTCACTGTCTATATTCTAAATGAAATAAAATATTGAGAAGAGCCGATTTCATTCTTTGTTAATGTTTTCAGGTCCTGGATATTGGTGACAGTCTCACTATTCCGGATGAGTTTACAGAAGAGGAGAAGAAGACTGGTCAGTGGTGGAAGCAGCTTTTATCCGGAGCAATGGCTGGAGCCGTGTCCCGTACAGGAACTGCCCCTCTTGACCGTTTAAAAGTCATGATGCAGGTATTTCAGTCCGTTCTTGTTCTATTTAAAGCTTTTTATAATTTATGGCATTTTTTTTAGATAAATGATAAATGTACAGTAATCATTTTTATCCCTTTTTGGATATGCTGTACACAAAAAGCTAGCTATGCTCTGGTGTGTAACAAGTCTTGTAGATCCCCCTGCATTCTTTTGTATCAAACTGTTGTTCTAGCTATCCAGCTACCTAAATTCACTGGAATAAAATGACCTCTAACTCAGTCACCTATAAAATGGTTATCAGATCCCCTATCTGAGTGTGGGTCAGAAAAATATGGTCTTTATGGTTTTAGTGATATTTTGGAAAAATTGAATAACGGCTTCTTTCTAGTATTTAGGATATACAGTATAAATGAAGATGTAATATTTATAGGTAAAGTTGATCCAGAGAATATCCGATTGCCTCTTTGGGGATTAGGAAGGATTTTTTTTCCCTGCTGGAGCTCATTGGATCATGCTTTGTTTTTTTGTTTTTTTGCATTCCAACTGTGGGTATTTTTTATTTTGTTATTTTTATCAGTTAAACTAGATGGACTTGTTTTTTTTTTTTTTTTTAACCAGACTATGTAACTACTGTATGTAAGTAATGCAGAAATGTTGTGATGTACACTGTAATGTCGTGTCATTTTTAAGAAGAGCTCTATATATAATTTTGCCAGGTACATGGGACCAAAGGAAACTCAAACATGTTGGCTGGTCTGAAGCAGATGGTGAAGGAAGGAGGTGTGCGATCCCTCTGGCGGGGGAATGGAGTTAATGTCATCAAAATTGCCCCAGAGACAGCCATGAAGTTCTATGCATATGAACAGGTGAGGCTGAATGTCACACACACACACACACACACACACACACACACACACACACACACACACACACACACACACACACACACACGTATAGAGCAGAACTTTGTAGCACTCCTCCAACCTGGGCAGTGCAGAATGACAAAAAAAAGCAATATGGCAGGCTAGTATTTAAAGGGCTCAGTTCACCTTTTGAATAATTTTGACTATTCAGGTTAGGGGCTAAAGTAGGTTAAAAAAAAAACACTGTGCAGCTTAGAAACCTTTTGCTTGGTTTAAATGCCATACCGTTAAGCAACTCCAAAGCCTGGCCAAAAAACTCCCATTTTAAATGATCAACCCTGTCCTGCCATGTGTATCTGGGATGTGCCACACATTGAGTATACCCTTGGCATCACAGGAGAAAGCATTCTCTCTTATTCAAAACCCAAGCATGCGCAGTGCGCTCTCCCTATCAGTGTAACTGCAGCATCCTTAAATGTGGTGGCTGCATTTTTGTTTAAGGTTGGGTTTGATTTTTTTTTTCCTTTTTTATTTTCACCTAGTAATCCTGTGAATAACACTTTTTTTTAATTTTTTTTTTTATCGTACATCATTGGACACAGAGCCTTAAGTAATTACTTAATGAGTTATAGGCCACCTTCAGGTGTTGACACTGGTTACATCCAATCAAGGAAGTTCACTCCCTATATAACCCCTCCTCCTTCCAGGAGCACATCATCTGTTTTTTCGCCAATGTCTAAGGTGTTGGTCACGAGTGAAGATCTGCTCTGAGGAGCTCCACTGGAGGGATCCATGCTGGATTAAAATAGCCTCCATAAAGACCAGATCCATCCAGAGTGCCACTGAGGCCTAAAAGGATGGTACCTGGGGCCTCGTATCGGAAGCACGAGGTTTTACTGGTAACGCCTCTCTTTGTAGGGCTGGACCCCAGGAACCCAGTCCGTGTCTGGTTGCAGCAGCGTGTGGAGGGGGATATTTTCAAGGTAAAAGAAATCTGCAAAAATGTTTTTGTTTTTCCCCCTGATGGGACCAGAGGGTTAGGGGGACAGCAGCGCTGTACCCCCCTTAAATTACCCCCACCGCAGGGGGGGTGTGGAGGTCCCGCTAATACTGCTAATTGTTTTACTGTGGCTGATTTCACTGTTTGTGCCTGCTCCCCCCCCCCCCCTCGTGTTGGGTCGGTGGACCCAAAAACACGCACAGGTGTGGGAGCATTTTAAATGTAAAAAGGGGCAGAATTTTTGTTCGGAGGGGGCGAAACCTAAGCGTGATGCTGTGAACGTCCACGAGGACACATGGTAGGCTAAAAACAAATACAACACAGCTGTGACAGTCTCTCCTCGGCTGACGAGGAGAAAACAAGCAGCCTGCAACACAAGGACACAAGAGCTGTGGGACATGTGACGGTTGCAAACTGGCATTCCTGATACAGGAACACCTTTTTTTTTTTTTTTCCAGCACTAGGCTGAATTTTATAGCAGCTTTAAATGTCATGACTATTTTCAGCGATTATGTGCAATTTGTATAGTGCCTCTGTTTTTGTACTTAGGACTATGCCTACCAAAAAGACACCCCAAAAAAGTAAAGGTTTCACCCCCAGGCGCTAGGATCCCGAGTCTCATTTCCATGCTGTCATCCTCGCCTGAATTACCAGATATGGCAAGCCAGGGTGAGCTATTGGAACAAATTGATGGTGCAACTGCTTCTTACATCTCAGCCCCTGTATACATGACTGAAGATGTCCTTTCCTCCACCCTGCAGGGCCTGGAAGGAAGATTAGTGACTTTAATTGCATCCTCCATTCAAATGGATAGGAAGCGTGCTAGATCCCCCTCCCCCACTTCAAAACCTTTGCAAGGGAAACAGTGGGCACAGGATGAGGTGTTACCCTCAGTTGATGAGGAGAAAAACAAACCGATGATAATTCCTCTGCCGAGGAAACAACGGTAGATGAGCCTTTTTTCAGCCTCTCAATCTGAGAAATTGCTGATATAATCTCTTACGGAGATGATTCGTTCTACTTTCATGCTACCCCTAATGGAGTCTCCTTAAAGTTTGGTTCATCCTTGGGTCCCTTAAAACTCTCTCAACCTTTGCATGCGTTTCCTGCACATGCATTACTAGAACAGCTTATTTTTGCTGAATGGGATCACCTGGATAAGCATTTTTCTCCCTCCTAATGCCCTGTACACACGGTCGGACATTGATTGGACATTCCGACAACAAAATCCATGGATTTTTCCGATGGATGTTGGTTCAAACTTGTCTTGCATACACACGGTCACACAAAGTTTTCGGAAAATCCGATCGTTCTAAACGCGGTGACGTAAAACACGTACGTCAGGACTATAAACGGGGCGTTAGCCAATAGCTTTCGTCTCTTAATTTATTCTGAGCAGGCGTGGCACTTTGTGCGTCGGATTTGTGTACACACAATCGGAATTTCTGACAACGGATTTTGTTGTTGGAAAATTTTATAGCCTGCTCTCAAACTTTGTGTGTCCAGTAGACAATGCACAGATGCTTAAGGATCCAACAGATAAAGAGTTGGAGTCCCTGTTAAAATCTACTTTTTCCATGGCAGGTGCCATTACTCAGTCTGCAGTCTGTCAGTCCCTAAAGGACCAATTTAAACAGGCCCTTAGAGAGCTTCCTGCACAACAAGCTCAGGATTTGGCTGAACTATCAAAAGCATTATGCTTGCCATAGATGCTATTAAAGATTCTATTCACAAGGCATCCCACCTTGCTCTTCTGCTTGTGCATATGCGTAGAATCCTGTGGTTAGAAATGTTTTTTTTTTAACTGAAGCACCATGTAAAGACCTCCTAACTAGGCTCCCTTTTCATGGGGAGCAACTATTTGGAGAAGACTTGGACAAATCTATCCAAACAATTTCTAGTGGGAAAAGTACTCTTTTGCCAGTCAGAGTATAAACGCCCTTCATTTAAACGGGCTCTTTCCCTTACACCAGGGGTTTCTGCCTCTAGGCAGGGGCGACGGCCTCCGCCGTCAGACTCTAGAGGAAAATCTCAGAGTCAAACCCAGGCTCAAAGAAGTCCTGGGGTCGGAAACTTGCAAGCCAGAATCCTAAAGCCTCATCATGAAGAGGCAACCCCCCTCACCAAGGTGGGGGGAAAACTTCTGCAGTTTTCAGAAGTCTGAAAAGAAGAAATTCAGGACAGATGGGTCTTTTCCATGGTAATGCTGGGGTACAAGCTGGAATTTCGGGACTTTCCACCATCTCGCTTCCTGAGGTCAAGCGTTCCCAAAGATCCAGAGAAGAGACAATCTGTTTCAGGCACTAGACCGATTACTATCTCAAGGGGTGATCATACAGATCCCCACAAAAGAGCAAGGTTTGGGGTTTTATTCAAACTTTTTTAAGGTACCAAAACCAAATGGAGATGAAACCCATCCTAGATCTAAATCAGTTCCTGAAGATCTGCTCCTTTCGCATGGAGATGTTCAGGTCAGTAGTTTCTATCCTTCTCGGAGGAGAACTTCTGGCATAAATTGATATCAGGGATGCATATCTGCATGTTCCTATATATTCCCGCTCACCAAGAGTTTCTGCGGTTCGAATTAGAACAGCAGCATTTTCAGTTTGTAGCCCTGCCCTTCGGGCTAGCCACAGCACCTCAAGTATTTACAAAAGTGCTGGCCCCACCTCTAGCCAGGTTAAGGGCACAACAGTCGTAGCGTATCTAGACGATCTATTACTAATAGATCAGTCGTGGCTCATTTTGGAGCAAAGCGTATGCACTCCAACCAACTATCTGAAGAGTTGGGTTGGATTCTCAACCTAGAGAAATCTTCCTTAATACCGCTAAAAAGGCTGGCGTACTTGGGTGGCGTACTGGGGTGGCGTACTTGCAATCTCTCCATTCGCCTTTGCATGAGATTACTAGGAACCATGGTGGCTTCATTCAAAGCAGTTCCCTATGCCCAGTTTCATTTAAGACTGTTGCAAAACAGTATCCTGTCTGCTTGGAACAAAACAATTCAAGCTTTAGACTTGCCAATGCAGCTGTCCCCATGAGTGTACTAAAGCCTCACTTGGTGGTTACTAACCCAGAATCAGCTGAAAGGAAAATCCTTCAGACCAGTCATCTGGAAAGTGGTAACGATGGATTCCAGCCTTTCAGGCTGGGGAGCAGTACTAGAAAAGACAACTGTCCAGGGACAGTGGTCAAGAACCAAAAGAACCTACAGATTTGGGCAATGTGTCTGGCTCTAAAGGCCTGGACTTTCAGGTTACGGGATTGTCCTGTCAGGATTCAATCCGACAATGCCACAGCTGTGGCCTATATCAATCACCAAGGGGGCACCAAAAGTCTCTCAGCACAGAGAGAGGTGAACCATATTGTTTCTTGGGCAGAAAGGAATGTTCCGTGCCTATCAGCAGTCTTCATTCCAGGAGTTGAGAATTGGCAGGCGGACTACTTGATTCACCAGCAGTTATTCCCGGGGGAATGGTCTCTTCACCCCAACATATTTTGGGCTTTGCCAAAGATGGGGGGCTCCGGACATAGATCTCCTAGCGTCCAGGTTCAACATGAAGTTAGTCAACTTTGTGGCCAGAACAAGGGATCCACTCGCATGCGGAACAGATGTGTTGGTGACCCCATGGGGTCAGTTCCCACTGATCTATGCATTCCCCCCTATTCAGTTGCTGCCTCGTTTTCTTTGCTGGGTCAAGAAATCCGGTAATTCTGGTGGCACCAGCATGGCCCAGAAGGTCATGGTATGCAGAAATCGTAAAGATGGCAGTGGAGGGCCCATGGTCCCTCTCACTGTGACCAGATCTGCTCTCACAGGGACCGATATTCCATCCTTCCTTATGGTCTCTAAATTTAACGGCTTGGCTATTGAAACCCACATTCTAAAGAAACGTGGGCTTTCTGGGTCAGTTATCTGTACCCTGATTAGTGCAAGGAAGCCAGTTTCCAGAACTATAGAGTCTGGAGGGCTTATGTTTCCTGGGTATTTTTGGTTGCTATATCCTCAGTAAGGAGGGTTTCAGAATTGGCTGCTCTTGTAAAGAGCCATATTTGATTTGTCATGAAGACAGAGTGGTGTTACGCCCTCGTCCAGACTTTTTTTAATCAAAAGTGCTTTCAGATTTTTACCTGAACCAAGATATTGTCCTGCCATCGTTTTTTCCAAAACCATGTTCCAGGGAAGAAAAGTCACCACATTGTCTTAATGAGGTGAGAGAGTGAAAATCTATTTTAAGGCAACTGCTCAGATTCGTAAGACTGATGTATTATTTATTCTGCCAAAGGGTCCTAAGAAAGGACAGGCAGCATCAAAATCCACTGTGGCTAAGTGGATTCGGCAAGTGATAATACAAAACTTATGATTTAAGGGGTAAGATTCCCCCTTTTCAAGTTAAGGCGCACTCAACCAGGGCGGTTAGTTCTTCTTGGGCAGTGCGTCATCAGGCCTCCATGGCTCAGATCTGTAAGGCCGTAACTTGGTCTTCAGTGCATACATTCACAAAATTTTATCAGGTTGATGTAAGAAGGTATGAGGATAACGTCTTAGGGCGCAGTGTGCTGCAGGCAGCAGTATAAATCCTCAAGTCTGTGGGTACCCTGCGGGTTGTCTCTCCCTCCCCACAAGTAGCATTGCTATGGGACATCCCATTAAGTAATTACTTAAGGCTCTGTGTCCCATGATGTACGATAAAGAAAATAGGATTTTTATTACAGTTTACGTGTAAAATTCTTTTCTTGGAGTACATCATGGGACACAGAGGTCCCTCCCCTCTTTTGGGATTAGGCATAGGCTTTGCTACAAAAACTGATGTGCTCCTGGAAGGAGGAGGGGTTATATATGGAGTGATCTTCCTTGATTGGGTATAACCAGTGTCAACACCTGAAGGTGGCCTATAACCCATTAAGTAATTACTTAAGGCTCTGTGTCCCATGATGTACTCCAAGAAAAAGATTTCACAGGTAAGCTGTGTAATTCTATTTTCCTGTCCTAGGGTGGCTACGCTTGCTGCTCTTCCAGTGTATCTATGGACATAGCCATGGGTGCCACTGAGGCTGGACTACAAACATGCCTCCCTCTCATTTACATGGGGGAATTGGTAGTGTACAGAAGGAAGAATACATTGTTTTGTGTTTTACTAGTTCAGGTCACAAGAAGTGACAAGAATTTTAGCATTTCGGGTAATGCGTGAAGTAGAACTGGTGAACCAGTCCCAAAAGCTTGCATGTTTTAACAGCCTTAACCAGAACTAAAGTTCTGCTGTAACGAGCAGGCAGGTTTTTTATTAAAACGCACCTACCTGCCAGCTTGCTGTTTTTTCCGACGTAGTAAACTGAGCACAGATTGGCTTACAGCATTGGCACCGTCCCTGTGTGCTGGAATGATGACCTCCTTTGCATGTGCAGGAGTAACGTCATCCTGCTCCATCGGCAGAAGATGGATGAAGACCGGCACAGGAGAAGATGCCAGTGAGACTATACCATAGATGATTTGAGGGCTATTAACTTTAATTTAGCCAATAAAGGCGAAATCCAATACTATGGTAATGCCTGGACATACGCTTTAAAAAGTAGCATATTGCAATGCCTCTTGAATGTTCAATACAGTTTTCCTCCTGAAGGTGTCAGTGTTGCTCTTGTTACTTTGTAACTAGTTCAGAATAACCTAATGCCATTATTTTTATAGCAACTCTCACTAAGAGCTAATTGAATTAGCCTTCATTAAAATACTGCTTACCATAGATTAACCTCTTTCATGGCCAAGTTCAAAACAAACCTTTACGACCCAAAACCCAATGTTACAACTTTGTGTTAGTACCACTGTACATATCCTCACAACTACTTAGTGTATCCAGGTGGATTACAGTGCCATAAAAAAGTATTCATACCCCGTCAAATTTTCCACATTTTGTCATGTTGCAACCAAAAACGTCAATTTATTTTATTGGGATTTTATTTGCTAGACGAAAACAAAGTGGCACATAGTTGTGAAGTTAAAAGAAAATGATAAATGGTTTTCAATTTTATTTATTTATTTTTACAAATATCTGAAATGTGTGGTGTGCATTTGTATTCAGTCCCCTTTACTCTGATACCCCTAACTAAAATCTAGTGAACAAATTGCCTTCAGAAGTCACCTAATTTATTAAATAGAGTCCACCTGTGTGTAATTTAATCTCCTAGAACTTCAGCTGTTCTGTGAATCCCTCAGAGGTTTGTTAGAGAACCTTAGTGAACAAAGAGCATCATGAAGGCCAAGGAACACACCAGACAGGTCAGGGATAAAGTTCTGAAGTTTAAAGCAGGGTTAGGTTATAAAAAAAAATATCCCAAGCTTTGAACATCTCATGGAGCACTGTTCGATCCATCATCTGAAAATGGAAAGAGTATGGCACTGGGAGCTGAATACAAATGCACACCACACTTTTCACATACAGTATTTGTAAAAAAAAAAATGAAAACCATTTATCATTTTCTTTCTACTTTACAATTATGTGCCACTTTGTGTTGTTCTATCACATAAAATCTCAATAAATGTGAAAAATTTCAAGGGGAATGAATACTTTTTTCAAGGCGCTGTACACCTTTTTTTTCAGGACAGATTTGGCTTTCATTTTGTGGTTAATGTATAAGATCTTTTGATACTGGCCCAAAATAGTGAAAAATAACAATTTTTAAACTTGCGCTGTATATTTTGATGACAATTGTGGCATTACCACGTATGTGTGGGTTATTTGTTCTTTATACCTGTATTAAGAAACAGTACTTTTTTCTTTTAGTTTGTCCAACCTAAACAGACTGACGCTAAATATAAAACCTTTGACTGACACTTGTACAGATTAATTCGATCAAGCCCTTATCTAATTAAAGTGGCTCTAAAGCCTAAGCATTTTTTTACCTTCATGCATTCTTTGCATGAAGGTAAAGAATGTTTAGGCATCGAATTTGGCCCTTCAACCCACACCTTTTTTTACTTTCCTGAGCCCTCATTGGATCCAGCGATGTGCCCATCTGCAGCGCTTCTCTCCCCTCACTTCCGTGTCTCACTATCTTTGCTGGGGCACCGGGAGCCATTGGCTCCCAGTGCTGTCAGTCAATGACAAGGGGGGCGGGTGTCAATGGACTCAGCAGCCGGACTCAGGTGCGAGAAGGCACGAGTGCCCCCATGGGAAGCCACTGGACAGAGGAGAAGCCAGGAACGTCAGCGGGAGAGCCAAGAAAAAGAGGTTCGGGGCCGCTTTATGCAATTCCTTTGCACAAAGCAGGTAAGTTATAGACATGTTTTTGTTGTTTGTTTTTATTTTTTCCTTTACAATCGTTTTCATAGTCCTTTTTTTTTTATTTTATTTTTTATTTCCAGGCTTCTCTAGCGAAGAGGAAAAAATACAATGTATTTTTTTCTCTTTTATAGAAGAGAACAGTAGTGATCACTGTAATTGGCTAATCATGATGATCACGAGCTAGCTCCCAACTGTTAGAATGAGACCTGGTGTTGTGGGTAACAGCTCAGTCTCAATGTTGGAAGCATGCAAACCAAATAAGGCTTCCAGCACAAACGCAGTAGCACATATATGCAGCTCCCAAGAATAAAGCCAACTATCTTGATACGGTATATATGTTACATGGTCATCAAGGGGGTAAAACAATAAATCGTTTTGTAGGGTTATAATTGTTTTTTGCAGTATGTAAAATGTACACAAAACATACCTTGTTTTCTTTTTCTTTCAGTACAAAAAGCTGTTTACCTCTGAAAGTGGGAAGTTGGGTACGGCAGAGAGATTTATAGCTGGGTCTTTGGCTGGAGCAACAGCACAGACTTCGATCTATCCTATGGAGGTACTGGAATCTATCTAATGAATTTAAATTATTATTATACAGGATTTATATAGTGCCTACAGTTTGTGTGGCACTTTACAACGTGAGGGCACACAGTGCAGTTACAATATAATTCAATATGGGGTTACTAGGTTGTGTTTGGGTTACTAGGTTGAAATACCAGTTGGTTTTGCACTATGTTTAGGGGGCAGGAAGAGCATATAAATTCTTTTTCGCTCTACTTTTGCAAATTGTGCCCTGAACAAGCGCTTCAGGGTGTTTTTATTAAAGCAAATGCTTAAAATAAAAATATATAAATTGTGTGTGTATATATATATATATATATATATATATATATATATATATATATATATATATATATATATATATATATATATATATATATATATATATATATATATATATATATATATATATATATATTAATATATATATATATTAATATATATATATTAATATATAATATATATTAATATATATATATATTAATATATATTAATATATATATATATTAATATATATATATATTAATATATATATATATTAATATATATATATTAATAAATATATTTATATATTGCACACGCACACGCACACATACACATACACATACACATATGTATATGTGTGTGTGTGTTTAAAATAAGTGGATAAGGCTGGCCATAGATAGTTTGAATCCTGTTGAACCGGCCGAGATTCAAACCGAGTATAGGCAGGCGGCATGTACCAAGTTGATCGATCAGCTTGGGTACAGCCGTTACATAGTAGGTGAGGTTGAAAAAAGACTCAAGTCCAACCTATGTGTGATTATGTGTCAGTATTACATTGTATATCCCTGTATGTTGCGGTCATTCAGGTGATTATCTAATAGTTTCTTGAAGCTATCAATGCTCCCCGCTGAGACCACCGCCTGTGGAAGGGAATTCCACATCCTTGCCGCTCTTACAGTAAAGAACCCTCTACGTAGTTTACGGTTAAACCTCTTTTTTCTTCTAATTGTAATGAGTGGCCACGAGTCTTATTAAACTCTCTTCTGCGAAAAAGTTTTATCCCCTGGCGGATTTACTGGTATAACCGGTAGCAATAATCACTGTCTTCACCCGGCAGGGACAGCTAACCCCGCCCCTCCACCCAACCCATGGTTGCTGTAAATAAATTTGCACCGTACAGTCCTTGTGTCTGTGTGCAGTGCTTCTTCCAGCTTTTTGACAATGGTACTATTATGTGCAAATCCACCAAAATTACTGTTGGTGTTCAGTTCCGCTCCACTCACCCAAGGTAGTGATTAAAGCTTTGCATGATCTTATTATAAAAAGTCCACTTGAGAAGATGAGGCTTTGTCCATTATGGGTGGACCAGAGTAGAGCACCAAGAGTATTCTTGACAGATTTGCACAAGATAACACAGCTGTCAAAGATTTTGAAGCACTGAACACAGACTTAAAGCAGAACTAAACCCATTGATTTACCAGTTTTTTTTTTTTTTTTAAAGTTACATTCCCAGCACATTTCAGTCACATTGGTTTTGCTATCAATCAAACTGTCAAACCATCAAATGGCTGGTGTCATAACTGATCACCTGTGCAACATCATGGCAGTAGAAGATCAAACAGAGGCCTAGATGACCGCTTCCTTAGCTGAAAATGACAGGGGGGTTTAGTTCCGCTTTAAAGGGGTTGTAAACTCTCATGGTTTTTCCCCTTAATGCATTCTATGCATTAAGGTGAAAAACCTTCTCTCATGCTGCAGCCCCCCAGTGCCCCCCTTTTACTTACCTGAACCCGGTCTTTTTCTCCCCGGGGACGAGCACACTAGCTCTAGCTGGTGTCTTGTGTCCTGACTGGATAGATTTATAGCAGTGCAGCTATTGGCTCCCGCTGCTGTCAATCAAAGCCAATGATCCGGGGGCGGGGCCGAGTCCTGCTTTCTGTGTCAATAGACGCAGAAGCAGGACTCGGGAGCTCGCCCGCACAGGTGTCCCGAAGAAGAACGCTTTTTCTGACGGGGCACTCGAGAAGAGGAGGAGCTATCGGCGCCGCTGAGGGACCCCAGAAAAGGCCACTCTGTGCTTAACCAACTACACAGTGGAGGCAAGTATGATATGTTTGTTAAAAAAAAAAAATGAACCTTTTAGTAACCTTTTAAGCATAGGAATGAACAATGCGAATTGCATAATTTTTATTTATTTTTTTTTAATGGAAATATACATGCATTTTTCAAGTGCTAAATCACCAATGCCATTACATAAGTTCTATGCTTTGTTGCACCAGCTGTACCAAATCTTAAGAAAAGTGCTATATGACAGCTTCTATAAATGTTCAAATGTGTACACCAAAATAATGAAGCACTTGCACCAATGTCCCAATTTAAATATCGCTCTAAAATACACACTATTACCAGAGTGTCGTAAATACTGCAGTGAGGAGGGACAGACAGCAGAAATCAGCATGGCAGCAAGGATAGGCAAGGGGTATGTGTATGGATGGCCAGTGAAGTGCAGGAAGGAGGGGAGAACATTTTTAGGTTGATCCCAGCAGAAGATTACCTTAGATTTGTACCAAAAGATGGGTGCATGTCAGAGTAAAAGTGCTTGAATCTGGCACACCGCAAAAATGCAAAAGTTGGCATACACCACTTGTATTAATTTGTTGCTGGAGGCACTAATTCAAAGGACATATAGAAAATGGGCGTTTTTTTGTCATGTCTTGTTATTACCCCCCCCCCCCTCCATTATATATGTGTATCTCCACAAATAGCTTGGTGTATATTTGTTTTATTTTGCAATACCACACTGCACAAGGAGGAGATTAGGAGGATATAACACTGCACATAATAAAGTACAACACTGGGGGAGAGAGGGGTGGTTTTATAAAGGATGTCGTAGGTGGACACTCCTTCCTCAGTGCGCTCCCTCCCCACCCACTGCACCATCACACTGACCAGTGCATGGCCAAGGAGTTTTTTAGTGGGGTGGACGGAGCCTGATGAGGAACTAAGAAACTAGTTCTCCATCAGATCTGCCTTACTTTCAGATGACGACTTACGGCAGTTGGTGTGCCTAATAGTAGCTATTCAGTCCAAGAGCAGCTTTTGCATCGGCCCACTGCCTTCAAAAGCAAGCATTCCTCTGATGGAACTAGTCTCTCAGTTTTACATCAGGCTCTGCCCACCCAAGAGGCGCTGCGGCCATGGGGACTAGTTTCTCATCAAGCCTGCTTTCCTTGTGAGCTTGTTTTTTTCCCCAAACCTGCCACATTTGGATAATGACATCACCTGTATCTGCGACCCCCTGAACGGGGCCAGACATAGTGCCCAGTGTGGGAAGCTGTCACACACGGCAGCCTTACAGCATAGATCTTCTGTACACCAACTCAGAGCTGGTCTTAATTCCTGCCAGTTTCCTAACCTGCAAGTGGTAATTCTCTAAGAATCTTTCACTGGTGAAAATGCTTGCCTGAATTAAGTACAGGTAGTTTTAACCATTTGCCGACCACTGACGTACCCACACTAGACTTCAAGTGGTTATACCGAGATGATGCCTACGGCCGCAGACATCGTCCCAGTACCGTGTTTTTTGTTTTTGTTTTTTTTTTTTTTTTTTATTTTCTAGTGCAGACGGTCTGCTCCCTTTATAAAACCAATCATAGCAGCCAGCTAGCCACTAAATTGCTTTTACACCCCCTCCTGTCACCTTCAACAGCTGTACCGGGATCTCCCGTCCCATTGGGAGTCCTGATCGGCCAGCTGGTGCTTCCACCAGCTGATCATAGGGCCCAGCAAAGACCCGATCAGCTTTATTGGGCTCTATGATGTAGTAACCCGGAAGCGATGACGTTGCATGACTTTCAGGTTACTCTCTGATTTTGGTGTGATCAAATGCGTAGGGATTTGGGGACCTTTCACAAGGGATGTTTACATTCTTTGTGACAGCAATAAAAATGATTAAAAAAAAAAATTAAAGCGACAGTGTTAAAATAGAAATAAATGAATAAAAAAAAATGTATGTTCCCCCGCCCACCCGTGCTTTTGCACAAAGGCGAACGCACGCATTGGTCTCGCACAAATGCAAACCTAGATCGTCCCACACATTTGAGATGTCACTGCGCAAGTCCGATCACGGGCAGTAATTTTAGCACAAGACCTCCTGTGTAAACGTTAAGGCTTTGAAAGCACTGCCTGTGGATGGTAAAATTTACATCGTTTTTCGCTGTTGCACAGACCTGTGCAATTTTAAAAGCGTGACATGTTTGGTATCTATTTGCTCGGGGTAACATCATCTTTTATATTGTACCCACAAATTGGGTTATGTATTGTGTTTTTTGCATTAAAATTCAAAAAAGTGTATTTTTCCCCAAAGAAATAGCGCTTGAAAAAATGCTGCGCATATATACTGTGTGACATAAAAAATTGCCAAACCCACCATTTTATTCTCTAGGACCGTCGCTTTAAAAAAAATATGTAATGTTGGGGGTTCTAACTAATTTTCTAGCAAAAAATACAGATTTTTACATAAGTGTCAGAAAAAGGCCTGGAGGTTAAGTGGTTAAAGAGAACAACCACCAGGAAACTTTCATCAATGCTTTATTAAAGCAGAACTCAAGGGTGAATACTTACCTGTCCAACAATTCCTCACTGGCACCAGCATCGTCTTCTGAGTGCCGGCCTTTAGGCCTCTTCATTGGCGGTGGGGGATGACGTCACACTTGCGCATGTGCAGGAGATGGTCATCCCGGCACTAAATGCGCAGCTACGTTTGCAGTGCCGGAGAAGACAGCACGCAGGCAGGTAGGTGCATTTTATTGCAGAAGGGACATTGCATACCTCTTCTGCAATAAAAGCCTGCCTGCATGCTGTTTCTTACAGTGGAACTTTAGCTCCACTGTAAATTGTGTGTGTCTGTCTGTTTTGTGTGTTTCAGTCTGTTATACTTTTAGATCTGGTATTGGGACAGAACAATGCAGTGCTAGCTGCTAGAGAAGTCTGTCCTGTGTGTTCAGCTTTTCAGATGCACTGTTTCAGCAGGATTCTGTGGGAACAAAATGCGCATTACATACAAAACGACATACAAAACATTGTAAGAGCGTTTTCTAATTAAAAAAAAAAAAAATAATTTGCAAATATTTTAGCTGCATTTTTTTATATGTAATGGACTCACAAAGTTTCATGCAATCTGTGCCCACTAAGGCTAAGGAAGTACCATTCAATAGCCCATCTATGTGAGGGCAGCATGGATCTGTTTATGGATATCACTGCTGAGCACTGCATGGTTTATCTGCTAGCAAGATAAATGGCATCATTAATAGTGCGTGGCATGCTGAGAATTGACCCTGAAAGTTGAGTGGGCACTGTGGGATATTCAGTATTTTATACCACCAACTAAAAAAATAAAAAACACAAAGACTTCTACACACCCTAAAGAGTTAAACCACAAAAAAGATTTATTGCTTTAAAAAGCGATGTACAACAATTTATTAGCAAAATAACCCAAGATCCCCCCCATATAGTCCAACACTCCCAAAAAATATTCCTCTTAAAACAAAACACAATATGTAGGGCAAAAAAAACCCCTTATGAGACTGAGGGTCAAAAAAGTGCAAAAACCCCACAGTAGGCAAGCCCTACTGATTACACCCCCCGATATCTATTCGGTGAGCTCTACATATTTATATTAAGTGGGATTCCCATTTATAAAATGTTTTACATATATTCAGTATTTTAGCTCTCCATAACAACATATGTGCAATAAACAGTATATTTTGATGGCGGGGGGAGGGGAATGCGTCAACAGCTATCCTGGGTGCCATATAGTCTCAATGAATCCACCTAACAGGACAAGCCTGGTTTCTAAAATAAATTTGGAATAAGTGATTGACATTTGCATTGTATTTTAGCTGAAGGTTTGTTGTCTTCCAGGTCATGAAGACTCGTTTAGCTGTGGCGAAGACCGGACAATATGATGGAATGTTCGACTGTGCTAAGAAGATTCTAAAAAGGGAAGGTGTCCGGGCTTTTTATAAAGGGTATATTCCCAATATCCTGGGAATCATTCCCTATGCAGGCATCGACCTTGCCATATATGAGGTAATCTTTGTTCTTTTATATATTTATTAATGTTTAATTTAACCTTTTTAGATCTGATATATCCCTTGTTTTAATAATTTTTATTCCATGTAATTGTTGCTCAACTTCAGACCGGGTCTGACGCTGTTGTTCTGGAACAGAGCTTAAAGTGATACTAAACACACACTGTTTAACCAATACAGCCCCGGAAGGTTTTACCCCCTTAATGACCAGGCCATCTTTTTCCGATACGACACTGCGTCGCTTTAACTGACAATTACAAGGTTGTACCCTAACAAAATTGATGTCCTAGGGGGCGATCAAGAGTTTAACTGTAATAATACGAAAAGAGGGGGGTGGGGGTGGTGGCGCTTCCTAGTTTGGGTAAGGGTGCCAGGTGATGGTATAACTAACCTTAGCGGTGAGAAAAATAAAATAACAGCCCACTCACTAGCTAAACACGATGGGGCCAGATTAATACATGTAGATTAATGGAGGCTTTTTTATAAAAATAATGCTCAGTGAGCTGTCAATACGTGACTAGTAAATAGGCTGTTATTCACTTAGCGAGACGATCCTGCCAGAAACATGACTCATCTTCACTCAGTTAGTGTTTCCCACTAATAAATATACCTTGATGTACAAATCTCTAAGTGCATGCTAGGTTACTAGCTCCAAATTACCAATCCTATATATTAATCAAACCATAAGTGAATATGTGAGATGATGCACACTTGTATAGACCTTATTAGAGCACATAACCTCAATTATAAACCATATAGGAAAATATGCAATGAAAAATATACAATAAAAAAATTATTATAAGTGCACAAAAACTTAGTGGTAGTCCATAATTATATGTTGAAACCCCACTCGGGGTTAACACCCCAATTAGTGAATGCAAGTGTTCCAACAGGTCTTGGTGCACCTGTGTGTAGCTAATAGTCCATCAGGTAGATTAAATCTCCATTCATAATAATTGACATAAAACCGGTGACTGTGAGTGTTCAAAGATTCCACTTGTGACTTCGTGCTTCCCCTCAAGTAATCCCCACTCACCAGATCTCCTCACCCCCACGGGGGTAATGTGCTTATCTTTAGGCCCATCGCGGTTGCTCCACCGGTCTCATCCAGAGGTCTGGGATATTTCACCTTCCTGTAGATGTTATCTCTGTGGTTGGCTCCTCATAGAGGAAAAAAGATATAGGCTCCAATAGTGTTGTAAAAAACGCTGGGTTTTATTTGAGAAACAACAACTTGATCCAAACGGTAACAACTTTAAAAAAAAAAAAAAATATATATATATATATATATATATATATTATAAAAAAATTTACAGTGGCTGGTCGGCAAGTGGTTAATATACATTGTCCCTTCTATTTTTGTATGTGGATGATGGTACTATAATTTTAATAGAATAAGAGCCTTTTTAATCAACGATATACAACTGTCACATGACCCAGCTCTTCCCCAGCCTGTCTGCAGGGAAACATAAGCAGGAGGAGTTCCTAATCCTCTGCTGCTGCTCACATGTTCAAATAAAAAAAAACAAAATGCCTTTGGAATATAGAGTAAAAATAAATATCAATAAACTGTTTTTAAATTTGTCACACTAATATATATATTTGAAATCAAATCTCTATTATTTTGTGGAAATAACATGGTGTGGGTGGATTTCTGCCAGTCACAGCCTGTGTCACGCCCCTCCAGCCTGTGTCTTAGAATAAGAGGGGGGTAAAGCCTCCATTAATCTACATGTATTAATCTGGCCCCATCGTGTTTAGCTAGTGAGTGGGCTGTTATTTACTGTACCACTGTGTGACTCTATAGTCACATGGGCTGCTCGGATAGGCAGAAAATGCTCATAAAATCTCACTGAAAACTGAGCATGTGCAGAGTTGCCACTACAGATGAAAAATCCTTAGCTGAATTGGGGACATGAACAGAAGGTGGAGATAGAGAGCAGCAGCATCAACCAGGTTTTTTTGCAGAATACAGAAAATGAATCTCATAGTGACTGAGTACGAGCAGCAAAATATTGTCTTTTTTTTTTTTCCAAAATCGTCACTGTTTTTTTTGTTTATAGCGCAAAAAATGAAAACCGCAGAGGTGATCAAATACCACCAAAAGAAAGCTCTATTTGTGGGGGGGGGGAAGGATGCACATTTTGTTTGGGTACAACGTCGCACGACCGCGCAATTACCAGTTAAAGCAATGCAGTGCCAAATTGTAAAAAATGCTCTGGTCAGGAAGGGGGTAAAATTTTCCAGGGCTGATGTGGTTAAAGGCTGGTTCACACCACAAAAACGCACTCCACATATATTCCGGATATACTTCTGTATGTGTGTTTTTAACGTTTTTGGATGCATTCCAGGTGCTTTTTTGTTCCTGTTTTTTTGGGGGGGTTCGGTGTGTTTTTAATTTTTTTTTTTTGCATTTTACTGCGTTCCAGTACAGTCCACTGCAGGAAAAATGCAGCATGTTCTACTTTTTTTTCTGGAACTGGAAAGCCCTGGAACTGACTGCACTAGTGTGAACTATGCCATTGGAAACCGTATAACCTACTTTCCATGCATTTTTGTTGCAGAAAAAAAAAATGTACTTGACTGCATGTGGTGTGAACTGGCCCATTTGTGTGTGGTTTTTTTTTTTTTTTTTTTGTTACTTTTTTTTTTTATTCTCTCTTAATTAGTTACTTAAAATTTTAATTTATTTTATCTCTCTAAGGGCTTGTTCACTTGCTCAAAATACTAACGCTTATCAAGTGCACCTACAGCGTTTATGTGTGTTAATAAGTGTGGTTGATATGCGTTTAATGAGCATTAAAAAAGCTCCCCCAAATGCCCTATGCGCATTGCAAAGTGGTTAACATGCATTTTTTTTGTCACGTTTAAATGTCTGTTAACTTAATGTACTACTGGTACCATAGTCTTGAATGGAAGGAGTTGAAGTGGTTCAACTCCTTTCAAAGTCGACGTAAGGCTTCAATTTTGAAGAAAAGCGATGCTAACGCTTAATGTTTTGATAATGTGAACAGCACTGTGTGCTGTCCATAGCATCATTTGCATAGGCATTTGAGGGGCATTAAAAACGAGTTCTGAGTTTTGTTTCAAAGTGACCACAAAAACCGCTGAAGCAGATCTGGGCTGCTGTGGTCAGTTTGCATCCCTGTGATCACTGCTGGAAGTTACAGGATGCTGTGCTGATGCACGGAATGCCTCTATCTCCTGAGGTCAAAACCACAGCTGGTTCTGAAAAACGGCATACAGAGGGGGTCATTTAAAGTTATTTCCTTGCTTTGTGTGATGTTAGCGAACTCACCCGCCCACAGTGTCATAGAATTCTGTCCACCCACCAGTTTGCTGTGACATAAGCCACAGAGGTAGAACTTCTTGCGTGTGTGTCTGTGTGTAATTAAGCCTGCCCCCTGAATAACCCGACATGCCTCCTGCTAAGGGACTCGCTGTGCTGTCACATGCCAGCCAAGAAAAGAAAAAATATATATAACGTGTTTGGATAAACTTTCTAGGAAAATAAATGTGTTCTGAGACATGTAGTGTTGTATGCTGTATTACAATAGCCTTTTGAAGCAGAGTGTTCACAAATACTTTAACACACAATAAAATAAAACAAAACAAATCCCCCTATTTAAATTCTTACCCCAGCACCAGTGTTAATTTTGTCAACTAAATTAATATTATTTTAGTCAACTAAATTAATACTAAAATACGACAAAACAATACAGATGACTAAAACTAAAATGGCATTTTAGTCAAAAGACTATGACTAAAACTAAAATGAAATTTGACGTCAAAATCTATTAAGCTGCTGAAAGAAAGGGCAAAAAAGAAGAGAAATGCTCTTTTTTTCTGTTTTTTTTCTTAATATTTAATGTTGGTAATATATTTAGGTAATATGTGCAATAGCATTACAGCCAATAGAATTTACAGGTTTTTTTTTGTTTTTTTTTATGTTTTCAAGTTTTCGTTTGTTTATGAAACTTGGTTTTATTTATAAATTGGTAATATATCACAATGGCTAAATCTGTGTGTAGTGCATGTTCAAACCTTAATACCATAAATAATAAACATGATGTTCGATTTTATTTTTTTTTTATTTTTTTTTTCTTCAGGAGTTTATAGTGTTTGGCAATTCTAAAAAAATAATGCATTAAAATTTAACTAAACCCATTTGATTTTAGTCGACTAAAATGTGCTGGAGATTTTAGTCGACTAAAATACGACTAAAACAATTCAGATGACTAAATAAAAGATATGACTAAAACTAAAATGGCATTTGAGTCAAAAGACTATAACTAAAGCTAAATCTAAATTTAACATCAAAATTAACACTGCCCAGCACTTGCAGGTCACAACTTTCAATGCTGCTGGCTCCTGTTCTGTTCTGTCAGTGCTGCTTACCTAAATTTGCAGTCTTCACAGAAATGAGTTAACTTGACAGTGCAGTCTCCAGCCAGCCAGTCAGTTAGCTTAGAGAAGGAAGAGGAGGAGTAATGGAAGAAGAGGAAGGGAGACTCTTGCTATCCTAGGCTACAGAGCCATGTGTTTCTGCTGATGCACACCCTATAGGGAGGCCCAGCTCTAGTCCCTGAAGATAGGCAAGGATTCAAATATGTAGAAGCTACATTCTCAGTAAGTGATTAGATTAACAGCTAAAGTGGTAAAAAAAAAAAAATCTGTTAACTATCGCTTTAAAGTAGAACTATAGGCAAAACCTTTTTTTTTTTCATTTTGGATAGAGTAAGGGAGGAGGAGTAGAGGGGGGTGGGGGGGGGGGGGGTTGTCAGAACTCCTGTCAGTTTATTTTTTGCCATCTGTGTCCCATTGGGGAGAATTTCCTTTAATTTCCTGTCCTGTAGCTAAACGGGAAGTAAGGAGAAATCCCTGTAAGTTTAATTAAGGGAATCCCTTGGGGACCCCCCAGTCACAACTAGTGTCCCCATTGGAAGTGACATTAGTTTGGGCGTTTGCATGCCAACTATCTACAGAACACCTCCAAAGTCATATCATTTTAGAAAATCCTAGCCTTTCATTTTCAATCAGCTTATTTTACTGTTCGTGTCTATTTTGTCATATCATTTTCTGTAGATATTTCATTTTCTTTCATTTAAAAGGATTTTTAAAAATAATTTTGGCTGATCTTGTAAATGCTCTATAAGAAGAAATAAAAGAATCCTTACCTCCATTGAAGAACACTGCCATATTTGTGAACTGGTAGCTTCCTGTCTGGCAAGACTATGGGGGAGATTTACTAAAACTGGAGCAATCAGAATGTGGTGAAGTTGTGCATGGTAGCCAATCGGCTTCTAATTTCAGCTTGTTCATTTAAGCTTTGACAACAAAACCTGGAAGATGATTGGTTTCTATGCAGAGCTGCACCAGATTTTGCGTACTCCGGTTTTCGTAAATCCATCCCAGTGGGTGCCATAGACATTGTTACAGTTTTACTGTTTGTGTGTAAAGGGTTAAGTGTGGAGTAAACCGCCCCAGTGAAGATCTCTGTCTGATGGCGCCTAGATTTTAGTCCTTTGAGCTGGAAGATCTCTGCCCAGGGTGGGAGCAAGACCGGTCACATGAGGTACAGAGGGTATCATTGTAGTCCGTATGTGCAGGAGAGGAGTATGTTACTGTGATGACAGGTTCTCTTTGTGGAGTCATCAGATGTCTGATAGAGTCCTGTTGCTTTCCTGGTGTCCCTGAGATACAAATGAAGAACAGGGAATCCCTGATCGACATTGTATCTAAATATATATTTCACAATATCTTTCTCTTCTGACCTTTTTATTTTATCTAGTTGGCTTCAACCAGAAATAACTTCTATCCCCGTTTGCCTCCTGCAGACTCTAAAGAATGCTTGGCTGCAAAAATATGCTACAGATTCTGCCAACCCAGGGGTCCTGGTCCTGCTGGGATGTGGCACAGCTTCCAGTACCTGTGGCCAACTGGCCAGTTATCCATTAGCTCTCATCAGGACAAGAATGCAAGCTCAAGGTAAAACATACAATTTATCAGATTTTGTAAACTTTACCAAAATGGGGGCTTTTGTGCAAGGAGTTCTTTTCTGTTTTTTGTCTTGTTTTTTTTTTTTTTTTTATATATGTGGATCTACTATTCTCTCTTCTTAGGATAGATGTATATTGGCATATTGTGTGTGTCTGTGAAATGAGCAGAGCCTGAATCATGGCATTGGTGTAGAGATTTGGCTTGTAGAATTCATACAATGAGTGTATGTGTAAGCACAGCATCCATTAGCACTAACATTCATTAAACTGCCTGTGATCTGGATGCCAAATGGGCAGAACTGATTGATTTGATCACCCTGATGTACAGCCAAATTGAATAGTGGTCCTGGCAACTATCTGTGTTACTACACACCATGATTAACTCATTAGCAACAGAAACATACTGCAGAAACAGGATTTTGTGACTTTTGGGAGAATACAGTGCTTTGGCAAAAACCTCCTATTGCATATCCTAATTTATGATATTTGATAAGATATGCTCATTTCTTATCTATGAAGGCATTAATACAGTGTGTCTAACTGTCTTCATTAGCTTCCCTATAATAGTGTTCTTATTCTAAGTAGGGATGCACCGATACCATTTTTTTTTTTTACAATGAGTACAAACAAGTACCGATACCTACCGCAACTGTTTTGTTTTAACTTCAGCTGTCTGCATTGGTATAAAGCATTAAAAAGTTATTTACAAATAAAATAAATTGTTTTTTTTTTTTTTTTTTTATCTAGCGCTCTTTCAATGTGAAATGTATTAATATATATGTGTAAAAATATTCACTAACAAAGCAAACAAAAAAAAGTTTTAATTGTTTATCGTTTATAAAATAGACATGAACATAAGGGAAAAAAAGCAGGAAAATAATGATTAAATGGAGGAGAATGGGGAGTTAATTAAGGCTGATTAGAGTAAATTATGGGTTAAGGGGTTAAACAGAGGAACATTTGCTCATCCCTTTGATCTGCAGATGAAGAAACCGAAATATACAAGAAGAAACAATGTTTCTTTTTATTTTAGTGCTTCAGGGCTGAGCAATGTTGTTAATAAACATTGCCGGCTTTTTTTTTTTTTTTATTTGACGGCTCCAATTACCGGACTTCTTTAACACTGGGGAGACCCACTGACAGCTCAAAGAACTGAGCCGGAAAGTATCTGTAGAGCATTTGCACGAGTACCGATACTTGTGCAAATACTCGGTATCGGTGCAACCCTAATCCTAAGACCTGATATGGTCATTCCATTTTATGTCGCAGAGAATTGTCTGTTTTTATGATTTATCAAAATGATCTGATCATCGAAATTTTGGCAAAAAGACTAACTTTAATTATTGAAATACATGAGAACTGTTTAATGTAACAAAGAATCTATACCTCTCTGCAAGTGCTTTGTACTCTAGGCAACCCTGCCGCACAGCACAACTGGTCCTCAACCCCCATGCAGTAGCAAAGCTTTGTCAAAGACCAATCCTAGCCTGCTGATTGGACAGAGAGGGAGCAGCACCACAATACAAAGTCATAACTCTACTCACTCTACTGTCAGCACATGTGCACTGCAGGCCTGATTTGGTTGAAACTGTCGCTTACTTCTATCTTGAGCCTTGTTGTCTTTTAATCCACTCGGCAGTACTGCTGTACAATGTATTAGGAAACAACTGATATCAAGACAGTTTTTAGGTACTTAAATTAGTAGCATTTAAAATAGTTTTACTAAAATGTACCTACCTTAATTGGTGTTTGAAATCTACCTGGAGTTTAGCTTTTAAAGAAGAACTCTGGGAATAGGGCAGGTAAGCTACATCTCTTGATCGGTATACTGCAAGTATAACAATGGACTACACGTAAAGTGGTTGTAAACCTCAGACATGAAATGTGAACAAAGCATACCCCTCTATAGTGTGTGCTTATCTCAGTTCAAAGCACAGCGTGTCATTTCTGTCCGCTGCCTCGTTCTGCTATAAGCATGAGTCACTTCAGACAAGTTTTCCTGACACCAAGAGAAAAATGGTGACAGAGGAGAGATCTCCATCTGATTGACAGCGTCAGCTCTGTTCCTGTGTGAAGGAGGGTGTGTCCTTTCCTGCCAAACAGCTCTCAGCGCTCTCCTCACTGATATAACTTTAGCTCCCTGCCCCCTGCTTTTCAGAGCTGAGAGATCCTGTGTAAAGCCAGCACTTTGAATGTAGGGGAAAGACGGCTTTAGATAAACGGGTACAACTTATTTTGGAGGATTTGTTTCATCTCTGTGTATCACCTGAGGCAGTCACTTCACTTGGTATATGTAAGGGTTTGTAACCACTTAAGCTCATGCTCACAGTCCAGAGATCTTTGTCCTTCATGTTGCCAAGCTGGCACGCTTTCTCTTTCACTGCTCCACTTTGCACCCAATCAGAATTATTTGTCAGGCCAAAATGTTATGGGTATTTCCCTGACAACCAGCTTGCTGCAATGAAAAGCTCAGGAAGGGTGGAAGATCTCTCTAATAGGGGGATGAAAGTAAGCACAATTTAGAAAACCACAATCCTGTACCCGATGTAGGGATGTACTGTAGCTTTGCCAATCCATTCCAGCAGTTTACCTTTAAAATGATGTATGCGTGTCCACTGTAAAAACAATTTATAAAATAAAGCCATTGTGCCAAAATCATAACTAGGGTCTACACTCTAGCAACTCCATTTTAAATTTTGGATGTGTTATCTGCAGGGCTTTTTTTCTCAGACGATAGGTGCAGGAACTCCCCCTTTCTCCGCCCTTACCCACCTCCCAGTACCGTCCCTTTTAGACAATATAGAACCAAGTATCATTTTGAGATGCAAAGTAATTTGTATGGAATTTGGTAATGAAGAAAAGCAGTAAAATAGATCCCCTGCAGCCAGCAACAATAGATCCCCCTAACAACAATGGACCAACAACAACAACATTTCTCCGCCAGCAACAATAGACTCCCGGCAGCATTAACAGATCTCCGCACAGCCAGCATTAATAGTCTGTCTGGCTGCCATTCACAATAGACCCCTCCCCCAACAGTAGATCTCTTCCAGCAACAATAGGTCCCCCCCCCAGCAACAATAGGTCCTCCCCCCCCCAGCAACAATAGGCCCCCCCCAGCAACAATAGGTTCCCCCCCCAGCAACAATAGGCCCCCCCCAGCAACAATAGGCCCCCCCCAGCAACAATAGCCCCCCCCCCAGCAACAATAGGCCCCCCCCAGCAACAATAGGTTCCCCCCCCCAGCAACAATAGACCTCCCCAGCAACAATAGGTCCCCCCCCCAGCAACAATAGACCCCCCTTGCAAAAATAGATCCCCAGCAGTGAGCATTAATACCCTGCAGCACACCCCAGCACCCCTTGCCATTACATACAGTCTAAGAGATGCCGGAACTGCGTTCCCACGCTGAAAAAAAGCCCTGGTTATCTGGTATAATAATAATAATCTGCAAAAAATACATTTTTGAAGAGCCTATTTTTTATCTACTTATAAAGCAATGTGGCATAATTACCCATTCATCATGTTACAGGAATAATTACCACAAAGTTTTGTACACACAATAGATTTATCCTATTTAAAGGCACATAACACATTTTTTGGCACATTAAAGAGCAACTGATCTCTGGAAGTTGTGCCCAAGAAAAGGCCGGCAGGGGGCAAAGGGCTGGTCACCATGTTACCTGTGGTATTCATGCGCCGATCCAGCTGTCTTTCCCTTATTACTCGCTATTTACCATGCCTGCCTTGTTCTGCACTGCCTCTGTGTGGAGGGAGCCATCTTAGAAGTGGCAAGGCTTTGCTTCCTCATGTTTTAGCCTTCAACAAGGAGAACAGAGCAGCTCAGCAGTTAGGGGAAGTTCAATGGAGTAACACGTCTTCCCTTTTTTTAAATTTAATTTTTTTTTTTAAATCAACTTGTTTCATTTATTACATTTTGCCTGTATAATAGTAGTTTATCACATTCAGTTGAACACACTCCATCATTTATCCAACTTAGTTTACCAGCTCAAATAGGTACCCACAAAGGTCAAGCTAGTCCAAACACCTTGGTGGTGTCATAAACTGTTCATTGTCCCAAAAAGTGAGTTGTGTAAAGTTGTGGGCTGTGCAGCTCTAATCCAATCATCTTGTTGCCATGAAGTCAAGGATATGTGTTAATTGTTTTCAATTATATTTGTGAATGTGGAAATTTTTGCCAAATTACTGAACTAAAACATTTTATGTTGGGAAGTGGGACTCCTTTTTAAATGGGCAACTATAAGAGTGGTTTTCTGTAATTTCCATTGCTTTTATTTAAGAATTTCCTTCCATCTTTTGCAGCATCTGTAGAAGGCGCACCTCAACTTAGCATGGGAGGCCTCTTCCGCAATATTATCGCCAAGGAAGGATTTTTGGGCCTGTACAGAGGAATAGCTCCAAACTTCCTGAAAGTACTCCCCGCTGTCAGTATCAGCTATGTGGTGTATGAGAAGATGAAAATCCGGCTTGGGATCTAGTAGTGGGGAACCTCCAGCCTTCACACTCAGGAAATCCATTGTGTGCATATTTGTCTGTGTGTTTATTCTGAGAGCTGAGCAGTGTGAAGTGAGTATTGATTGTGTTGCTGAAGACCATATTGAAAGTCTCCACGGCTAACAGAACATTGCCAAAATGTAGAATATTAAAGTGCAACTCCACTTATGTCAAGAAAAAGCAGTCCCTTCTAGCAGAAATGAATATTTTCTTCTTAAAGTGTATGAGAACTCTAATAATGAACTTACTTTTTTTCTCTTTTTTTTTTTTTACTTTTTTGGTCTGTTCTATACCATTGGAAGTGTTGTCTACTTATCGCTCCAATAATTAGAAGTGCAAAAAAAAATAACCTGTTGTTCCTGCCAGAAATCTAGCGAGCTTGTAATTTCTGTGTGCTCTGCAGCTGTCTTATCAGCTCTGCCCAGGTCCCCTGTGAGCTACAGAACACCTCCTATGTTATAAAGAGGGGGGTGTATTCTGTAGTCCTAACACAGTTCTTGTCCTGGGGTGACAACACTGTTTTGCCACAGATACAGTACAGGGAGTGAGTGTAGTCACCTCTCCATTTTCACTCAGTGATCGTGCCGGTAACACACTTCTGTCTTGGGGTGGCTTCACTCTGGATGGAGAAGCAATAGGGACACATCTGGACAGCAGCATTGTCAGTGTGGGGATCGGGTAGTGTTAGACTAGAAGAATTATATGGACTAATTAGATGGACAATTTAAAGCTGAACCTCTGCCTACACCTTTTAAAGCTGTAGTAAAAAAAAAAACAAAAAAAAACTGAAGCTTAAAATAAGGCTTACCTGTAGGTACAGGGAATATCTCCTGAACGTGTGCCGTTTAGGAGATATTCACAGCTGCTGATGATGTCACCAGCACATGCGCCGTGCACGCTACATTCAGGGAACACTGAGTGTGCAGTTGATGCAGGAAGTGCTGTGCTGAGTCATGACTCCTGTGTGCGTGTGCAGGAGTGACGTCATCACTGCCTGGCCATTTAAACGGTGAGAGAGTGTGAACCCGAAAGGAAGACTAGATGCAGATAGAAGCATTGGGAGCGGTGAACACATGCTACTGGAGGTCTCTGTTTAGAAGGTAACTCTGCCAAAATATGCTAGTATGCAGTGCATACTAGCACATTATGGCAGTAACTTGCAGAGGACCCAGTTATATTTTGTTTTTGCTACCACTTTAAGCAGTTATGGCAACTTTTTTTTTTCCTTTTGGTATAAAAGTTGTAGCTAAAAGCTGACCATTGCAAGCACTCCTGTCAGTGTTAAATCGATTTAACCCTCTGACATTTTTTCTGGACAGCTTGATGTTAAAGTGGAACTAAAGTGAAAAACTGGAAATAGGCAGGCTTTTTATTGCAGAAGAAACATGCAATAAAATGCACTTACCTGCCTGTTCGCAATCCCCTGTAGAGTATACACTGAGCTGCGCATACATTGTTGCGGGATGATGTCACTCCCACGTCGGTCAATCAAGATGGCCAAAGATCGGCACCTGAAAGAAGCTCTAGATGATGGTGCCAGCAAGGTAGGTATCTGTGCCTTGAGTTCTGCCTGAAAGGAAGTTTAAACATTAGACTTACTGGCCAGATCACTAGGTGCAAAAAAGCATGAAAAAAAGAAAACAAATGCAGCCTCCTATATCGAAGGATAAGCTGCAATATTACATTTTTGTTCATAGGTTTAGATACACTTAGTTATATTTATTTTTGCCTTGCCAGCACTTCTATCCAACTGACTGCTAATTTCTTTTTTTTTTTGTTTTGTTTTTTTAAGTAGCTCACTGGTGTCAGTAGGTACCTGAAATTTTACTTCAAGTTCTGTGTAGGCTTTCAGGAAAAGCAGTGAGCCTATCGCACAAATAGGAAGTGAGAAGAAAACAATAAGCTTGATTAATAATTATGTCAAATTCTCTTTAGCAAAAACAAAGCTTTAATGAGGCAGGTAAAAATCAATGTCCCGTCTTGCTTCAGGCTTTATTTCATCTCTGCGAAAACTTTTGATGTGCAGTAGACCTTGGCAAGAAAGTATTGCCATCCAGCAGATTTGTATAGTCAGACTAATGAGTGATTTCTGATTGGTTATGGGGTACCACATACCAATTATCTTTGCACTTTTTTATGAAATACAGTTGCCTATAAAACTATGCAAAATCTTGAGAATAAGCAAGCTTTGTGCCTTTTTTTTTTCTTTAATATAAATTTTTCTCTTTTTTTTTTTTTTTTATAGCCACTTTTTCTAATTTTGGTATTTTTTCTGTCCTTTTTTTTATCATGTAGAATTGTTATATGCAGTCTGTTATTAGAAATGCAGTATTCCGTAGCCAAATCCAAGGAGTTCCTAATGTCCTGAGTATATCTAGAGTTTTTTTTTTTTTTAAAGTGTTCTAGAAGAAGTGCAAACTTTATAAATGAATAATTTGTTTTATAGAAGTAAAAAGATCACGAGGAATTTCTTCCAACCATATTTAAACTATCGTGCGTAGGCATTAGAGTATATCTAAAGCCAAAAAATTTAATTTAGGTAAAGCAGAGACATTTTACAACCCCTATACATTTTTTTTAATTTTTATTTTTTGCCGTCTTTGTCCCTTTCAAGAAATTTCTGTTTTTACTTTTTGTCCTATAGCCACAAAAGGAAACTGAAAGGTGCCATTTATTGGTGTACTCACAATCGGCAATGTTTAACTGAACTGTGCCCGAGTTGATTGTTCCCCCTCAACGTTCCTCCTGTTGGTCTGCAATCACACTGGGCTGTAAAGAAGTGTTCCTGAGCACACTTTCATCATTGCCTCTGGCAACTGGACCACAGTGATCCCTGCTTCTGTGCTCATTGATCTATGGAGAGTTCTTTACTCAGACACGATTGGCATGCACAAAGCGAACCATACTGGACCACAAGTGAACCATGCCCAGGACCACCTCTTCAGGTGGTCCCGGGTGCAGTTAGGAGTAACCATCCTACGCAAATGAACCAAGGGGGCGTGAA
Source organism: Lithobates clamitans (assembly GCA_037952925.1). Classification (NCBI taxonomy): domain Eukaryota; kingdom Metazoa; phylum Chordata; class Amphibia; order Anura; family Ranidae; genus Lithobates; species Lithobates clamitans. The sequence goes on along the minus strand of JBBGZY010000430.1, from coordinate 3,741,989 downwards.
CCATGCCTTGGTACACCCTTAATTATCCCTAACAGTTGTCAAAGGAAGAAAATGTCTCCATTGGAAGATTCTCCTCCTAGTGGTCACCAAGACAAATGGAAAGGGTGAATCCCTCTAGCAGGGATACATTATAAACCTGATGTGGTTCTAACCCTCCATACTTTCTAAAATGAAAAGAATTAATTTTGGCTGGACAGTTTTTTGCTATGTGAGTCGAGATATTTATTATGAGAAAGCATCCTGACTATTGTCCTCTTATCATTATTTAATTCTTTCTTTAGGGCTCTGTCAAATCAGCCTGTGTCCTAAAACACATATGCGCTGGTGTACATTGTACATTGGCAAGTGTGATGTTTTGTTACAATACTTCACACCGTTTCCTGTTTTTTTATTTCTTTTTTCTTTATTTTTACTTGACACTTTATTCAAGCCTATGAATTGAAGCAAATTGCAACGATATACAGTGAGGAGTGGTACGTTGCGTAAAAATGCAGGAGGTCTGCATTTTTACACCGTTCATGCCAACCCAAGTCAATGCAGCCATGCAACTTAAATGACAAATAAATTGGAAATTATACCCACATTTTTGACTTCATGACATCACTTGCTCCTAGGAATGGTTTCACTGTACTATGATTAAAGAATCATGTTAAAGTAATTTAAAGTCAAAAATCATTATATATACATATATATAATGTTTTTTTTTTTTTGTTTTGTTTTTTGCGGTCTGTATCCCATTGCAAAGATTTACCTTAATTTCCTGTCCTGGAGAACTAACGGGGTAGGATTTTGGTGCTTGGATAAAAATGAGGATAGTGGTATTTGCACAGAACTTAGAGTTGTGGGTAAAAGCATGATATCCAAGGGACATGACACTGCTCAGTATCCCCTGAGCCAGTGATGGAGACACAGACTCTTCCAGGGACACCATAGTGCCAAGATAAGGTTTTGGGGGGTAATGGGTATTTTTACAGTACTAGTGAGTAGGGCAATGGGGCATATATTTATAGGAACTGAGCTGGGGATATGGTGACATTACAGGGACACTCTCTAGTACTGAATGTGGAAAATACTAGTTTTTCAATGATTCTGCTAATTGTTTCAATGGACGGTATTCCATGTGTATGCCTTTCTATTGGGTCTTTTACATATTAGTGCACACTAAGGTGAATGTACCAACTACAGTGCAGCTATTACTTTTGGGTTGGGGTTAGAAAAAAAAAAAAAATTCCTACTGTGGACAACTTCATTATTCTTTAGTTTCTGTTGTTATAAAAAAAGAAATATTGGTACTCGCAGTAGGTGCACATATCCATAATTTTCTATACGCACATATCGATGCCTGTGCTTTTTTTTTTTTGTTTAATAATTGTTTAAGATCTGTTGAATGATGATTACTACCTTCTCATAGTAATAATGTATTTCACCTGGCAAAACAACCACATTCTCACCTTGGGTAATGAAATATTTACTAGTTGGTGTTTTGGCATATATACTAGCAGTCAGTGTTTTACAAGAGCAATACTTGCGTCCATTTCCCTTCATAGTTATCAGTTTGTCGTCTCAATGGAATCAGAAATATTGTACCAGATGGTAAGACACAGGGGGCAGGTGAAGCATGCCACTCAAATAGTTGGAGTGAGAAAACTCTAGAGAGCAATAGGTCTAACAAAAATGAAGCAGGTATAACTGGTTCTTGTTACCCCTCTGCTTTATAAGCAACAAGGGTATTTTGCATATGTTATGTTCCTGGCTGTCCTGGTGACCCTGTTACCTCTGATCTGATCACAACTTCTGATTTTGTTGATCTGTATGTTTGCTCAGGGTGAGTGACTTTTAAAGTAGCAAAGGCAGCACAGCAACATAACAGCCAGACAAACATGGTTTTGCAGTATGAAGGCATTGGTAGCCCCTATGTGTCTCTAATAATAACAGCTTGACTTTCAGGTTGTCGTTTAGCTTTAGAGATCCGGGGTATGAATTAGGGCTGTGTTTATGGTGAACTGAAATTGTTTTTAATGTGTTTAATGGGGTTTATCTATTAGATATTTCAAGTATATTATATTACATTTTATCTGATAATGTCATGTTACAGATCTTTATCATTTTAGTTTTTGAGGGTGTAAATGGTGTAGGAGTCCAAAATTGATGCAGCCAAATTACCACTTAGTTTTATTGCAACTACAACAAATGAATGTTTTCAGAAATGCCCTATAAGTAATTTGGGATTCCGTCCACATCCACCTTCGGTAGACCATTGTGAAAGCTGGTAGACATTCCTTTTTTTACCGAAACAATTGCACAGAGAGAATATTTTTATTTATATTCACCAAGGCCTTTCAACAAGTACTGGGAGAGGAGTGACATACAAAGAAAATCAGATTGTGCCAGCAAATATTGAGTGCCAGTTTCTGCTGTTTTGTAGAGTTGAGGCTATTTTTCATAGGTGGTCGGAGTCCAGAGCCATGGATTACTGCCTCCCACCCACCCAGATTCTAACATTACAGCCTGACAGGCCTGTATACATGATGCTTTGCTTTTTAAATCAGGTTGCCAAGTTTAACAGATGGCACCGATTGTCAGTCTCATTGAGATCAATGGGGAAAAAAAGGTAACTGTGCACTGCACTGAGTTTGACGCATTATCACTGCGCTAATCTTGGTCAGGCCAAACACCAGCCTCTGTGTTGTAACGAAGTGACTGGTGTGAACATACCCTAAATGAGGATGCAGGCCTCTCAAAGATAGCCAGCATAGCCTGTGATGTGACATCATATTCTCTTTTAAACTAATCCTGCTCTACTAGTGACCAAATCCACACTGCAATAAAAGTGCTACACTGGTTCACGTGTTAGAATGTTATTACAGTGATGCTCAACTTGACTTTCTAGTTCAAGGCATGTTGGGATTTGTAGTTTCAGCACAGCTGGAGTGCCAAGATTGTCTACCCTTGCTCTAACCTACAAACACGGGTGGAAAAAAATGTGCTTGTTTGGACTAAGTTGGCTTATGGGCCTAAATCAGCCCATACATGTATCAGGTTTTTTTGTTCAGCTAACGTGTTGAATGAAAATACACATAAGTCTATTCTCCCATATACATATTTTAGGTGGATTAGGGAATCCTCCCCGCTGAGCTATTGTATTCTGTCCCCGCAGTCAGAATACACTGATAAGCACTGCCAGCTGATCAAGCAGCATAATCCAACCGGGCGGTTGTACAAAAGTTGATTATTAGACGAACTTCTGTAAAACCACCCTGCCGGAAAAGGATCGAAATTCTGCTGAACAAGATGAATTTCGACCCACGTTTGGCCATACTGTTTTAATTATGTTTGTCCTTAAAATGAGTATGTCATCAGATCCACTGGCAATCCTATTGCTCTTTAATAATACCAATGTTCATATAGCTTCATGCTTTCTTGTCTTTAGCTGCATTCATCATAGTTCAATTTAAAGAACTGATCTGAAAAGTGAAAGTACAGTCCTTTAAGGGGTGTAGATCACCCTAGCGCAATGTTTTTGTGTGGCCTTTCAAATGTTTTACTGTGCATTACTGTACTATTATGACCCTTTGATAGTTAATACCATAAGCCAGGGGACCAGAAAATACTTTGGAAAGACCTCAAAACATGTGGTCAGCAGTGTTTTTGTTGTAAGAAGTTTACATGAGTCCGACCACTTCCAAATGTTTGAATAAGCGTGAGTGTAAATCATTAAATAAAGAGAGCTGTGATGCGGTGTATGTGGTTTACAGGTTTGTTTACTGTAACAAATCACCAAAGACATTATTTCATATCTTACAGTGAAATTATTGTGACAATGGTATGTAAATGAAATTGTCAATTTATGAATAAAATTTTCAATTGTTCACTTGTAGCTGATATAAGATGATTATTCTAAATGCATGCCATAAACCCAGGAATACAATGATTTATGTATTTATAATAATGAGATCAATTTTCAGATTTTGGGCTTCTTAATAGGTTGGGGATAAGCTGAACACCTTGATTTAAATCTGATGCAGCAGATTACATGGACTTGACTAAAAGATCGAGCCTGGGTTCACACTATAGCGATGCGGGAACCAGCACAATTCCAGTGCCGGTTCCCTCATCGAATCTCTCCCGCAGGCAGTTCACACTGCCCTCTGTGAACTGCTGCGGGTGTCAATAATGACACCCCCAGAACGGTTCACAGATCGTAGTGCAAACCGTGGATGCGGATTGGAATCAGATCATATGGGTATGAACACCCATGCAATCCAATTCCAGTGAGGGAAAAAAAAAGTCCCTGCACCTGTGCCAAACGAATGCGTGTTCAGCCATACAAACCAAGCAGACCATTGTAAGCACCCTTGTAAGAGTTAAATGGTTTGTCTCAACCCTCTGACACTTTAGCTGACTTACTTTCTGGGTCACCAAGTTAAAATGAAGAAAAAAAGCCTAAAAATTTCAACCACTGTATTTGTAAATTGGTAAACTGCAATTTTTTTTTTGTTTGGGTTTATTACAGCTTTAAATGCAGCCATAAAAGTACATAAATTTGTCTTGGCCTCTTGAAATCCTCTATACCAAAATTTTTCAACCAGGGTGCCCTCAGATTTCTTCAGAGGTGCCTCGGCAAAATGCCTAAATATTGGCTGATGCCATTGCGTCATTTGTACCAAAGTGCTTTTTTCTTCATAAATGTTAGTGTTCCTTATTTTAATAAATACCCTTTTCACTCAATGGAATTACACTATGTTTTATCCACCCCGCTCCATGATTGTCTACCCTTGAGAGCCATCAGAAGGATCGTGGGAAGACCTGACTTCCAAGACAGAGGTTGCCTACATGGATGCCCTCCTCTTTTGGTGTACTTCACCACAAGCCTTGTTGACTCATCAGGCATACCACCTTTTGAGTCCAAGCTTTCCGATAAGCCTTAATCCCATTGGTGGTGGATATTCTACTTGCAACTCTCTTTATACCTGTCTTCATCTTTGATGTTATGAGAATTTAGCTTGTCTGGACTCATCACGCGTTTGGTTTATTTATCTGTGGACTTCACGTTCATCTTATGTACACATTTTTATTTTTACCGTGGACTCATTTAATTATGTCTTTACACAGGTTTGAGATTAACATGATCACTTTAGGGTCTTGGTTTTAGCCAAAGACCATTCTTTTAGTGCCCCCCCTCCACCTGCTGCAGCTTGCCGTGACACCGTGCTGTTGTTTCTCCCAGACGAATAGGAAGTGAGTCCTGAGACCCGATTGGCCAATCGGGTCTCAGCACCCGCTTCCTGATTGGCCGGGAGGATATGAAATGTCCACCCACAGCGCTTCCTTTCTTCCACAAAATGTCCTCCTCCTTTTTTTCTAGGTTCAATGACAGCAGCATCATTCAAACCACGTCCTCTGAGTCCAGCCAATCACATACCCCTCCTCCAAAATAAGTATTTTAGAGATGCTGGACCTTAAGTATTTAAAAGGTCAGTTAACTAGAAAGTCCTTCCAATCCTTAAAGCTTCCTGGTTCTGGTGAGGGTGCTTGTAAAACAAGATCCCTCCAGCAGTTCCAGAGGAAAGATCTAGACCATGGTTCTCAACCTTTTCTACCTTGGAGGAAACCCTGAAAAAATGTGCAGATCTACAGCTCACAGAACACTAGTGTGATCAGTTGATCTAACAAATTTTTATTGAAACCGCATTAAATAATAGAATGCATATTAAAGTAGAAATATAGGCAAAACTTTTTTTATTTTGGATAGAGTAAAGGAAGGTTATAACCCCTGTCAGATTTTTTTTCCGCCATCTGTGTCCGATTGTAGAGATTTTTCTTCACTAGCTGTCCCATAGGCAAACAGGAAGTGAGAAGAAATCCCTGCAAATTAATGGAATTCCCTGGGGACAACCTAAAATATTGGATTTTCTTTTACTTTCACTAATAATGGTAAACAGGTCAAACAGAGAAGGTAAATCTACTTAACAGGAGCACAGACGGCAATAAAAACTGACAAGCCTTCTAATTCCTCTCCACTCTATCCAAACCAAAATAAAAGTTTTGCCTTCAGTTATACTTTAAAACTTACCTCTGTTTCATAGTTGGTAAGGTTGAATAAAGACTCCAGTTCCATCTTGTGTGTCTCTACCACTTCCCATATTCCTGTATATTGTGTTCGTTAAGATGCCCAGTTTCAAGTTTTTGTTTTTTTTAAATTAGTGACACGTCCCACCGATTTTGCAAAGGATCTCCACATCCTCCGTATCTCTTTCTGCCTAACTCTGTATCATCAACACTGAGACTAAACTATCCCAACCTCTATATCATTTATGAAAAAGTTAAACAGGATTGGTCATAGCGGTACCCCATTTATAACTCCAGACCTTTCTATTTATCACCACCCTCTGAACAGGCAATTGTAACTGGTTTTCTACCCAGGTACATACACTATCATTGATTTCAATAGACCTCAATTTGTGGATTACGCGTTTAATGGAGTACTGTGTCAACTGCTTTGGTGATGTCAAGATACATCACATCCACAGGCCTTTCTTTATCCAGATTACAGCTCACTTACTCATAGAATGTTAATAAGTTGGTCTGGCAAAAACGATTTTTCATAAATCCATGCTAGTTACTACTAATACTATTACCAGCAAATTCTTGGATATGGGCCCTTATCACCTACAACAGTTTGCAAACTATTGATGTTAGGCTGACTGGCCTGTAGTTTCCAAGTATCTATCTCGACCCATTCCTAAATATTTGTACCACGTTAGCTTTTCACCTGTCCGCTGGTACCATTCTGGTCTGTAAGCTTACCTTAAAGATTAGGAGTAGTGGTCTAGCAATGACCTGGCTAACTTCTTTGAGGACTCTAGAGTGTAAGCCATCTGTTTCTGGTGATTTGTTTGCATTAAATTTTTCTAGTCTTTTGAGAGCATTGGCTTTTGTTAGCCACACTGGCGTGTGAAGGGGGCATGCCCGATGTGCCTGGGCAGACCCTAATCATTACGTGTGGTGCCAATTCCCCCTATTGCCTGGGCTTCCCCCCCCCCATGTTGTGCCCCCCACAGTGCTACTGGCTTCCCTCCTCTCTTCCTGGCTGCTGCGGGGGATGTTTCAGAATGGAGAGTGGGCGAAGGAGCTAGTAAATATGTCATTTATCAGCCCCTTCCTTTTCTAAACGAACACAAAGAACACACTTAATCACTGTGTTCACTTATAACTGAAGCATAATACACTGTTTACTATGCTTCATTTTGTGAATGAACAGGAAGTCACTCAGCATAGAGCACTTCCCCATCATTCACTGTCCAGTACAGCTGAAGCTGCATAGAAAGGCATGTGTGTTTTGAGCTTTGGGGTGCACACCTTTAATGCAATAGGCTGCGCACACTTATGCACATGGGTACACTCCTTGCTGTGTTGCTAATAATACCATCTTGTCTTTTATACCCCTTCTTTTTCATATTAAAAACATACAGTTGCCTTCTTCTTGTCACTTGTAACCAACATCCCTTGGCCATCCTTTATGGGGCCAATTTCCTCTGCCATAGCTTTTTTTCTATTGATGTATTTTTAAAAAAAAAGTTGATTCTTTTTACTCTTCCTCTATGTGTCTCTTGTGGTCTATTTTTGCAGCCCTAAACATACGCTTATATTTCTTATTGCATTCTTTGTAGTGCTGGAAAGCTGCTATGGTAGAGTCCTGTTCTGGCACACTGAAAATCTCCGGCCTTCTCTCTCATCCATCTCCTGTGATGTCACATACAAGTGCCTGGAATGGACAGGAGGGGAGTGCCCATGGGGAACTGCACCACTCTGCAGGTTAGGAGCACATCATGATAGAGTATCAGCAATCTAACCATCACCTGTCTACAGTCGATGGGTAGATTGCATCGGAAACCCCAGGGGACTTCTAGGATTCAGAAACCCTGATCTAGACAATAAACGGCGCAAAGAGCATCAAACCAGTAGTGGATAATTTGTTCACTGTTGGTTTGGAGCTCTTTCTGCTGCTACTCTTTGGATGTACCTATCCCCAGATAATTACTAGACGGTGTCATTGTACAGTGAAGTTTGTACAAAAACAAGGGAGCTGTGTATGATGCGCTGAATCTCACACCACACCTCCACCTACCTCAGTCGGGCACGAACAGCTGCTAGAGAGGTAAAGCACTCCAGCAGCTGTCCATTCCTGAGTGAATCGGCACTAACATATCCTTTGTATGTAACAATACAGTTGGCTTTACATGCCATTTTGAACGCAGCTTTTGAATGACCTAGATGTTTGCTACCCTCTGGTGAGAAACCCAATACCCAGGCATAGGGGTTTTACCTTTTACATGCTCTCACAAATTGCATACAGATGTTTCCTTCTGCAGGAAACAAATTTATGTCACTTTAATTATCCTTGCTATTTTGGTAAGAGCTACTCCTATTATGTCTCAATAGTTGAATCTAAAATAAGAATTGCTGTGATAATTGTTAAAAATTGTTAAAAAAAAAAAATCCTTCCCTTTCAATACCCCTATAGTAAACCTTCCCTGGGGAAATCATGTAATATCCTATTTGTTGCTTATTGTGCTGACCCGCTGGTTTCAATACTTTAAGCCACTGACCCAGGACAAGAATGCAAATAAGGACTTCTGACTTTCCTGATCTGCATACTTCTTCCAGGCCAGGGACTCTTGAAGCCAGTAGGAAGAGATCAATAATGTCAGCTGTCAAATTTCTCTCAGACATAGTTTTGGTTAAAATAATTTAGACACCAATAACAGGTAAAGAATTTCATATACCACCTTGTTTCCGTATATAAACCAAATACCATGCATTTTCTCTTTCAAAACGGTTTTGTTTACTGGAAGGGTTCATCCACTCCTAAAACACACTGGAAGCTGCTCTAAATATAATGTTAAGCTCACATGAGCTGCGGCAAATATAGGATATAGGATAATACACATCAAAATCATATCAATAAACACTGCACTGCTCTGGGAACATGATATATGCGACAAATAGTGATATACAAAAGGGATTACAAACTGATAAATACATTATTAAAGTTAATACATTTATAGGTCCAAACACCATATGAAGAGTCCAGGCTGTATCATACAGGAACTCTGTGGGGGTGATTTACTAAGACGAATGCACTGCACCGGTTCACACCTTAATTGTTTCCCTGGAAAAATCATTGATTGAACATGCAAACCAGCGCAAGCAGACGCGCAAATAGTGATAATAAGTATGTAAACTGCAACTGGTGCTAGGGTAATTGTGGTTTTCGCATTGATAATAGCGCACGCCCAATACAATTGGTTATCCACTTTAAGACCAGCCTCGTTTTGGATTTTAGGTGTTTACAAGTTTAAAAACGTTTTTTTTGCTAGAAAATTACTTAGAACCCCCAAACATTATATATTGTTTTTTTTCTAACACCCTAGAGAATAAAATAGCGGTCATTGCAATCCTTTTTTTTGCACCGTATTTGCGCAGCGGTCTTCTAAGCGCACTTTTTTTGGAAAAAATTCACTTTTTTGATTAAAAAAATAAGACAACAGTAAAGTTAGCCCAATTTTTTTTTATATTGTGAAATATAATGTTACGCCAAGTAAATTGATACCCATCATGTCACGCTTCAAAATTGCGCCCGCTCGTGGAATGGCGTCAAACTTTTACCCTTAAAAATCTCCATAGGCGACGTTTAAAAAATTCTACAGATTGTCTAGTGCTAGAATTGCTCTCACTCTACCGGTCGCGGTGATACCTCACATGTGTGGATTGACCACCGTTTTCATATGCGGGCGCTACTCACGTATGCGTTCGCTTCTGCGTGCGAGCTCGTCGGGACAGGGCGCTTTAAAAATATATATATTTTTTTTATTATTATTTATTTTACTTTATTTTATTTATTTTTTCACTGTTTTAAAAAAAAAAAAAAATTGGATCACTTTTATTCCTATTACAAGGAATGTAAACATCCCTTGTAATAGAAAAAAGCATGGCAGGACCTCTTAAATATGAGATCCGGGGTCAAAAAGTCCTCAGATCTCATATTTAGACTAAAATGCAAAAAAAAAAAAAAAAAGTCGTTTAAAAAAATGACACAAAAAAAATTGTGCCTTTAAGAGAAGTGGGCGGAGCTAACATAATGACGTCGCTCCGGCCGTCCTATGGTATGGAGACGGGTGGGGGCCATCTTAGCCTCACTCGTCTCCATACTGAGGAAGGGAAAGGACCCGATCGCCTCCGCCGCTACCGACGGCTCCGGTAAGCGGCGGGAGAGCGGCGGGAGGGGGGGTGGCACCTCTCCCGCCGCCGTTAACGGTGATCTCGCGGTGAACCCGCCGCAGAGACCACCATTATCGTGTACAGAACCGCCGGCCCTAAAGATGGATACCTCGGTTGTGGCAGCGGCTGCTGCCGTTACCGGGATATCCATCTTTAAAAAAAATGACGTATATATACAGTGAGCGGTCCGGAAGTGGTTAATTTCATCTCATTGGATGTGTCTTATTTGGCAATTAGTAGGTGTTCTCAGTGAATTACCCTTTTGATGCTAATCTCATTCCTATTACTTCTAATATATCTTTGAAATGTGTTTTTTTTTTTTTTTTTCTATTTTTACCCAAATCTTTCAATACATTACATAGAACAGAGAAGTGTTTCTAAACCCAATAAATGTAATATTTTCAAATTTTGATCTTTAAAGGTGACCATACACTGCAATCAGATCTTAAAACAATTAGATTTAGTGCAAGAGCCTGTTTTATTTCCAATAATTTGAATTAATTGTTCAAGTGCGTCTTCCTATTACCTATTTTGCCGAAATATCGAGTTGTACGGAGATTGGCCAATCAGATTGCATAGTGCATGACCATCTTAAGTGCCAAATTTGGAATGTAGATGTGCCATGACCCACTTGTATTTTCCTATTGATATTTCTTGGGCATTATACAAGGCACTTAAAGCGGAGGTTCACACAAAAGTTGAACCTCCCCTTTTCAGAACCCTCCCCCCCTCCGGTGTCACATTTTGCACCTTTTAGGTGGGGTGCACATACGTGTCTAAGACAGGTATTTGCACCCACTTCCGGCATAGACTTCCATGGGAGTCTATGCCTCTTCCCATCCCCACCGCGCTGTCTGCTGGGACACACACGGGTCCCAGAGACAGCGGGGACCAGTTAAGAAGCGCATGCGCAGTAGGGAACCGGGAAGTGAAGCCGCAGCGCTTCACTTCCTGATTCCCTTACAGAGAATGGCGGCAGCAGCACCCGAGGACCAAGGGATGATTCGGTCTCGGGTGCCGACATCGCTGGACCCTGGGACAGGTGAGTGTCCTTATTTTAAAAGTCAGCAGCTGCAGTATTTGTAGCTGCTGACTTTTTTTTTTTTTTTTTTCGCGGGACTCCCTCTTTAAGAAACCACCTTTTCTCAAGACATGCTAGAGTGATCAGGAATCTTCAAACTACGACTCTCCAGCTGTTGCAGAACTACACATCCCATGAGGCATTGTAAAACTCTGATATTCACAGACATGACTAGGCATGATGGGAATTGTAGTTCCTGAACAACTGGAGGGCCGTAGTTTGAAGACCCCTGTGCTAGACCATTATTATGCCTCCAGAATTGGGAGCATCTACCCAACTTCTCTCTGCTAGTGGACACAAGAACCTACATCTATAGATCTATATTTGGCCAGCACAGTGGTGTAGTGGTTAGCACTTTCACCTAGCAGAAAAAAGGGTCGCTGGTTCGAATCTCGCCCGCGATACCATCTGCCTGGAGTTTGCATGTTCTCCCTGTGCCTGCCTAGGTTTCCTCCAGGTACTCCGCTTCCTCCCACACTCTAAAAACATGATGGTAGGTAAATCGGATCCTGACTAAATTGGCCCTAATATGTCTGAATGTGTGTTAGGGACCCACACAAACACCACCCCATGTTAAAAAAAATATATATTTTCTTAATTTGCAAATAAGGATCATCTCTTCCTCAGAAAATAGTGAGCGGGGCATGGTGGTTGGAAGAAATTAGCAGCAGTACAAGCAACGTCCTGTAGAGGCGTGATGTAATTCCTGTGTGCTGGCCACCGTTTCTGGGAACCAGATATAAGCCACGGGCACATGCCTATGCACACAAAGCAGTCGCGCATGTGCACACAGCACCCATGCATCTCACATAGACAGCGGTCGCGCATTTAGCTTCAGGAATCCATATTTTGATGTAATTTAATAGTAAAGCAGATGCAGTGTTCCAGGAGTGGAATAACAAATGTTTCTAGTGAAAGGCAACTGGTGTTTTATATTAAACAATCACAGACAAGGAGGCACTTGGAGAATACAGGACAGGAAGTTTTCCCACTCCACAGGCTGCACAGTGGCTCATACTGTGAAAGTGAAATACCTCCTTGTGGGGTGAATAATAGTAATAATAGTGGTGAGTGCGTTTCTTATGGGGCACGGTTTTCTAAGAAGCACAGAACAATTTGAAGGTGCACATTGTCACTTTATTATTGGACTTTTTTTTTTATATACCAGGGTTTAACCACTTGCTTACCGGGCACTTAAACCCCCCTCCTATCCAGACCAATTTTCAGCTTTCAGCGCTGACGCACTTTGAATGACAATTGCGCGGTTATACAACACTGTACCCAAATAAAATTTTTACAATTTTTTCACCATAAATAGAGCTTTCTTTTGGTGGTATTTGATCACCTCTGCAGTTTTTACTTTTTGTTAAAAAAATGTAAAAAACTGAATTTTTTTAATAAAAAAAAATGTTATTTTTTATATTTTGTTATAAAAAATTTAAAACGGGTAATTTTTCTCCTTTATTGATGTACGCTGATGAGGCGGCAGTGATGGGCACTGATAGGTGGCAGTGATGGGCACTGATGGGTGGCAGTGATGGGCAGCACTGCCGGGTGGCACTGATTGGCACTACAGGTGGGCATTGATAGGTGGCACTGTGGGCACTATTAGGTGGCACTGTGGGCAGTGTTAGGTGGCACTTTTAGGTGGCACTGATGAGGCAGATGTGCCTCTTCTACTTGGGGACCGATGTCCCTCACATCCTAGCCGGTGATAGGCTTTTTTTTCTACTCACGCTGTCAGCGTCACGATTACTGATCTTTTGTTTACATCATGTGATCAGCTGTCATTGGCTGGCAGCTGATCACATGGTAAGGGGCCGGGACCGGCCCCTTACTCGGATCGGTGATCAGCCGAGTCTCAGTGACTCGTGATCACAGTGCGCCCGGCGCGTGCAGGGAGCGTGCACAGGGGAGGCTGTCATATGACGGCCTCCCGGGAATTAAGGTCCGCGCTGTGGCCGTCATTCGGCCATAGCACGGATGCCAGGTGGTTAAGGCATATACATGTTTCTGAGCCCAGTTTCACAGCAATATTATATACCAGTCATATATGTTTTATTTTTTTGGCACAGAAATGTTACTTTAAATTGCAGATTTTGCACAGGATTGTGGATTTCACACAGGAAAAGTTAGCGCTTTTCTATTTGTTTTTTCATTTCTCACTTTATTTTTTGTTTGAGGCTGGGTTTAAACTGCTGCGGTGGCAGACATTGTATGTGATTCGCAGCGCACTGCTGTTCACATCACATGCGATGTCTGTGCTGTGCGATATCAGCCATACAGATAGTATGGCTGATATCGCACCGCATTTGGTCCAAACTCGCACAGGACCCTTTTTTTTGTTCGGACCAGAATCGGATCGCATGGGTGTTCACACCTATGCGATCCGATACATGTCCGAATCGTCAGTTCGCAGTGCGATATGCGGGCTGAACTGGGGGTGTCATTAACATTGTATGACACTCCCCAGCAGTTCGCATATGGCAGTGTGAACTGCCGTGCGAGTTTGTGCGAAGCGGGAACCCGCAGTAAATTCGCTGCGCTCCTGCACCGCAGCAGTGTGAACCCAGCCTTAATGCACATAGCTTCTAACAGTATGCATTATAAATAAGCAATCAGGAAGTTTACACAGTAGGATATCCTTTACATTTATTTTTTGCACTTTTTTTTCACTATATGCACCCGTGGTATATACACCCCTCAAGTATTTAGAGGTTGCAAATGACCTCTTAATAAGAGCAGCGCCATATCTATCCTTCCCCTTTTTTGACAAGGTCTAAATGGGCCATTGACATACATCGCATCACAGTTGAACTTAGGAATGCGTCTTTGCAACGTTAAACTAAAGTATATCCTCTCTTATTTTTGCTTGGGGATAGAGTGTAGAGGGATTAGAAGTCTTGTCAGTTTTTGGGGATGTCTGCACCCCTGATAGTGGCAAAATTTGGGAGGTGTCTTCACCTTCTCTCCTTCAAATGTATTCACTTCCTGTCACATAGCCAAACAGGAAGTGAGGGTAAAACTCTACCAATGTCTTTCCCTGGGGACATACAGGTAAATCTAAATAGTTTCCCCATTAGGTAACTTGCACTCTAACATTTTGCTCTGTACACGCCAAATTATTATTAGGTATCTTGGACTGTGGTTTATTTACTAAAGGCAAAGAGAAAATTACATGTTATAAACTCTATAAGGACACCCATATGTACTCTCTTGACACGCACACACCATTAAGCAATCTTGCAGTTTCTCAGGGCAAGGTAAACAATGCTATCTGCAAGCTTTATATAACATAGGTTTGCGTGCTAATGAGGCAATTGAAAACACATGCACAGTCCATGAAACACACAAAATGCAAGTTCACCCAATGTAGAGACGGAACTTCAAAGTGGGTACACCTGTTAAGGATGTCTTTAAATTACTAACCCAAAAAACACACTCTCTGAGCATGCCCAGAAACATCCAAGTGCTGTTCACACACAAAAAGAATAAAAAAAAAAAGTAAAGTCCCTGAGCATGCCCAGACCAACCCAAATGCAGCTAGCACAAAATAAGCCACCCCACTGTCCAAAAATGAAGCACATCTTCCAGCATGCTACAAAATTACAGATGGGACAAACACCCCCCGGTTCAGGGGGGCAAACAAAGAGCCTAACATGGGCAAACATTATACCACAAATACCATTGTAGTCTATGAGAACTGACTTGTTCATTTTGCTAGTCCCCACTTGGCTGGCTTATCTTCTACTTATTGGCCTTAAAATGGGTATGGGGGCCCAGGGCCCACCCTAAGGGGCATATATCAATGTTACCAATTTGGACAACCCCAAAAATGAAACAAGGAGAAGTGCCTTTAAAAATGCAAAATGCTTGGAAGATAGTAACTTGGGGGGGGGGGGGGGGTTACTCTGCCTGTAAAGTGGTGCATCTGTAGCATGTATCCAAAATGCTGATGTATGAATATCATTGTGCTGAATATCCAAGATTTATGGCTTTTGAGAAAAGTTACAAATCTACATTGCAGCTGCAAGATTTTAAGAATGAAAAAAAGATAAGCCTGCCCCCACCCCCCCCCCCCCCCCAATACATACAAGGTCATTTGGGTCTGTTAAGGCTTAAAATGAGAACCCCCACGTGAAAAATCCCACCCCAAATGAAAAAAATGTTGTGCCCCACCCACACACTAACAAACCGCTAGCCAAACGCACAGCAAGCCAGCTCATGAAAGGGGGGTGTATGCTTGGGGGCAGGAGGGGCTCGGGCACACTAAAAGTCAACCACTTTGTTCTCATATTCAAGGGAACATGGGCCTCTTCCACACAACCCTAGGCTGGGGTTGTGGGGGGCTGCAGACAGGGGGCTTTACGGAATGAGTAAAGCCCCTTTAATCTAGTGGGTACACGGTGCTTTGTGGTTGGTATTGGGCTGAGCCCAACATTCCCCAAAGACAGCCAGCTATGTTGAGTGGATGTGGCCCTGTATGGTTCAGGAGGGGGTTGGGCGATCACTCTTCTCACCCCTTTCCTAGCTGGCCCTGTTGTATGCTCTGAAAAAGGTTGTAGTTTGTTTTGATGAAGGCAGCTCACAATATTTGGAGAATGGAATGGAGTGTGGAGTTCTCCTTTAAAAGCAAAAGTTAGCCGAAAATAAATCCTATGCATTAGAAGGGGGAGACAAGAGCATTGTAGTGTGGAGTGTGGATTTCCCCTATCAAAAGCTAGCCCAAGGAAATCATATGCATTAGAGGAGGAAGGTTAAATGCCCTTTTAGGAGCAGCTAGAGGAGCCAGAGTCTTTTTACATAATTTAACAAGGTGCATGTCACATGTTGGCAACGTAACATGCTAACATGACCTGTGTGCAAATATTACAAAAATACATGAAGGTGAACCAGCGTAAAAAAAAGATTGTCAAGTTTAGAGGTGCACTCATTCAACCCACGCAATCGCATTAATGTTGCTTGACATTTACTAAGATATTGGCTGCGCAGTGAACAAACACATTTGAACGAGTGCAAGAGCCGCTTGCCCATGCGCAGTGTTTTCATTGATCTCGCGCAGTTCTGAACGTACTTGCAGGCACAGCAGGCTTGCTCGGAAAAAGTAACTTTCTTTTTCTATTTTGGGCATATTTGTTACTTGGGCAGTTGTTACTAAACTTCCTCACATCACCCCATAATATTGGCACCTCCATCTTCTGTTAATATTGAATTGAAGATGCCGTGCGCCATGTCCATAGTGGTGTACAGACTGCATTCTCCCGTGCGCCGAGATCACTATAGTAAATGGCGGATTCATGATCTGTTCCCGGCGCACCGTTTCGTAAATATGAAAATGTGCTTTGCGCCTTGGCGTGCACCTCTACTGATGGCGGATGGCTTTCGTAAATAAGACCCTATGTGTCAAAACTCCACTCACAGAAGTAAAAACACCCCACGTGCTCTTACACCCAGCAAAGATGTCAGCTTACCAGAGGATATGTGACTGTCAAAAGAGAAGTCAAAGGAAAGGAAAAAGAAGGGGGTAGTCCACGGGGTGCGGACCAGGAGTACATTAAATCGAGAGAAGCGTATTATCAAATCTAGAGGGTTAAGCATAAGCAACCCACGGTTGCCAAACCTGCAGAAATTTATCATGTGTGTCTGAAAGGATAGCTGTCAGTTTTTCATTTACCATGATATCATTAATTCGGGTTTTAACTGCCTCAAAGCTAAGTACAGGTGATTTCCATGCAGTGGCGTAGCATGAGGGTCGCGGAGGGGGCCGTTGCCCCGGGCGCAACATTTAGGGGGGCAAAATTCTGCGCCAGTGTGTGTCACTACTGGCTGCCTCCTCCTAAATTTACTTTCCTGTGTACCCACGCTCTGGCTGCCATGTTCACTCTCCGGCACCCTGTGATTGGGCGAATGGGGTCATGTGTGGAGGCGGGACTCCAGGAGCAACCAAGATCATTAGCAGGCCAGCCCCGCCGCTGCACATGACCCCATATGCCCAATCACAGGGTGCCGGAGTCTGAACATTGCGGAGCGCGGGGGGACACAAGAAATGGACATTGGTAGCCACTGCTGTCTTCTTCTCCTCCTCCTTCCCCCTCTGGACCGATGGAGAACAAAGAAGAGAAGGTGAGACTCCCTTGTGATCATGAGAGTCGCGTTGCTGGCCCGGAGGGGGGGTGGACACAGTCTGGGAAGAGGGAGTAGCCAGCCAGAGAGAGAGAGTAGCTGGAGTCATGCAGTGTAGTGGTCAGTATAGGAATACTGTAGGTAGGATAGTGTAGTGGACAGTATAGTGTAGTGGACAGTATAGTGGTCAGTGTAGTATAGTGGTCAGTATGGTGGACAGTATAGTGGTCAATGTACTGTAGTGAACAGTATAGTGGTCAGTCTAGTGTGGTGGTTAGTATAGTGTAGTGGACAGTATAGTGGTCAGTGTAGTGGTCAGTATAATGGACAGTATAGTTTAGTAGACCATATAGTGGTCAGTGTAGTGTAGTGGACAGTATAGTGTAGTGGTAAGTATAGTGGACAGTATAGTATAGTGGTCAGTGTAGTGTAGTGGTCAGTATAGTGGACATTATAGTATAGTGGTCAGTAAAGTGTAGTGAACAGTATAGTGGACAGTATAGTATAGTGGACAGTGTAGTGGACAGTATAGTGGTCAGTGTAGTGGACAGTATGGTGGACAGTGTAGTTTAGTGGTCAGTGTAGTATAGTGGACAGTATAGTATAGTGGACAATATAGTGTAGTGGACAATATAGTGGTCAGTATAGTGGACAGTGTAGTTTAGTGGTCAGTATAGTGGACAGTAGAGTGTAGTGGTCAATATAGTGGACAGTATAGTGTAGTGGACAGTACAGAGGTCAGTGTAATGTAATGGTCAGTATAGTGGATAATATAATGTAGTGGTCAGTATAGTGGACAGTAGAGTGTAGTGGACAGTATAGTGGTCAGTGTAGTGTAGTGAACAGTGTAGTGGTCAGTATAGTGTAGTGGATAGTATAGTGGACATTATAGTGTAGTGGTCAGTATAGTGACCAGTGTAGTGCAGTGGTCAGTATAGTGGACAGTAGAGTGTAGTGGTCAATATAGTGGACAGTATAGTGTAGTGGACAGTATAGTGGTCAATGTATTGTAGTGGACAGTATGGTGGTCAGTGTAGTGGTCAGTATAGTGGTCAGTCTAATGTAGTGGTTAGTATAGTAAACAGTATAGTGTAGGGGACAGTATAGTGTAGTGGACAATATAGTGGTCAGTATAGTGGACAGTATAGTTTAGTAGACAGTATAGTGGTCAGTGTAGTGTAGTGGTCAGTGTAGTGTAGTGGTTAGTATAGTGGACAGTATAGTGTAGTGGACAGTGTAGTTTAGTGGTCAGTAGAGTGTAGTGGTCAATATAGTGGACAGTATAGTGTAGTGGACAGTATAGTGGTCAATGTATTGTAGTGAACAGTATCGTGGACAGTATGGTGGTCAGTGTAGTGGTCAGTATAGTGGACAGTATAGTGGTCAGTCTAGTGTAGTGGTTAGTATAGTGAACAGTATAGTGTAGTGGACAATATAGTGGTCAGTGTAGTGGACAGTATAGTGGACAGTATAGTTTAGTAGACAGTATAGTGGTCAGAGTAGTGTAGTGGTCAGTATAGTGTAGTGGATAGTATAGTGGTCAGTGTAGTGTAGTGGTCAGTATAGTGATCAGTGTAGTGCAGTGGTCAGTATAGTGGACAGTAAAGTGTAGTGGTCAATATAGTGGAAAGTATAGTGTAGTGGACAGTATAGTGGTCAATGTATTGTAGTGAACAGTATCGTGGACAGTATGGTGGTCAGTGTAGTGGTCAGTCTAGTGGTCAGTCTAGTGTAGTGGTTAGTATAGTGAACAGTATAGTGTAGTGGACAGTATAGTGGACAGTATAGTTTAGTAGACAGTATAGTGGTCAGTGTAGTGTAGTGGACAGTATAGTGTAGTGGTCAGTATAGTGTAGTGGATAGTATAGTGGTCAGTGTAGTGTAGTGGTCAGTATAGTGATCAGTGTAGTGCAGTGGTCAGTATAGTGGACAGTAGAGTGTAGTGGTCAATATAGTGGAAAGTATAGTGTAGTGGACAGTATAGTGGTCAATGTATTGTAGTGAACAGTATCGTGGACAGTATGGTGGTCAGTGTAGTGGTCAGTATAGTGGACAGTATAGTGGTCAGTCTAGTGTAGTGGTTAGTATAGTGAACAGTATAGTGTAGTGGACAATATAGTGGTCAGTGTAGTGGACAGTATAGTGGACAGTATAGTTTAGTAGACAGTATAGTGGTCAGTGTAGTGTAGTGGACAGTATAGTGTAGTGGATAGTATAGTGGTCAGTGTAGTGTAGTGGTCAGTATAGTGATCAGTGTAGTGCAGTGGTCAGTATAGTGGACAGTAGAGTGTAGTGGTCAATATAGTGGAAAGTATAGTGTAGTGGACAGTATAGTGGTCAATGTATTGTAGTGAACAGTATCGTGGACAGTATAGTGGTCAGTCTAGCGTAGTGGTTAGTATAGTGAACAGTATAGTGTAGTGGACAATATAGTGGTCAGTGTAGTGGACAGTATAGTGGTCAGTATAGTGGACAGTATAGTTTAGTAGACAGTATAGTGGTCAGTGTAGTGTAGTGGACAGTATAGTGTAGTGGTCAGCATAGTGGACAGTATAGTGTAGTGGACAGTATAGAGGTCAGTGTAGTGGACAGTATAGTGTAGTGGACAATATAGTGGTCAGTGTAGCAGACAGTGTAGTGGTCAGTGTAGTGAACAGTATAATGGTCAGTGTAGTATAGTTGTCAGTATAATGGACAGTATAGTGTAGTGGTCAGTATAGTGTAGTGGACAGTATGGTGGACCGTGTAGTTTAGTGGTCAGTATAGTGGACAGTAGAGTGTAGTGGTCAATATAGTGGACAGTATAGTGTAGTGGACAGTATAGAGGTCAGTCTAGTGTAATGGTCAGTATAGTGGACAATATAGTGTAGTGGACAGTATAGTGTAGTGGTCAGTATAGTGGACAGTAGAGTGTAGTGGTCAATATAGTGGAAAGTATAGTGTAGTGGACAGTATCGTGGACAGTATGGTGGTCAGTGTAGGGGTCAGTATAGTGAACAGTATAGTGGTCAGTCTAGTGTAGTGGTTAGTATAGTGGACAGTATAGTGTAGTGGTCAGTGTAGTGGTCAGCATAGTGGACAGTATAGTGTAGTGGACAGTATAGAGGTCAGTGTAGTGGACAGTATAGTGTAGTGGTCAGTATAGTGGACAGTATAGTGTAGTGGACAATATAGTGGTCAGTGTAGCAGACAGTGTAGTGGTCAGTGTAGTGAACAGTATAATGGTCAGTGTAGTGGTCAGTGTAGTATAGTTGTCAGTATAGTGGACAGTATAGTGTAGTGGTCAGTATAGTGGACAGTATAGTATAGTGGACAGTATAGTGTAGTGGACAATATAGTGGTCAGTGTAGTGGACAGTATGGTGGACAGTGTAGTTTAGTGGTCAGTATAGTGGACAGTAGAGTGTAGTGGTCAATATAGTGGACAGTATAGTGTAGTGGACAGTATAGAGGTCAGTGTAGTGTAATGGTCAGTATAGTGGACAATATTGTGTAGTGGACAGTATAGAGTAGTGGTCAGTATAGTGGACAGTAGAGTGTAGTGGACAGTAGAGTGTAGTGGACATTATAGTGTAGTGGATAGTATAGTGGTCAGTGTAGTGGTCAGTATAGTGGTCAGTGTAGTGGACAGTATAGTTTAGTGGTCAGTATAGTGTAGTGGTCAGTGTAGTGGACAGTATAGTGGACACTATAGTGTAGTGGACAATATAGTGGTCAGTGTAGTGGACAGTATGGTGGACAGTGTAGTTTAGTGGTCAGTGTAGTGGACAGTAGAGTGTAGTGGTCAATATAGTGGACAGTATAGTGTAGTGGACAGTATAGAGGTCAGTGTAGTGTAATGGTCAGTATAGTGGACAATATTGTGTAGTGGACAGTATAGAGTAGTGGTCAGTATAGTGGACAGTAGAGTGTAGTGGACAGTAGAGTGTAGTGGACATTATAGTGTAGTGGATAGTATAGTGGTCAGTGTAGTGGTCAGTATAGTGGTCAGTGTAGTGGTCAGTATAGTGCAGTGGTCAGTATAGTGCAGTGGTCAGTATAGTGGACAGTAGAGTGTAGTGGTCAATATAGTGGACAGTATAGAGGTCAGTGTAGTGTAATGGTCAGTATAGTAGACAATATAGTGTAGTGGTCAGTATATTGGACAGTATAGTGTAGTGGTCAGTACAGTGGACAGTAGAGTGTAGTGGACAGTATAGTGGTCAGTGTAGTGTAGTGAACAGTATAGTGATCAGTGTAGTGGTCAGTATAGTGGACAGTATAGTTTAGTGGTCAGTATAGTGTAGTGGTCAGTGTAGTGGACAGTATAGTGGACACTATAGTGTAGTGGACAATATAGTGGTCAGTGTAGTGGACAGTATGGTGGACAGTGTAGTTTAGTGGTCAGTGTAGTGGACAGTAGAGTGTAGTGGTCAATATAGTGGACAGTATAGTGTAGTGGACAGTATAGAGGTCAGTGTAGTGTAATGGTCAGTATAGTGGACAATATTGTGTAGTGGACAGTATAGAGTAGTGGTCAGTATAGTGGACAGTAGAGTGTAGTGGACAGTAGAGTGTAGTGGACATTATAGTGTAGTGGATAGTACAGTGGTCAGTGTAGTGGACAGTATATTGGTCAGTGTAGTGAACAGTATAGTGGTCAGTATAGTGGTCAGTATAGTGGTCAGTATAGTGGTCAGTATAGTGGACAGTAGAGTGTAGTGGTCAATATAGTGGACAATATAGTGTAGTGGACAGTATAGAGGTCAGTGTAGTGTAATGGTCAGTATAGTGGACAATATAGTGTAGTGGTCAGTATAGTGTAGTGGTCAGTATAGTGGACAGTATAGTGTAGTGGTCAGTATAGTGGACAGTAGAGTGTAGTGGACATTATAGTGTAGTGGATAGTATAGTGGTCAGTGTAGTGGACAGTATAGTGGTCAGTGTAGTGGTCAGTATAGTGGTCAGTATAGTGGACAGTAGAGTGTAGTGGTCAATATAGTGGACAGTATAGAGGTCAGTGTAGTGTAATGGTCAGTATAGTAGACAATATAGTGTAGTGGTCAGTATATTGGACAGTATAGTGTAGTGGTCAGTATAGTGGACAGTATAGTGGTTAGTGTAGTGAACAGTATAGTGATCAGTGTAGTGGTCAGTATAGTGGACAGTATAGTGTAGTGGACAGTATAGTGGACAGTAGAGTGTAGTGGACATTATAGTGTAGTGGATAGTATAGTGGTCAGTGTAGTGGACAGTATAGTGGTCAGTATAGTGGTCAGTATAGTGGACAGTAGAGTGTAGTGGTCAATATAGTGGACAGTATAGAGGTCAGTGTAGTGTAATGGTCAGTATAGTAGACAATATAGTGTAGTGGTCAGTATATTGGACAGTATAGTGTAGTGGTCAGTATAGTGGACAGTATAGTAGTCAGTGTAGTGTAGTGAACAGTATAGTGATCAGTGTAGTGGTCAGTATAGTGGACAGTATAGTGTAGTGGTCAGTATAGTGTAGTGGTCAGTGTAGTGGACAGTATAGTGGACACTATAGTGTAGTGGATCGTATAGTGGTCAGTGTAGTGTAGTGGACAGTATAGTGGTCAGTGCAGTGAACAGTGTAGTGGTCAGTATAGTGGTCAGTGTAGTGCAGTAGTCAGTATAGTGGACAGTATAGTGTAGTGGTCAGTATAGTATAGTGGACAATATAGTGGTCAGCATAGTGGACAGTGTAGTGGACAGTAGAGTGTAGTGGACAGTATAGTGGTCAGAGTAGTGGACAGTATAGTGGTCAGTGCAGTGTAGTGGTCAGTATAGTGGACAGTATAGTGTAGTGGTCAGTATAGTGGAAAGTATAGTGTAGTGGTCAGTATAGTGGTCAGTGTAGTGGATGGTATTGTGTAGTGGACAGTATAGTGGTCAGTGTAGTGGACAGTGTAGTGTACTGGTCAGTATAGTGGATAGTAGAGTGTAGTGGTCAATATAGTGGACAGTATAGTGTAGTGGTCGGTATAGTGGTCAGTGTAGTGTAGTGGACAGTATAGTGGTCAGTGTAGTGGACAGTATAGTGTAGTGATCAATATAGTGGACAGTATAGTGTAGTGGTCGGTATAGTGGTCAGTGTAGTGTAGTGGACAGTATAGTGGTCAGTGTAGTGGACAGTATATTGTAGTGGTCAATATAGGGGACAGTATAGGGCCGTGGTCAGTGTAGTGGACAGTATAGTGTAGTGGTCAGTATAGTGTAGTGGACAGTAAAGTGGTCAGTGTAGTGGATAGTATAGTGGTCAGTGTAGTGGGCAGTATGGTGGACAGTGTAGTGGTCAGTATAGTGGTCAGCATAGCGTAGTGGACAATATAGAGGTCAGTGTAGTGGACAGTATAGTGGTCAGTGTAGTGGATCATCATCAAAGCGTAGTCCTACTTATGATGATGTAACAGCAATAAACTGAAAAAATAAATGTGTATAAACATATAAACAAGTTTAGTGAACGTGCAAAAATCCAATGTCCACTGGTGTGAACAAAAAATATGTGAAAGTTCAGATAAACATGAAAGAAAATACTGGAAAAACTTGTCTGTCTAGTACATAATTGTGAATCCTCAATGGAAATAGTGGTGGGACAAACAATATTAGACCTCTATCAAAAGAGTATGGATGGGTACTCTTATCGAAAAGGTGGACCCACTTACCAGCGGTAGTGGATCATTCAGGCTTGTGTAGGCCGAATGCCTCAGGGTTATGAGTTGACATGAAGAAGGTCGCTCCAAACGGGGTTGTTCCACTCCTCCACAATGATGGACCAACCAAAGTTCCTGGATTCAAATGGCTCTCAAAAACACATGGAACCTCCACCCAATAGGGGAGCCATCTGGAGGTCAATGGTGTATGCAGGTGGACTCATTCGAACCAGGGCAGCCATAAGAAAAAATGGAGGGGCTCCATATAGTGCAGGTCAAAAACGCAGAGGTTTCATTTTTAAAAGTACAATGCATTGTAATAGATGAGTACAAAAATATTGGTGATTAGGAGTAGTAAAAGTATAAAAAGCAATGTGGGGAGCAAGCATAGCGAGCCTGACGCGTTTCGTCCCAACGGACTTCAACTGGGGCATGCCATTGCTCACATTTATAGGTATCATAATGAACATGTGACATGGAAAAGAGTTGGCTACACCCTCGGTGTGTAAACCGGAAGTGGTAGCCGCTCACCTAGGTTCCCTATCTCATTGCGGGGTATGTTAGAGCACGGCTCCACACACAGAGGAACACAAAGACAGTTACACCCGTGACACCCAAGCCGGAAGAGGTTAGCATACAAGGCGCACCTTTTACGAAGACAGTGGCTCCACCAATAACATACCCCACAGAAAGGACAGTGTCGCGGAGAGAGAGAGTGCCAATGCCATCACGTGACCTCGAGGCCACAACGGCGGGGATGCTGCATCAACACGATCCACCCATAGAGGAACCAGGAGTGTGTCACATGACAGAACACATGACTCGGGGTGTATCCATGCGAGTCACGTGACCACAACAACGACATTTCCCGCCCATAGCAGTCAAGTGACTAAGCACCCGACATAGGACAAAGCAAATAATGTGACCTCACACATGACCTGCTGTAAGGCACGTGAGCCATTTAGAGTCACGGCGTAATTACGTCCATCTCAAGCGCTCCGAATTTGGACTAAAGATGGTCCAAGCCTCATTGTGAATATGAGGCCGGTACCATTACCCAAAGGATGCCAGATGGATCACTTCCATGTTCTATCACGTGACCTCACCCAAACCACTGGGTCAGTCACATGGTATGGTATGGTATGCGTATACATCCAAACAGCCTAGGTGACCTGAACGTCATAGCGTCAGTGGTACTGACTCCATTACATCTAGAATAGGTCAAAGCATAGACTTCCATCTACAACCCTTAGTCAGATTGGCCCCCTCTTACCTTAAAGACACCCGTGATACCATCAGGCTCTTGGAAACAGTTGCATAACACAAAGACATGATTATGGTAACAGAAGATGTTGCTGCTTTGTACACCTGCATCCCCCAAGATTTGGAGTTTGCAGCGGTGGAATATTACCTATCAAGGAATTCTAATCTTCCTATTGTACAACAGAATTTCATTATGGAATTATTGAGGTTTGCAACCCAACATTTTATTTTTGGTTCCAGAGCCAGTTTTACACACAGATCAGGGGGGTGGCCATGGGGGCCAAATATGCGCCAAGCCCTGCCAACTTATTCATGGCCCAGTGGGAGGAGGATGTTTTCTATGCCCTTCAGAGGCCAGAATTAGTATTTTGGGCTAAATTTATAGACAACATCCTCCTCCTCTGGAGGGGTGACCCTGAATCCTTGCATATTGAATGACAACAGGGGCATCTCTCTGAGCTATGAAACAAGTCAGACTGATATCCACTTCCTAGATCTTGAGATTTCAGTGAATGGCACTATGGATGGTTTAGAATTTAAAACCTACTGACCGGAACGGCTAACATCTATTCCGCGTGGTCAATTCCTTCGACTACGATGCAATTGCACAAACACTGCTGACTTCCAACATCAAGCTGAGATTTTGAAAATGAAATTCTTGGAAAAAGGATATAGACGTAACGATTTGGATAGAGCCATTGGCAATTGGTGAGTATGGCCTCAAGTTGAGGGGAAAAATAAATCATATAAAAGTACCATCATCCAGGTTTGTATTTGGAAAATTGGGGAAGTACAGGTGCAGGGGCAGTTGCTGATGCTGACCCATACACGTGCGAGAGTAGTGCTCAGAGGGACCAGATCGATACAGGGAGAGATTGCTCCGAATATAATAAATCCACCCAAGACGGTAACTTTCTTCCAACAATGCAAAGGTTACTACTCCTACCGGAAGTGCAATGTATGTCTCCACAATGTATGCTGGAAACGTAAGGCTTGGACCATCTTTAGTCCAAATTCGGAGCGATTGGGATGGACGTCATTACGCCATGACTATCTCAATGGCTCATGTGACTTGTCATGTCATGTGTGAGGTCACGTTATTTGCTTTGTCCTATGGCTTAGTCACCTGACTGCTATGGGCGGGCAATGTTGTGGTTGTGGTCATGGGACTCGCGTGGATACACCGCAAGTCATGTGTTCTGTCATGTGACACACTCCTGGTTCCTCTATGGGTGGATCTTGTTATTGCAGTGTCCCTGCCGCCGTGGCCTCGATGTCACATGTTGGCGCTCTCTCGCAGTGACGCCTTTCTGCGAGGTATGTTATTGGTGGAGCCACTGTTTGGGCATCTTCTTAAAAGGCGCGCTTTTTATGCTAACCTCTTCCGTGTTGGGTGTCACGGGTGTAACCGTTTTTGTGTTCCTCTGTGTGTGGAGCCATGCTCTAACGTACCCCGCAATGAGATAGGGAACCTAAGTGAGCGGCTACCACTTCCGGTTTACACACTCAGGGTGGAGCCAACTCTTTTCCATGTCACATGTTCATTATGATACCTATATCTATACCTAGATTCATCAGATTACCTGTAAGGATGTTATGACAGGTGCGTAAGGTGATGGGAGTGTATTTTGGGGCAAAGGTTCGCAACCTATAAGCTAACATCGTAATAGGTTTATTCATTTTGGCATACCATTTCTGGCGAGCCCAGCACAGAGTACGCTCCACCTCGTCTGTTAAACATAAGCCCAGCTCTGTACGAGCCTGGTCTAACAGTTTGCGGTTAGCAGGGGTAAGGGACTGTTTGAGGGTCATGGAGAGTGACTCTAGGCGAACCTCCACGGTGTGCCATGATAACAGTCGCTTCAGCTTATGCTTCACCGCCAGTTGAATAACATGGCCCCTAAATACCACTTTGTATGCCTCCCAAAGAGTCACAGGGGAAGAGACTGATCCGGCATTGAGACGGAAATATTACACAGATGCTTACTTAATATCAACCTGCATATCCTTGAGGGACAAAAGCGAGTTATTCATAATCCATGGGCAATATTGAGGTTTACACAGGAGAAAGTGGGAAACAACCAGGACAGGGTCACGGTCCGACCAGGGAGCAGGTAAAATGGAGACAGACACTACTAAAGGGAAATGTTTCCAAAGCGTAAACATATGGTCAATTCTCGAGTGAGAGTGGGGAGGATGAGAATAATGGGTATATTCCTTACCCAAGGGGTGAAGCTCTCTCCAGAGGTCTACCAAATCATGACTTTGTAAGGAATGTGAAAACTTATTAGCATCAGGTGAAGGAGATATGCGTTCCGAAGGATATTTGTCCAGGGCAGGGCTCAGCGTTACATTAGAGTCGCCTGCCAGAAGAAGAGTCCCCTTCTGGTGGGACATCAACAAAGAGCAGATATGGGTCAAAAAAGGCCCTGGATTAATATTCAGAGCATAGTAAGTCAAGATAATTTCAGTGTCCTGAATAGTAACTTGGAGCAGGAGGTACCTACAATTTGGGTCTGCTATATGTTTACTGCAACTGAAGGGAACTGATTTGCAAATGGCTATGAGTACTGCTTTTTGGTTGGACCATTAGTCAAAAAAACCTGAGGTTACTGGGCATCAAAGTATTTGTGGCAGGAGGAGGATGAAAAATGGGTCTCTCGCAAGCACACTATATTCACCTGTTGTGTCTTACGGTAGTCAAAGATTCATAAGAAATAAAAAGGAGCTGTGCTGCTCTTTTTTATTTTTTTTATATTTCTTATCTGTTTGGTGTGTATTTCACTTTTGAGTTGCAGCTTTCTCTTGCTTGTTGTTTTACCAGCGCAGTTTTTTCTTTGAACATTTACAGATTCATACCCTGAACATTCAGGGACAACCAGTTTAGCATCATGGGACAAAGAAAATAAATCAGATATCGTCCCAGATTGCGCACAGTGGACTTAAAGAAGAAAAAGGGGATATAGAGAAGAAAAAGATCAAGCAAAAAAGAAAGAAAAAGAAACATACGGTAGGACATGAAAAGGCAGAGGAAAACTCAGAGCATAACAAACCAGTAAAGCTTAAATGCATCAAGTAGTGGGTCAAAAGGCCCACAAGGAGGTCAGAAGTTGACCAAGACTGTCGTCCTAGCCAAGTACCAACACATTGGGGGAGCAGTGGTCTGTCTGAACCACTGGGCAATTTGGTATAGTAAAATTAACTGTATGAATATGAGCACAAAACCTAGTACACTACAAAAGGCACAAAGGGGGTCCCAAATAGATGATGTTTTGTTAATTAAGCAGAAATGGGTCCCTCAACCACCCAGGGCCACCCTCTTCATTTGGAGCAACCTAGGGCGAATAATCAACCAGTAAGTGACAGAGTAACCTTAGTAAACAACTAAACCATTAAGAAGAAACAGCTGTAATAAAGTGGGTAACATGACCAAAAAGGTAATGGCAAAAAAATCCAGGACTTCCCCACCCTCAAAACGCCCGGCATTCCACAGTAAATAGGGACCCAGCATCTGTCAGAGCAGTAGAAGGGCTCTAGGACCCAGCATCTCAGGCAGCACATCACATCACATGGGCCTTTATCAGAAAGCCAGCCCTTGGCTAATGTGCTGTTTGATCTTCAGCTGTTACCAACGTTCCCATGTTTCTTCCTGTTTCCTGTGATTCTTGATTACCGACCCGGCTTGCTCCAGACCTGCTTCCTGATCTTGACCTCGGATTGTTAAACGGATCTCCTCTGCTTGCTACCTATCTTGACCTCGGGTTCCACCTGACCTCGTCTCCTCTGCTACCAGACCTGGCACCAGACCCTGGCTTGTACCATCTACCCTCTGTCTCCATGACCCTAGTTACCTGCTACATCTCACAGGCGCCATCTGCCTGCAGCAGCCCTGCAGCTCTTCAGCGGTGTTCCTAAGCCCTCTCTGCAAGCAACTCTACAGGCGACCTGTGCTACTTTGGGCCTGACTCTTCCTGTCTCTTCTCCAGGGAAGTCTGGAACTTAGCTGCAAGGGAAGCCCTCTCTCCATTGGCTTCCAGCACCTAAGGTACCTGATAGGATGTCCTACTAGTCACTAGAAAAATCAAAGAAAAGAGAGCGCACCAGCCTAGTGCATTATCCCAAGTACACTTATTGATTCTAAAAATAAAATATTAACTACTCACAAACA
The DNA here is from genome assembly GCA_037952925.1 of Lithobates clamitans. NCBI lineage: Eukaryota > Metazoa > Chordata > Amphibia > Anura > Ranidae > Lithobates > Lithobates clamitans. The sequence continues at coordinate 3,712,422 of JBBGZY010000430.1, read as the reverse complement.
TATGGAGAAATAACTCTTGTAAAGGCCACCTCGTCATGGCAATCAGTCCTGAAACCAACAGTCTCCAGATTGCAGAGGAAAAGACATCAGGGCCTCTGCTGGCTGACGCCTTTCAAAGGAATACCATCTTCCTCAGAGCCTCAATATAAAATACAGCAAACCTATGGAGAATATGTGTCTTAAAAAAAGGCACAAAAAACTCAACATTTTTGTAAATATTTTATATCTTTTCATGTGACAACACTGTAGAAATGACACTTTGCTACAATGTAATGTAGTGAGTGTACAGCTTGTATACAGTGTAAATTTGCTGTCCCCTCAAAATAACTCAACACACAGCCATTAATGTCTAAACCGCTGGCAACAAAAGTGAGTACACCCCTAAGTGAAAATGTCCAAAATGGGCCCAAAGTGTCAATATTTTCTGTGGTCACCATTATTTTCCAGCACTGCCTTAACCCTCTTGGGCAAGTAGTTCACCAGAGCTTCACAGGTTGCCACTGGAGTCCTATTCCACTTCTCCATGTCGTCATCATGGAGCTGGTGGATGTAAAAGACCTTGCGCTCCTTCACCTTCCATTTGAGGATGCTCCACAGATGCTCAATAGAGTTTAGGTCTGGAGACATGCTTGGCCAGTCTATCACCTTTACCTTCAGCTACTTTAGCAAGTCATTGGTCATCTTGGAGGTGTGTTTGGGGTCATTTACGGACCCACTTACGGACCACCCGCCGTCATTATACGGCGGCTCTTTGAAGTGGAATACCGTTGGTTTGGCAGCAGCTAGCTGCCATAACCTCGGTATCCACTTCTTCAGCAGGTGGTCTACTTTCAGATAAAAGTGGTCTCAGCAGCAAATTCACTTTGAGATCATTTTTATCGGTGGCGGGAGAGGGCCCCTCCTGCCGCTCTCTGGTGCCCTCCACTGCTTACTGGAGCCGCCGGCAGCGACGGAGGCGATCAGGTCCTTTCCCCTGCTTGGCATGGAGCTGAGTGAGGGGAAGATGGCCCCACCCGGCCCCATACCATTGCAGGGTAGAAGCGACGTCAAAACGCCCATAGCTCTTAAAAGGGACTTTTTTTTTTTTTCAAACATTTTTTTCTTTTTTTTTTATTGCATTTTAGTGTAAATATGAGATCTGGGGTCTTTTAGAAGAGGACCTGTTCATGTTTTTTTTCTATTATAAGGGATGTTTAAATTCCTTGTAATAGGAATAAAAGTGACACAATTTTTTTTTAAAAGAACAGTGTAAAAATAAAAAGTTAAATAAATAAGAAAAAAAATAAATTTTTAACTCGCCCCTTCCCGACGAGCTTGCATGCAGAAGCGAGCGCATATGTGAGTAGTGCCTTCATAAGAAAATGTGTTCAAACCACACATGAGGTATCGCCAGCAATTGTTAGAGTGAGAGCAATAATTCTAGCCCTAGACCTCCTCTATAACTCAAAACATGCAACCTGTGGAACTTTTTGAAAGTCGCCTATGGAGATTTTTAGGGGAAAAGTTTGTCACCATTCCACGAGCGGGCGCAATTTTGAAGCCTGACATGTTGGGTATCAATTTACTCGGCATAACATCATCTTTCACAATATATAAAAAAATTGCGCTAACTTTACTGTTGTCTTATTTTTTAATTAAAAAAAGTGTATTTTTTTCCAAAAAAAGTGCGCTTTTAAGACCGCTGCGCAAATACGGTGTGACAAAAAGTATTGCAATGACCGCCATTTTATTCTCTAGGGTGTTAGAAAAAAGTAATTTTCTAGCAAAAAATTGTGCACACTTTTCTAGAAAAAAATTGTGCACACTTGGAATGGCGCCAAAGTACTTAGAAATCTCCACAGGATACGCTTAATTTTTTTTTACAGGTTACAGGAGGTCTAGTGATAGAATTATTGCTCTCGCTCTAACGATCGCGGTGTATGTAACCTGTGTGTATCTGGCTCTGATACTAGCCAGTGCCTCACCAGCCACTAACCTCACTGCACGTCCCTGGAGCACTGACAGGCTGACCCCCCACCCCTTCAACCTCTGCAGCAATGCTGGCAGCACTCATACATCTATTTCCCGAAGACAACCTTTGACTATGACGCTGAGCACGTGCACTCAAATTCTTTGGTCTACCATGGCGAGGCCTGTTCTGAGTGTAACCTGTCCCTTATGTCGTCCAGTGGGGGGGTATTGCACACAATCCAGTGGCTGCAGCCACTGGGATTGTGTGTGAAACTGACAGGTAGCCTCCTGCCTGTCAGGTGAGAGTGTTCGGGTGGCGCCGGTGCCGCCTGATTGCTCTCACACACCCCCGGTACCGGCGCCCACTTCCGCTCGTGCGATTCCGCCATGCTTACTGTGTTCCGCTCGCCCATTGGCGGGCCTGGGACAGTCATAGCAGGTGCTGGTGGGTAGAGGGGAAGAAGAAGAGCGGATACACGTCTGCTCTCCTCTCCTTGCTGTGACCCAGAAAGCGACGTTTCTGACATCACTTCTGGGTCACGTTTTCGGTGTCTCCAGTTCGCTTTGCCGATGTAGAATGTTTTGCAACGCGATCTGCATTGTAAAACATTCAGTAAAATACAGGGGAGACATGCCGGGTCTTTAGTCACCAAAACATCATCACATAGGGGACTGTTTGTTCCCTATGTGATGAAAAAAAAAGTTAAGTAAAAAAAGAAATTTTTTTTTTTTTTTGCAAAAAAATAAAGTTACACCCAAGCACATAAACCCCACATAACCCCCCCCCCCCAAATTTTTTTTGATGCCCCCCCCACTCCCACATATACACACGCACAAACGTAAACGCATGCGTCGGGCGCCTACATGTGAAACCGTTGATTGCGATACACGTTACATATTGCCGCGTATGCCAGAGTGAGAGCAATAATTCTAGCACCAGACCTCCTCCGTAACACTAAACTGATACCTATAGGGGGCCTTTGAAGTGTCGCCTATAGAAAATATTGGGTACTGAAGTTTGATGCCATTTCTCGGAGCAAAAAAATTCAAGGTTTGGCATGTTGGGTATCTATTTACTCAGCGCAACCTCATCTTTTATACTTTACCTATAATTTGGGTAATTTATTGCGTTTGTTTGCCTTAAAATTCATGTTAGTGTGTTTTTTACTGAAATATTGCATTTCCTAGACCTTTGCGACATAAAAAATTGGAACTACCGCTATTTTATTCTCTGGGGTGTGTATGCTTTCAGTGTATGCTTTCAGAAAATATATAATGTTTGGGGTTTTGTGTAATCTTTAGGCGTAAAATTATTTTTTAAACATGTGTGCAAAAAACACAAAAATGGCTCTGGCAGCGAAAGAGTTAAACCGCTGTGTGGTGCTGGCCACCATGCTGCAGCTCAGTTTCAGGGGCTTGGCAATATTCTTATTGCCTATGCCATCTTTATGTAGAGCAACAATTCTTTTTTTCAGATCCTCAGAGAGTTCTTTGCCAAGAGGTGACATGTTGAACTTCCAGTGATCAATATGAGAGTCAGAGCGATAACACCAAATTTAACACACCTGCTTCCCATTCACACCTGAGACCTTGTAAAACTAACAAGTCACATGACACCAGGGTGTACTCACTTTTGTTGCCAGCGGTTTAAACATTAATGGCTGTGTGTTGAGTTATTTTGAGGGGACAGCAAATATACACTGTTATACAAGCTGTACACTCACTACTTTACATTGTAGCAAAGTGTTGTCACATGAAAAGATTTGGTTTTTCTTCACAAATTGGACAGAATATATACTAAACTTATGTAATTATAATAAAATATTCTATACAAAAAATATAAATACGTATGGAAATAAGTTTAAATAAGAATGAATACCAAACACATATTAAGGTGGGTCAGCTGTTACTAATAAATGCATTGACATCCCACTCTCTTGGTTTCTAATTTTGATAGTTCCCTTTTGATAAATCTACCTCTCCAATGTGGGACGTATTTATCAATGCCTAAAAACAAGGTCCCTGAAGGGTTCTTATTATGGAAACGTGCATAATGTTTGGCAACACTGTGGCCTGGAAAGCCCTTCTTAATGTTGGCCACATGTTCGCCTAACCGCTTTAAAGGAAATTTGTAAGTTCTGTATATAATTGTATTCTATTTTGTATGTATTGCACACTGCCCTCACTGGGCACATGGCACTAGTAATGTTTTCATTACATGTTTGCATTCTATTGTGTCCTGATTAGAATTAGCCTGCATATGTTATGCCCCTTGTTACCATACAAGTACAATTGTAATATTAATGTGATACCTACATAATCATGTGTATAAAAACCTTCAATTGCATCATAATAAAGCAGAACAGTTATTTGGAAATATGCTAAGTGTATATTTTGTGTCTGTTCCCTACTGCAGTAGTTGTTATTCATTTGGAACCACTAATCAATATGAGGATAGGAGTCACCTATCTATAAAATTCCATGTCAGATGACGAGCTTTGCCTAGGAGGTAATGTTAAAGGTGACCCTGAGAATCCGAAACGAGGAGCTTGAGACGATCCAGGAATTTTTGATAATCGCCTGGCTGAGGTAAGCCTTTTGCTTACATTCGAGTTATCAGACTTTCTTGATTGGTAAGGCATTTTCGGAACAAATGGCATCTATTTTACTCCCCTTAACCTAACTGTATTGATTGGTGGTTATATGTTATGTTGTCACTGTCTACTGTCCATCGAAGTGTTATAGATAAGAAAGGGAAGAATAGTGCTGTTCATAGGTATATGTAGTACACATCTGCTAGATAAACTAGTTTAGAGGCAAAAAGGGAATAGGCACAAGTAGAGAAGAGAGAAGACTGGGCATTAAATTAAGTAAGGAAATGAAGGCTAAGAGACCCTCAAAAATGCCCAGCGCAAGAGGAGAGCTATAAAATATATGAACCGAAGATGCGGTTCCGGCTATACTGAGTCCCTAGATAAATGGTTATCCACAATGGGTAACTGGGTTACCAAAGTCCACAGGGACTAAGAATCATGCAAATTAAACAGCTAAAGAGACAGCTATCTATGTGAGCAGGATGAATCAAGGGTTACAGATATTTAACACTAGACAGAAAGGAAAATTTTGATGTTAAGTTGTGGGAGGAATTTAGGGTCAGGTACTACAACTACTAGAGTCAAAACAGAGAAATGAGTCAAAACAGAATACTTTATATGTTATCAGAGAGGGAAGATGGGATGAGCACTATGGCTGCCTGTCTGATCATAGAAGCTAGAGTATGTGAAGTATGGGATTACAATACATGGGGTGTATGGGATATCAGAACAAAATAAGGAAAGCATGGAAATATTAAAGAGTTAAAAGAAAGTGAGAGAATGATATGCATGTGTTGTGTACAAATGGGAAAAATTGAAGCAATTTTAAAGAGATAATCGTGTATGAGTGTGAATGCTGGGACTTTTATGATAGGACACATCTCTTGTGTGTGTCATGTATGCAGATGTGACCCCCTCCTTAGTGCTCTAATGAAACAATGTAGCTGGGATAAGAGATCAGTGATAAGCTGGAAGGACACCATGCCAATTTTTTTTTTTTTTAGACAAAACATTAATAACAAAATGTGCCAAATTATTTAATCTAATGATAAACAATGTGATCACAATGTTGAAACTGTTTTCTAAACATGGTACAATGAAGGTTATATTTAAATGTGTATTACACACATTGAATATCCTTTGATAGTGGAAACAGTGCATTTAAAAAAAGGGAATTTAAATAAAATGTCCTCCTTTAAGGAAATATATCTGTGGATATATATTAGAATTAGAGTGTGATGTTGAGATTATCACTTGAGCAATAATTTCTGATATAAGATAACAATTTTGTAATTTTACATTTTCAATAAACCCTTACTGAGAGAAAAAAAAAAAGATTAAGATGAGGTTGTTAATTGGAATACAGCTGCCATAATATTTAACTAAGCCAAGGTTGCTGGGATACATAAGAGGTTTTTATACAAAGATGAAATCTAAAGGTCTGCTAAAAACTTGATGTGCGGTCCATGATGTGAGTTTAATAATAAATAACATTTAAATATAACAGACCCATCACATCAAGTCCACACACCCTGTTAGGATAGAAGCCACCTGCTTTCTGTTCTGTCATATACAGATTGTTGGTCCTTTTGTTTTTATTTATTTTTATTTTTGAAATCCTTTGAAATCCAAAGCAGAATGTGTGGATTGTGAAATGATGTGCCCATTTTCCTTGTAAGTGCAGCTGTATAAGCAGAAGAATACTTTGGATTTATGGACATCTCTGTATGACCGCAGGGTATTGTTGTCATTTATTATGTTATGACATCAGAAAAATAATGTCAGATGGAAACTAAGGACAGAGCAAAGCAATGAGAAATTATAACATTGAACAGGTGGTGTTTTTTGAAACATAAAACTGAAGTTCTTACACAAACAGCATGACAGAAATAACATGCCATTGTAATATATTTATGCAAGCTAGACCCAGTAATATATCAGAGTAGTAGTAGCAAGGTGCTACAGGACAACGTTTGCAGGCATTATTTTGGTCAGTTATTTCATTTTTAATGGTCCCACATTCTGCACAGCTAATATTGCAATCAGCTAACTAAATGCTTGTCTAATGAAAGGTTCAAAATATGAATGTGTTTTGTTTGTTTATGTACAAATCTAACAATGAAAAGTGCATACATTTGATTTCTGCCACTTTATTGCCTCTATTGGAGGAAGCTGGAGACAAAGAAAAACCACGTGTGTTAAATTGATGACATGGGAATCAGCTGCTGTGAGCCCAGTGCAGAACACACAATTCTATACTGAGAATGCAGTTTTTCACCCAGAAGGATACTCTGTATTCAGAGTCATTGGATCCTTCTTCCCCAGCTCAAGAAGCAGAGCTCCATGCTTTAGCAAAGCTTGTGAGCTATAAAAAATATATATTTATAAAAATTAAAAAAAACTGTAAGGCAAAGGCATAATGAGCTAGTATGCAACTCATACTAGCTCATTTAGAAATACTTACCTTAAAACGAAGCGTCGGCATCGCATCCCAGTCACCGCCGAGGGAGCTAACATTTTCCCCTCTGCGTTTCTTCCGGGTTCGCTGCTCTGGTGCTGTGAGTGACCACGTGGGAGTCCTCCGTTCCGGCAAGTTCCAGACACGATATGCCGAACCTTTGCTGTGCCGCTGACATTAGCGGCTGCATGCAGGGTGAATATCTCCTAACCATGTAGATTTAGGAGATATTCATTTTACCTACAGGTAAGCCTTATTATAGGCTTACCTATAGGTAAAAAAGGGGTATACAACCGTTTAATGCGACAGATACTGCATTTTTTACAAGGATAAAATTCTTTCATATCATGAAAAAACCCAGTTCTTAACGATGGGGTCTATAACATTTGGGGCCAATTTTATGTTTTGAGGAGGGCACACCCTTAAAGAGGACATGTGGGAGTAGGGGACACAAAATACGATTGGTTTTAATAACAGGCCAATGTCACTTCAAAATATTGTTAATGGCACAATGTTGAATAGAAAATTATGTAATTAAAGAAACCAAAAGATCTTGATTAGTCCTAGGTAACTCTGAATTCACTTTTTTTTTTCTACCAGCAATGCATCCCTATGTAAGGTACGTATCTGAGCGATAGCGCCATTCAGGGAACTCCCTATACCCCTTCTCGAGAAATCAAGACTTTAGGGTCTCTGCTATAAAAGTAAAATCTTTAACCCGAGTACAATTCCTCCTAAGATGGAGAAATTGACTCCGGGGACAGAGGTGAGCCAAGATTTATGATGGCAGCTATTAAGAGGGATGAAAGAGTTGTGGCTTTGAAATGAGTACTAGTGATTAACCCCTTCTAACAATGTAACACATATGTGGCCTCACAGAAGTGGACTTTTTCCTGTGGGGCCCCATGTATGCTTCTCCCTTTGTCTCACCGAGAGCCCCGTACTAATGATAGGGACCAAGAACTCCCAATTCCAGGTCACTTGATCACTGTGGTAGCCTCTGATTGATCAGTCACTGTGAAGCCTTGTCCTATGTTTCTCTCTCTGAGTGGAGGGGAGAGATACTATGTATCTCTCGCTTTCCTTGCAGAGAGGAAAAAAAAGTTTGTGTAAAAAAATTTAAAAAAAATGAAAGATAAAGAAAAATACTTGCATCAAGGTTTGATCTAGGTCAGTACGAGGGTTAGTGGCTGGATCAAGGTAAGGGTCAAAGGTCATGGTCAGTATATTTTGGGCATGATTTTTTTTTAAAATTAGTATCAGTGTCAGTGTGTTTTAGGTAGAGAAAAAACAAAACAAAATGCACACTATTTTCCTGGCCTGTACTACGGGTATAAACAATAAATAACATAACAAACAATAAATACTGTATGTGTTATTGCTGCTATCAGCCGGAGCAGAAGAATTGATTTTGGGTTGCTCTTTGGTGGTAGGTTATGGTAGTAACCAGAAATATACAGCTAAATAAAAAAAAAAATATATATATATATATTTTTTTAACATTTTGGGACAGTTTTCCTTTAATATTAAAAACGATCAGGAGATATCCATAACCATTTACCAGCAAATGAAAGCCCAATTTGTCCTGAAAAAAAGGTATAATCCACCTGGATGCACAAAGTAGTTGTGATGATATGTACGGTTTTAATACATCAAATTGTCTCTGTATCAGCGCTTAGAACTTGTGCTAAGTGACTTGTGAAATACATGTCACGATGATGCCCTGACGCTCCGGTGTGCATTCCACCCTTAACCATCTACAGCGGCCTCCCCCGGCTCTGCCCGACCTCCGGCACAGCTCTGTGACATTACTTCCGGCTCCCAAACTCAGACGCTGTGTCCCCGCATGGGGGGATTACCCAGAGATTCCAAGCACACTTCCCAGTTGCTCCGTTCATAAACGGTACTCTCCACTAGCAAAGGTTTTGTTATACCATCTCCATCCTTGGGCAAGCAGCTTTCACATTGCCATCTAGTGATGGGACCTGGGGTAACAGCTGGCTATGGTATGTGATATATTATAGGCCAATTTGGTCGAATTTTAAACATGACTCCAATGCTCGATCAATAAAATTGTGTGGTTTACCGTATTGGTTTTTTTTACCCCAATTGGGTGCTGCATATCTTTTGGATTATTCAACAGTGTGGGGACTTAGCGCAAGTTATAAGCGCTGATCCAGAGATTATTTAATGTAGTTTTTCTTGCTACCCCCTCCAAGGGTTCTTTCTTTAGCAGCTATGGACTTCTTTTTGTGAAGACACCCCCTGACCCCTGTTTTCCATTTTGGCGCCTAATCCTTTTGGACGGTTTTAATAACACATGTCAAAGTTGCAAAATTGTGCTTGGGCATTAAGATTCGTTCTACCCTTAGGCATAAAAGGGTTAAATTATTGTCTTAAACTTTGATGTTAAGATCTAAAAAATTGGGGGGGCGTGGCTGGATCCCCCCTGCAAAGACTCTAAAAGTGGGGAGTACATGCATGGCAGGTAAGATGGAGGAAATGTGAGAGCTGAGCTCCGGTCCCCGTCTCCATATTCGCAGCTCCTGCACGGCACCCACAGCTTCACCAGATCCGAAGCGGTTTGCCAGCTAGTCCAGGGCATTATATGGGAAAGATTGGCTCCCAGAAAGCAATCTATAGCAGATTTGTCCCGCCGCCACCACCACGGCCTAACCACGCCATGGAGCGCTACCTGTATAGGCCGCAATCCCCGGCCTCGAGTGCACCGGTCGGCCCTCCGGACCCCGCTGAACCTCGGCTGACGGTCGAAAAAATACCTCCCGTGGACTACGGATCCCAGCAATCCCAAGCATCCGATAGTACAGACGTGGTAACAGTAGCCGTGTTGGACCTTAAACTGCAATAGCTGCTCCAGGACCTGACCCACAACATTGCTAGAGAGGTGGGTAAAATCGCACATGAACTCCGAAGGGAAATAGATCAACTTGGGGAACGTACGGACACCTTGGAGAACAAATTTGACGAGTTGACCCAATATGTACATGTCCTGGAGGAAGATAATGCTGCTATGAGGCACACAGTCTCCCAACTCCAGTTACAACAGGAAGATTTAGAGAACAGGGAAAGACGCCAGAACCTAAGAATCCGAGGGGTACCTGAATCTATCAGTGACAAGGAGCTGCGCCCATATCTCCTGGGCCTGTTTGTCACTCTAGCCCCCCACATTCCGGACATTGATTGGCGACTTGACCGGGCTCACCGATCTTTGGCTCCTAAACCTCCCCCTTGCTCTAACCCCAGAAACATTATTGTCCGTTTTCATTATTATTAGTTTTCAATTTATCTTTATTTAATTTTTTTTTAAATATCAAATATATCAACATTCATACAACACTACGACAACATCACCCTGAAAGCGCCCGATCTCGTTTTCATTATTATGAATGTAAAGAAGCCCTCACCGTAGCAACTCGCAATAAATCTCGCATTGATTTTAAATAAGCCAAGATCCAAATTTTCTGTGATCTCTCCCCTACCATTTTGGTGAAAAGACGCAGCTTTCGCCCGGTTACCGCCCACTTACCCCCACTTACAGAACCATCAAGTGCCTTATCGCTGGGGATTCCCCTTTCGTCTGTCTGTTTCTAAGGATGTCGTCCAATTTTCGCTAAATGACCTTTCTGAAAGTGAAGCCTTTATCCGCAACCTAGGTCTCCCACCCATGCCTGAGGAGGGTCTTCAGCTTTCTGCCCAGAACCCCAAGCCTCTCACCACACAAGCCTGAGTGTCATGTGATGACGTAATGCGTAGGGAGTGGCCGTAGGTTGAAGGATACCGGAAGTGATATGAGAGCGGCGTCCAGACGCCTTAGCAGCTGATTTATGCCTGTTTTTTAACTTTTTATTGTAAGAGTCCAGTTTAAATCTTTGGAATAAAACCTTTATACTTATAACATACTACACTATTGGAGCTTTCTCTCTCTCCCACCCTTATCCATTTCTTCCCCCCCCTTTGCGGAGGATACGAGGCTATATGAGGAGGTGGATGTGGAATCTATATTCAGGTGATCTACTTGGTGGAGCAGAGGACCCCCTGGTGGTGGATATTAAAATAGTGGAATAAACTCCTGTACATGGGTTTATGCTGGTACTTCAGGCGATTGAGGTCTTACATATAGTGGAATGGAGGACCCCCTGGTGGTAGAAGTTGGAGTAACGGAGCCGACCCCGTTCATTACTACATGCTGGTATATCAGGATATGAAGGTGAGGGTTCTGTGAGCTCACTTTTTGGATCTAAACTTCTCCCTGTCCATTGAGTTTTTTTTATTGGAACTGCTTTTGCATGATTTCCTTCTTTTGGACATTTTTTAGATGACTTAATTAAGAGACTATTATCACCCTGAATCATATGCCCTGGGATTGATTTACCAATGTATGGACTTATCACATTTTACACTTGCACTGTTTTTTAATTATTGTATTAGATTTACACAATGCTCATTCATCTTATTGAAAAGTGAAAAGTTTGTTTTGTACTTTTCTGCTGGAGCGCGGGATCACTTTAACATTAGTATTTCAACTTAATTGCTTACATGTTTCTATGTATGTTGCACAATGGTCATATTGTTGTTCGTTTAAATTTTATGTTACGTTAGCTATATACACATTTGATTCAGTATGGCTCTTAAAATATACTCCTGTAATGTAAAGGGCCTGAATTCCATCAGGAAGAGATGGCAATGCAGAGGTGATTATGGTTCAGGAGACCCACTTCAGACCAGGTGGATCCTTTAAATTCGCTTCTAAACACTTTCCCATGGCCTATATAGCTTCTGATCCCTCTGGGAAGGGCGGTGTTGCAATTCTCATTAAACGCTCTTGCCCGATACGTGTCTTTTCTTCCTATCAGGACCCCCGTGGTCGTTTTGTGCTCCTGAGCTGTAGTCACCTGAACACTCAATTCATTCTGGCTAATATTTATGCCCCAAACGTAGGACAGATTAGCTTTACAATCATTTCCTCAACCTTTTATGATCATAGGAGGAAATTTCAATGTGTGCATGTCCCCGACCAAGGATAGACAGGCCCTATTTCAAGATACCCCACAAATCGCTACCCAGAAGCTTTCCACCTCCTTCCGTAAACTAATCAGATCACATAACCTCTTTGACACATGGAGAGTGAAACACCCTACTCAAAAAAGTTATACATTTTACTCTCCCTCTCATAAGTTATATTCCAGATTGGACCATTTCTTTGTAACTGCCCCCCTTCTCCCGTATATAGTTGCTTCTGAGATCAATCCCATTACTATGTCGGATCATGCGCCCATTGAGCCTAATATTGTCTTGACTGCTTCCACCCCCAAAACTTGCCATTGGCGTCTTAATGAATCCCTGATCAAAGATCCAGTGATTCAAACCCAATTGCAACAAAAACTATCTGAATTTTTTCAACTTAATGATGGATCGGTTCCGGAAATGTTCACCTTGTGGGAAGCCCATAAGGCTTTTTTCAGGGGTGAATGCATATCTGCGGGATCTCGCCTTAAGCGGGACTCCACCAAATTAAAAGCTGATCTCCTCACTCAATTGGAAGTCGCAGAGATTCACCTACTTGAATCCCCCACGGTGGAACAACTGAGAGTAGTTACCTCAATTCGAAACCGCATCAAATCATTGGACATGAATAGGATAGCTAAATCAATGTTATGGGCCAGGCAAAAGTTCTACGAATTTGCTAACAAACCACATAGAATGCTTGTTAATAGATTTGAGTATAAAAACCAAGCCCTGATGTGAATAAATATTGGTGATATAAAATGAAATGTGCTTAAAAAATAGATATAATGATACAAATTCGTGCCATGATTAGATCAATAAATTAAAGCTGCTATCAATGCAAGGTGATCAGATAACCAAAAACAAAATAATAATAAGTGTAAAATTGATGCGCTTTAAATTGTGATAATAGTGCACAAAATACCTCTGCTAGAAATTAGCTTAAATACATAAATATATGATGCATATGTATAAATTAAATAAATAATTATGGTGCTCATACATGTATTATTAATCCCCAGAATAAATCCACAAACTAGTGATGTGACAGTGAATAAAAGTATAATAACACTCTGAGTATAAAATGTCCAGGCGGAGATAAATAGTGGGAGAAATAAAAGTAATTAAACAATTCCTTCCCTTAATCCAATTGATTGATTCACTGGGTTAAACCGTTTGTTTCAGGATATTTAGTTTTTCTTGCATCCCACCTCAGCCTTAATACTGCTGGTGATTCGGCTCTCAGGGTAAAGATTTATGCAAGACAAGCAAAAAAATATAGATCATTGTGCAGTAAACTTCTAAGATAGTACACAAGCAAACAGGGACAAGAGATACACTCACATACTCCCGGTCTATTGAAAACATTCAGATATGCAGATTGCAGTCAGCCACTGTGGACGAGGCTTCCCATAGAGAAGCCGCTGCTGTTAAACTAAAGGTGTATTGCAGCACTGAACGTCCTAAGCTCCTCCCACGCATTGCGTGATCCTTGAGAAAGTCATGTGCCAGTGACGCAACGTGTGACGCATCACGGATCACGGTAAACGGCCGCTAATTGCGGCCGTTTACCATGTGATTGCTCCGTCAAATGACGGAGCGATCACATGTCAACAGACCGGCGTCATCTCATGACGCCGGTTCCTCCCTTCCCTCTCTGTACCGATCAGTGCGGAGGGGAGGGATCGGATGGCAGCACCGCTGTGGGCTGCATGTGTAGTGCCCACAGCGGTGCTCAGTCACATTTGCAGTCACATCCATCCATCCCTCAATGCTCAGCCATCCCTGCAATACTCTGCATACAAAGAAAAAAATTGTGCGCTTACATTAGATATTTAAATTGATATTACTACATGATTATCATAAGTAGATAAAACAAAAAAATAAAAAACACCATCAAAGTTATTGTTGGTTTATATGTATGCAATGGTCAATATTAGTATTTGACTTACATCGCTGTTTGCTCTGTAGCATAGCGACTTTCTAATTCACTCACAATTAACTTTGATGGTGTTTTTTATTTATATATATATTTATACACACTAAGGAATGCAATTCATGAACTTTGGATATGCGTTTTTCCTGCGACTCAGGATGCAATTTTGAACTTTATGACTTTGCACTTGGGTGGAATAACCTTTTGTTTTTTCTTTTTTGCACACCAGTTTATAACTTTATTGTTGGTTAATATGTATGCAATGGTCAATATTAGGATTTGACTTACATGTCGCTGTTTGCTCTGTAGCATAGCGACTTTCTAATTCACTCACAATTAACTTTGATGGTGTTTTTTATTTTTTTGTTTTATCTACTTATGATAATCATGTAGTAATATCAATTTAAATATCTAATGTAAGCGCACAATTTTTTTCTTTGTATGTAATTTTTCACCTCATTGATATTTGTGGTTTTGTTGCAGCTGCAGTGATATTAATTTTTTGCTTGATAGCGCAGGTTTTCTCTTTCTTTTTTTATCCAATACTCTGCATAACACCCTGCAATACTCTGCATAACACCCTGCAATACTCTGCATTATACCCGGGCACTACTCTGCAATATACCCGGGCACTACTCTGCAATATACCCGGGCACTACTCTGCAATATACCCGGGCACTACTCTGCAATATACCCTGCAATACTCTGCAATATACCCCGCAATACTCTGCAATATACCCCGCAATACTCTGCAATATACCCCGCAATACTCTGCAATATACCCCGCAATACTCTGCAATAGCCCGCAATACTCCGCAATTTTTAACCAGTTTCCGCCCACAGTCATATGACGTCCTTGACTTTGAGCGGGTATATCTGAATGATGGGTGCAGCTACAGGCATCATTCAGATATCAGCTTTTTCAGCCAGCGATTTCCTACACCATAAGAATGATCATAGCTGCTGTTCCACTGCTTGATCATTCTTATGGGAGGCGAGAGGGGACGCCCCCCCCTTCCCGCCACCCTCCGGTGCTTCTACCGACTCACCGCTACGATCGAAGCCAAGATCGTTTTTTTTTTATTATTATTTCAGGCTTCCCAGCCTAGAGGTGAGATGTGGGGTCTTATTGACCCCATATCTCACTGTAAAGAGGACCTGTCATGCCATATTCCTATTACAAGGATGTTTACATTCCTTGTAATAGAAATAAAAGTGATCAAAAAATTTTTTTGGGGGGAAAAAGTGTCAAACTAAAATAAATAAAGTAAAATAAACAATAAAAAAAAAAAAAAAATTTAAAGCGCCCATGTCCGTGTGCTCGGATGCAGAAGCGAACACATATGTAAGTCCCGCCCACATATGAAAACGGTGTTCAAACCACACATGTGAGGTATCGCTGTGATCGGTAGAGCGAGAGCAATAATTTTGGCCCTAGACCTCCTCTGTAACTCAAAACATGTAACCAGGAAAAAATTTTAAAGCGTCACCTATGGAGATTTTTAAGTAGCGACGTTTGGCACCATTCCACGAGAGTGTGCAATTTTGAAGGGTGACATGTTGGGTATCAATTTACTCAGCGTAACTTCATCTTTCACATTATGCAAAAACATTGGGCTAACTTTACTGTTTTGTTTTTTTTTAAAGCACAAAACTGTTTCTTTCCCCAAAAAAAGCGTTTGAAAAATTGCTGCACAAATACCGTGCGAGATAAAAAGTTGCAACAACCGCCATTGTATTCTCTAGAGTCTTTGCTAAAAAAAATATATATAATGTTTTGGGGTTCTATGTAATTTTTTAGCAAATAAATGATGATTTTTACATGTAGGAGAGAAATGTCAGAATTGGCCTGGGCGCTCCAGAACGCCTGGAGGTGCTCCCCTGAATGTTGGGCCTCTGTATGTGGCCATGCTGTGTAAAAGTCTCACATATGTGGTATCGCCGTACTCGGGAGTGATAGCAGAATGTGTTTTGGGGTGTAATTTGTGGTATGCATATGCTGTGTGTGAGAAATAACCTTCTAATATGACAATTTTGTGAAAAAAAAAAAAAGAAAAAAAAAATCTTGATTTTGCAAAGAATTGTGGGAAAAGATGACAATTTCAAAAAAACTCACCATGCATCTTTCTAAATACCTTGGAATGTCTTCTTTCCAAAAAGGGGTCATTTGAGGGGTATTTGTACTTTTCTGGCATGTTAGGGTCTCAAGAAATTAGATAGGCCGTCAGTAATTCAGGCGTGATCAATTTTCAGATATTGGCACCGTAGCTTTTGGACTCTCTAACATTCACAAAGACCAAATAATATACACCAAGTTGTACTTATTTTTACCAAAGATATGTAGCGGTATAAATTTTGGCCAAAATTTACGAAGAAAAATTACTAATTTGCTAAATTTTATAACAGAAACAAAAGAAAAATTCATTTTTTTACCAAATTTTCAGTCTTTTTTCTTTTATAGCGCAAAAAATAAAAAACTCAACGGTGATTAAATACCACCAAAAGAAAGCTCTATTTGTGTGAAAAAAAGGATAAAAATTTCATATGGGTAAAGTGTTGTATGACTGAGTAATTGTCATTCAAAGTGTGAGAGCACCGAAAGCTGAAAATTGGTCTGGTTAGGAAGGGGGTTTAAGTGCCCAGTGGTCAAGTGGTTAAAGGGGTTGTAAAGGTAAATTAAAAAAAAAAAAAAAAATAACAAACATGTTATACTTACCTTCACTGTGCAGCTCGTTCTGCACAGAGTGGCCCCGAACCTGGTCTTCTGGGGTCCCTCGGCGGCTGTTTCAGCTCCTCCCCGCAAGAACTAACCACCTTAATGCGAGCTCCCTCGCATGGTGGTTAGTTATTGCGGGCGCGCTCCCGTGATACAGCCGCTCACTGTATCACGCCCAGCGCGCCGTGTCATTGGATGTGATTGACAGCAGCGCGAGCCAATGGCTGCGCTGCTTCCAATCCATCCACTGTAGCCAATCAGCGGCCAGCCTGAGCGGAGGAATAGATGTCGGGAGCGAGCAGCTGTTTTTCGAGGGGTCAGGTAAGTAAAACGGGGGGGGGGCTGGGGGCGGCGGTATTGTCAGAAGTTTTTTCACCTTAATGCATAGAATGCATTAAGGTGAAAAAATGTTTACCTTTACAACCCCTTTAAGGCTGAAGTGGGATGCAAGAAAAACTAAATATCCTGAAACAAACAGTTTAACCCAGTGAATCAATCAATTGGATTAAGGAAAGGAATTGTTTAATTACTTTTATTTCTCCCACTATTTATCTCCGCCTGGACATTTTATACTCAGAGTGTTATTATACTTTTATTCACTGTCACATCACTAGTTTGTGGATTTATTCTGGGGATTATTAATACATGTATGAGCACCATAATTATTTATTTAATTTATACATATGCATCATATATTTATGTGTTTAAGCTAATTCCTAGCAGAGGTATTTTGTGCACTATTATCACAATTTAAAGCGCATCAATTTTACACTTATTATTATCTTGTTAATAGATTGAAACCACGTCCCTTCCTTTTGATACCTGACCATTTGATGCAACCAGATGGTACTCCTACATACTGTCCTAAGGTTATATCCCAGGTATTTGGTGATTTTTACAGGAAACTTTACAATTGCTTAAGCTCAGATATCCCAATTTTCTCAGACGAAATTTGACAATATTATGTCTTCCTTAGATCTACCCAAACTGTCCATTGCACAAAATTCTACACTCAACGCCCCTGTCACTGTAGAGGAGATAGCGGCGGTGATAAAAGCCCTACCGGCTCACAAATCCCCAGGCCCGGATGGGCTCCCTTATGTTTATTACAAAATCTTTTCTCCAATTCTAAACCCCCATCTGCAGACTTTATATTCCTTGTTGCTCAAGGGTTCCATCCCACATTCTTAGTTTCTACATGCCCACATAACTGTCATCCCTAAACTGGGTAAAGACCAGTCACTACCAGAAAACTACCGCCCTATCGTATTATTAAATTTGGATTATAAGATTTTTACTAAAATACTGGCCAACAGACTTTCTCCATTACTAACGATGTTGATTCACAAAGACCAAGTAGTAGACAATACGAGAAGGACTATAGATTTGATAGACCTTTTGACTAAAACCAAACAACCTGCCATCGTCCTAAGCTTGGACGCACAGAAAGGTTTTGACCACCTAAGTTGGCCATTCATGTTCGCATTTTTTTCCAGATACGGATTTTCTGGCCCTTTTATACAAGCCTTACAGGCTCTATATTCTAAGCCCTCATATCAGGTTCAATTGTCCTCAAACTTTTCGCAGCGATTCCCCCTAAGCAATGGCACCAGGCAGGGGTGTCCCATTAACATTCCACCAACTCTGCTTAACTATCTCCAACATACCTTCAAATACCTTCAAGTGCCCTTCTTCTTTGAAGTACTTGGGCGTTCATCTCACTTCCTCGTATTCTTCCCTCTATCAGGCCAACTTTCCTCCTATGTTTACAGAAATAACCCGTCTCTTAAATCTCTGGACTCCTCTTCCTATCTTTCTCCTCGGTGTAATTAATATCCTTAAGATGTCGATACTTCCTAAATTACTGTACCTATTTGAAACACTTCCAATCCCAGTTCCAATGTCGCAATTGAAACTTCTCCAGAGAAAATGCCTCAAGTTCATATGGAAAAACGCATCTCATAGGATTGCACGATCAGTAGTTTACGCTTTAAAAAACAGAGGACTGGCGGCACCCGATATCGTCAAATATTATTATGCTTCTCACCTTCAGGTAATACCCTCCGGGATTTCTAGGAAATCTCCAAATAGGTGGGCCGAGATTGAAATGGGGATTACTGTTCCGGTACATCTGTGCTATATGCTATGGCCTTCCTCAACTAAATTTATTCCACAACTGAGATCCTTCTCCTTGGCACCAATGCTATTTACCCTAACTAGAAGAGATCTACGGAGCAGTTCTCCCTATCCTCCAAATGCTCTCCATTTCTGAATGTACTCTTTAAACCGGACATACCTGATGGACTGTCTTATATGAGGATGATCCCTTGGACTCAGGCGGGAATTTTTCAGTTGCGACATCTCGTACATCCGGTCACGCGTAAACTTATGTCCCTTTCAGAAATGCAAGCGAAATATAAACTCCCTGCTTCCCTTGTGTACTCCTACATACAATTTAAACATTTCTTCCACTCTAACTCTACCTCACTCTCATTAGAGAAACCTACCAATTTTGAAATTCTATATGCCAATGGTCCCTATGAAACCAAACAGATCTCTTCTATATACAAAATTTTACATGAAACCCCACCTTTAACGGAACTCACACATAATTACATGAAAAAATGGTCTCACATACTGCAACGACCAATCTCTATATTAGATTGGGGGAAAATGTAGGAATCTACGTCAAAAACTTCACGTTGTGTAACACAGAGGGAAACTGCCATTAAAATCTTGATGTTCTGGTACAGGACCCCGGACTTGTTGCATGCCCGCAACCCACCACCTCCAATGTTTGCTGAAGATGCAGCAAGTCCATAGGTTCTCATTTTCATATATTTTGGGAATGCCCTCTTATTGGCCCTTTTTGGACTAAGATTCAGGATCTTCTACAAACGTTATTGTCTACACCCATACCTTTGAACCCTATACATCTTCTTCTAGGCCTCCCTCTCCCAGGAATATCTAAAGCGTCAAGGAAACTGATGTCCTTTATCCTTTTGGCCGCAAAACGAGCTATCCCTAGACATTGGCTCTCCACCTCTCCCCCCACATTCCATCACTTTCTTTCCATAATGGCAGATATACGTAGGATGGAACACTTGACTGCTAAAATCGAGAACAAACTACCTTTCTTTTATAAAATATGGAAAGCATGGGACGATTCTGTGTACCCCCTTGAATCTGATAACCTTCAAGTCCCCTAAACCCCCTGGTGCCACATCCTGGTTATGTTGTACTTTGCCTCTCTTTTTCTTTTGTATTGTTATGATTCAGAGCTATACATTCTTTTCTCGTTTTGTTTACCATATGATACGGTATGATAACTATGTTTGAATGACCCATTGCTGAAAGACGCTTGGATGTGAACATACCTGTATCCACGTTCAGTTCCACAAGTTTATATATACAACACTCTGTACTATCAAAAGTTGAAATGATATCTCTATGTATTGTAATGCATAATTTTTGAAAAACGTTATAAATAAACAATTAAAAAAAAAAAAAGAATCTAAAAAATTGATCTGATGGTCATTTACTTCAAAGTCTAGCACTATTTAATTGTTTAATTGTCGTCAGCATTAAGTTCTCTCATAAACAAATCAAACAAAGACATGTCGCATCCAACAGCAGGAGGGTATCGTCAAAATACCTCCTCCAAAGAACTAGTTGAGATCTGGGGGAGACATCCTCCTTCCATTTGGCCATAAATAATGTTGCCAAACTGGGGGCAAACTTGGCCCCCACAGCAACCCTCTTATTCTGTAAATAATATTGTCCCTGAAACCAAAAATAGTTGTGGGCAGCCAAAAATGATAAGGGATCCATAATTTGTTTTAAAAATGTATACTAGGGATGGTGTTATCTTCATTCAAAAAAATTCTACAGCTTCCAGGCCCAATCCATGGGGGATAATGGTGTACATGGATGACACATCAACAGTAACTAGTAAGAGTCCCTTCTTATACAGTATTTGTCCCGAAACATTGAGAGTGTGCTTAGTATCAAGTAAAAATTTTGGTTTTGTAGCAACAAGAGGTTGTAAAGTGAGAGAATAGTGGAATAATTCTAGGGCTGAGGAGAATTACTCATCACAGAATTATTATGAGGGTCCTAAGGACAGGCCATATTCAGGTTCTTATTACCAGCAAGAACAGAATAGACCCCAAAATTGGGGTTTTCAGACAAGCAAATAGATCACAAAAAAGGGGTGTAGAAAAAAAGAGAGTAATCCGAGGGTGAAGCAGAATTCAGTCCCAAAAGAAGACGGGTGTAATAGGAGCTGGTGATTTAATCCCAGTAAAACGTCTCTAACTGATGATGAAAAGTTCACTTTGGATTGTGGTCTAAAATTCGCTCCTCCTAAAGGTTTGGATAAATTCCAAACCTTTATGGATGTGCATAACTTCATTAGAAAGCTTGATGTGAAAAGGCATTTATTGACCAAACAGAATAATAGCAGTTAATCATTCTAATTTAAGCAATGCATCTCTTTTCAATCTGCCAAGGGTGTGTCAGCCCTCTATTGGTGTCTTCCATGATTTAGTTTTAAAGGATCTAGAGGCTTTGGCTGTCACTAAACCTATAATAGACAAAAGATTGGTGAATGGTGTCAAACAATTATGTACAAAAAAAAATCTAGCCATCCTCCTCGCCAATAAGGGGGACGGTATCGTGGTCTTAGCTAAACAATACGACTTGGAGTAGATGTATAGGATCCTTTCAGATTCGGATACTTATATTCAATTATGGAATAATCTCACTTTTAATTATAAGAAAGATTTTTCCAGTCTAGTTACTAGAGGCTTTAATATGGGTGTTCTAATTGAAAAAGAATGGTTGTTCCTTGTTCCCTCCCATCCCCCAGGCCGCATCATAATTAGTAGCATTGATTCCGTCACCTCTAGAGCATAATTTTTCGAGATACTAAGTACACTATCAATGTTTTGGGACAAATATATTACAAGAAGGGACTCTTACAAGTTACTGCTGATGCGTCGTCCCTGTACACCATTATGCCTCATGAATTGGGCCTGGAAGCTGTAGTATATTTTTTTAATCAAGATAACACCATTCCTAGTATACAATTTTTTAAAATTATGGATCCTTTATCATTTTTGGCTACCCACAACTATTTTTGGTTTCAGGGACAATATTATTTACAGAATAAAGGGGTTGCTATGGGGGCCAAGTTTGCCCCCAGCTTTACAACATTATTTATGGCCAAATGGAAGGAGGATGTCGTTTATGAATTCCCCAGACCTCAACTGGTTCTGTAAAGGAGGTATATTGACCATATCCTCCTGAGATAGTGACATGCCTTTGTTGGATTTGTTTATGAGGGAACTTAATGCTACAGATGGGGCTATAGTGCTAAATTTTGAAGTAAGTGACCATCAGATCAATTTTTTAGATCTTAACAACAAAGTGGAAGATGGTCATTTAATCACTAGTACTTATTTCAAATCCACAGTTAGGAACTCCTTCATCCCTTTTAATGGCTGCCATCATAAATCTTGGCTTACCTCTGTTTCCTGGAGTCAATTTCTCGATCTTAGGAAGAATTGTACTCGAGTTTAATATTTTTTCGTTCAAGCAGAGACCCTAAAGTTTCAGTTTCTCAAGAAGGGGTATAGGGAAAGTTCCCTGAATGGCACTATCTCTCAGATACGTACCTTGGATAGGAACGCATTGCTGGTTGAAAATAATGTCAATTTAGAGGTACCTAGGACTAATCTAGATTTTTTTGCTTCTTTAATGACTTCATTTTCTATCCAACATTGTTGGATATTCTGAAGCGACATTGGCCTGTTCTTAAAACCAATTGTATTTTGGGTTACCTACTCCCAGATCGACCATAACTACTCTTTAAAGGTGTTCCCTCTTTAAAACATAAATTGGCCCCCAATGTTATAGGCCGCATCGTTTTGTTTTTTTTCATGATATGAAAGGATTTTATCCTTGTAAAAAAATGCAGCATCTGTTGCATTAATAGATTGGGATGTAGAAAGATTACATCATTTCAGCCTAATTTTACATCAGGGATATACTCCATAAAATCTTTCATCCCTTGTTCCACGCATATTGTTGTTTACTTATTGCAGTGCCCTTGCGGAATGGAATACGTGGACCAGACTATTTAGGCCTTCCATGTGCGGTTAGGAGAACATGTGGCCATCATTAAGAAGGGCTTTCCAGGCCACAGTGAGGGCCATTTACTATAGCACCAGGAAGTACTGGGCACTATGGCAAATAATAGCGCTCATTTAAAATTTTAACAGGCGAATGTGCGAATGAAAATGAGCACTATTAGCAGCAAACAAATTCGAAATCAGTGCTAATTAGTGATTCCACGTATATGCAAATGCCAATTTCCACTAAGTTATTATAAAGCACTGCACTGTAAACATGATCCGTGTATGTGAAAGAAACATTTTTATGTGAAATGTGCTCTACCTCGTGTGCATCTAGTGATGTATATTGCAAACTCAAACAGAGATCACAATAGAATAGCTGCAGGGGACACTAAGAGGGACCTGACGGAAATTATGCCTAAAGGAATATATATATAAAAACAAATTATGCACATACAGCGGGGCCCAGTGACCACACATCAATTTCAAACGAGAAATCTTGTATTTAGACTAACATAGTCTCTAATTTGTACTTACAAGTAAGCTATTCAAAATGCGAGACAGGACACCGGAAAACAGCCATTATTGGGAGTAATTATCATGAGATAAAGGATGTAGAGAATGTCACTAGAGAATGATAAAAAAGAGAGGGGAGAGGGGAAAGGCATTTATGTACCAGGTGATACTATCTAATAGCACAGGTCCGAAAACGCAAAATGCGATTCAGCTATGACCAATAACAAGATCTAAGTATGAACGAATTTACACTCACCCATAGTATTAATCAAAGATGGAAAATTATGGCTGAAAAAAAGGCCTGCAGCCAATAGAAGCACCAGTTGGGTCAAGCTAAAAAGCAAAAAATATATTGTCAGCTTGATGTAGGCAGAATCCATAGAGGAGTGAGGGGAAGCAGCCATTAGAGGCAAAGAGGTGCTTACCCGATTGTGTTACAAGTAAATGTGACCGTGTCCTGTAATTCCCTGGCGTGTCTAATGGCCTGGGATGCCGGCGCTCTTATGTCCCCCTCACGTGAGCGGCGTCTGACGTCACCGCGCGCGTGAGCGGACAAAAAGGCCTCTGCGCATGTGCCGCCCGCAATTCCATCCGGTCCTACAAGGTCCAAGAGGCATAGCGGTGGTGTCTATGGTGATGTGTAAACACATCACAGACACTGCGCAGTAAACAAACGCCGCGATTGGCGGCGCGATACCTGGGAGGTGGAGGTTGATCCAATGCGCAGTGGCAGGGGCGGGCAAAGGACGAACCAATGCCCTTGGGTGTCCATACAGCTAGAGTGTATCTCGTGTAAAGGGGCCAGTAACACCAGAGACGGCACCAAAAAGCCACCTTGGTGTGCAGGAACCCGTGGGCAGTTGGCCGCAATGGGTGATAGTCAGGAAGGGGGAGACCAAGGGTGCAGAGGTGTAGCCGAGGCGCAATGGGAGGCGGGGATGAGTGAGAACAGACCAGGGACAAATATGCTCAAACATAAGAAGGAAAAAAGGAAAAGAAGCGCCTGCACACTAGGCATAGAAGGATAGGAGCAGAAAAGGAGGAAAGTGGAAAAGGGGGGGGGGGAGAGCATGAACCCGGGCATGTGCCCACATAGGTCACCCCGACAGCTCGCAAATTGAAACCCGTATCAATGACACACTTTATTCATCAGCGCAAAAACAGTAGATACATGACAAAATGAAACGATATATACACAAATGAATCACTGAGAGCAACATAATACTTAATAGGTCTATCTATTTCTTATTCAACTGGTAGACTGAGAAAGTAACATACACGTAGAAGGAGGGGAGGGGGGGGGATGCCATAACTTGATCCATCAAGACCAATCTCTAAAGTGGGAAAGAACTGTTTAGGGAGGAATAAAGATTACAATAAAAAATTGTAAAAGCAAAAAAAATCAAAAAAATAATCATAGTTGATGAGGTAGGTTAGGGAGGGGAGGGAAAAAAACAAGTACAAGGACTACTTTGAAGTTGGTGCAACTTAAAGTAGCACAGATATGAGTGGTTATCATTGAGAATCATAGGGTACATCTTATCATGCAACTCACAGGTTCAAATTTGCTGGAAAAGTCACCCAACTGTGAAACATGTCATATATATTTTAATAAAAGGAGCTCTCATTTATACTTGTAGTCCTTACTGATTTACATTAGCAGAACAAATGCAGGAAGTGATGTGTGCACATGGGATGGAAGCAAATGTGTGGCGATGTCAAACAAATCAATTAACCCCACCCACACCCACATTGAGTGAGCACAAGTAAATATCATACACTTACCGGGCAAATTAGTATCACTTCCTCTTTGCTAAAGAGGGACCTCGCCATGTCCACCTAGATGGAGAGCCTGACCAGCACAGGAACTTCCGGGTGATTACATTTTCGGGTCAGAAGGTGAAACCACACTCTTGATCACAGCTGCGAATATTTGATCGCAACTACGATTAGTATTTTTTATTTTTGTTTATTTGCAGATATGCAAATCTGTATTTCTACGAATGATATTTGAAGGTAAACTTAAGGGAGTTTGATAAGAAATGGTGTCTCTGGGGTAGCAGCAGGTGAATTACAAACACAAAGGCCCAGTTTGAGCCCTGGTTCACACTGACAGCGGGAGGAAATCGTTCAGCTGAACTCACACAATTTCATTCCCGCATATCAGACCCAACTGTCGGGGCATTATCAGAGACATTGGGGCAGGTTTCTGCACTGATATCAATACAAATCGCACCCCAAAGTCTCACCAATTAGAACGGTGCAATTGCCACCGATTTGACATGTCAAATCACACCAATGTGAACCAGAGCTGACACATACAACACTGCCTATCCACCAGCCGAATTTATAACTTGCAATTCTCTACAGCTGTTATATATAAAGATTCCACCTTTATCACTTACTTGCAGGTGTGCTGAAGCCTAGGTTTACATTGGAGCGACTTGTCATGCGATTTCAGAGCTCAAATCACATGACAAGTTGCAGCCCATTGCCGGCAATGGCACTGTTCCAATCGATGCGACACCGATTTTGCGGCACCACACCGATTTGCAAAAGTAGTTCCTGCACTATTGCCGATTTCAGGTGTGACTTCAATAGACATCTGTGTATGAAGCCACACAGATGTCTATCAAGTAGCACCTGAAATGTCGCTGACTTTGCTACTTTGAAATCGCGCTACTTCAAGTGAAGTAGCGCGATTTCAAAGTAGCATCAATGGGAACCAGGGCGAAGAGACTAGTTTTTTTGGTGCACAAATATAATTTCTATATACAAGATATAAAAAGATATTGCACTTCCCCAAAACTAAATTAAAAGAAAGAAAACAGAAAAAAAAAATAAAAAAAACACAACAAGCAAGCTCTTTTCTTTTGCCAGCAGAAACAAAATTTTGTACATTCATTTACTAGCTTAAAAAAAACAAAAAAAAAAAAAAAAAAACTACAGGATATATGGTGCTACATTTAGCAAAACAGTTAGCAATTGGATTTTAAGGGCCCTGCTCATAGGAGCTTACAATCGAAAAATTTGTTGAAACCTTAGAGTGGACACAGCTTTACTTTCAGTGTATAAACAGGCAACACATCACTTTTTTATATAGAAACATACTTAAGTCATTCTTACAAAGCATTCCAACAGGATATTAAAAAGGGCAGTTATTCAAAACATAACACCCACCACCCCACAATCCACACACATACATCGGAGACCATGTTCTGATGGAAGCTGCATTTCCATGTACATGATTAAGCAATGAGATCAAAGAGTAGAAGGTCAGCAGATACTTCCAAACCATGTTTGCATGGTCCGACAGGAACAGTACACACACAACATTGAAAGCATGGCCACAAAAACCCACTTTTGATGGAAAAAAATGCACAAGACTTTCAGCAAAAAACACTAGTTGGGCATTTGTCAATATGTACACTATCATTCCTTCTTCTCCCCCACAAATCACAGCAAAAAAACTGACCTCCTCAGGCCAAACGACCCCTCTACTGCAGGCCTTTATATAAGAGAGGTTGTATTGTTAGCACACTGACACACCCAATAGAAGTACACACCCACCAGTATCTTTCAATCTGTCTCTTCATGTATGTCTAAAGTGATTGCACCTGATGAGCAGGAACACAAAATAGTATTTGCAACTGTGTTAGCCCTTGGCTATGTGTATCAAATCTCCAACTACAGGCCAAAGATCGAAGTCTATTTGCATCCACATAAACAAAGTAACCGTTTTCTAAGCATATGTACTTGTGCAGTATAAACCCTAAAATTTTAAATGTCCAAGTCCCTGGACATGGTTAGTGCTAACAAACATTGGGGGTTATTTACGAAAGGTAAATCCACTTTGCACTACAAGTGCAAAGTGCACTTGGAAGTGCAGTTGCTGTAGATCCAAGGGGGACATGCAAGGAAAATAAAAAAAACAGCATTTTAGCTTGCACATGATTGGATGATACAATCGGCAGAGCTTCCACTCATTTCAGATTATTCCCCTCATATCTACAGTGACTGCACTTCCAAGTGCAATTTCAAGTGCACTTTGCACTTGTAGTGCAAAGTGGATTTGCCTTTTGTAAATAACCCCCTTTAACATCAGTCCCTGGCTGCAATGAGCTTCCAATCTAAAGTCCAAAATTAACTTTCTTACATTAGAGACTATTTCGACAGGAGACAAATAAAATGCCAGCATGTCTTTGGATTGTGGTGAGAAACCCACTCAGGGAGAACATATAATCTTCAACACAAGCATTAGCATGTTGGGGATTTGAACCAGCAACCCCAGTGCTACTAGACAGAATTGCTACCCTCTTAGCCAGCAGGCAGCCTCACGCATGTTCTCTGCATCTCTGTGGTGTTAACCAGCCTTAAGTCTATAGCCATGCTCAGTGTCACAAGCAATATACAATATAATGGCCTAAGTATTGGGACGCCTGCCATTAAACGGACATGAACTGTAATGGCATCCAAGTCTTAGTCCGTGTGTTCAATATTGAGTTGGCCCACCCTTTACATTTATAACAGCTTCAACTCTTCTGGGAAGGCTGTCCACAAGGTTTAGGAGTGTGTCTATGGGAATGATTGACCATTCTTCCAAGTGCTTTAGTGAGGTCAGGCACTGATGTTGGACGAGAAAGCCTGGCTTACAGTCTCCACTCTACTTCATCCCCGAAGGTGTTCTGTTGTGTTGAGGTCAGGACTCTGTCCAGGCCAGCCAAGTTCCTCCACTCTAAACTCACTCCATGTCTTTCTGGACCTTGCTTTGTGCACTGGTCCAAATCATTTGGTGGAGGGGAGATTATGGTGCGGGGTTGTTTTTCAAGGGTTGGGCTTGGCCCCTTAGTTCCAGTGAAGGGAACTCTAAAGGCATCATCATACCACATTTTGGACAATTTCATGCTCCCAAATTTGTGGGAACAGTTTGGAGATGGCCCCTTCCTGTTCCAACATGACTGCACCCCAGTACACAAAGCAAGGTCCATAAAGACATGGATGAGCAGGTTTGGGGTGGAGGAACTTGACTGGCCTGCACAGAGTCCTGACCTCAACCCAATAGAACACCTTTTGGCTAAATTAGAGTAGAGACTGCGAGCCAAGCCTTCTCATCCAACATCAGTGGCTGGCCTCAAAAATGCACTTCTGGAAGAATGGTCAAACATTGCCATAGACAAACTAAAAGTTGTGGACAGGCTTCCCAGCCTTCCCATAAGCTGTTCTAGCTGCAAAGGTTGGGCCAAATCAAATTTTAACCCTACGCACTAAGACTGGGCTGCCATTAAAGGTCATGTGTGTGTAAAGGCAGGTGCCCCAATACATTTGGCTAGATAGTGTATCTGGCAAGATTTACAATGGTGGTGGAACCCTCCTACACATAAATACTACATTTAGACATAGTTTTAGGACCTGGGAGATGAGACAACTTCTCTACATGAAGCAGCATGTTTGGGATTCAAACCCAAACGCTCAGAAGAAGTTCTAACCTCTAAGCCACGGAGCTGCCACATTTGAGAACCACCTACACATAAATACACATAAATACTGCATTTCTTTGGACAGCTGATGGAATTACATTACTCAAGAGTTATTCTTCTTGGTTGATTCTGTGATATTTGGTTGTTCTTTGTGGGTGAGTGTATAGTGATATTAGTAGTGAATAGTGATATTATCGTCAAATTTTTGGAAATTACATTTTTATTTCTGATGTTGGTACACATATCACAATTTTTGGGCTCAAATTATGATTATTTGGAAATAATAAAAAGCACAAAAAATTGTGACTCATTTTAAATTTGCTTCAGCAATGGTATTGTTTGTGGATTGTAAATACCAAAATTAGCGCTTGGTAAAAATGCGTTTTTGAGTGTGAGTTTGGGTAAAGATTTTTGTGAGATGAAGAGCAACAAATGAAAGTGACAGAGAAAAATATATTTGACCAAAACATCAAAACATTCCACATTCTAGCATTCTTAAAAACAAAATAGATGAGAAAAAACAAAATAGAAGCAGCAACATTGTTGCAAGAAACATTTATTTCAGAGAAAGATACATTTCATTTCAACATTAAAAGTATTTATTTATTGTACCATTAGAATCAATGGCTGAAACTTGCATTGAACTATAATAGCGCCTATTTTCTTTCTCAAAAACACATTTTAACCAAGCGCTAATTTTGGTATTTACTATAGCGCCTGGTAAAAAAGACACTGGAGCTAAAATGAGAGCTATTTCCAGGTGTGAGCATGCTCAGTTGTGTTGGCATCTAGTTGCACAAAAACAGGGAATTTATCTCTTCTCAGACTTTTAAAGATATTTCAGTGTAGAAATCACTTTTTCACACAATTTAAAAGCAGATTATCTTTAAATAATATACTTATACATATTTCAGTACCATTTAGGCAATTATATCATGCTCTAAACATTATTTCCATGTGCAATTCTCCAGCTTTTAGCAGAGTAAGGATTTGGGCGCTATTTAGTTTCAGGGAACTATAGTAAAATCGATTTTGGGAGTATTTTCTCACCAGCACTATAGTGAATACCGTTTTAGCGCT
Source organism: Lithobates clamitans (assembly GCA_037952925.1). Classification (NCBI taxonomy): domain Eukaryota; kingdom Metazoa; phylum Chordata; class Amphibia; order Anura; family Ranidae; genus Lithobates; species Lithobates clamitans. Next base: position 3,682,533 of record JBBGZY010000430.1, on the reverse strand, counting down.
AATTAGCAAGAATTACCTTGATAAGCGATAATTAGCGCAAATTTGTGGTAATTTGTGCTAATTAGCTCCTTGGTGCTATAGTAAATGACCCCCAGTGTGTCCAAGCATTACGCACGTTTCCATAATAAGGACCCTTTGGGCACCATATTTTTAGGCATTAATAAATACATCCCACATTACAGAGGTAGTTTTGTTAAAAGGGAAATATCAAAATTAGAAACTAAGAGGATTTATGATTTGAAAGTTTTTTCCCCTCATGGGTTAGACATTAAAACAAGGAAGAGGGGCGCCTCTGAGTATATATCAATAATCATTTATTTACAACAAACAATATCCACTCACATGGAAGACTGTAGTATTGCGTTCCGGTGCATCTCTGAGTAGAGGAGAGTCTGGAGGACCACAAGTCTCAGCAAGTCCGTGCAGTGCTGGTCACACATCAGGTCCGTGCAGGGATGGATGGTGGTGGCAGAACACGGTGGGAGCTCCCTCGGGTCTCCAGATGGCACTTCCGGATAGATGGTGGGTTTAAGAGTAACATGGACCAACGGTCTGTGGGTTCCAGGGAGGGGGAGAGGGGACGCCAAAGGCCGATCGCCGGGCGCGCTGCAGTCTGAGGCTCGTACGGCTCCGTGGGAGAGAGATAGTAACGGCCGTACAGGGAGCCAGAACGAGGCCTGGAAAGCAAGCACAGCGCGGCGCCGGGCCGTGACGTCACAGCTATGCGACGCGTTTCTGAGTCTGCGCGCTATTGGTGACAGGAATAGCGGCACTCCTTTCTCAAGCATAAGGGGCGGATGTTAAGGCAGTCCTTTTATAGTCTTTGGGAGGGGGGGGGGCGGGGCTGAGGATGATAAACAGTATCCGGATACACTGCAGCTATGGGCAATACTAGATATGATACACATGGAAGTGGGGCACAAGTAAAGAAATAAATATATGGGGTTTTAACATAGAGTATCTGTACATTCATATATAGGAGACACATAAGCATACAGTTTTACATAAAATTGTAAATTAAAAATTAATTAAAAATTAAAAGCCAGTACACATCCACGGGCAGGATAAGACCTGGTGCATAAACAACTAATATGGACCATGAATAAAAAACATGTAGGTGTATCAATAGAAAATCGGGATGGTACTTTACAAATAATAATAATGATTATAATGGACCAGTGCAAGATAAAAAAATATATAAAAAATATATATATATATATATGTAATAAAAAACATATATATATAAAATACACGAGAGATTTAAAAAATTGGTGATTATGCAAATGTGAATATCGGTACACACTATTAGCATAATTGGCAATGTACACAGTCCACAAGGGAGAATTAGGGAAAAAGGAGCAGGGGGTGGGGAGATAAAGGAAGGGGGGGCGGGGGATGGAATATACTTACTCGTGGACCCGCCACCCCCACAATAATAGGTATATTTGTGTGTACACAACCTGTGGTAAGGATGATAAAAATACAAGCAGTGAATATAAGCATACCGTATATAAGCAAATATAAGCAATGTATATCTATAATATGGTGGCAATCTCGATACCCTCATTCAAGCCCCCAGGCGAGAGGACGTCGAGATTGTAAATCCAGAACGTTTCCCTTGCACAGAGCCTTTTGAAACGTTCGGCAGGTGTGTATGACTTGGGGATTTGTTCAATTACCCATACAATGAGGCTCGTGGTGGATTTTTGGTGAAAACTAGCAAAATGTCGTGGGACACTATGCATGTCTTTACCACCCTCTATCAGTCTTCGGCTGGGAACTCCTTTTTACATTTTCACAGCTGCCACTATCCTAAGTGGACGAAAAATATACCAAAGGGACAGTTCTGCCGTCTCAGACAGAACTGTACCCTTGATAGTGATTACGCAGCTTCCAGTATTCCATTAAAAAACAAATTCTTTGAAAAACAATATCCTAAAGAATTAGTTGATGAAGCCTGTGCATCCTATTCCAAAGGTAAATCAGCCAAAACTAATACTTGCCCAACAGATCACTCCACCAGATTTATCACGACCTTTCACTTCGAATATAAAAAAATGGAAAACATCATGAAAAAACATTGGGGGATTCTACTACAGGACCCTCTCCTCAAAACTCTTCTCCCTACAGTACCACGAATTACTTACCGTAAAGCACCTAACTTGAAAAGTAAAATTGCCCCAAGCAAATTTAAAACCACTGTGACCAACGACCATGCCACCACACTTATACCTTTGGTTGGCATGTACCGATGCAAAAAAGCCCTATGCAAAACTTGTGCCTTTGTTAAACATGGACAAAAGTCATTCCTGTCCAAAGGTAAAACATACCAGATAGACCAATTCTACAATTGTTCTTCAGATTTTGTAGTCTACGGCCTCATATGCCCCTGTGGACTGATCTATGTCGGTAGAACAATCTGCCCCCTCAGACAGCGCTTCGGTCAACACCGAAGACTGATAGAGGGTGGTAAAGACATGCATAGTGTCCCACGACATTTTGCTAGTTTTCACCAAAAATCCACCACGGGCCTCATTGTATGGGTAATTGAACAAATCCCCAAGTCATACACACCTGCCGAACGTTTCAAAAGGCTCTGTGCAAGGGAAACGTTCTGGATTTACAATCTCGACGTCCTCTTGCCTGGGGGCTTGAATGAGGGTATCGAGATTGCCACCATATTATAGATATACATTGCTTATATTTGCTTATATACGGTATGCTTATATTCACTGCTTGTATTTTTATCATCCTTACCACAGGTTGTGTACACACAAATATACCTATTATTGTGGGGGTGGCGGGTCCACGAGTAAGTATATTCCATCCCCCGCCCCCTCCCCTTCCTCTAACCCCCCCCCTCCCCTCCCTCCCCCTTTTCTCCCCCCCCTCCTTCCCCCCCCCCCCCTTTTTTTCCCCCCCGCCCCCCCCTTCCTTTATCTCCCCACCCCCTGCTCCTTTTTCCCTAATTCTCCCTTGTGGACTGTGTACATTGCCAATTATGCTAATAGTGTGTACCGATATTCACATTTGCATAATCACCAATTTTTTAAATCTCTCGTGTATTTTATATATATATGTTTTTTATTACATATATATATATTTTTTTTATATATTTTTTTATCTTGCACTGGTCCATTATAATCATTATTATTATTTGTAAAGTACCATCCCGATTTTCTATTGATACACCTACATGTTTTTTATTCCATATTATTATGTCCATATTAGTTGTTTATGCACCAGGTCTTATCCTGCCCGTGGATGTGTACTGGCTTTTAATTTTTAATTAATTTTTAATTTACAATTTTATGTAAAACTGTATGCTTATGTGTCTCCTATATATGAATGTACAGATACTCTATGTTAAAACCCTATATATTTATTTCTCTACTTGTGCCCCACTTCCATGTGTATCATATCTAGTATTGCCCATAGCTGCAGTGTATCCGGATACTGTTTATCATCCTCAGCCCCGCCCCCCCCCTCCCAAAGACTATAAAAGGACTGCCTTAACATCCGCCCCTTATGCTTGAGAAAGGAGTGCCGCTATTCCTGTCACCAATAGCGCGCAGACTCGGAAACGCGTCGCATAGCTGTGACGTCACGGCCCGGCGCCGTGCTGTGCTTGCTTTCCAGGCCTCGTTCTGGCTCCCTGTATGGCCGTTACTATCTCTCTCCCACGGAGCCGTACGAGCCTCAGACGGCAGCGCGCCCGGCGATCGGCCTTTGGCGTCCCCTCTCCCCCTCCCTGGAACCCACAGACCGTTGGTCTATGTTACTCTTAAACCCACCATCTATCCGGAAGTGCCATCTGGAGACCCGAGGGAGCTCCCACCGTGTTCTGCCACCACCATCCATCCCTGCCAGGACCTGATGTGTGACCAGCACTGCACGGACTTGCTGAGACTTGTGGTCCTCCAGACTCTCCTCTACCCAGAGATGCACCGGAACGCAATACTACAGTCTTCCATGTGAGTGGATATTGTTTGTTGTAAATAAATGATTATTGATATATACTCAGAGGCGCCCCTCTTCCTTGTTTTATCTTCCTCAGCCTATTGGACCTTGCTTCCGGTCTTTTTTTGGTGGCAGCCCTGATTGACTTTCTCCTGTATATACATCTATATACATCTGTATACACCAACCCTGCCATTGGACTATTTAGGATCTGTTATGTGAGGTACACCTGCTTTGCGCCTTTTTACTTGTTTTTATGGGTTAGACATTGAGTGGGATGTCAATGCATTTAGTAACAGTTGACCCATCTTAAAATCTGGGTTTGGTATTCATTCTTATTTAATTTTTTTTCTATACGCATTTATATTTTTTGTATATAATATTTTATTTTATTATATTTACATATGTTTATTGTATATATTCTGTCCAGTTTGTAAAGGGAAGACCACATGTACTATATATATATATATATATATATATATATATATATACACACACATATAAGACAATTATTGGTGTGAAGCGTTTGAAGTAACATCGCCATATGGGTTTTTTCCAATGAGTTTTTTGTGCCTTATTTTCTCTTTTATTTTACTTTGGAATGCAACCTCCTATATAGCCACAAGATGGCATATTTGGGGGCATGCTCTCTTAAGAGGTCTGTGTTGGTTTCCTGTGCTCCTCCTATTTAATTATTTGTGCATTTAAACTCAGTGGTGACTGGTTGCAGCTTTCTGGGCTCCTGATGATCTCATTTATGACAAAACGTACATAGGTTGTAATCATAAGTTGTGACATCACCATGTCCCTCTTGTTCTCACATTGTATCGGGGTTTGGAGTTCTGGCTGCGGCCGCCTACTATACAGTGATTTTAGTGTTTATAAGTGCATTATTTATCAAAATTAACCATCTTCAAAGAATTTCACGCTGTGTGAGCTTTGCGCTCTGTCTTCTTTTCATTCCCGGGGACCATCTACGGTGAAGAATGTATGGAAGGAGGTCTGAGAATAGACCCTTGATTCTGAGAATAGGAGTTCATTCACATCTTATGGTAAGCTGACATCTGGGTGTAAGAGCACATGGGGTGTTTTTTCTTCTGTGAGTGGAGTTAAGACACACAAAGTTCCTATTTGATACATCCTGGACTCTTCTTATGGTGTTTCATAATATTTTGCATGAACTTTTTATCAATGTATTAACTTTATCATTAATTTATTATCAGTTTGTAATCACTTTTGTATCACCGTTTGTTACATACATCATGTTTCCAGCTCAGCATTGTGTTTATTGAGATGATTTATTTTTCACACTACATGTCAAGGATTGGGAGTAATGGGAAGAATCTACAATAGGGATGCAGGTAATAACCCATTTTCAGTAGAATGGGGAAAGATTAGAACTTCTGGGAATGTTTTATTGCTGTCTGTACTTTCCTGTCCCAGTTATATCATGCACATAGGAACAGGAAGTGAGGGGGAATCTGCCCAGTTAGGCCACAAACAAAAAATCTGACAGAACAGTTCTCTCAAAAAACCTCTTTCTAAGAAAGACGTTTTGGAGTCTTTGAAACAGTTTGAAACTCAAAAGAGCCTGCAACTGGTTACTTTTTCATATCTTAGACAAATTTTCTATAGATATTAATCTCTATAATGAAGATTATGACCGGATCATCAATCCTACTGGAGTTCCATAAATTAAAATAAAACAAGGATCCTATTCTCTGTAACATATTCATCCATTTTTTTAAATCAAGACTTTCACAAAAAATAGCAAATAGATTATTCTTTCTGTTATGCCCTGTACATACGACCGGTTTTCCCATCGGAATAAGCTCTGAAGGTTTTTCCGACGGAGTTCCTACTGGATTCCGCTGAAACTGTCTTGCGTACACACGATCACACCAAAGTCCGACCGTCAAGAACGCAGTGACGTACAACACGTACGACGGGACTAGAAATAGGAAGTTCAATAGCCAGTAGCCAATAGCTTCCGTCTCGTATTTGCTTCAGAGCATGCGCGTTTTTGGTACGTCAGAACAGCATACAGACGAGCGGTTTTTCTGATAGGAATTGGTTCCGTCGGAAATATGTTCTCTTTTTAGGTCTGTCAGAATTTTCGACGTAAAAAGTCCAATGAAGCGTACACACGATCGGAATATACGATGAAAAGCTCCCGTCAGACTTTTTCTGTCGGACATTCCGCTGGTGTGTATGGGGCATCAGTACAATTAATACCGTCTGAACAAAGAGGAATCATACCTACTTGGCAAGCAATGTGGACTCAACCTGGCATAATGCAAACTACCATTGTGATGAAGATCTTCTGCTAGGCCTAGAGCTTAAAAAAGGCTTTTTATGCTGGTTTATTGGCAATACTTATGTGTTTATTTGGATTTCGAGGCCCATTAACAGAGGATCATATGATCTTTTCTCAACCCCTGGGATGAAGACCACACATTTTTCACAGTTTTCTCCAAATATAGATAAGAATGTAGGGAAGACGAACACAACAGATCAACATGCATCTGGAATACAAGATAAGAAAATGTTGGCACTCTAGAACATTTAAAAAAAATGGAATATCACTTTACGCATTTGGAAATGCAGATTTTCTTACAGTCTTGGGCAGATAGGCATTCCAATAGAAATGATCAAAAAACTATAATTTAAAAAAAAAAATTCTTAAGAGGATACAGCATCTATTTCTATTATCTATTGCAATATACTAGGAGATCCCTGCTATTGATTTTATTCTATTATCAGCACATAAACTTTATCTGAACTTTCAATAGTATGTGTGAACAAACATGAAATTACATTTATTACAATGTTTTTCACCCATGTGGTTTCTGTCATTGACATGTTTCATGATTTTTATGATAATAAATGTGTACTTTTATCTAATTTATCTCCACTATGTCTATGGCCTCAATCAAAGTCGCAAACTTCCCATTTCCTTCAAATTAGGGATGGAGGCACATCCTATATGTGCCTCATATAAAGTCCCAAAACGATTTCCATTGCTTCCTTGTATTAGGGATGGAGGCCCATAGACTGGATTGACAGCCCCTCTCTTTTTTCCCTGTCACCTAGGTGTGAGATGATCAAGCCCTTGACATTCAATCATTATGTCTGGGCTTATGTTCTAGAGACATAGATTTCTTTTTCATGTCAGCGAGAGCATTCAGCACAGACCATTGTGCTTTGAGTCCCTATTTCGAGGTTGTATGTCCTGGGTTTTTTCTGTCTCTTGCCGGGAGCTGCGATGCGCTCTGCGTGCCTCCATCCCCTCACCCTCCTCCCGCCCCCTTCGGGCGGCGGGGGATGGGTGTGGGTTTTGGGGGGGGCTGTCTCACAGCGCATCGGCGCCACGCATCCTGCTTCTCGTGTGCCGTCCTCTCCTGACGCTATCACGTTGAGCATGTGACTTTGCCATCTCAGCCGGCATAGCTGGGGAAACGAGCGTCTGTCATGGGCGGTGCACACCGCCGGCGTCGGAGCTCCTCCCTTTTCTTGCCATGCCTGCGTGACGCTGGTGGCTGTCAGCGTGCACGTGTGCGGGGCGGGTATATCTGGCTTCCCCAGGCGCAGTTCCCTGTTGCTATTCAAACATTTGACGCTGCAGTCCACCTTACCACTTCTTTCCAAAGTAGTGACACTGGTAAGTTACCCTTGACTATTTGTCCATTACCTTGTAAACTATGTATCACTTTTCAACCTTGGATGAATGGACATTATGACACCATGATACTATATATCTTTTTAGACTCCCTTTGGCATCCACCATTGGTGTAATATCCAGTCTTACCACACATACCCCCCGTTTGTGTCCTGCGTTTTGGGGAGGTTTCGGATGAACGCCCTGCCAGCGCGCTGTTCGATCACCTCAGCTCCCGTCAAAGATTGGTTGACCCCAGTTTCATACTTGCTATACCTCATTCATAGTGAGTCCTTGTAAGTACTTTGGATATACCTATCTATTTCCTCCTTGATAGGTTCTACTATATCCCACTAATTTCATTTTATCATGTTTTGTAGATATATTATCAGCACCCGCCCCTGGTGAGTGTGAGATACACGAAACGCGTCAGGCATTATTTTGGGCCGCAGATACAAGCCCCCATTCAACCTTCTATTTTGGGATGTTTCTCCACACCCCGATGATTTTACTCAAAAAAAAAAAAAATTATTTTTTTCTTTTTTCTGATTTTGAATTTACTTTGGTCTCACTGTCTCATTTGCAAATGTTGTTGATATACTTTTTGTACCATTATGAACTCATTAGAATGCATTTACTGATCAATCAGACCACTGCGGGGCACTAGGCTACCATACCTGGATGTACCCTAGTTGCCTGTATTGCATGCACACTTTCAATAGTATGTGTGAACAAACATGAAATTACATTTATTACAATGTTTTTCACCCATGTGGTTTCTGTCATTGACATGTTTCATGATTTTTATGATAATAAATGTGTACTTTTATCTAACTTATCTCCACTATGTCTATGGCCTCAATCAAAGTCCTAAACTTTCCATTTTCCTTCAAATTAGGGATGGAGGCACATCCTATATGTGCCTCATATAAAGTCCCAAAACTTTTTCCATTGCTTATCTGAACTCCCCAAGACAGCTCTGTCTCTCATTCTTTGACTATATTGAAGTTAAATACCAACTTGATCCAACTTGGAAGCATTACCACTTTTTACTCACACTTACAATTATCCAATATTCTTCTTTTAAGGTGCCATGCTCCAATGGAAAATAATCTAGGGGCTGAAAAAATTTTGCTTCAATTATTTTTTATTAAAGAATACGTTTAGCAAGTTACAAGTTGCAATTTAACAAATAACATTTTCCATGTACATATAACAATATGACAGCTACCTGTCATAGCTCAATATTTCATCAGTTATACATATAAGTATGTGTGCCTATTGTCATGCTACTATAGATAGAGACATATATGCTGTTGATCCTAATATATAAAGTTTACCACCAATACATTTCTTAAACATATTTAAATTTTATGCTGGTTGTAATGCCAGTATATCAAAGAGGAGTCTCTGGAAATCTTGTGGACCATATAAGCCATTTTACTGTAAATTGAGAAATTGAATTAGTTGAGTAAGCAAAGAACTTTTCGTGGAGATGTTGGGTTTTTACTCTATTTATTATGTTGATTACATTAGGTGCTTTATCTGTTCTCCAGTTAGATGTATTGGTTAGGCATGCTGCTATGAGGACGTGGGTGATTACACATCTATGTTGTGTGGGTATATTGTCGATCCCAAGGTTAAGAAGGGCTAAGGCGGGATTAGGAGAAAGGATATTTCCTGTAATTTTGGCTAATAAGGAGAATATTGAGTTCCAGAAGCTCCTCACAGATTTACACTCCCACAATAGATAGAATAGAATTTCTTTGGAACCGCAGTCCCTCCAACAGGAGCTTGATGAAAAAAGTTCAATATATGCAATATTAAGCAAACCTCCTATAAACTGCCACTGAGGTGGAATTCTAGTGGTGCTTTTCCATAATGATTTGCTTTTAGAAATACATAGCAAATGCATAAATCATATTTAGATTTGGAGTGTACCTCTAGTCAAAACTGTCATGGACAATAATGGATAGTAGACCTCAGTGCTATCTGCATGTTGGAGAGTTGGAGAGGATGTGAGCCTATAAAAGTGCTGAGACTCAAGGGGTAATGTACTTTACAGGAGAATATACCAGTTTTTGTCCTTGGGCATACCTGTGCATATGGCAACCAGCCAAAGGTTAGAACCAGAGTGTGGTACAAAGCTGACCAGCAAATTCAGAAACAGGGACAGGCCAAAGGTCAAATACATCACAAAGTCAGTAACCACTATAACAGGAATGCAGGACCAAAGGAGCTAACACAGATTGAAATCTTGCGCTAGGAAATTAGCCTATTACTCTTGGGTGTTGGCCTTATGAAAGCCTGGGTGAGAACTGGCTGTGTAGCCACTATGTCAATCGGGGGTGGAACCTGGCCAAACCTATACCTCCAATTCCTATTGATAATAGTAGGATGCAGTACAAGGTAGGAGAGATTACATGGTAAATTTAACTACATAACGTTTCAGATCAGCTTTGCTGCTGATCTGTGACAAACCTTTGTTTTTTTAGTTGTTTTTTTTCTGTAGGAGAGGGTCAGACCCCAGGTTTTGGTTTCCTACTAAAAAGACAATACGGTAGTAGCTAATAAGTGCCAACTTCTCCCACTCTTTTTGAGTGGGGGAAGTTGAGATTTGTTTATCTTTCTGGTTCTCTTCTTTTTTTTTCATATTTTTACAAGTTCTCACTGTTCCCTGTTCTGCAAATTTCATAATATGATTATCTGTTAGATTTGTTATGTTGTCATAATTATTTCTCTCCTGACTCCACAACACTTCCTGCAGTTGTTTGTTCTGTTTTGCTGATTAGAGTATTTATATAGCTCCCTCACTGCTTGTTCTATTATACTTTCCAATAAAACCTTAAAGTAACTAAAGACTCCTGTATGACCAGCCTCATAAAGTAAATAAAAGAATCCATTTTCTTCCTTGACTAGGCAAATCCTCCTTCATTTGTGTCTCACATGTTCCCAGACGCTGCAGCTCGCGGTGGGAGGCGCCCAGCAACAGTGGGAGAGCTGTCAATTCAGAAAGAAGTAGCCAGGACTAGGTTGGGCCAGATGCTGACAGACAAGCTACAAGCTTGTCAATCAGCAGTGCCAATCCTAAGAGACATGCCCCCTGAAAATTGTTGTTTCCCATTAGACAGGTTTGCCAACCCCGATGACTTATTTTACTGACAAAACATGGAAAATGTACCGGCGGGGGAGATTTTTTTACTGACAACCTGAAATATGACAGAAACTCTTATTATAAGTCAATACATTTGATATTTAAAGGCTAAATTCACCTTTAAGAAAGAAATAAGAATAGATGCACATTGCAGGGGGAAAAAATGTGCATTCATTTTTTTTACACAGGGGCCTGCAAAGCATTGCCCCCGTGATCAGTAGATTAGTGGATCAGGGGTGAAATGTCAGGCTCCTGCAGACACTTTCTCCAGCTTTCTCCCTATACATCAGATTCTGCAGAGTCCCCCCAGAGTGCTGTCTTACATCAGAGCCCCCTTACATCAGTGTCCCCTTAAACACCTTTTCACCTTGGTCCTTGGCGTGGCTGGTGGGAAAGGCTTTTAAAAAAAATTCACTTGTCGTTGGCGCCAAGCTGTGCATGTGCAGTTGTGGAGGCAGCTGAATGGTGAACTGCTGGGCTCAGCCTTGGATTGGGCAGTGGGGGGTGTGAATAAAAGCCATGTCTGATGTGCGCCATAGTGTCACTGTACAGCTGCCCTACTGCCAGATGCGAGGCTGAGCTCAACAGTTAAAGTGTTAATAAACCCACAACAGTAAAACCAGTCGGTATATGTGGTAAAGCGTGCTTGTTATACTCACTGTGGAACCTAAGGGGTTAATCCTCCACATTGTGTAAAAAGGCTGTTTGATCCTGCCTCCTCTGATCCTCCCCATCTTTTACTGTCCCCAATCCATCTCCTGATAAGACAAAGCCTTTATAGTCACTTTGCACATGCTCAGTTTGGTGTGTATTGCTAGAGAGTTTTTTTTTTTTGGCGGGTGCATGTGATCAGCAAAAGGCCAATCAGCATTGTCTAGGCAGAGGGTCACGGGTCCTGCAGCCTCATAGGACAATCAAAGTAGAATGAAAATTCCTCCTACAAGCTTTAACCAGACACTAAATAGAAGTCACAAGACTGCTATACAGTATACTGGTGATGAAAAAAAAGGTATTTAGCAATTTATAATTACTAAAATAATCACATTTCCATGTTCTGTGTACTGTAGGAGACCTGATATATTGAATGCAGGGTCCTGGGTTTAGTAACACTTTAACCATTCAGCTGCTTCCAAATGGCAACAAGTGGCTTTTTTTACTGCCATTTTTCTCCAGTCTATGGACATTTATGGGCACTCAGAAACACAGCACGCGTTAAACGTGAACATGTTTGACTTTTGTTAAGCGGCAGCGGGCACACATGGATCATACAGTATACACACACACGCACACACACTGTACACACAGACACTGTACACCAGCACTTTTCATCTAAAAATCTGCCTGATCTATAATTTTGCTGCTGCTTCCCCTCTCCTGGCATACTGGGATTTGTAGTGCCCCAGCAGCTCACAGACACATGAGATGGTAATACAGGAGAGGAGGCTGTGCCTGTGTACTGGACTGGTGAGCAGGTAATGGGTAGGGAGATTGTGGGAGATCTCAGAAAACATCCCCCCTCCAGAAGCAGTGCACACAAAAAACAAAAAAAACAAAAAAACAAACACTTTAACAGCCTCAAACAGGAGCCCTGCTACAGAAAGCCTACCCTCTCCCCCTCCTGCCCACTAATACAAACCTCTGACAAGACTACATGTTGCTCAGCCCAGCCAGCTTACCTTCTCCTGGTAGGCTGAAGTCCGTCCTCCACTGCAGGCTGTGTAAACTCCTCCCCTTCCCGCCCCGACATCTCCTGTGATAAAGTAAAATAAGGTGCACTGGGGAAGGGGGAGGGTACAAGTAGCAGCACTCGGAGTCAGAATGATCATCAGAGGCTCTCGGATTGCTCCGGTCTGGAACTGCGCATGCACAGTTCCAAGCCGAGCATGTCACAGGCTCGCATATTTTTACTGGCTGGCTTTTCACCTTACTAGTATTTACGGGCATGAAAACATTTCCGTTTTTTATTGGCTGCCTGTAAAAACACGGGCGGTTGGCAACACTGCCATTGGTATATGAAGGCACAATCTATTTGAAAATGGCAACTTTGCTCTAAATTTAGAAGCTGTGCAGTAATTATTGCTATACCATCACAGGAAGCTGCATTAGGTTGACTTTACTGGCAGGACCAACTGTCATTTCTAGGACTTTGCAGGGGACTAAAAGTACTGTATTTGCTCAAGTATAAGTCAAAATTTTCAGCCCTTTTTTTTGGACTGAAAGTGCCCCCCTCGACTTATACTCGAGTCACCGCCGTCTGTCTGCATGATCAGCGTGTCATGCAGGCAGACGGCAGCCAGCGTGTGATAATACTGTTCGGAGGCTATTCCAGCTTTCAAAAGCCGCGCCTCCTCCTCGTCTGTGATAAGCTGAACACTCCATTTCCCAGCAGTCAGTGTACAGCCTATCATGGACATTCTCTCATCCTCGTCCGTGGTATGAGAATGAGAGAATGTCCGTGATAGGCTGACCGCTGACTGCTGAGTGTTCTGTCTATCACAGATGAGGAGGAGGCGCGGCTTTTGAACAGTGGAATGGCCGCCGAAGTGTATTATCACACGCTGATCGGAGGATGGAGATCGCCACAGGGAGGATGGAGATCGCCACAGGGAGGTTGCACAGGACACAGGTAGGCTGCACAGGGACACAGGACACATGCACACAGGACACATGCACACAGGACACATACACATGTACAGGACACAGGACACATGCACAGGACACAAGACACATGCACAGGACACAGGGACACATACACATGTACAGGACGCAGGGACACATACACATGTACAGGACACATGTACAGGACACAGGGACACATACACATGTACAGGACACATGTACAGGACACATACACATGTACAGGACACATGCACAGGACACATACACATGTACAGGACACATGCACATGTACAGGACACAGGGACACATACACATGTACAGGACACATGTACACATACACATGTACAGGACACATTCACAGGACACAGGAACACATACACATGTACAGGACACATGTACAGGACACATGCACAGTACACATGCACAGGACACATACACATGTACAGGACACATACACATGTACAGGACACAGGACACATGCACAGGATACAGGTAGGCTGCACAGGACACAGTGAGGCATGCAGCTGCAGATGGGCATTGTTGACCCTCTTTTTCCACTTACAGTAGCTGCTGCATTTCTCACCCTCGTCTTATACTCGGGTCAATACGTTTTTCCCAGTTTTTTGTGGTAAATTAGGGGCCTCGACTTATACTCGGATCGACTTATACTCGAGTATATACAGTAAAGTGTAAATGCAGATGCATTTAAAATTAAGTACTGCAGCAAATATTTTTTTCTGTTTAATGGAAGATCACAGTTCCACAAAATCTGAATTAAAAAAAGTACAGTGAACTGGGGAAACTGGGATTGCATTGCAAACAATGATCCTAGTAGCTGTGCAGGTTTATTACAAGCAGAGACTAGATTGGCAAACAGGAACATCACTGCTGGCAGTTTTACAAGTACATTTGCAATGGAGCCCACATAGTTTAAATTCTCCAGTGGATTGAGTTGTGAATGAGCTATAGGAAGGCCTTGCTCACACATGTGCAAATGTAAAATACAGGTCAAACCTAATCCACCAGTGTGATAAAAGGCGTCATCGTCCCAGCCTGTCCCTGTTTGATTTCTTTACATCATTTCATCTCAATGCTGACTAGCCGACTTCTCTGCTGATACTGATGTTTTCATTTATTAAGTCTTTCCAAGGCACTAACATGCATAGGAATGTGTATAACAGAGCTTACTGGAAATTGGATTACAATATACACTTACCGGCCACTTTATTAGGTACACCTGTTCAATTGCTTGGTAACACAAATTGCTAATCAGCCAACCATATGGGAGCAACTCAATGCATTTATGCCTCTAGACGTGGTGAAGATGACCTGCTGAAGTTCAGAATGGGGAAGAAAGGGGATTTAAGTGACTTTGAAAATGGTATGGTTGTTGGCACCAGACGGGTTGGTCTGAGTATTTCAAAAACTGCTGATCTACTGGGATTTTCATGCACAACCATCTCTAGGGTTTACATTTGGTAACGGTTTTTATTGTTTGCTCTATACAAAAAAAGACAAACGACACAATATTTTTTACTTTTTGCTATAATACATATCCAATAACAAAATGTAAGAAAACAAATTTCTTCATCAGTTTAGGCCAATATGTATTCTTCTACATATTTTTGGTAAAAAAAAAAAAAATCACAATAAGCGTATATTGATTGGTTTGCGCAAAAGTTATAGCGTCTACAAAATAGGACAGGCTGCATATAACAGGCACTGGTGAGGCTGCTGGACACAGGTAGGCTGCAAATGACAATACTGGTGAGGCTGCTGGGCACAGCCAGGCTGCATATGACGGGCACTGGTGAATCTGCTGGGCACAGGCCGGCTGCATATGATGGGCACTGGTGAGGCTGCTGGGCACAGGCAGGCTGCATATGACCAGCACTGGTGAGGCTGCAGGGCACAGGCAGGCTACAAATGATGGCACTGGTGAGGCTGCTGGGCACAGGTAGGCTGCATATTAGGGGGACTGGTGAGGCTGCTGGGCACAGGTAGGATGCATATGACGAGCACTGGTGAGGCTGCTGGGCACAGGCAGGCTGCATATGACGGGCACTGGTCAGGCTGATAGGCACAGGCAGGCCATATGACGGGCACTGGTGAGGCTGCTGGGCACAGGTAGGCTGCATATAGGGATGGGCGAATGGTTCTGCCCAAGCATAGGTTCGGGCCAAACTTTTGCTGTTCGGACGTTCAGCGAACAGCTAAACAAACGAGTTGTTCGCCCCCCCTGAACCGACCACAATGCATTGCGGCACTGAACAGTGCATTGCAAGCCCTGATTGGCTGAACTAGTGAAAGCTTCAGCCAATTAGGGTACAGAGCACTGTCAGAGTCATGATTGGACATTGTCATCATGACTTTATCCAATCATGGCTCATTCCCGCCCCACAGTATAAAAGTATTCTTTCAATGGCAGCCATTTTCAGGGTGATTTCGGTGTGGAGAGAGATAGAACAGGGCTCTGTTTAGTGCTATTAGTTAGTATGCTATACTGTGCTATTTTGCTTCAATTGTCAGTGTCAATTAGTTTAGTGTCAGTCTAGGGATAGTGTGAGTGTAGTGAGGAGGACCATCATTCAGCTTTGCATAGTGTGCAGCTAGAGTAGAGACAGCTCAGATAGTTTCACTGTAGTGTAGTGAGACCGTATTATTGATACATACATTAGTGTAGAGTAGGGACAGCTAAGATAGTTACAGTGTAGTGTAGTGAGACCGTGTCAGTAATCTTTACATTAGTGTATAGCTAGAGTAGGGACAGTTCCGATAGCATCAGTGTAGTGACCGTTGAACACCATCTATTTGATTGCATTACTGCCAGTTTAACGCCATTTACTTTTGTGTGCGTTACTGCCAGTTTAACGCCGTATAGCTCTGTGTGCGTTACTGCCAGTTTAATGCCATATAGTTCTGTGTGCGTTACTGCCAGTTTAATGCCATATAGTTCTGTGTGCGTTACTGCCAGTTTAACACCATATAGTTTTGTGCGTTACTGCCTAAACACCTCTTTACATTGATTAAAGTGCATCTACGTACAGATTTCAACTTTTTCTTTACAATTGCTTATAAGCACCGCCCCCTCCCTCCCAATAATGTCTGGGAGGACAACAAGGAGAGGCAGACGTTCCCTTGGCACTGTAAGGGGGCCAGCAACAAATGTATCCACAGGGGAAAGGTGGACGTGGTGGTCAGTCCTCAGGCAGGGCATCATTTCCTCTGTTTAGTGAGTTTGCCCGTGCTATCCAGCCACAGCATGCAGAGGAGGTGGTGTACTGGCTTACTAAACCTTCCTCATCCCCCTCATCCTCTGTCATGCAAGCAGAGACAAGTGTGCAGTCCCCTGCAGTTGCCAGAGTGGATAAACCTGCCTCCTTGTTCACATTAATTCCTGCCATAGCCCCAACATCAGCCATTGAGGAGTCAGCTGAGTTATTTGTCTACAGCATCAGCCACTTGCTCCTTGATGATGCCCAGCCATTACTGGATTCAGATGTTGGTTCTGAGGTTAAGGATGACAGGAACATGAGCCTGGAAAAAGGGAGGAATACTGGTAGACAAATCGGCATTCATGTTCCCCATGCCGCAGCATATTGCCAAGTTGTCTCTAGTGGTAATGATGAAGATGGAGGAGATGGAGATGATGATGATGATGATGTCACTGATGCGACTTGAGTGCCAGATAGAACAGAGGAGGAAACTGAAGGTGAGGCAGTACAACCCCAAGGAGGCCGACATCAAGAAGGAGTAGAGAGCAGCGACCCTATTCCATCACATTCTGCAGCTGTCATCTCCCAGCCCACTCCCCAAAGCTGAGCTGTCTGGGCCTTTTTCAGCACATCTGCAGCAGATCGCACTGTTGCTATCTGCAAACTGTGTCTCAGGTACATCAAACGTGGCAAAAACACCAACCATTTGGGTACCACATTCTTAACAAGGCATTTAACGTCCAACCACTCAGCCCATTGGCAAGAGCACCTAAAAGCCCCAAAAAGGGGCACAACTCTGTCCCTCTTCCTCCTTACCCACTTCAGTCTGCCCCTGCTATACCGAGTCATTACCTCTCAGCAGCCTCCACTGACAGGGATGATGGTATAGCACAGGGTGTCCCAGGTCCTAGCAGCACATCTGCCAGCAGAACACCACCAGCTGTAGGCTGTAGCCAGCAAATTTCTCTGCCCCATCTGCTGCAGCGGGGAAAAAAATACAGTCCCTGCCACCCACATGCCCAGCATCTAAATGCAAGCTTGTCAAAGCTGTCGGCTCTCCAACTTATGCCTGGTGGATTCTGCCCCCTTCTGTGAATTCGCACAATGTGCTGTACCACAATGGCAGGTTCCCAGTCGCTACTACTTTTCACTTAAGGCCGATCCATCTCTCTACCATCACGTGGACGGGAACATTCTGGCATCGTTGGGCAAGGCAGTCAGCCGTAAAACTTCACCTTACTGCTGACACGTGGTCCAGCAAGCATGAACAGGGACAATATATTTAGTTCACAGCACACTGGGTAACGCTGCTTGCAACTCGAAAGGATGCAAGACAGGGCTCGGTGCTGCAACTTGTTGTGCCCCCACGTCTCCATACAGCTGGTGGGGATGATGCCAGACCTGTGAGCTCTGCCCCCTCCTCCTCAGTCACCTCCACGCTTAAGCGTTCAAAGGGCTATTCCCAGAGTCAGGCTAAAAGGTGCCATGCAGTGCTTCAGCTGGTGTGTTTAGGGGACAGGAACCACACCAGAGCAGAGATTCTTGCAGCTCTGCAGGGACAGGCCCAGAGGTGGTTCACACCATGCCAGCTGGAGCCAGGAATGGTGGCGTGCGATAATGGCTCAAACCTCCTGTCTGCCCTTAGACAGGGAAAGTTGACACATGTGCCATGCCTGGCACATGTCCTCAATTTGGTGGTGCAGCATTTCTTAAATATGTACCATGGTTTGCAAGATGTGCTAAAGCCGGCCAAAAGAGTCTGTAGCCATTTCAGGCGGTCATACACAGCCAGTGCTCGACTGGCTTAACTTCAGCGGGAAATCCACCTGCCCCTAAACCACCCGATTTGTGACATGCCCACCATGGAACTCGACATTGTCAATGCTGCAGTGGCTATACATGCAGCAGAGGGCCGTCAACGAGTACATGTGCGAATACGGCACAGGTACTCGTTGACGGCCACGCCAATGGCTGTTCATTAAAGATGCGTGCACTGTATTGTCACTGTTTGAGGAGGCCACAAGGATGGTGAGCCGTGACAGTGCATGTATCAGTGACACAATCCCTGTTGTGTTACTGCTGGAGCAGACTCTGCGTGGCATTATGGACAGGGCACTGGAGGCAGAGCAGCAGGAGGCAAGGAGGACTTCCTTTCCTCTCAAGGCAGACTTTATTCAGACACCACCATTCCTATGCCACAGAACACACAGGGGGAGAGAGGTGAGGAGGATGAGGGAGAGGATTCTGGCACTTTCATAGGTTTTAAAGAAGAGGAAGACATGCGTCAATCTGTAAGCAATGGCTTTCCAACCCCAGGACCCTTGGGAGTTGTACATGGCTGGGAGGAGGAAGTTCCAGATGCTGTCATCCTGAGTGACCCTGAGGAGTCTGCTTCTCAAGCCTCTGCTAATGCTTCAAAGCCTGCGAAAGGACCCAAGAATACGTGTCATAAAGGAGAAGGATGATTACTGGTTGGCAATCTTCCTTGACCACCGTTATATGGGGAAGGTCTCAGAACTCATCCCGCCCTCACAGAGTGCAGAAGATAAAATCTCTTGAGGACACGTTAAAGAGGATTTTATTGGACATTTTTGCTGACTCCAGTAGGTTACAGTGTTGTGGAAAACGTCGTTTTGAGTCTTCTGTTGGTCAAGAGAGGAGCATTGGAGAAGGCGTCCGCCTAAGTGAGGCATTTCGAAATTTTTTTAGTCCTCGCCGCCCAGGGCTGTCAGCTTCCACATTCCATCGTCAGCGTCTGCATCACAAGCGTCTGTGGACAATTACCTCGGGGCCAAAACAGAGATGGAGAGCTTTCCGGCTGATGATCCACTGACTTACTGGGTCCTGAGAATAGACCACTGGCCAGGACTTGCCCAGTATGGTATTGAGTTGTTGGGCTGCCCTGACTCCAGCGTGCTTTCAGAACGGGCATTTAGTGCTGCAGGAGGTTTCGTTACTGATCATAGAACGAGTCTGTCCACAGACTCCGTGGACCGTTGGACTTTTATAAAAATGAATCAGTCCTGGATTACCAGCTATGAAGCCCCTGATGCCGATGTCACTGATTACATCTTTCTGGGATGTGGAATCTCTGCAGGACTTCGAGGCTGTCTAGCTTTGAGGGTGTTCAATCATTTCATCTGGAAGAATGTTTTTGGTATAGGTTTCATGGGCACAATTAACACCCAAAGACCAATTTTTCAGCACCTGTTTGACAGGTGCATATCATTGCACACTGGCTCCCCAGCTGTTGCTGAGCAAAATAAAGGTAGCTTGCAGGGAAAATGTCTTTTTTTTTTTTTTGCTTTATAAATGCAATTATTGCTGCAGCAGATTCTAGACATGGTACAGATCTGCCACTTTACAGGTAGACTAAGGGGATCCCAAGGCACTATATTGGAAGGAATTTTTGATTTTTAGGCTTTCACTTTAAAAATCAAAAAATCACTGCTCATTTAAAAATGATGTTTTTCACAAACTTATTTTTTATTGATACATGTCTTTCAGGGCAGGACCCGGACCCCTATAACCATTGTATCCCCAATTACTTGCATATAGGCCTTAAAAATTGGCTCTTTTGATTTTTGATTTTTGATGGGGTTCCTTATTCGGGTCTAAACTTTTATGGTATTCAAAAGTTCTGGTGCGAACCAAACAGGGGTCTGTTCGGCCCATCCCTAGCTGCATATGACTGGCAGTGGTGAGGCTGCTGGGCACAGGTAGGCTGTATATCACGGGCACTGGTGAGACTGCATGTGACTGGCACTGGTGAGGCTGCATTAATCTCTTGTATCATGTCTGCTAGAGGTGCACTGAATGGAAATTGGCTAATACTATTAGCAGTGTGTTTAAGTTTAAGTAAGAGACTGCAGAAATGATACAAGAGATCGTTGGAGACTGAGGACATGATACAAGAGATGGTTACAGAGACTGAGGACATGAAACAAAAGCCGGTCAGAGACTGCAGACTGTATTTTTCTTGACCTTTTCTTGTACTAAAGGTGCCAATAATAGCCAACAATAAATTTATATTAATTTAAATTGATGATATTACGGTAATTAAAAAGTAGAATATAATACAATTGTATATAAAATATATATAAATATTTTTTTAAAACGGTAATTTTTGGTTTTCGGTTTCGGCACCAAAATTTCCATTGAGTGCTCCCCTAGTAATTTGGAATGTAAAATGTGCCTATTGTTACCTGTTTCAAAACCCCACATTGCTTTTCCAGCATTGTGAAAATTCAATGTCTTCTCTATGGTCAGTAACTTTAAGGTGAATAAGCTGTACATAAAACAGAGGCATTGGTTGTATCCTTATTAGAAGGGGAGGTAAATGTCCTAAAAAAAGATTTCACATTTCGTTAGCAGGAGAAAACTGAAATACTTTCCCGCCCAATTTCAACCATTTATGCTCTACTACTCTCTGCTTCAACCCCAAGAGTACCATAGCTACATAGCTGAGTGGGAAAGGGAATTGGGGAGTACAATCTCATAGGAAGACACCAGATAAAGCATTTATGTGGACACATAACATGTCCTTAGTTAGTAAAGTACAAGAAAAAACTTTAAACTAATATCAACATGGTATTAATATCTGGTTAGGCTTGCACAGAATATTTCCTCAAAAGTCTGGGCACATTGCTCCATTTGTGGTGGACATGCCCAAGAATTGTACCCTTTTGGATGACTATATTCAAGGTATATAATTTTATAACGAATAGAGAAGCTGCTTGTATGCCGCAGATAGCATTGCTGTCGAACCTTCCAGGCTCTGCTAGGGGGATCAAGGAGGGACTCCTGCGCTTTTGTTTGTCGGCTGCAAGGGCTGTAATACCAAGATTTTGGAGATCTCCTGACTCCCCCCAGGAATAGTAGAGTGGGTAGAGGAAATGCAGTATTTACAAAGCATGGAAGAATTCACCGCAATGATAAATGACAACAGCAAGAAATTTGTCGCAGTATGGAAACTTTATGTGCATCCTCAAAGATGAGGGAGTTGTTGAAAGTGGGTTGCATAGTAAATTAGTTAATTGGGGCATGGGGGCGTGGGTGGAGATGATGAGGGAGAGAGGAGAGAGAATTATTTTTTCCTTTTTTTTTCTTTTATTTCTGAGTGGCTGGGGGTTGGGTTTATGGAGTACATGTCTCAAGAATTCTTCCTCCTATAGGAAATTATAAATATATATGATAATGTATGATCTCTATGATAATGTAGAATGTGGTAGATTTGGTAGAACCCTTCTTAGTGCTGTTTGGTTCCCCCTCCTATCCCCTACCAACTATAGTTCCCATTTTTTTTCCATTTTATCCCCTCCCCAGTCTACTCTCTTTCCACTAGGTTCTACCGCTCTATCAGTATGTCAGGAAGATTTTTCTTTTGTAACAGCTGATAAACACCCTATCTCCCATATGCTATCCATACAGTATACTTCTTACATTGTTCACGGACTGAACATACCAGAAAAATGTTCTAAATTGTTATCTAAACTTAAAACCTATTAAAGCTCAAGTAGTTTCTTCAGGAAACACATTTTGGCCTGGACAGAACTCCTAAAGCCTGGTACACATGATGAGATTATCGGACAAATGATCGTCCATTTTTTTTTTGCATCCTAGTCTCCATATAAAAAATAGGAGGTTACTAAGGTTACAAAGATTCTCATACAAAAAACTTCCTATTGATTCCAAGAGCCCAAAAGTGACCCCTGTGAATCAATATAAGCGGCGCTAAATGACAGTGATAGAACATCCAAAAAAGGTTTCTAGTGCATCTATCTATACCAAGAAAAAATAAATTTAAAATAAGATAAAAATATAAAACTGCATGTGGTAATCTATATGAAACACTGTTCAGTGTACGATAAACCAGTGAAAATACTGAAAATTCTAACAGTGTATGTGAAAGTGTATCATACACACAGCGATATCAATTGCAAATAAATCAAAAGGTGAGATCAGGTAGTATAGTCCATATAAAGTCCATAGGCAGGCCACCGTGCAGGAAAGGTGATATATCTGGAAAACGTCCACCAATTCACTTAGTGTCAGTGCCTCCACTCCCCTTGAATTCAACACTCACCGACTCAAAATGCCTCACACTCTCGTGTTTTGGCAAAAAGGCATGGGTATATAGCAGGTCAGCTGGGGGTGTGAACTTCCGAACTCCTTATAATTCCAGTGTCACCTCAATGCATAGAAAGACTCAACATAGTGTGATACCGTAAAGCATTGAGGTGACACTGGAATTATAAGGAGTTCGGAAGTTCACACCCTCAGCTGACCTGCTATATACCCATGCCTTTTTGCCAAAACACGAGAGTGTGAGGCATTTTGAGTCGGTGAGTGTTGAATTCAAGGGGAGTGGAGGCACTGACACTAAGTGAATTGGTGGACGTTTTCCAGATATATCACCTTTCCTGCACGGTGGCCTGCCTATGGACTTTATATGGACTATACTACCTGATCTCACCTTTTGATTTATTTGCAATTGATATCGCTGTGTGTATGATACACTTTCACATACACTGTTAGAATTTTCAGTATTTTCACTGGTTTATCGTACACTGAACAGTGTTTCATATAGATTACCACATGCAGTTTTATATTTTTATCTTATTTTAAATTTATTTTTTCTTGGTATAGATAGATGCACTAGAAACCTTTTTTGGATGTTCTATCACTGTCATTTAGCGCCGCTTATATTGATTCACAGGGGTCACTTTTGGGCTCTTGGAATCAATAGGAAGTTTTTTGCACTGATCATTTAATAAGTGGCAGCTTTGGATTCACTCTATTAGTTTGTTTTACACAGGTGTTTCACACACAGTGTCATCTCACACCCTTTACAGGGGGTCACACCCCTCTATCTGGCATCGAGCGCAGTGGTGAGAACTCAAGAAGGGCGCGCTGGTTTGAGTTTTCAATTTTGACAAAGATTCTCATACGACAGAATAAAAATTTGTTAGTGATGTAATGTGTTGTACTGTATTTATTTTGCATTTTTGTATGAATACTGCACTGATTAAAACAAAAATCATATGATCTGATATCGTGCGAGAAAAATTTTCATGCCTGTCCCTTCAGGTAATTTCGGATGAACTGTGGCCATCGGCTCTCAAAAGTTGTGTACTAATGATCAGATTATCGTACGATTGCTTTGGAAGCAGTATTTTTAGTTCAATTTTCTGCTATGAGATGCTATGATACACATGAGGATATCTGGGACTGAGCAGGCCTTAACCTGTTCAGTCCCAGATATCCTCATGTGTATCATGGCATCTCTTTCAATTCTAAATCCAAAGGAGTATAAATACTGCTCTTTAATCTAATTCCCTGGCAAGAGACGGAAATTTTCCAAGACATTGAAGGATGCCTACTGGTAGTAGAAGGTACTATAAATAATTGCAAGGTCACTTTGGCAAACAAATTTCAACAATTGATCCGTTTCTCTAACCCATTGCCCAGCATAGAGAGGGTACCCATATCGTTGGCTGTGATCTTAATGTGGTTTTAGACCCTTTAATTGATGTTTCTCGGCACACCTATCCTATTCTGCTCTATGCAGGTTCAAAAATCTCTTCACTCCTATAAATTGATTGATACTTAGCGAGTTAATCACTACTGGAATTATACATACTTTTTTACATCCCATATTATCGTTTCATGAATTGATCATATACTCACTGATCAACCCTCTATCCCATTTCTCAAGTCCTCATCGATCAGATCTTTTTCTGACTCCGATCACACCCCTATACATTGTACCTTAAATTTGGGCCCTAATATATCCAAACAATGGAAATGGCAATTAAATCAATATTGATTACAGATATCACCTTTAAATCACAAGTTCTCCAATACATCACTTTGTTTTTCTCTACCAACTCTAGTTCTGACTCTTTCCTTCTCACGTGCTGGGAAACACATTAATGCTTCATAAGGGGCACTCTAATAAAACTAGTTACTCAGAGAAAAAAAAAAACATTTACAGATGAATTGATTCTTTGATTACACACATCAGGGTGCTTGAAAGTACTCAGAAAAAACAAAAAATGGGAAAGGGTAATACCTATAATTAAGGAGTCCCAGACTGGGTTAAGAGTATGAATGTGTGTGGCACACTATATCACAAACCCTTAGCTGGAGACAAAGCCAAATACCTGCTGCGATTAAAATCTGTGCAGGTGCGTTCCCCTAGACCATAGCATAAATGAAAAAACAAAAGACCAGGGGGTCAAAAGACAGGGTCAATCAAGGAGGAATACACTGGCTGTAAATATAAATTGGAACAGTTTATTACAAATTAGATAATAAAACAGTTTCCACCCACGCTATAAAAGATGGAACTAACCTCCACCACTAGAAAAAGTGACATAGTGCAGAGAGACAGATATACCACCTGGTACCCACTACATACATGCCGAATATCCCCATAAATGTAAAAGTAATGTGCCGCCAACTGCTGAACCCACTCCTGGGAACAGTATAGGAACATGCAATGGACACCTGATTGTCAATGAATAACCAAAGGGCATGAACTAGGCTGTAT
Source organism: Lithobates clamitans (assembly GCA_037952925.1). Lineage (NCBI taxonomy): Eukaryota > Metazoa > Chordata > Amphibia > Anura > Ranidae > Lithobates > Lithobates clamitans. Next base: position 3,657,373 of record JBBGZY010000430.1, on the reverse strand, counting down.
AAAAAATTAGAATCACATGTGGAGAAGGACATATGTAGATCCTGCCAGTCCATGGAACATGGATAAAATGTCACTGGGAGCTGGATAGGTAAAAGTCATGTGGAAAACCGATGACTGTTGAGATACTTGTAATGACAATCCTGTGATCTGCCGTGCTTTCATAAAGATGTATTTGTCAAGTAACACAGTCTAGAAGGCGGCATTTTCAAAACCAATAGATACAGCCAAACACGTACCTTCTGTCCTCTACCCTCTCTGCGATGCAATGTGGAGGAGGGGGGAGGAATTACCAGCTGATCTCAGGATGCGAGCAGGAATCGGCAGGGTGAGGTTAGCCTGTGGCGTTCAGGAGATTCCCCTCGATAGGGGCCACCATGTCCAGATCCAAAGGTCCTCAGTAGTCAGGCATTTGTAGCGGACTCCCGCTGGCAGACACCAGAAGATCCCTCATAGACGCCAGGCACCGCAGCCGTACGGCGTGGAGAGCGGAAGAGGACCCTAACGGCTCACAGCTGAGACGGGACGCTCAGCAATCCAGCGCGGCTGGATAAACAGGAAGTGGAATGAACCAAAACCTGATGAGATCACAGCTGGGAGGAACATATGGGAACGGAAGGGTCAGCATTACCCAGTGTAGACTGCCTAGAGCATCCTGGAGACAGCCCATGCTGGGGGGGGGGGGGAAATAAACGGTAACCATGAATAAATAGGGGATAACATATCAATCCAGGTGGTGGCTGTCAAGAGTTGGGGAGTATAGCTGACACGTTTCAATCGGCTGACCAATTTTCTTGAAAGTATTCACAAGCAGACCCTTGCACAGGATATTAAAGAAACTTTGAATTCCCTATGAGACCAACTTAATGAGCTGCTTTCTGATAGGGCTAAAGAAAAATTAATCAGATGCCGACGCACCGTTTATGACTACGGTAACAAACCAAGTAAGCCATTAGCTAGAGCCCTACGGAATATAAGAACTAGGAATTACATACTACAAACAAAATATGTGTCAGAAACAATTTTTAATGATTCCCCTTCAATAGCTTCCACATTCTGGTCCTATTATTCCAATTTACTGTATATAACTTACTCCTGCAAAATAAAGACTCTACACCTCAAATACAATCCACCATAGCTCATTATATTAAAGACTCAGGTATGCCATGCTTATTCGAGGAAACTATTCAAGACCTTGAATATCCACTTTCAAATAAAGAATTTAACCTAGCTCTCAAAAGCTTGAACATGGGAAAAGTTCAAGGTCCAGATGGGTTTTCTTTTACCTACTATAGAAACTTCCAGGATACTCTAGGTCCTCAATTTGTAATGGCTTTCAACTCCATCTTGAAAGATAACGTATCCCAGGTAACACTCTCCAAACACAGTAATTCCTAAAGAAAACAAAGATCCTCTTCTCTGCCAAAGCTATAGACCCATCTCATTATTAAATTAATTTTACAAAAGTATTGCAAGTTGCCTATTACCACATATCTCACTAATCATACACCCAGACCAATTGGGTTTTGTACCAGAAAAAGAAGCAAGGGACAACATCCAGCGAGCCATGCACTTTGCTAAAAAGAACACCCTTTGTACTGCTTTCTGCGATTCCGGAAAAAGCTTTTGACAGAGTTAACAAGAACTTTTAATATAGCTACTATGACTCACCTAGGTCTAGGGACTAATATGTTGTCTCGGATCAGAGCCTTATACTCGCACCCTATGGCCACTGTTCTCATTAATGATTACTCTTCTACACCCTTCTTAATCAGCAATGGAATGCACCAGGGATGTCCTTTATCCCCTTTAATTGTTATATTATCTTTAGAACCATTTCTATGCTCCATTAGGTTAAATTCTGAAATCACCAGCCTTGACACGGGTAATATCATCGATAGGGTCGCTGCATATGCAGATGACCATATTTTTTTTATTTTTTTTTGTCTCCTTAAACCAACTTACCCATACTTTTATGGGAAATAGAAACATATGGATCTCATTCTAATTATAAGATAAATATATCAACATCTGAGGCATTCAATATTACCCTTTCCCCACCTCAATTTAAGTGTATACAGCAAAATTTTCCGTTACGTTGGTCCTCCTATCATGTTAAATACTTAGGCACTCTAATCCCGGCAAACTTAACATGCATCTTTTAGTTAAATTTTTGCCCTCTATCCCCAAAAAAATCAGAATGGATCTACAAAACTGGAATAAAGAGATATTCACCTGGTTTGGACGAAATTACGTTCTGAAAATTAATGTCCTCCCTCGTGTATTATATTTGCTACAGACTTTACCAGTCAACCTTCCACAGAACTATCTGTAAGACCTATGAACCCATCTTTTAAAATGACTTATGGGGAGGAAAAAAGGGTAGAATAAATAGATCTATATTAACCCTTCCCAAACTGAGAGGTGGTATTGGAATACCTGATTTAGTCAAATATCATGCTGCTGTTCATCTAATTTTCAGATCGTTAGTACGGTGCATTCGACAGACGATTTGGCTTTTACATCAGAAAAAAGCTGGATGTGCAGGCTATAACATTTTTGTCTGATGTGAACTCACTGTCTGATTTTCGGATGGTTAGTACAGAAATCCGTCACACAAAAGTCGAAAGTACAAACGCGCATGATCAGTATCCAGGAACGACTGGGAAGAGTTCGGTCTTGTAAACTACTGTTCGTAATCTAGAATCAACATTGTGACGCGGCAATTGATGTCAAAATTCTCATCTTCTTTAATGGGATAATAATGAAGCTGCTTTGCATGTAGTTATGCCAAACGTATTTTAAAAGGCTATAAATGGCAAGGAAAATGAAGGGATTTTAACGGTGCAAATAAACTGAACATAGAAAATTAAAAAAAAACTAAATTTTAATTAAACCATTAAAAAACATACAATTTGTACATAATTCATAAAATCTCAATATTGATATAGTTACAGTGGTCAAGTGGGATATGAGTGTACATTTATTTTGAAAGATGATATAGTTGCATACTAGCCCGACATGTTTCGCAGTGTCGCTTTTTCAAGGGATATGCAAACTGAAAGGTGATATCATCCAACACTCCTATAATTTCTAAAAAGATAGAAAATTACAAAATAGCATTCATTGTGAGTCACAAGAAAATACAAATATACATAATTGTTAAACAAAATCAAGCGCAGTGTCTTCTCTGAATCAGCACTAATAAGGTGCTTACCCCTATATATGACCCACGGCTCGGTCAGTCCCCGCATACACCAACCAATACTGGAACACCGATAGGGCCAAATGTGCAACCACAGGGGACAGAAGGGTAAAACTATATGTGGGACAAAAAATGCAGTGTATCAAAATGGACTATTTGTTGATATAGAGGAAGTAAATGTATATCTAAATACATATATCAATAAAGTGAAGTACTTGTTTTTGTAAACTTATTATGGTTCTAGTAAAACTCGCAGGAAGTGCACAAAGAGGGAACTAGTAAGCTCAAAAACAAAGAGCTATTAAGTACTTACTCTTTATATTATTCAAAGCAAAGCCTGTAGAGTGGAGGCGATCTTCAAAACACCTGCTAGTGGTAGTTACAGGGGATGGTTCAGTAATGCTGATGAATGAAACTGAATTTGTATATATATGTATAGGGATTAATTGAAAATAAAAAATGAAATAATAAGATAATAAAAATAAAAATAAAAATAAAGAATGAAACTCTGCTGAGAATAGCAAAATTTAAAGGACTGAAGGGTATAATAAAACATAACCTAGAGATCATAGAGTGATTGGGATTAGGTATGAATCATCCAGTATAAATAACTGGATGGTAATAGACACATTGTCTCAATTAGTACACATGAAAAGGCAAATCAACGAATTAGGCCTCTTTCACACGGACGATCCGTATGTCCGTTTTTCATCCTTCCGTTTTCGGATGAAAAACGGACATACAGTCATCCCTATGGAGCGTCGGATGTCAGCGGTGACATGTCCGCTGACATCCGACCCGCTCCGATCCGAAAAGTGTAACGGAGGAAAAACCTACTTTTCCATCCGTTTTTCGGATCGGATCGGATGACGACGGACACTACGGACCGTCATCATCCGATCCCCCCATAGGGGAGAGCGGCGCTCTGACAGGTCCGTCGATGCACAGCGTGCAGCGATGGACCTGTCATCTTCCTGCTCAGCGGGGATCGGCGGAGCGATCCCCGCTGAGCCAGCGGATGTTCACGGGGCGGATCATGACTGATCTGCCCCGTGTGAAAGAGGCCTTAGGTGCTTTTTGCACTAAGTATGAAGGACAATTTGATACTAAGTAGCAGATGAATAAACTGAAAGTGAAAAAGACGGCTGGTTTTAGAGCAGTGTGTGGTAAACTTACCAGTCACTGACACTGCTAGGGAATGAGTTCCACCCTTCGGCTCTGGCAGATTGCACTGTCAGATTGGCCGTCTTATGTGCTGTCCCCCATCGAGCTGGCGTGTGACGTCACCAGCTCGATGCGGACGTGTAGGCGCCATTGTGCATGCCCAAGGAGCCAGGAATCCCATCCTACTACAGATCCCATGGAGCCCCGCGGCCACATACGGAACCGACATGCGCACTGTGCTGCATGGAGATTCCAATTGTGTCTCCGCGAGGCCCGGGCTGCAGGGATGGGCACATCACATGGATGTGCCCCGGGCATCCGTGTGGTTGCGATGGACCCCACTGAGGCCAGTGAAGGGACGGGGGCTGGGGGCAACCAGGCGGAGGGAGATCAAAGGGGCAACTGATCGGAGTGGAGAGGACCACACACACACACCGATCCGATCAGTAGAACAAAGAGACAAAGCGCTTGAAAAACATGATAATAAATCAAAAATTCTATAGTATTATATGCTATAGTATTCTGTGTTAAAGTTTTGTATCAATGTATTCGAAATAGGTCGATACCAGTCCCGATTGGATAGAATCTTATTACACATGTTGATATATTGTGGCACATCCATATGTATATGTGTATATATGTCAACATGTGTAATTAGATTCTATCCAATCGGGACTGGTATCGACCTATTTCGAAAACATTGATACAAAACTTTAACACAGAATACTATAGCATCATCTTCAGAGCATATCATAAGGGAATTATTGAAAAAAACACCTGGAATTATCTAAATATAAGGGACCCACGGATCCCTACTTTTTATGCCTTACCCAAGGTACATAAGTCGATCTTGGAGCCCCCTGAACGTCCCATAATATCAGGATGTTCATGCCTTACCGAAAATGCAAGCAGTTTAGTGGATAGTTACTTACATCCCCATGTTATCTCTCTTTCCTCCTATATCAAAGACACTATTGATTTACTAAGAACCATTGAGGTTATATCACTTCCGCCAGGCACTTGGCTGGTAGCACTTGATATTGAAAGTCTGTATAATACCATCCCTCACAGTAAGGGCATTGAAGTAGTAAGAAACCACCTAATTGAAAGAGGCCCCTCCTCCAATAAGTACAATGAATTCATTTTGGAACTTCTTGATTACATCTTAAGACATAATGTCTTTGTGATTAACTCCTCCCACTACCTCCAGGTGCAGGGGGTTGCGATGGGGACCAGGTGTGCCCCACTGTATGCCAACCTGTACCGGGGGGGTGGGAGAAGGATGTATTTTCCAGAGACGACCTTGCCCATCACATGGAGAGGGTTGTCTCATGGTATAGGTATATAGACGAGGTGTTAATCTTCTGGTCTGGTTCTGAGGTAGAGTTGAATGACTTTCTGAGATTGATATTTATCAATGATTTCAATCTCATATTTACCATGGAATATAGTAAAACTGCAATCAATTTTCTTGACCTAACAATTTCCATTGATGCCAATGGAAAATTGGACTCCTCACTCTACAGAAAACCTTCTGCTGGCAATACAATTCTCCATTCGAATAGCTCACATCCAGATTCACTGCTGAAGTGTATCCCTTATAGCCAATATCTGCCACTCAAACACAACTGTAGTAAGGATTCAGATTTTCAAGTAGCTGCTTTGGATCTGTATAGAAGATTGCTCTCTCTGGGTTACAGTCACTCTTGCCTCAAGAGGGTATATAATCGTGTTAAGGTCCAAAACAGGGATTCTCT